>OU342746.1:198627176-201027176 GCA_910589775.1 Avena eriantha
CAGAGTCATTGGATGTGTGTTCTCTTTAGAGACCACACATGGATCCACCAGTTGTCATGAAATGTGTATTATTTTCAACTTACCGCCGTTGGCCACAAACAATCGGGACGCAGAACTAACCAACAACCGATCTGGGCTTTCTAGAAGACCCGATCCCCGATTGTTAGGCCGCCGTTGGATCGGGGTGCGTGGACGATAGTGATGTCCTTCGCGAGGGCGATCCGCGAGAAGTCTGTTCTGCGAACTGATTGGCCGTGGCAAGTACGCTGGGCCTACGTCCTTGCCCTTATCCCCTTAACCTCGGGGCTGAAAATCAGATCGTGTTCCTTCATCGCCATGGAGAGGGAGAGGCCCAAACTCAGCTTGCACGAGGCTCAGATGTTCGCCCCACTACGACATACTCGCGCCTTTGCTAGCGAGGCTTCCGGACAGCTTCGAGCTCAGCTATGCCGGGGTTCCTGTCGCGCCGCTCTTGCGTGACAACGCATTGGCGAGGCAGATCGAGGAGCGCTGCCGCCAGCTGTCGGAGCGGAAGAGGGCAATGGCGCGGTACTCGCGTACGAGCGCGTACTAGCGAAAGCTGTTCAAGAAGGAGCGGGCTGCGTTGATTGAGCTGTGCGGAACCCACCGGTAGGAGATCCACCCGGATCTGCGCAACCCCGAAGGGAGGCAGCGCTTCTGGGCAGTGCCTGGGCGTACGACCTCCACCGTTATCGATGCAGCGCGCCATGAAGAATCCATGAGGAGGAGGAACGCTGTCGGGAACGTCGGCATTGATTCCGACGCGGAGGAGGCTGGCGGCGACGCGGACAACGTCGTCAATGATGGAGACTATGGGAGCATCATAGTCGATTAGGGCCACTTAAGCATAAATTAAATCTATGTACGGTATCTTAATGCGCTCTTTGGATCTGGGTCATTTGAGTCATGGTCGATTATCGTCACAATCTATATATGTTGGCCATGTTTTACTTGTCTTTGTCTTTGAAACTAGTCGATCGAAACTTGTCCGATCCTGAAAATAAAGTTCGCGCGTTCCCTAGCATATCTGATGGGACAATACGCTGACTCTGCTCCTAGCACTTGATGGCACAACCGTAATTTGGAGTGCGCCTGAGGAGAAGGGATCGAGCGTGTTGTAATAGTGTACTACTCCTGTCCAGATATAACGGACTTAGTTTTTTTACATATTTAATAAATGTGTCTATACCCAAAACAGGTCTAGATACATGATTTAGGTTTCTCTGTCTTTCAAACTAATCAAAAGTCGTCAAATTCTGAACAAACAAAGTCATTGCGTTCACACCTGATGGGACAATACGCTGACTCTGCGACTTGATGGCACAACCATAATTCTGGAGTGCGCTAGAGGAGATGGGAATGCAAGGGAGATGGGAACTAGTAGCCGCGTCCAAACGCAGGTAAAAAATTAATGTAATAATATTTTTAAAAAATGTAATCTGGTCCACATGACCCCATCACAGACACGTTGCACGCGCCAGATATAAATAAAGACAACACGGCTAGTTTAGTTTCAATGATATAATTCAACATAGGACGTTACTATGCCCGCATCTTTCTGCTCCTCTTATTAGTCTGCTAGCCCACGCTGCATTAAGCATCAGTTGATGAGGATAAAAAAAGATAAAATGACAAATACAAAAATTTTGAAGCTTACCTTTCATCCGGAAAATCGTACAAAGATGAAATTGGCAGGGATTTATTATTTCTCCTGCAGTTAGCCGAAAGATCCTCAAGAACATCCTCAATCACCCCTGTAACTTCTTCATATTATAATACACCTCCATTATTTGCCCTTTCCTCCCCGTTCCGCTTACCCTTTTGTTTCTTTTCACACCCTTTTCTCGCCGGCACCTCCACTTCTTCATAAATTGGCTGCTTACGTACGTTTTCCTCCGAGTGCTCATCACCGTCTTCGCGCTGCTCTTCCGCCAGTTCTGGCTGAGAAGCCTCATTTTCTGCCACCGGGGTGTAAACAGGGACAATAGCATGTGTAACTAGGTTTTTGCACAACCTCTTGATATGGCCGAATCCGCCTCAACGTCCGCATTTCCTTTTCCTAGCACCAAGCCTTGGACCTTTATCGGTGGAGGCTTCGATCCTTAGCTTTCTAGGCCTCCCAGGTGGCCTCCTAAGAACTGGTGGTTGAAGTTTGAACCCTGGATCGACAATCTCCCAATCATTTTCATCGGCCATAGGTGGTATGTTTTCTGTATAAGTTGCAGCAAACTTGTCCAGGGAGAAATAGTTGTCGACATAGTTCTCTATTTCAGCTCCATTACCTCTAAGCTTTAAGATGAAGTAAATTGCATGGTGACATGGCAGACTAGTAATCTGCCACTGCCTGCATGAACAAGTCTTGTTTCCAATGTCTACAGTGTACCTCAGTTCACTTCCACGCTTGTATTCTGCATAAACCTCAGCCAATGTTCTAGAACTTCTGACCACCCTCATCTTTATCGTTCTCATTGCCCTGGTTCTTGCATTCAGTAACATAACCACCTTTGGAACTATTTTATGGCCTAAAAAATTTCTTGCACAAATTCTTTGCCTTAAATCTATCTTCACCATTATGCACTGTCTTATTGCATCCAACAAAATAACAATTCCAAGTGTTTTCATGCCCGAAATCTTATCATTGAAACTCTCTGTCAAATTATTGCATACAAAATCCACCTTGCTTAACTCACCAAACTTGCTTCTGGCCCATAGCTTGGTGTGATGTTCCTCAAGGTATTTTTTCACCTTTGGCACTACATACATGTTCTGCAAGTAAGTAGCATGCGTGCTTGGGATGTATGTGTATGCTGATCGCCACAAGTCCTCTTCAAAGATCTTTCCTTTGAACTTCTTCGTGAAGTTAGTAGCGAGGTGCCGCATGCATTCCCTATGCTCAACCCCAGGAAACACATCATTAACAACATTCTCAAGACCCTCGGATGCACCAGTGTGTATCACCAAGCCTTCAGGGTGACCAATTACTTCTCGTAGTCTCTGCATGAACCATGTCCAGCTTTCATTTGATTCACCCTCAAGAACAGCATAAGCTACCGGTAGAAGCCAATTATGCGCGTCCAAAGCACAAGCAGAAGCAACATGTCCCCTGAACTTCCCTGTTAAAGAAGTTGCGCCTATTGCCAAGTATGGCCTGCAACCGTCTAGGAACCCCTTCCAGCATGCCTTCAGGCAGACAAAACATCTGCTGAAGCATATCTTATTTGCCTGCTTATACCTGACCCCCCTCGAGAACTTTTCTCTCCCTTTCACAACCTCGTAATCGATGTCAACAACACTACCAGGTGATGTTTTCTCTGCCTGAGCTTTGAAACTATACAACATATGAAAACTGTCATTCCACTTGCCTTGAATGAAGTCTAGAGCCATCTCCTTCCCATCAAAGACTCTGTGATAATGAATCAGAATGTTAAACTTTTTGCTAATCTTTGCTCTGAGTTCAGCTGGTCCAATGTTATGATCCTACCTCACCCAGTCAAGTACAGTAGCAGCAATCCACTTGGTAGTCGCCGGTCTAATTTTACCACTTAAAGAAGTATTAGGGCAGTTGTGTTTCTTCATGTTTACTTTGATCTGCATTCGATAAGAATCCAAATAATTCAGAGCTAGTTATCAGCAGAATAAATATGAGAAAGACGGAAACTAAATGTAGCTACTGCAACCTAAAATGGGTGTCCACCCCGCATTGGAGATGCATGTAATCTCCATTTACACACATTACTTTCCCTACAGTGCACCCTAAATCTCTTTTGGTCGCTGTTTTCAATGATAAATTCAAACCCAACTCTGATTGCATAGGTTGCAACTGCATATCTATAGTCCTCCACATTATCAAAGACAGTCCCCTCATCAATTGTAGGATTGTCCCTGTCAAAGTGTATCACTGGCCTGTCCACGTCTTCGTCGTCGTATCTACATCCCATTTCCACATCTTCACATTCCTCTTCCTCATCAGTCCCATAGTCAGGCTCAAAGTTCGAATCAACCAAATATTCCCTACTCTCCATCCTATCAGGGTCAGCAGCCACATCTGGATATGCGTTCTCACCATCATCCGCACCGCCACACGTTTCAGTGCCTTCATATTCGCTTGACAAAGCATCATGCTCAAGGACAAGCTGTACAGACGTCCTGCGGTTACCAACACATATCCTTGCCATCATCACGGGACTAGAAACGCTAATTGGGGTATGCAGAGAAGGAATCACAGTTCTTACCTTTCAATGTGGACGCACGACACCTTCTCCGGGCTCCATACCTCCAAAGCTTTACACCCCGCTTCCTCTCCCCCCGTTTTGTTGTCCTCTGTGCTCTCCAGACTTGAAGGAGATTCCGTGCTCTCTAGCCGTGCATGACCCATATCCGTGCTCTCAAGCATCGCAGGATCCATCTCCGAGCGGGATCCGGATCACCAGCGTCATTGGGCCCCTAACCTAACGGCGTACTCTCGGTTTTCGTTTCCAGACGCGCTTGGGCGGTGGGTGGCGGCAAGGAGACATGGAAGGAAGGGGAGGGGAGGGGATGTGAGGGGATGGCAGGGAGGGGAGGGCGGGAGGACGACGGCCCAAGGGGACGACGAGAGCGGTGCACGACTGAGCGGAGTGGCGGCGGCAGGAGCATAGGAGAGGAGCAGAGCGGAGCTGGTTGCGACAAAGCATGGACAATTGCACAATAATGTGTTGGTGGGGCGGCACCAACCTCGAACCTGGGACGCGCGCCATCGTAGGTGGAGGAGGTGGGCCCGCCTGTCAGAAAACATGCCACCTGTCAGCGCACTATGCACGGGGAGCACTTCACGAAATTTTTAGCAGGTCCCACATGTCAGTCTGTTTGATCAAAACTTGCATGCAGTGCATGGCTGGTTCACGCGCTAGTTCCCAAAAAAAGCCCATTGATCCAAACTTGAATTGGTAGTTCCGCTTCTTCTCCCCCGTCTTATCGTCTCCTCGTAGTGGCAGCTCCGCTTCGTCCCCCTCGTTTGTTATCCTCTTCTTCTCCTCGCAGTGGTAGTTCTTCTTTCTTCCTCGATCAAAACATGCCCGCACGTAAGCCATGGTCAGTAGCCGGATGAAGAGGAACTGGGCCGATCTCCCGGCCGACCCACTTCGCAAGATCGTCGACTATTTGCTGGAGAAAGAGGAGTACGTCGACACCTATGCTGCTTGTCGAGAAGTCTGCACCGATTGGCGCCGCACTTTAAAGGTGCCCGAATTCCATCTCAACAACTGGATCATGATATATCACACACTTCCAGACGTTGGCGACTTCACCTTCCTCAACCTCGCCACTGGTCATTGCTTCAGGACAAATCTAATGGACGTCCATCGCAGGTTCACATTCACATCCGATATTTGTTGGTATTTTCCATTATAAACATCTTAGTGCTAACTGATGCCCTCTTATTCCAAAAGATTCTACTTCGTCGGTGTTTCTCGTGGCGTCATCGTGCTTGCTCAGAGGGTTGAGCCGTACCATATTCGGCTTCTAAACCCAATCACTCATAAGTCGAACACTGAGTTTCAAGCACACATACCATCTGATCTTCTGCAATCTATCGTCGTGACGAAGTCCCCGACGATGGTATTCGTTTGCACTGATTATCTAGATCATATTGCATGGGCCGATGAGAGCACCCCAACGGGGCAAATCAATGGATCATTTGGAGAAGGATTGCATTCGCCACCTCCTGATATGCTTCTAGTCTGCATGACGACATTCCGAGGGGAAGCATATGCATTACTTGAGAATGGAGACATCTTGTCGACCAACATCTAGTTAGAGCAGCGTGCGAGCACTGTCACGATGGCCAAAATAATTTCGGCCCTAGTCTTTGAACAGGTACGCGGAACTTACAAATTTTACCTTGTGGAGTCAAATGGTGATCTGCTTCTTGTGTTGAACAGGGATTTCGCCAAAGGGCAACCGGTGTTGTACCGGGTGGACACAGAGAACCGCTCTCTCGAGGCCTTCGGTGACATTGGAAGTCGTGCCCTCTTTGTTGGTTACAATCGGTCTATCTCCATTGACACCAGGTTACACCCCACAGTAAAACCCGGTTGTATATACTATAGGAATTTTATCAGACTGTACGATCATGAGGTTCAAGCCTAGGAAGGGGAACCAACAATGGTAATGTATGGCTTAAGTCTGGAACATACACCGAGGCCTTACCCTCTGGACGAGATACTGGCAGCACATTCCAGACGGAGAGAGTTCTCTGAACATGTGTTGCAGCACGCGTTAGCCGCCGACGACGAAATATATAGGGGAGAATGAATCCTATATTCATCCTAGGTTATTTGGTAGCATTTTCAGGTCTATTTTTCGAAGTAGAAATTTGTACTATATTTATATTATTTCGATAAGCAGTATGCGTATTATTTGCTAGTTTCTTTCATAATTCTTTGTGTTCGACATGGGCATCAGCTCAACGCTGGAATTCAGGTCCCACATGGAAAATTCCACAATAATGTGTTGGTGGGTGGCACCACCCCTCGAACCTGGGATGCGCGCCGTCGAAGGTGGAGGGGGCGGGCCCACCAGTCAGAAAACATGCCACGTCGGCATCCCCTGTTTCCGATGCCCTTAAAAAAATAAAACACGCCACGTCGTTATCCCTTGTTTCTGATGGTGTTGCTATACTCGATGGTACATGGTGGCATATAAATAATATTGTATAAACATAAGGGCACAGTCGTCAACATTTCTAAAATAAAACCCGGTCCCGTCTCCTACCTGCCCTGGTACATTGCCTGATGAGGTGGATAGCCACGACCGATCTTTTTAATGCATTCGCACTCTTATGCTGAGAAGGGAAATAAAGATTGAGCTGTTAATGCAACGAGTGTCGAATTATTACCCTCTAAGGAAATGGGAAATGGTTATTTAGACAGGCGTGCCCGTAGTCCAAACCTACTGTCAGTCTTTCACTCCCTTTCTCCGACTAACCACAGTTCACCTTGCGCAGCTCCTCCGTGCCACACCAACTAGGGTAACATGGCTCCGCCTAAGCCGCCGCCGCCGCGACTGGGGTATTTAGCCCCTCTAAGGCATGCCATGAAGCTCTACTTCAAGGCCGGTCTCCCATTGCCCTGCCAGGCGGATGATTTCCCCGAATGTGCCGAATCGGCCGCGGCGGCGACTGCGCCATCGTCGGCGCCAGATGTGGCAAGCAGGGCCAAGAGAGCGATGTGGAGAAATCGCGCGGCGGCATTACGGCATGCTCTAGGCAGTGGGAACAAGGTACATATCAAATTTTTCATGAGAGCATGCCGCCGCCGAGGGTGCACACCCTCGAACAGGGCAGCGCTAAGGTCTAGGAACTCTCGCGTCCACGCTTCGGCGCGGACTACCTTACCTCAGTGGGGTAGGCTGGGAGCACGCCGTCTGCGGCAAAGATGCTCCATCCTATGCACAGTCGAAGGCCGTACCGTGGCGGCGACCAAGCGTCTACACTCAGCATGCTGGATTGTTCGACAGCCGGAGCCGGCGGCGGGCATCAGCTCAGCCCCGGAATTCAGGTTCGAGTTCATACGGACCTACGATCCTGAGAAGGAGATGTCGAATTTCAGTTTCGAAGAAATCGTTGCGGCGGCGCGGATGGTCCAACTGAACCGGGACTGGCGCACGCAAATTGCTCATGCATGAACGATGCAGATTTCTTGTAGTTTGGCAGGAAGGCAATAGATCAGTTTGGGTTAAATGATCAAAGAACTTCTGTCCTCTCAAGGCAATTGGCTAGCCAACTTTTCTGGTGGAGATCTGTAGTTTCTTCAGTGTAGAATAGTTAAGTTCAGACTTAAGAATGGCTTTTGTAGATGAAATGCTAACGAATTGTTCTATAAACTAGTAGGAAGTTTAGCCCACTTTTGTGCAGGTATAAGACCCTTTTGTATGGAAGTGCTACTATTGTAAGCAAATACTATCAAGTACCTATTTCCTTCAATTACTAGTTGTGGTTCAATCTAGTTAACTGGCATCTTTTTATCCTAGACTACAGATTTTGCGTCTGCTGTCTGTGTTGTAAACCATTTTTTCCTTTGTCTTGTGTTGCCTGCAAAATGGTCCTGCAGTTCAACGTGTTACAAATGTAGCTACCTTGTACTCCCTCCGTTTTAAATATAAGATGTTTTAGCTTTGTGAATGAAGTGTATCTAGTCCCCTTTTAGTATGTAGGTTCATCTAGGTTTAGAAAGCACCATCACTAAAAGATGTCTAGATACGCTCCATTCACAAAGCTAAAACATCTTATATTTTGAAACGGAGGGAGTACTTGAAGAGGAGATGGACTACATTTTCCTGGCATCTACAGAACTAACATTGCTCATTGCCAGACCACCCTCTTTTCATGAGGTTGTCCTTGGTTATTCACAGAAATTATAAAGCACGGAGTACTTGAAGAGGAGATGAACTACATCGATTCAAACTATTACACACACACTACATCAAATTCATTACCCACACATACTACATCGATTCAAACTATTACACACACATACTACTTCAAACTATTACACACACGTACTACATCGATTCAAACTATTACACATTTTTAGTCGATGCTAACTTCCTGCTACAATCTCCATACTACAAATTCATTAGCCACACATACCATGACAATTCACTAGAGCTCTGTCTTCACTCGAGGGAAATCAGAACCACCAGCTCGTCCAAGCCTGGTCCCCCCACCGAAACTATGTGCCCCGTCACAAAATGGTGGCGGTCCTGTGCCACCGATCCTTCTAGGCCAACACTGCAGGCGACGAGGGCGCTTTCTGGCAGCCTCTTCGGGGCCCTGAATACCATGTACCGAGTCCAGAACCTCCTCCAGGTGGATGATGACCGGGTGCTTCCAACAAAGTTGTCGCCCTGCCCTTCTTGGAATCTGCACCTTGTACATCTTAGGAACGGCGTCAGGATCTTTCAGCCACGCCTTTACCTCGATGACCCATCTATCGCTCGGTGGCACGATTTCCACCAGCTCGCCGCCAAGGCTCCTGACGACCTGCTTGAGGGCCTCCTGCTCCCAAGCATCCAATGGGAGGCCGTCAAAGCCGAGTTTGGAGAAGAAACGAAGCTGCCCCAAGCGATCGTCCCACCCACAGGTGTGATGCCAACGCATGAAGCTCATTTTCTCCCCGCAGCACTCGAAAGAACGGGAAGAATGCAGAACGCGCTCGGTGTCATCCAATGGGAGGCCGTCAAAGCCGAGTTTGGAGAAGAAACGAAGTTGCCCCAAGCGATCGTCCCACCCACAGGCGCGATGCCAACGCATGAAGCTCATTTTCTCCCCGCAGCACTCGAAAGAACGGGAAGAATGCAGAACACGCTCGGTGTCTGAGCTGTGCTCGAACCGGACGAAAAAATCAAATGGCGGCACGCATACCTCAATGTTGACCTCATTTCGTCTGATCCCAAAAAGAGACCTGAAAGCCGACAGCAACTCTGCCGGCGACACGGCGGGACAGACACCTAGCATGGTGGCCATGAGAGTGGTGTCGTCGAACTGTTGTGCCAGGGCTACCATGCCTGGGGTGCGCGGCAGCACGCAACTTCCTGAGGCTGGTCGCCGGCCTGGATCGCCCGACAGGACATGCTCCGCCGTGCGAGAAGGACTAGCCAGAGGCGAGATATTAGTCCGGGGACGCAAAGCTCCGATAGGGTGGACGATGCAACGACGACGGCTGCGAGCTTCGATTAGAGGCGTGGGAGGTTGACCGGACATGGCGGAGACGCAAATTAGAGCAAGCGCGAGCTCCGATCTGAGACGAGCAGCTGGAGCTGAGCAAATGTTATGGGGAGGGGAGCAGGGGAGAAGACTAGAGCAGAGCAAAGAAATAGATCTCATCCACTCAGGGATCTGGTCCACGCAGGGGTAAGCTAGTCCACGACCGCAAAATATAACGGGGAATACTGACATGGCGGGCCAAGAAGAGTTGACCTAACGGCGGTATTTCAGTTCAACCGTTTTTCGTTTGGTTCAAACGACCGTTTGGCCGTTAGATTTGTATTCACCCCCATTTGGCCCTTCTGGACAATTGGCGAATCTACTATGGCCCCTCCGCGCGATTGATGGCAACTCGGGTACCGCGGTGCGCTCACACACCAAGTTTAGTACCACAAACAAACATTCCCGTCATCTTGGTAGTCTCCTTCATAGTCTGGCCATAGGAATAGCCAGGGACAAAAGCCATGAGTACTCTTTAAGTACTCGCAAACTACCACTAAAAAATAGGATAGTACTAAGGTAAATGCTAACTCTAAGTTTAACTATAAAGTTATTTGAAACCTAAGCTAAGGTCAGAAACAAAGAAAGATAAAATAAAGTCTAGAATCACTTAAGTTGGGAAGCTAGTGTCATAGTCACAACTCTATTGTGGTCAAGTCAAGATTCATCATTCATTTCATAAGTCATTTTGAAAACATCTGACAACGAAACAGTATGGCCACTCCAACTGTCCATAACAGCGGACGTGGCTAGTCGAATAGTTTGACACTCTGCAGAGGTGGTACACTTTCACCACAAGATTCGATACATCTGTCAGGGATAACCCTGAATCATCATACTTAGTATGCAGATAATCAAACATAACCTTTCCTTTACACACCCTAGTATAAGCACCTCTCCTATGAGTATGGCCTCCCAATCATGACCATCTGTCATCTTGGGCACTGCATAGGTGGACAACATTGAGAGGTAGCCTCAGCTCAAACCTCTCCCGCGAGGGAACTAATACTAATGCATATAAACTTCCGGCTAAGCCTTACCCAATTCAGGTATTGTGGTTGTACAGTAAAATTGGAATGGTATCGCATCTGATCCAACCATCAGTTTTTGTAAATGGGCTAAGGCTCCCGCCTCAATATTTTCATCATCATAAACCATTTGTGTTTCTCAACACATGTCAAAACATCTCAATAGAATGACTCATCATTCCAAGGTTTTCATAAATCATTTTCACCAAGTGTTCCCATCTAAAGTGAATCAAGTTTTGATTTAGCTCTAACTACCAAGTTAAGAGTGTTCACTAAGGTGGGATGCTAATCTCAATCTCATGCCATAGAATGACATCTAAGGTTATCTAGATAGGTCAAGTTTTATACTCTTTATGCTACCTTCAAAACAATTAAAAACTTTAATAAATTAAAGAAGTAAAAGCTTGGAAATAAAAATTGGGGTAGGTAATAGTCAAAGTGGTATAACCAAGCATGCCTAATGCATCTTGCTTAGGTTACCTAACTTAATTTTAGCTTGCTAACAATAGCTTGCATTGTTAATGATGGCTTTCTAGTGTAATACTTGAAGTGTTAGCTTGCCTTGGTTGGTGAAGTGGTTGAAGTTTTCTTCCTCCTCCTCTTGGTAGAACTCCTCCTCCTCGAAAGCTTGGTTGGTACTATCGTCTATAAATACATACGGAGTACACAATCACCAAACAATACTTAACTAGTCTACTTAGCACTCTAATGCACACATTTGATGATCTATTATCATCACAAGCATCACAAGATTTTATTAACTAGTTTCATTCTTTTTATTTGAGAAAAGTAATTTCTACTCATGGAAAATAACTAAGATTTAATATTCTCCAATTAAAATATGGGATCATGTGGACACATGTCATCACCACATATTTTAACATATGGGAATGTGATTTAAGGGTGGGATCATTTTTAATTGAGTTTAAGTTTATTATTTAATAATTTAAGTGACTAGAAATGCCTATATAGCATTATTTTGGTACTAGTCCAAAGTCACTGCATGCAAACCTTAATATTATTACATATTCAGATAGGTATGGTTAAATGTGATTTTTGAGAGTTGGAATCAACTCAAAAGCTATCATGGTTGATTTTATACAAATGTTTGCATGTGCAAAAGCTTCTGTTTTGTTATTTTTACTAGGAGAGATCTCTAACTCTAAATGAATTAACTCCAACGGGCTTGGATAGATCTTTTCAGAGGCTTTCCAAAAAAAATTGAATTACTTGATTTAGTTCAGTAAATCTTCTTGAATGGATTTTTAAACTAAGGGATAGAAGTGGGTTCAAACTAAAATAGAAAATCCATATTTGAATTCGTGGGCTAGCGTGGGAAAGAAAATGGGCCGGCCTAGTGGTGCTCCGTGGTGCGAATGACAACTAATAGAGGGGCCCCGCAGGTCAGCGACACGTCAAACGCGATGCGGTACGGGGCAACATGGGCCGTGCGATTAAAAAGAAGATCTACGACTGAGGAGCGTCGTCGCCGACGAACAGGTCATCGACGAGAGCTAACCCTAGCGGCTCGGTGGGGGTGCACTGGGGGCTTACCAGGGTCCAGTTACTGCGGCGATGGGGGCGATCGAACGTGCTGTCGACGGCGGACTCAGGCGTTGTCGTGGTGGCTCCTGGGGTGGACAAAATCAACGGCGCCTCTCCTCCTCTACTGCAGCAAGCTCCGGCTAAATTCTGGCGAACGGCGGCCCGCCTTGCTCCGGGGATGGGGTGGAAGGATCAGTGGAGAGAGGGAAGTGAGATGGTGTCAGTAGTTTGTGCTGGGGAGGGCTCCTTTTATAGGGCGACGAGGGGACCGAACGGCACGACAGTGAGCTCGTCGGTGACGTTGATACAGGTGGTTAGAGGCATGGGCGGCATAGGCGGACGATGGCCTGCCTCCTGGCGGTGCTCTGTGACTTCAATGCGCGGCTAGGGGTGGTGCCTAACGGTCGGGACCTCCCCGCGCTCTGGGAGACAGAGGCGGTGCTCGACGCGGTGCACGGCGACTGTGGGTCGCGCGACAGCGCACGGCGACTGTGGGTCGCGCGGCGGCGCACATCGACTATGGGTCGCGCGGCGGCGCACGGCTGTGTCTGGTGGGGTGCTAGGGTCGAGGCGGAGCGGCGTGCACGGTATTGGGTCGAGGGGTGGCCGGTGGCGTGCTGGCGGCAAACCCGCTCTTGCGCGCTCTAGCGAGCTCGCAGAGAGAATGGGCGGCGGTGCTGGGGAGTGGTCCAGGGGCTGTGGGTGATCGAGGGTGGACAGGGAGGTGCGGTAGGGTTAGGCGTAGCTAGAGGGCTTGCTGGTTTGGCGCGGCGCTGTCCCTGGCGCTTTGCCCTCTTTTGGCCGGCGGCGACCAGAAAGTGGCGGCGCTCCACTGCTGTTGCGGCGTAGGGGTAGGCCGGTGAGGGTCTGCTTGGACTCAGGGGGGACAAGGGTGATCAATGCAACTCAATTTTCTCGACAAGATTTGATCAAAAACAGTAATAGTTAGGCTAATTTGATTCTGCCAGGTATTCGACACAATGGCCGCATGAACCAAATATTTGAATTTTGGGCTGAAATTTTGTGGAGTGGTTGATCACATGCTTGAGCTTCTAGGTGTGCTTGGGTTTTGAAAATGGAGTTCATTTGAGTGGTTTTTGAATAAGTGTGATCTAGACATATGAACCACATTCAATTTTCAAATGCCATTTAAAATTAGTGTTTGCAAGTTTTTGGTGGATCACAAAGTGGGCCTTGGTACATCACTACATGTACTAGCAAGGGGTGCAAAGATCCACATTTGTTTCTGTTAAGAATTGAGTTCTAGGAATAACCCAAGTAGGCATGGTAGTTAAAATGGCACAAATGACCATTTGGTTATTTTATTTATTTTGATTTGTTTTTCTTTGGATTTGTTTGGGAATGATCTAGATGGTGTTTATTTCACCTAAGAATCATTTTACAATCAATGGATCACTTAATCATGGCAATTCAAAACAACTCCTATTTAAATGCACACACATATGAATGCTTTAATATTTTTAAATGGAAAAGTTTTTGTTAACTCTAAATTTGATGATTTGGATCTTAATAACCTTGGATTAGAGTTTTGGGATGTTACAGTCTCCCCTTGCCCACTGATGAGTCCAAAAATTGAGCATTTTTACTTATTGTTTTTGCATTAGTAGTATAGGGTTTTTAGTATTTTACCGCGTTAGCGTGCACATTTTTGTCCTTGTTTTAACAGGATCCCAATTTAGAGAGTCTTTAATGAACATATCAATTGAAACTATCATATCACATAGTAATATGGTATTTTTAAGTGCTAAAAGTCATTTTATTGATTTACCTTCGCCCCTGGAAGAATTTCCCACGCGCAGGAGGCTCCGACCAGCGTAACGACTAGTGGGACGGGCAGAGCCCGCCCGTACCGCGTGCCTGTATGACCCGACGACGGGACCACCTTGTCAAATACTTCCACATCACGAAAACAGAAGATAGATCGACATTCATAGAAACCTCTAGCCATGAAAAACCATACTAGAAAGGGATCTGAAGGAGGAACTTGAAGAAGGGAAAATCCTTGCTACTGCACGGATCATTGGAGGACAACGCATCTCTCCCTACATTATCAACCACTGCATCTCTATCACCATCTCTACCCCCATCTTTCATCCATTAGATCTTGTTGTACCTCCTCCCATCGGTACTGATTCCTGTCCACCAATAGTGAATTTTTCATCCCCCACCCCAATATGCTATTCATCAGCAAACCTTAGGAGCGGTATGCTAAAAATAGTGCGAAAAGCGGATGCTCAGCCAATTCAGAAAGAAGCAAGCGAAACAACTAGAAGCGCTCGCTTCGCCGCGCCCAACAATTCTTATTCACGGGAAAGCCAACTGAAAGATTTGATTCGGACTTCGTAGAGCCCGTGCTGCTGCTGCATGGGTGAAAGTGGGATTTCATGAACCTTTTCCTAAAGGTGTGGAAACCGTTCAACTATATATTGCTTTTATGTATCTCCTATTGAAGCATGTCGGGCCAGATTGGTATAGCGAGTGAAAAGCTACGCCTGTAGCTGCTAAAAGAAAAGAACCATGTGTTCCGTTTAAAGAATATGAGCCTGGTGCATGTTTATGCTATCCCTTGGATTTAGATTATAGCCTAGGAGATCGATTGGCAGGCCTTGTTCTATGAAAAGAGTATCCTTATGGTTCACTGTTGGCGGAAGCCAATGTCTCGGGGACTCATTCTGACTTAAACAAGGGGTGGGTCTTTACCAACTTCCAAATCTAAGATTTAGGGACAAAAAAGAGGGGCAGGGCACTCTTCACTCTTCCTCGCGCGCGCATGTTTGTTATCTCTGCATACATGCAGAGATATCAAATCATGCACATGTATGCACGCGTGTGTAGATATGATATATATATATAACACTCCCCCGGAGTGTTATATACTTAATGAGTACGGAATTTCATAACCGGGGTGCAAAAGGAATGCACCCGAATAAATCAATGAATGAAGCTCAGGCCACGAATTCTTGAATCTAAGAGCGCTTCGTCTTTCTTGATCGGTTCCTCGTGTTGCATACAATGAAGTGGTGTCATGTGACGCTGGGCATAATCTCTGAAAACTCCTGACTGGTTCGGTGTGGTTTGGTCAACACAGTTGTTCCAGATTCAATTATGGTTTACACTACATTCATCCTATTACTTTTAGCCGTTCATTTGATTATGATGATGTTGTTGATTGCTTCCATGTGTGACTAGTTACCATCGTTCTTGGGGATATGGAGAAACCCTAGCATTGTTATGAAATGAAATAAAGATGATCTATTACTTGTGTAGAAGATCCATTGATCTATGATGTGTGTTTGATCTATCCCTTTAGATGGTATGTGTAGTTGGCCACATATCATTTGACGTCGGGTCTAAAATAAGAGGGTGAAACCCTTTGGATGTGCTTGGATGTTTGTGTTGGTTGCTACTATGACTATAAGCACCGCTATCACCCAACACGGTCGAAGGGGGAACAAAGGGGGATTAACTAATCTAATTAAGATATCCACGGGGAAACCCTTAATTGCGGTGGTCTGCATGGTGATTGCTTCTAGGCATCGTAGTGGTTATTTAGAGATGACCTCATTCTTGGTTCAACAAAGTGACTTCATACGAGCCTTGGTGAACATATTTTACGGATCTCTCTCCACACATATTATGACACAAGAAATAGGTTATCCTAATTATGATTAATTACAACATGCTAGATGTGTATCCTACACCCTCGGGAACGTCTTAGCCCCATCGAGTTCAACCACCTTTCCAAAAAAACACTCTTTTTACTTGTTTTATTTACTTTCCTGCACTAAAACCAAAAAGTTTCAAACACCCGTTCACCTAAAATCAAAGGCAGCTTATAAGTATCCTTTGGTAGATAGTGACGAGGGGCATAAAGACCTCAAACAAATAGCTCTCTGTGAGTTCGATACTCTTATTTTGAAACTAGCTATAATTGATATGTGCACTTGCAGTCATCAAGCTATTTTTTGGCGCCATTCCCGGGGAGCTAAGTGCTTTTGGTCTTTGTTCTTAGTTTCTAATTCTATTAAGATGAGTGTTCCAGTGCTTTTCCCAAAGTTTTATTGCACGACTATTAAAGCAAATAGCAAAGGCTATGATTAGGAGAACTAATCCACCTGCTTTCATCAAGGGCCGTGTAGTACTACGTGGGTCATGGGTAGTTACGCTTGTGCAGTCGTCCGCTTAATTAATGAAAGCAGATGCATTAGTTCTTCTAATCACAGCCTTTCTTTTGCTTTAAAAATCGTGCAAATAAGTTCTGGAAAGCACCGAAGCACTCGTCTTCTATTACTTGTTTTACTAAAGTCATTTACAAGTTTCAGGTAAACAACATGGCTACACTTGGTCTAATGAATAAGCTCGATGCGGCTGAACACCTCGGGAAATTCAACCGAGGACTTGTCAAAGAATTCCCAAGTGGGGCTAAAACCTGAGTACGAGCTTTACCCTTGTTTTATCTTTATTATTAAAGAAAAACTTTTGCAGGAGATGATCCGGATGAGGATCCTTACAATCACCTAATGCATTTTACCAAGTTATATTGGACACTTAAATTAAGAGGATATTCTGATGATGAACTGGAACTTAAATTGTTTAGCCAATCTCTAAGCAACAGTGCTTTAGCTTGGTATAGAATTTTCCATGCATAGAAGATTGATACATGGGAAAAGCTTAAGGCGGAATTCATATTCTGATTTTTCCCGAAGGTAAAGACTGCTGAAGTTAGAAGGGAAATTACAAATTTCAAAAACCGCCCACATGAAGGCTTGGTAAGGGACTTCAAGAGGTACAAATATATCTTTAATAAATGTCCCCATCATGATTTACTTGAATGGTATGTTTTACACATTTTCTATGGGGGACTTAATCAAGAAATTAAACATGAGCTTGATACTAATTACGGAGGCTCTTTTATGGAGCTAAGCATAACTAAAGCTTGGGAACTCCTAGAACGCATTTGCCGCAATAGGGAAACATGGGGACTTGATTTAGGTGGCGAAGGAGTAGTAGAAATTGAATATGATTGTCTCAATGCTTATAAAGAATCCGGTAAGATAAAAGAAACTTCTAATGAGCTTAAACTTGATGATGATATTATTGTGAAAATCCTTCAGTTGTTCATAGAACACATTGAAGCTCCCAAGAAGGACTGGTTTCATTACACTCCTTAACTAGTCGAGCATGTCAATATAATAACTGCAGCTCATGAAGAGCCATTGGGGGAAGTCCATCAGTATGTTGAACCCCTTCCTTTTACAAGGACTACAAGGAAACATATGATGGCCCAACAACTTAAGGACCAACGTGACGAAGAAAGATTGTTCCTCAAAATGCTAGAAGAAACACAAGAAAAAAAAATATAATGTGGAAAGTAAGGAGGATACAGGGGGACCAACAAAAGAAGATATCTTAAATATGTTTGCACATTGCAATGTAAAAGAGCTAGATACCGAAGCTTCACAATTTGTTGAGGGGAAGGTAAAAGCTAAAGAAGTTGGTAAACCTATTATCCCTTGCACTTTTGGTGGATCTTCTTACTATGGTATTTGCAATATAGGAACAAAAGTTAATGTAATCCCCTTTAATTTGTATTTAAAAATCCAAAAAGAATTAGCCCCAGCCAAATTGGAAGATACCGATATGACAATAATGCTTGCTGATAAAACTCTCAGAGTTCCTATGGGAGTAATTAGAGATGTTCCAATTTGTATTGTACCCTACAAGTATCCTATTGATTTTGTACTTTTTTACATGCCTACTAATGTTTATTGTCCAATTATTTTTGGAAGAACTTTCTTTAACACTACATGAGCAAATATTGATTGCAAGCAAGAAATGGTATCCCTCAAGTTTGGTGAAGAGAAAATGGAATTTAACTTCTCAAAATTCCAACATAAACCTGTGAAAGAGTCCAGAATTGATTCATATTTAAGTATTAAAATTATTCATATTTTCACTCATCACATGCTACATGTTTCTACAACAATGCCTATTATGTATTTATTACTAGTTCTCATTCATTTCCACATGGACTTTGCACATTAGTAATTTTATTAGGATTTATTACCTTTTTCTTGTCTTTATTTGTGTGTAGGTGCTATGGAGAATCATGGATAAAAGGAGCGAAGATGATTCAATATGGAGGAGTTGTAGGGACCAGACTTAGCCATTTGAGGGGAGGAAAAAGTGGATTTTTTATATCAACTCCAAATTAATATCCAAGGCCATGGTGTTGTAGCCCTCGTCCATACAAATCCAACGGGCCGAAGAATAAATCAATTAGAGTTTGTATGAAGAAATGACGACCAAAACTGTGCAGCGTTTAGAAGGCTTAATGACCACTAGTACGGGCGGAGCCCACCCGTACCATATGGCCGTACTGCCCTCCGACGGCTTTGTTTTGTCAAACCGAACAACATCTGTGAAGGCCCAATGGGCATATTCGGCCCCTAGCTCCGTCAGTTCGCAAAACCGACCTCCAAATGCCTATTTAAGGAGGGGAAAACCCTAGAACAAGGAGAGAGTCCATCCACGCCTAAGGGGCAGAGCCCTGCAGCTCCGCCACCTCCATAGCAGCCGCACACAAGATCCACATATCCACGCCATCAATCAAGAGGAGGAGAAGGAGGCTCCCCCATCTTCACGGCACCGTTCATCATCATCATCTCCAACGGCTTCTCCATCTCTCCCTCTCTCTCTTGTCTTAGATCTTGTAATTGTAAGATTGAACATGGTTGTGACTTCATTAATATATTCATCTATGTTTTGTTGTTCATCCATGTGTTAGTGATTGATTAGGTTCTAGGTTGAGGTTTGATCTAGTGTGCTAAGTTAGAATGTGTTTGTGATCCAAGTATTCAATTACCTAAGTTACGAGATGATTTCACGGGATTCCTTGGTCCAGAAGTGTACGTTTGTCTCAGGAGTGACACGTGAGAATCACGCACAACCCGGTAATCAAGTAGGGAACGTTTATTTGTTGAAGAAATCTCTTGTAGAGAATGGATCGCACATATATTCGCCCATCTAGTACTAGTGAGATCGAAGCCTAGAAACCCTCTCTCATTCCATTCAATCCTATAGCTACAACCCCCTTTAGCTTAGTTCTTGTTCTAGTTTACTTTCAGTACTTTATTTACCTTGTTACTAGTTACTTTAAATCTCTCTTATTTACTATTACTCTAGCAACTTATAGTGTAGACTATTTCCAAACACTGTTTTGGGTGTGTCGGGGGGATTGCCCCCGGGTACCCCAAAAGGCGCCTAAATACAGACAAAAAAGGCAAAACAGGGAAAATACAAAAGAAAAACTATAGGAGATGCAAGCTGGGCCGCCTGAGAAGCTCCAGCCGGCCTGCCAAGCGCTCCCCGCCGACTCCTCCTTCCGGCTGGGCCGACCCAGCCAGCCCGCCTCATCCCCACTCCCCCAGGCGGCCTCTCCGATCGGTTCCCGCGTGGGCCAGCTCCCCGCAGGGCCCGTCCCGCGACCCCGAGCCACCAAGCCGCTACCCCGCCTGGACCCTAGCTCGCCCCCTCCAGGGCCACCTGGCGCTTCACCGGCTGGGCCCTGGCCGTCCCAGCCCCAGCTTCCTGTCGCCCCTGCCGCTGGGCCGGTTGGCCCATCCGACCCTCCGCCTCGCCCCAGGCCGGCTACGAGCTCCCAGTCGAATCGATCAGCCCCAGGCCATGTCCGGTCGCTCCCTGGTCGGTTCGGTTCCCTCGCCTGGATCGCCAACAGCTGGGCAGCCTGGTCGGTTGCCTGATCGCTGGGATCGATCGATCCCAGCTGGCCGGGTCACCTCTTCTAGCTCCAGCAGCTTCCCCTATCGATCAAGACCAAGTACTAGCTATCCCCAGACGTACAGCGAGAAGATAAGAAGAATGACAACGAGAAGACAACAGACAAGACTAACAAGACCAAGCCCAACTACTTTATCAGATGACATGCGAAATAGTATACACTATGCATGACATATTGTACCACAATTAGATGACATACTACATAGTGATAGTTAGGCCAAGTGGGCCCTTTGTGTTCCTTGGGCATGCCTTTATAAGTGCACCAGGGAAGGCTCTCTCATTCACTCATGGACCCATCGATCGATCACTCCCAGGGAGCAAGCTCTCCCTGCTAGCTCTCTCACCTAGAGCACACGCACTAGCTCAGTTAGATAGTCGGTTGGTCTCAGTGCATTTAAGGCAGTAGCTAGAGAATACAGCTCGAGGAGAACTTGAAGTTCGTATATCCCTGATAGTCAGATCCGGCAGGAGTAGGAGTTTTACCTCATCACGAGGGCTTCGAACCTGGATACTTCCTGTGTCCAGCTACGCTTGCTTGTATCCAATCCCGTCTGCGGACGCCGTTGATAGCTTCCCTGCTTGTCCCCACACCACTATCTAACCTTCTTAGGTACTGCCGTTCCCAATACAACGACAGTTGGCAGCCACCGTGGGGCTAGATAGCTTCGGCCGGAGTTCCGTACCGCACGGGACCACTTCGTCTTCATCGGCACTGATGCTGTCTCGAGTTGCTCGGGGGCTCGCCGCCTCCGCGCTATCGTCTCCGACTCTTCTCCGTCAAGTTTCTCGGGGGCTCGCCGTCGTCGTCGTCGCCTCCGCCTCGCCGAGTTTCTCGAGGGCTTGACGCCGCCGTCTCGCCGATAGGCTCGGGGGCTCGCCGCCGCTGCCGCGCCATCGTTGTCTTTGCCATCTTTGCGCCGTCGTGTTCGTCCTCGACTTCGGCGGCTCGACCGCACCTTCGCGTGTCCGCGTGCGCCTCCAACAACCACCTACGCGTGTGCGCGCCGTGGTCTCGAGCGCCCGGCCTCCTCGCGAGCTCTTCCGCGCCGCCGTGTCTACCTCCGGCTCCCGCGCATCAGCCTCGCCTCCAACCAGATCGCTGCCGCGCTCCAGCTCGAGCTCCCGCGGGTCCGCTCGCCCATGCAAGCATGCGCCCGTGCCCGTGTGCGCCCGTGCTCGCCGGCCTTGCCATCCCTGTTGCCGCCGCCCACAACATCTTCTCGTGTGACCGCGTGCGCTGTCGTCGAGCTGCGCCCGCGCCAGCGTACCCATCCTCAACTTCTCCGACAGTCTTCGCGAGCCCGCGATCGCTCTCGCGCCCATGAGCGTGGCGTCGTTCGCCCTCCGACGCGCATGCGCACCTCGCGGCGTGCGGACGTGCCGCACCCCGCGCCTCGCCTCCGTCTGCCCTCCCGCTGGCCCGGCCTCCCGCGCGTGCGCTGTGCCGCCCAGGGCCTCCCTGCCCCCGCCCACGTCGTTGCGGCTGCGTGCGCGCCAGCATCTCCAAGCGTCGGCTGCCGCCACACCACCTCCCCCGGGCAGACGAGTGTCCTCGCGCACGTCCACGAGCCCGCACCTGCCTCAGGCCAGTTGGCTCCCGCTGCCGCGCCCCTTCCCCGCCTCGCCTTTGCCGTGTGCGCGGCCGCCCTCTGGCGCGTCCCGCGCTGCCGCGAGCTCGCCGGCGGCTCTGCTCCTGGCCGCTGTACATGCGCATACGTCCCAGAGAGGAAAAAGGAGACGGGGTGAGAGAAGGAGGAGGAGGTGGGCCCGGCTAGAAAGGACGTGGTGGGACTGCCAGTTAGAAGAGAAGTAAAAGATCTGCCGTTTGGAAAGTAAAAAATAAGTAGAAAAGGAAAGGGAATCAGTCGGTTAGAGAGAAGAAATAGAGAGAGAAGATAGAAAATTTCGGCTTGATACGTCCGGTTAGAAAAAAGAGGGCAGGTTGGGCCAGTCGGTTGAAAAAAAAGGAGGCGCGTGGCCGGTTGGAGGAGAAACTGGCTGGGAAAAATCGAGAGAAAAATAAAGAAAGAAAAAAAAGGGGGCCAGAAAGATTGGGCCGGTTGGAAAATTTTAAAAGGGAGATCCGGCTGGTGTATGGCCGACTGAGAAAAGGAGAGAAAAATGGAAGATGAGAAGAGGGAATCCGGCTAGAGCTAGCCGGTATAAAAGAAAAAGAAAAAAGGGAAATTCCAGATCCGGATGTACCGTTTCGGTCCGGCTGAGCCCGTTTTTCTTCCGATTCACCTGGTTCGGTCCCCATTCCGGCTGAGTCGAGCTGACTTGGCGCGACTTCGTCTGTTTGGCTGCCGGTTTGACCGGCTAGAAGCGTCTTCGTCCTGTTTGGTTGCCGGTTGGGCCGGCCAGACCTGTTCCGGCTAGGCCAGGCCGGCTCGGCGAGTCCTGGCGCGTTTGGCTGTCTGGCCGGCTGGAACCAAATCCGGCTACGCCGCGTTTGGTTGCCCGTCCGGCTGAAGTCAGGCTATCTGGCTGGAAGGCCAGTTGGACCGTTTTAGCAGCCGCAACGTCTGCGGTATCGCGTCTTCGACCCTACCGTGCCAACTGCTGCAATGTGAGTGTTTTTCCGACCTCGTGCAACCCTCGAGGGCTCGCCAGATGTTGTTTTCCTTCCTACTTTCAGTTTTCCGGTACCGGTAACCCCTACCCGGGGGCTCGCCGATTGGCCCGGCCTGCTAAACCTGTAAACCGACTGAGTAGTGTGCGACGGTGTCAGAGGCCCACTCTTCGTCTCAGCTACAGACCGCAACCCGGCTGTCCGGCTAGCAAGAGCAAAAGCCCGAGGCATCCCACATGAAAAACGGCGAAGGGTGCGACAGATCGGACATTTCGACCTTGTGCCTAATTGGTATTTTCCGGCTGCTCAACCCCCAGTACCGTGCGCAATGTACTGTCAGCTCCCCCTTCGGTTCCGGCTATAGACCGCAACCCGGCTGGCCGGCAAGGCCACATCATAAACAGCAGAGCGCACGAGAAAGTGACTAAGTGTTTAGAGAAGCACGAGCTAGTTTTTGAAAAAATGAAACCGTTATCTGGTTGATAGCATGTGTACTATATGTTGATGTATTGACAACCAATTCACTTCTGTTTGTTTGTTTTATACGACTGCACCGAGTCGGATTTCAAGTACAGATGAAGATTCAAAGCACCTGTCTTCGCCAGCTACTTCGAATCTCGGGGGCTACACCCACCAGGTGCGCTGGTGCGCCCCCGGTGTAATCAAGTGCTCTGGTCCGGCTGAAGGCGTTCAGCCAGATAGCGAGTTCGAGGTGTCGAAAAGGGCAAGAGATAGAAGATTCGAAGCACCTGTCTCCGTCAGCTACTCCGAATCTCGGGGGCTACACCTCGCGGGTGCGCTCGCGCGCCCCCGCGGTGGTTGTGTTGCTTCCGGGCCGGAGGTGTCCAGCCGGACGCCATTCAAGCACTGCATCTACAACGACAACGTCAAGTTTTTGTGGAGCTCGTGCGAATTTCCCCCTCCGGGTGAAATCAGCACGCGCTCGGGGGCTAGTGTCGGGGGGATTGTCCCCGGGTACCCCAAAAGGCGCCTAAATACAGACAAAAAAGGCAAAACAGGGAAAATACAAAAGAAAAACTACAGCAGACGCAGGCTGGGCCGGCTGAGAAGCTCCAGCCGGCCTGCCAAGCGCTCCCCGCCGAGTCCTCCTTCCGGCTGGGCCGACCTAGCCGACCCGCCTCGTCCCCACTCCCCTAGGTGGCCTCTCCGTTCGGTTCCCGCGTGGGCCGGCTCCCCACAGGGCCCGCTCCGTGACCCCGAGCCACCGAGCCGCTCCCCCGCCTGGACCCCAGCTCGCCCCCTCTTGGGCCGCCTGGCGCTTCCCCGACTGGGCCCTGGCCATCCCAGCCCCAGCTTCCTGTCGCCCCCGCCACTGGGCCGATTGGCCCATTCGGCCCTCCGCCTTGCCCTAGGCTGCCTACGAGCTCCCAGTCGGACCGATTGGCCCCATGCCATGTCCGGTCGCTCCCTGGCCAGTTCGGTTCCCTCGCCCGGATCGCCAGCAGCTGGGCGTCCTGGTCGGTTGCCTGATCGCTGGGATCGATCGATCCCGGCTGGCCGGGTCACCTCTTCCAGCTCCAGCAGCTGCCCCTATCGATCAAGACCAAGTAGCATCTATCCCCAGACGTACAGCGAGAAGACAATAGACAAGACTGACAAGGCCAAGCCCATACTACTTTATCAGATGACATGCCAAATAGTATACACTATGGATGATATATTGTACCACAATTAGATGACATACTACATAGTGATAGTTAGGCCAAGTGGGCCCTTTGTGTTCCTTGGACATGCCTTTATAAGTGCACCAAGGAAGGCTCTCTCATTCACTCATGGACCCATCGATCGATCACTCCCAGGGAGCTAGCTCTCCCTGCTAGCTCTCTCACCTAGAGCACACGCACTAGCTCAGTTAGACAGTCAGTTGGTCTCAGTGCATTTAAGGCAGTAGCTAGAGAATACAGCTCGAGGAGCACTTGTAGTTCGTATATCCCTCATAGTCAGATCCGGCAGGAGTAGGAGTTTTACCTCATCATGAGGGCTCCGAACCTGGGTACTTCCTGCGTCCAGTTATGCTTGCTTGTATCTAATCCCGCATGCGGACGCCTTCGATAGCTTCCCTGCTAGTCCCCACACCACTATCTAACCTTCTTAGGTACTGCCGTTCCCAATATAACGACAGGGTGTGAACGTGACTGCACTGACAACGCAGTTGCGGGGTTGTGTTGTTTCCATCCTGCAAAACTCTTTTGGGATTGATGTTTCTAATAAATAGTTGCCCCTACGAGTACTGCAATAACCAATGTTGTGGACGTAGGAAACCAGTCATCAACTTGGCGCCGTTGCCGGGGAGCAAAGCGTTTGGTTATTACCTACCCACTTGCACATAGTTTATTTATGTTTGTTGCTATTTACTTATTTCACTTATTTGAAAAGAACAAAAAATTATAAAACCAAAAACCCATAAAATTTTATAAAACAAAAATTATAAAACATTTTCTACTAATCATGTCTTCTGAGATTTCTATTTTAGAACATATTCAATTTGCAAAGGAGAAGAATAGACAAAAAGAATCCTTGTACATGGTTTCTAAAGAAGAATACGGTGCGTACAACAAAGAACTCATAACTACTAATGATTTACACATATACGATATGTATTATCAGGTAATCTCTTGTGCTCACACATTATGTTCTTCATATCAAATAATAATATGTCTTCACTGTATGTGTGCCGGGCATTTTTACTTTCAATGTTCTCATACCTATGATGAATCTTTGGCGACTTACAATAGCAGTGATGCTAATAGGGAAGTTATAGAGTATGTTCTTTATGAAGGTGCCCATGAATTACTCCGAAAAATAATGATACTAAAGATGAGTAGCGATAATGAATTTTTACAAACGACATATGAAACCTTGCAATATTTCGCTGAGTATTGTCAAGGACATCTTATTGAGAATGCACTTGTGTTGGAGAGTAAGGCACGGTGTAAAGCCGTAGTGCCTGATACATTGCAAATGTATCTATAATTTTTGATGTTCCATGCTTGGTTTTATCTACTTTCTTATGTTTTGTCCACACTTTGGAGTACTTTTCATATGATTTCTTGGACTAACCTATTAACAAGAGCCACAGTGCCAGTTGCCTGTTTTCTGCTGTTTTTGGTTCCAGAAAGTCAGAAAATCAATATTCTCGGAATTGGACTAGACAAAAGCCAAAGTTGTTATTTTCTCGGAAGACTCACGGAGCCAGAAGGAGAGTCGAAGAGGGGCCACAGGGAAACCACACCATGTGGTGGCGTGGGCTAGCCCTCGCTGCTCCACCAGGTGGTGTGGGCCCCCTGGCTGCCCACCGACCTTGCCTCTTCGCCTATAAGAAGCTTCCCGGGACGAAAACCCTAAAGAATCAAGCCTCCAGCCACGAAAAGTTCCGCAGTGCCACCGCCACCGAAAAGGAGATCTGGGGGACAAAAAGTCTCTGTTCCAGCACCCTGTCGGGACGGGGAAGTGCCCCCGGAGCCATCTCCATCGATCTCCACCACCATCTCCATCACCATTCCCATGATGATGAGGGAGTAGTTCTCTCTCGAGGCTAAGGGTTGTACCGGTAGCTATGTGTTCATCTCTCTCTCCATGCATGATCATATTGTGATCATGAGCTTTGTAATCAAGTAGATCTACCTTGCTACTCAAGTGCTTTAATGAATCTTTGCTCTCCCCATGTGTGTGAAAGTGACAGCATGCTCACCATGGTGGCACTTAGGCTAGAGATTACAAATACTTGTTATGAGTTATATTTGGAGTTGGATATCTTTATGAAATTGTGGTGTTTGTTGGACTCATCTAGTACTCAAGGTGACAGTGTGGGGTTTTCTAGATGGGAAAAGCTTACTTTGAGGTGTGCTGTTATAGCCCTACCAACAATTAGAGTGTCCAACCGGAGAGTAGTTCAACGTAGTATCATAAAGGACAATATATTTATATGAGAGTGTTCACTAGTGAAAGTATGATCCCTAGGCCTTGTTTCTAAGCATTGAAACATCATTTGCTATTAGATCTGTTACATGTTTGCTTGCTTCCATCTTTATTTCAGTTTGCCTTTAGTCTTTTACCACATCAACCACACGCTATCAAGCTATTTGCTAGCACCGTTACCACTTATAATTATCCATACTATTAGTATTTCACTATCTCTTTGCCGAACTAGTGCACCTATACACCTGACAAGTGTATTGGGGACACAAGAGACTTCTTGTATCTTGATTGCAGGGTTGCTTGAGAGGGAATACCTTTGACCACTTCCTCCCTGAGTTCGATAAACCTTGGGTGATCCACTTAAGGGAAAACTTGCTGTTGTTCTATAAACCTCTGCACTTGGAGGCCCAACAACTGTCTACAAGAATACAAGTGCATAGACATCAAGCTATTTTCTGGCGCCGTTGCCGGGGAGGTAAGGTAAAAGGTATTCACACCGGAGGATTAAAGAAGAAGAACCTCCCACGGCAAACACCTATTTTGTGGCGCCGTTGCCGGGGAGGTAAGGTAAAAGGTACTCACATCCTCCGGTGTGAGTGCTCGAAGTTATTTCCTTTAGATTCTGCAATTTTGTATTTTTGTTTCTGGTTTTCACTAGTTAGGCTTAATGGAAAACAAAAAAAACTTAGAGAGCTTTATAGTATTTATCTTAAGTTAGGACATGAAGTGTTTGAAGAGAAAACTAAAAAACCTATGGAACTTTATTTGCGTGCTAATAGCAATGTTATTAGTATGAATTCTTTGAACACCATTATTGCTAATGCTATGGAAAATTCTAAGCTTGGGGAAGCTGGTTTTGATGAGAATGATATTTTTAGTCCCCCAAGCACGGAGGAGATAATTTACTTTGATGATACTATGCCTCCAATATATGATGATTACAATGATGAATATGATATTTTCAGTCCACCTACTATTGAGGAGAAAATTAATGATTACAATATCCCTCCTATATTTGATGATTATGGTGATGAGAATAATAATGATAGCTATTTTGTTGAATTTGCTCCCACCACAATTAATAAGAATGACTATGCTTATGTGGAGAGTAATAATTATTATATGCATGTGGCTCATGATAAGAATGTTTCATATGATAATTATATTGTTATTTTTATTCATGATGCTACTGAAAGTTATTACGAGAGAGGGAAACATGGTTTTATGTATCTCAACAATATTAAGTTTCCCCTCTTTAAGTCTTAAAGTTGCACTTGTTTTGCTTTACTATGCTTATTGCTTTGTGCTTTCATGACTTGTTTCTTTACAAGATTCCTATGCATAGGAAGTGGGTTAGACTTAAATGTGCTTTGAATTCGCTTCTTGATGCTCTCTTTTACCTCAATTCATATTTCTTATGTGAGTATCTTGTCAAACTATCATGCCTAACTTAAAGGCGTTAAAGAAAAATACTTATTAGAAGATAACCCAAAAGATTTAGATGAGTCTTGGAAGTTATTACTTCAGTAATAACCGCTCCTTATCCTTTTCATTTGCTTTTTGTGCCAAAAGTAACCTCTAATGAGAGAGAAGTAATGATTGGGAAAGTTGCTGTCCCGAAACAGATTTCGTAAAAATTTGTGTAATATCTCTGTACGTCCTTTTGAGGCGTGAATTTTTGTGCTTCTGTCCCAGGTTGTTATATAACTTTCGTTAGTTCAACACTTTTTGATTTGAGCAACAGAAGGTCTTCGAAAAAATTCGTCTTTACCTGCTGGTCTGTTTTGACAGATTTCTGCCATTATTTGTATTTGCTTCTTGTTGGTTTCTTTTTTAGTTCTTTTGGGGAATTGAGCTTTTTGAGGGAAGTGCTACAGTAGCTAGTGTTCTAATGGAAGTTTATTTGGTGCTAGAACTGAACCTTAAGACTTATTATCTTGAGTGCACTAATGTTGCTAATAAAGATTGTGTGAAGTTTTGTATGAAGGAACAATTTGAGGTGTATGGAAGGAATGAGTAATGAGATGAAGGATGGACTAAAGCTCAAGCTTGGGGATGCCAAGCGTGTCACCCCAAGAAATATCCAATAAGTACAAGCGTCAAAGCTTGGGGATGCCCAAGGCATCCCCCTCTTCATCAATAAAAATCTCGGGTTTCTTCCAAACGCTTCATTTTTATTGTTTCATGCACAGTTGTGTTGTTCTTGGAGCGTCTTCTTTTTCGTTTTCATTTTGGTTTTTCGTTTGCTTCGTTTGCTGAATAAATTGGTTGGACCCCCTCTTTCATACATTGGTTTTCAAATAGTTTGGTTTGGTTTGGAAAAGAGTAGGAAAGTTCATGCTTAAGTGGTAAAAAGAGCTTGTTTTTGACTATGGCCTATGCTTTGTCATGCCATGCTTGATATTGTTTTGGCTTTATGCTTAGTATTCTTTGCTTTAGCATGACTTGTTATAAACAATTGAGATTGCTTAATGTGCCTTGGATGAATCATGCGTTGTTTTAGCATATTAAAGCATACTATAGTGGTATTCTCCTTTGATGCTTTATTTGGGTTGACTTGGCGCATGCTCACACCATGTTATGACTATATAAAGTCACCATATCCTTTATGATCCTTTAGGTTTCAACTTGTAGTATGAATTTATGCTTTGATCAATGATGTTTTGTCGCTCTACATGATTATGGCCATTATTGGTCTCTTAGTTTGTCGCTCCCAGTCTTTTGCTAGCCTCCACAACCAAGTATGAGTTCCACTCATGCATCCAACTCCTTAAACCAAGTTATTCCAAAGAGTCCACCATACCTACCTACTAGCTTACGCTATTCCAAGTCTATTCATGCTTTTGTTTACCTTATGAATTAAACTTGTTATGTGAAAATTAGTGATTAAAGCTCTCACGAACTTGATGGCACACTTTACTTTTCTTGCCCCTAATAAACTTGAACCATTGTGTCGTCTATGTTGTATATGCTTGCACTTATTTGTTGGGGATTAGCAGAACCATGCTGTCATGGGGAACGCTTTCAACATTGCACTTGTACTTTGTACCTAGTTGATATCATGCTCTTTTGTCTACGGATGTCGTCTTTTTGAAATGAAAGGGGAGCTTGTAAGTCCATGGAGTTATGTAAATGTGTTAGAGAAATGCATGGACTGCTGGTCTAATCCATGCTGTCATGGTGGAAACCTGCAGCGTAACCATAATGAGCTGTCTACGAAGCATTCTTCTTATAAAAAAAGAGTCAGATATTGAGAAAAAAGAGAAAAAGAAAAAAAAGAGATTATGAAAAGAGGAAAGAGAGAAAAAAGCACCATATTCCCATGGTAAATAAGAAGATTGCAAAGATGCTCGTTGTCTGCTTGCCTTGTCATTTTGATATGGGAATTCTTCCGTATCATCGGGCAAGGGGTACCCCGTTGGCGGTTCTCTATTATACACATGTACTTACGATGACAAGAACTTACCGGTGACTAAACTTGAGTAGCATGAGGAGCGGCCCTCGTATTCAAGGGACATGAGATTTCCAACTTATACTTTGTAAAGCATATACTCCATAGTTTGTTCACTTTAACCTTAGTCACTTCAAGATGCTTATGATAGGGGCAATGAGAGCTGAAAGCTAATAAGTACCATAATTTTTGGAAGCTCTTTATGAAACTTGAATCCCTGCTTCCTTCTATGAAGGCCTCTCTTCCACCATTATATTGAGTCTCCACCTTCTTTCTTTATGCACTTACTTTGAGAGCATAGTGGCCATTCTTAGTTCTATGTGCATTGTCCCAAGACTAGCTGATTGATGCATACCTTGATATTGCTTGTTTTAAACTATTTGTATCTAGTCACTCTTGTAAACTTTGAATGTGTCCTATGCATTTATATGTGCTACTCTATGAGGGACAAGCTGAATGCTACTATGCTATGTTTTCTTTATGTGAAACAGACAAACGTCTTGCAAAGCATTGTTATTCATGAATCTTTCATTTGTGCCTTTTCATGTTGCAACATAGTTTGTTTGTCTTATTGCTAGAACTTTGTCTTTCATGTTATGATTGAAGTACTATGATCCTAGCTTTGAATGTTTTACAAATAGTTTGATCACGTTTATGATGGTGCATGTCACCTAAAAAATTATTCTTTCTTTTTATCACTTACCTACTCGAGGACGAGCAGGAGTTAAGCTTGGGGATGTTGATACATTGCAAATGTATCTATAATTTTTGATGCTCCATGCTTGGTTTTATCTACTTTCTTATGTTTTGTCCACACTTTGGAGTACTTTTCATATGATTTCTTGGACTAACCTATTAACAAGAGCCACAGTGCCAGTTGCCTGTTTTCTGCTGTTTTTGGTTCCAGAAAGTCAGAAAATCAATATTCTTGGAATTAGACTAGACAAAAGCCAAAGTTGTTATTTTCTCGGAAGACTCACAGAGCCAGAAGGAGAGTCGGAGAGGGGCCACAGGGCGGCAAAAACATGTGGTGGCGCGGGCTAGCCCTAGCCGCGCCACCAGGTGGTGTGGGCCCCCTGGCCGCCCATCGACCTTGCCTCTTCGCCTATAAGAAGCCTCTCGGGATGAAAACCCTAAAGAATCAAGCCTCCAGCCACGAAAAGTTCCGCAGCGCCGCCGCCACCGAAAAGGAGATCCGGGGGATAGAAAGTCTCTGTTCCGGCACCCTGCCGGGATGGGGAAGTGCCCTTGGAGCCATCTCCATCGATCTCCACCACCATCTCCATCACCATTGCTGATTCCCATGATGATGAGGGAGTAGTTCTCTCTCGAGGCTAAGGGTTCTACCGGTAGCTATGTGTTCATCTCTCTCTCTATGCATGATCATATTGTGATCATGAGCTTTGTAATCACGTAGATCTACCTTGCTACTCAAGTGCTTTAATGAATCTTTGCTCTCCCCATGTGTGTGAAAGTGACAGCGTGCTCACCATGGCGGCACTTAGGCTAGAGATTACAAATAGTTGTTATGAGTTATATTTGGAGTTGGATATCTTTATGAAATTGTGGTGTTTGTTGGACTCATCTAGTACTCAAGGTGACAGTGTGGGGTTTTCTAGATGGGAAAGGCTTACTTTGAGGTGTGCTGTTATAGCCCTACCAACGATTAGAGTGTCCAACCGGAGAGTAGTTTAGCGTAGTATCATAAAGAACAATATATTTATATGAGAGTGTTCACTAGTGAAAGTATGATCCCTAGGCCTTGGTTCTAAGCATTGAAACATCGTTTGCTATTAGATCTGTTACATGTTTGCTTGATTCCATCTTTATTTCAGTTTTCCTTTAGTCTTTTCCCACATCAACCACACGCCATCGAGCTATTTTCTAGCACCGTTACCACTTATAATTATCCATACTACTAGTATTTCACTATCTCTTCGCCGAACTAGTGCACCTATGCACCTGACAAGTGTATGGGGTGTGTTTGGGACACAAGAGACTTCTTGTATCTTGATTGCAGGGTTGCTTTAGAAGGAATACCTTTGACCACTTCCTCCCTGAGTTTGATAAACCTTGGGTGATCCACTTAAGGGAAAACTTGCTGCTTTTCTATAAACCTCTGCACTTGGAGGCCCAACAACTGTCTACAAGAATAGAAGTGCGTAGACATCAGTGTCCGAAGATAAACATTTGTAGGAATCACAAGATAAAAATGAGGAGCACAAAGGTAAGGTTGACAAAGATTGGCACACTACAAATACTTTGTTTGATAATGATGCCTCTCTCTCTAGTAATGATTTCTATAATGCTAAAACTTATTGTAATTTATCTGTTGAGGCGTTGTGCCTAGACACTCATGAGGAGAGAATTATTAATTATGAACTAGAGATGGGGGACCTTGCTATGAATCTTTCAATGGTAATGTGCAGGAACCACTTCCTGTTGCAAAGGAAGAATTCTACAAAGAGTTCCCCTATAATGGTAACCAAGATAAATATTTAAATATTATATTCGAATCTCTAATCCTCTCATTGCAGCTACATAAGGAGGCATGCTCACAAATCTTGGTGCATCCATGCTCGCTTGTAAGTGAGAACTTATTTATCTATATGATATCAATGCATCGCAAGAGGGTACGACTTTGATCACACTCTACTATGAGATGCTCCAACTCTTTGCTAGAGGTAAGTACCATTACACCTCGAATTGATATTCTATGCGATACAGGTCGATGATTTAATGGAGCATCTAAGCCTGGAGTTATGTCTTTAAAGAAAGCGCTTCCTAGGAGGCAACATGGAAGTTTTTAGGTGTCTTTCTTAACTTTATATCTTGAGTTTAGTTGCATTCATGTTTCATTGGCACTTGTATATATTTGCATGATTTTCTATTAGAGTTGGCTTGTGACTATTTTCAAAAGGTAGAATTATTTGTTGCTCTAATCATGTGTTGCATATCTTAGTTAAATCTCCTTAACAAAAATATATATTTTCTTTGTTTGGATGCTGGACTGACATTTCATGTCCTTAGTAAAATTTTCAGAGAAAATAACTGGTTCTGGAGTTCACGGTGAGCTTAATGAGAAACAGTACGGGCGGACCCATCCATACCTCGCGCTCGTACCGCTCATGTGATGCATCGGAAGAAGCAGAATTTTTTCCAACGCAGGTACTACAAGCTCAACGAGCAGTGGTACGGGCGGATGCAATCATACCGCGCGCGTACCGCTCTCATTTCTCAACTTCGGAAAATGAAGAAGGCACCACAAGGATAAAGAACACCTGTATGGGTGCAACCACCCGGTCTTACTAACTTCCACGGAAGCTGTGTAAAAAAACAAAAAAAGAAGGAAAAGAGGAGAATATGAGTTGCAGTATGGGCGGAGTCTGACCGTACCAAGGAGCAGCACCGCGCAGTAAGGGCAGGGACGAGTACTGAAAGGTTATAACCCCTCCAATCTTTTCATTTTGACAATCTCAGGTCAGTGGGTTACCTTCTACATATTCCTTTGTACTTCATTTTCCTTTACCTAGCTTCGAAACTCCCTAGCCTATAATTTTCTATAGTGTTTCGTGTTTCTTTCATTTTATTTCCACGATTGGGTGAACGAACTCCATTTGTACACCGAATCATTTGCTTTTACTTCATCTGTTATTTTCGCAGGGACTTGAACCTTGTGTGATGACGTGCATGGTTTGTGCCAACCATGTAAATACTTGCACAAGCCACTTGGTTGTTTAAACTCAACGCTTGAACAAGGAAGTATTCGTTGAACCAAAAGGTTCATGTCCATCAAAAGTGAGGTTATTCGTACCTCAATGGTAAAGTGTGTCACCCTTACTTTATTCAAGCTTGGGAAGGTAACCACTTCTCACACTCTCTTTTGAAAACTGTATTTTCTCTTTTATTTTTGGTAATCTATTCAAGTTTGGTTCTTACAAAATTTCTAGCCCAGGGAAGTTACTTCTGCATGTGTAGTGTCTTGTGCAATATTCTTGTTCGATGAAACTTTTTGTGCAATCATGTATCGCGTTGTTTTTGAATGCTTGCTTGGGTAAGTTGTGTTTCATGTTTATATAATGGATGCACTTGCTTTTGTTGGGATTCATAAGAGTTGATTTAGAGCTTGATGCATGTTGTTAATATCTTTATGCGGGTTGAGAAGAACATTGTGATCCTCTAAAAATACATTGCCATAATTTCTACACTTAAAACCTTTGTCTCCCACTTTTGAAGTTTGAATTGTTTATCTTAGTTGGTTGATTTGTGAAGATTCCATGCTAGTGGGAGCAATTTAATATGGTTAGAGTAAAGCTTTTTTATTGGTATGATGATTAGTTGTGGAAGCTTTTGCTCTAGTTCTTTTAGCTAACCGAGTCTTGCCTTGAAAATAATATTGCCAAACAAGTACAACAAAAAAGTCTTAAATTTATGACTTGTTTGATGAATGATTGTCTTGAGAGTATGCCCTTGAAGATACTTAACCCCGTAGATGTTTTGATAGACTTGATGACACTCTTGAAAAGAGTTGTTTGATTGAAATGAAGTCTAGTGGTAATTGTGATGCATGCTAAAGCTAAACTTGTGGATCAAACCGTGGTACTAGTTAAAAAAGGGGGTTCTATGTTTCTCATGCACACCTTTGGATGCCAACAACTCCGCTGTCCTACGAAAGATCTATGGTACAACCCCTGATTTCGTCTATGAGTTGATGACATGAGTGGCATAATGTCAGTGTAATGGGAAAAAGTATTGGTACTCTCAAAGGTTGTGCAAGCCATTGTTTAAAGAAACACCGAGTGATCCTTGAAAGAAGGAAGAAAAATGAAGATCCACATAACAAGTCCTTGGTATGGTCTCATTACTACTTTATGATTTTTCTTGAAAGACAATGATTGGATTAGAAGTGTTTTTGATAGCCTTGATTTACTGATGTGGGTGTCAATAAGACACTTCACTATTATGCTACTTAGGACATGGACTCTCTTACTCAATTTTTCTATTAAAACATCCTAGTGTTCCTTCGCAAGCTGAGAGTTAACTAGAAGAATTGGATTGTTTGTTACACTTCTAGTTATTTGTACTTATATTAAACTCTACTTTGATTATCCTGATTTACCGAGGCTTGTATAGTGTTCTTGTCATCTCTCTGACTTTTATGAGCTTTACAAATGGATGAAGTGATGGACACATATGAATGCCAACCATAAGTAAATTCATATTATCATTGAAGCCCTTACTTTACAAAAGTAAGGAGATACAAAACTTATTAAAAGGCTCAATAAGAGGATCACAAGTTTGTTTTCAAGCTATATTCAACTTTTGACATGGAGCATTGAAGTTTTAATTGATATTTTATGGATTGACATAACTAAGCTTGTGTTGCCTTGTATGGATATGTTCTTTCTTACTTTGATCTTGCAGGGAAAATAAGGATACAAGGCATTGATCTTCTACATCTGGTATTATACTTTTGTTTCAATTTTTTGCATCATTTATGTTATCGACTCGTGCCTCATGAACATGATGACCTTGTTCATAAGCCACTCTATTTCTCGGGACGAGTAAGAGTCTAGCTTGGGGAAGTTGATGAGTCCAAAATTGATTCATATTTAAGTATAAAAATTATTCATATTTTCACTCATCACATGCTACATCTTTCTACAACAATGCCTATTATGTATTGATTCCTAGTTTTCATTCATTTCCACATGGACTTTGCACATTAGTAGTTTTATTAGGATTTTATTACCTTTTTCTTGTCTTTGATTTGTGTGTAGGTGCTATGGAGAATCATGGATAAAAGGAGCAAAGAGGATTCAATATGGAGGAGTTACAGGCACTAGACTTAGCCATTTGAGGGGAGGAAAAGTGGATTTTTCCATCAACTCCAAATGAATATCCAAGGCCATGGTGTTGTATCCTCGTCCATACGAATTCAACGAGCCAAAGAACACCTCAATTGGAATCTATATGAAGAAATGGCGACCAAAACAGTGCAGAGTTCAGAAGACTTAATGACCATTGGTACGGGAGCAGCCCACCCATACCATACGGCTGTACCGCCCTTCGACGGCTTTGTTTCGTCAAACAGAACAACATTTGTGAAGGCCCAATGGGCATATTCGGCCCCTAGCTCCGTCGGTTCGCAAAACCGACCTCCAAATGCCTATTTAAGGAGGGGAAAACCCTAGAACAAGGGGAGAGTCCATCCACGCCTAAGGGGCAGAGCCCTGCAGCTCCGCCACCTCCATAGCCGCCGCACACAAGATCCACATCTCCACGCCAACAAATCAAGAGGACGAGAAGGAGGCTCCCCCATCTTCACCGCACCGTTCATCATCATCATCTCCAACGGCGTCTCCATCTCTCTCTCTCTCTCTCTCTCTTGTCTTAGATCTTGTAATTGTAAGATTCAATATGGTTGTGACTTCATTAATATATTCATCTCTATTTTGTTGTTCATCCATGTTTTAGTGATTGATTAGGTTCTAGGTTGAGGTTTGATCTAGTGCACTAAGTTTGAATGCGTTTGTGATCCAAGTGTTCAATTATATGAGTTCACGGGATCCCTTGGTACGGAAGTGTACGTTTGCCTCATAAGTGACACGTGAGAATCACGCATAGTACACTGATACATTGCAAATGTATCTATAATGTTTGATGTTCCATGCTTGGTTTTATCCACTTTCTTGTGTTTTATTCCAACTTTGGAGTACTTTTCATATGATTTCTTGGACTAACCTATTAACAAGAGCCACAGTGCCAGCTGCCTGTTTTCTGCTGTTTTTGGTTCCAGGAAAGTCAGAAAATGAATATTCTCGGAATTGCACGGGACAAAAGCCAAAGTGCCTATTTTTCCGGAAGGGATCAAGTGCCAGAATTCGAGAGACAGAGAGGGGCCAGGGGCCGGCCACACCACCTGGCCGCGTGGCCAGGCCTGACCCGCGCCAGGGGGTGGTCTGGTGGCTCCCGGCACCCCCTCGGCTTCTCCTTCCACCTATAAGTTGCCCTCGGGACGAAAACCCTAAGTACCCGATCAAAAATCCACGAAAGAGTCTATAGCTGCCGTCATCTCCATCCCTAGATCGGGAGGGATCTGAAGATCTTCCCGGCACCCTCCCGGAGAGGGGAATTCACCTTGGAGGCCTTCTTCATCACCATGCAAGCCTCCGGTGTGATGCGTGAGTAGTTCATCCTTGGACTACGGATCCATGTAGTAGCTAGATGGCTGGTTTCTCCTGCTTTATGCTTTCATGTTTAGATTTTGTGAGCTCCGTTCATGATCAAGATCATCTATTTGTAATCCATACATGTTGTGTTTGCGGGGATCCGATGGATATTGAGATGCTATTTTAGATTGATTATTGATTCTATCATGTCTTTGTTATTTGAGATCTTGCATGCTTTCCGTTGTTAGTAGCTATCTTGGCCAAGTAGATGCTAGCAACTCCAAGAGTTAGTATTTATGCTCGATAGTGGGTTCATGCCTCTGGTAATCTGGGGAAGTGATAGAAATCTCTAAGGTACTAGATGTGCTGTTTCTACTAGGGAGAAAACAACAATCCTTTGTTCATAGAACAATCGTATTGTTTACTTTACATGCAGTTCGTAAAGCAATAATCTGTTGCTTGTAACTTAATACTGGAGGGGGTTCGGATGATAACCTGAAGGTGGATTATTGGTCATAGATGCAGTTGGATGGCAGTCTATGTATTATGTTGTAATGCTCAATCAAGTCTCAGAGGAGTCAAGATGATTAGTATATGCATGTATTGCTTTCTCGGTGTTTGTCAATTGCCCCACTGTAATTTGTTCACCCAGCATGTTATCTATCTAAGGAGAGCCACCTCTAGTGAACTATGAATCCCGGTCCTTTTTCTTTACATACAATCTATAAACTGTTTCTACTTTGTGTTTACTTTCTGCAAACTTTTACTTCTTTCCATTCGATACATTTAATCCTTTGTTTTCCGCAAAACACGGTGAGATTGATAACCTCATCGCAAGTTGGGGACAAAGTTCTGTGGTTGTGTTGTCTAGGTCTCCACGTTGCTACTAGCACCGGTAGTGCGCCCTGCCAAAGCTCAGCTAGTAACACCTTTGGGGTGTTTCCTTGCTCCTACTGGTTCGATTAAACCTTGGTTTCATAATTGAGGAAAAACTTTCTGCTGTGCTCATCATACCTTCCTCTTGGGGTTCCCAACGAGCTCTACGTCGATCGTTGAGTGCATCAAGATCTTTTCTGGCGCCCTTGCCAGGGAGTCAAGGACATCTTCACAAGGGGAGTCCCTCATAACCAATCTCTTTACTTTGTTGTTTTTGTTTTGCTTAGTATTCTTTTTGCTTTGTTTGCTTGTTTCCTTTCTTCAAAAACACAAAAAAATTAGTTTTACTAGTTTGCTTTCTTTTCAAAAACACAAAAAAATTAGTTTTACTTGTTTGCTTTCTTATTTGAAAACCCAAAAAATGACTACTCTTGAAAACACTAAGTTGTGTGACTTCACTAGCACCAACAACAATAATTTTATGAGCACACCTATTGCTCCTCCTATGGCTGAAAATACTTTCTTTGAGATAAAACCTGCTTTGCTCAATCTTGTTATGAGAGAGCAATTTTCTGGTATTGGTAATGAGGATGCTGCTTCCCTTCTAAATAACTTTGTTGAACTTTGTGAGATGCAAAAGCATAGGGATATAGATGGTGATATTATTAAGCTGAAATTGTTTCCTTTCTCTTTGAGAGGAAAAGCTAAAGAATGGTTAAATTCGTTAACTAGGAATAGTATTGATTCTTGGACTAAGTGCAAAGATGCTTTTATTGGAAAATACTATCCTCCTGCTAAGATTATATCCATGAGAAGTGAAATAATGAAGTTTAAAAAACTGATAATGAGCATGTTGCTCAAGCTTGGGAAAGAATGAAATCTTTGGTAAAGAATTGCCCACTCATGGACTGACTGCTTGGATGATCATCCAAACTTTTTATGCAGGATTGAACTATGAGGTACCTTTATGACCATCACTTTGGGTGCTACAACAAAACTTCTGGACAATATGATGGTTAATTATTGTAAATGGCATACTGAGAGAGCTCCACAAGGTAAGAAGGTAAATTCTGTTGAGGAAACCTCCTCCTTGAGTGATAAGATTGATATAATTATGTCTATGCTTGTTAATGGGAAAGCCCATATTGATCCAAATAATGTTCCTTTAGCCTCTTTGATTGCTCAAGAAGAGCAAGTTGATGTGAACTTCATAAGAAATAACAACTTTGGCAACAATGCTTATGGTAATAATGCTTATAGGAACAATTTTGGTAACAACAATTACAGGCCCTACCCTCCTAGTAATACTTATGGATATAATGGTAAATCTGAATTACCTAGTGAAGGAAGAATTTTAGAAGTTGAAAGAGCCACTAAAAACTTCATGCAAATGCAATATGAGCAAAATAAACTATTTACTAAAACTATGGAGGAACAATCTATCATTTTGAAGAACATTAGCCATCAACTTGAGAGTCTAAATAGGGAAATTCCTAGTTTACAATTGAAACTCTCTAATGCTGAAAGAAATATATCATCTTTGTCTGAAGCTCAATCTTCATTGATTAATAAAATGGCTGCTAAACCTGAAACTAATGAGAATCCCTTTGCAGCTACTAATGCCATACAAGTAAGAATTGATGAAAATGTTAGACTATTAGCTGAATTACATGCTAAGTGGGAAAGAGAAGATGAAATTGCTAGAAACATTAGTGTTTCTACTATCGCCACCACTAGTGTTGAGGCTAGTAATAGTCCTACTACTTTAGATGATAAAGTTGATTTTGATCTTGATGGTTGCAACATCTCTGAAGTTATTAAGTTCCTACAAAAGCTTGCTAAAAGTCCTAATGCTAGTGCTATGAACATGGCTTTTACAAAACACATTACTGATGCTCTCATAAAGATTAAAGAAGAAAAGATGAAACATAAAGCTTCTATTCCTATAAAAAAAGAGGATGGTTGGGAACCCATCATTAATATGAAAGTGAATGACTTTGATTTCAAAGCTTTGTGTGATCTTGATAGTAGTGTTTCCATTATGCCTAGAAGGATTTATGATATGCTTGATTTTCCTCCTCTTGAAGATTGTTATTTGAATGTCCCACTTGATGCTAATGCTAAAAAGAAACTCATGGGGAGTCTTAATGATGTTCTTATTATGGTTAACGATTCCTATGTCCCCGTTTATTTTTACGTTTTGGATATTGAATACAATGCTTCTTGTTCTATTACTTTGGGAAGACCTTTTCTTAGAACTGTTGGTGCCATCATTGATATGAAAGAAGGCACCATTAAATATCAACTCCCACTCAAGAAAGGTATAGAACACTTCCCTAAAAAGAGAGAAAATATTTCTTTTGCTTCTCCTTTGAAAACGAAATTTGGTCTTAATGCTTCTTCATTTGAGAACACTTGATTCTTTCTTTGCTTCTTATGCCTAACTTAAAGGCGTTAAAGAAAAGTACTTGTTGGGAGATAACCCAAGAGTTTTAGTTGAGTCTTGGAAGTTATTACCTCTGTAATAAACTCTCCTTATCCTTTTTATTTGCTTTTTGTGCCAAGAGTAACCTCTAATGAGAGTGAAGTAATGATTGGAAAAGTTGCTGTCCCGAAACAGATTTTTGTGCTTCACCATAAAAATTCCTGAGAGTGCTCTGTATGTCGGATTGAGCTGTAATGTTTTTTTCTTCTGCCCCAGGTTGTTATATAACTTTCGTTAGTTCAACACTTTTTGATTTGAGCAACAGAAGGTCTTCGAAAAAATTCGTCTTTACCTGCTGGTCTGTTTTGACAGATTTCTGCCATTTTCTGCATTTGCTTCTTGTTGGTTCCTTCTTGAGTTCTTTTGGGGAATTGAGATTTTTGGAGGAAGTACTACAGTAACTAGTGTTCTAATGGAAGTTTATTTGGTGTTAGAACTGAACCTTGAGACTTATTTATTTTAAGTGCACTAATGTTGCTAATGAGATTGTGTGAAGTTTTGTATGAAGGAAAATTTTCAGGTGTATGAAAGGAATGAGTAATGAGATGAAGGATGGATTAAAGCTCAAGCTTAGGGATTCCACGTGTGTCACCCCAAGAAATATCCAAGAAGTACAAGCGTCAAAGCATGGGGATGCCCAAGGCATCCCCTTTTTCATCAATAAAAATCCCAGGTTCCTTCCAAACGCTTCATTTTTATTGTTTCATGCACATTTGTGTTTTTCTTGGAGCGTCTTATTTTTGGTTTTATTTTTGGTTTTTAGTTTGCTTGGTTTGCTTAGTTTTCTGAATAAATTTGTTGGACCCCCTCTTTCATACATTGGTTTGCAAATAGTCTGGTTTGGTTTGGAAAAGAGTAGGAAAGTTCATACTTATGTGGTAAAAAGAGCTTGTTTTTTACTGTGGCTATGCTTTGTCATGCCATGGTTGATATTGTTTTGTCTTTATGCTTAGTATTCTTTCCTGTAGCATGACTTGTTATAAACAATTGAGATTGCTTAATGTGCCTTGGATGAATCATGCGTTGTTTTAGCATATTAAAGCATAGTATAGTGGTATTCTCCTTTGATGCTTTATTTGGGTTGACTTGACGCATGCTCACACCATGTTATGACTATCCAAAGTCACCATAGCCTTTATGATCCATTAGTTTTCAACTTGTAGTATCACTTTATGCTTTGATCAATGATGTTTTGTCGCTCTGCATGATTATGGCCATTTTATTGCTCTCTTAGTTTGTCGCTCCCAGTCTTTTGCTAGCCTCCACAACCAAGTATGAGTGCCACTCATGCATCCAACTCCCTAAACCAAGTTATTCCAAAGAGTCCACCATACCTACCTACTAGCTTATGAAATTCCAAGTATATTCATGCTTTTGTTTACCTTCCAAATTAAACTTGTTATGAGAAAACTAGTGATTAAAGCTCTCACGAACTTGATGGCACACTTTACTTTTTGCCTCTAATAAACTTGAACCATTGGGTTCTTCTTTGTTGCGTATATGCTTGTGCTTTATAAGTTGAAATTAGCAGAACCATGTTTCATGGGGAACGCTTTCAACATCGCACTTGTACTTTGTACCCCGTTGATATCATGTTCTTTTGCTTACGGATCCCGACGGTGTGAAATAAAAGTGGAACTTGTAAGATCATGGAGTTTGTATGTGTGTTAGAGAAACGCCTGGGCCGCTAGCCTAAGCCATGCCTAATCATGGTGGAAACTTGCAGCATCACCATAATGAGCACTCTATGAAGCATCCTCAATAAAAACCTATGCAAATAGCAAATAAAAAGATCACTGAGATGCTCATTGTCTGCTTGCCTTGTCATTTTGATTATGGGAAATCTCCCGTATCATGTGCAAGGGGTACCCCGTTGGCGGTTCTTAATGATACACATATACTTACAATGACAAGAGCTTACTCGTGACTGAAGTTGAGTAGTATGAGGATTGGTCTTTGTAAGTAAGGGGCATGAGATTTCGGTTTATAACTTGTCAAGCATATCCCCTTAGTTGTGTCACTTTAACCTTAATCACCTTCAAGATGCTTATGATAGGGGCAATGAGAGCTGAAAAATATAAGTACCATAATTTTTGGAAGCTCTTTATGAGACTTGAATCCCTACTTCCTTTTACAAAAGGCCTTTCTTCCACCATTATATTGAGTCTCCACCTTCTATCTTTATGCACTTACTTTGAGAGCATAGTGGCCATTCTTAGTTCTATGTGCATTGTCCCAAGACTAGTTGATTGATGCATAACTTGTTATTGCTTGTTTGAAACTATTGTATCTAGTCACTCTTATGAACTTTGAAGGTGTCCTATGCATTTATATTTGCTACTCTATTGAGGGACAAGCTGAATACTATTATGCTATGGTTTCTTTATGTGAAACAAACAAACGTCTTGCAAAGCATTGTTATTCATGAATCTTTTGTTTGTGCCTTTTCATGTTGCATCATAGTTTCTTTGCTTATTGCTAGAACTTTGTCTTTCATGTTATGATTGAAGTACTATGATCCTAGCCTTGAATGTTTTGCAAATACTTTGATCAAGTCTTTGATGGTGCATGTCACCTCAAAAATTATTCTTTTAATCACTTACCTACTCGAGGACGAGCAGGAGTTAAGCTTGGGGATGTTGATACATTGCTGTATCTATAATTTTTGATGTTCCATGCTTGGTTTTATCCACTTTCTTGTGTTTTGTTCCAACTTTGGAGTACTTTTCATATGATTTCTTGGACTAACCTATTAACAAGAGCCACAGTGCCAGCTGCCTGTTTTCTGCTGTTTTTGGTTCCAGGAAAGTCAGAAAATGAATATTCTCGGAATTGGACGGGACAAAAGCCAAAGTGCCTATTTTTCGGAAGGGATCAAGTGCCAGAATTTGAGACGGAGAGGGGCCAGGGGCCGGCCACACCACCTGGCCGCACAGCCAGGCCTGGCCCGCGCCAGGGGGTTGTGTGGTGGCTCCCGGCACCCCCTCGGCCTCTCCTTCCGCCTATAAGTTGCCCTCGGGACGAAAACCCTAAGTACCCGATCAAAAATGCACGAAAGAGTCTGTAGCCGCCGTCATATCCATCCCTAGACCGGGAGGGATCTGAAGCTCTTCCTGGCACCCTGCCGGAGAGGGGAATTCACCCTGGAGGCCTTCTTCATCACCATGCAAGCCTCCGGTGTGATGCGTGAGTAGTTCATCCTTGTACTACGGATCCATGTAGTAGCTAGATGGCTGGTTTCTCCTCCTTTGTGCTTTCATGTTTAGATCTTGTGAGCTCCGTTCATGATCAAGATCATCTATTTGTAATCCATACATGTTGTGTTTGCGGGGATCCGATGGATATTGAGATGCTATTTCATATTGATTATTGATTCTATCATGTCTTTGTTATTTGAGATCTTGCATGCTTTCCGTTGTTAGTAGCTATCTTGGACAAGTAGATGCTAGCAACTCCAAGAGTTAGTATTTATGCTCGATAGTGGGTTCATGCCTCTGGTAATCTGGGGAAGTGACAGAAATCTCTAAGGTACTAGATGTGTGATGTCTACGCACTTCTATTCTTGTAGACAGTTGTTGGGCCTCCAAGTGCAGAGGTTTGTAGAACAGCAGCAAGTTTTCCCTTAAGTGGATCACCCAAGGTTTATCGAACTCAGAGAGGAAGTGGTCAAAGGTATTCCCTCTCAAGCAACCCTGCAATCAAGATACAAGAAGTCTCTTGTGTCCCCAACACACCCAATACACTTGTCAGGTGTATAGGTGCACTAGTTCGGCGAAGAGATAGTGAAATACAAGTGGTATGGATAATTATAAGTGGTAATGGTGACAGAAAATAACTTGATGGCATGGAAAAGACAAAAGGCAAACTGAAATAAAGATGGAAGCAAGCAAACATGTAACAGATCTAATTGCAAACGGTGTATCAATGCTTAGAAACAAGGCCTAGGGATCATACTTTCACTACTGAACACTCTCTCATAAATATATCTTCTCTTTATGATACTACTCTTAACTACTCTCTGGTTGAGCACTCTAATCAATGGTAGGGCTATAACAGGACACCTCAAAGTAAGCCTTTCCCATCTAGAAAACCCCACACTGTCACCTTAAGCACTAGATGAGTCCAACAAACAGCACAATTTCATAAAGACATCCAACTCCAAATATAACTCATAACAAGTATTTGTAATCTCTAGCCTAAGTGCCACCACGGTGTGCACGCTGTCACTTTCACACACATGGGGAGAACAGAGATCTATTAAAGCACTTGAGTAGCAAGGTAGATCTATAGATTACAAGCTCATGATCTCAATAAGATCATGCATAGAGAGAGAGATGAAAACATAGCTACCGGTAGAACCCTTAGCCTTGAGAGAGAACTATTCCCTCCTCATCATGGGAATCAACAATGGTGATGGAGATGGTGGTGGAGATCGATGGAGATGGCGGTGAAGATGGTGAAGAGACGGCGGTGGCACGGAGGACTTCTTCTCCGCCGCCAGTATCACAGGGGAGCACCGCCCCTTAGCACCCTTCCTTCATGGCTTCTTGGGATCCCTTCCTCATGGAGATGGGATTCATGGGGAGGCAAAAACGTGGGTTTGGTGACTGCAAATTCGTGGGTGGAGGTCTCTCCCACGAATTAGGTTTCCTCCCTTTATATAGCTTCTCGGATTCCCGTCACTCCATCTTGGGCTGCAGTAAATGGGGTCTATTGGGCCTGTCCGGACTCGGAATCAGCTAAATTTTATGTCCATGACGTTTGTCATGAAATTTTCAACAACTTTGTATTTCAAGAGTTTTCCGTTTGACGCCGTGTTCGACCAGAAACGTGACCATATTCAAAAAGAGTTCTGAGACAGATTTCTGGAAAATCCCAATTTGACTCCAACAAGGTTTCCACTTGTATTCTTGGTAATTCCTACACATCAAAGTGTAAAACAAGAACATTGTGCACTTTTTCAACTATTAGTAGGTTAGTCCAAAAGATCATAGGAAAAGTACTCCAAAGTTGGAACAAAATATAAGAAAGTAGATAAAAACCAAGCATGGAACATCAAAAATTATAGATACATTTGCAATGTATCAATGTGCTGTTGCTACTAAGGAGAAAACAACAATCCTTTGTTCCTAGAACAATCATATTGTTTACTTTACATGCAGTTCGTAAAGCAATAATCTGCTGCTTGCAACTTAATACTGGAGGGGGTTCGGATAATAACCTGAAGGTGGATTATTAGTCATAGATGCAGTTGGATGGCAGTCTATGTATTATGTTGCAATGCCCAATCAAGTCTCAGAGGAGTCAAGATGATTATTATATGCATGTATTGCTTTCTTGGTGTTTGTCAATTGCCCCGCTGTAATTTGTTCACCCAACATGTTATCTATCTAAGAAGAGGCACCTCTAGTGAACTATGGATCCCGATCCTTTTTCTTTACATATAATCTATAAACTGTTTCTGCTTTGTGTTTACTTTCTGCAAACTTTTACTTCTTTCCATTCGATACGTTTAATCCTTTGTTTTCCGCAAAACACGGTGAGATTGACAACCTCATCGCAAGTTGGGGACAAAGTTCTGTGGTTGTGTTGTGCAGGTCTCCATGTTGCTACTAGCACCGGTAGTGCACCCTGCTAGTCGTATTGAAAACCTTTGGGGTGTTTCCTTGCTCCTACTAGTTCGATTAAACCTTGGTTTCATAATTAAGGGAAAACTTTCTGCTGTGCTCATCATACCTTCCTCTTGGGGTTCCCAACGAGCTCTACGTCGATCGTCGAGTGCATCATACACACAGTGTTACAACTCGATAATCAAGTTGGAAACATTTATTTGTTGAAGAAATCTCTTGTAGATAATGGATCACACATATATTCGCCCATCTAGTACTAGTGAGACCGAAGCCTAGAAACCATCTCTCATTCCATTCAATCCTAGAACTACAACCCCCTTTAGCTTAGTTCTTGTTCTAGTTTACTTTCAGTACTTTATTTACCTTGTTACTAGTTACTTTAAATCTCTCTTGTTTACTATTACTCTAGCAACTTATAGTGTAGACTATTTCCATATACCATTTTGGGTGCGAAGATGGCTGCATTGACAACGCAGTTGCGGGGTTGTGTGGTTTCCATCCTGTGAAGCTCCTTTGTGTGGTTTCCATCCTGCAATAACGTTGTTGTTGGGCGCAGGAAACCAGTCATCACCTTCTATTGATGATTTAGAAGAATATGAATTTGGGCAAGAGGAAGAAGGTAATATGATTAATCTTGCCTCCATAGTCATTGAAACTCCCGAAGATGATTTGGTTAGGAGTTTAGGTGCTAACGATGATATGGCTCAAGATATGGATAAAATTTAGATAGATGATTATCTTGACTCTACACTCGTGGTGGATTTGGAGATAAATCAAAATTATGAAGAACCAATAAGAAAAGGAGATGAGGCACCTCCACCTCCTACACTTAAAACTTTACCCAAGGAATTAAAATATAGGTTCCTTGATGAAACTAACAATAACTTTCCTATTTAGAAGAAACTTGAAGATGGTTCTCAGAATGCATCAGAATGCCCGTGGGTATTTGATGAGTGACTTGAAGGGGATTAGTCCCTCGATAGCCACTCATAGAATATTTATGGAAGAAGGAGTTGAACCCGTTGTAGATTTCCAGAGACGATTAAAACCTCACATGAAATAGGAGGTCAAAAAGGAGGTAATTTACTTACTTGGTGCGGGGATTATCTTTCCTGTAGAGGATAGTGATTGGGTAAGCCCTGTTCATTATGTTCCTAAGAAAGGTGGGTTCACTATTGTTCAAAATGAACACAGTGAACCGGTACCAACTAGAACTGTAATTGGTCATAGGATGTGCATTGATTATAGAAAACTTAATAAGGAGACAAGAAAGGATCACTACCCTTACCTTTTATAGATCTAACTTTAGAAAGGCTTTCTATGTATTCCCATTTTTGTTATCTAGACGGTTATTCCGGATTTCCCTAAATTGCTGTCCACCCTGATGACCAACTTAAAACAACCTTCACTTGTCCTTATGGATTATATGCTTATCAACGTATGCCTTTTGGTCTATGTAATGCCCCAGCTACCTTCCAAAGATGCACGACTGCTATATTTGCTGACTATGTTGAAAGTATCATAGAAGTTTTTATGGACGATTTTTCCGTATATGGAACCTCATTTAATCATTGTCTTCATAACCTTCATCAAGTCTTACAGAGATGTGAGGATACTAACTTGGTCTTGGATTGGGAAAATGCCACTTCATGGTTCAAGAAGGTATAGTACTTAGTCACAAAGTCTTAGGTACAGGCATAGAAGTTGATAAAGCAATAGTCGAAGCAATAGAAAGGCTTCCCCCTCCTCGAGATATTAAAGGTATTAGGAGTTTTATAGGACATGCTGGGTTTTATAAAAGATTTATTAAGAATTCTCTAAAACTGCTAGACCTCTAACTAACCTTCTATAGAAGGACGTTGCTTTTAATTTTGACGAAAGTTGTCATACAGCCTTCTACATTTTAAAGCAATCTCTTCTTGAAGCTCCTACTATGAAACCCCCTAATTGGAAGAAATCCTTTGAACTTTTTTGTGAGTCTAGCCATGAAGCTATTGGATCAATTTTTTGCCAGTATGATGGTGATGAACTTAATATCATTCATCACGCTAGCCGTACCTTAAACGGTGCCCAAAAGAATTACCCATGACATAAAAAGAATTTTTCGTAGTGGTTTTCTCTTGTGATAAGTTTAGATCTTACATTATTGACTCAAAAGTGAGGGTGCATACGGATCGTGCTGGTTTAAAAGAAATTCTTGAAAGAACTGATGTTAAGCCAATAATGATCCATTGGACTCTCTTTTTGCAAGAATTTGACTTGCAGATCCGTCAAAGAAAAGAATAACTGGAGGATGTACCCATGGGTATTGAGGAAATCCAACCACCCAAGGAAGTGTCATCCATATGCATACCATCTAGTACTTCGATTCCCATAATAAAATTGTCAGTTTCCATTTGCAATGGTATTAGAAACTTGTTGCTAATAAAAAGTTAGTTCAAGAACCAAAGGAAGAAGAAGGTACTCAAATAAGCTCGTTTTCTTTGGATGAATAATATGGTTGAAATATCATTTTATCTTCATCTCGGCTATCGTTTTGCTTTTTATATTTCTGTTTTTGGTTTCTTTGAATTTTTCTAATGATGCTGCCAGTTTTGTGAAATTGGTACGGGCGGATGGTACAGTCGGAACCGCCCGTACCAGTGATCATTAAACATGCAGTAACTTCGTATTTTTTGCGAACGACTTGGTACGGCTGGAACATACATGCGCACTGGCCCATACGGCAGATCGTTACGATTGTTGTGTTGCTTTGTTCTTTTGGTTTGTTGGTCATTATTAAAAAACATTGTGAGGCGGTAACCGAGCCAATACGACTGAGCCGTACGGGCAGGTCTCGCCCATACTAACTAGGTCGGTTGACTTTGGGAAGGACACTGATATGGGCGCACCGTACGGGCGTATCCTCGTACCAGAGGTCGCTACGACTTGTTTTTCTTCCCTTTTCTCTTATTTCCTTCCTTATTTGTTGGGATGTTTTTTGGCCGAGCCTTTTTCTTCCAGTATAAGTTCTTACCTGTCTCTAACCCTTCTTAAGCCCCAAAGGAGCTTCTTCTTCCTCCCTTATCATACCAAATCTTGCTCACATCGGTACTTCTTCATCAACGATCCCGAAGACATGTCTCATCCATGGAGCTTCGTACAAGCAAATAAGGTCCATGAAGGTCCTTCTGCAAAGGCCATGGAGGAGTCGAAAAAGAGGAAGGAGAAGGAAGTCCACATCGATCAACATGAAGTTGAGGATGGATTTAGGCTAGTAGAGACCATGAAGGACGGGCGGAAGACACTAAATCTTCTAGTTGGACAGAAGACGACTTCGAGAAGATCCAACTCAGCATCAAGGGGGAAGGAGAGTCATATCTAGAAAAGCTTAAACATCAGGAAGAGGAAATGTAGGTCTCTCGAGATAAGCTTGACCGTCGCATAAAGAAAATCGAGGTAAAGTCTCCGGGATCTTCTAAACATATTGAGTTGTTGCAGTGTTATCTGGACCAGTTGGATACTGACATGGGCATAACCCTTTGGGTGCTCACTATTGGCATATACGGTATGACCCGAAGGAAGGTTCACCCAAAGATATGCCAAGATCCATGAAGCCCATGACGATTCAACAAATACGAAGCCTACAAGGACACAGACTCCTGGCGGAACAAGACAAGGAAAACAAGACTAGACTAGATATAAACTCTAACTTACAAACCAACTCGTATTGATTCCTGAGATAGCCTCCCCATATATAAAGGCTAGGAGGGACCAACAAGGGGGACACACAATACAATAGACGCGCTACACCCGACAATAGATCTAGACAATAGACATCAGATACACACACCTCTCTCTCTCGGAAAGATCGCATCTAGTCGATTCAACGAGTTTGTACTCTCAAATGATAATATGAGAAAACAAGGAGGAAGTAGGGTTTCCTCTTTGAGGGCCCGAATCTAGGTAAATTGCCTTACTTGTTTGTCTGTTAAGCTGACGAAATCACCAGCGCTCTCCTTTTCCATGAAACACAAGTCCATAACCTTGGACGTTGCCGAGGTTACCTCTGTCAGTTGGCGCTGACCGTGGGGAATCTAAGCGCTGGAGCCATGGATTCGGCAGCTCCCTCTTCACCAAGCAAAATCTCGATAGCAGCGGATCCACGCCCGCCCACCCCTGTCTCGGTTCCCGTCAACTTCAACGGCGGATCCTATCTCATCATCAGAAGTTTCCACTTTCGCATGGAGGAATCCGAGAATCTTTGCCTATCGGCCCGGATCTATTCGGGTCTGTCGGTCTCAACAGCAACGCCCATGGCGATACTTATATTTTATGTTGGCTCCACTGAAAAAGCTGCACCGCAGCCGACGAACGTTGAAGCAAGAAACGACAACACCACAGGTCTAGGGGATTTGGCGGATATCTACGATCACCTCTCCTTCGGGTCGGAAATTTAATCAACGCTACTATATGTCATGAACCCGACAAGCGTCGTCCTCGACGAATCTGGAGAAAGCATCAACACCGGGATCAAGAAGACTATTTCGACTCCGTTGTGGACTGTTTTGACTCTGCCACAGACTGTTTCGGTCCCGTCGATTTCCGGTGATCTACAACTCATCGATTTCCGGAAAAAAATCTATCTACGGTGATGCTTGACTTCAAATATCAAGAAGAGGTTTTCGTCGAGTTGTTACGAGAAAATGGACAAAAATAACCTCTAAAAAACAAATTCACAAAATGAACTCTGGCCAAAAGTATTTCACAGGGACTAACCCTTTTTGTAGCGCCTAACGTAAAGGCGCTATGCTCTACAGGATAGCGCCTTTGCCATAGGCACTATGGTCCCTGACAGTGTGGCGGCCGCCTGGCCCACCCTGGCCCCACCCGGCCGAGTAGCGCCTGGGCGTTGAACCTGGGCCGTGCAGCGCCTAGGCGCTATGCCCCAATGTGTAGCGCCTATGTGAAAGGCGCTACACATTGAGACTTATCCCCAGCCGCGCGGCCCCCTCCCCACCCCGACCCACTCACTCCCAGCCACCAGGAACAGAGGAAGAGCCAGGCGGCAGCCCTCTCTCCTCCCCCCCTCAAATCCCACCCTAAAAACCTACAGATCTGAAGTATTTTGTGGGGGATTTGCTCCCCAATCTCTCCCTAAAGGTATTCTCCTCCGATCCCTCTTTTTGATCCAAAAAATCTTGCACATTTTAGTCTTATTTGCTTGGAACCCTAGTCTCTAGATGGATTCATGTTTAGGCTGATTTTTTCATGGTTTTGGTTATTTGGTAGTTGTATTCTAGTTGTATTTGTTGGGGAATGGCAATATGTTGTTGATTTGATTTGTATATGATGGTTGTATATGGATTTGTATAAATGTTCCAATAACATGCTCCCATATCCTTTGTAGTTACTTGTAGAAACTAAAACAATGGCCACTGATGATGGGTGTATATGGATTTGATATTTGGAATATATTTGTAGGATGGTGTGGCTACTTGATGATTACTATGATACAAAACACCGTGCATACTTGATGGCGGAGAAGCATATGGTAATGAAATCATGTTGGACTTGTTTGTCTTAATTTTTCTATTGATTCAATTGTGTTGGACCCGTAAAGAAGCATAATATTTTGACTTGTATGTATGCAGAAGCTAGGTCCCCTGAAGATTCGCTCTCATGGCGCGTCCTCGAGTGACATGCCTTACGACGAGCGGTACACTCCGTACATCCAGCAGCTAGGCCTCCTCCCTTTTATTATGCTTGTGACCCGGTCGACACCGAACCTCAACGTGGCTGCCTTCACCGCACTTGTCGACCGGTGGAGGCCGGAGATGCACACTTTCCACCTCTGGACTGGCGAGATCACCCCCACCCTTCAAGATGTTTCCATGATCTTTGGGCTTCCTATTGCTGGGAACCCTTTGTGTATGAACACAGATTTTGACGGGTGGCGCAATGAGATGCAGCTACTTATTGGGAGGGCTCCTGTAGAACTTGAATACAAGAGTAAAGATAGACTCCCAGCCGGCGCGACATACGCGTGGATTGTGGCGAACTTTGCGCACTGCCCGGAGCCAGCCGAGGTTGAGGTGATCGAGACACATGCTCGTGTGTATGTGTGGTATGTCCTCTCCAGGACTTTGTTTGCTGACAGCAGAGGTAGGACCGCTCAGTGGATGTGGCTGAAGGCTCTAACGCACTTTCATAGCAACATTAGCTGGGGTTCGGCGACTCTTGCCTACTTGTACCGGTAGGTAATCGCTTGTTCATGTCGCCGCCTTTTATACACTTCCAATCCACACGTATCATATGTTGACATTTTTACTTTACTTGTAGTTAGATGATGCTTGTTGTAGGTCAAGCGCCAACGCCGAAATAGGTGGTGCTATGGTTCTCCTCTCGGTATGGAGCTGGGAACGTTTACTAGTAGGTCGCCCGAAAGAGGTGGGTTACCTTCCTTGGCCAGAGTTTGGGAGACACCCTCTACGCTCAGCCACTTGGGCTTACAAGTGGGACGTCGCGTCGGAGATGACTAGCGATGTTGATTTATTGTACATGAAGTACACGAACGAGTTCGATGCGCTTACGCCCGAGCAGGTAAATTTGTGTCTTTACATCACTTCCTAGAGTGTTTTACCCACTAGTAGAAATCTACAAGAAACATGTTCTTGTGATATGTTGCAGGTGGAGTGGGAGCCTTATGGTTACGGGGACGATTTTGGTATTGCTCCCGGGTTTGATCTTAACCCGAAATGTTTGGAGGAAAATAATCTTTGGCTCATGTACTGTCCATTAATTTGCAATTGGGCGGTTGAGCACCATCTTCCACACCGTGTGATGAGGCAGTTCGGGTTGTTCCAGGCTCACCCTCCCGCATATAAGGACACCGACAAGGAGCTTCATAGGTAAGTTAGCATCAGAACCCTTTTCCTCAATTGCATCGTCGTCTTCTATTTGGTTGTAGTAACAAATTTCTTTGTTGTCCTGCAGGTTGGACAGGAAAAAACAGAGAAAGATCAAGAAGTGGGATCACCATCATAGGAAGTATGCCATGGAGTTCTTGCTATCTGTGGAGCAGGCTCAGCAAACAGAATGGAATAGTGGAAGAGCTCATTGCTCAATTGCATGGGACAACTACCTTCGTTGGTTTCTTGAAAATACTCGTGTCTCCATTTGCCCGCCGTCTTGCGAGGAGGAAATATTAGAAGAACCGTGCGTATTCGATGAGATTGCCTACAATGAATACAACAAGCTTGTCAGGGAGGGGCACGAAATCCCGATATCTTCCTCGCTCAACTTTGCGGTAAAGTTTTCCTAGCCCTTCCATTACTTTACTTGCCCTTCCATTGCTTTATTTGCTAACATGTTTGCGTTCTTTACTCCGTAGAGAAAGGAGATAAAGAAACATGCTGACGAAACCGAGGACATTCTCCATGATTGGCCGAAGGGAAAAAAGGCAGAAGGCATACTTAAAAACTTCCTCAAGGTATGGTTGAAAATGAAAGGAGTACTTACCTTACATGTTGTGCTACACGCTTTGACTTCTCGTTTACTTTATTACAGCGGACGGCCAAAAAGATGCGTCGGTTATCTAACCTATTAGGTTTTCGCGACCCCGAGTACACAACACCGTCAAATTCTAGGTCCAAGTCGATTTCTGACCCAACAGCTAATCTTGAGGATGACGAAGAGGAAGAGGCCACCTCGGCGGCTCGTACGGAGGATGAGGTATGGGACAACCTTACATTTCTTAACTGCATTAAGTGCCTTTGGTTTGTTTGCCGTACATTTCCTTAGGCATACATTCGTACATGTAGATGCCTCGTATGGAGAATGAGACGGAGGAAGATTACCGAATTCGTTCCGCTTACCTATTGAAGCCAAGGAGGGAGTTCACTCGCTGGACACCGGAGGACTTCCATAACAAAGGGAAGGTTAATGTTGTCGAACACGAGCCGCCACGTAGGTCAGGAGCTAGTAGGAGGATGAGGGGTCTAGACTATGATGATGATGAAGAGGAAGAAGAAGAAGCAGAAGAAGAAGCGGCGGTGACACAGAAGATGGCTCCGAGGAGGGGTCGACGCCCAAGAACGCGTGGACGGAAGTAGTTCTATGCACTTAGTGGTGTGCGCTATGTGCTGATGTTGTTCTATGCACTATGTGTTGATCTATGTGATGATGTAGTACTATTGCACTATTTGTTGGCACTATGATGTAGTTGTATTGCACTATGTGGACGGAAGTAGTTAATCTATGCACTATGTGTTGCCACTATGAATATCTCTTTTTTTGTTCTGTGTATTTGTGTATTTGTTCTGTAAATTTGGAGGTTAAACTGAACTGAATTCAGTTAAGAGGCATAGCGCCTACCTGACAGGCGCTATGCATGTGTAGCGCCTACCTGATAGGCGCTACACTTTGATTTTTTTTGATCCAGCCAGCACAGAGAGCAAATCGAGTTGCGCCCGCCAGGAGTTTCGCTAAGTCAATGTGTAGCGCCTACCTGACAGGCGCTATGCATGTGTAGCGCCTACCTGACAGGCGCTACACTTTCGGTTTTTTTGCTCCAGTCGATACAAAGAGTATACTGAGAGCAAATCGAGCAGCGCCCGCCGAAAATTTTGCTAAGTCATTCTGTAGCGCCTATCTGACAGGCGCTATGCTATGCATGTGTAGCGCCTATCAGACAGGTGCTACACATTGACTTAGAGAGTTTTCCAGCGGGCACATCTCGATTTGCTCTCAGTATACTCTCTGTATAGGCTGGAGCAACAAAAATCCAAAGTGTAGCGCCTATCAGGTAGGCGCTACACATGCATAGCGCCCGTCAGGTAGGCGCTATGCCTCTAAACTGAATTCAGTTCAGTCATTTCTTAGTCTAGAGCACAAGGTATACCAGAATTGTATTACATGTTTGCAAATATAACAGAACTGAGAACACACTCAAAGTTCATCACATACTCATACATGGTGTTTTGCCCTTAAGGGGCTTTACATTCTCAAAGTTCACAACATACTCATACTCAAAGTTCATCACATACTCAAAGTTCATGTCATACTCATACACCACGAGCCTCCGCCATGGCCTCCGTCTACAAGTCTAGAACACGAGGCCATTTCCCCTTCTTGTTGCGCTCCTCATCTTCCTCTTAGGAACGCCACGCTGTTTGATGCTTCCTTTCCCTCTCCGCATCACGAGCCTCCTTAGCGATGCGCTTCTCTTCCTCTTCTTGCTTGCGACACTCGTCCTCACGTTGCTTGCGCCTTGCCGCCATCTCCTCGTTACGCACAGCTTCTTGGTACCGACGTCTAACTATTGCCCTATCGATCTCCTGGATAGTCTTCGTAGCTTCAGATTGCTCGAGGTCTATCCAAGTGTAGTACCTGCATACTGGAGGGGGAGACTATAAGATAATAGAGCATGTTATTAATATGATATGGAATAAAGGTTCTTAAATTAAATTGCTTTGTGCATACCGGTGGAGTCTCATACGGGTTGCAGGTACGCACGGGAGAGCGAGCATAGTTGGCACACATGAAGAACTTTCTTCCCCAAGTATCGGAATTGTAGTCGATGGACTCCTTAACAATGCAATCATCTTCGCACCAACAAATTGGAACCTCCTTTCCATGGGCCTTGGATGTACGATATGCCCTCCGTGGCCTTTCCGCTTGATCGGCACAAGGTGGCCTAGCATTGGACCTCCTCTTCCTCTCCTCATCTTCCTTCTCCTTTTTCTTCTTCATCTCTTCCTCTTCCTTCTCTTTTTTCCTCTTCCTCTCTTCCTCTTCCTTCTTCCTCTTCTTCTCTTCCGCTTCGTCCTCCTTTTTTCTCAAGTCGTGAGCAAGTTGAACCACCGAATCGAATTCACGAGCAAATGTATCCTGCCACTTCCTCTCTTTCTCTTCCTCAACTTCCTTCCTCTTCCTCTCCTCCTCTTCCTCTTTCTCCTTCCTCTCTCTCACCACCGCCAAAGCGTCCGCCAACAACTTCGAGTAGTTCACACCATCCCCATCATTGTTCTTATTGGCCATACCTATAATAAGAAAAAAGGTAAAAATTAGTTACGTAAGCATGAATGTGAACAATAGTGGTTTGAAAAATATTACTATGAAAGCTAGTAAAATAAGCATGGAAGGTAGTAAAGTAAGCATAAAAGTGTGATCATTATTTCGCCATACCTATGCGCATACGGATTTGGTCCTGCCAAATAACCTATCATACTAGCCGGATTTGGTCCACGCCCTCTTCCTCTACTAAGCCCAAGTGATCGACCTATTCCTCTACTAAGCCCAAGGGATCGACCTCTTCCTCTACTAAGCCCAAGTGATCGACTGCTTTGTTGCCTAGGAGCTTGTTGCCTAGGAGCATGTTGGCTACTTCTCCCTTGGCTTGGCACTTGTTGGCTACTTCTCCCTTGGCTTAGCACGTGTTGGCTACTTTGCCCTTGGCTTGGCACGTGTTGGCTACTTTGCCCTTGGCTTGGCACTTGTTGGCTACTTCTCCCTTGGCTTGGCACTTGTTGGCTACTTTGCCCTTGGCTTGTGCTTGCTTCATTTCCTTTTGCTCTCTTCCTTTGGGTACACGTTCTTGCATTATGCCCTTCAACATTGCACGTTCCACACCGTGCTCTCTCACGAGGCTCTTGGAATTGGTCGTTCCCGTTTCTCGACCACTAGCACGGCCCCATCCATCCATGTCACTCCTAAAATGTTTTGTAGTGCGTCTTCCACGTTTAATCACCTTCCATTTCGGATCGGGCCATAGTTGAATTCCATGGTACTCTGGCCATTGTGATTGGTCCAGGTATGGGTGAAATCGAGGGGCCCATGTCTGCTTAGTAGTCTCGATAGAGAACTCGGACTCTCTCACCGTGAACGGATTATTATAGTCCAAATGTCGTCTGCGAGCCGCGGTCAGCAAGTGCGAGCACGGAAGATGAAGCAACAATGGCCTTCCGCATGTGCACTCACAAGTAGTAAGCGAGACCTTGAACGCACGGCCTCCGTGTTGGACACCATCAGCCGTGGTTCCTCCCGGCTCCGTAACTTGGTATATAAGCTCATCATTATCAAATTCCGTGACAACTTGGGAGTCCGCTTTCCTTGACTGAAATTCTATCCAATCGTCAACCTTCGGTGGGAACTTGTATATATGATTGTTCTTGTAGTCTCCTACAATCTGCCTATCTATTTCAGCTGAGTATTTTAGGAAACACTCATTCAACATGTCAAATGTATATTGGACTATTGCCGTGACAGGCAATGCACGAACACCTTTGAGCAACTTGTTGAAGCATTCTACCATGTTTCTTGTCATTTGACCGTACCTTCGGCCACCGTCATCGTAAGCTCGTGCCCACTTTCCCATATCTCCAATGTTTCTAAGGAGAAACTTTTTGCCCCCCGCATTGAGTTCTCTGTTACGGAACAATTTGTTGTACAAGTTTGAGAAACGGCGCTCCATGAAAGCGAGACAACAATCTTGTAGATCATCGGACAAGTCCTTACTCTTGCATGCTCTATACAAGTTTGAAACAAAATGTCTCATGCACCATCGATGGTGCAATGGGACATGTCCGGGAATGTCAAGCATCACCGCATTGAGAATTCCTTGATGACGATCCGAGATGACACATAATTCCCTTTGAGCGGGTAACACCTTGGTTCTCAAAATATGGAAGTACCACTCCCAATTGTCATTGTTTTCCACCTCAACCAAAGCAAACGCCAAAGGAACCAACCGGTTGTTGGCATCGCTAGCTATTGCAATCAAGATAGTGCCCTTGTATTGTCCGGTCAAGAAGGTGCCATCAACGGATATAACAGGCCTACAATGTTCAAAAGCCCGAACACATTGCTCGAAACCCCAAAATGCACATCCAAATACTCGAACGGTTTTTCCGTTCATTATCCTTGTCTTGTTCCCATAAGGTTCAATGATATGAATCATGCCCGGGTTAGCATTGGCCATCGCTAACAACAACCTAGGGATCCGGTTATAAGATTCCTCCCAATCACCGTACAACATCTTGAATGCGGCTTGCTTCGCCTTCCATGCCTTCCCGTACTTCACCTCGTAGTGAAAGATGGCTTTCACAAGCTCCATGACCATCTTGATGCTCATTATTGGAAATGACTTGACGTCATTGGAAATCCTATAAGCAATGAACTCAGAGGTGAGTTGTCGGTGCCCGTGCTTCACATCCTTGCCATCCACCTTTGGGCCTCGGCACATGTGAGTTGATACACAACTAGATATGTGCCAATCGGGACCTCCCTTGAATGGTCTTGCACGCACAACCCAAGGACATCTATCCTGCTCACATCTAACCATGTAGCGCTTCTTCAAATCCGAGTGCACCACCGTGTAAGGACGATGATGCTTAACCGAGAAGGCCTTTATCCATTGCTTAAACTCTAGCAAGGTCTTGAATCTCGTTCCGTGAGTAATCCCATTATTCTCTTCATTACCATCTCGGTAAGAACTTGACCTTGGTCCAAGCACTATGCCCTTCCCGCCATCAACCGTGGCTTCATCCGCGAGACTAACATCACGGAACAAAGATACCATGTGGTCCCGCCCCAATATGTTCTCATGGATTTCGGCCTCTCTAGCCGTGAACCCCTCCTCGTCAAGTTCTTCGGGACCATCATCATCCGAGTCCGATGCATACCCTCGAGCATAGGGGATGTCACGGTCCATGTTCTCTTGCGTAATATATGTGTCCAAATCTCCAACATTGTTGTCATGAAGCTCAACCTCATTCTCATATTTCCCATAATCATCATTGTTCTCTTCCCATACTTCATCTTGGTACTTCGAAATTGGGCTCAATGTTTGGGTTAAAGGAGGGTCACTCAATACCTCTTGATTGAAGGGTGGGGGACTCCTAGAATCCAATGGGGAGGCACAACGGTTAAAGTCCAAAGGCAACGAACTATCAACCTTCTTGGTGGAAAATAGTTCAAGAGCCTTGTCTAGTGATTCCGCAACCACCTCCTTGTATGCAACCCAACGGGCCTCGGAAGAGATACGCATGGTCTTCCAACGGACATGCATTCCAAAACTCACATTATGTCTTCCCTCCAACCCAACAATATCACTTGGGTCCATCCATTTCAATTCTATCCTAACTTGCTTCAAGACCTCGGTGTAGGTTGGACTACGTTCAAACACCATGTCTAGCTCATTCGGGTCCGGTTCTATATTGCCTTTCAAAAATGCATCCTTGTCCACATGATGAACATGAACAATTCTTGCCATACCTAACACATAAGAGAATATGATCATTAACTACCCATGGCAAGATGAATAAAAATATAGTAGTCACATTATGAAACAATTTATCTAACAAGAACACCATCCCTTACATGAGCAAACCCTAACTCTAACCCTAACCCTAACCATAGCCATAACATTCTAATAAACCAAACTCTAACAATCCAAGAACCCTAAACCTAACTAAATGCTTCTTAGACACCATTCTACCCAACATTGGCCAACAAACCCAACAAATTTCCAAACATTTCCTCACAAATCAAATTTCTAGGGTTTCAACTCAAATCCCACCAAAATGAAAGATTTCAATCGATAAAAACGGAGGGAGTAGAGGGAGGGTACCTCTAGCAGCCGGGGAGGGTCGAAATCCACCAAGTGAAGACTCCAATCTGAGGGATTTGAGGGGGGAGGAGAGAGGGCCGCCGCTGGGTGTTCTTCTCTGTTCCTGACGGCTAGGAGGGAGTGGGTCGGGGTGGGGCATAGCGCCTAGGCGCTGCACGGCCCAAGCTCAACGCCCAGGCGCTACTCGGCCGGGTGGGGCCAGGGTGGGCCAGACGGCCGCCACCCTATCAGGGACCATAGCGCCTATGACAAAGGCGCTATCCTGTAGAGTGTAGCGTCTTTACGTTAGGCGCTAAAAAAGGTTAGTTCCTGTGAAATACTTTCGGCCAGAGTTCATTTTGTGAATTTATTTTTTTAGAGGTTATTTTTGTCCATTTTCCCAGTTGTTACCGAGGAGTAAAATACGATTCAGAGAGCTGTCACAATACGTCTTGGAAAAGCTGATCTACATGGAAGGAACCAGCAGACAAAAAAAAATCTATGCAGGCTCAACGTACTATACCCACGCTCCTGCTAACGACTGCAGAGAATAGGAAGTTAAAAAGTGGAGAATCTTGGCTGATTCCAACTCTGTCCGTACTGGTGCACCGAACGGGACAAATCTCGGATGATTCCAACCCGGCCAAACCAATTCAGAACGAGGATACGCACGCACGTACATCTACCAGATCAATCAGAGCAGGAGGATATGCACCTACGGCAACGACACCAAATCGATCGATTGGTTCGTCTTGAACAATTAATTCCGGTCGGAAACGAGACTTGGCAGCAGTCAGGACGGAATTTATTGTCAGGCACACTCGATTGCATGCGGCCATAACTAATGAGATTTTTTATTCAGCCTCATTTTTCTTATACAAGTGCTATATAAATCACTATTTTATTTAGATCTAATCCTTTTCCGTTTGTTTTATGATACATGCACCACACAACGGGAATCGGCGAGTCCGCGATAGCCTCAACTCCGGTCATCCGAGGCCCCATCATCCATTCGCCGCCAGCTTTTCGCCCGGGGGCTACGTCGACTCCGTCCACTACATCAACTACATGTCCACTCCGACAACCCGTTGCCACTTCGACTCCATCTGCCATGCAACTCCGGTCCGCAGCGTCGACTACCTGTCCATCGCGTGACTGCGTCAACCATGCCGATTCTACACCCGGGTGCGGCGCCGACTCCACCGTGCGACCCGTCAAAATCTTCGGTTGTGGCACCCTACTAAAATCTTTGGATGCGGTGACCCATTGCCGTCATCGGCTCGGGCTCCTTCGGACACATCAACCTCTTCGACTACCAACAAAGCTAAGTTCCCTACTTCGAGTTGATTTTATTCTTACTTTAATCGCACTCGATATTCGGAGGTTGCGTCCTCTTCGAGTAACCTAAGTGTCATCGACTCCGTCCATTCGAGCACCTCATACGCGACTGCCTGAGTAGCTGACTCTGCCTGAACATCAAATCCTTGAAAACTCCGACCCAGTTGTGGCCGAACTGATAGGTCGGCAAGGTACTGAGACTAAGGGCGTCAGGCTAACAAAAAGGTCTCACGTTACAGTACAAAAGTGTCAAGTCCAATGGCACCAAAAAAAATTATGACAAACTGAAAGGCACATATTTTTTACGAGATACAGGTACTTCATTTTTTTAATATTTTCTACAACTTACAAGAACGTCGGCTACATCGAGCTATTTTATCGAGTCTTCCAACATAGTCGACTAACACCACTCGTATCAACTTACGCCAAGACCCGAGTCGAGAATCTATTGGGATGAAGAAGATTTTTGAGCCTATGCTCATCCAATAAAAATCAAGACCCGAGACGAGAAATTCCTCGGATGAAGGTCAACTTCGCGCACCTGATATCAATAAAGCTAAGTTCTCTTAACCGAGTCTACTTTTTATTACTTTATTACACCCGATACACGGGGGCTCAGTCGAATAAATTATTACATAACCATACTCCGGCACTCGGGGGTTTCGCTACTCAGCGCAAACTTAAAACAAATTCGGCCCCGCCATGAATAACGTCAAAAACACGCTTTGACCCGAGTAGCTTATCCAGCCCAATGGGCATCAGGCTAACAAAAAGGTCTCGCCATGGGCGCAACCGCCATAGCCATCAGCAAAAATATATTCCAAATTACACCAAGCTATACTTTTGGCTGATACATACACAAACTTTACATAATCTACATGTCTTTTTTCAGGATCCCTATTTTTTCTGCACGGAGAAATTTTCGGATGAAGAAGATCTCTGATCCTATGCTCGGATGCAAGCACCCAAACATAGCCTGGGGGCTACTCCCATCGGGAGCGCTGGTCGTGCACCCGATAGAAAATGTATCCTCCAACAAAGTCGACATTTTTTTTACATAGCTACAAACAAGACCTTAGTAGAGAACCTCCTCGGATGAAGATCCTCTTTGCGAATGCGATAGAAAGCAAAATCCTCCTAGGTAGTCGATAAAATATTAAAAAAATTCAGCCCATGTCCGCCGCAATAAAATGTCTAAATGCTGTGTCTCTCGACATGAAGGTAAGACTAAGATCCGTCCTGTGAAGCCTTGTAACCGCACCCTAATACGGCCTGCTAGTTATTATCCGCATCCATGATACGATGAAAAATCCAAACGGACGCGTTGGGTACCCATAAAACATGAGCCTAAAATTCAGTACTTGATAAGACCTATGTGGTCCGAGCTGAATTACGCCAGTATATACCGAATTTAAGTCCATGGACTCGGGTTTGAAGTAGGTTCACGATGTCTTTGCCCAAGAGCAATTAACTGGTTCCCGATCCGTCGGATGTACCGGACTCGTTATACCAAGATCCCCATGACAAACTTACTGAACTGATAGTTTGCATGTTTGATAGAAAAAACTCCTCCTACAGAGTCAACATAAAAGCAAAGCTACAAGACCTGAGTCTAAGTAAATTCCTCGGATGATGAATACTTGAGCCTATGTTCGAACACACGCGTTCAAACATAGCCTCGGGGGATACTCTCTTCGGGAGCTCTGGTTGCGCACCTGATAGAAAAAGAAAAAATCTTCTAACATGAGTCGATGGAAGATATAATGATGAATAATAACCTTGAGTCTACCCAAGTGTAGCCTCAACAGTTACTCCCATTGGGAGCACTCGATGAAAACACCAACATCACTTCAAGCACACGAAAACATCATCTATTGCATAAGCCAAACAAGGCAGTCGAGAAATTCATGCATCCGAAGAAATCTTTGAGTTCACCTTCCATGCATATTAAAAAGGACTTTGAGCCTATGCTTCTTCGCAAGCATTCGAACATAGTCTCGGGAGCTACTGACATGGGTATAACCCTTCGGGTGCTCACTATTGGCATATAAGATACGACCTGAAGGAAGGTTCGCCCGAAGATATGCCAAGATCCATGAAGCACATGACGATTCAACAAATACGAAGTCTACAAGGACACAGACTCTTGGCGGAACAAGACAAGGAAAGCAGGACTAGACTAGATATGAACTCTAACTTGTAAACAAACTCGTATGGATACCAGAGACCTAGCCTCCCCATATATAAAGGCTAGGATGGACTAATGAGGGGGACACACAATACAATAGATGTGCTAGACCCGACAATAGATCTAGACAATAGACATCAGATACACACACCTCTCTCTCGGCAAGATCGCATCTAGCCGACACACCGTGAAAGTTCCTTGGTATCGAATAATTGCAAAGGATTATTTGATCCCGCCGGCTTGATCCCAAGCTTGGGGGCGATCTATAACACCTTGTAATATATCTTACAGTTTTAGTGTTTACTTTACTGCATGCATGTTAGGTTTTTGTTCAAGAGCTTTTGTGTTAGTTGCATCAACTTCGATTCCCTTTGTACAAGAGAAGAATTATATCCGTTGAGTTTTAAATATTTGAAGTTATCTTTTTGATTTATGATTATTATATTAGATGATTGGACTAGGTTGAGTGTTATGATACTTGTACAACTATCATGATGTTAGGGTCTTCCACACCAATAGGTATTGATTAAATTATGAGAAGAAAAATGTCGATAGCATATTATAGTCACAAGTTTGAATTATAAAAAGCCATAGTAGTGAGCATGATCACATAGCTGTGCTAAAAAAGAGAGAAAATAAAAGTGAAGAGACAAAAGATTAGCTATTAAGAAAGATCTCAATTGTAAAAGAAAGAGTGCAAGATAAAAAAGAAGAGAGGGGGAAGAGAAAAAGAGATGATCATGAATCTTCACTATTAATCAAGTGCTCAACCATTTTTAACTTTATGATTTTATAATATGTTCAATCACGAATAGCCTCTTATAATAGCATTAATACAAAAAGGTGTGGATGCCTCTAAGTCATGTGATGTGTAGAGCTGTAATAAATCTCCTAATGTAACTCTACATCCGATAGTGTACTCTTGTTTCACTTTTGGCCTCATTTATTGTAACAACTCGTGCCTCATAAACATGATGATCTTGTTCATAAGTGATACGTCCAAAACGTATCTACTTTTCCGAACACTTTTGCTATTGTTTCTCCTCTATACTTGTGTGATTTGGATGCAACTAATGCGAACTAACGCTATTTTCAGCAGAATTGCCTTGGTGTCTACTTTTTATGCAGAAAATCAACTATCAGGAAAATCCCGGAAAATATGCCAAAATCCTATTTTACCCGAAGACTCTAGGAGCCAGAATACGATACGGAGAAGAGCCCTGGGGTGCCCACACCACCTAGTGGCGCGGGCCAGGCCAGGCCGCGCCAGGGGGTGGTGTGGGCCCCCCAGGCACCCCCTCGGTCTCTCTCTTCCCCTATAAGGAGCCTTCTGACCTAAAAACTTCGGGGGGTTTGACGTTTTTCCAGAAGGAGTTCCGCTCCGCCGCCACCACCAGATTCCACGAAACAGCACCAGAAACTCCGTTTTGGCACCCTGCCGGGACGGGGAATTGCAGGAGATCATCGCCATCACCATCACCATCGCTTCTCCATCGACCATCCATGTTTCCCCCATCTATGAGTGAGTAATCCCCCGCTGTAGCTATGGGGATGGTAGGGATTGGATGAGATCGTTCATGTAATGGCATCAGATTGTTAGGGCTTAGTGCCTAGTATCTTTTATTAGTACTTTATGACTTTGTTGCGACTTGTTGTGCTTAATGCTTGTCACTAGGGCCCGAGTGCCATGATTTCAGATCTGAACTTATTATTGATTCATTATGATAGTATTGTTTCTGGTCTTATCTGCAAGTTGTATACACACGTTGTTGTCTGGAACCTATGGCCCCGAAGTGACAGAAATCGGGATAACTGGAAGGGAAAGGCTTTGATGTGAGGATCACATGTGTTCACGGAGTGTTAATGCTTTGCTCCGGTGCTTTATTAAAAGGAGCACCTTAATTGCCAGTAGTTCCCTAGAGGCCCCGCTGCAAACGGGCTGGCAGGACAAAAGATGTTGTGCAAGTTCTCATTGCGAGCACGTATGACTATATATGGAACACATGCCTAGGATTGTCTAGTACTTGGATGCTTTATCTTATTTATCTGCAATTGCCCTATGTTCTGTTTGCTATGTGAATTGTCTTGTCCATGCAATGCCCGTCCATCCATCCCTATGCCTACCGCACTCGAATCCCACTGTTTACTGCTTTTGTTACTACTGTCTTTGCTTTACTACTGCTGTTACTTTACTATTCCTACTACAAAACTGTTGCTACTGATAAACCGCTGTGAGCAAGATTGTTTCCAGGTGCAGCTGAATTGACAACTCGGTTGTTAAGGCTTATAAATATTCTTTGGCTCCCCTTGTGTCGAATCAATAAATTGGGTTTCACTTCCCTCGAAAATACTGCGATACACCCCCTATACTTGTGGGTCATCAAGACTATTTTCTGGCGCCGTTGTCGGGGAGCATAGCTTTATTTATCAAGTTCACTTGGATTCTCTATTTTTCGCTGCTATCCATCCATCATGGGTAAGTCTCGTGATGGCAAGGTTCCTATTTTACCATCCACTACAAGACGAGGTACGGTTCTGAACACCTCTACTGCTCTTGATTCACCGTCTGTTTTGAGTAAGTTCCTTACACCACCACATACACATGCTACACACACTGCTACTACTGCTGAATCTGAAACTTCTGATACTTACGATGCTGCTTCTACTGTGCTTGCTAAGAGTGGTTCATTAGGTCCTTTCCTAGATGCTACGATTGCTAGAACTATAGCTGGAAATACCGAAACTCCTAATGAAGACACTGCCACACCTATTTGCTCGCCTGAGTCTAGTAAGAGTTATGATGCTGAAGAAGATTATGTTGAGATGACTGATGAGTTTATTGAAGAATGTAGGAACACCCATGATAGGAGCGCTGCTAAGAGTCTCCTTGAGAGGCGTACTATTAGACCCAATTTATCTCTTGATGCTAAGTTTACTGCTTCTCCCATAAACATTATAGATGAAGATTATGATTTCTCTCTCGATCTACCTTACATAGCTATTGTCGAGAAAGAACCTTTTTGTGGGACTAAGAATGAAAGTGTTGTAGCACATATGAATGAACTTTCTACTATGAGTGGCTTGTTTTCTGATGATATTAAGATGCGTACTTATTTTGTTGCTAAGATTTCCCTTTTTCACTGAAAGGAGAAGCTAAAACTTGGTTTGGTAATTTACCTCCGGGATCTATTGATAGCCCTGAGTGCTTGATTAGTACTTTCCTGCAGAAATATTTTCCTCCTAGTGCTAGACATGCTGTTTTGCAGGAACTTTTTGATTTTAAACAGGGAGAAAAAGAGGTATTGCCTGAATCCTAGGCAAGGTTTTGTGCTTTGATTCATGCACGGGCTGGAAGTCCATTACCTAAGAATGAGCTACTTGATATATTTTATAATGGACTAACCGAAGAATCTAGGACATAGATAGTTGTGTTGATTGTGTTTTTAGGAATAAGACTCCAAAGGAAACTGAGGAATTAATGGCTAAAATAAGCAAGAATTATGAAGATTGGACTCCTCCTAAACAAGTTACGCCTAAAGTAATTGTACCTGAACCATCTATTCCTGTGCCTATTCCAACATCAAAGAAGAGGGGCGTTATTGAATTAAATGATGAAGTGATGAAGGAAGCTAAGAAATGTCTTAAGGAGAAGGGAATTAAAGGTGCAAATGTCAAGAATTTACCTCCTATAGAAGAATTATGTAAGCCTATTCCCTACTCACCCACTATTGAGGTACACTCCCTCCAACACTTTGATGAAGGTGATATCCCTTACTTGAAACCTCTTGACCAATGCTTAGAAGAATTTGATATCTTTGTTGTTAAGCAAGATAACTTTAATAAAAGGGTGCAAAATCATCTAATGGAAAACACTAGAGCTATTGTTGAGTTGAAAGATATTGTGGAAAGAACCTCTAATGATGTTAAAATGATTGTTAAACACTTTCAAATGGTTCAAACTCAAATAGATCAACTCGTTAAAGTACAAAACGACTTGCTAGTTAATGCTGCTAAAGAAAAACATGCTTATGAAATTAGAACTAGAAGTGGTGCTGCTACCCAGGATCCTCTATATCCTGAGGGGCATCCCAAAAGAATTGAGCAGGATTCTCAACAAGCTGAAAATAGTGGTTCTACTCGTAAGAAAAGGAAAAAGAAACATAAAACTATTATAGAATCCTCTGAACCTGCTATAGATCCTAATAGTATACCTATCTCTGATGCTGAAACTGAAAGTGGTAATGAAGAAAATGAAGTTCCTAATGAAGAAAAAGTTGAAGAAGAACCTGAATACCACACTAAGAATACTAAATACACCAAAGAAGATTTCATTGCTAAGAAACATGGTAGTGAAAGAGAACCTTGGGTCCAAAAACCTATGCCTTTCCCTGATAAGAAAAACAAGTCCAAGGAAGATGAACACTATAATAAGTTTTGTGAGTGGATGAAGCCTTTATTCTTGCAAATTCCTTTGACTGATGCTATTAAATTGCCCCTTACTCAAAGTATATGAAGGACATTGTCTCGAATAAAAGGAAGATCCCTAATGAAGAAATCTCTACTTTGCTTGCTAATTATTCTTACAATGGTAAGGTTCCTAAGAAACTTGGAGACCCAGGGATTCCAACTATCCCTTGCTCTATTAAGAATAGTTATGTTATAACTGCTTTGTGTGATTTGGGAGCTGGAGTTAGTGTTATGCCTTTCTCTCTCTATAAGAGGCTCCAGCTTGAAAAATTGATACCAACTGATATATCTTTGCAAATGGCTGATAAGTCTACCACTATTCCTGTGGGTATATGTGAGGATGTACCTGTTCAGGTGGCTCACAATTGCTTGATATTAACTGATTTTGTTGTGCTTGAAATGCCTGAAGATGATAATATGTCTATTATTCTTGGGAGACCTTTTCTTAATACTGCAGGAGCTGTTATTAATTGTAATCAAGGAAAGGTGACCTTCAATGTTAATGACAAGGAACATACTGTCTATCTCCCCAAGAAGATTGAAAGGACTTATGGTTTTAATTCAATTGAACATGTTGAAGGCATTCAAGTTGGAGAAATATATTTTCCCATACCAAAAGAAAAATTTGAAACTATTATGATTGGGACCATTGCTATCAAGGTTGAGGTAACATAATCATTAGTGGAGTACAAAGTTTTTTCTCATATGCAATTGTTTTGGTAGCAATACTTGATCAACCTTGCTAACAAAAGGATTCCATTGAACAAAACTTTGTTTTCATTATGATTATCCCCGTTTATTCCTATCCTTTGCATTTTTAGTTTTTGCTTTCGTTTAGTTTTCTTTGTGTTGTTAGTTGCTTGCATGCTAGAACTTCTGTAGTTCTAGCCTTGTTTAGTCCTTGCATCATGTTTCCAAAAGAAAAAAATCTATCTGTCAGAAAAATCATTCTTCCATTTCTAAAAAATGCCCAAAAATAAAGTGTCTCGGAAAATTCCAGAAAATTCATATTGAATTTTTACGTGAAAAAAGGGGCAAAGGAGTACCTGGTAGGTACTAGGGGGGCCCACCAGGCAGGCACACCATGTGGTGGCGCGGCCAGCCCTGGGTGGCGCTATGCCCTGGTGTTGGCCACCCCTAGCTCCGCACCACTTCTCTCACCTGCCACTTTCTTCTCTCTCCCGAGTAAGCTTCAGTTCATAGCTCAAAATCGCGTTCTCTCTGTGTTTGCTCTCGATTTCTTTGATCCCTTTGCTCATCCCATCTTTCTTGCTGAAATTTGGAGCAATTGTTCCTTGTTATGTGACTCCTCCCCTTATCCAAGTAGATTTGTGTTTAGTGGATTGTATGTTGAGTATTTTGCTGCTGTAGGTGACTGGTTATGAGTGCTTGTAAGCTTGTTTGATGCTTAGAGATATAGTTTTGATGCATGTTTAGGCCTCTTGCAAGTCCCTATGAGTAGAATCCTTTATTATATTTACTTTGCAATCACTTGTTTAATAGATGTTTAAATTTCAGAAAAAAAAGATGAGTGAACACCGCCTAAACCAACATGAGCTTTGGGTGCCTGATGTCATGAAGGTCCACCGGGAGGAGGAAGTTTTTCCCTCCATTTATCCATGCTATGAGTTCATGAGAGCTGCAGGAATTCTACAAGATTTTCACACTTTGGTTTCTAATGCAGGGTTAGAGCACTTTTTGGAAGATGAACCTTGTCAATTTGTGAAACTAACCATGTCTGTGGTGCAGGATTTCAAATTTAGTCACTCTTTGCCTAACCCCATGGTCCATTACAAAATTTACAATATAGTTGTCGATCTTTCTCTAAATGATTTTTGTGGAGCCATTAAGGTACCTCAATGGGGATCATGTAAGAAGATTAAAGAGAGACCGGAACCACTCATGGATTTATACGCAGAAATTTGTCAAGGGAGTAGCTTCTCGAAGGAGAATGGAAAAATCCGTAACATTCATCTTCCCTCCATTCGCTACTTTGCCTACTTTATTGCCAAGTGTGTTCTTGCTAGGAAAACTGACAACAAGTTATCTTCGTTTGATCTAGCATTTATCTCTGCTGCTCTTAGACGAGATAGGTCTTACAACTTGGGTGCTTTGATAGCTTTCCGTCTTGCTGCTAACCGTGAGAAAGGTGGAATTTGTGGAGGCCTCATTGCTTCTCGTCTACTAGCATTGCATGGTTTAGTGCCTCATCATCTAGACCTACAGTTTCCCATAGAGAGGCTTGATTTTAGTTCCATGGTACAACATAAATTTATTTCCTCATGGGCTAGTTTGAGTGAGTTGTCTTATGAAATAACCTTTCTCAAATCTGGCTAGAGAAAGAGCAAGTCCGAGCGTGTCGTTCTTTTGCCTGCACCTGTTTTGTTTAACCTTGATAACAGGGGAGGATGGTCCCTCACTGAGGAGGAGCTTGACACGTACTTGGGAGAGCTCTCCCAACAGGAGTAGGACACTAGAAGGGAGGTCACTGATTATTCGATCCAGCCCTCGAATGAGGGAGAGTCTTCATATCAGCAGCCCGCTTATGATTGGGGAGCTTCTTCTTCCTCTCATGGGCCCGGTTACGACCATTCTTACCAAGATCCTCCTGCTTGGAACCCCTATTCTTACATGGATTGATACCCACTTAGGCCAAAAGCCTAAGCTTGGGGGGAGGTATGCCGACACCGCACTCATCTCCATATCATGTTGTGTCGGTTCTTTGTATATTCATGTTTTTGCTTTTTTAGTTTTCGTTCTTCTTTGCTTTGCTTTCTAAAAACACAAAAAGACCAAAATATTTCTATTGTTTCTCTTTGGTTTGCTTCTTATTTTTGCCTTGGTTTGCTTTCCCCTTTTTGCTTTGTTTCAGCTATTCGAAAAACCCAAATTTTTTTTGCTTTGTTTTTTTTTTCTCTTTTTGTTCTTGTTTAAAAATCGAAAAAACCAAAAATATTTGTTGTTCTCCTTTGGTTTTTGCGAGTTGGCTACAGGGTTCGGCAGTTCTCAATGGATTATTGGTTTCATATTATTATTCAAGCCACACAAGTGAAGAGCAATAATGAGGATCAATGACAACGTGAGGCGTGGTAAAAGGCTGGTAACGAACTCTATTTGTCTTCATTTTTTTACATATACTCATCATTGTGAGCTTGCTTAGTCCGTTCATGTAGAGTGTATGTTTTCTTTGGATGCTTAGTAGTTCTTGCTTTCTTGTGATTAGCTCCAGCTCGCTAATAGTTTGTAGCATGTTTCATGAATGTTCGCTTGCATTACTCTATTCATAAATTGGTATGACACCATGGTATCCTCCTCTGAATGTTTCATTTGATCGACTTGGCACATGCTCATGCATGCACATGACTGTGATAATCAGTTAAGCCTTGATGAATTATTTTGCCTTGAGAATCTTGAATCATTTTCATGCCATGAGTAGTCTTGTTTTGTTGCAAGCATGATAATGACAGCTATTGCTCTCTCGTTTGTCGCTCCCTTACTATTGCTAGCCCTCACTTCTACTGAGTATTTTACTCAAGTTCCCAACTCCCTAAACCAATTATTTCCAAAGTGTCCACCATACCGACCTATTAGCATTATTTGCTACTTCCGTGCATATTCAATATGCCTTGTTTTCTTCCGAATAAAATGTTTGCTTGTTATGAGAAAGTTAGTTAGTAAAGCTCTCACGAACTTGATGGCACACTTTATTTCCTGCACTTAATAAACCTGAACCATTGTGAACTCTCCATGAAAGTTATATGCTTGCTAATTATAGGCTGGGGATTAGCAGAACCGTGCTGTCATGGGGAACGCTTTCAACACTTGTAAATATATATCCAGTTGATACCTTGCTCTTTTGTTTGCAGATGTCGTCGGTGTGAAATAAAAGGGGAGCTTGTAAGTCCATGGAGTTATGTATGTGTGTTAGAGAAACGCCTGGGCCGCTGGTCTAATCCATGCTGACATGGTGGAAACCTGCAGCATAACCATAATGATATCTATGAAGCATTCTTCTTATAAAAAAAGAGAGAGATAGCTATTGAGAAAAAAAGAGTTTTATGAAAAGAGGAAAGAGAGAAAAAAGCACCATTTTCCCATGGTAAATAAGAAGATTGCTGAGATACTCATTGTCTGCTTGCCTTGTCATTTTGATATGGGGATTCTTCCTTATCATCGGGCAAGGGGTACCCCGTTGGCGGTTCTCAATGATACGCACATACTTACGATGACAAGAACTTACCGGTAACTAAAGTTGAGTAGCATGAGGAGCGGCCCTCGTACTCAAGGGACTTGGGATTTCCAGTTTATAGTCTGTCAAGCATATAACTGAGATTGGACCTCACTTTCACCTTAACCACATTAAAGATGCTCATGACAGGGGCAATGAGAGCTCAAAGCTAATGAGTACCATACTTTTAGCATTTGGAAGCCTTTCAAAATTACTCAAAACCTTTTCCTTTACTTGTTGAGTCTCCACATATTCTTTGAGCACCTTCTTGAGAGCATAGTTGTCATTCTTTGCGTTTGTTTCATTACTTGATTATTTGTGTTATGACTTTGATGCTTGTATCCTTGATATCTTTACTTCTAGTCATCACTTGAACTTCAGAGGTGCCTTGGCATTCATCATCAAAGGCAAGCGAGATATCACTCTATCATACCTTTCTATGAGCATTGTAAGGTTGCTTATGTTTGTGCTTTGTGCTACTTATTATTCTTGAGTTGGAATCTCTTCATAGCTTGCAATGACTATTAAGTAGACTCAGTTGCATACTCTCTACTATGAATTGTCTAAGTAGTTGATCACATTGCTGAGAATATTTACATCATATGAAGCAAATGTGTTCATGAAAGTTCTTTTATCGCACTCAGTTTTCAACTGAATTGCTTGAGGACAAGCAATAAGCTAAGCTTGGGGGAGTTGATACGTCCAAAACGTATCTACTTTCCCGAACACTTTTGCTATTGTTTCTCCTCTATACTTGTGTGATTTGGATGCAACTAATGCGAACTAACGCTGTTTTCAGCAGAATTGCCTTGGTGTCTACTTTTTGTGCAGAAAATCAACTATCAGGAAAAATCCCGGAAAATATGCCAAAAATCCTATTTCACCCGAAAACTCTAGGAGCCAGAATACGAGATGGAGAAGAGCCCTAGGGTGGCCACACCACCTGGTGGCGCGGGACAGGCCAGGCCGCGCCAGGGGGTGGTGTGGGCCCCCCAGGCACCCCTCGGTCTCTCTCTTCGCCTATAAGGAGCCTTCTGACCTAAAAACTTCGGGGGGGTCGACGTTTTTCCAGAAGGAGTTCCGCTCCGCCGCCACCACCAGATTCCACGAAACAGCACCAGAAACTCCGTTTTGGCACCCTGCTGGGACGGGGAATTGGAGGAGATCATCGCCATCACCATCGCTTCTCCATCGACCATCCATGTTTCCCCCATCTATGAGTGAGTAATCCCCCGCTGTAGGCTATGGGGATGGTAGGGATTGGGTGAGATCGTTCATGTAATGGCATCAGATTGTTAGGTCTTAGTGCCTAGTATCTTTTATTAGTGCTTTATGACTTTGTTGCGACTTGTTGTGCTTAATGCTTGTCACTAGGGCCTGAGTGCCATGATTTCAGATCTGAACTTATTATTGATTCATTATGATAGTATTGTTTCTGGTCTTATCTGCAAGTCGTATACACACGTTGTTGTCCGGAACCTATGGCCCCGAAGTGACAGAAATCGGGATAACCGGAAGGGAAAGGCTTTGATGTGAGGATCACATGTGTTCACGGAGTGTTAATGCTTTGCTCCGGTGCTTTATTAAAAGGAGCACCTTAATTGCCAGTAGTTCCCCAGAGGCCCCACTGCAAACGGGCTGGCAGGACAAAAGATGTTGTGCAAGTTCTCATTGCGAGCACGTATGACTATATATGGAACACATGCCTAGGATTGTCTAGTACTTGGATTCTTTATCTTATTTATCTGCAATTGCCCTATGTTCTGTTTGCTATGTGAATTGTCTTGTCCATGCAACACCCGTCCATCCATCCCTATGCCTACCGCACTCGAATCCCACTGTTTACTGCTTTTGTTACTACTGTCTTTGCTTTACTACTGCTGTTACTTTACTATTCCTACTACAAAACTGTTGCTACTGATAAACCGTTGTGAGCAAGATTGTTTCCAGGTGCAGCTGAATTGACAACTCAGTTGTTAAGGCTTATAAATATTCTTTGGCTCCCCTTGTGTCGAATCAATAAATTGGGTTTCACTTCCGTCGAAAATACTGCGATACACCCCCTATACTTGTGGGTCATCAATAAGCCACCGTATTGCTCGGGGACGAGCAAGAGTCTAGCTTGGGGGAGTTGATGAGTCCAAAAATTAAGCATTGTTTACTTATTGTTCTTGCATTAGTAGTATAGGCTTTTTAGTATTTTACCGCGTTAGCGTGCACCTTTTTGTCCTTGTTTCAACAGGATTCAAATTTACTGAGTCTTTAATGAACATATCAATTGAGACTATCCTATTACATAGTAATATGGTATTTTAAGTGATAAAATTCATTTTATTGATTTACCTTCGCACCTGAAAGAATTGCCCACGCCCAGGAGGATCTAGCCAGCATAACGACCAGTGGTATGGGTGGAGCCCACCCGTACCGCGCGCCCATACGACCTAGCAATAGGACCTCCTCGTCAAATACTTCCACCTCGCGAAAATAGAAGACAGATCTGACATTCACAGAAACCTCCAGCCATGAAAAGCCACACCAGAAAGGGATCTGAAGGAGGAACTTGAAGAAGGGAAAATCTTTGCTACTGCACGGATCATTGGGGGACAAAGCATCATCCCCTGCATCATCAACCGCTACATCTCCATCACCATCTCTACCCCATCTTCCATCCATTAGATCTTATTGTAATTCCAGATTCAATTATGGTTTGCACTAGATTCATCCCATTGCTTTTATCCATCCATTTGATTATGATGATGTTGATGATTGCTTCCATGTGTGAGTAGTTCCCTTCATTCTTGGGGAGATGGAGAAACCCTAAAATTATTATGAAATGAAATAAAGGTGATCTATTACTTGTGTAGAAGATCCATTGATCTATGATGTGTGTTTGATCTCTCCCTTTAGATGGTATGTGTAGTCGACCACATATCTTTTGCCTTCGGGTATAAAGTAAGAGGGTGAAACCCTTTGGACGTGCTTGGATGTTTATGCCAGTTGCTACTGTGACTATAAGCTAATTACAGTCGAAGGGGGAACAAAGGGAAATTCACTAAGCTAATTACGATATCCACGGGGAACCTTAATTGCGGTGGTCTACATGGTGATTGCTTCCAAGCATCGCAGTGGTTATTTAGAGATGACCTCGTTCTTAGCTCAACAAAGTGACTGCCTATGAGCCTTGGTGAACATCGTTTTGCGGAATTCTCTCCCCACATATCATGACACAAGAAATAGGTTATCCTAATTATGATTAATTACAACATGCTAGAGGTGTATCCTACACCCCCGAGAACGGCTTAGCCCCATCGAGTTCAACCACCTTTCCAAAAACACTCTTTTTTCTTGCTTTGGTTTTACTTGTTTTATTTAATTTTCTGCACTAAAACCAAAAACCTTTCAAACACCCTTTCACCTGAAATCAAAGGCAGCTTATAAGTATACTTTGATAGATAGTGACGAGGGGCATAAAGACCTCAACCAAATATCTCTCTATGGGTTCAATACTCTTATTTGGAAACTAGCTAAAATTGATCTGTGCACTTGTAGCCATCACCCACTGCCCCTTTCTTGGAGGAGGAGAGAGGGTTGGCCGACTGCCCCACCCCATATATAAGGAGGGCCGTAGGGGTCTTGGGAGCAACACCATTTCTCCCTAGCGCCGCCTCCCCTATCCCTCTACCATATATCTCTCCACCGAACTGCTCCGACTTAGGCGAACCCGTGCAAGAACTCCATCATAATTCGGTATCACGCCGTCGTGCTGCCAGGATCTCACCAACCTCTTCACCTCACTTTGCTATATCAAGGAGAGGACATAGTCGAGCTGAACGTGTGGATACCACAGAGAAGGTCTTCATCATTTTGGACCGACGCAAGTGAATGACTACATCATCCACGATCCCTCGATTGTTAAACACTCATCATCTTTGAGGGTAAGTAGATTATATCTATCTCTCATTACTTTCATCTCGTAGATATGATCTTGTTGGGTTTATTCTTGCTCTTCTGTAGGCATGTTTTTATTTTACTTGCAATGAACCCATCACAAATAGCTGAAGCTTTGAATAATCAGTATAACAATTAGAAAGACACCCCGGAAGAATATTGCCCTGCAATGTAGTTGAAGGAGGAATGTTTGTGAGATAGGTGGAAGTGGAAACATCCTCAACCCAAAAATAGGGAAGAAGAGAGGCAAGGATTATCATTGCCTCAAGGAGGTGACGATGCTTGCGCTCAGCTACGACATTATGAGCATGAGTACCAGGACAAGAGAACTAAGCAAGAGTCCCCTCATTAGAAACAAAATCACGCAACATCTGGGGATATACTCACCAGCAGAGTTAGGATGGAACACACAAAATAGTCGTGGGAAAACTGAGTGTGAACCATTGCAGCAAAATGATTATATATAGAGAGAACCTCACTGCGATAAGTCATAAAGTAAAACCAAGTATAGCGAGATAAGTCATCAATAAGAATAACACAGTAGAGTTTACCCCCTTTCAAAGCAAAGGGATCCATGGCCCATATATCGGAATGAACTAAGTCAAAAGGACACTAATACACTGGCTCACTAGTATGATAAGGTTAATGAGTCTATTTTCCAAGTCTACAACCTGGAAGCAGAAAAGGACAACTCCTAATACATACCCTAGAAGATATCAACGAACTAAGGACGACAACCAAGTCATGGTGCCACAGTTAGAAGCGGAATCAAGAGAAATGTAGCTCGTGGATGTGTTTGTAGAGGAGGGAAAACAAAACTACTCGAGATCCCAAAGGCCCTGAGGGTCATGGCGCCGAGGGCCAATACCAACTAGAGCCTTCATGCGACTATCATGGACAAAGTAAGAATCAGCGCCAAGAATGATGCAACAACCATAATTAGTAAGTTGAGTAGTAGAAAAATGGTTCATGGTAAGGTGTGGAACATGAGAAACACTAGGAACCAAAAAAGGAAGGACTGGAGAGAGTGCCTCAACTAGCAACAATAAGAGAAGTGCCATCAACAGTGAGAACACTAACAAGAGAATCGAGGGGGCAAAGCAGAAGAATCATCAGACATATGAAAAGAAGCTCCATAATATAGAACCATGGGATGTACCTGAATCTGTATCGTGCAATGCAAGAAGCGCCAATCATAGAGCCTGTAGTGCTTGTTGAACATGATTCATAAGAAGCTACTAGACACTTTAGCTACAAAATATCCTCTGTAGTCAAGGATATAACAAATGGTATCAAAGGAGAAGCATGTGGCACAAAAGAAGAGGTGCACACCCTATTTCCATGTCATGTTGCTTATTGTAACAATTACTCATTGTGGCTAGGCTTCTGACATTATCTGTAGTAAAAACGATAAAGGGGGTGCCTTGCACCACCAAAAGGAGGGTGGCCCACACCACTAGGAGTAGGCAGAATCAGCGGAGCATTATAACAAGAAGTTGTTGGTGCCATAGTAGGCATAGAAGAAGCTTGAGCAACTCCTTAGAGGGAACCTCAAGCAAACAGGCCCCTATAGGTGAGTCTCCTTAGCACGAATCTTAGACTACACCTCTAAGAGAGAAACACAACCCCAAGCAAACAACTAAGCACGATGGGCCTCAAACACTACATGAAGCCGGGACAAGAACTCATGGATGTGTTGAAACTCCAAGTATGACCTCGTAATCTAGCAGCATGGGAAAGTACCCCAAATAGCAGTGTAGTGGGATTCAAGCTAACACTAGATATCAACATTATGCGTGTACAACTCATCAATAGTGGAGTCACCCTGTTGAATAACATGATCCTAATGAACCATAGAAAAGTAGGGAGACTCACAAGAGGGTTGATAGTGTTAGAGAAGGTGATTCCACAACTCGGCAACAGAATCGACGTCTAGAAACTCAGAGGAAAACTGAGGGACAACACTAGAAGTGAAAATAGGAGAAACACATCCTCATCACACCACTAAGTATAAGCAGGCATATCATCATGATAGGTGGCAAGAGCATCCAACTAGCCCAATACTTTCTTGTCATAAGCATCAATAGTAGTCTTAGTTGTATCCCTATCAACTCAGATGGATCAGAAACAAGAACTGGTAGCATTAGTGGGGTAGGAGCCATAGGAGCTATAGGGCATAGTGGACATGGGGCCTCATCAGAGAGGATGCCCGAGAGTCGAATGTCGCGCATGAAGATAACAAACTTAGTATAGTTAGTATCATCAAATGTCACCGGGCAATAGGGGAAAGCAACATAGCCCCACGAGAATGAAGACATGGTACCACTCCCTTCTCTCTCTTCTGTTGTTTTGATTCAACTCTCAGATATCTCAGATGTAAACTGAGTGACAACATAACGAAGCAAACCAAGTGAAGAAGGACACAGTGGACCATGACCACAACCGGAGCAGAACAACAACTGGATCTTCGACGATGGCCAGCACCAGATCCCTATAGGCCGGAGCAAGTCCCGCATGCCATATCAATTCCAATCAGCGGCATCCATATCCGAAGCCTAGGGCGACGCCTAGCAGCCCTAGTACTTGGGTCTGGACTAGGCAAGACAGTGTCCGGTGGCCTAGGAGGACAAGGCGGTGGCCGACGAGTAGATCCAGTAGGGCCTGAACTCACTCTCGATCTACAGCAACAATGATTCGAAAAATTGAGAAATCGATCTAGAGCATCGGAGGAGTTGAGCTCGATCTGGAGCAACCTACATATGAGGGGAGATTCACATGAGGTGCAGGTGGGGAGCACTAGCAATGGACGACACAGGCGGCGGTGGTCACAAATCAAGCACGAGTTATAGTGTGTAAAGGAAGACGGGCTCTGATACCATGTTGTAAATCCGCAACTTCGATTGACGTTACGCCCAAATGCCAATATACATGTACATGTGTATATGGCCAATATGCAAGGAGACCCATATATGATGAGCATATATGTGGGAGGGACATATACTCTACCAAGACTTTCTTTTTTTCCTGATAAATGGCGCACTCAAAAAATTTACATCAAGATGATAAAATCTATAGAGTCCACCAAGACAACACCGAAAGTTTCTCATTCATTGAAACAACAATACTATCACCACCAAGACAACACCAGAATTCTATCTTCTCCCAAAACGATGTCTCAAAGAAGGGAACAGTGCAAAAATACAGTCATCATCCGATTAAATATCTAAGTTTTCACCCTGAAGAAAGTCCACGCTCTCAAAATAATACCTTCAACAAGGTAGTTGTCACGCACAACCAATTAAGGCTAGACTCTCGGTTTATAGTACATGTACTTACATATTGTTTTAGTAAAGTAAACAATTACTAGTAGCCAAGCAAATAGATCATAATATGAATTAAGAGACAGTATAACGTGATGAGCTACGGCTGCTCACAACGTTTTCACGTTCCTGACCGTCCGTTTTGATGGATCGAAAGCTTGTCTACCGTCTCTCGGGCCGCTACTCTTCAGATTTGCCTTGGTGCCTTCTCATTAACTAGGCCTACACGATATGGGTTGTGCAGCCGCAAGGGGATGGCCCTTTGCCATTAGTATGTGGTAGCAACTCTCGGTGCTTCAGGCTGGTAGCGGTAGAGTGGAGAAGCTCGTACGTCCCCTTCGGTTACCCTCTTGATGGCGATTGATGGTGCATGGCCAGTGGTGGTGGAATAATCACTCATAGTGACTAGTGAGGAAGATCAATCTACATCTCTGCCTTCTTTTTCTACTGGCGCTCCCCTCATAACATCTTCCACCTTCGGCCACTCCCTTCAGATCTCCTCTGGCGGCGAATGGCGCCAAGATGCCGTGAAATCCACTGCCCCCTCCCGTTGGTTCGCTATCCCCCCATAACATCATGTGCTCTATTTTCCGCTATATCCTCTCGCCCCTGCGCGGATACGAGGACCGTGACAAAGTTGACATGATCGCAGCCGGCTATGCCGACAAACACGATGACAACCGCAACAGCGGATATCGCAGCGGTGGATACCACGACGCTGGGAAGACCACGTAAGTGTGGCAACACCACATTCGCGAAGAGGCACCCGCAACATCCATCCAAGGCAAACTGTCCAGACCATGCAACATACACTTCTACATCGACAAGCACGACGGCAAGAAAAAGTCCAGCCACCTTCTAAAGGATTGTCGCGAGTTCCTCAAACTCCACGATGGCCTGGCCTAGATGAATCGCGACGGGATCAACCAGGGCTATGGAGCTGCCCTAGGCACTATGGCACATGGAGCTCCTCCACCACCGCCACACTACCACCACCTGCGGCTGCACCATCCCACAACCATGGAGGCGAGGCGTACCCCCGACCATTGGGGAACACAGGGATGATCCAAAAGGGTCGCCCCTCAAATCGAGCATAGAAGGCAATCACTCGCCAAGTCAATTTGGCGATAAACTCTCTGCCATCCACCACTGAGTACCTCATTGGCAGCGAGTCATGCATCACCTTCAACAAAAGCGACCAGCCGCGTCAAGTACCTCGCCCGGGCCATTGTCCCCTGGTACTCGAGGCGCAGATCGAAGGGTTCGAGATGATTCGCGTCTTTATGGACGGCGAAAGCGGCATTAACCTCATGTTCATGAGTACCTTGCGAGCAATGTGGATCGCCCTAACATGTATAGAAGTCTCAGATATGATGTTCCACGGCATCGTCCTAGCGAAGGGAGTGTACCCCTAGGAAAAATCAACCTTGACGTCATCTTCAACACGCCGCAAAATTTTCGGCGAGAACGCATCGACTTTGAAGTCATCGACTGGCCCTTGGAGTACCACTGCATCCTCGGACGTGTCACGTTCGCGAGGTTCATGGAGGTACCCCACTACGCCTATCTGTAGATGAACATGCCAGGCCCAAACGGCGTCATCACAATCAACGGAAGCTTCGAGAGGTCCGACAACTGCGACATGGATTCAACAGAATCTCCCAATCCTTCGGCATGCAAAAGGAACTCGCAAAACTAAAGGAGACAACAGTCAACAGTCTGCCTCCCCTGAGCAGGCCAAGTTCACCCGACCTATCCTTCGACATGTTGGTGCATACAATGAAAGTCTAGGTCCACCCAACGGACCCAACCAAGAGGGCCCACATCGCCAAAAACTTGAGTTCCGCATAGGAACTTGCGCTCGTCGAATTCCTCCGTGAGCACTGGTAAATCTTTGCCTGGTGTCCAGCGGACATGCCAGGGGTTCCTAGGGAATTCGCCGAGCACTCACTCAACGTGAATCCAGACGCAAGGCCAGTCAAGCAGACAATACGACGATTGTCTGAACCAAGAGTGAAAGCGTTCGGTATGGAGATCAACCGACTCCTCGACGTGAATTTCATACGCGAGATCAAGGAAAGCACATGGCTCGAAAATATAGTGCTTGTGCCTAAAAAGGACACAGATATCTGGTACATTGCAAATGTATCTATAATTTTTGATGCTCCATGCTTGGTTTTATCCACTTTCTTGTGTTTTGTCCACACTTTGGAGTACTTTTCATATGATTTCTTGGACTAACCTATTAACAAGAGCCACAGTGCCAGCTGCCTCTTTTCTACTGTTTTTGGTTCCAGGAAAGTCAGAAAATGAATATTCTCGGAATTGGACGGGACAAAAGCCAAAGTGCCTATTTTTCCAGAAGACTCACGGAGTCAGAATACGAGACAGAGGAGGGCCAGGACCTAGCCACACCACCCCCAGGCACAGGCTAGGCCTGGCTGCGCTAGGGCATGGTGTGGTGGCCCCAGGCACCCCCTCGGTCTCCCTCTTCGCCTATAAGAAGCCTTCTAACCTAAAAACTTCAGGGGGTTCGACGTTTTTCCACGAAAAGTTCCGCTGTGCCGCCGCCACCGAAGGGGAGATTCAGGGGACAGAAAGTCTCTGTTCCGGTACCCTACCGGGACGGGGAAGTGCCCCCGGAGCCATCTCCATCGATCTCCACCATCATCTCCATCGACCATCCATGTTTCCCCCATCTATGAGTGAGTAATCCCACATTGTAGGCTATGTGGATAGTAGGGATTGGATGAGATCGTTCATGTAATGGCATCATATTGTTAGGGCATGGTGTCTAGTATCTTTTATTAGTGCTTTATGACTTTGTTGCGACTTGTTGTGCTTAATGCTTGTCATAGGGCCCAAGTGCCATGATTTCAGATCTAAACATATTATTGATTCATTATGATAGTATTGTTCTTGGTCTTATCTACAAGTTGTATACACACATTGTTGTCCGGAACCTATGGCCCCGAAGTAACAGAAATCGAGATAACCAGAAGGGAATGGCTTTGATTACAAGATCACATGTGTTCAGGGAGTGTTAATGCTTTGCTCCGGTGCTCTATTAAAAGGAGCACCTTAATTGCCAGTAGTTCCCTAGAGGCCCCGCTGCAAACGGGCTGGCAGGACAAAAGATGTTGTGCAAGTTCTCATTGCGAGCACATATGACTATATATGGAACACATGCCTAGGATTGTCTAGTACTTGGGTGCTTTATCTTATTTATCTGCAATTGCCCTATGTTCTGATTGCTATGTGAATTGTCATATCCATGCAATGCCCGTCCATCCATCCCTATGCCTAGCGCACTCGAATCCCACTTTTTACTGCTTTTGTTACTACTGTCTTTGCTTTACTACTGCTGTTACTTTACTATTCCTACTACAAAACTATTGCTACTGATAAACTGCTGTGAGCAAGATTGTTTCCAGGTGCAGCTGAATTGGCAACTCAATTGTTAAGGCTTATAGATATTCTTTGGCTCCCCTTGTGTCGAATCAATAAATTGGGTTTAACTTCCCTCGAAAATACTGCGATACACCCACTATACTTGTGGGTCATCAAGACTATTTTCTGGCACCGTTGCCGGGGAGCATAGATTTATTTATCAAGTTCACTTGTATTCACTATTGTTCAAGCTAAGTTTATTTCTGCCTTGTTTGCATCTTCCTTTATTGAAAATACAAAAAAATAGTTTCTACTCTAGTTGTTATTTTCGTTGGTCCGTTATTGTCTTGCCTTATCACGCTTGTTGTCAATGGTTGGTTTTTTTGAAACTGAAGCTTATTGGCAAGGTGGGTTCACGGAAGATCAAAAATATTATTATAAGGAACACCGCTTGTCACAAAAAGGGAAACACTTATGTGAACAAATTGATAGATTGTATACCATTGCTAGAAATGTGTGCTCAACTTATAATGTTACTTATTGCTGTGATGAATCTCGTTGCAGAAAGAGGTATAAACACCTCCCTTTTCAATGTGAGTATAATGATAATGATACCATATCTTCCTATGCTAAAGGAATTTGTGACTTTTATGATGTGGAACAAATTGAAGAATTTATTGCTTGGAAGGGTGCTTTTGAACTTGCTAGTTTGCTTGAAAATATTGATGATTCACCTTATAAGTATGAGGTTTATGGTATACTTAAATTTTTCTTTGATAATTACAAGGATGAAAATGGAAATATTCTTGAATATTTTAATAGATGCTCTCCACAAATGGAAGAGACTAATGCCTTGCAGGATCATATGGAAGAAGAAATTGATGAACCTGAAATATCATTAGATGAAAAAGAGGAGGAGAGTGATGAACAAAAGGAGGAAGAATGGATTAGCTACCCATGCCTACCTTCTAATGAGAGTAACTCTTTATCCCTTACATTATTTGATTGTCCTCCATGCTTACTAAAGGAGGATGATTGTTATGTTCCTGAGGATTCTTTTGAAAATGTTTATAATAAAGCTCTAGTGCTTGTAGATCATGAAAAGCATGCTTTATGTGATAGCTATATTGTTGAGTTTATTCATGAGGCTACTGAAAATTATTATGAGAGAGGAAAATATGGTTGTAGAAGTTTTCATGGTATTGAAACACCTCTCTATGTGCTGAAAGTTTTGAAGTTACCGTTGTTTTATCTTCCTATGCTTGTCACTTTGTTCTTTGCGAATTTATTTGCGTACACGATTCCTATTCATAGGAAGTGGGTTAGACTTAAATGTGTTTTGGATTTGCTTCTTGATGCTCTCTTTTACTTCACTTCATATTTCTTATGAGAGCATCCTCTCAAACTTTTATGCCTGAAGATGATAATATGTCTATTATTCTTGGGAGACCTTTTCTAAATACTGCAGGAGCTGTTATTAATTGTAATCAACGGAAGGTGACCTTTAATGTCAATGACAAGGAACATACTATCTATTTCCCCAATAAGATTGATAGGACTTATGGTTTGAATTCAATTGAACATGTTGAGGGCATTCAAGTTGGAGAAATATATTGTCCCATACCAAGAGAAAAATTTGAAACTATTATGATTGGGACCATTGCTATCAAGGTTGAGGTAACATAATCATTAGTGGAATACAAAGTTTTGTCTCATATGAAATTGTTTTGGTAACAAGACCTGATCAACCTTGTTAACAAAAGGATTTCATTGAACAAAACAACGTTTTCACCATGATTATCTCCGCTTACTTCTATTCTATCCATTTTAGTTTTTCCTTATGCCTAACTTAAAGGCGTTAAAGAAAAGTACTTATTGGGAGATAACCCAAAAGTTTTAGATGAGTCTTGGAAGTTATTACTTCAGTAATAACCGCCCCTTATCCTTTTTATTTGCTTTTTGTTCCAAGAGTAACCTCTAATGAGAGAGAATTAATGATTGGGAAAGTTGCTGCCCCGAAACAGATTTATGTGCTTCACCGTAAAAATTCGTGTAAAATATCTGTACGTCTTTTTGAGGCGCGAATTTTTGTGCTTCTTCCCCAGGTTGTTATCTAACTTTAGTTAGTTCAACACTTTTTTATTTGAGCAACCGAAGGTCTTCGAAAAAATTTGTCTTTACCTGCTGGTCTGTTTTGACAGATTTCTGCCATTTTCTGCATTTGCTTCTTGTTGGTTCCTTTTTGAGTTCTTTTGGGGAATTGAGCTTTTTGAGGGAAGTGCTACAGTATCTAGTGTTCTAATGGGAGTTTATTTGGTGTTATAACTGAACCTTAAAGACCTTTTATATTGAGTGCACTAATATTGCTAATAAAGATTGTGTGAAGTTTTGTATGAAGGAAAAATTTCAGGTGTATGGAAGGAATGAGTAATGAGATGAAGGATGGACTAAAGCTCAAGCTTGGGGATGCCACGCGTGTCACCCCAAGAAATATCCAAGAAGTACAAGTGTCAAAGCTTGGGGATGCCCAAGGCATCCCCTTCTTCATCAATAAAAATCTCAGGTTTCTTCCAAACGGTTCATTTTTATTGTATCATGCACAATTGTGTTGTTCTTGGAGCGTCTTCTTTTTCTTTTTTGTTTTGGTTTTAGTTTGCTTGGTTTTCTTAGTTTGCGGAATAAATTGGTTGGACCTCTTCTTTCATGCATTGGTTTTCAAATGGTTTGGTTTGAATTGGAAAAGAGTAGGAAAAGCTCATGCTTAAGTGGTAAAGAGAGTTTGTTCTTGAATGTGGCCTATACTCTGTCATGCCATGCTTGATATTGTTTTGGCTTTATACTTAGTATTGTTTGCTGTAGCATGACTTGTTATAAACAATTGAGATTGCTTAATGTGCCTTGGATGAATCATGCGTTGTTTTAGCATATTAAAGCATAGTATAGTGGTATTCTCCTTTGATGCTTTATTTGGGTTGACTTGGCGCATGCTCACACCATGTTATGACTATCTGAAGTCACCATAAGCCTTTATGATCCTTTAGTTTTCAACTTGTAGTATCACTTTATGCTTTGATCAATGATGTTTTGTCGCTCTGCATGATTATGGCCATTATTGCTCTCTCGTTTGTCGCTCCCTTACTATTGCTAGCCTTCACTTACATTGAGTGTTTTACTCATGTTTCCAACTCTCTTAAACCAAATATTGCCAAAGTGCCCACCATACCTACCTATTAGCATCATTTTCTCCTTCCGTGCATATTCAATATGCCTTGTTTCCTTCCGAATAAAATGTTTGCTTGTTTTGAGAAAGTTAGTTAGTAAAGATCTCACGAACTTGATGGCACACTTTATTTCCTGCACTTAATAAACCTGAACCATTGTGAACTCTCCATGAAAGTTATATGCTTGCAAATTATAGGCTGGGGATTAGCACAATCGTGCTGTCACGGGGAACGCTTTCAACACTTGTAAATATATACCCAGTTGATACCTTGCTCTTTTGTTTGCGGATGTCGTCGGTGTGAAATAAAAGGGGAGCTTGTAAGTCCATGGAGTTATGTATGTGTGTTAGAGAAATGCCTGGGCCGCTAGTCTAATCCATGCTGACATGGTGGAAACCTGTAGCGTAACCATAATGATATCTATGAAGCATTCTTCTTATAAAAAAAGAGAGATATAGCTATTGAGAAAAAGAAAAAAAAAGAGTTTTATGAAAAGAGGAAAGAGAGAAAAAAAGCACCATTTTCCCATGGTAAATAAGAAGATTGCTGAGATACTCATTGTCTGCTTGCCTCGTCATTTTGATATGGGGATCTTCCATATCATCGGGCAAGGGGTACCCCGTTGGCGGTTCTCAATGATACGCACATACTTACGATGACAAGAACTTACCGGTAACTAAAGTTGAGTAGCATGAGGAGCGACCCTCGTACTCAAGGGACTTGGGATTTTCAGTTTATAGTCTGTCAAGCATATAACTCAGATTGGACCTCACTTTCACCTTAACCACTTTAAAGATGCTTATGATAGGGGCAATGAGAGCTCAAAGCTAATGAGTACCATACTTTCAGCATTTGGAAGCCTTTCAAATTATGCAAAACCTTTTCTTTTACTTGTTGAGTCTCCACTTATTCTTTGAGCACTTTCTTGAGAGCATAGTGGCCATTCTTAGTTCTATGTGCATTGTCCCAAGACTTGTTCATTGATGCATAGCTTGATATTGCTTGTTTTAAACTATTTGTATCTAGTCACTCTTGTGAACTTTGAAGGTGTCCTATGCTTTTATATTTGCTACTCTATGAGGGACAAGTTGATTACCACTATGCTATGTTTTCTTTATGTGAAACAAACAAACGTCTTGCAAAGCATTGTTATTCATGAATCTTTTGTTTGTGCCTTTTCATGTTGCATCATAGTTTCTTTGTCTTATTGCTAGAACTTTATCTTTCAGGTTATGATTGAAGTACTATGATCCCAGCTTTGAATGTTTTATGAATACTTTGATCAAGTCTTTGATGGTGCATGTCACCTCAAAAATTATTCTTTCTTTTTATCACTTACCTACTCGAGGACGAGCAGGAGTTAAGCTTGGGGATGTTGATACATTGCAAATGTATCTATAATTTTTGATGCTCCATGCTTGGTTTTATCCACTTTCTTGTGTTTTGTCCACACTTTGGAGTACTTTTCATATGATTTCTTGGACTAACCTATTAACAAGAGCCACAGTGTCAGCTGCCCGTTTTCTGCTGTTTTTGGTTCCAGGAAAGTCAGAAAATGAATATTCTTGGAATTGGACGGGACAAAAGCCAAAGTGCCTATTTTTCCAGAAGACTCACGGAGCCAGAATACGAGACAGAGGACGGCCAGGGCCTGGCCACACCACCCCCAGGCGCAGACTAGGCCTGACCGCACCAGGGCATGGTGTGGTGGCCCCAGGAACCCCCTCGGTCTCCCTCTTTGCCTATAAGAAGCCTTCTGACCTAAAAACTCCAGGGGGTTCGACGTTTTTCCACGAAAAGTTCCGTTGCGCCGCCGCCACCGATGGGGAGATTCGGGGGACAAAAAGTCTCTGTTCCGGCACCCTGCCAGGACGGGGAAGTGCCCCAGGAGCCATCTCCATCGATCTCCACCATCATCTCCATCGACCATCCATGTTTCCCCCATCTATGAGTGAGTAATCCCCCGCTGTAGGCTATGGGGATGGTAGGGATTGGATGAGATCATTCATGTAATGGCATCAGATTGTTAGGGCATGGTGCCTAGTATCTTTTATTAGTGCTTTATGACTTTGTTGCGACTTGTTGTGCTTAATGCTTGTCACTAGTTCCTGAGTGCCATGATTTAAGATCTGAACACATTATTGATTCATTATGATAGTATTGTTCTTGGTCTTATCTATAAGTTGTATACACACGTTGTTATCCAGAACCTATGGCCCCGAAGTGACAGAAATCGGGATAACCGGAAGGGAATGGCTTTGATGTGAGGATCACATGTGTTCACGGAGTGTTAATGCTTTGCTCCGGTGCTCTATTAAAAGGAGCACCTTAATTGCCAGTAGTTCCCTAGAGGCCCCGCTGCAAACGGGCTGGCAGGACAAAAGATGTTGTGCAAGTTCTCATTGCGAGCACGTATGACTATATATGGAACACATGCCTAGGATTGTCTAGTACTTGGGTGCTTTATCTTATTTATCTGCAATTGCCCTATGTTCTGATTGCTATGTGAATTGTCCTGTCCATGCAACGCCCGTCCATCCATCCATATGCCTACCGCACTCGAATCCCACTATTTACTGCTTTTGTTACTACTGTCTTTGCTTTACTACTGCTGTTACTTTACTATTCCTACTACAAAACTATTGCTACTGATAAACTGCTATGAGCAAGATTGTTTCCAGGTGTAGCTGAATTGACAACGCAGTTGTTAAGGCTTATTGATATTCTTTGGCTCCCCTTGTGTCGAATCAATAAATTGGGTTTAACTTCCCTCGAAAATACTGCGATACACCACCTATACTTGTGGGTCATCAATATCCTACGGATGTGCGTGGACTTCACCTCCTTGAACAAGCACTGCCCAAAGGATTACTTCGTGTCTCCATGGATCGATCAGATAATCGACTCCACTGCAGGATGCGAGTGCCTCTGCTTCCTCGACGCCTACTCAGGCTACAACCAGATTCGAATGAAGGAGGAAGACCAGGAGAAAACGGCGTTCACAACACCCTTTAGCGTATTCTGCTACAACACGATGCCTTTCTAGCTAAAAGAACGCAAGAGCCACCTATCAGAGGTGCATGCATGCTTGCCTCAAGAACCAACTTGGTCACAATATCCAAGTCTACGTTGACGACATCGTCATCAAAAATAAAGAGGAAGCCACGTTAATCGACAATCTCTACGAGACCTTCGCTAACCTTGACCATTATCAGATCAAGCTCAATCCGGACAAATGCGCCTTCGGCATACCATCTGGGCAACTACTCGGGTATCTCATCTCTGCGAGGGGGATCAACGCAAACCCGAAGAAAATAAAGGCCATACTGGCCATGGAGAAGCCGAAGAACGTAAAAGGCGTCCAACAGCTGGCTGGGCAAATCACGATGCTCAATCGATTCATCAGTCGAATGGGCGAAAAGGCACTGCCCTTCTACCAAATCCTCCGCAAAGCCAACAAGTTCGAGTGGATAGATGAGGCACAAGAAGCATTCAAAGACCTCAAGCGTCTACTATCCACCTCGCCAATATTGGTGACGCCTCGCGAAAAGGAGCCACTACTGCTCTACATCTCCGCCACCAACCAGGTGGTCAGCACTGTGCTCGTGGTGGAACAAGCCAAAGAAAATAAGGTCCACGAGATCCAGCACCCAGTATACTACCTCGGCGAGGTGCTCACACCAACAAAGCAGCAGTACCCGCACTACCAGAAGCTGGCGTACGACGTCTTCATGACAGCCAGGCGACTGCGTCACTACTTCCAGGAGCACCCAATCGTGGTGGTAAACGCGCCCCGCTCGGGCATATACTCAATAATCCTGACGCCACCAGACGGGTCGCGCTCTGGGGAATCGAATTGCCTCCACGAGACACCACATATGAGTAGCACGACGTGATCAAGTTGCAAGTTCTCCCAGACTTTCTCGTGCACTGGATGGAGAACCAGCTCCCCGACAAGCTAGATATGTCCTATCTCTGGACAATGCACTTCGACGGATCCAAGCGAAAGGACGGAGCTGGAGCAGGTGTCATACTGACATCGCCCCAAGGAGACAAGATGAAGTATGTTCTGCGAATGCAGTTCACAGCCTCTAATAACAAGGCCGAGTACGAAGCCTTAATCTGTGGAATGCGGATGGCGAAAGCCTGCGGTTCCAAGAGGCTCATCATCTACAGCGACTCCAAGCTGGTGGTCAACCAAACGATGCATGAGTGCAACGCACTGAGCGACAACATGATCGCCTATCGCGACCTCTACGATACACTCGAGGGAGACTTCGACGGCTGCGAGCTGCGACACGTAGGCCACGAAAGCAATGAAGAGGCGGATATACTCGCCAACATCGGCTCCACCTGCGCCCCCATACCACCTGGGGTATTCCTTGAGCGCATCTGTGAGTGATCCATCAAGCCCAAGGCTCTAGAAAAGAAAGCAAGCACATCAACAGACTCGGAGGCTACGCCACCCAACAAGCCAATGGCACTCGATGACATGGAGCTTGGTACGGGACTCGAAGGCCCAATGGAGGTCATGATGATCGAGCCATCTTGGACACATCCATACATCACATATCTACTCAACAAGAGGCTGCCATATGACCCGACTGATGCGCGACACATCGCGCGATGATACAAGGAATTTGCCCTCATCAATGGCGAATTGTACAAGCGCAGCATCACAGGGATACTTCAACGGTGCATCTCCAACGGAGACGGAAGGGCCGTCCTCCTCGACATACATGAAGGCACTTGCAGACACCATGCTAGCAGTCGTGCCCTCCTCGCCAAAGCTCTGCGAGCTGGATTCTATTGGCCCACGGCCATGCGCGACGCCAAGGACATCATCCAGCGCTGCAACGCTTGCCAGTGATTCGCGGACAAACCACATGCACCTAGCGCAGAACTCAGGCCAATACCATTGGCTTGGCCCTTCGCACAATGTGGACTCGACATGGTCGGCAAGCTCCCAAAGTCCTCGTGAGGAGGTTATGTCTACCTCTTAGTCGCGGTCAGCAAATTCACTAAGTGGATCGAGGCCATGCCGGTGACGAATCAATCAGGAGCCAGCGTCATCAAGTTTTTCGAGTCCATCATCTACCATTTTGGAGTGCCACATAGCATCATCACAAACAATGGGACAAACTTCACCTCCAAGGAGTTCCAGGAATTCTACGAAAACCTGGGAATCAACATTAGCTACACCTCGGTGGCTCACCCTCAGACCAACGGTCAAGTCGAAAAGGCCAACAACCTCATTTGCGGCGGAGTCAAGAAACGACTCCTTCGACCACTCGAACAAGCCGCCGGATGCTGGCCAGACGAACTGTAATCCGTACTTTGGAGCTTATGCACAACTCCAAACAGCGCTAGGGGCTACACTCCGTTCTTCATGCTGCACGGTGCTGAAGCGGTGCTACCCGCAGAAGTGCGCTACAAATCCCCGCGGGTGGTTGCTTATAGCGAGTAGGAGTCAACTCTCGCACTCGAAGACTCCGTTGACCTCCTCGATGAGGCACGCGAGATTGTAGCAGAGAGATCAACGATCTATCAGCAGAACCTCCGCAGCTACCACAGCATAAGGCTACGCCCCAGATCCTTCGTCGAAGGAGATCTGGTTCTACGACTGAAGCAACAAGGGCACCTCAAACTCGAGTCCCCTTGGGAAGGACCTTATGTGATTATTGAAGTAATCCCAGGTGGCGCCTATCGCCTCAAAGACCTAGAAAGCGGAGTCGCATACTCCAACCCCTGGAACATCGCGCAACTGCGTCATTTCTACCCTAGTCGTTTTTACATTAAAAATAAGGCTATCCAGCTAAGCTACTTAGCCACACATTGTACCTCCTACTATTCTACGAATAAATAAAGCTAAGTGCCTCAAAACTCTGCGTGTTTTTCTATTTTTCTTGCAATCTCATCACTCGGGGGCTGTTCCACCCTTTACGCCTTTGTTCTACGAACAAATCGCAGTATCCTGAGTAGCTGACACACTACCAATCGAACCCTTGATAAACACCAACCCAGTTGCAACGCACCTAATAGGTTGGCAAGGTGCTGAGATACATACACGTCAGGCTAATGAAAGGGAACTGCAGAGTACAATGCACTCGCAAATAATACAAGCTAGCAAGCTATTCACATATCAATGGGTACTAAACACACTGATGACCCACAAGTATAGGGGTGTATCGCAGTATTTTCGATAACTAAGAGTGTCGAACCCAACGAGGAGCAGAAGGTGTTGGCTAGTGGTATGGATCAGGAATTCTCTGCAAATAGTTAGCAAACAGATTTTTAGGGGTTTTCGATAAAGCAAGTAAACAAAGTACGAGTAAATAAAAGAAAGTAAGAATGAATGCAACAAGTGGCCCAATCCTTTATGTAGCAAAGGACAAGCCGGTTGTATTTCTATAGATGACCAAACGTTCTCAAGGACACATGGGAAGACTATCAAGTGCTTTCGCTTCATATAGTCGATTAATCTTCTCTAGCTTGCTAAGTGTTGTGTGGGTGAACCTGTGCTAATGTACCGTCCCATCCAAGACTTAATACATACTTGTGATTAAACCCCCTTGCAAACATCCGTAAGTACAAGAAAGTAATTAAGGTAGAAACCTAACCATAGCTTTAAACTCTAATACCCTTACGTCCCTTGTGCAATGGTTTCCTAACGGGGGTTCAGGTTTCTGTCACTCCGGCAACCCCTACGATTAGTAGCCAAATACACAATGCATTCCCCTAGGCCCATATAGGTGAAGTGTCATGTAGTCGACGTTCATATGACACCACTAGAAGAAGTACACCACAACTTAAATAACAATCTATTGAATCTTTCTCAACGCAACTCCACTACTAACAACAAGACTTCTCCCATGTCCTCAAGAACAAAACGAACTACTCACAAGACATCATATGGATCATGATCAGAGATGGAATAATGATGTATAACAATCTGAACATAAACAATAATTCAACGGTTCACTCAATAGCATCAACTACAAAGAGTAATCAACACCGGGAAAGTTTCCCCTATGAACTATAGCAAGATTCAACGCAATTGTTACAACAATATGGAGATGGTGATGAGGGTGCTGATGGTGGTGATGGTGGTGATGATGATGATGATCCCGATGAAGTCCAGCTTGATGGTGGTGTTGATGGTGACGATCACCCCTCTCCGGGAAGGAATTCCCCCAGCAGAAATCTGTATGCCGGAGAGATCTTTCTCTCTCGGTGTTTTCTGCCCCGCAGAGGCGGCGGAATCTTTCTGTGGTCGTTCCCCGAGTCTTAGGGTTTCGGGAGGAAGATATACGCCAGAGGGGAGAGGCTAGAGTGGGCCAGGGCGGCCACACCACTCCCTGACGCGGCCTAGGCCTGCCCGCGCCATGGGGTGGTGTGGGCCCCCTGTGTCCCACCTCCACTCCATCTTTTGGCATCTTGAGTCTTCTGCGAAAATATAGTTTTCCGTATATTTTCCCGGATTTTCTGATCTTCGCGAATTTTGCCTCCAAACAACACCTTTTCCATCAGAATCCTGACTGCAGCGGTCCATGCTCCAAAAGTCATCAACCATGCAAAAACAGATGAAATAACATAAGTATCACCTCTCAATACGAAATATATCAATGAATAATAGTGAATTAAGACATAGAATAGTGATGCAAAATGGACGTATCAACTCCCCCCAAGCTTAGACTTCGCTTGTCCCCAAGCGAAACTGAGCTCAATAAACATGGCCTCAAGTTTATGGAGTGAAGAGTCGATAAAAGAATACGAACAAAAAGCATCACATTCATCAAATACATAGATCATAATAGAAGACAACTCACTATTATACAACTCAACTTGCAATGAGTAAAGGAAACACAATAAAGATACATAAAGTGAATCATAATTGGTAATGGCAAACTTAGCTCTTGGTCAAAGAATAGTTGATAACTTGCCGGAGTTTACAAATAGCTGGTTTTCAAAGAAAGATTTCAAAGTAGTGGACTTCAAGATAAGAGCAAATGTGAAAACAAGGAACATAAGAAACATGATTGAATAAATCACCATATGAATGAATGAAACACATCAACTCAAAATACTTGCTGAGATAGAAGGGAATAGGTTTACTGACTCAACTACAAAGTAAAAGAAAGGCCCTTCGCAGAGGGAAGCAGGGATTGCAAGTCTCATAAAGAGCTCCCAAAAATTATGATACTTACTAGCTTTCAGCTCTCAATACCCCTATCATAGGCATCTTTAGGTGATTAAGGTTAAAGTGACACAACTAAGAGGATATGCTTGACAAGTTATAAGTTGAAATCTCATGCCCCTTACTTATGAGTACCGATCCTCATGCTACTCAACTTCAGTCACGAGCAAGCTCTTGTCATTGTAAATACATGCGTATCATAGAGAACCGCCAACGGGGTACCCCTTGCACATGACACAGGAGCTATCCCATAATCAAAATGACAAGGCAAGCAGACAGTGAGCATCTCAGCAATCTTTTTATTTGCTATTTGCATAGGTTTTTATTGAGGATGCTTCATAGAATGCTCACTATAGTTATGCTGCAAGTTTCCACCATGATTAGGCATGGTTTAGGCTAGCGGCCCAGGCGTTTCTCTAACACACATATAGACTCCATGATCTTACAAGTTCCACTTTTATTTCACACCGTCGGGATCCATAAGCAAAATAACATGATATCAACTAGGGACAAGTACCAATGAAGTGTTGAAAGCGGTCCCCATGATTCATGGTTCGGCTAACTTCAACTCATAAAGCGCAAGCATATACGCAACAAAGAAGGACCCAATGGTTCAAGTTTATTAAATGCAAGAAATTAAACTGTGCCATCAAGTTCGTGAGAGCTTTAATCACTAATTTTCACATAACAAATTTAATTTGGGAGGTAGATAAAACAAGAATTTACTTGGAATAGCAATAATGCTACTAGGTAGGTATGGTGGACACAAATGGCAAAGGTTTTGGTTTAAAGGAGATGGATGCACGAGAAGAATTACAGGTTTTTGGCTAGCAAGGCTGGGTAGCAAGTATAAGAGTTGAAGGAAACAACCAAACATAAAAGTGATAAAGACAAACATGCAATCTTCCTTGGAAGCACAAAAGATCTTAACTAGAGAATACTAAACTTATGGGCAAATCAAGAAAGAAAGGTGATGAGATTATTTTTCTCTAGAGTACTTCTATCTTTTTCTTTTCAACTCTCAAAAAGGTGTTGCTACTGACCGAGCCAGGTTTGCCAAAACCAACTAAATTAACTCAATGATCCCAAAGTGATACCAATACTAACAACAAGATCAATCATATAACCACGAATTGAAAACTAACATAAGCTTATGCAAAAGAGTGAATGATAGAACTTCTCATTAGTACTCCATAACGGAAACTCACACCAAGGGATACATATCTAACGAGAGAGGGGACACTTCCATAATGCAAACCATACTACACAATAACTCCTCTATTCATGATATGACTCTACTAACAAGGTAAAAAGATAGAAGATAGTGATATGATACCGCGGCACTCCCCCAAGCTTGGAACAAACCAAGGGGATGCCAAACCTGATGATGAATTACTCCTTCGATGGTGGTGGTATCCTCTTGATGAGCTCTTTGATCAGTTTCCCAAGGTCCTCAATCTCGAAGGTGAGAGTGCGAATCAATTCCGAGTTATGCTCAGTATGGCCCATAATCATCTTAGTTTGTGGATCCCAGCTCTTGTGATTCTTCTTCCATTCTTCCCACTTGGAGTCTTCATTTCCTGCATGGTTATGAGAAAAGGTATGGAAGGTACTCTTGGTGTTCGGAGAAGGTGTCCTTGGTGCCAAACAGTGACGAGGAGCTTTCCCCCAGTCTGCATCCATGCAGTCCTTCTGATCCTGGCAGGGTTCGCCACCACTCCAATGCTTGCAATGGTAGTGTCGATGTGCTTTGCCTCCTCTTCACCTTCACTCTTGATCTCCTTCTCCTTCCCGGGGTCTTGGAGGTCTTCCTCCATGGGATCCTTCCCTTTATCCTTAGCGGACACCATTGTGCTTCTAAGCTTTCAAAGAGTATGTCCTGGCAGAAACAGATCGAAACAAAAACATGATATACGAACCTCGGAAGATCCGGGGGTTATATATTACGAAGTTTCATATCAAAAGGAAGGTACTGGGAGAAAACGGGTCGGAGACGGAGTCCTGGGTGGCCTCACCACCTGGTGGCGCGGCCAGGGGTGGGCCCACGCCATGGGGTGGTGTGGGCCACCCTGGCTCCGGTTCTGTCCCTTTTTCGCTTTGTAGCTTTCCTTATTGACTGAAAACTACAAAAATATAGTTGGATTGTATTTTCGCGGAACTTTTCTTACCAGAACTGTTACCTAGTTGGAAACGGACTCTACAGGTCTCTGAATTTGGTATTGAGTGGATCCTTCTGGAGTAATCACTTGAATATCATCGATATATTCATCTTCATATACTTATTACTTGCATCATAATACCTTTTTCTTCCTTCTTACACCATTATCTCCATTTTCTGAAAATTTCTTTCACACAAAACTTCACACAGTTCTTATTAGCAACATTAGTATAAGTGAAGTAATAAAACCTTTTGAGTCCAACTTCGACTGAAAACCATCAAAACAAAAGATATTGTAGCAACTCCTTCCGAAAACCCAAAAAGAATTCAAAAAGGAAATCGAATAAAGAAGCAAATGCAAGAGTGGCAAAATCTGTCAAAACAGACCAGCAGGTAAAGTTCAATTTTTTCGAAAATCTTCTATTGCTCAAATCAAAAAGTGCAAAACTAACGAAAATTAAATAACAACCTGGGGCAGAAGCATAATTTTTTTTAGCTCAATCCAACGTACAGAGATCTCTCACGAATTTTTACAGTGAAGCACAAAAATCTGTTTCGGGACAACAACTTCCCCAAATATTACTTCTCTCTCATTAGAGGTTGATCTTGACACAAAAACCAAACAAAATGGATAAGGAGCGGTTATTACCGAGGTAATAACTTCCAAGACTCAAAGAAACAAAAACAAAATGAAAGCAAAAACAAATTGGGTTGTCTCCCACAAAGCTCTTTCTTTATAGCCATTAAGATGGGCATGATAATTTTGAAGAAGCTCTCATAGGGATATGATTTGAAGTGAAAGAGAGGAATAAGAAGCAAAAACACACACACATTTAAGTCTAACCCACTTCCTATGCAAGGGGATTTTGTAAACAAACAAGTTATTGAAACCAAAGGCAACTTGCATAAGAAGGCAAAAGAAGTGCAACATAAAAACTTTCAGCATAAAACGAGGGAACTTGATATTATTGAGATGCATAAGAACACTTTTCCCTCTCTCATAGTAACTTTCAGTATCATGCATAAACTTAACAATATAGCTATCACAAGGACTATCATAGCAATGATCACTTATTCTACCAGAAAACACCGGAATACTAGCTCTCATAACACTACTTTGTGAAACAATATTAGAGGTATCCTTACCAAGGATAGGGTGTCCCTCTTTTTCATATTTAGCAACAAAGCCTTTCTCACTTGCTACTATAGGTTCATCAACCCTTTGTTTATCAGGTTCAACAGCTTTATTCATACTTTCATCTACCATACTAGCCATCATAGAATGTTCTTTTACCTTAACTGGGAAATGCATTTTCTCAATATAAGGTTCAGGTAAAACATGATTAGTAGTATAAACTTTAGTACTTCTAGCAGGAACACTCTTAGCAATATCTTTATAAGGTTCATGATACTTATTCCACTTCTTTTTAGGCACTTCAATGTAAGAAGCAAAGGCCTTAAAATAAGAAGCAATAGCTTGAGAGTCTAAACCATAAGCTTTTTTAATATTTTGAAAGTCATTAGTTCTCAAAAAAGATTCAATGCATTCATAATCATAATTTATACCTGACTTTCTACCTTTGTCATTCTCCCAAGCTTCAGCATTGTCTTGAATACGATCTAGAAGGTCCCATTTAACTTCTTCTTCCATACGAGTGAATGATCCAGCACAAGAAGCATCCAATAAATCTTTATCATGTAGAGAGAGCCTTGCATAAAAGTTATTGATAATAATATTGTTGGGGAGCTCATGAATGGGACATTTGAGCATTCGTAACTTCAATCTCCCCCAAGCTTGAGCAGTACTCTCTCCATTAAGAGGCCAAAAGTTGTATATTTGATTCCGATCTTTATGAATCTCACAAGGAGGATAAAGCTTTGAATAAAAGAGAGGCACTATTTTCTCCCATTCCAGAGCTTGACCATTCTTCAGTAGCTTATACCATTCCTCAGCTCTTCCTTTCAGTGATAATGAGAATAACTTCTTCTTAACTTGATCTGTAGTAATACCTGCACACTTGAACAACCCGCATAATTCGTGTATAAAGAGTAAATGATCACCGGGATGGACAGTTCCATCCCCAACATAGTAGTTGTCCATAACACGATCAATAATTCTTGTAGGTATTTTGAAACATCTTTCTCAGCAGGTGGTGGCTTATCTACTACCTTAGCAGTGGTAGTAGCATTGCCAAATAAGAAACTCAGCGAACTATCCATAACGAAAATAAAGCAACTAGCAGAAGTAAACAATACTCAGAGTAGAAGTTTCCTTTACCAGTTCCACTCTCCAATAGCGCTTCACTCCTGGGCAACGGCGCCAGAAAATAGTCTTGATGACCCACAAGTATAGGGGGTCTATCGCAGTATTTTCGATAAGTAAGAGTGACGCAACGAGGAGCAGAAGGTGCTGGCTAGTGGTATGGATCAGGAATTCTCTGCAAATACTTAGCAAACGGATTTTTAGGGGTTTTCGATAAAGCAAGTAAACAAAGTACGAGTAAATAAAAGAAAGTAGGAATGAATGCAGCAAGTGGCCCAATCCTTTATGCAGCAAAGGACAAGCCGGCTGTATTTCTATAGATGACCAAACGTTCTCGAGGACACATGGGAAGACTGTCAAGTGCTTTCGCTTCATATAGTCGATTAATCTTCTCTAGCTTGCTAAGTGTTGTGTGGGGAACCTATGCTAATGTACCGTCCCATCCAAGACTTAATACATACTTGTGATTAAACCCCCTTGCAAAAATCCGTAAGTACAAGAAAGTAATTAAGGTAGAAACCTAACCACAGCTTTAAACTCTAAGACCCTTACGTCCCTTGTGCAATGGTTTCCTAACGGGGGTTCAGGTTTCTGTCACTCCGGCAACCCCTACGATTAGTAGCCAAATACACAATGCATTCCCCTAGGCCCATATAGGTGAAGTGTCATGTAGTCGACGTTCATATGACACCACTAGAAGAAGTACACCACAACTTAAATAACAATCTATTGAATCTTTCTCAACGCAACTCCACTACTAACAACAAGACTTCTCCCATGTCCTCAAGAACAAAACGAACTACTCACAAGACATCATATGGATCATGATCAGAGATGGAATAATGATGTATAACAATCTGAACATAAACAATAATTCAACGGTTCACTCAATAGCATCAACTACAAAGAGTAATCAACACCGGGAAAGTTTCCCCTATGAACTATAGCAAGATTCAACGCAATTGTTACAGCAATATGGAGATGGTGATGAGGGTGCTGATGGTGGTGATGGTGGTGATGATGATGATGATCCCGATGAAGTCCAGCTTGATGGTGGTGTTGATGGCGACGATCTCCCCTCTCCGGGAAGGAATTCCCCCGGCAGAAATCTGTATGCCGGAGAGATCGTTCTCTCTCGGTGTTTTCCACCCCGCAGAGGCGGCGGAATCTTTCTGTGGTCGCTCCCCGAGTCTTAGGATTTCGGGAGGAAGATATACGCCAGAGGGGAGAGGCTGGAGTGGGCCAGGGCGGCCACACCACTCCCTGGCGCGGCCTAGGCCTACCCGCGCCATGGGGTGGTATGGGCCCCCTGTGTCCCACCTCCACTCCATCTTCTGGCATCTTGAGTATTCTGGGAAAATAGAATTTTCCGTATATTTTCCCGGATTTTCTGATCTTCGCGAATTTTGCCTCCAAACAGCACCTTTTCCATCAGAATCCTGACTGCAGCGGTCCATGCTCCAAAAATCATCAACCATGCAAAAACAGATGTAATAACATAAGTATCACCTCTCAATACGAAATATATCAATGAATAATAGTGAATTAAGACATAGAATAGTGATGCAAAATGGACGTATCACACACCCACCACAATCATATGAACTTTACAACACTTATACATCTATGTGCAGGATACAAATTACACTACTGCTGCAAAAGATGAACATTCGTCTGCTCTTCAAAAAAGTCGACGATGTCCTCCGTTGGTCGATCAACCGCCTAGTAGTTTGGTACCATGTTCCAAGTCATACCTTCGGCGGTCCAGCAGCAATAGCTGCGATGTCCACATCTGGCCTATGCAATCGCACCATCGACAGCGCAGCCTTGGCACCGGGGACCAGCTGCTGCCGCACGCACTCGCGGACCGCACTTATATCTTGAAACTTCCCCAGAAGAGCCAATAGACTTGAGGGCACCACGTCGAGAGGAAACATCGCTTGGAAGATATGCCTAAGACATGACTGCGCCTTCTTCAAGCATTGAAGTACTCGCAAAGAACGATCCTGTAGGGTAGCCAACGCGACTGCATGGTTGTGGTCCACCCAAAAATACCCACTAGCCTACAGCTGCTCCTGGGTCAGGTCATTCATTCGAATAGCCACCTGGTCCTTCTAATCCCGTAGATGACGAGCGCTAACAACTACACGAAGAAGGAGCAAAGTGTAAGGATAAGGCATCACCGCGACTGACTAAAAGACAAGATGAGAAGATAGAGTAGCTAACATTTAAACTGCTCGTTCAACTGCGCCACTTCATCCAAGAGATACTTCTCACGGGCGGTGGCCTTCTTAGCTTTCGACTTCCACACATCTGCATTACCGCGGATCATGGGCAACTCATGCTCCAACTGCTTAATACGGTCGCGAAGTCATGAAAACAATGATAGTTCCTCCACCTTTGAATGCGGCTGCGCCGTGGTTTCATCGGTGGGAGGAGAGTCATGAAGATCACCTGAAGGACCACTCGAAGGACCCTAGTTATAATCAAGCAAGAGGAAAATGAGACCAACCATACATTGATAAAAAGGAGGATTGCATTCAAATTTGATAAAAGTATCAAAGGGGCACACCCCCACAGAAGCATGGTTCAGACAAAAGGTAGCTACATCTATTACAAATGGCGACTAAGGAGCATTCTGCTTCTTCGACTTGGACTTCGACTTCGGGGGCCTCATCGAATCCGTGGGAGCCTCCGACGCCACAGAGTTTCCGGTGGTAGCCCTAGATGCCGCAGTCTTCGCCGCCTTCGCTCACTACAGCTCCATAGAATATCTCACGACTGTATTGATGAGCTGAGGCCCATACTTACCACAACTAGAAGCAAAGGGAGCAAACACTACTTGTTGGCCACCCGCGTCGACATGCATCACCTTGGAGACCGCGCTGGGATCCAACTCCATGCCATGGGCTTGCGCCATTACGAGTGCCATGGTAGCACTGATGGACCGCTGAGAGTTCTTGTAATCCATAGGAATACCCTCAGCGAAGGATTCCACCAGATCATCAATATTATCAATTAGGATGGCCTTGGGGGTCAGGTCCTCCCAAAGGCGACTTAGCACACCTTTGGCCTTCCCTAGCGTCTCTTAAAGGGAGACACTGTGGTCCTTGACTGCGGCCATATCGCTAGCAAGAGTATTCTCGCGACACAAGGCCTGGGCGTCGAAGCTGAGGCCATCGGTATCTGAAGAGTACAAGGTGTCAGCACAAGGACAAGAAAACCAAGATGAAGAACATACAAGGGAAAGCAGCGCAAGTACCTGAGAGCACCTTTGCAGTCGAGAAAAGCTGTTCCATGAACAAGTTCTCCCTCTCAGCAGCAGAAGCGCGTAGGTCTTCCTCACACTTCCGCGACTCCTCCAAGTCTGCGAGTGCTTTGTCACGCTTCTTCTCTACTGCCGCAAGCCCCTTCTCAAGGGAAGTAATGCGACGGAGAACTTCATTATGTTCACCTACAAAGTCAGAGCACGGCAAAGTATATGAGCCTACAAATCCTAGTACAATGGAGAGTAAAGAGACAAAATCTAGAGCAAACCTTCGACTACGTGATGGCGGTTGTCCAGCAAAGTGTGCTGTCGACCCAAAGCAAGGATTTGCTCCGCAAGGCGAGCAGATTCCTTTACAATGAGCTACACCAAGAGAAACGAAGACTTAGCGTCAGCCAAAAGAACAAATTCGACTGCTAATGGCAAAAAAAGACACTCACGTGTTCCTCTAGGGACTCCGAAGTTGCCTATCGGGCAGTCATCTGCGCAACCATCTGGTGCCCCCAGTGTGGGGGGAACTCGACGAATTGGCACCAGAGTGGGCTGCCACCGGAGGAGAAGGCTACTATATGGCCACCTCCCTATTTTTGGAGTCTACGACTCCAAACTCTTTCACAAATTGGACGTCATCAGAAGACGACGATGCCGTTTGGCTGCAAAACATGCCCGACGCCACTTCAGAAAAGTAACTCCAAAGAAAAACAAGACGAACTCGCGGATATTAAAACTCACCAGTTGAATTTGTCGAGGTCAAACGAGTCATCCTACGACTCCTTCGGCAGCCGCAGCTTCTTATGAGCGAGAGGAGCCACGACGCGCACAGGCATAGCGGGAATCGGCTCCTCTACAACAGCAAAGGGAGCCTCCGGCGTTGTCGGCGAGGAAGCATCCGAATCCTTGCTGCAGGAACGCTTGCGAGTGTCGTGGCCACTGGAATCAAGGGCTTCCTCCTCTTCTTCAATCGGGATTGTCGAATCCGACTCGTCCTCTTCCATCGCTTCACGCGGGATAACCCCTTCATGCTGAGGAGGGAAGTTGGAGGCCACTTTCTAGTCCTGCAATCAGAAGAAACATTAGTACATATCAAGCACTTGGCAACCAATCGAAACATACAGACTACTTCAAAGGAAAGCTCTACCTCAGGTGGAGGGTTGTTTGCGTCGAATGGAGGCACGACTGATTCACCTTGAAGATCCTCCTTAGTAGTGTATTTGGTCACTAGTCGAAACCTCCTATCTACCTCACCCGCAGAAATGCCCTCCACAGATATGCGAGTGACATTGCCAGCACCGACCCAGCGGTACATCGGATGGACTCTAGCCTGCAGAGGCTGCATACGGTGGCGCAACCACGTGCGAATGAGAGCAGCACCACCCTCTTCTTTGCATATGTGGCCTTCGAGGTCGCAGACACGCTGATACAGCATCTCCTTCTCCTCGGACTCGCCAGGCATCATGTCGTTCTTCCACGAGCACCTCCTCTTGCAAGCTGCCATGGGGTCAAAGGGCGCGAGTCCGTAGTGCTCTCTGTCAGCCTTCTGGTCGCGGATGTAGAACCACTTATCTCTACACCCTTGGACAGACGCAATGATCTTGATATCGAAGTAAGTGGCAGAGGATTCGACGTGGATCCTGCAACCCCCTACGTCGTAGACTACAAAACTAGACGCTGACTGACGTTTGAGCTTAAAAAGCTTCTTGAAGAGACCAAAGTGTGACTCGATTCCGAGCTAGCACTCGCAAAGGGTGATGAAACAAGTGATGTGGAGAATCGAATTTGGGGATAGCTGGTGCAGCTGGAGCCCATAGAAACAGAGAAGACCCCCAACGAAAGGATGAAGGGGAAGAGAGAGACTACAGATGATGAACGCAAGGAACATCACCCGGAAACCAGCAGGAGGAACATGAATTACGTCCTCGCCAGGTACGCGGGAGTTGCCTTCTGCGGGAGGAAGTGCTCCATCTTGACAAAGCGGGCTTGATGGTGGATGGGCGCCAGGACCCATTGGTGACACGAGTCCCCGCGCCCTTCTTCTTCCTAGCTCTAGCGGAACTAGTGCCCACGGTGGCGGCGCCTCCCTTCTTCTCGGTGGCGACAATGGCGGCCGCAGATCTAGCGGCAAAACCTCCTTTCTTCTTGCCCATCTTGCAATGGCGATGCGAGCGCAGGAAGTAACTGGGGAAGACGCGAAGCTGGTCTAGTGCCACAGAGAAGAGGTGCACAAAGGAGCAAAAAGAGAAACAATGGCGAAGGAAGCGCGAGCAAGAAGAGAGATGAGGAAAAATTACTGCAGTTGTGCTGCTACTTAACCTCCTAGCGGATGTCATCTAACGGCCAGCAGAAACCCTACTGGACGCGTGGTGGACATCGCCATTGACGCGTGGCGAAGGTGAATCACGAACCGTCCCCCACTACTTCCATTACGTTCGAGGATACGCAGTTAAAATAGAAGATTACGCACGCCCAGTCAAATCAAAGTCAGAAAGTAGGACCCACTGCTCATCACGTCCCGTCAAAGCCGCTCACACGGGCAACTGAGGTCATCACGTCGTTAGCACTGACATCATCGATTCCAGCAGAAGAACATTTTGACTACTTTAGTCCTTGCTCGAGTCTTCGACTCAACCAAGCACTCGGGAGCTACTCCTAATAGGAGCGCTGGCCGCGCACCCGAAAGAATTTTTATGCAGGTGTACAAGCTTCACGAAAACCCATCACTCGAATCAACGATTCGATTATGAATTACGGTTAATCCCATAGGGAGCGCTGGAAGCACATTCGACTGAAACAAGAAACAAAAGACGACAGCAGTCATAGAATGTTTTTAGTCCCCACTCGAGTCTACGACTCGAATAGGCACTCGGGGGCTACTCCCATAGGGAGCGATGGTCGCGCACCGCTATGATTATTTTTCCTTGTACATCATACTGTGTGTCGATAACATCCACACTCGAATGCTATGGCGACTCCGCCTCATATTTTCCCTATAAAGAGATTATGTCTCCTGGGTGACCCGAATCATCTCCGCGATGACAAAAATTCGGATGTCGCGCTTACAGCGTGAAGATAAGACCTGAATAAGGCCTAGCAATGCATCTGCTGCGCACTACCAGAAATATATCCGTGCCTGCAGGTATGATGAACATACCTTGACGGACGCGTCGAGTGCTCACATTTATACACTGGAATTCAACTCATGTAAGACCTCTGTGGCCTGAGTCGAATTACGCTAGCACTTTTCCGAATTCGAATCCGGGGACTCGAGTTTGAGTAGATTGTGTTGTTTTACCCTAAGGCACTTAACTGATACCGATAAATCGGATAAATCAGACACGTGTATTAACAATCCCTATGGCACAGATAGAACACTCGAAAATATGCTCAGTCATGCACTCGAAAGACTTCATAAAGTCTGCAGTCGAATCTACAATTCCACTGGACACTCGGGGGCTACTGACATGGGTATACCTTACAGGTACTCGAGTTTGGCATATATTGTCCAGATACGGCAGGAGACCACAGTGTTGCCAAGGCCCAATTAAGGATTCAGGTGACTCATGGAGACTCCGATTGCTTGCAGCGCAAGATGAAGCTTAAGATAGAAATTTCAAAGGGACGAACCCTAATCTGTAACCGACTCGACCTGCTACCCGAGACCCGGCCTATCTATATAAAGGCTAGGAGGGGGCGGCAAAGAGGACAATCAATCACAACCCTAGTTTCCACCACCATCGCCAGATTGCATCTACGCACCCCTGTAACTTTCGACTCCCTCGATAATTCCAAGAGCAAACAAGCAGGAGTAGGGACCTCTACGAGGCCTGAACCTGGGTAAACCTTGCGTCCCTGTATGCTTGTTTGCTAGACGATTGAAGCCCCCAGCGCTCCCTCCTTCTCCAAAACCCAAGTCCATAACAATGGGCATTGACGAGTTAAACCCTCGTCAGTTGGCTTCCGTGGGGAACATTAGGTGTGGTTGGTTAATCACATAGATCACCTACGCAAATGAATTTGTCCTACCATAGGAAAGAGATGTGGCTGGCAGTAAGGCCCTGGATGGTGTTCATATGGATACCACCAAGTTCATGGGGGTCTATAGACCCGAACGTGCCCTTCGTGCCTACCAATTTTATTTTGAACCTAACGGTGATCTCCACCAAATTTTGCTTCCTTTTGTCCAAGATTTTGGTTTGCCAGGTAAACAGAGTTGGGTCCTTACTGAGGAGGAGTTCCAGCAGGCACTGATCCTCTCAGGAAGCACTGCGCCACCAGGTGGCCATCCCAACTAGGAAAACGCATCAGCTGGCCAAAAGCAGCAAGATCAAGGAGAAGAAGATTGGCATGGTGCAGGGTGGGACGACTACGGCCAACAACACCATCACCAATAGCCTTTCCACCAACACCAACAACAAGGTATGCCTCAATCATAGCCGGAATTCAACTATGTCCCAAGGAGTGATTTTGACCAGGTGGTGCATCGCATTGACAACATAGAGAACATGTTGTATGATGTAAACGCCAACATAGTCAACCTCACTCAAGACTTCACACCTTTCATGACCGATTTTCCAAACCGCTACCCGAACTTCTCATACCAGCAGCCGCCGCCCGATGGTGGTGATGCTTGATTCTAGATAGGCAAAAAGCCTAAGCTTGGGGAGGTTAAACTCCTCCCACCTTTTTGCATTCATATTTTTCTTTTTCTTCTTTTTATTTGTTTTTGTTTCAATGCATGTTTACTTTCAGTTTTGCATTTGATAAAAGAAAAATCCAAAAATATTATACTAGCTTCTAGTTCTATTTTGTGCAAATTTCTCTCGGCTCTTATTGATTCTTTCTGTAGGTTGCTCACTTCTAATGATCAATCTATGGAGACGAATGTAAAAAGTTGGCTCAAGTAGAAGACGAGCAAGCAAGAGGAGGTACCACATTCCTATTTTCCTTCTTCATGTAAGCTTACGCATGAACATTTTATGTCCATTCGGTTGCAGTTGAGTTCGACTCCATGCTTAATTCGTTATCTTTTAGGACTTGAGTTCAAAGGTTTTTGTCACCTATTTTATTAAGAATTTCCACAATTAATATCAGTTTGAAAAACCACTCTTTGGATTCAATTCCAAACTTTTAAGATGAGAGAAAGTGTATATCGACAACTTTGGTGCCATGTTTTTGTCTTAAGGGCTTAATCTTAGTAGTGCTCAACCCCACCTACTGATCGTTGACTTGATGATACCTTCTGAAAAAGATTTGTTTGATAGAACGAACTTTTTAGAGTGGGAGAGGGAGATGCCAAAACTTGTATTGACATGCTGTAAAAAAAGAGGAAAGAGAGAAAAAGAAAATAAAAGTACTTTGTTACAAATACACACCTTTGGGATGCCAACAACTCCGCTAGCTTCTGAACGATCTATGGTATAACCCCGGATTTGGCTATGAGTTGATGGCATGAGTGGCATATGTGTCGCTATATGGGCAAAATTATTGGTATTCCAAATAGGTTGTGTAGGATTTTATAAAAGAAATATTCGTTGATCCTTGAGAAGGAAAAAAGAAAAGATTTAGAACCAAAATATGAGCTGAAAAACTTTCGATACGTTTGATCATTGGCATCACCTCACCACCTAAAATGTATAATTAGAGTTCTTGATGGGCAAGGGAAAGAAGAGGTATTTGATAGCCATGATTATCGAAGTGGGTGTAAATGAAAAAGCTCCAAGTTTATCCTTCTTTTTACATCTACATGTGCACCCTTAATTTTGACACAGGCGACCTCGCTTAAAAATATTTTCACTCTCATAACAAGAGAGGCGCTGAAAGAAATTGATTTGCAAAGACTTGCCGAATTTTTAACAATCTCATTTGAGTTATAAGAACTATTAGCTAGAGAGTTACTTGCGTTTAGGAATCAAGCTTAAGTGCAACTGTTCGGATATATTATGCTCGTGTTCAAGGTTGCAGGATTTGACACGGTGGAATATGATACCACCTTGAACTTGTAAGTTTTCACCTTGATTCAATTCTTCGCTATGACTCATTATAGCTTTGTCACTCGAGGGCGAGTAACCGCTAATCTTTGGGATGTTTATAGCTCCACATTTCATCAGTTTTTACCATTGATTTTCTTCTTGTTTATTGCCGGATTTCATTGAAGATTACCCCTTTCCACTAATGTTAATGACGCAATTAGAAAATCCTTGGTTTCTTCTGATGGTTTTCAGGCAATGAACATTTATTGAAGATCTAATAACATTTATGGGATAATTACACTAGAATAAGGAAATCCCCAATTGGAGCAACTTTCATTAGAGGCGTCCTGAATACTTAATGACCACTGGTACGGTCGGGGCGTGCCCATACCGCCCGCCCATACTATCCACTGATGCCTTCCTTATATCAATACAAGCAACTTTTGTGAAGAGAGAGAGATGAGAAGAAACACAGAACATAAGATACAGCCACCGCAAGCCATCTAGAGGAAAAGATCAGATCTGGAAGAGGAGAAGAACTTTGCCTCACTCCTCGATGATCTCCAACCTCTAAACCACACACTCCACCCTCATTCCATCATTACTTAGAGAGAGAGAGAGATTAGCACTTGTAAGACTAGGGTTTGATACTTTGATCTACCTTTGGTTTGTATTTGATTTGATCTTTAATCGCTATTGTGGTTTGCTACAATAACTTTGAGATGATTTTTATTTGCAATACAATTATGCCTTTGATTTGTATTCCTCTCATGTCTGAGTAAATCCCCATAGGCGTGGGAGATGTAGGGGATTGGTGAGATGTGTTGTGCCTCCTTTAAATCCATTTGTGATCGTTGTAGTGTTTTATTTAAATAGTGAGAATGAATATCTATGTTTGCCTAATGCTTGTTATCTAATTTAAGAGCCTAGGTAACATGATCCAAAGATCTCATAGGTATGAACTTGTATGCTAGTAATTCAGCGACCCTTGAGTGACACGGCCGATATCAAAGAAGATCTAGCACCACTCGAGGACAACAAGGAACCATCAAGATTAAAGCCTTGATCTGGTCGCAAGACCTTAGTTAATGCGCTAACCATGGCATAGTAATAGGCAGGTGGATCATTGGGATTGGGAAAAATTGGCCATGAGGACTCCTAGTCGGTATATGGGTTGCTTGCCTACTCACTTATAAATAATAAATATCACTATCACTTATTCCATTTGGCACTTTCACTATCACCATGAATTGTTTCTCTCCGCGCCTAACTTCTCATCTTCATGACCTTTACACACCTTTCGCATCTTTACTTTTATGCAACTTACTTATTTCCTAAGCAAATTTCATCTATCTTTTACTCACCACTTCCACTGTCAACTTTTGCAGTCAATTCACTCAAGACCCGTGACACCTTGGGTGCGACAGAAAATTTTTCCTAGGCTCCTTGTTGGTATCGATATAAAAACTGGAATTAATACTTCCGCTAAAACATTCTCTGACAAACCTGTGCACTTATAGGCCATCAAGGGACAACTCCTAATACATGCCCTAGAAGTTCTCGATGAACTAAGGACGACAACCAAGTCGTGCTGCCACAGTTAGAAGCGAAATCAAGAGAAATGTATCTTGTAGATTTGTTTGTAGAGAAGGGAAAAACAAAACTAGTCGAGATCCCAAAGGCCCTAAGGGTCATGGCGCCGAGGGACAATGCCAACTAGAGCCTTCGTGCGGTTATCATGGACAGAGTAAGAATCAATGCCAAGAATGATGCAACAACCATAATTAGTAAGTTGAGTAGCAGAAAAATGGTTCAGGGTAAGGTGTGGAACATGAGAAACACTAGGAACCAAAAAAGGAAGTAGTGGAGAGAGTGCCTCAACTAGCAACAAGAAGAGGAGTGCCATCAACAGTGAGAACACTAACAAGAGAATCGAGGGGGCAAAGCAGAAGAATCATCAAACATATGAAAAGAAGCTCCATAATATAGAACCATGGGATGTACCTGACTATATATCGTGCAATGCAAGAAGCACCAATCATAGAGCATGCAGTGCTTGTTAAAGAAGATTCATAAGAACCTACTAGACACTTTAGCTACAAAATATCCTCTGTAGTCAAGGATATAACAAAGGGCATCAAAGGAGAAGCACGTGGCACAGAAGAAGAGGTGCACACCCTATTACCATGTCATGTTGCTTCTTGTAACAATTACTCATTGTGGCAAGGCTTCTGACATTATCCATAGTAAAAACGAGAATGGGGGCGCCTTGCACCACCAAAAGGAGGGTGGCCCTCACCATTAGGAGTAGGCAGAAGCGACGGAGCATTATAACAAGAATACCTTGGAGTTTCAACACATCCATGAGTTCTTGTCTCGGCTTCGTCCAGCGTTTGAGGCCCGTCGCGCTTAGTTGTTTGCTCGGGGTTGTGTTCCTCTCTCAGAGGTGTTGTCTGAGATTCGTGCTAAGGAGACTCGCAATGCAGAGGGAGTCAAGCTAACACTAGATATCAGCATTATGCGTGTAGAACTCATCAACAGTGGAGTCACCCTGTTGAATAACATGATCCTGATGAACCACGGAAAAGTAGGGAGGCTCACAAGAGGGCTGATAGTGTTGGTGAAGGTGATTCCACATCTCGACAATAGAATCGAGGCCCATAAACTCAGAGGAAAGCCGAGGGAGAACACTGGAAGTGGGAATAGCCGCAACACACATCCTCATCACACCACTAAGTATAAGCAGGCATATCATCACGATAGGTGGCAAGAGCATCCAAGTAGTCCAATACTTTCTTGTCATAAGCATCAATAGCAGTCCTGGTTGTATCCCTATCAACTTCAGATGGATTAGAAACAAGAACTGGTAGCATTAGTGGGGTAGGAGCCATAGGAGCTATAGGGCGCAGGGGACAGGGGACCTCACCGGAGAGGATGCCCGAGAGTCGAATGTCGCGCATGAAGATAACAAACTTAGTATAGTTGGTATCATCAAATGTCACCGGGCAATAGGGGAAAGCAACATAGCCCGACGAGAATGAAGACATGGTACCACTCCCTTCTCTCTCTTCTGTTATTTTGATTCAACTCTCAGATATCTCAGATGTAAACTGAGTGACAGCATAACGTAGCAAACCAAGCGAAGAAGGACACATTCGACCATGACCACAACCGGAGCAGAACAACAACTGGGTCTTCGACGATGGTAGCATCAGATCCCTATAGGCCAGAGCAAATCCCGCATGCCATATCAATTCCAATCAGCGGCATCCATATCCGGAGCCTAGGGCGACGCCTAGCAGCCTCAGTACTTGGGTCTGGACTAGGCAAGACAGCGTCCGGTGGCCTAGGAGGACAAGGCGGTGGCCGACAACTAGATCCAGTAGGGCCTGAACTCACTCTCGATCTGCAACAACAATGACTCGAAAATTTGAGAAAATCGATCTAGAGCATCGGGGGAGTTGAGCTCGATCTGGAGCAACCTACACATAAGGAGGGGAGAAGCACATGAGGTGCAGGTGGGGAGCAGTAGCAATGGACGACACATGCGGCGGTGGTCACAAATCAAGCGCGAGTTGTAGTGTGCAAAGGAAGACGGACTCTCATACCATGTTGTGAATCAGCATTCGATTAACGTTGGGCCCAACTGCCAATATACATGTACATGTGTATATGACCAATATGCAAGGAGACCCTTATACGATGAGCATATATATGGGAGGGACATATACTCTACCAAGACTTTCATTTTTTTCCTGATAAATGGGGCACTCAAAAAATTTGCATCAAGATGATACAGTCTATAGAGTCCACTCCCAGCCTATGCAGGTCTAGGATGCACAGAATTGAAAAACAAAAGGAAAAACAAAGACCCGTCGACACGAACAGAGACCGCAGCAGCACGACTTTCCTTGTAAGTGCCAAATCAAGAATCTAATTGGCTCCATGGACCAAAAAAGACCAGCTCCAAAGCTTTACATAAGGCGGAAGGGAAGATGAGACTTTATCTAGGCACCCTTAACTCACAAGTGCGCATGATCGTGTAGTATTTCAATGTGAGTATTGGACCCTGGCTATATGGAACCAAGGTGATTAATGGATAATGGGTACTAGGCCGTAATAACAAGTCTTCAATCTTGATGCACTACATTTTTTTGGGGGAAAGGAGCATATATTAATATCAGAGGATACCAATTACACCTAACATCTGCAACAACATATTGTCCTAGCGGCCATACGGATGCACACGGCAATTATAAAAATGAATAAATCCCGCTAGAGTTCCTCATCCATTGAAACAACAGTACTATCACCAACAAGACAGCACTAGAAGTCCATCTTCTTCAAAAACGACGCCTCCAAGAAGGAAATAGTGCACAAACACTGTCATCGCCTGATCAAAGATCTAGATTTTCAATCTGAAGAAAGTCCATGCTCTCAAAATAATACTTTCAACAAGGCTATTGCCAGGCACAATCAATTAAGACCAGACCCTGAGTTTACACTACATGTACTTACATATTGTTTTTCTAAAGTAAACAATTCCTACTCCCTCCGTTCGGAAATATAAGACATTCTAGCTTTGTGAAACGAATATATCTAGACACCTTTTAGTGTATAGGTTCTACAAACCTATACATTAAAAGACGTCCAGATATATTAGATTCACAAAACTAAAACGTCTTATATTTCCAAACGGAGGGAGTAGTAGCCGAGCAAAACACATCATAATATGAATGTATCTGATAATAACTATTAGCGCGGGCGATGCCTCAAGCGAGCAAGCATATATCAAAGGTTTTCAAGACATATGTAAAGAGCTACTGCCCCGTGTGCTCCTATGGATCAGGCGGATACTAACAACAAAATAGTTCTCTTATATAGCCTTGTGTGTACTCATCAAATGAAGTTCTCATACGTCTTCACGGCTCTTGTTGTTTCTGTCCAGGCCCCAATATCAGTAGAACTCCTGTTTTAATCTACTCGATCATGTTGAGGACTTGTTTATTTACAGAATTGTTGCTGGCACTCTTGTGCTGGTCCCCAAGGTCTAAACATGATTTCACAGTTTTTAGATGCACTCCCTTCGTCTAGAAATATAAGACGTTTTAGATTTGTGAAACGAATGCATCTAGACGACTATTGTTTATAGATTCGCAATTTATTTCACAAAGTTAAAGTATTTTATATTTTTAAATGAAGGGAGTACATAGTTGCTACTATTATTAGTGAGCAATATTTTTGATGTGCAGTAGAATTTCAACCTTGCAGGATTCCTAAGTTTATTTTTCTATAAATGTTCTCCATTCACGAGTCATCTCTACTTCTCCCCACAGTGTTCTAGTTCTCTTTATCTTATTTGTGCTCTTGTGATTTTTGTTTACTAATGTCTTATCACTAAATACTGTTGGTCCAAGAATCAGTACGCACTTGCCATTCAGTTGAATGAATCAGATTATTTCCAGGATATAATCACTATAGTATATTTGACAACAGTTCTATATTTTTTGCCCTGCAGGGAACTCTATGCCTTTATGATAGCATAGTTTTGACCCACCCACTATAAATCTGCTCTCTTTAGAAGCTTTTGGAGACCGATGTTTCTCCGTCACGAACTACAAACAAGCTTACAGTGACCGTGAAATACTGAACCGATTAGCCTTAGCCTTTGAAAGACAAGTTTTTTGTTCTTCACGCGACAAAACAATGTGTAAATTTGGTTTCTATTATCTCCAGTGTTACTCATCGCATGGTTAATGTATGTTACCAGTGCATATGTATTAAGATATTTATTGATATTTATTGAATAAAATGCACCGAGGATGAACCATTATCTATTGATTGATCAAGGATAATGGAGCCTTGTTCATGTTCCTCATCAGCAGGCTGAAATGCAGGTTGTTCATTTTATAGCAAATCAGCAGCTGGCTCTTGAGGCACCATATTCCAACCCAGCTCCGGGTAGTGAGGCAGCACAAATTCCTCTAGTATATGTGTTGTCACTAACCATGTAGAGGAAATCAAAGAGCTCAAGTCTCAAGTCACCTCTATGAAGAATGACTTGAAAAAGGCTCATGAAGGGAAGACCACACTCAACAAGATCTTGAGTATGCAAAAATTCCCCAATGAAAAGAGTGGGCTTGGATTCAAATCCAATATCAAGAACAATTCCACTATCAATAAAAAGTCCAAGAGCAACAATAAGAAGGGCCAATAACAAGTCAAGAATTCGGCCAAAATTGTTCGTTTCAAGTGCAAAAATGAAGGGCATCATGTTATATCTTTCCCTTTGAAGAAGAAGCCTCTTAGTGAGAAGCAAAAAGGGAAGCGGCCTCTAGTTCAAGGTCATGGCCTATCTCAAGTTGGAGAAAGGCCACTTCCCAACAAGATTGGATCTAATTCTCTCATTGTAGAGAAATCAAGTGAAAATAATAGGAAGAGAAGAACTTGCTACTTATGTCGTGAGAAGGGTCACATCTCTTCCTCTTGCACTATTGGTAACTCCTCATCCAACCCAATCATGATTGATGATGTTTATTCTCTTAGGAAGGATGAGGTTGGCACTGTGTTTGCCAAATATGTTTGTGCTCAAAGTGATGTCAAGAAAAGAACCATTTCGGTTGCCAAGCCTATTGTGACTAACTTCTTAGGACCCAACTTGGTTGGGGACCATCAAGCTAAAACTTGATCAATAGGTGTTTATTGGAGGGCATTGGGAACTTGGCTACATCATTAAGAATTAAGGGGAATTCAATTATATTCTCTCAAGCCAAGACATTTGGATTATTATATCTCTATCATATATCTGTTGCTCCTCCTTGCGGTAACATGTTCTCAAATCATTTACATTGAAAGTTACTTGCCCCTTGTGCATGTGTTAGTTTTGTTCCTTGCATGTGTTTTATATATGTCGTGCTTCCTACTTTCTTAACTTGAGAAATCAATTTTGTGTTTGTTGGCTTGCACACCATGTATGTGTTAACAGAACTTGCCTCTTGTGCTTTGCATATTAGTATGTTTCTTGGCATCAAGGGCGGATCCAGAATTTTGACGCAGGGTGGTCCATCTCCAAAAAAAAATAACAGAACTAAAGCATGGCCAAAAGCACTAGCATATAATTTAAATATAACAACATGGTCTTACAACATGTAGTAACTCTCAGAAAAGTTCGAATTTTGCATAATATAGGCCTACATACCTTCAAAAGGTCAAGAAGACTATTTTATGGGGTTTACACCTTGTCATGGTCATGAAAATCTCAATTATATCCTCTTCATCCACTTTAGAGAAAGTATCTTGCTCAATGTATGTGACTAGACAATCATCCAAAAGTCAATCACCCATCTTATTTCTTAGTTTGTTCTTGACTAAACTCATTGCATCAAATGCTCTTTCAACATTTGATGTCGCCTCCGGAAGAAGCAATACCAATTTGAGAAGCGAGTACACCAAATTACAAACTATATGTCTTGTTGTTTCAACAAGCTTAACCAAAAGATCAATAAGGTTTACAAGGCTTTGGAAGTTTTCATCCTTCCTCATGTCATCAATATAGTTCTCAAGTTGTAGTTCAAGGTCCATCAAATCTTGAGTTTTGAAATCATCGGGGTAGAAGTCAGCAAGTCGGCATACTGTATGTGCATCAAAAGAACCAAATGAGTTGGAGAGACTCAAAGCCGACATACAAGAAAGTAACTCTATGTTGATCTCATAAAATCGATTATCAAGCTCTTGAATAATTTTATCAACAAACCCAAGTTAAACTTCTCTTCTAAAGTGATTGTCATTTGTTTGAGGTCAAGAAAACCGTGTTGATCTTCCATAAGGCACATAATAATCATCCATTGCGGGAACTTGAGTGTCATGTTTATTGCAAAATAATGTGGCCTTTTGAAGGAATGCATCCCACCCATTAGACCTCATTGCTTGCATTCTATCCTGAGCCAATCTAACACATTTCATTGCATTAAGAATATCTTGGTCTCTTCTTTGCAAACATTCATACAAATCATTAGTGTATCCAAGAATGACAATCATCAAGTGTGCATGAAAAATGAAGTCAAATGACTCAAATACTCCAACAAACATATGTATTTTTGGCCAATCACCTTTTTGTGAAGGATCTTCTCCAAGAGATATGAGTGTATCATGTATTGAGGGATACATAGCAATCATGTTGAGAACGGTTCTGAAATGAGAGCCCCATCGAGTTTCACCTAGCCTAGGTAACCCCATTTCTTGATTTAATCCCCTTCCAGTTTCCAGTTCACCACATTCAATTGCCTTCATAATATTCTGAAGTGTAGCATTCCAAAGCATGTCATGATGCTTACAAGAAACTCCAACAATACCAAGCAAGAGAGACACTTGATCAAAAAACCACACACAATCAGTATTTCCCTTGGCAATAGCAATAATAACTAGTTGTAGTTGATGTGCAAAACAATGTACATAATAAGAAGAAAGTGACTCTTTCATGATAAGTGTTTTCAAACCTTTAATTTCTCCTCTCATGTTGCTAGCCCCATCATAACCTTGCCCGCGGATTTGAGTAATAGCCAAATGATGTTGCACAAGTAATGATTCAAATGCTTTCTTGAGTGACAATGAGGTAGGATCACTTACATAAACAACTCCAAGAAAGTGCTCACGTGGTCTTCCTAACTTATCAACAAAATGTAAGCATAGAGCTAGTTGTTCTTTGTGTGACACATCACTTGACTCATTAGCTAGTATAGCATAGTGATCATCACCAAGTTCTTCAATAATTTTCTTCCTAGTTTGTAGTGCACAACATTGTATAATTTGTGTTTGTATCCCATGGCTAATCAATTGCAATTACCTAGCGCATTCTTCAAGACAAACTTATTCACCTCTTCACCATTTATTGCAAGCAATTTCAATAGCTCAACGAAGTTACCTCTATTGCTAGACTCTTCACTTTCATCATGTCCTCTAAATGCCAATCCTTGGTGAAGAAGAAACTTCAAGCATCTAAGTGAATACTTCAACCTGATCTTGTAAAGACGTTAGTCCTCACTATTCACTTTCACAAGAAGATCATCAACTGCTGCACGAGGATTCATAAACAAGTTTTAGTTCTCTTGGGCTTTATTGTGCACACTTGTCACACCACCGACATGCTTCACAAGTGCATCATCTTTATTCCAATTGTTCTAACCACCATCGGTAAATGCATTGGTTCCCTTGCCACTATTTGTTTTTATCTTTGAACAAGTAGTATACAAAACAAAATGCACCCTCATTCTTTGAACTATACTCAAGCCAATGATGTTTATGGAACCAAAAAGAATTGAATGAACAAGGTCTTCCGCCAATTAACCTTGAATTGAATGCAAGTGTATAATCTTGGGATGGGCATTTAAGAATATATGCTCGCCGAACCGAATCTTGGTCATTGTGACTGGATAATCTGCAATGGGAATTTTTCCCCGGGATCTTGTGGAAGCCGATTAATATCATAAACTGGTGGCGGTGGAGAAGATGGCATGGGATTCACAATTTCTTCAGTAACCTCCTCTTCAATTGATTCTTCAATTTGCTCTTCCATGACAACCTCTTCAATTTGCTCTTGCACCACATCCGCTGCTCCGGAAGGAGATGAAGAAGCCCTTATCTTTACCTTTGTCGCATGTCTCCGATAAAGAAACACAATCGTCGGCATGTCTCCAGCCCTCTTCATTCTTCAAAAACTCTACAACAAAATTGTTCAATTCATTTTAGTAATTGCCTAGAATTCGACATCAATCCTAAACAAACAATTCTGCCTTAGTAAATCTTGGGGAACCAATTCTCTAAAACAACTCTAAGCTGAAATCTGAATGTATGTATGAAATGAAGTGGAAAAGGGGCTGCTGCTACATACCTGTAGTGTTGTTGGCCTGCTATAGTGCCGCCGGCTAGTGTTATGTGAGTAGCAGAGTAGGGCGCCGCGCCGCCGACGGCTAGGGCCTTGGGGAGGAATGGGCGCTAGAGGCTGGACCGCGGGTGGGAGGGATCCAGGGAGGAGCGGCGGGGACTGGAGAGGAGGTGTCGTGCGCCGACCGCCTAGAGTCGGCGAGGCGGGAGGCAGGGTGACGGGAGGCGAGGCGAACTGCGATATCGAATAAAAGAACAAATGACTCGTTCGGTGTTGGTCTTGGTCATTCTCGTTCCAATGAATTTGGGCTTTTTTCCCTACTAGGTATATGGGCCGGACTAAAATTCGAGGGTGGTCCGCACACCACTCTGGCCACCATGTGGATCCGCCTATGATTGGCATCTTGAATATATAGAGAAAACTCCACCACTAGTAATGGTTGGCAATATATGCAATGCAATTTAACCATCCACACGATGCATAGATTGTGAGGGAGTTTGATCTATATTGTGGTTGGACTACATCACATACTTGTGTAGCATTTGATGTTAGCACAACTGTAGCATCCCAATTGTCTAACATTGTAATGCTGCCTAATAAATAAAGAATAATGCTACTATATACTTGTCATTATTGCATCATCATAATATCATGCTCATGTAACCATGCCACATTACATTTGAGCATCATATTAAAAAACTTGTTTTGGTTCTCATCATAATGCTTGTATTATATGTTGCCTCTTACTTACTATTGTTGCTTTTTGATATAGTGTATTTGCTTTTTGATATATTGCTTGATGCCCAATTTGAGTTGGGGGCATATCTATTATAATTCCACCACCGTTCTTGCCACCTTCCTTTGGCTCCATCTATAATTCCACCATCCTATATAATATGAGCAAACACATGTTTCTTTGGCATTTAAATCTAGCTCATATGAATTGGGGTGGATCCAATTCTATTTTTACATGCCTCCATACATGATCTTATATTGTTTACACAATATGTAGTATGGTAGCCACATGGCCACCCTTGCATGGATATGTGAAGTAGAGTCCACTTTTTCATTTATTATATGGCTCTATTTGAATTGTGGGCTGGCTAAACTTATTTGGGGATATATGAATGTACTAGTGGCTCAACCACACTAGCAAAGCCCCATCTATATTCAAACATGCCCATCATTTTAAAATGAGCCATGTGAAGAGAGTGTCCCCTAAATCTTTTTTGTGAATTTGAATTCATATGGGAGTGCTTGCTTGAGTCCTATGCTCATGTGGATTTTAGTTTGTTTTCACAAACAAAATCATGCTTTTATTGGATGCATGGGTCATACAAGAATTACCACCATCTCCTATTGCTTTTTTTTTAAATTTGCTTGGTTTTGATAAGATCTGAATTCAAGCAGAAGTTTGAAAATAAAAATAAAAGAAATAAAACCTAATCAGATCACCTAACCCTAAACCAAAATCCTAGCTAATATGTAACCTCCCCATGTGTGTGCATCCATTCACACGCTAAACCAACACCTACCGTGTATATGGACACATAGAAACACCGTTCTTCTCTCTTTTTATAGTGCCAACCGAACCTTGCCAATCTATTTTTTCTTCCTAGCTAGCTTGACCTGTTGCAAGCAACGAATGTACTAACTAGCTAATCCAGCCCCGACTAGGCTTTTCCTTCTCTGATCCTATCTAGACCCGACCCAGCCACCTGAAGCCGGCAGAAATCTAACGCACACCCCTGAAGCTCAAATTTTCTAGGTCTGAACCAACCTATCCTATCTGCACTGAGTGGACACGTTTTCCTGGCCTTCTTTGTCTTCCTCGCGGTACCAGCATGTGAGAGTGTCGTGCGCCTGAGCCCTGCCCTGCTTTTCTTGCTGGCCATAAAGAAACAGTAGGCCAGCGCCTCAACCACCCCCTCATATACCTAGATCGAGATCTAGATCGGCCTCCTCTCTTCCTCTCCAAGCCGCAGCTCAAATCCTATCGTACACCATGCCGACGACATCTACCCTATCTCGCCAACGATCAACTAGACCTAGGAGAAAACGGCCATGTCCTGGAGGTGTGCCAGACCATGCTAGAGCTTCTCGGTAGATGTCGCACAAAGACGACGCAGCTGGATGACGATGCTGACGCTGTGAACACCATCGGACCGTGTCGGCGTCCCGTCTACACTACCGCACTGATGTCCCAGCTAGCTCTGCTATGCTAGAGGCACTCTAGTGAGCTCCTATTTTCCCCTGACATGATCCGCTTCCTCCTCTTGTCCTGCATCTCTCGTTCGTTTTGTCGAGCGGCTACGCCCGCTTTCGCTGCACGCCATCTGCATCTATTGTTGCGCCTGAGTTTCTGACGACTTGCGAGCAAATCCACCTCCACCTCAGTGCCTCTCCTTTATTCTTGTTCACACGATCTTGTAGCCGGATATTCCATCTTTCCAACGCACTAGGACACACTCAAATCCATGCATGGATTCCTTCGCCATCATCCGCTGAAGATTGCTAGTTTTTGTTCTAACCTGTCTTTGTTTAACATTAGTTCATCAGTGTTCTATTCTGCAGCCCTGTGCCCTCTGTCCCGCGTGTGTTTCCCTCTTCCTCGGTCCTCCTCCGGCGAGACTCGTCGTCCCCTGATGATCTCAGTTGCCCCAGATTTTAGTAACCCCAAACGGCACTCAAAACAGTGGCTTATAGCTCTCAAAATCCTCTGGCGAAAACAGTGAAACCTCATCGACGCCGCAATTCTTTTTGATTCCCCGTGAGCCTTAGTCTTTTACCTCTTGTTCATCGCGAGATAGGACCCTCTGAAGTGGATCTCGCACGAATTAAGGTTTATGGGAGCAAAATATGGATAGACAACTAATAAAAATGTTTATTTCTTGTTCCACACCTCACCCATGCCATGCTAAGTTATACCATGCAATTGTGCATCATTCCATCATGGCATACCTTTTGCTTGTTGCATATATTCATACGATTGCGCACTTTATTTATTATGGTCTTTGTATACTTGGCTTTTATTCCGAACAGACGTCGAGTAAGGGAACTATCAGGAGAACCAAGAGTACTACCCGGATTCCAGTTACCCTACTGTTGATCCAACAGGAAAGCAATTCCCCATGCTTGCATACATAAAGCACTTATGCCTCTATATTATTCTTGCATCATTGAGTCACGAATACATTAAATTGGAATCCCAAGTACTGCATAGCATTTACTTTTAAATTCCACCGAAACTTGTTGCTCAATCCTATGAGCCATTACTACAAGAGTTGTTTGAGCCATGCGAGTCATAGAATTACATGTGTAGGGTATGTGCAAGTCTTTGGATAATGAGGTACCTAAACAACTTAAACTATGTAGTAATGGGATAACTAAAGAAAGAGGCACCGGTGGGCAGTAGTTGTTATTTGGTTCTTCCATGCTCACTTGTGTCCCGTAGGACCCCGAGTACTTGATTTTTGTTCCTTAACTATCGCACTATCCGCATGTCGGACCATGAATCCCCTTCATCTGATCTTGATTCGCACTTTATTTCTTGGAACCACAAACTAGTTTGGGGAGTTATTACTATCTTGTATGTATGCCATGTTTTACTGCTTTATTTAAGATTGCACGCGGAGCGCCTGTACTGTTTTGGAATACGGAATGTTTTCGCGGTATCGACAAGCCCAGTTACACTTTCCGATTCCTAGTCGTTTACAGCCATTGTCGCGAATCCTGGGTCCGTCTCAGAGCCGGACAACTTCGTTGTGGGTAGCTTAGTGGGGTGGCCCCGTGAAATAATTTTTGAATCATGTGAATGCTTTGTCGTGAGGCCTCGTTGCTTTTTATTTGGTTCTTCCCGAGGTTGATCGTGCGTGTGTTGCTATTTGTACACCCCTGCAGGGTAAATCTTTTCGAAATCCGTGTCCACGGTTATGAACGATTTGGAGCACAGTTTATCGATCATTGACAAGTATAACTAAAGTATCATGTTTAAATTGACTAAAACATGACTAGTAAATCATGCAACGCTCATGGAATGGTTAGTAAAACTGCCTATGGATGGGATGTTCTTTCGCCTTCTCATCGGTAGGTGAGAAGGAGGGTGAGCGATGTTTATTTATGTTGCTTATATAACTGTTGTTTCTAATTAATGAGCGTTCGCCCATATCTAGTTGGAAGGATGTTGTAGCGTGTCTCTATAAAACTATTTAATTATTATCTTTCGCTATAATTGCGTCACCCTAGGTTGTTTCCTTTAGATGCATTAAGATTTGCTGAGTACCCCTAGGGTCTCACACGATAAATATTAGGTTCAGATGGACATGTATACACTCAAGAAGGTTACTGGGTCGAAGAGACCGATGATGGTGGCAACGACTGTCAGTTGTAGAGATTCTAGGGATGGAGATCTATGAGATATGTGGGTGGGATGTGCTTATTTTCAGGGCATCTTATGCCAATTCGCTTCTTGTTTGTACTCGCATCTTGTTTTCCGCTTCCGCTTGATACTATGATGTGTGACGTATGAGGATGTATCCTAAACTATTATCTCTATCTAGGATATTTGGATCTTGCCGTATGACATTGAATATTTCTATTAATTTCTATTGTTTTTTAGATGGTGTGGCTCTGATGTACTATTGTATGTCGCTAATGACTGCAAGTGCACAGATCGTTTGTAGCCAGTTTCGAAATAAAGATATCGATCTCACAGGGAGCAGTAGGCAAAAGACAAAAATGCTTTTAACTAAAACTAAACGAAGTACTTAAGGAATAAATTTAAGATGCAACAATAGTAGAGTTGTTTTTGGGTTTTTGGTTGAATAAGGCAATTTAGAGTAAAGTAAAACTTAATACAGAAAGTTAGAATCGCGTGTGTAAAAGAACTTAGAACTGCAATAGGGAAAAAGGCGTTCTCAAGGAGTGGTGGATACACCGCTAGTAATTTAGACTAAGCAATCAAGATTATTATATTGAATATTCTCATGATATGTATATATGTGGGAGGAGCTCCATATATGGACAAATAGGCAGCAACCGCTGCCCACATCATCCTTCATAACCACAGCTGACGAATAAACGACATTAATCGTATTATCCCGCTATTAAGGGATTTCTCCCGTGGCATGGACATGGCTTAATGAGTTCTCCTTGATTCCCCAAGTTAGTACGTAAAGAATGACAATAGCTTTATAGTCACAGTAAGTTCTATCATCCCTCCATATACCAACACGTAATCATCTTCATCGAGTCCTCGTAGGAGGAAAATATTAAGGAGGTGCACAACTCCCAACATAAAGATGAAGACAATTAACATATACATATAATGATGTATAACATAATAATCTCTATCTCATCTCAATCACATGCTAGGTTTTCTCCATCTCCCCAAGAACTAGAGATCTACTCAGACATGGAGGCAATCAACATCATAGCAATGGTAATGGAGACAATCATAAATGAATAGTACTTGTATAAATCCACAACGAGTATGGAAATTACAACATGATCTAGATGGATGAGATGGGATGGATGGAGATGGTGATGGTGCAGCGGTTGATGAAGATGGAGATCAATGCCTTGGCCTCCCGGATCTGCGTAGGGCGAAGATGGATCCCATGGGCAAGTTCCCCCTCCATATGCCTTTCAGAGGTGAGGTTTTCGCGATTTCTAGTTGTTCTGTATGTCATCTCCCTAATCCAGTGCACGGGGTATTTGAAGAGGTGGAGGCGGCACCAACTATACGACCGGAACTATACGTCCGGAAAAAGTATTCCATTCATATAGTTGGTCGTTGAACCATCTGTATGTCTTGATTGCTTCGGGTTTTCTTCTGGTATTATTTATATTTCCCGAATAAGCGATTTATGCTGTTTTTGACTCCTTTTCTCCCCAATACAACTGCTCCAAGAATTGCGTCCATTGGTTCCATCATCTGTCCTAATCCTGGTGAAAACAGACATAAAATGTGGGCGTGAGCGCCGTAAAATACAAAGATCCTACATCTACAATGCAAAATAATAATGTAAAACATGATGCAAATATGCACTCATCAACTTACCCAAGCTTAGACTCTTGCTCGTCCCGAGCAAGTTTAGCTTAATGGATGTGATCCTCATATTCATGAAGCTGGGTCGATAAAATAAATGAGACGGTTGCAGCATGTGTTTATCATATATGATACATAGGAATAAGTTCATGAATAGTACCTTACTCGAACCATATGAATAGTATTAGCAAGCTTCCACACATTAGTGATCAATAGTTCACAAAAGATGAATCTCAACATAATGTAAAAGTATCCGGTTCAACTGAATGAGTTAGCGAGGTAGTCCCAAGTGTTCTAGGGTTGACATATTCACATGGGATTCAAAATCTCAAAAGTGTCTCTTTGTCATACTACAATATAGTGGTGTATGCCTATTTGCTCTTTGCACATTCGCTCTTTTCTTCTTTCTTTTCTTCTCTTTTGTTTACATGCTCACGCTTTTGTTTAAGTGTGGTGCAAAGGAGTTAGCCATACATTCCACTTCATGTAGGAATTCAAAGTTTAACGATCTCAATTATCAAATTCCAATCGTATATGAAGCACTCTTATGACTTGAAGATTCTACCTCGACTTGTTCTCACTCTATTTTGATAGCACATTTATATTCCTTGGTTCAAGGTTTCGTTTTCAATTTAACTGCATAGATAATTTTCTTTGTAAACCAAACCATAGACTTACAACATGTTGATAAAATTATCTTTATATGTTCCATTAATACCAATGGTGTGGAAGACTACTATTGCTACCATCAAGTGCAAGTAAAATTGTACTCAAACCATTCATATATCCAATAAGACAAGCACAAACTAAAAATTGCTCCATATATAATAGTAAACTCAGAATTTCATAAAAGGGATCGACTATTCCTGAAAGGAATTATAATGATGCAAACTTTTCTTTCTAGTTTGAACTAATGCAAAACAAAAATAGTGATATAAAACTTATAAGATAGATTAGAAGGTCTTTAAAGATCTCCCCAAGCTTGGAATCAAGCCAGGCGGGATCAAATAACTCCTTGTTGGTACCTATTCCTCCTCCTGGGTAGGAAAGTGTTGCACTCTTCCTTGGTGTTGCGATCTTTAACTATGCTTGCAAAGCGGATGCTGAGCTCGGCGATGTTGTATTGAAGCTTCAGTATTTTCTTCTTGAGGAATGTCTTCTCATCTGTCAACTCAAAGACAGTTTTAATCAAGAGCCCAACTCTACCATCGATGTCATCGACCCTCTTCTCAAGGTCTTTGCTCATCATCCAGTAGGAGTCAATTCCTTCTCCAATTGTTTCAACACATGCCTTTGAAGCTTTTTCTAACTCATAGATCTTATCATGAATCTCATCTTGCTGCAGCTTCTTAGGTTTAAGAGGTGATGCACCAAGAGGAAGTTTATAATAGGATCCTATGGTGTGACGATAGGGATTAGGGAGATACTCATCCTTGTTCCTTCCCCCCTCAGCTTGCCTCATCATCTCCATCCGTTTTGGTAACATTTCCTCCCAATTCGGGAGAGGCTTGATCTCCGGGCTGGATGATGACGATGATCCGTTAGGTTCTACTTCTTCGATTCTCTTCACGGGTTTCTCTCCTTTCTTCTTCCAGATCTTGTTGACATGGAAGGGTTGCATGGCTTCGATGCACGGATGTTGTTAGCTTGTATAGGGATGGCGAGGATTTTTTTCAAGGCTGGAGGTTGTAGCCCTGCGAAAACTTAATGAATAAGTTTAGATGCAATCAGCTTTAAAAGGGGAGGTCAAAAATCTTAGCCGCCTTCCGTGATGAGCAACTATACGGGCGCGGCCCGTATAGATCCCGCCATATAGTTATGAACCGACTATAGATTACATCTACGGTGGAACCAACTATACGGCCAAAGCTATACGGGCGGGAATTTTTATTCCCGCCGTATAGTTGGTCGTTAAACTCTCTGGACTCTGAATAAGATTTTTGCTATACGGGCAAAATTTTCATTCCCCCGTATAGTTGGTCGTTAAACTATTAGTACTCAAAATAGTTTTGTCAAAGGCATAGATATCTATATGACGGGAACTATACGGGCGAAATTTTAATTCCGGCTGTATAGTTGGTCGTTAAACTCTCTGTACCTTTCGTGGGCAGAAGGGGTGATGTCGAAACAACTATACGACCGCAGCTATACGGCTGGAATTTTTATTCCTATCGTATAGTTGGTCGTTAAACCTTCTGTGTCCACCAAAAATTTCATGCTTCTCCAAGGATCCTTTATTAACCTGAATCTTAATGAAATATCAAGTTTTGACAAAAAAATGACAGCTTAAATTTTCGACCAATTTTGGCATTATCAATCTTCCTTCTTCTTCGCTAGAGCATCAAATGTTAAAAATTAAAAATTTACTTAAACCTTTACTTTGCATGGGTTGCCTCCCATGAAGCGCCCTTTTATGGTCAATAGATTGACCATAGTGCTGCTCATTCAGTCTCGATTCCATTCTTCTTGCAGTTGACATTCCTTGTATATCTTTGCTTAATCACTTTTTCTAGGGTGATCACTTCTATGGTGACTACACTTATATCTTCTTTTACTCGATAATGCTTCAAGCGTTGTCCATTTACCACCCATGAAAGAGATGGTGTTTTTCCCTGGAGCTTCACTGTTCTCGATGAATAAGCTTCTTCAACTATATATGGGCCTTCCCACTTTGATCTGAGCTTTCCTGGAAACAACTTAAGACAAGAATTATAAAGCAAAACTTTGTATCCACTTTTAAAGGTCTTATTCTCTATTTTTATATCATGCCATCTTTTTTAATTTTTCCTTAAACAACCTAGCATTTTCATAGGCCTCACTTCTAAACTCATCTAATGCATGAATATCTAATAAACGCTTTTCTCCTGCTGCTTTAAGATCATAATTTAGGTTCTTGATTCCCCAAAAATCTTTGTGTTCTAGTTCTAAAGGTTAATGGTATGCCTTACCGTATACCATATTATAAGGTATCATACCCATTGGATTTTTAAACGCAGTACGGTATGCCCATAGAGTGTCATTTAACTTGTATGACTAATCTTTTCTTGATTTGTCCATCGTCTTCTCGAGTATGGTCTTTAATTCTCTATTAGAGAGTTCCACTTGAACACTTGTTTGAGGATGATATGGTGAAGCAACGCGGTGAGTTACTCCATATTTGCTAAGGATTTTCCTAAAAGTCCCTTTCATAAAATGAGAACCATCGTCAGTGATTAAAAATCTAGGAACTCCAAACCTGGGGAATATGATATCCTTGATCATCTTCACTGAGGTAGCTACATCTGCATGACTTGTTAGAATAGCTTCAACACGTTTAGTAACATAATCAACAACAACAAGAATATGAGTATAAACATTTGATTCTATAAAAGGTCCAATGTAATCCATTCCCCATGCATCAAAAGGTTCTATTATGAGAATATAATTCATTGCCATTTCTTGTCTCCTACCTATATTACCTCTTCTTTGACAAGCATCGTAGTATTCCACATACCTGTGTGCGTCCTTGAGCAAGGTGGGCCAATAGAATCTGGATTGAAGTACCTTCGTTGTAGTTCGCTTACCTGCATGATGTCCTCCATACGGACTGTCATGACAAGCTTTCAATATTGCATTCATTTCATGGTTAGGAACACACTTCCGAATCATTCCGTCGGGTCCATGACGATATAGATATGGATCATCCCAAAAATAATATTTAAGATCATTAAAGAATTTCATTCTTTGATTTCTTGTCATACCAAGAGGTATAAATTCTGTTGTAAGATAATTAGCATACCATGGATCAGCAATTTCAACATTTGCTAAATATTCTCCCAGAAATGATTCATTTATAGGTACGGGGTTAGTAATTATTCCATCCATCCTAGAGAGATGATCTACTACCGGATTATATTTACCCCTCCTATCTACTATTTGTAAATCATATTCTTGTAGTAATAAAACCCACCTAATCAACCTGGGCTTCGCATCCTTTTTAACAAGGAGGTGACGCAAAGCTTGGTGACCCGTATGAATTATTACCTTAGAATTAATGATGTAGAATATAAATTTGTCGCAAGCAAATATTATAGCTAAGAACTCTTTTTCTGTAGTAGCATGATGTTTTTGAAATTTATTAAGAGGTCTACTAGCGTAATAAATAACATTTAAATTCTTTCTGTCTCGCTGTCCCAACACAACCCCTAAAGCATAGTCACTAGCATCACAAATGATCAAAAGGTTCATCCCACTTTGGGGATTGCATGATAGGTGCTGAAACTAATTTATTCTTTAGGTTCTCAAAAGCTGCAATGCAGTCATGATCTATGTAGAATGGAGTTTCTTTATCAAGAAGGTTGGTGAGAGGCATAGCTATTTTAGCAAAATATTTTATAAAATGCTTATAAAAACCTGCATGTCCTACAAACATCTTTAAGTTTTTAATGTCCTGAGGTATTGGAAGATTTTCTATAGCATTTATATTAGTTTTATCTATTTTTATTCCCTTCTTCGGAACCTTATGCCCAAAAACCTTACCTTCTCTTTCCATGAAATGGCATTGTTCCCAATTCAAAACCAAATTTGATTGCCTGCATCTCTGCAAGACTTTGGTTAGATTGTAGAGGCAATTATCAAAGGTTGTTCCACAAACAACAAAACCATTTGTTAGAACTTCCATAGTCTTCTCAACAAAATCATCAAAGATTTTTAGAACACATTATTGAAAAGTTGATGCTGCGTAACATAAGCCAAATGGAATTAATCTATAAGCATATGTGCCATAAGGACAAGTGAAAGTTGTTTTCTCTTGATCTTCCGGTTGTATGGCAATTTGAGAATATCCAGAATAACAATCAAGAAAACAGAAATAAGAATTATTACTAAGTCTTTCTAAAGATTTATCCATGAATGGTATAGGTTTATGATTTTTCTGTGTTTCTCGGTTTAGCTTCCTAAAATCAATGCACATACAATATCCTACAACAGGCCTTATAGGAACTAGCTCACCATCCTCAATCATAGCAGCATCAAGACCACCTTGTCTTGGTATGCAATGAGCTGGGCTAACCCACTTACTATCAGAGATATGATATATTATTCTAGAATCTAATAAGCGTATAACCTCTTTTCTTACAACTTCCTTCATTTTCGGATTAAGTATTCTTTGTGTATCCACTACAGGTTCAGCATCATCAAGCATGGTAATCTTATGTGTTACCATAGATGGATCTATTCCTTTAATATCACTTAGAGTATATCCAAAGGCTTCACGATGCTTAACCAAGACCGAAATGAGTTTATTTCTTTCATTCTCTGATATTTTTTTACTAATAATAACAGGACATTTATTTTCATTATCTAAAAACTCATACCTCATATCGTCGAGAAGTTGTTTCAATTCAATTGGTGGAGGTTCTTCATCTCCTTTTCTAACCAATTCTTCATAGTCATGTGGATTTTGTGCTTCTGGAACTGAATCAAGGTAATCATCCATGTCTTCTCTCTCCTCATCATCTTATGCTTCCTCCCAATTAATTAGGCTCCTCTCTAATTCATCTTGTGGAGTATTAAAATGAACTGCGGCTAGCTCGGCAATTGTTTTCTCTTCCTTGATATCTTCCACTTCATATGGCCTCTTCTTTAGTTTGGCAAAGTGGAATGTCATTTCCTATTCTCCAAACATCAGTGAAATAGTCTCCTTCTTATTATCAACTCGAGCTTTGGTTATGGAAACAAAAGGCCTACCTAAAAGAATAGGACAACAAGAATCTCGAGGGATATCAACAATATGAAAATCAAGGGGGTACATGAGTGATCCAATAAAGACATAGATATTTCTGATTACACCTTCTGGTTTTATATTGGTCCTATTAGACAATTTAATAGTAGTGTCTACCGGTTCCACATCTAGATTATTTAAATTGTAGCAAAGTTCCTCATAAAGTGATGAAGGCATAATATTGATAGTGGAAATTGGCTCACAAATTATGTACAAGAAAGTTTCTCCACGATATATAGAAGTCATAGGTTTAGAAGTTTCGTTACCTCGTACCTTACCTTCGATAAACTCTGAGGTTTCATGTTCTAGCATAACTACTTCATCATCCACTATTCGTGCTTCCATAAGATCCTTTAATATAACATTATTTGCATTGGTAGCTTTGGGGTTCTTTTCTGGTTTCTTTGGTCTCTTCTTTATTTGTTCTTCCTCTTTTTTCCTTTTCTTGATGATCCATTGAATAGGTACTGAGGAGAATTCTTCCATTAGTGCTCTTGCATGCTTTTTCTCTTCGAGGGGTTTATAGGGTTCCCATTATGTTGGTACATGCAAATGTCCTGCATAATTCTCAATAATTTTCTTCACTGAGTAAGAATCAATACTGAGGGTTTTAATCATTGCACTAGCCCTCTCATCTACAAGGAAATCATTAACGCAAGCATATTTAGAAAAACTATTTGTTTTTAAGGAAATCATTAACGCAAGAATCAATACTGAGGGTTCTCCTCATTTCTAAGATTTTTCGTTGCCTCCCTCATTTTTATTATTAGATTCCAAGCTTCATCATAGGTATAAGATAGAAAGCTTCCATTAGAAGCAGTGTCTAGATTTATTCTATTTTCAATATTAAGCCCTCCATAAAAAGTATGGGTGATTAACCAATCAGGCAAACGATGATGGGGGCAATTATCTAGGTAACTTTTGTACCTTAGATATCCTTCATATAAACACTCACCAGGATTATTTTTGAAACTAATAATAATACCTCTCATCCCGTGAGCTTTGCTTTATGAATAATATTTTGATAGAAAATTGGTTGTCAGTTCCTTCCAAGTCCTTGGTGCTTCTGCACAAAAAGATCTATGCCAGTCGCAAACATTATTAGAGAGAGTTTGTCTAAATAACTAGGTTTTAACCATATCAAGATTACATTCATCGAATATAAAGGAACTGAGAACGTCTTCAAAGAATTGTAAGTGTCCATATGGACTCTCTTAATTGGTTCCTGCAAATTTCTTAGAGTGCAGTAGTTCAAATAATAAAGGGTGGATCTCAATTCCATCCATATTTATGTTTTTATTGACAATTATTGAGAATTATAAAAGCCTCAAGTTGGTTTAAATGCTGAGTGTTGTCCATTGTTGCGGTCCTGCAACTTAAATTAAAAATTAGTACAACAAAAGTAAATAGCTAAAAGTAAAGTGACTTATAGCGCTAAGCTCCCCGGCAACGGCACCAGAAAATAGCTTGATGATTGCAAGTGCACATATCATTTGTAGCTAGTTTCGAATTAAGATATTGATCCCACAGGGAGCAGTAAGCAAAAGACTAAAATGCTTTTAACTAAAACTAAACGAAGTACTTAAGGAATAAATATAAGATGCAAGAATAGTAGAGTTGTTTTTGGGTTTTTGGTTGAACAAGGCAATTTAGAGTAAAGTAAAACTTAATGCAGAAAGTAAGAATCGTGTGCGTAAAAGAACTTAGAACTGCAATAGGGAAAAAGGCGTTCTCAGAGAGTGGTGGATACACCGCTAGCAATTTAGACTAAGCAATCAACATTATTATAACAAATATTCTCATGATATGTATATATGTGGGAGGAGCTCCATATATGGACAAATAGGCAGCAACCGTTGCTCACATCATCCTTCATAACCACAACTCACGAATAGACGACATCAGTCGTATTATCCCGCTATTAAGGGATTTCTCCCATGGCATGGATATGGCTTAATGAGTTCTCCTTGATTCCCCAAGTTAGTACGTAAAGAATGATAACAGCTTTATAGTCATAATAAGTGGTATCATCCCTCCATCTACCAACAAGTAATCCGCTTCATCGAGTCCTAGTAGGACGCAAATATTAAGGAGGTGCACAACTCCCAACATCAAGATGAAGACAATTAACACATACGCATAATGATGTATAACATAATAATCTCGATCTCATCTTAATCATATGCTAGGGTTTCTCCATCTCCCCAAGAACTAGAGATCTACTCAGACATGGAGGCAATCAACATCATAGCAATGGTAATGGAAACAATCATAGATGAATAGTACTTGTATAAATCCACAACGAGTATGGAAATTACAACAAGATCTTGATGGATGAGATGGGATGGATGGAGATGGTGATTGTGCAACGGTGGATGAAGATGGAGATCGATGCCTTTTCCTCCTAGATCTGCGTAGGGAAAAGATGGATCCCTTGGGCAGGCGGAGGCGGTGCCAACTATACGATCGGAACTATATGGCCGGAAAAAGTATTCTGGTCGTATAGTTGGTCGTTAAACCGTCTGTATGTCTTGATTGCTTCGGGTTTTCTTCTGGTATTATTAATATTTTCCAAATAAGCGATTTACGTTGTTTTTTACTCCTTTTCTCCCTGATACGTCGTAAATGTATCTATAATTTTTGATGCTCGATGCTTGTTTTGTATCAACTATCTTATGTTTTGTCTACACTTTGAGGCATTTTTATACATTTTCTGGAACTAACCTATTGACAAGATGCCGCAGTGCTAGTTGTCTGTTTTCTATTGATTTTGGTTTTAGAAAAGTTAGTAAAGAAATATTCTCGGAATTGGACAAAACAAAAGCCGAAGTTCCTATTTTTCACGACACGACACAGAAGTCCAAAGCAGAAACGGAGGAGAGCCACGAGGCGGCCACACCATAGGGTGGCGGGACCCCCCTAGGCGCGCCAGGCCCTGGTGTGGGCCCCTCAGGCGGCCACCGACCTCACCTCTTCGCCTATATAAACCTCCTGAGACAAAAAACCCTAGGGAGGAGATCAGAATTCAACGAAAAGTTCCGCAGCGCCGCCGCCACCAAAGAGGAGATTTGGGGGACAAAAGTCTCTGTTCCGGCACCCTGTCGGGACGGGGAAGTGCCCCTGGAGCCATCTCCATCGACTCCACCGCCATCTCCATCCCTGTTGCTGACTCCCATGATGAGGAGGGAGTAGTTCTCTCTCGAGGCTAAGGGCTCTACCTGTAGCTATGTGTTCATCTCTCTCTATGTGTGATCTTATTGAGATCATGAGCTTTGTAATATAGTTGAATAAGTAGATATATTCTGCTACTCAAGTACTTTAATTAATCTTTGCTTATCCCCACGTGTGTGAAGTTGACAGTGTGCACACCGTGTGTCACTTAGACTAAGGTTACATAAATACTTATCATGAGTATAATTTGAGTTGGATGTCTCTATGAGATTGTGGTGTTTGTTGGAACCATCAAGCGCTCAAGGTGATAGTGAGGGGTTATCTAGATGGGGAATGCAAACTTTAAGGTGTGCTGTTATAGCCCTACATAGTCCAACCGGAGAGTAGTTCAGGGTAGCATAATGAAGAGAATATATTTATATGAGAGTGTCTACTAGTGAAAGTATGATCCCTAGGCCTTGTTTCCAAGCATTGAAACACCTTTTATAATCAGTCATATTACATGTTTGCTTGCTGCCACTCTTATTTAAGATTGCAATTACCACTTGTAATCATCCATATTACTTGTATTTCACTATCTCTTTGCCGAACTAGTGCACCTATACACCTGAGAAGTGTATTGGGTGTGTTGGGGACACAAGAGACTTCTTGTATCTTGATTGCAGGGTTGCTTGAGAGGGATATTTTTTACCACTTCCTCCCTGAGTTCGATAAACCTTGGGTGATCCACTTAAGGGAAACTTGCTGCTGTTCTACAAACCTCTGCACGTGGAGGCCCAACACTATCTACAAGAATAGAAGCGTGTGTAGACATCACTCCCCAATACAAGTGCTCTAAGAATTGTGTCCATTGGTTCCATCATCTGTCTTAATCCTGGTGAAAACAGACATAAAATGTGCACACGAGCACCGCAAAATACCAAGATCCTACATCTACAATGCAAAATAATAATGTAAAACATGATGCAAATATGCACTCATGAGTTGCTGACATACATACTCATTTGTGTATGTTTTTTATCACTTTACCTATTGACTATGTCGCTCGCTCTTGTCCTGATGTTCTTGAAAGTGGGTAGGGTGGTTGGCCGGTACCATGCCCTGCTCCACTTCTATGGGCCTACACATGGGTGGCCTTGGGCCTCCGCGGTAGTATCCCTTATCCACTTTTGGGTTCATGTTGGCTTGTTGCTTAGAGCGTAGGGTCCGAGGTATTACAATTGGTATCAGAGCCATTCCGCCCTTCAGGGTCTCAGCCAAGATGGTCGTTGTTAATCTAGAAAATATTTTGGTAGACATGTATATTAGGGAAAAACTAAACGTGAGAGTAGTAATGCTTCCATTTTTTCTTACCCACCCACCCTTTTCTGGTAAGGAAGTGTAATGTTTGTCTATCCTCTTCTAAAATTCAAACTAGGATTCACGTGTTCGGGGTATCTGTAGTACCATAGGATGTGTTAATTCTTTGTGGATCTGTTGCACCCAACTTTGCTTCACAATCTGCCTTTAGTTATCAACTATTGGTACATTCATACCGACAGGCTTATGTGTAAACCGAGGCGATCTATCCGACTCTTTGTTAACTGATGCAATCTTGTTAAGGGTGATCTTCTTTTCTGCATGCTTTCATAGAATGTGGAGTTTCTACTCTCTATCTGTTAAGTGGTTTTGCGCATATAGTTGGTATTTTAATACCCAAAAATGCAGATTTTTTCTTTGATACATTTGTGTTTCCACACTCCTTTTCAGTCATGTGCGATACACTATATATCTTATTTTGTCGACATGTCCACACTAACTCGACCTTTTGCTACCGGCGCTTCAATCTGGAGTTTTTACTTCATCTTCAAATCCTTTTGGGCTAAATACATAACCTGTATTAATCCGATGCTTGCGATTGTATTTTGGTTCTCGGTTTAGCTATATGACACTTATCATGAGTGGAATATGGCTAATGCTAGCAATCTAATCCTCCAAATGATGGCGGCTATCTCTTGTGATTTTGAGTTATACCGTGATCATATATATATATATATCACATTCAAGAATCATCCGTTTATCATGCTTCACATGCTTTTGAACTCCATATCTACAAGGTTCTCTTTGATACAGGAGAATCTCATCTTTTCATCTCTGATACCTTTGCTTAAGGTATGAGTTATCATTGCTTCTTTATCCAAGATCTCGTTATCTTTTCAACCGGTGATCCCATCAACTATGTAACCAATGGGCATCTCTTTTCTCATCTCAAGGGTCAGATAATCTATTCTTCTAATGCATCTTTTTCAACACAAATCCTTGCTCTTAGTGTTGATCTTTCAAAGAGCATTGAGCCGAGAAAGTGTTTCGAGCATTTGTTCATTTCTCTCACCTCATGAACTTGGTATTCTTGGAATATTGATGTCTGCAAGTGCACAGATCGTTTGTAGCTAGTTTCGAAGTATATATATCGATCCCACAGGGAGCCCAAAGGTAAGTGTTTATGAGTGAAGTCTCTATCACACTCAAAGTTGTCACGGGTCTTCGAGTGAATTGACTGCAGGTGTGGAAATAAGAATGAAATTTGGATTAAACTAGACGTATTTAAATAAAAATAAAATGTAAACTTTGGGAATAAAAATCATAAAAGTAAAGAACAATTTGATTGTTTGTGATTTTCTGCAGATGACAAAGAAGGCGCGGGGAGATACAGTTCATGGTGATAGTGACTGTGCCAGGTGGACGAATGATAAGTGTAACAATTATAATCTTATAAGTATATGTGTAGGAGAGCAACCCATAATTAGCCAGAATTCCTCTTGGTAGATTTCATCCCAACTTCAATAATCCTACTAGCCATGTTACCAAAACCATGGTCATTCACTAGATGATTAAGATCCTTCAAGTTGCTTAGCAATTAAGCTCCTTGGATCGGACTAATGCAATAAGCACAGTGGTTCCTCATGATCCTCGAGTCAAACTAGTTTCCCATTGATATCCCCGTGTCACTCGGGGGTCACCGGTCTGCTAGCGAACAAGATCCTATCTATGTAGAAGAAAGCATCATGTTGTCTGGGCCCTTAATTGGACAACAAGTATTAGGCATCCCACAGATAGTCAAGCACACATAATATAGTAATTAAAATCAATCACAAACTAATGGAAAATATATGTAGGCACATCACATATCACCAATCCCTTACATCTCGCACGCCCAAGAAACTTACTCACACATGAGAGAAGAAAGCATCATTGATATAATTAAATAAAAGGAGTTCTTCTCAATATTACCGTGGAGATCCACAATAAGAATAGGAAAGTAATCCAACACAATTCAAGATAGGAAGAAACAATCTTAAACCCTAATCTTTCAAAGTGAAGATCTCTCTCTCTATCTCAAGTACAAGTAATGACTATGAGGGTGTGATGGCTAGGAGATCGAAGATCGTGGAGCGAGATGAAGAATGTCTTCCCCTTCTTCTCCGGATCTCTCCTTTCTCCTCTCTAGATGGGATGGCGAATGTTGTGTTATGATTTTGCCCCTGTTCTCTTCACAAAAGTTGTCCCTTTTTACAAGACGAAGGCGGTGGCAACTATACGACCGGAAAAATATTACTGCCGTATAGTTGCTCGTTAAAGCATCTGTATGTCTCCCTTGATTGCTTCTGAAAAGTGGCTCGCTTGTTTTCGCCTGAATTTTGTGTTTCTCTTGTTAAAACCTTCTGTTGATGTTCACAACCTGAAACACACATTAAAAACAAAGTTCTCTTTGCTACCGAAGTATTTGCGTTAGGTAAAGCTAGAAAACGATCAAATCCAAAATAAAACCATCAAAAATATGTTGAATCTCACAGCTATCAACTCTCCCAAGATTAGATGTTGCTCGCCCTCGAGTGACAAGAAAATAAGGAAGAATAGCGGAGATTCGAGACTGAAATAAAAGAACTTACAAGATCGAATTGGTGTCAAATTCCTTTCTTCACAATTCCTGCAATCTTAAACATGATCATACAAGTATTCACAAGATTGCACTGAGTCCACTTCCTAACCACGTATATCTTGCTAGCAAATAAATCATATGCCCGAGCAAGTGTAAAAAGTTTAGCTAAGAAAGTGAAACAAATTCTTTTGGTGTCTCTCTTTGTTGAGAGATGAAAACTTTTTGTTCTTGTTTCCTTAATCAATTAAGAGTACTCAAGTTGGCACCAAAAGCATTCAATTTAAGAACAACTCATCTATTCCCACATCACAATTTCAAGACTCTCAAAGCACCTTTGTGCTTTCCTTGTTTTTCAAAAACTTCAGCCCTTTCATAGAGAAATCATGCCATTATTTTTAACATGTTAATTGGGACTGTGTTGCGCACTCATGACCATGCCAATAGATAACTGTTGAGCAATAGTGGTTCAGAGGAGTACTACAACTTCACTAGGAATGTGTAACCACGAGGAGACTAAAATTTTACTCGTCATAGCATTGCAGCTACAGACGCTTACATAACTCAATAGCCGAAATCAAGTGGTTTCCCACATTTAGATCGTTCATTGGCCAACAGAGTTAATAGTTTCCCATGGAGCATGACAGTGTTATAATGACATGCGTAAAGTAATATCTTACTGTAATTATTAGAAAAGGCACTGGCATAATCTCTACTACTTAGAAGCATCCATTTTATCAGACAATTTCATTCAAGAGTGCTATCGAGTCTATTTACATTAAGCTCAAATGGGGTTGAGTAGTTCTAAAATCAAATCTTTTAGGCTCAACATGGACTCAAGTCATCTTTTGGATGCTTTTTCTTGTTGTAAAAATGTGGGAAATATTTTTAACCAAGTTCATTGCTCATTATTTCAAAGCTAAAAAGGAGACACTGGCAAAGGAATATAATTTATAGGATAATGATGCGTGCATATTTGCATCATGTTTTACATTATTATTTTATATTGTAGATGTAGGATCTTTGTATTTTACGGCGCTCGCGCGCACATTTTATGTCTATTTTCACCAGGATCAGGACACATGATGGATCCAATGGATACAATTCTTGGAGCAGTTCCACTGTGGAGAAAAGGAGTCAAAAACAACATAAATCGCTTATTTGGGAAATAATAATAATAATAGAAGAAAAGCAGAAGCGAAGAAGGAAGGCAGAGAGTCCAACAACCAACTATACGACCGGAGCAACTTTTCCGGCCGTATAGTTGGCGCCGCCTCCGCCTCGTCAAATAGTTTCACCCGTGCAATTGGTTCGAGGAGACGACCTACATAACACTCAAAAATCGTGAAAACCTCACCTCCGGAAGGCATCTGGAGGGGGAAATCATCCACCAGGGATCCATCTTCGCTCTGCACAGATCCAGGAGGCTAAAGCATCGATCTTCATCAACCACCGCTGCACCACCACCATCTCCATTCAGCCCATCTACATATTGTCTAGATCTTGTTGTAATTCCCGTACTCATTGTGGATTTATACAAGTATTATTCACCTATGGTTGTTTCCATTACCATTGCTATGATGTTGATTGCCTCCATGTCTTAGTACATTCCTAGTTCTTAGGGAGATGGAGAAACCCTAGCATATGATTAAGGTGAGATATAGATTATTATGTTATACATCATCATGTGTATGTGTTAATTGTCTTCATCTTGATATTGGGAGTTGTGCACCTCCTTAATATTTGCCTCTTATGGGGACTCGATGAAGGGGATTAATTGTTGGTACATGGAGGGATGATAGCACTTATTGTGACTATAAAGCTATTTTCATTCTTTACGTACTAACTTGGGGAATCAAGGAGAACTCATCAAGCCATGTCCATGCCACGGGAGAAATCCCTTAATAGCGCGGTAATGTGATGGTTGTCGGTTACTATCTGCTGTGGTTATGAGGACGATGTGTGCAGTGGTTGCTGGCAAACCAATCCATATATGGAGCTCCTCCCATGTTGATGTCTACGCACTTCTATTCTTGTAGACAGTTGTTGGGCCTCCAAGTGCAGAGGTTTGTAGAACAGCAGCAAGTTTTCCCTTAAGTGGATCACCCAAGGTTTATCGAACTTAGGAAGTAAGTGGTCAAAGGTATTCCCTCTCAAGCAACCCTGCAATCAAGATACCAGAAGTCTCTTGTGTCCCCAACACACCCAATACACTTGTCAGGTGTATAGGTGCACTAGTTCGGCGAAGAGATAGTGAAGTAAAAGTGGTATAGATAATTATAAGTGGTAACGGTGCGAGAAAATAGCTTGATGGCGTGTGGTTGACGTGGGAAAATACTAAAAGCAAACTGAAATAAAGATGAAAGCAAGCAAACATGTAACAGATCTAGTTGCAAACGGTGTATCAATGCTTAGAAACAAGGCCTAGGGATCATACTTTCACTAGTGAACACTCTCATATAAATATCTTCTCTTTATGATACTACTCTTAACCACTCTCCGGTTGGACACTCTAATCCATGGTAGGGCTATAACAGCACTCCTCAAAGTAAGCCTTTCTCATCTAGATAACCCCACATTGTCACCTTGAGCACTAGATGGTTCCAACAAACACCACTATTTCATAAAGACATCCAACTCCAAATATAACTCATAATAAGTATTTGTAATCTCTAGCCTAAGTGCCACCATGGTGTGCATGCTGTCACTTTCACACACATGGGGAGAGCAGAGATCTATTAAAGCACTTGAGTAGCAAGGTAGATCTACTTTATTACAAAGCACATGGTCACAATATGATCATGCATAGAGAAAGAGATGAACACATAGCTACCGATAGAACCCTTAGCCTCGAGGAAGAACTACTCCCTCCTCATCATGGGAATTAGCAATGGTGATGGAGATGTCGGTGGAGATCGATGGAGATTGCTCCGGGGGCACTTCCCCATCCCGGCAGGGTGCCAGGACAGAGACTTTCTGTCCCCCGAATCTCCCCTTCGGTGGCGGCGGTGCAGCGGAACTTTTCGTGGATTTCTGATTGACTATTTAGGGTTTATGCATTGGGAGGCTCTTATAGGTGAGAGGGGAGACCGAGGGGGTGGACCAGGGGGCCCACACCACCTGGTGGCACGGCCAGGGCTAGCCCGCGCCACCACATGGTGTGGCCATCCCTTGGCCCTTCTCCGTCTCGTCTTCTGGCTCCGTGAGTCTTCCGGTAAAATATCGATTTGGCTTTTGTTCGGTCCATTTCGGAGAATATTCATTTTCTGGCTTTTCTGGAAACAAAAACAGCAGAAAACAGGCAACTGGCACTATGGCATCTTGTTAATAGGTTAGTTCCAAAAAATGCATAAAAGTACTCCAAAGTGTGGACAAAACAGAAGAAAGTAGATATAAAACAAGCATGGAACATCAAAAATTATAGATACGTTAGCAACGTATCAACATCCCCAAGCTTAACTCCTGCTCGTCCTCAAGTAGGTAAGTGATAAAAAGAAAGAATAAATTTTGAGGTGACATGCACCATCATAATCTTGATCAGGGCATTTATAACATTGATAGCTGGGATCATAGTACTTTAACATAGAATGAAAGATAAAGTTCTAACAGTAAGACATAGCAACTATGTTGTAACATGAAAAGGCACAAACAAAATATTCATGAATAACAATGCTTTGCAAGACGTTTGTTTGTTTCACATAAAGAAACATAGCATAGTGGCATTCAGCTTGTCCCCCATGGAGTAGCAAAACATAAATGCATAGGACACCTTCAAAGTTCATAAGGGTGACTAGATACAAATAGTTTAAGACCAAGCAATATCAAAGTTATGAATCAATCAACAAGTCTTGGGACAATGCACATTAAACTAAGAATGGCCACTATGCTCTCTCAATAGGTGCATAAAGATAGAAGGTGAAGACTCAACATAAAAGTAAAAGAAAGGCCTTCATAGAAGGAAGTAGAGATTCAAGTTTCATAAAGAGCTTCCAAAAATTATGGTACTTGTTAGCTTTCAGCTCTCATTGCCCCTATCATAAGCATCTTTAAGTGATTAAGGTTAAAGTGACACAACTAAGAGGATATGCTTGACAAGTTATAAGCCGAAATCTCATGCCCCTTACTTACGAAGACCGAACCTCATGCTACTCAACTTTGGTCACAAGTAAGCTCTTGTCATTGTAAGTACATATGTATCATAGAGAACCGCCAACGGGGTACCCCTTGCACATGATACAGGAGCTATCCCATAATCAAAATGACAAGGCAAGCAGACAATGAGCATCTCAGCGATCTTTTTATTTGCTATTTGCATAGGTTTTTATTGAGGATGCTTCATAGAGTGCTCATTATGGTTATGCTGCAAGTTTCCACCATGATTAGGCATGGCTTAGGCTAGCGGCCCAGGCGTTTCCCTAACACACATACAAACTACATGATCTTACAAGTTCCACTTTTATTTCACACCGCCAGGATCCATAAGCAAAAGAATCATGATATCAACGGGGTACAATGTACAAGTGCAATGTTGAAAGCGTTCCCCATGATACATGGTTCTGCTAACTTCAACTTATAAAGCGCAAGCATATACGCAACAAAGATGGACACAATGGTTCAAGCTTATTAAGTGCCAGAAAAGTAAAGGGTGCCATCAAGTTCGTGAGAGCTTTAATCACAAATTTTCACATAAGAAGTTTAATTCGGAAGGTAGATAAAAACATGAATATACTTGGAATAGCAAATGCTAATAGGTAGGTATGGTGGACTCTTTGGAATAACTTGGTTTTAGGAGTTGGATGCATGAGTGGAACTCATACTTCGTTATGGAGGCTAGCAAAAGACTGGGAGCGACCAACTGAGAGAGCAATAATGGCCATAATCGTGCAAAGCGACAAAACATCATTGATTAAAGCATAAAGTGATATTACAAGTCGAAAACCAAAGGATCATAAAGGCTATAGTGACTTGGGATAGTCATAACATGGTGTGAGCATGCGCCAAGTCAACCCAAATAAAGCATCAAAGGAGAATACCACAATACTATGCTTTAATATGCTAAAACAATGCATGATTCTTCCAAGGCACATTAAGAAATCTCAATTGTTTATAACAATTCATGGTACAGCAAAGAATACTAAGCATAAAGCCAAAACAATATCAAGCATGGCATGACAAAGCATAGGCCATAGTCAAAAATAAGCCCTCTTTACCACTTAAGCATGAACTTTCCTACTGTTTTCCAATCCAAACCAAACTATTTGAAAACCAATGTATGAAAGAGGGGGTTCAACCAATTTATTCAGAAAACTAAGCAAACCAAGAAAATGAAAAACCAAAACGAAAACAAAAAAGAAGACGCTCCAAGAACAACACAACTATGCATGAAACAATAAAAATGAAGCGTTTGGAAGAAACCTGGAATTTTTTTTCATGAAGAAGGGGATGCCTTGGGCATCCCCAAGCTTTGATGCTTGTACTTCTTGGATATTTCTTGGGGAGACACGGGTGGCATCCCCAAGCTTGAGCTTTAGTCCATCCTTCATCTTATTACTCATCCCTTCCATACACCTGAAATTTTTTCCTTCATACAAAACTTCACACAATCTTTATTAGCAACATTAGTGCACTCAAGATAATAGGTCTTTAGGTTCAGTTTGAACACCAATAAAACTTCCATTAAAACACTAGCTACTGTAGCACTTCCCTCAAAAATCTCAATTCCCCAAAAAGGAACCAACAAGAAGCAAATGCAAATAATGGCAGAAATCTGTCAAAACAGACCAGCAGGTAAAAACCAATTTTTTCGAAGACCTTATGTTGCTCAAATAAAAAAGTGTTGAACTAACGAAAGTTAGATAACAACCTGGGGCAGAAGCAAAAAAGTCACGCCTCAAAACGATGTACAAAGATTTTACACGAATTTTTACGTTGAAGCACGAAAATCTGTTTCATGACAACAACTTTCCCAAGCATTACTTCCCTCTCATTAGAGGTTACTCTTGGCACAAAAAGCAAATAAAAAGGATAAGGAGCGGTTATTACTGAAGTAATAAATTCCAAGACTCATCTAAAACTTTTGGGTTATCTCCCAATAAGTACTTTTCTTTAACGCCTTTAAGTTAGGCATGATAGTTTGAGAAGATGCTCACATAAGAAATATGAATTGAGAGTAAAAGAGAGCATCAAGAAGCAAATATAAAACACATTTAAGTCTAACCCACTTCCTATGCATGGGAATCTTGTAAAGAAACAAGTCATGAAAGCACAAAGCAACAATCATAGGAAAGCAAAACAAGGGCAACTTCAAAATTTTCAACATAAAGAGGGGAAACTTAATATTATTGAGATACATAAAACCATGTTTCCCTCTCTCATAATAACTTTCAGTAGCATCATGAATAAAATTAACAATATAACAATCACAAGAAACATTCTTATCATGAGCCACATGCATAAAAGAATTAATACTCCCCACATAAACATAGTCATTCTTATTAATTGTAGTGGGAGCAAATTCAACAAAATAGCTATCGTTATTATTTTCATCACCATAATCATCAAATATAGGAGGCATATTGTAATCATTAATTTTCTCCTCAATAGTAGGTGGACTGAAAATATCATATTCATCATTGTAATCATCATATATTGGAGGTTTGGTATCATCATAAGCAATAGAATAGCTATCTTCCAAAGCTGGGGAACTAAAAAGATCATTTTCATAAAAACTAGCTTCCCCAAGCTTAGACTTTTCCATAGCATTAGCAATAATGGTGCCCAAAGAATTCATACTAACAACATTGCTATTAGCATGCAAATAAAGTTCCATAGGTTTTTAAATTTTCTCTCCAAACACTTCATGTCCTAACTTAAGATAAATACTATAAAGCTCTCTAATTTTTTTGTTGTTTTCCATTAAGCCTAACTAGTGAAAACAAGAAACAAAAAGACAAAATTGTAGAATGTAAAGGAAATAACTTCGAGCACTCACACCGGAGGATGTGAGTACCTTTTACCTTACATCCCCGGCAATGGCGCCTGAAAATAGCTTAATGTCTACGCACTTCTATTCTTGTAGACAGCTATTGGGCCTCCAAGTGCAGAGGTTTGTAGAACAGCAGCAAGTTTTCCCTTAAGTGGATCACCCAAGGTTTATCGAACTCAGGGAGGAAGTGGTCAAAGGTATCCCCTCTCAAGCAACCCTGCAATCAAGATACAAGAAGTCTCTTGTGTCCCCAACACACCCAATACACTTGTCAGGTGTATAGGTGCACTAGTTCGGCGGAGAGATAGTAAAATACAAATGGTATGGATAATTATAAGTGGTAATGGTGCTAGAAAATAGCTTGAAGGCATGGAAAAGACTAAAGGCAAACTGAAATAAAGATAGCAGCAAGCAAACATGTAACAGATCTAATTGCAAATGGTGTTTCAATGCTTAGAAGCAAGGCCTAGGGATCATACTTTCACTAGTGGACACTCTCATATAAATATATTATTCTTTATGATACTACACTGAACTACTCTCCGGTTGGACACTCTAATCCATGGTAGGGCTATAACAACACACCTCAAAGTAAGCCTTTCCCATCTAGATAACCCCACACTGCCACCTTGAGCACTAGATGGTTCAAACAAACACCACAATTTCATAAAGACATCCAACTCCAAATATAACTCATAACAAGTATTTTAATCTCTAGCCTAAGTGCCACCATGGTGTGCATGTTGTCACTTTCACACACATGGGGAGAGCAGAGATCTATTAAAGCACTTGAGTATCAAGGTAGATCTACTTGATTACAAAGCTCATGATCACAATATGATCATGCATAGAGAGATAGATGAACACATAGCTACCGGTAGAACCCTTAGCCTCGAGGAAGAAATACTCCCTCATCATCATGGGAATCAGCAACAGTGATGGAGATGGTGGTGGAGATCGATGGAGATGGTTCCGGGGGCACTTCCCTGTCCCGGTAGGGTGCCAGAACAGAGACTTTCTGTCCCCCGAATCTCCCCTTCGGTGGCGGCGGTGCAGCGGAACTTTTCGTGGATTTCTGATTGACGATCTAGGGTTTATGCATCGGGAGGCTTCTTATAGGCCAGAGGGCAAGGTCGGTAGGCGGCCAGGGGGCCCACACCACCTGGTGGCGCGGCCAGGGCTAGACCGCGCCACCACATGGTGTGGCCACCCTGTGGCCCCTCTCCGTCTCCTCTTCTGGCTCCGTGAGTCTTCCGGTAAAATATCAACTTTGGATTTTGTCCGGTCCAATTCCAAGAATATTGATTTTCTGACTTTCTGGAACCAAAAACAGCAGAAAACAGGCAATTGGCACTGTGGCTCTTGTTAATAGGTTAGTCCAAGAAATCATATGAAAAGTACTCCAAAGTGTGGACAAAACATAAGGAAGTAGATAAAACCAAGCATGGAACATCAAAAATTATAGATAAATTTGCAATGTATCAACATCCCCAAGCTTAACTCCTGCTCGTCCTCGAGTAGGTAAGTGATAAAAAGAAAGAATAATTTTTGAGGTGACATGCACCATCATAAACTTGATCAAAGTATTTGTAAAACATTCAAAGCTGGGATCATAGTACTTCAATCATAACATGAAAGACAAAGTTCTAGCAATAGACAAAGAAACTATGTTGCAACATGAAAAGGCACAAACAAAAGATTAATGAATAACAATGCTTTGTAAGACGTTTGTTTGTTTCACATAAAGAAAACATAGCATAGTGGCATTCAGCTTGTCCCTCATAGAGTAGCAAACATAAATGCATAGGACACCTTCAAAGTTCATAAGAGTGACTAGATATAAATAGTTTAAAACAAGCAATATCAAGTTATGCATCAATCAACTAGACTTGGGACAATGCACATAGAACTAAGAATGTCCACTATGCTCTCAAAGTAGGTGCATAAAGATAGAAGGTGGAGACTCAATATATAAGTGGAAGAAAGGCCTTCATAGAAGGAAGCAGAGATTCAAGTTTCATAAAGAGCTTCCAAAAATTATGGTACTTAATAGCTTTTAGCTCTCATTGCCCCTATCATTCTCATTGCCCCTATCATAAGCATCTTGAAGGTGATTAAGGTTAAAGTGACACAACTAAGAGGATATGCTTGACAAGTTATAAGCCGAAATATCATGCCCCTTACTTACGAAGACCGAACCTCATGCTACTCAACTCTAGTCACGAGTAAGCTCTTGTCATTGTAAGTACATATGTATCATAAAGAACCGCCAACAGGGTACCCCTTGCGCATGATATAGGAGCTATCCCATAATCAAAATGACAAGGCAAGCAGACAATGAGCATCTCAGCGATCTTTTTATTTTCTATTTGCATAGGTTTTTATTGAGGATGCTTCATAGAGTGCTCATTATGGTGATGCTGCAAGTTTCCACCATGATTAGGCATGGCTTAGGCTAGCGGCCCAGGTGTTTCTCTAACACACATACAAACTCCATGATCTTACAAGTTCCACTTTTATTTCACACCGCCGGGATCCATAAGCAAAAGAACATGATATCAACGGGGTACAAAGTACAAGTGCAATGTTGAAAGTGTTCCCCATGATACATGGTTCTGCTAATTTCAACTTATAAAGCGCAAGCATATACGCAACAAAGAAGGACCCAATGGTTCAAGTTTATTAAATGTAAATAAGTAAAGCATGCCATCAAGTTCGTGAGAGCTTTAATCACTAGTTTTCTCATAACAAGTTTAATTTGGAAGGTAGATAAAAGCATGAATATACTTGGAATAGCATATGCTAATAGGTAGGTATGGTGGACTCTTTGGAATAACTTGGTTTTTAGGAGTTGGATGCATGAGTGGAACTGATACTTGGTTGTGGAGACTAGCAAAAGACTGGGAGCGACAAACTAAGAGAGCAATAATGGCCATAATCATGCAGACTGACAAAACATCATTGATCAAAGCATAAAGTGATACTACAAGTTGAAAACTAAAGGATCATAAAGGCTATGGTGACTTGAGATAGTCATAACATGGTGTGAGCATGCGCCAAGTCAACCAAAATAAAGCATCAAAGGAGAATACCACTATACTATGCTTTAATATGCTAAAATAACGCATGATTCATCCAAGGCACATTAAGCAATCTCAATTGTTTATGACAAGTCATGCTACAACAAAGAATAATAAGCATAAAGCCAAAACAATATCAAGCATGGCATGACAAAGCATAGGCCACAGTCAAAAACAAGCTCTTTTTACCACTTAAGCATGAGCTTTCCTACTCTTTTCCAAACCAAACCAAACTATTTGAAAACCAATGTATGAAAGAGGGGGTCCAACCAATTTATTCAAGAAAACTAAGCAAACGAAAAACCAAAAACGAAAACAAATACGCTCCAAGAACAACACAACTGTGCATGAAACAATAAAAATGAAGTGTTTGGAAGAAAAACCTGGCATTTTTATTGATGAAGAAGGGGATGCCTTGGGCATCCCCAAGCTTTGACACTTGTACTTCTTGGATATTTCTTGGGGTGACACGTGTGGCATCCCCAAGCTTGAGCTTTAGTCCATCCTTCATCTCATTACTCATTATTCCATACACCTGAAATTTTTCCTTCATACAAAACTTCACACAATCTTTATTAGCAACATTAGTGCACTCAAGATAATAAGTATTTTGGGTTCAGTTTCAACACCAATAAAATTTCCACTAAAACACAAGCTACTGTAGCACTTCCCTCAAAAATCTCAATTCCCCAAAAGAACTCAAAAAGGAACCAACAAGAAGCAAATACAAATAATGGCAGAAATGTGTCAGAACAGACCAGCAGGTAAATACAAATTTTTTCGAAGACCTTCTGTTTCTCAAATCAAAAAGTGTTCAACTAACGGAAGTTAGATAACAAACTAGGGCAGAAGCAAAAAAATTCACGACTCAAAAAGACGTACAGATATTTTACACGAATTTTTACGGTGAAGAACAAAAATCTGTTTCGGGACAGCAACTTTTCCAAGCATTACTTCTCTCTCATTAGAGGTTACTCTTGGCAAAAAAAAGCAAATAAAAAGGATAAGGAGAAGTTATTACAGAAGTAATAACTTCCAAGACTCATCTAAAACTTTTGGGTTATCTCCCAATAAGTACTTTTCTTTAACGCCTTTAAGTTAGGCATGATAGTTTGAGAAGATGCTCACATAGGAAATATGAATTGAAGTAAAAGAGAGCATCAAGAAGCAAATTCAAAACGCATTTAAGTCTAACCCACTTCCTATGCATAGGAATCTTGTCAAAAAAAAGTCATGAAAGCACAAATAAAACAAGCATAGTAAAGCAAAACAAGTGCAGCTTCAAGACTTTTAACATAAAGACGGGAAACTTAATATTATTGAGATGCATAAAACCATGTTTCCCTCTCTCATAATAACTTTCAGTAGCATCATGAATAAAATTAATAATATAACTATCACATAAAACATTCTTATCATGAGCCACATGCATATGATAATTATTACTCTCCACATAAGCATAGTCATTCTTATTAATTATGGTGGGAGCAAATTCAACAAAATAGCTATCATTATTATTCTCATCACCATAATCGTCAAATATAGGAGGCATATTGTAATCATAATTAATTTTCTCCTCAATAGTAGGTGGACTAAAAATATCATATTCATCATAGTAATCATCATATATTGGAGGTTTTGTATCATCATAAGCAATACAATAGTTATCTTCCGTGTTTGGGGGACTAAAAATATCATGCTCATCAAAACTAGCTTCCCCAAGCTTAGACTTTTCCATAGCATTAGCAATAATGGTGTTCAAAGAATTCATGCTAATAACATTGTTATTAGCATGCAAATAAAGTTCCATAGGTTTTTTAATTTTCTCTTCGAACACTTCATGTCCTAACTCAAGATAAATACTATAAAGCTCTCTAATTTTTTTTTTCCATTAAGCCTAACTAGTGAAAACAAGAAACAAAAAGACAAAATTGCAGAATCTAAAGGAAATAACTTCGAGCACTCACACTAGAGGATGTGAGTACCCTTTACCTTACCTCCCTGGCAACGGCGCTAGAAAAGAGGCGTTTGCCGTGGGAGGTTCTTCTTCTTTAATCCTCCGGTGTGAATACCTTTTACCTTACCTCCCCAGCAACGGCGCCAGAAAATAGGCGTTTGCCGTGGGAGGTTCTTCTTCTTTAATCCTCCGGTGTGAATACCTTTTACATTACCTCCCCAGCAACGGCGCTAGAAAATAGCTTGATTTCTACGCACTTCTATTCTTGTAGACAGTTGTTGGGCCTCCAAGTGCAGAGGTTTGTAGAACAGCAGCAAGTTTCCCTTAAGTGGATCACCCAAGGTTTAACGAACTCAGGGAGGAAGTGGTCAAAGGCATCCCCTCTCAAGCAACCCTGCAATCAAGATACAAGAAGTCTCTTGTGTCCCCAACACACCCAATACACTTGTTAGGTGTATACGTGCACTAGTTCGGCGAAGAGATAGTGAAATACAAGTGGTATAGATAATTATAGGTGGTCACGGTGATAGAAAATAGCTTGATGGCGTGGAAAAGACTAAAGTAAAACTGAAATAAAGATGGAAGCAAGCACACATGTAACAGATCTAATTGCAAACGGTGTTTCAATGTTTAGAAACAAGGCCTAGGGATCATACTTTCGCTAGTGAACACTCTCATATAAATATCTTCTCTTTATGATACTACTCTTAACTACTCTCCGGTTGGACACTCTAATCCATGGTAGGGCTATAACAGCACACCTCAAAGTAAGCCTTTCCCATCTAGAAAACCCCACACTGTCACCTTGAGCACTAGATGGTTCCAACAAACACCACAATTTCATAGAGACATCCAACTCCAAATATAACTCATAACAAGTATTTGTAATCTCTAGCCTAAGTGCCACCATGGTGTGCACGCTGTCACTTTCACACACATGGGGAGAGCAGAGATCTAATAAAGCACTTGAGTAGCAAGGTAGATCTATTTGATTACAAGCTCATGATCACAATATGATCATGCATAGAGAGAGAGATGAACACATAGCTACCGGTAGAACCCTTAGCCTCGAGGAAGAACTACTCCCTCCTCATCATGGGAATCAGCAACGGTGATGGAGATGGTGGTGTAGATCGATGGAGATGGCTCCGGGGGCACTTCCCCGACTCGGCAGGGTGCCGGAACAGAGACTTTCTATCCCCCGAATCTCCCCTTCGGTTGTGGCGGCGCTGTAGAACTTTTCGTGGCTGGAGGCTTGACGATTTAGGTTTTTTGCATTGGGAGGCTCTTATAGGCGAGAGGGGAGACCGAGGGGGTGTCGGAGGGGCCCACACCACCCCCTGGCATGGCCCGCACCACCAGGTGGTGTGGCCAGACCCTGGCCCCTCTCCGTCTCGCCTTCTGGCTCCGTGAGTCTTCCGGTAAAATATCGACTTTGGCTTTGTCTGGTCCAATTCCGAGAATATTGATTTTTTGACTTTCCTGGAACCAAAAATAGCAGAAAACAGGCAGCTGGCACTATGGCTCTTGTTAATAGGTTAGTCCAAGAAATCATATGAAAAGTACTCCAAAGTGTGGACAAAACACAAGAAAGTAGATAAAACTAAGCATGGAACATCAAAAATTATAGATACATTTCTAATGTATCAGTAATGTAATGTTCAATGCTAGGGCAAGGTGGGTTACCTATCCACCAATGCGAATGTCACCTTTCTTTTTGTTGCTCTGGTGGCAAAGGTGCTAGAGGAGTAGAGCTGCAGGATTGGGGCTTTGCGGTGCATCAGGGAAGCATGCCTTGGTGATCATGGCCATGTCTGCATTAGCCACGCAGCCGGTATCTCCTCTTCCCAACAGTGTACTGACGAGGAACAAGGCATAGCAAATTGTTGGGTTTTGAATGGTGGACATCTTCTTCTGGTAGAAGTCCCTGCCACCGTTAATAGAAATAACCTCCCAAGTTTCTCCACTTGAGATGCTATATAAATTTGTAACAGTTGACTCCCCATCGTGAGGGAGACCAAAAGAATCACAAAATTGTTGGAAAGTCATTTCATATGGTTGCTGGTTTATGGTGAAGCTTACCATGCATGCATTACCTTTCTCCTTGTGGTCATCGTAGAAAGAGGCGAGGAACTCATAGGTGAGCTTGGTGTAAGTATTGTGGCCTGCGTAGGCGAGTAGTGATAACCCTGCTTTTCCACACATGAGGTCGAAGTCCGCCCACAACCCTTCCATGGTGAGAAAGCTATCATCGGCCCAACGTGTGGGCATCACCCCCCTTGATGAAACCATGGCCATCTTGTTATTGAGCTTGGCCCGGAGCCCCAAGCCCTCGCCACGTTGGTGCTTGCTGATGTCTACGCACTTCTATTCTTGTAAACAGTTGTTGGGCCTCCAAGTGTAGAGGTTTGTAGAACAGCAGCAAGTTTTCCCTTAAGTGGATCACCCAAGGTTTATCGAACTTAGGGAGGAAGTGGTCAAAGGTATTCCCTCTCAAGAAATAATGCAATCAAGATACAAGAAGTCTCTTGTGTCCCCAACACACCCAATACACTTGTCAGGTGTATAGGTGCACTAGTTCAGCGAAGAGATAGTGAAATACAAGTGGTATAGATAATTATAAGTGGTAACGGTGATAGAAAATAACTTGATGGCGTGGAAGAGACTAAAGGCAAACTGAAATAAAGATGGAAGCAAGCAAACATGTAACATATCTAATTGCAAACAAAGTATCAATGCTTAGCAACAAGGCCTAGGGATCATACTTTCACTAGTGAACACTCTCATATAAATATCATCTCTTTATGATACTACTCTTAACTACTCTCCGGTTGGACACTCTAATGGATGGTAGGGCTATAAGAGCACACCTCAAAGTCCATCTTTCCCATCTAGAAAACCCCACACTATCACCTTGAGTACTAGATGAGTCCAACAAACAACACAATTTCATAGAAACATCCAACTCCAAATATAACTCATAACAAGTATTTGTAATCTCTAGCCTAAGTGCCACCATGGTGAGAACGCTGTCACTTTCACACACATGGGGAGAGGAGATTCATTAAAGCACTTGAGTAGCAGAATAGATCTATAGATTACAAGCTCATGATCACAATATGATCATGCATAGAGAGAGAGAGAGATGAACACATAGCTACCGGTAGAACCCTTAGCCTCGAGAGAGAACTACTCCCTCCTCATCATGGGAATCAGCAATGGTGATGGAGATGGCGGTGGAGATCGATGGAGATGGCTTCGGGGGCACTTCCCCATCCCGGCAGGGTGCCGGAACAGAGACTTTATGTCCCCCAAATCTCCCCTTCGGTGGCGGCGGCGCTGTGGAACTTTTCATGGCTGGAGGCTTGATGATCTAGGGTTTATGCCTCGGGAGGTTTCTTATAGGCCAGAGGGCAAGGTCGGTGGGCGGCCAGGGGGCCCACACCATGCCCTGGCGTGGCCTAGGGGTACCCGCGCCATGGTGTGGTGTGGCCACCCTGTGGCTCCTCTCCGACTCTCCTTCTGGCTCCGTGAGTCTTTCGGGAAAATATCAACTTTGGCTTTTGTCTGGTCCAATTCCGAGAATATTGATTTTCTGACTTTCCTGGAACCAAAAACAGCAGAAAACAGGCAACTAGCACTGTGGCACTTGTTAATAGGTTAGTCCAAGAAATCATATGAAAATTACTCCAAAGTTGGAACAAAACACAAGAAAGTGGATAAAACCAAGCATGGAACATCAAAAATTATAGATACATTTGCAATGTATCACTTGCTCTTGCGAAAAATGCTACCAATTTTGTTCATCTTGATGCACTGAAATTTTTTACCATGAAACCTTAGGCATATAGTTTCTACGTGATATACGAACGATTCTACATGGAAAAATTTATTCCTAACCTGAGAAATCAAAAGGAAAAACAAAATAAGCTTGAGTTCGTCCAATAGATCAATGTGAGAGTTTCAACCATGGAATTCTGAAAATAAAGCATGGATTGGGTGAGAATCATACCGATATGTTGATTCCCCAACTCAAACGAACGAAATCCATGAAGAATCAAGAGTTCTAGGTGGGTTTTGAGGGGTTTGGAGAGAGAATATGAGAGAAAAAGTGAGGAGGAGGAGGAACCCTAGCCGCCTCGGTGCGATTAAGTGGCCGCGCTGAACTATACGGCTGCAACTATACAGGCGGGATAAGTAGTTCCGGTCGTATAGTTGCGGCGGCGTCGACAATAAGGGTTGCTTTATGCTAGATCACAGCTATACGGTCCTAACTATACGGTTGGATCAAAATGGTCTCACCGTATAGTTGGTCGTCAAACCTTTTGTCTCCTCGAGATGAAATTTCTGAGGTAGGCATCGATAACTATACGGCCAAACTATACGGCCGAAATTTTTATTCCTGTCGTATATTTGGTCATTAAACCATCAGTATCCTAGAAAAGAAATTTGACGAAGGCGTTGATATCTATACGGACGGAACTATACGGCCGGAATTGGTCGTTAAACCTTTTGTACCTAAGAAAGAAAATTTATCGATGGCAAAGATATCTATACAACCAAACTATACGACCGGAATTTTTTTATTCCCGTCGTATAGTTGGTCATCAAACCTTCAGTAGATATCGAAAAATTTCTATTTCTTTGAGAATTCTTTCTTATCCCGAAACTTAGCAAAACACCTTGTTTTTACAGTAAAAATTGTCAACCAAAAATAGCATGTATAGAGAAGGATTTTTAGTACTATTGAACTTCCTCTCCTCAACTGGAGATTCACTTTTTAATCTGGACAAAATGATTAAGCTAGTTTTTGTAGATAAAACTCAAACTTTTACTTTTATACTTATTCTACGCTTGTTTAATCGATATTTCAACTAATTTTTGACAGTTGCATCTTCACGAGCGCGCTTTCGCAAGAATGTCTGTGAAAAAGTTGTATGAATGCGATGAACATTTTATTCTTGAATTTATTTTATTAATGTGATGGGTTGACTCCCATTAAGCATTTTATTAAGAATGGTTGAATAATTCAACCCCTTCTTTGTTCTCGAATTCTTACCTTGGGTCGCCCTTTATCAAAGGCACTTACCACATGAACTTATTTTGCCGGTGGAATATATCTTTTTCCTTCTTCTAGCTTCTTTAGAAAATACCGGATGATTTCAGCATCATAAACATTGAAGATTATTTTGCCCTCAGCACAATCAACTGACGCTCCTGTAGTACTAAGGAAAGGTCTTCCAAGTATTATGCATAATTTTTCATCCTCTGGCATTTTAAGAATAATAAAATCAGTGGGAAACATGCTCATCTATTCTAAGTAGAACATCCTCAATCATACCAATGGGTTGTTTAGTGGACTTGTCAGCCATCTGTAAAGTTATAGTAGTAGGGGAATACTCCCCTAATCCTAACCTTTTATAGAGGGAATATGGCATTACACTAACTCCTGCACCTAAATCACACAAGGCATTGTGAATTTCTGTTTTGCCAATTGAGGATGAAATAGTTGGTATTCTGGGATCTCCCAATTTAGACAATAGCTTCCCATTCGCAGGATAACTAGTCACCATGGCAACGGTTTTAGTTATTTCTTTCTTTATACTAAGAATATCACAGAGGAATTTAGAATAGGTAGGAACTTTTATTACATCTGCAAATGGAATGTCTAGACAAAGATCACCAAATGCCTTTTTGAAAGAATCATAGATTACCTGATCCGGTGCTTTCTTTTTGCGATTTGGATAAGGAAGATTTTTCTCACCTTTCTTATTCTTGTCTTTTACCTTTTGTGGGGAATCGGACTCTCTTGTTGCTGCTTATCGCTCTTCTTCTTTTCTACTACAACAACTTCATCTTCATTGATTATCTATTTTTCTTCGCTTGGATCAACTGTCTCTGCATCAGAGTCATAATGGTCATCATGTGCATCATTTTGTTTCTCATTGGTTTGATCTTATGTTTATTGAGCAGTTTCATCTTCGGGATCCACCAGTGTATCATATTCTTGGTATGCTTTGAGCAAGGCTTTTTCCTTTTGATCTTTTTCAGCTTCATATTCTGGTGGTCCTAATGGTCCTGTAACAACTGCACCTCCCCTTGTAACAACACTAGTAGAAACAGGAATATCTATATCATCTTGAAGAAAAATTTGATAACCAAATTCTATTTGTTCACATTGAGTTTCAATCATACTAAGGTACTTGTGAAATAATTTTATTTCTTGGCCAATTTCATCATAATTTTCCGTGAGTTCCGCCAAAATCTTCTTATGTCTTTGAAATTGCTTATGCAGGTTATTATGAGATTTTGCTTATCGATGTTTTCCTTCTTGGAAAACTTCTCTAGTTTCATCTTCTTCAATAAAAACTTGTAACAAGTCTACTTTGTTTTCCTTAACAAGTTCAGAAGGTATACATTTTTCTTTCATTGTTTGCGTACTTCAAGCATAAGATCTGGAGTTATACGAAGTACCCCTTTTTCCAGCTTAGTGCCGAAATCAGGATTATATAAAGAATCATTCTTAGCCCTAGTAGACATCAATTCCAAACATGCTTTAATAGTTAAAGTATTTATCAATCCTCCAGCTGATAAGTCAAGCAACTCTCTGCATTGAGCATTAAGGCCATGATAAAATAAATGGCAAATAGTTGATTCAGAATAGCCATGATTAGGAATACTATTAATCATTCCAAAGAATCTATCCCAGGTTTGTGGGCAGTTTTCTCCCACGTTCTGACTAAAGTTGCCTATATTCTTTCTAATTGCAGTTACCTTTTTAAAAGGATTAAACCTGTTTATGAATTTAACAATACAGTTTTCCCAACATTTAATGTAACGACGAGGGAGAGAATATAACTAGTCTAGAGCCTTACCTTTAAGAGACCAATCAAATAAGTTTAGATGAGAGAAGTCTCTTGGCAAACCTTTTGGTCCAAGTGATGTTATCACATTGTCGAACTCTCGAAGATGTCTTCCTGGGTCTTCATCTTCCCTTCCACTAAAAGCTTTTTCCTACAAAATTTTAATAATCTCACCATCAAATCGATATTCTCTACTCTAGGATTAGGAAAATCTATTGGTTGTTTAAGAAAAACAGAACTTGGAGCACTGTATTCTCTGAGGGTTTTCTCAGGTTTCTTGGGAGTTGTCCTGTAAATGGACATGATTTCCATAAAATCACTCAGGTTTTCAATTTCAACCTTATTTGATCTTAAAAGTTTTTCAATAATTTCCTCGCGCCTTTGAATAGGCACACGATCAATATAATCTGGTAAATAGGTCCTACCAGACATGTAGACCCTTTGTCTCCTAGGGAGACCATTTTGTAATAGTAACACCTGAAATGTCAAGAGACAAACACTTAGCGCTTAGCTCCCCGGCAATGGCGCCAGAAAATAGCTTGATGTCTGCAAGTGCATAGATCGTTTGTGGCTAGTTTCGAAGTATAGATATCAATCCCACAAGGAGCCCAAAGGTAAGTGTTTATCAGTGAAGTCTCTATCACACTCAAAGTTGTCACGGGTCTTCGAGTGAACTGACTACAAGTGTGGAAATAAGAATGAAATTTGGATTAAACTGGACGTATTTATATAAAACTAAAATGTAAACTTCAGGAATAAAAAGCATAAAAGTAAAGAAAAATTTGATTGTTTGTGGTTTTCTAAAGATGACAAAGAAGGCGCGGGGAGATACAGTTCATGGTGATAGTGACTGTGCTAGGTGGATGAATGATAAGTGTAACAATTATAATCTTATAAGTATGTGTGTAGGAGATCAACCCATAATTATCGGGAACTCCTCTTGGTAGATTTCATCCCAACTTCAATAATCCTACTAGCCTGTTACCAAAACCATGGTTAGTCACTAGACGATTAAGATCCTTCAGGTTGCTTAGCAATTAAGCTCCCTCGTGATCCTCGAGTCAAACTAGTTTCCCATTGATATCCCCGTGTCACTCGGGGGTCGCCGGTCTGATAGCGAACAAGATCCTATCTATGTAGAACAAAGCGTCATGTTGTCTGGGCCCTTAATTGGACAACAAGTATTAGGCATCCCATAGATAGTCAAGCACACATAATATAATAATTAAAATCAATCACAAACTCATAGAAAATATATGTAGGCACATCACATCTCACCAATCCCTCACATCTCCCATGCCCAAGGAACTTACTCACACATGAGAGAAGAAAGAATCATTGATATAATTAAATAAAAGGAGTTCTTCTCAATATTACCGTGGAGATCCACAATAAGAATAGAAAAGTAATCCAACACAATTCAAGATAGGGAGAAACAATCTCAAACCCTAATCCTGCAAAGTAAAGATCTCTCTCTCTCTCTCAAGTACAAGTAATGGCTATGAGGGTATGATGGCTAGGATATCGAAGATCGTGGACCGAGATGAAGAAAGTCTTCCCCTTCTTCTCCAGATCTCTCCTTTCTCCTCTCTGGATGGGATGGCGACTGCTATGTTATGATTTCGCCCCCGTTCTCTTCACAAAAGTTGTCCCTTTTGACAAGACGGGGGAGGCCACAACTATACAGCCGCTACTATACTGTCGGAAAAATATTCATGTCGTATAGTCGCTCGTTAAATCTTCTGTATGCCTACTATACTTGCTTGTTTTTGCCAAAATATTGTGTTTCTCTTGTTAAAACCTTCTGTTGATGTTCAGAACCTGAAACACACATAAAAACCAAGTTTTCTTTGATACCGAAGTATTAGTGTTAGGTAAAGCTAGAAAACGATCAAATCTAGAAGAAAACCATTAATAAAAACCATCAAAAATGTGTTGAATCTCACAGCTATGAAATATCTTGTTAAATTCTTGGTGGTATATCTTGAAGATATGCGTGCCTATTCTATACCAATGGAAGGACATGGAAGAACATCTACTTCTTTTTCTCTCAAGCTTCATGAACATCGTGTGTGTGCAAAGTTCTCAAAGTATGAATTCCGCCTTTCCAAAGTCACCTATCTCAGCCACGTCCTTCTTCTAAAGACATTTCTACAATTCTAAAATCATCAATTAATACCTTTGATCCGGATTCATGGGTTTAGTATAATAGCTTTTTCCCTAGAAGACCTAGGTTTAATCGAACCTCGGAAAGCATTGCTAAAAGGTAATAAAAAGGACACGTCTACAAGACTTTGTTTGTTTTACCTTAGTTGACCGAACCAATCTAGTTTACTTTATAACGGGTTTGAATAAATGGATGGAGATAGGCTAGGGTTGAAGATCCACCTGCAGCTACACATCAAATGGGATAAAAGATAATAATAAGCATAGTCATGTATAGTGTTTGTATTGAGATAATATCTTGTGGGCAACACATCCTAATATTCTAGAGCCCCCGTGATGCAGCGGGCATAGCAATAGACTTTTAATCCAACCGAGAGTACACCGAAGCCACGGGTACAAATGATTATTAAGTGCAGAACACAGATCAAAGCTTTAAGTGGTGATGTTGTTGTTGATCCCGAATGGGGCACTAAGTGAAGACCATACTACCATTTCTGTCACTGAGGTTCCCATGAGATCACCGCTAGCCAAGTATCTCACCTCAGGCCTTTATCAATCTATGGATCTTGGGTACCTACAAGTCCACAGATTGAGATAAGAGACGAAGAAACAAAAGATAGAAATCACAATCTCAAAAAAAATACAATTCTCCCATGATCTAGATGCACATAATTGCTGCGAGGTTTCTCCCCAACCCACAACCCGTTAGGACTACTCACTCATAACAAATAGATTGGAGATAGAAAACATCATGTAAATACTTAGATTGAAATCAAATATTCTTACAATGGTCGCCAAATCACAAGGAGATCTAAAGTACAAAGCTATGTATATGGCTAGTGGATGGATGGATGGGGGAAGTGATGAATAATGGATGAACAATGGTGTGGATCTCCTTTGGTGGTGTTGTGATGCAATCTGAGAATGGCGTCTCTCTGGCCGGCGGCTGGAGCCTCGAAATATATAGGCGTCTTCATGAAAGTTGTAGGGTTTGACGAGACGAAGCGGTCGCCACCTGGTATGGGCGGACTGCGCCTGTACCAGTGGTTGTTAAGCTCGCAGACGCCTTGGAACGCTTCTTTAATTACTTGGTCATGTGTACTTCCTCAAAATCCTTCATTATGACTCTTTATTTCGCTTTAAAAGTTGTGATTTCCTGCACAACATAAATCAAAGAAGGGATTTGCATATATTTGCAATTATTAGTCATTAGTGGCAAGAGTTGAGAGTTTCTTTGGCAATTGATTGACCAAAAACAACGTTTAAACATAGTGGAAGATGGAAAAAAATGGAGCCATCAACTTCCCCAAAGCTCAAACCTTGATTGTCCTCAAGCAAGAAGAACCAAAAGAACTATAAGGAATTTAGCATTTAAACTTGAAACAACGAGCATAAGAGTTCACTTACAGTTGGTAGTCGTATGTGCTCAACACTTCATTCATTTGAGAAGCTTATCAAAGTTAGAGAGATGACAAGAATACTATACAAGCTTCAGTAAGTCAAGATAATCAAAGTAAAGTTTAATATAAGTATAAGTAACTAGAAGTGTAGCAATCAATCCAATTCCTCTAATTAACTCTCAGCTTGCCAAGGAACACTAGGATTTTTAAAATAACATAATTGAGTAAGAGAGTTTCATGTCCCAAGTAGTATAACAATGAAGTGTCTTATTTACACCCACATTAATAAATCAAGTCTATCTAAAACACTTCTAATCCAATCATTGTCTTTCAAGAAAAATTTGTAAAGTAGTAGTGAGACCATGCCAAGGACTTGTTATGTGGATACTCATAGATATCTTTTTTCTTTCTTTCTTTCTTTTGTTTTTCAAGGATTGTTGATTTTTTTGCAAGTGTTTGCACAATCTTTGAGAGTACCAATACTTTTGCCCATACATTGACATGGATGCCATTCATGTCATCAACTCATAGCCGAAATCCAGGGTTATACCATAGATCGTTCAAAAGCTAGCGGAGTTGTTGGCATCCCAAAAGTGTGCATTAGAGACATAGAACAAAGTTGTCTCACTTCTTTATCTTTTTTTTGAGCTAGTACCGCGGTTTGATCCACTAGATTAGCTTTGGCATGCATCACAATTACCACTAGACTTTATTTCAATCAAACAACTCCTTTCATGAGTGTCATCAAGACTACCAAAATATCTATGGGATTAAGTATCATCAAGGGTATACTCTCAAGACAATCATTCATCAAACAAGTCATAAATTTTAGACTTTTTCTTATTGTACTTGTTTGGTATTATTATTTCCAAGGTGAGACTCGGTTAACTAAAAGAACTAGAGCAAGAGCTTCAACAACTAATCATCATACTTGTCCCTAGAAAGGGCGCAACATAGAGAACAATACGGATACCGAGCGTGGAGCCGGCGGGAGCAGCAGACAAGTGCTTGCTTGGTAGGCTGCTGACTCGTGTAATAACAAGCTCGTTGGGGAACCCAAAGGGGAAGGTATGATGAGCACATCAGTAAGTTTCCCTCAGTTATGAAACCAAGGTTATCGAACCAGTAGGAGCAAGGAAACACCTCCAAGATGTTGTTGCCAACATGGAATCCTACACAACACAACCACAAAACTTTGCCCCCAACTTACAGTGAGGTTGTCAGTCTCATCGGTTTTGCTGAAAACAAAGGATTAAGCGTATTGTGCGGAAGAAAGTAAAAGCTTGCAGAAAGTAAACAGAAAACAGTAAATGATTGTAGATTGATGGTAAAAGAGAGGACTGGGGTCCATAGTTCACTAGTGGTGGTTCTCCTTAAGCTAACATGTTGGGTGAACAAATTATAGTGGGGCAATTGACAAACATCAAGAAAGCATACATGCATATACTAATCATCTTGAATCCTTTGAGATTCGATTGGGCATTACAACATTATACATAGACCATAATCCAATTGCATCTATGACTAATAATCCACCTTCAGGTTATCATCCGGACCCCCTCTAGTATTAAGTTGCAAGCAACAGATAATTGCATTACGCATTGCGTGTAAAGTAAACAATACGATTGTTCTATGAATAAAGGATTTTTGTTTTCTCCCTAGTAGCAACAACACATCTAGTACCTTAGAGATTTCTGTCACTTCCCCAGATTACTAGAGGCATGAACCCACTATCGAGCATAAATACTAACTTTTGGAGTTGCTAGCATCTACTTGGCCAAAATAGCTACTAACAACGGAAAGCATGCAAGATCACAAATAACTGACATGATAGAATCAATAATCAATCTGAAATAGCATCTCACTATCCATCGGATCCCCGCAAACACAACATGTAGGATTACAAATAGATGATCTTGATCATGAACGGAGCTCACAAGATCTAAACATGATAGCACAAAGTAGAAGAAACAACCATCTAGCTACTACATGGACCCGTAGTCCAAGGATGAATTACTCACGCATCACATCGGAGGCTTGCATGGTGATGAAGAAGGCCTCCAGGGTGAATTCTCCCCTCTAGTAGGGTGCCGGGAAGAGCTTCAGATCCCTCCCGATCTAGGGATGGAGATGACGGCAGCTACAGACTCTTTCATGGAATTTTTGATCGGGTACTTAGGGTTTCTGTATCGGAGGCATCTTATAGTCGGAAGGGGTGCGAGGGGGTGCCCTAGGCGGCCACACCACCCCCTGGCGTGGCCAGGCCTAGCCCGCGCGGCCAGGTGGTGTGGCGGCCCTCTGGCTGCTCTCCATCTCATATTCTGGCTCCGTGTCCCCCTCTGTGAAAAAATGACTATGGATTTTGTCCCGTCCAATTCCGAGAATATTAATTTTCTGACATTTCTCGAACCAAAAACAGCATAAAACAGGCAGCTGGCACTGTGGCATCTTGTTAATAGGTTAGTCCAAGAAAGTGTATAAAAAGTACTCCGAAGTTGGAACAAAACATAACAAACTACATAAAAACCAAGCATGGAACATCAAAAATTATGGATATGTTAGCAACGTATCAACATCCCCAAGCTTAACTCATACTCGTCCTTGAGTAGGTAAGTGATAAAAACAAAAAATAATTTTTCAGGTGACATGCACCATCATAAACTTGATCAAAGTATTAGTAAAACATTGATAGCTGGGATCATAGTACTTCAATCATAACATGAAAGACAAAGTTCTAACAATAAGGCAAAGCAAATATGTTGCAACATGAAAAGACACAAACAAAAGATTCATGAATAACAATGCTTTGCAAGACGTTTGTTTGTTTCACATAAACAAAACATAGCATAGTGGTATTCAGCTTGTCCCTCATAGAGTAGCAAATATAAATGCATAGGACACCTTCAAATTTTATAAGAGTGACTAGATATAAATAGTTTAAAACAAGCAATATCAAGGTATGCATCAAGCAACAAGTCTTGGGACAATGCACATAGAACTCAGAATGGCCACTATGCTCTCAAAATAGGTGCATAAAGCTAGAAGGTGGAGACTCATTGTATAAGTGGAAGAAAGGCCTTCATGGAAGGAAGTAGGGATTCAAGTCTCATAAAGAGCTTCCAAAAATTATGGTACTTATAGCTTTCAGCTCTCATTGCCCCTATCACAAGCATCTTGAAGTGATTAAGGTTAAAGTGAACACACTATGGAATATATGTTGGACAAAGTATAAGTTGGAAATCTCATGTCCCTTGAATACGAGGGCCGCTCCTCATGCTACTCAAGTTTAGTAACCGGTAAGTTCTTGTCATCGTAAGTACATGTGTATCATAGAGAACCGCCAACGGGGTACCCCTTGCCCGATGATACGGAAGAATCCCCATATCAAAATGACAAGGCAAGCAGACAACGAGCATCTCAGCAATCTTCTTATTTACCATGGGAAAATGGTGCTTTTTTCACTCTTTCCTCTTTTCTCATATCTTTTTTTCTCAATATCTGACTCTTTTTTTATAAGAAGAACGCTTCATAGACAGCTCATTATGGCTTCGCTGCAGGTTTCCACCATGACAACATGGATTAGACCGGCGGCCCAGGCGTTTCTCTAACACATATACATAACTCCATGGACTTACAAGCTCCCCTTTCATTTCACACCGACGACATCCATAGAAAAAAGAGCATGATATCAACTAGGTACAAAGTACAAGTGCAATGTTGAAAGCGTTCCCCATGACAGCCTGGTACTGCTAATCCCCAACATATAAGTGCAAGCATATACAACATAGATGACACAATGGTTCAAGTTTATTAAGGGCAATAAAAGTAAAGTGTGCCATCAAGTTCGTGAGAGCTTTAATCACTAATTTTCACATAACAAATTTAATTCGGAAGGTAGATAAAAACATGAATATACTTGGAATAGAAAATGCTAATAGGTAGGTATGGTGGTCTCTTTGGAATAACTTGGTTTTAGGAGTTGGATGCATGAGTGGAACTCATACTTGGTTACGAAGGCTAGCATAAGACTGAGAGCGACCAACTAAGAGAGCAATAATGGCCATAATCATGCAAAGCGACAAACCATCATTAATCAAAGCATAAAGTGATATTACAAGTCAAAAACTAAACGATCATAAAGGCTATGGTGACTTTGGATAGTCATAACATGGTGTGAGCATGCGCCAAGTCAACCCAAATAAAGCATCAAAGGAGAATACCACAATACTACGCTTTAATATGCTAAAAAACGCATGATCCTTCCAAGGCACATTAAGCAATCTCAATTATTTATACCAAGTCATGCTACAGCAAAGATCACTAAGCATAAAGCCAAAAAAATATCAAGCATGGCATGACAAAGCATAGGCCACAGTCAAAAACAAGCTCCTTTACCACTTAAGCATGAAATTTCCTACTCTTTTCCAATCCAAACCAAACTATTCAAAGACCAATGCATGAAAGAGGGGGTCCAACCAATTTATTCAAGCAAAATAAGAAAACCAAGCAAATGAAAAACCAAAACTAAAACGAAAAAGAAGACGCTCCAAGAACAACACAAATATGCATGAAACAATAAAAATGAAGTGTTTGGAAGAAACCTGGGATTTTTATTGATGAAGAAGGGGATGCCTTGGGAATCCCCAAGCTTTGACGCTTGTACTTCTTGGATATTTCTTGGGTTGACAAGCGTGGCATCCCGAATTTTGAGCTTTATTCCATTCTTCATCTCATTACTTCATTCCTTCCATACACCTAAAAATTTTCCTTCATACAAAACTTCACACAATCTTTATTAGCAACATTAGTGCAGTCAAGATAATAAGTCTTTGGGTTCAGTTTCAACACCAATAAAAATTCCATTAAAACACAAGCTACGGTAGCACTTCCCTCAAAAAGCTCAATTCCCCAAAAGAACTCAAAAAGGAACCAACAAGAAGCAAATGCAAATAATGGCAGAAATCTGTCAAAACAAACCAGCAGGTAAAGACGAAATTTTTCGAAGACCTTATGTTGATCAAATCAAAAAGTTTTGAACTAACTAAAGTTAGATAACAACCTGGGGAAGAAGAACAAAAATTCACGCCTCAAACCAACGTACAGATATTTTACAAGAATTTTTACGGTGAAGAACAAAAATCTGTTTCGGGACAGCAACTTTTCCAAGCATTACTTCTCTCTCATTAGAGGTTACTCTTGGCACAAAAAGCAAATAAAAAGTATAAGGAGAGGTTATTAGAGAGGTAACTTCCAAGACTCATATAAAACTTTTGGATTATCTCCCAATAAGTACTTTTCTTTAACGCCTTTAAGTTAGGCATAAGAAGCAAGAAAGGCATCAAGTGTTCTCAAATGAAGAAGCATTAAAAGTGATACAAGAAATATCTTCAAAAAGGCAAGGTATCTCATCCAAATAAGTTCTAGAGGATCCTCTCTCAATGCTTTTGGGTTCACTATTTTCATCAAACGGGTTTTCAGGAACAATCCAATCAATATTCTTTTTTATCGCTTCATGCATTGCTGCAAGTTTAAAAGGTATTGGTATCTTAGTTTCCTCCCCATTAGGTTCGGTTTTGTCCATCTTTTCTCGTGTACCAATAACATCTACACATGAGCCAAGCATATTAAAACGTTCAAAGACTTTCCTAGCTTCCTTGGCAACATCATAGAATTCCTTAAGCAAAGTTTCCAGGATAAAATCTCTCTTTTTAGGGTCCTCAATTTATTTAAGTTTAAGAAACATTACTTGCATTAAGGGGTTAAGGTTAACAAACCTAGCTACCAAAATGTGCACTAAAGAAGCTGTAAAAATTTCATAATTTGGAGCAAGTTCTGCAAGGGGTCTATCCTCAATATCCTCATGCTTACTAACATGATTAAAGAATTCTTCAATATTATCTTTTCCAATTATAGAGCCACTACCTATTGAAAGGTCTTTCGGGGTGAACTTAGGGATCAACATGGTGAGCTAAGAAAGAGGTACCAACTATAGAAAGACTTATTTTTTTATATTTCTAGTATAAAGAAGCAAACTAGTAAAACTAATTTTTTTGTGTTTTTGATAAAGAAACAAGAAAACAAAGCAAGAAAATAAACTAAGAAAAACAAAAACAACAAAGTAAAGAGATTGGGTATGAGGGACTCCCCTTGTGAAGATGTCCTTGTCTCCCCGGCAACGGCGCCAGAAAAGTACTTGCTGACTCGTGTAGTAACGAGCTCGTTGGGGAACCCCAAGAGGAAGGTATGATGAGCACAGTAGTAAGTTTCCCTCAATTATGAAACCAAGGTTATCGAACCAGTAGGAGCAAGGAAACACCTCCAAGGTGTTGTTGCCAACTTGGAATCCTGCACAACACAACCACAGAACTCTGCCCCCAACTTACAGTGAGGTTTTCAATCTCACCGGTTTTAATGAAAACAAAGGATTAAACGTATTGTGTGGAAGAAAGTAAAAGCTTACAGAAAGTAAACAGAAAGCAGTAAACGGTTGTAGATTGATGGTAAAAGAGAGGACCGGGGTCCATAGTACACTAGTGGTGGTTCTCCTTAAGATAACATGTTGGGTGAATAAATTACAGCGAGGCAATTGACAAACATCGAGAAAGCATACATGCATATACTAATCATCTTGACTCCTTTGAGATTCGATTGGGCATTACAACATTATACATAGACCGTAATCCAACGGCATCTATGACTAATAATCCACCTTCAGGTTATCATCCGAACCCCCTCCAGTATTAAGTTGCAAGCAACAGATAATTGCATTACGTATTGGGTGTAAAGTAAACAATACGATTGTTCTATGAACAAAGGATTGCTGTTTTCTCCCTAGTAGCAACAGCACATCTAGTACCTTAGATATTTCTGTCACTTCCCCAGATTACTAGAGGCATGAACCCACTATCGAGTATAAATACTAACTCTTGGAGTTGCTAGCATCTACTTGGCCAAGATAGCTACTAACAATGGAAAGCATGCAAGATCACAAATAACAAAGACATGATAGAATCAATAATCAATCTGAAATAGCATCTCAATATCCATCGGATCCCTGTAAACACAACATGTAGGATTACAAATAGATGATCTTGATCATGAACGGAGATCACAAGATCTAAACATGATAGCACAAAGGAGAAGAAACAACCATCTAGCTACTACATGGACCCGTAGTCCAAGGATGAACTACTCACGCATCACACCGGAGGCTTGCATGGTGTTGAAGAAGGCCTCTAGGGTGAATTCTCCCCTCAGGTTGGGTGCCGGGAAGAGCTTCAGATCCCTCTCAATCTAGGGATAGAGATGACGATGGCTACAGACTCTTTCATTGAATTTTTGATCTGGTACTTAGGGTTTCTGTATCGTAGGCATCTTATAGTCAGAAGGGGAGGCCGAGGTGGTGCCCTAGGCGGCCACACCACCCCCTGTCGCAGCTAGGCCTGGCCCGCGCGGCCAGGTGGTGTGGCGGCCCTCTGGCCCCTCTCCGTCTCGTATTCTGGCTCCGTGTCCCCCTCGGTGAAAAACTGACTTTGGCTTTTGTCCCGTCCAATTCCGAGAATATTCATTTTCTGACTTTCCTGGAACCAAAAACAACAGAAAACAGGCAGCTGGCACTGTGGCATCTTGTTAATAGGTTATTCCAAGAAAGTATATAAAAAGTACTCTGAAGTTGAAACGAACATAAGAAAGTAGATAAAAAACAAGCATGGAACATCACAAATTATGGATACGTTAGCAACGTATCATAGGCCAACAACTCAGATGACCTGAGTTGTTGGCCTACCAAGCAAGTAACCAGCCGCCGAGGATGGTGTTAGCTACTACGACCGCCTATCTAAAGCGGCGCGACAAAGCTACCCTCGTCACCTTCTTTGGGTACAACAACTTCATGTGGGACAAAGCATGGCACCCTAGTCGCGGCATGGCACCACCCATGGTGGGCACATATGGCGTTGACTCCCATTCCCCTCCGCCGCCCCTCTCCTTCCTTCCCTCCGGTAGCCACGACGACCGGCATGGAGATGGAGCTGGTGGTTGGCTTTCTCTGTCCTTAGTAGTAGTAGGTATTGTTTTTCTAAGTTGTGCCAGTGTGTCGTTTGAGGGTCGAGTGGAGATCGATGGCCTCCAGATCCTCCATGCCTTGGTCTTGATACACTCAGCATCACCTCATAGGTGGCATATGATGTTGCTTGTGAGGTAGATCAGGCCTTGCATCCCTCCAAATAAGGATGGCCGGCGGAGCCTAAGGCTGGGCAGTGGTTGCGTTTAGCTCTAGGTGCTCTTTTCCAACCATATACCCAAGCTCTCGTGGAGAGAGCCAATGGTGGCGGCAGAGGAGAAGATTCCTGGCTCCTTCAGTAAGAGCCATGTGCTTGGTTTCCTCTGGTTCTATAGGTTGGCGTTGCTTCTTCCTCCTCTTGGTGGCCATGGTGGAACGGAAGAGGATGGTTGCGGCACCACTATCGTTAGATGTAGAGGAACCTTGGGAACCAATGCAGCTCCTGGTGCCTCCAAGTGACGGTAATCAAGCCAAAGCTATCCCTGGCCAATGTGGCTGCATCTTGTTACCTCCATGAAGGAGGCCTCTCTCGGCATCGTCAGCCGTAGCTCGGCGTCGCTTTGCACCCAAGTGGTTCATCCTCGAGAGCGTCTTGGCGACCGGTGGCTTGCTTTCCTTGCCGCGAAGGTGCCCCCTTGAGTAGTGTCACAGACCTCGGCGTTGCCTTGAGGTCACCGATGATCGGCAGAGAAGAAGCTCTAGGACTTGATTGCTTTTTCCATTTTTATCCTAGATTTTTTTTTGCAAAGTTCAAGCCCCCTCCCTTAGGTATTTTAGGACTATGTATGCTTTTGGGGGGCTAGATGTAATTTGTACCCGCCTAGATATTTCAAGCAGTTTCTACGCCCTTTGGGGTGGTTCCCTTGTTCAAAAAAATAGAGAACGGTCTGGATATCGAACGTGGAGCGGGCAGGAGCAGCGGGCAAGTCCTTGCTTTGTAATCCACCATGTAAAACAGTTTTGGGCAGGAGCAGCGGGCAAGATCAAAAAAGTTACAAACTTACAAGTATCCTTCTCGAGGAGTATGTTCGCAAGAATGAAACTCAAAGAAATTAACGGGTGTCAAGACAAGCGGTGGAGCATATCTCACCTACGTTGTCCATCTTCTCAACCAGCTCACTCTCCATGGTACCTCATTGAGGCGTAGGACGCTCGAATTCAACTACGATACAAAAACTGACTGACCCGACAAAAGTTGTCTTTTGAGGCGAAAACTGGATGGACATGACGAAACTGAATTTCGGAGGAAAAACTGATTGACCAGGATGCTTCCATGAGGCAGAAACTAGTTAACCAGGTTAAAATTTGGAGAGCTCAGTGGTCTGGTCTTTCGCTTTAAAGGATATGATGACGTCGAGTGTGACCGATGCAGCTATGAAATGAGGTAGGCTCCTCCATGTCTCCCTCGTGAGGCACTTGACTATGGCTGGGGAGGGGACGACCGGTTGTGTGTTGACTTCTTGCTTGCTGATGACTGCAAGTGCACAAACCAATTGTAGCTATTTTTGAAGTAAAGATATCGAACCCACGGAGAGGTATTGGTAAAGGTCTTTATACCCCTCGTTACTCTCTACCAAAGAATACTTATAAGCTGTCTTTGATCTCAAGTAAAGGGTGTTTGAATTGTTTATGGTTGTTTGTAGAAAAATAATTAAAACAAGTAAAAGAAACCAAGTAACAAGATTGTATGAAAGCGTGGTGGAACTCAATAGGGCTAAAACATTCTCGGGGATGTAGGATACACCACTAGCATAGTATTATTGTTATATCTAATCAAGATAACATACTCCTTGTGTCATGATATGTGTGGAGAGAGCCCCATAATAATATGTTCACTACAAGGCTCGTAGGAAGCCACTTTGTTGAGCCAAGAGTGAGGTCACCTCTAAATAACCACTACGATGTCTGAGAGCAGTCACCCATACAAACCACCACAATTAAGGGTTTCCCCGTGGATATCGTAATTGGCTTAGGGAGTCCCTCTTTAGTCCTCCTCTGACCGTGTTGGTTATAAGCCGGCACCAATCTGTCACGAGGCATTCCGGGTATGCTTCCAAGACACGTCCAAAGGATTTCTCCCTCCCTTTAGTCCCGAAGGCAAATGATATGCAGGCGACTACGCATACCATCTAAAGAGAGAGATCAAACACAAATCATAATTATATCATAGACAAGCAAGTCATATCGACACAAGAATAGATCATCTTTATTACAAGTTCATAATGGTGCTAGGGTTTGTCCATATCCCCAAGAACAAAGGAACTACTCACTCATGGAAGCAATCAACAACATCATCATAATCAAATGAATGGATAAAAGCATGAAAGTAGATCTAATGCAAACCACAATTGGATCTAGAATTACAAAGAGATCTAGTAGATGAAAGATGGGAGTAATGGTGGTAGTGGAGATGCAGCGGTTGATGATGTGTTGTCCTCCAATGATCCGTGAATCAGCTGGGATTTTACCCCAACCAAGTTCCTCCTTCAGATCCTCTTGGATGTGGTTTTTCGTGGTTTTTGGTGGTTGTGAATGTCGGATCTCCCTCTCATCTTTGCCAGGGAGAAGTATTTGACGAGGCGGTCACGATGGCGCCTGGTACGGGAGTGGTCGTTATCGGTACTGATGCCTTCCCCTTGTTTGGTATTCTTCTAGGTGCGAAGGTAAATTTATAAAATGACTTTTATCACTTAGAAATATCGTATAATTACACAATATGATAGCTCTAATTGATATGTTCATATATGACTCCATGATTTGGGATCCTGTTGAAACAAGAACAAAATAGCACGCGTAGACGCAGTGAAATACAAAGATTCATACTCTATTTATGCAAAAACAAAAGGTAAATATGCTTTAGTTTTGGACTCATCACTTGCGCTCACCATGTTTCTATTGCACGACATACTTGTAATCCGGATGGTGGATATCAGGGACAAAAAGTCACCTAGCTTCTACGACCACTTACTGAAATAAAAACTAGATAAAACTGATAAGGTTAAATGGGCTTGGCCCATTGGCCTAGTGGGCTAACTAAAGGGTCTAGCCGGACTAGGTAACCTAGCCCGATCCGCAACCCCTCCCCTCGCTACACTGCCTCGCTCCGAGCCCCCCGACGCTGCCTAATTCTTGCTTGTTTCCCCCTCTAGCTCTATTATCTCTGTATTTATTAGCTAAGAAGAAAACGAACTAGTCTAAATTAAATCTGAAATAGCAAAACTGCCCTCGTCCAGATTCTTCAAGACGCGATACTGAGGAGGCCCAACTCGCTCCCAGTTTTGTCTGCTCTTCCCTGACCTAGCCGCCACGGTTGCTGCACCCCGCTGCCCCTACACCTACAGCTCCTCCACCACTCCCTTGGAGCGTGTTTGGTTGGGCTGATCTTTGTTTCTTCGTACGACACGGGAAGGAATAAGACCGTTTGGCTCGCTGCGTCGCATAGAATTCTTGTATGACACGAGATTTAAAGTAGGGCAAAAGTTGGTCCACTCGAAATGCCGATTTCGGCCATTTCCGCGGGAACAGACCCGCTGGGTGCAAATTCTTCCCCACGCGTGCAACCCAACCATGTAAACTTTACTTACTAAATATGGTTAACTTAATCCCCTCTAATCTATATAACCATGCAAAGATTCAAAATAAGTTGTACATGAAAAAGATGTGAATCGATGTTGTGAATCCACTCTCACGATCGGTTCCTAGTTTCGTTGACTTTTTAGGGATCTATTTCATGTTTATGTTTATGTTCATACGTTGTATGAATGAATTTTGCCAAATCCTTTATACACGCTCGACCGTTTGAAATTTCCTTCGAGGTGTAGCTTCGCCTCACCATTTCACACAACTTTCGTGTTACACATTTTTTGCGTTGATATTCATAAACGAGTAGATCTAAACTGTCCTAATATACATACATACACGTAGATCTTCTCGTATAGGAACATCAAATCATAAAACTCACAACATGAAAATCGTGTGGAATGATGAATGGAAGCTTTCCCTCAAAGGAAATTTCAAATGACCAACTGCGTGTGACAAATTTGACAAATTCGGTCAAAAAACTCTAAAAGAGAAAATGACGTAGCGTTTCAAACACTCATCAAAATTACAAATCATTCGCGGTAGTAGATTCGTAACATCTAGGAGCATCTTTTTTATCTAGACATTATCTCGAATGGAGGCATAGTCAGGTAGATTAGAGGGGATTAAGATCTAATACGTCAGTTAGAGGCATAACACCATTGCCTCTTATGCACACACGCACATGAACCAAAAGTCAGACCCTTTTAGGGGGAAACGGGAATACTTGGTTACCAATCAAGAGCCCCAAATTATCCCAAGTCAAATCTCCCACCATGCAGCATCTAGCGAGCCAAAATCAAAAAACAGGAAAAACCCGCACATGAACCCAACACGCCCTCGATCTCCGTCGTCCTCCCTTGCTGGCCTAAGGTAAGGCAATCTCTCTCCCCCTTTTTTCATTGTGTTATTTCTTTAGTACGGTTGGTCTGAGACGATGAACCCTAGGTTTTGAGAGCGATTTAGATGGGGATTTGAGTGGGATGGGCTGGATTGACGAAGGGGGTGATGGATATTACAAAGGTAACATCATATTCCCCTGTTTGGGTCTGATTTATGCTTTAGTTTTGGTGTGAAATTTCTGATTTCTTGTTACTACATTGAATAGGATCGATGCAATGTATGTGCCTTGTCTACCCAGCGGCGTTACCACTAACTTCCTCCGCGTTTAACTTTTGCATGTTAGTCAGATTCCCTATGGCTATTTATCGAATTTTGTTTGATTAGCTACACACCAGTTTGCGGATGGATTAGCCATTGTGTTTTAATTAATACTTGCTGCTTTTCGATAGTTTTGGACAGAACATTGCAAATTTCGTACACCAAAGGAGAAGGTTAAGGTGACTAGTCTTCTTAATACAAGGAGTAAAAGGAGGATGCTTCCCGATAATATCATAATCGACTCTATCCGCGAGAAGAACTTCCTTTCTCCCAAGAGTGTCTTTGAAACATATGTCATCAATATTTCCGTTCTTCGTGGTATACTCAAGTACTTTACACTCTCCTTCATTGAATGAACAAAATGTACTACCTTTGTTCCATAATATAAGCCTTTTTAGCAAGGCTTTAAAGAGATCTTTTGTGCCTCCGTGAACTTTAGTTTATTCTCTCTATTTTCACTATCGATACGACGTAAACTCTGGCTCTTAGCCTCCTCTCAGTGAAAATTTATGCAGAGAATCTCTACCGCATTACAACCATTTAAAAGGGTGTAAAAGCACCCTCCAATTATCAAAACTTCTGTTCATTGGTGTTATCCGTCATTCAATAATATCCACGATAAATGCTCTATTAAAATCAGTGACCATTTTTTTCTTGAACGGACATTTATCATCCTATTCGGGGTGGGAATGGGTCGGGTCGGCCCGGCAGGTCGCTGACCCGACCCAAAAAAACAAGGTCGCTGGGCCGGTTAGGTCGACCTTATATGAAAATCAGGTCAACGGGGCTGGCACTGACTAACCCATTGGGTCGGCCTGGTCGACCCACCTCTAAGAAGACTTGGATTTCATATGTTCAAATTAACACTCTCGTTATTTCCAGTGCACAGCCAGCTTCAGCGAGCAGCATCAGATTGATTTGAATTTTTGCCATGCACATATGCTAGGATTGGGTTTGTGACCCACTGGATATCCATGTCGATAGATTAGTATAATAATTGGTCATTAGCCCAGTATACCAGTTATTCATCAGTTTAGCTAAGTTTTGTACACGTACTAGGTAAATATATTTGAGATGATTCTAGTATAAATGTAAGTGAAAAAAATGTAAGAAAGTTATAATTTGGGTCGGCCCTAGATACCCATTGGGCCAACAAGACTACTAACTTCTAGTGAAATAGGTCGACCTGTGGTCTCCCAAAATGGCCCTGAGGCCACGGGGCCAGGTCCAAGGCTAGAGCCGGGTCGGCCCATTTCCTATCCTGACATCCTATATAACTAAGAAATTCACCCCCACTAACTATTTATCTCAACATGCAGGCTATCCACTTCATCAAAATCCTCACTACCTATTTCTCTAAACATGCAGACTATCTAGCTCGTCTAGGTTGCCATGTCAACAGTTTTCGTTTTGTTTATTTCTTTCCCCGTTTCTTTCTCTGGAAAATCCGTATGTGTCCAAACCAGCCTAGAGAAGAGCATCTTCACCCGGGTTTTCAAGAAGGCGTTTCCAGGGCGATTTTTGTCTAAACGGCGAAATTTCGTCCATTCACGTTCCCAGGAGGTCGAATTCGTTCAGATTCAGCCCAACTTTCATCGGGTGTTTCCAGACCGAACCTAGGGCGCTGGGAACCGCCTAGGAACGCCGGACGCAGCGAAAAACAGGTGGACCAACCTTGTCGGCGAGAAAACCCCATTCCCAACCCTGACTCGGCTCTCCCGTGGCAGAGAGCTTTCGTCGCCGCCATGTCGTCGCCGGTGAGGTCACACCAGGCCAAGCCAAAACCTGGCCTGTAGATAGGTCTGCCACCTCCATCGCATCCTTCCCCTCCCGCTAGGCCTCATTCCGCCGTCCCAGCTTCGCCGCAGCTCGGCTTCGTCCCAATCTCCCGCCACCTCGCCTGCGAAGTGTTCGACGTTTTGCTCGTTTGGCCATGGACTCCGATAGAGAGGATAAGTTCACCCTGTTGCTGGAGGAAGAGACCACATCAGCCGCCGAAGAGGAAGAGCACATGCAGATCCTCGCGTCCTTGGCCCGACTGTACACGCGGACTACATCGCCGAATCGTGAAGGATTGGCGAAGGCTCGCCGGAAGTGCAAAGCAAGGCAATGAGTGGAGGTATACTACATGCTATACGCCGACTACTTCACCAACGAGCCGCTGCAAAAAGAGGTCATGTTTCGGCGCATTTTAGGATGAGCCGGAAACTCTTCCTCAACATCGTGCATACCATCCGGGAGTTCGACCCCTATTTCGTATGCAAGAAGGACTGCACCGGCATGGTAGGGTTTTCCTCACTGTAGAAGTGCACAGTGGCGATGGGTTGCTTGCATATAGAGCTCTAGGTGACAGTGTCAATGACTATCTCCACATGGCCATGTCCACTGCCATTGATTGTTTGTACATGTTCTGCAGGGCAGTGATTATAGTGTTTGGGCCATAGTACTTGAGAACTCCCAACGTTGAAGACATTGCTCGGATCCTCGTAGTCAATGAAAGTAGAGGATTTCCTGGAATGCTTGGAAGCATCGACTGTCTGCATTAGCACAAGAAGAACTGTCCGTTTGCTTGGCAAGGAATATACAAAGGTCACAAAGGAGGTTGCACTATGATACTCGAGATAGTTGCTACACAAGATCTTTGGATTTGGCACTCCTTCTTTGGCATGGTAGGATCGAACAACGACATCAACGTCCTCCAGTCCTCAAATGTCTTTGCCAAGCTTGTTGAGGGTCATGCTCCTGTTGTGGACTTTGAGCACCACTACAACAAGGGATAATATCTCGCAGAAGTCATCTATCCAAGATGGCCAATATTTGTGAAGACTATCTCAAGCGCAATGCTCTCCAAGCATTCTCAGTTTGCTAAGAAACATGAAGCTTGCAGGAAGGACGTGGAGCGGACATTTGGTGTGCTTCAACAGAGGTTTGCAGTTATTCGGTTTCTTGCTATGACCTGGTCGAAAGATCAGATGTGGGAAGTGATGAACTATTGTGTGACCTTGCACACCATGATCATTGAGGATGAGAGAAACGACCCAGTGGATTTGGTGGAGCGGGACGAGCCATATTACAGCCAGAGACCCCCTACAGAGCCTGATCACCAGGTGTCGCCATCGTGGGATGCATTCATTGCAATGCGTCAGGAGATCTGAAACCCGGTAGTGCATCAACAGCTATAGGATGATCTAGTTGAGCACATACGGATACACAAGAGAAACACGTAGATGCCGAGCATGATCTGACCGAACTATATTGTATTTCATGCCGAACTATGTCTAATTTAACGCCGAACTATGCCGAACATTTCTCTGTATTCATATTTATGCCGAACTATACCGGACTCTCTTTAAATTTGAGCCGAATTTAAATAAAAACTCGCCGCTTTTACCTCGCCTAGGAACGCGGATGAAAAACTGGACGTTCCCAATTAGAAAGTTACCTCTGTCCGGCAATAAGCTTGGGATTTCGGTCCGAAAACGCATAATCTTTAGCCCATTCTCCAGCCCGCACTGTTTCTCTTCCCCACGCCGAAATAGACCTGGATGGACGGACCGCTGCTCCTCCTCCCTCAGTCAATGTCCACTAGCGCTCTCTATTCCTCTCCCTCTTTGCCTCCCCGCAATTCCCGCGACAAACAGCTGCACAACGAAATTGATGCAGGCTATTGAATTTCCCCCTATAAACTCCATGCGCCTTGACCGTTCGCACCACCGTTCCCCACTGCTCACCTCCCTCCATCTCCTCCTCCTTCTCCCTATCCATTTTTCTTCGTTCAGAGGAATTCGAGGCGCCGCTACCTCACTACCTAGGCTGCCTCCTCCCTCGAGCTTGCAGTTCTCAAGGACGACCCCTCCATTCTCCAGCCCTGCATGCGTTAGCTTCTTTATGTGTCCCCCTTTCTCTGTTGAAGTGGAACTTCATATATACGGATTGTTCATGAAAATCTTTATTGGAAATTTGGCGAGATAGCGATTTGGAGAATACGTGGGTGAGATTGGTATCTCAGCTAGCACTGCATTGGGATTTCATCGTGGTACCTCCAGAGACATGTGCTGGAATTTATTAGAACTGGATCTAAGTTCAGTGCCCAATTTGAATGTGCGTCCTTTTGGGATTATTCTTTATTTTCACATATTTGTCTTTCCTGATTTTGTAAGGCTTCCTTGTCGATTTCAGTTAGCGACTTGGGCATGTATAAGTCATCCACGTTCTTCGTCCATTGCAGATTCCCTTCAAAAACTATTTAAACTTGGACAAGAATTTACTAATTCACTTTTATTCTACATTGCAGGTTCGCTTCAAAGACTATTTTCTCCAGATGTACTACTGCCAGACATTTGGATCCCACCTTGGCACCTTGCAAGATTTCCACTTTGATTGCAGCGTTTCCACCTGAAGTTTCTTAACTAGTGAAAAATACTAGTAGTATTTTATTTCTATTCAGTTGAAGCTGGCAGCTTACATTGTTATCCTTTAAGTAACAAGATTGAGTGGCCTTAACTTTATCATGTACGGATTATTACAGCAGCTCACAGGCTTGATAGGTACGATTCTACTGAGATCGGCATGCCTCTTATTCTGAACTTTTTAACTGGTTGGTCTGAGAGGTAATGACTAATCTGTAGGTAGTGGCCAATAATACTTCCATGGGTCATTGGAAAGGCCCTGTGACATCATTGATGGGAAAAAAGAAATTCTTCCACAGATGCAGTGGAAACATTTTTGATGTTATATATGTGTTAAATCATTGCTTCATTGAATTTTTGTCATAAACAAAGTAGATCAGGTATATCATAATTGCAGTCAAGTTGTATGCACTCCTTTTTTCAACTCTCCGTACTTTCATTGGCCAAAAGAATTTTCAATTCTGTGTGCTGTCGCAACCCAAGTACTCATTCTAGGCAGAAAATAAGGTGTCTAGCCTTTGTGATAGCAGGTTGCTAGATGACAATATGAATCAGGTATTGTAGAACTTTTTAATACTGTTTCCTTGAAAACCTGTAGATGAAGCAAAGATATTCTATATTTGTGTATTCATAGTCTGTTTGTGTGCAGTCAGTGTTCTCAAAGGTGTCGTGTTTTGTTCTGTAGTGTTAAGATGATCATGCCAAGTGAAATAACATATATATGAGGTGTGTCGTTTCCGGACCCTCAAACTTCAGTCTCATGTCTACTGCGAGTTGGGCCGAATGAAACAGACATATCCTGTTACGAAATCTACTTCATCTCTTTAGAAATAAGCCCTGTTTATTGCCCCATATATATACTTATTATTGTAGTCCCAAAATAGATGTCACGGGTTTGTCAAAATTTGTATGCATTTATATACTAAACTGTGTCTAGATTGAGTCGGATGGAGTACATTGCATTGATTTTTCACATTTTAAAGTCTCTCTCAAGAACTTCATTACCTAATGCTAATACTGGATGCTCTAGCATGTGCGTTGGGTGCAATGTCGCTGAATATTGGATTAGCTTTTAGAGCAACATGATCACAATCACATTTTTTATTTCATCAGTCATTAGTTATCGAATAGTTCTCTGAAACGACTCTAAGAATTAGTGCGTCAACATAGCTTTCCTTAATACCGTGTACACTATTTGTCCCCAAGATTTGTATTTCCGTTGAATCATCTATGGTATATCTTGGTTCGCAGTTCTCTTACAACTAATGTTGTGGTGTTCTCATTACATTGGTTCATTTGTTACTAAATGGGTGGGTGCTTCTATTTCAGCTATTAATATATTTTTAGGTATAAAAAATATTTCTGCAGCAATGCGCGGGGTTTCATCTAGTTTGTCTTAGAAGGTAAGCACCGAGACGACACAAAGTTTACAGCCAACAAAGAGAGAAAAAGAATGGCAAATCAGTGACCATTTGAAATGCCACTTTGTACATGACTTCCAACCTTTTGTAGGTATAGAGGAGACATACATGTTTACTTTGGGAGACAAGTGGAGTACATCAACTACTCCCTTCGGTCTGGTTTATTAGATACGCACGTAGTTTAAAAAACAAGTTTGACCATTAATTTTGGTCAACAAATTTTACGTAATATATCACAAAAATTATACCATTGGATTCATCTTCAAAAGTACTTTCCAATGATATATTTTTTAGGATATATATTGCATATTTTATTGGTCAAACTTGTTCTTAAACTACATGCATGTCTAATAAACCGGACCGGAGGTAGTATTGATCTGTATGTACACCAAAGGTAGGTATGACTAATTCTAAGTTAATGGTCCTTTCTTTTAAACTGATGCCATGGTAAAACTTTGTAACAAGTGCATACAGAAATGTAGAATGGACGAGGATAAATTTGCCATTGGCCGCATTCGGACCCTCACCATTAACATTACTTCTCCAGGCCCCTGACAGGCCTCCGCACGCCTTGAGAGCTAAATGCTCCCATGTCTCGAAGAGTTGATCGATCTAGCACGCGACATGAGTGGAGAGGCTGAGGAGACGGTGACTGGAGCAGACACATGTCCTGTGGACAGTGGCGGAGCCAGGATTGGAGCAAACCCGGGCCAAAAATTTAACGCAAAAAAGGGCAACTAAAATACTCTTTTAATTGCATAGAAAATTTGGCATGATTACAAAACTAAAGTATGATTCAAACCCTATTATTAACAATTACAACCGTGTACATAAGAGGGGGCAAAAAACTAGAAATAATAGTATGGGTATACTCCTATAAAGTATGACTTTAACTTGTTTGAATAATTTTTTCAGTTTGAGGGTTTGCATTTGTTAATTGGTTTGTTGCTGAAATCACTGGATACAAATCATCTTCTATTCCTAAAACATGAAACTGAGAACAATAATTGTTAGATAAACAAATCAGTCACGTGCTCACAGCCGAGTCGAAAAGCTCAAGAACAGTTTAGACTAAGGAGCAGAGCAAGGAAGGCTGAGTACGTAGTGGTAGAGCCGCACAGCAGCAGCAATCGGGCGGCGTTAGTAGAGGGTCGCGCGGAAGATGACGAGAGGCGGCCAGGCTGGTGGGACGGGTCAATGGTGCAGCGCAGTCAGCTGAATAGAGTAGCGGGCGGCGTCCTCGCAGCATAAAGAATGGCGTTACATGGTCCGTGAGTTCGGAAAACTTTGCAGGCTGGGCTGCCGTTGACGGAGAAGCAGAGAGCCAGGGGCGTTGGCGGCGACCACGTCCCGAGCGAGCAAGGGGAGAGGAGCGAGACGGAAAGGTCTTGATTTGATTCGTTCGATCGTCGTTCGCTAGCGTCATAGGCCAAGCCTAGGCCTTGCCCAGGGCCAAATCAAAATATCGAGTAGCTAGTAGGCTGGGCAATATGCTGCGCCCCGGGCCATGGCCCTGGTTGCCCGGGGTGTAGCTTCGCCCCTGCCTGTGGAGACTGACGCACGTGAGTTTTCTTATAATCTTCTTGAACGAGAAAAGCCTTCTTCTCGGTCTCAGCGTTGTCGCGGAGGTGATGCTCCCGGCGGCGCTCAATACGCGTCCGGGCATCTTCTCCTTGGTGCTCACACAGGATCCGGCGTAGGTCTCGTGATCACAAGGTCTGAGAGGAGCCCACAGAAGCGCGGTCGTCACCTCTCCCCTAGTCAAACTCCGGGGAGGTTCTCCCTCACGGTGGCACTCCGAGCGGCCATGATTCGGCATGTGATAGGTGTGCTCCGTGGCTCTTCTGCTAGCGGGGAAGGGGGTGGCTATCTCCCAACGCTGGGTCTCGGCTAGCCCCCTTGTTCCACAAGAACGTGAGACGGTGGGTACCCCTTGGTGACGAGCGGCGCTGACGAAGTGGGCCAACCTCGCTAGCCAAACGTTGGCGTGCGAGTTGTCCCTGACTGCTTCCGGCAGAAATTCCAGCATAGCTTCCGCAGTGGCTAAAGCAGCGACATGGCTGGGGGCTCTAGAGGGAGTCAGGGTAGGCCACTGGCTACCAGCGGCAGCTGAGCCCCCTGGGGCCAGGGTGCTTCTTCATGGGGACGCGGGGCGGGCCAGCCAGGCGAGTTCTGCCTCGTAGGATTGTTGCCTTTCCCAACCGGCGTCCTCGATGCGCGTGAGCGCTCCGCCGAGAGAAGCTCTCTGCTAGGTCATGGTTCTGTCAACGCACCCCTTGAGGGCACGGCGGTCCGAGTGGGTTCTTCATTAGAAGTAGGATGGCTGGTGGCTTCTTCTTCCTGATGTTGCCGCTCCGCTTGGCATCGAGTGGCGCTAGCGCGAGTAGTAGCCCCCACTGTGCCCTGGACGACTCCTCCTGAGCTCTGAGGCATGGTGGCAGGGGTTGTGATCTTGTGTTGCCGGAGGTGTTCCCCCTACCTAGCGCGCCAGATGTCCTCTTGATTTTCGACACCAGGGATGTGAGTCCCCCTTTGTTGTTTGGCCAGGGGCGCAACGTCTGGCGAGCTAGCCGAACACAATCACAGAGAGAGGCACGATGTTTTTTACCCGGGTTTAGGTTCGCAGCGAGCAGAGCCCTATCTCCTGCAACTATCTACTATCTGATTGTCACTGAAATACAATGGGTTCCTTCTTCGGGGGGTTTCTCTACTCTAAGCCAATTGTCCCCCTCTCTAGCTCGACCTAGGCCTTCTTTTATACAGACACACGACTGGCCATAGAGTGCATGTCATCAACGTGGGGAGCCTGTGCTGTCGCCTCTGTGCATCATGATGGACTCTAGTAAGGTAGCCTGAGGCATATAGGTTAGAGGTAGCCCTGCTGATCCTGGCACGAGGGATGCTTCCCGGGTAGCTTTGCTCCCGGGCATCGCGCACATGGGCCATCTAGGAGGTGGGGGCAGGATCGCGAGTTGCTTTCGGGGAGAGCCCTCGGGCGGATTTCTCCGCAGAACCGACATCCTGGCGCGGGGGATGCTTCCCGGGTAGCTTTTCTCCCGGGAATCTACCCGAGCATCGTGCACCCAGGTCGTCCCGGAGGTGGGGTCGCGAGTTGCTTCCGGGAAGAGCCCCCCGGGCGGATTTCTCCGCGGAACCGACATCCACCAGCTATCCCTACAACTTGGTATCGTCGTTGTACTTGGGAGTGCTGCGTGGGGAGGGAGAACTTCTCGAGAAAGGCTTCGATTGGATGCGAGGGCTGAAGCAGATCGAGACAGCTGCGCTTTCTTCCTCTAGGGCTTGCGAAGCGGTGATCTGTTGATCCGAAGCCAGGCATTATCTTCGTCAAGGACACGGGGACCTAAACAACTTTTTCTACAGGACGAGAGACGGCTGTGAGAGCACTCGAGTTCGCTTGTCGGGCCAGATGCTCTATGGAGTCTAGATTGATGCTGCGCTCGCTTGTCGATTGGTGCGGCTGACCGGCAAGCCTAGGTGGCCAAAAGGTGGTGGTTGCGCCTATGGCCCAACCGGGAAGCCCAGTTGCTGTGTCCCCCGCGGTCCAAGTAGCCGAGGCGTGCTCGGGCCTGGTTCTAGCAAGCCAGCTTACTGGACAATAACTTCGATCGATGTTCCTCCAGGGCATGCGAAGCGGCGATCTGTCGAGCCGGAGCCAGGCTTCATCTTCGTCGAGGATGTGGGGTCCTAGATGGCTTTTCCCGCAGGACGAGAGCCTACAGTGAGAGCAGCCGAGTTTGCTTGTCGGGCCAGATGTACCCGGGTGTCTAGATCAATGATGCGCTCGCTCGTTGATCGGTGTCGATGTCCGGCAAGCCTAGGTGCCCAAAAGGTGGTGGTTGCGCCTATGGCCCAACCGGGCAGCCCAGTTGTTGTGTCCCCCACGGTCCAAGTAGCCGAGGCAAGCCCGGTGAAATGGATCGTATGGGCACCTAGAGGGGGGGGGGGGGGTGAATAGGTGCTACTTCAAATTTTAATGCCTTTTCAATTTTAGGCTTATCACAAAGGGTAAATTCTCTAGATAAACTATTAGGTGAAATTTTCCTATAGCAAACATATCTACTAGCGAGTAAAGAGATGGTGGAAGAGGAACGAGTAAACCGTAGTGAAGCACGCGGAGACACGGGATTTGTTTGACTGCAGTTCCTTCCATGTTAAGGGAAGTACGTCTGTGTTGGAGGGGTGAGCGGTACTAAGACCACCACGCCACAATAGGCCTCACCCTGTTCTCCGATGGATCCCGTCACCAAAGGCCTGATCTACCTTTCCACTATAGGGACCCTTCGAGGCGGGTACTGATGCCTTTACACAACTAGCGGGGCACAAATCTACAATCAACTTGGAGGCTCCCGTAATGACAACAAGCTGCCATAAGAACAAGTTATCAATAACAACGAACAAGATCTAGATATTGACAAGAATACTAGATTGGGGATTTCTCCAAATGAATGGAGAGGAGTTGATGTGCTTGATTCGTGATGATGATGATCCTCTCCTCCTTCAATTCCCCCAAAGATCGAAGCCTTCGGGTGGTTGAAGTGGGAGATCTAGAATGGGAGCTCTTGCAAAGGGTCTGAATAATTTCGAATGAATCAAGAAGACTGCTTGTTGGGGAAGAAGGGATATTTATACCCCTTCCAAAACCAAGCCGTTGGAGATTTCGAGGGCCGGATTATTCGGCCCAAGTGGGGGCCGGATTATCCGGCCTAGGGAAAACTCCGCCCCAGACTCGGATTATCCGGTACCAAAAACCGGCCACGAACAGAAGCTCACGTAGACTTGCCCTTCACACTTTCTTTTGGGGATCGGATTATCCGGCCTAGGGAAAGGTCGGATTATCCAGTGGCTGGAAAAATCCGCCCCTAGACAAGGAATATTTGGGGGAAATTCCGGCCCTAGACAGAAGCTTGCGCAGGAGCTCACTTGGGCGATTTCCCTGGGGCCGGATTATATTCATTTAGTACAACAAAACTGGCGTATTATAATCATTACCATACCTGCATTTGAAACTTACATGGGATTCTTTGTTTGTGAGACACCAACATGATCATCTTGTTACATATGCTCTTCAGATTCAACATTAAGTTCAATATCCATGTTGTTTTCCAGTGGTGCAAGAGAATCCATTGCAGTTGATGGCCAGCCTGGCAGTTAGCTCGCCACTCTTTTTTCCTTTGATGGGTTTAGATTTTTCTTTGCACATAAAAATTGATGAGTCCGGATTTTGGTGGTAGTGGTGTAGGGGCATCTAGATGAGAAAATGGACCAGAAACACCCGTATACTTTTCAGTTGGCTTGTTAGCTTCTTCAGTATTGTCTTGTTTCTTTCTTTCACCCAATTTAGCTCCCACTTCTGCTTCAGATGATTTTGCTGACTTGTCCTCGGCTGGTTTTAAATTAGATTCTTCTGCAGTCTTGGGTTTTTTAGCTGAAGCTGCCCTTTCTCCTGCTTCTGCATTTCCCAGAGATGGCTACTTAGGTTACGAATTGCGCCATAGGTTATTTGCCCCATCAACTTAGTTTGACCGGCAACACCTACTGATTTTTGTGCAATGTCCTTCTCAATCTGCACAGACAAGATCAAGATGTATAGTTAAGTGTCTATATGTATCATAGATGAATAAATAAATTAATTGATAAAATATATGTGCATCTTGAGCATCATATATTTTAGTTAAATCTGTGTCATCTTGAGCATCAAAAGAACATCCATGTTCATCCGCGTCTCGACTAACCTATTCAATGTTGTTTACTTGCTATAACCCAATTCAGCTTTCATTTCTGTTTTAGCTGTCTTTGCTGACTTGTCGTCAGCTGCTTTTAAATTAGATTCTTGTGCACTTATGGATTTTCCAGCTGAAGTTGCCCTTTATCCTGCTGTTGTATTTTCCAGAGATGTCTTTTCATGGTTAGTAATTGCACCCGGTGTAATTTTCCCAATCAACTTAGTTTGATCTGGAAACCCATTACGTGCTGATTAATCTGCGCATACAAGCTTGAGATGTAACAATATGTTGGAATTTATGTAACAAGATGGATATGTATAATTAAGTTTCTCTATGTATAACGGTTGAATAAATAAATTGATAGAATATATGTGCATCCCTCTAAACACCTTCATTATTTCAGCTAAATCTGTGTCGTCTCCAGCATCAAAGGAATGTCCACGTCCCTCCACGTTATCTAGAAACCTATTCAATGTTATTGACTTGCTAACAGGAAAAGTCATTTTATGCCCAAGCATTCAAAGATATTTCATATGGAAAGAAAATATACTAGTGTTTTAAATGAAATTGTAGTGAAAGATAGATTTTCTTAAGTATACCATTAAGATGACATACTTGCTTTTGTTAAGGCTACATTAATTCTCCTATCGCACTTAAAGAGGCCTACAATGTTATCACTATTTCACCTGACTGTTGAGAATATTATTATGTTTTCTCTCCACCTTGAAATGAATCTATGGTTTGTACTTGAACAAATAGGAATTCATAATTATCATATTTTTCAATTATTTGTTGCAAGGCAGTAATTTGGATTGCATATGGAGATATTACACCAACACTGATTTTCTCCTTCAGATGGAGCATCATGTAGTAGTAGACAAATGAAACACCAATTAGGTTTATCCAAATCTTAAAGGAGCGCTAGTCGATAGGTGGACTATCCAATGTACCTTTCTCAAGCCTGCATACAATATTGCCTGCCACAATAGTTCCGGCCATATTTTTGTGCTCAAATCACTAAGCTCTTTGTTACCATCTTCAATATCGATGAATGAATAAGATCCACAGATATCACCATCGAGATATCTGTTGTGATGGTCATTGACATTAGGACCATCTTCAATTTCTCTATTATAAAAAGTATTATTTGGAAATACACTGATGGAAGGGTGCATTCTATATTGCACATTTAACAAATGATTTGGGTTACTGAGTACATCTAATCTCTCGAAAAGGCTTCTTTGAAGCCCAATATCTTTCACAATCTAGTAGATACTAGAAAGGATAAAGTATGAGCAAATATGTAAAATATGAGCAACTATGGATAATCTTGTACCTTACATAACTTGCTCTTTACAACTGGTTATAGTTGTTTATCATCTCCAACAAGAAACAAATTATTGAACCCTTGGTGTTGGAGATGTATCATAGATTAACATTCTTTTAAGTTTGCTGCCTCATCAATAACCAAGATCTCATATTTCTTGGACGGCAACTTAGAGGACATACTAGTAGTGCAAAGTATAAGTGATGCTCGATTTAAATTATTTTATTGCACATCTTCCCAAGAAGTACCTAGATCATATGGCAGTATATTACTTGCATATTTTCCTAAGAAGTACCTGGATCAAAACGAGATAATGTCAGTCAAAGATTCAATACAAAAGTTGCAGTTGTTGATGTGTCCAGATGGTCTCTATTTTGACGAGTATTTTACTAGCATCACTGAAAGTTATTAAAAGTATTAGAAATCTCAGTTTCCTAATAAAGAAAATAATTTGAATCGAGCAACAGTTATACTTTGCACTGCTAGTATGTCCACTCAGTTGCCGTCTAAGAAATATGAGATCTTGGTTATCGATGAGGTAGCAAAATTAAAAGAATGTGAATCTATGATCCTTCTCGAACACCAAGGGTTCAATAATTTGTTTCTTGTTGGGTATGATAAACAACTAGGACCAGGGTACAAGATTATCCATAGTTGCTCATACTTTACGTATGTGCTCATACTTTATCCTTTATACTATTTATTAGATTGCTAAATATGTTGTGCTTCGAAAAAGCCTTTTCGAGAGATTAGATGTGATTGGTTACCCAAAGCACTTCCTAAATATGCAATATAAAATGCACCCTTCCTTTAGTGTATCTTCAAATAATATTTTTATAATGGAGAATTTGAAGATGATCCCAATGTCAATGACCATCACAACAGATATCACCACCATCGATGGTGATATCTATGTCTCCTATTCATTCATCCATATATAAGATGGTAAGGAAGAGCTTAGTGGTTTGAGCACACGAAATATGGTCGAGGTTGTTGTGGCAAGCAATATTGTATGCATGCTCGAGAAAGGTACATTGAATAGTCCACCTTTCGAAGATTTGAAATATTTGGATAAAGCTAATTGGTGTTTCATTTGTAATATCTCTATATGCAGCCCAAGTAGCTGTCTTGCAACAAATAATTGGAAAATATAATAACCATGAATTCCTGTTTGTTTAAGTACAAACCATAGATTCATTTCAAGGTGGTGAGAAGGACATAATAATATTCTCAATAATTAGGTGCAATAGGTAGGCTTCCTTGACAAGAACAAGGTATGACATCTTAATGTTTATACTTAATAAACTCTATCTTTCACTATAATTTCATTTAAAATAGTACTATATTTTCTTTCCATAGGAAGTGCATTTTGATCTTTGGGCATAAAACGATTTTGCGTGCTAGAAAGTCAACAACATTGAATAGGTTACTGGATAATGCGGAGGGACGTGAATGTTCCTTTAATGCTGGAGACGACACAGATTTAGCTGAAATAATCAAGGTGTCCAGGGGATGCACATATATTTTATCAATTTATTCATTTGTGATATATAGATACTTAACTATACATCTCCACCTTGTTGCATAAATTCTAACATATTGTTCTTGTATGTGCAGATTACAAAGGATGTTGTGCAAAAATCAGCACCTAATGGATTTCCAGATCAAACTAAGTTGATGGGCCAAATTATCTGCGGCAAAATTACTAACCATGAGAAGTCATCTCTAGAAAAATGCAGCAGCAACAGAAAGGACAACTTCAGTTGAAAAAATACATGAGTGCAGAAGAATCCAATTTAAAAGCACCTGACGACAAGTCAACAAAGACAGCCGAAGCAGAAATGGGAGCTGAATTGGGTGAAAGGCATAAAACGACTTTGTGTGATACCAAGTCAACAATTTTGACTAGGTTAGGCGATGACGCGGATGAACATGGATGTAACTTTGATGCTCGAGACGACGATTTAGCTGAAATAATCAAGGTGCCTACATAGAGACACTTAACTATACAACTCCATCTTGTATGTGCAGATTGAAATGGATGTTGTACAAAATTCAGCAGGTGCGACTGGTTAAACTAAGTTGATGGGGGCAAATAACATGCGGTGCAATTTCTAACCCTGACAAGCCATCTCTGGGAAATGCAGAAGCAGGAGATAGGGAAGCGTCAGCTGAAAAATGCAAAAGTACAAAAGAATCTAATTTAAAACCAGCTGAGGACAAGTCAGCAAAGACAGCTGAAGCAGAAATGGTAGCTGAATCGGGTGAAAGAAAGAAGCAAGAACCCATTGAAGAAGTTAACAAGCTAGCTGAAAAGTCTACGGGTGTTGCTGGTCCATTTTCTCATCTAGATTCCCCTGCACCAGTAGCACCAAAATCCGAACTCATCAATTTTTATGCGCGAAAAAAATCTAAACCCATTAAAGAAAAAAGACTGGCGAGCTAATTGACCAGGGCAGGCCATCAACAGCTACAAATTCTCCTACACCACTGGAAAACATCATGGATATTGAACTTAATGTTGAACCTGAAAAGCATATGTAACAAGATGATCATGTTAGTGTCTCATAAACAAATGATCTCGTGGAAGTTTCAAATGCAAGTGTGGTAACAGTTATAATAGGTCCGTTTTGTTGTGCTAAATGAATATAAATGAAGTTATCCAGCAAAGAAAAATGTTCAAAATACTAACTTTGCAGCAAAGGCTTAGGTTACATATTTTCTATAGCACTAACATACACAACAATTAGTACCTAAAGATGTTTATATTTGTTATGTAAGTTACCCACTCATTTGAACTAAAATGACCCATTCTTGATAAACTAAATTACTCTAGGACTTTAGTCCCACACAGATTGCCCTTGGGTGTTGGTCTTGCCCTCCTACTATAAATAATAGGGCACCCTCCCCTTGTAAGGCATCCATTCTCTCTTATTTCTCTCTCTCTCATTTTCCTTAGAGATTTCTCCGTAATATTGGAGAGAACTTTGAGGGACTTGAGTTCTCCACCTCTGCACTATCGTCGTGCGATGTTCGGTCAGCCATCTTTCTTCTTCCACTGCTTGGCTGGATTAGAGCCCAGGAGACGTCGCCTACACCTGACGTGTGTAGAACTTTAGAGGCATCACACTTGGGGTGCTCGGAGCTCGGCTCTTGGAGCAAGGAGTTGTTCATCTTCATCAACATACGCCTACCAGTGTAGGGCGTACCACGGTCTTCAAGAGTATGAATACCGTTTCCCTCTATTTTATGTCTATATAGAATAGATCTTGGTTATTGTATTCATGTAGTTAGATTTTTTTTGTTTTCTCCTGCAGAATCCAACACGCTTATACCACCTAGTAATGGGTGATATAAGATATGACCTGAGTTGTTAGCCTACCGTAATGGGTGATATAAGATATGAGCTAAGTTGTTGGCCTACCAAGCAAGCAACCTTCCGCCGCAAATGGTGCTAGTTACTACGACAACCTATCTAAAGTGGTGTGGCGACGCCACCCTCGTCACCTGCTTCGGGGACAACAACTTCATGTGGGCCAAAGCATGGCACCCTAGTCACGGCATGGAACCACCCATCGGAGGGCATAGATGGAGTCGACTCCCGTTCCCCTCCGTTGCACCTCTCCTTCCTCCCCTCCTGTAGCCACGGCGGCCGGCTGGGGATGGAGCTAGTGGTTGGCTTTTTCTGTCCTTAGTAGTAGTAGGTCTAGTTTTCTGAGTTGTGCCAGTGTGTCGTTTGAGGGCCGAGTGGAGATCGATGGCCTCCAGATCCTCCACGTCCTGGTCTTGATACGCTCAAATCACCTTGTAGGTGGCAGACGATGGTGCTTGCGAGACAGATCGGGCCTTGCATCCCTCCAAATAAGGATGGTTGGCGGAGCCTAAGGTTGGGTGTTGGCTACATTCAACTCTGAGTGCTCTTCTCCAACTCTGTAACCGAGCTCTCGTGGAGAGAGCCGATGGTGGCAACAGAGAAGATTCATGCCTCCTTCAGTAAGAGAGATGTGCTTGGTTTCCTCTGCTTCTGCAGGTTGGCCTTTCTTCTTCTTCCTCTTTGCGGCCATTGTGGCGCGAAAGAGGGTGGTTGCGCCACCGCTATCGTTAGATGCATAGGAACCTTGGGAACTGATGCAGCTCCGGGTGCTTCCAAGCGATGACAATCAAGCCGAAGCTATCCCTAGCCGATGTGGCTGCAACTTGCAACCTCCATGAAGGAGGCCTCTCTCCGAACCTTCTGCCGGAGGTCGGCGCCACTTCACACCCAAGTGGTTCATCGCCAGGAGCATCTTGGCGACCGACGGCTTGCGTTCCTCACCGGGAAGGTGCCCCCTTGAGTAGTGTCACATACATCGGCATTGCCTTGAGGTCACCGGCGATCGCGGAGAAGAATCTCTAGGACTTGATTGCTTTTTCCATTTTTCTCCTAGGGTTCTTTTTTCAAAGTTCAAGCCCCCTACCTTAGGTATTTTAGGACTTTGGATGTAATTTGTACGCGCCTGGATATTTAAAGTAGCTTCTACGCCCTTTGGGGCAGTTCCCTTATTCAAAAGAAAAAATAGAGAACTGTCTGGATATCGACCGTGGACCGGTAGGAGCAACGGCCAAGTGCTTGCTTTGCAATCCACCATGTAAAACAAATTTGGGATGATTTGAAGAAGGTCAAAAAATCACAAACTTACAAGTATCCTGCCAGAGGAGTATGTTTGCAAGAATGAAACTCAAAGAAATTGACGGGTGTCCACACAAGCGGTGGAGCATATCTAACCTACGTCGTCCGTCTGCTCAACATGCTCACTCTCCATGGTACTTCGTTGAAGCGTACTACACTAGAATTCAATTGCGATACAAAAACTGACTGGCCCAACAAAAACTGTCTTTTAAGGCGAAAACTGGTTGGACATGACGAAACTGAATTCGAGGGAAAAACTGATTGACCAGGATACTTCCGCGAGGCAGAAACTGGTTAACTAGGTTAAAACTAGGAGAGCTCAGTGGTCAGGTATTTTGCTTTAAAGCAGAGGATGACATCAAGTGTGACCGATGCAGCTATGAAATGAGGCATGATCCTCCGTGCCTCCCTCATGAGGCACTTGACTGTGCCGGGGAGGGGAAGACCGATTCTGTGTGACTTCTTGCTTATGCCCACCACTTTAGGAGATGGGGGTGAAGGGGGGTTTACATACAACCGGGGCAAAGTGGTTTATGATTGAATCTCAGAGGCATTCTTATCATTTGGTAGATCCAAGTCCATGGCCTATTTCGGGTTCACTCGGAGCTTTGGCAACCACCGTAGGAGGAATGAAAGACTTGTAATCTAGATGGTGGATATCAGGGATAAAAGGTCACCTAGTACGACCACTTACTGAAATTAAAAACTAGAGAAAACTGCTAAGGTTAAACGGGCTTGGCCCATTGGCCTAGTGGGCTAACTAAAGAGTCCAGTCGGACTAGATAACCCAGCCCGACCCGCACTCCCTCCCCTCGCCGTACTCTCAGCCACACGCACACACGAACACGATCCTTCCCCTCTCCGGCAATTCCCCATCGATAGGCGTCCATCGTCGCCGTCGTTGCTCTTTTGGCCGTCACCGGCCGCCCTCTTCCCAAGTCCCTAGTCACCTTTGCCAACATAGGGTTCCATGGAAGAATCTGCCGACGCTATCTCCGGGGACATGCGCGCCTTCCTTGAGTTCGTTGACCACATCAAATCCTTCATCAACTCTTCTGGGGATGGCGACAACAATGAGTCCCCCGACATGGGCCCGGCATGGCGGTGGATAGTGGCGCAAGTACTCATATTGTGCCTCCTCAACCCCAGCAGCGTTACCACTGACTTCCTCCGTGTTGAACTTTTGCATGGTAGTCAGATTCCCTACGGCTATTCCTCGAATTTTGCTTGATTAGCTACACACATGTTTGCACATGGATTAGCCATTGTGTTGTAATTAATACTTGTTGCTTTTGGATGGTATTGGATAGAACATCACAAATTTCGTACCCCAAAGGAGAAGGTTAAGGTGACTAGTCTTCTTAGTACAAGGAGTAAAAGGACGATGCTTCCCGATACTATCACAATCGACTCTATCCGCGAGAAGAACTTCCTTTCTCCCAAGAGTCTCCTTGAAGCATATGTCATCAATATTTTCGTTCTTCCTGGTATACTCAAGCACTTTACACTCTCCTTCATTGAATGAACAAAATGTACTTGTTAGCAATGATGGGTTCGTAGCATGGAAAACAAAAAATTTCTACCGCAAGAACGAACAAAACCTAGATCTAATCTAGATAAAAGCCAAGATCTAATCTATTAGACATGAGCAACGAGATAGATGGGAACTAACCCTTGTAGATCCGAAAGCGTTAACGAGATTAGATCTCGTGGTTGATGTAGTCGATCACTTGCCGATCTCAAGATCGTGTGGACGATCCTTCCGGCATCGCGTTCCAGCAGCGCTTCCGCCCTTGGTCAAGTTGACGATCCTTTCGGCGCCACGATTTGGCAGCGCTTCCGCAGTCGGTCACACGTGCGGAGTCGAAGCAGATCTTCCTCTCCCCGTTCCAGCGAGCAGCGGAGGTAGTAGATCTTCTCCACGGAATCCCAGCAGCACGACGGCGTGGTGGTGGTGGTGGAGTAGAGAATTCTGCAGGGCTTCGCCTATGCCTATGCAGAATATGGTGGAGGAGAGAGGCGGCAGAGATTGGACGTTATGAGAGCGTGAGAGGAGGGGGCGCCCCCTGCCCCTCTATTTAAAGAGGGGATGGCGCCATGGGGAGGGGAGTCCTTGTAGGACTCCTCTCCTCCCTAGGCCGGCGGGTTGGAGGTGGGGGGGAGGAGTCCTCCTCCCCCACGAATCCGTATCTTGACCCACCAGGACTCCTTGATCCCTATCTTGATTTTCAGGCAAACTCCAAGATATCTTCCAGAACCTTCCGGAACATTCCGAAACCTTCTAGAACTCTCATACAAACACTCCGGAACATTTCCTATCTCATAAAATGATCTCCTATATATGAATCTTATTCTCCGGACCATTCCGGATCTCCTCGTGATGTCCCGAATCCAATCCGAGACTCCGAACAACATTCGGTCTCCAACGCACATTCCATATCTACTTAAAACAACTTCGAACCTTAAGTGTGTCACCCTACGGTTCGTGAATATGTAGACATGATAGAGACACATCTCATATCAATAACCATCAGCGGGACCTGGAGATCCATAATGGCTCCCACATACTCAACGATGACTTCGCGATCGATTGAACCATTTACATACGAAATTAATTCCCTTTGTCTCACGATATTATACTTTATCCGAGGTTCGATCGTCGGTATCTCCATACCTAGTTCTACCTCGTTACTGATAAGTACTCTTTACTCGTTCCGTGATATGTCATCCCTTGTGACCTAGTCACATGCTTGCAAGCTAACTAGATGACATTCCACCGAGAGGACCCAGAGCATATCTATCCGTCATATGGAAGGACAAATCCCAATCTTGGTTCATGAGCTTCAACTCATACTTTCAGAATACCCAATGACACTTTTATAACCACCCAGTTACGAAGCGGCGTTTGATGTTATCAAAGTATTCATCCGGTGATGGTGATTAACATAACCTCATGGTCGAAGGAATAGGTTACTATGTGATTTGAAAGCTTATAGCAATACGAACTTAATGACTTGATCTTATGCTACGCTTACTATGGGTGTGTGTCCATCACATCATTCTCCTAATGATATGACCTTGTTATTAATCACATCCTAATGTCCATGATCAGGAAACCATAATCATCAATTAATCAACAAGCTAGTTCAACAAGAGGCTTACTAGGGACTCTTATATGTTTACAAAACACACATGTATCAGTGTTTTCTAATAATACAATTATAGCATGGGATGTAAACATTCATCATAAACACAAAGATATAATAATAATCACTTTTATTATTGCCTCTTGGGCATATCTCCAACAAGCAATTCATTGGCATCTTGGCTTTAAAGAGATCTTTTGTGCCTCCCTAACCTTTAGTTTATTCTCTCTATTTCCACTGTCGATACGCTGGAAACTCTGGATCTTAGCCCCCTCTCATTGAAAATTTAGGCAGTGAATCTCTCCCGCATTGCAACCATTTAAAAAGGTGTAAAAGCACCCTCCAATTATCAAAACCTAAGAAACTCTACCTTCCACTAGTATGTCATCTTAACAGTATACTTAAGAAACTCTATCTTCCACTACATTTTAATTTAAAATAGTACTATATTTTTCTTTCCATAGGAAGTGTCTTTTGGATCATTGGACATAAAACGACTTTTTGTGCTAGCAAATCAACAACATTGAATAGGTTTATGGATAACGCGGAGGGACGTGGACGTTTATTTGATGCTCGAGACGACGCGGATTTAGCTGAAATAACCAAGGTGCCCAAAGGGATGCACATATATTTTATAAATTTGTTTATTCATCCGTGATACATAGAGACACTTAACTATACATCTCCATCTTGTTACATAAATTCCAACATATTGTTCTTGTATGTGCAGATTAAGAAGGATGTTGTGCAAAAATCAGCACCTAATGGATTTCCAGATCAAACTAAGTTGATGGGCTAAATTATCTAGGGTGAAATTACTCACCGTGAGAAGCCATCTCTGAGAAATACAGCAGCAGGAGAAAGGCCAACTTCAGTTGAAAAATCCATGAGTGTAGAAGAATTCAATTTCAAAGTAGCTCATGATAAGTCAGGATAGACAAAAGACTGCTGAAGTAGAAATGGCAGCTGAATTTGGTGAAAGGCATAAACTAACTTTGCGTGATAGCAAGTCAACAACATTGAATAGGTTAGCCAATGACGCGGATGAACATGGATGTTTCTTTGATGCTCGAGAGGACACAAATTTAGCTAAAATAATCAAGGTGTCCAAGGGGATGCATATATATTCTATCAATTTATTTATTCATCTGTGATACATAGGAACACTTAACTATACATCTCCATCTTGTATGTGCAGATTGAGAAAGATATTACGCAAAAATCAGCAGGTGTTGCTTCTCACACTAAGTTGATGGGGAAAAATAACATACGGTGCAATTTCTAACCCTGATAAGCCATCTCTAGGAAATGCAGAAGCACGAGAAAGGCCAGTTTCAGCTGAAAAATCCAAGAGTGCAGAAGAATCCAATTTAAAAGCAGCTCGGGACAAGTCAGCAAGGACAGCTGAAGCAGAAATGGGAGTTGAATTGGGTGAAAAGAAGATGCAAGAAACCATTGAAGAAGTTAACAAGCCAGTTAAAAAATCTACGGGTGTTGATGGTCCATTTTCTCATCTAGATTCCCCTGCACCAGTAGCACCAAAATCCGAACTCATCATCTTTTATGCGCAAAGAAAAAATGTAAACCCATCAAAATGAGAGTGGCGAGCTAATTGATCAGGCAGGCCATCAACAACTATGGATTCTCCTACACCACTGGAAAACAACATGGATACTGAACTTAATGTGCCTGAAGAGTATATGCAACAAGATGATCATGTTGGTGTCTCACAAAAAAAGGATCCCATGGAAGTTTCAAATGCAGGTATGGTAACGGTTATAATACGTTAGTTTTGTTGTGCTAAATGAATATACATGAAGTTATCCAGCAAAAGAAAAGGTTCAAAATACCACCTTTGCAACAAAGGCTAACAATAGGTTACATATTTTCTATAGCACTAACATACACAACAATTAGTACCTAAAGATATTTATAATTTTTATGCTAAGTTACCCACTCATTTGAACTAAAATGGCCCATTCTTGATCAGCTAAATTACTCTAGGACTTTAGTCCCACACCGCTTGCCCCTTGGGTGTTGGCCCTCCCCTCCTATAAATAAAGGGACACCCCTCCGCTTGTAAAGCATCCGTTCTCTCTTCTCTCTCTATTATTTTCCTTAGAGATTTCTCCGTAATATTGGAGAGAACTTTGAGGGACTTAAGTTCTCCACCTCCGCTCTACTGTCATGTGTTGTTCGGTCCGCCATCTTTCTTCTTCTGTTGCTCGGCTGGATCGGAGCTCGGGAGACGTCACCTATACCGGACATGTGTAGAACTTCGGAGGCGCCACACTTGGGACACTCGGAGCTCGGCGCTTGCAGCGAGGAGATGTTCATCTTCATCAACATACACCTACCTATGTAGGGCATACCTCGGTTTTCAAGGTTATGAATATCGTTTCCCTCTTCGTTACTTATGTCTATATAGAATAGATCTTGGTTATTGTGTTTGTGTAGTTAGATTTTTTTTGTTTTCTATTGCAAAATCAAACACTTATATCACCCAGGGTGATATAAGATATGACCTGAGTTGTTGGCCTACCGTAATGGGTGATATAAGATATGACCTTGGGAACCGATGCAGCTCCTGGTGCTTCCAAGCGATGGTAATCAAGCTGAAAGTATCCCTGGCCAATGTGGCTGCAACTTGCAACCTCCATAAAGGAGGCCTCTCTCATAACCTTCCGCCGAAGGTCGGCGCCGCTTCACACCCAAGTGGTTTGATGTCAGGAGCGTCTTGGCGACCGGAAGCTTGTCTTTCTCGCCGGGAAGGTGCCCCCCCTTTTGAAGTGTCACATACCTCGGCGTTGCCTTGTGGTCACCGGCGATCGGCGGAGACGAAGCTCTAGGACTTGATTGCTTTTTCCATTTTTCTCCTAGGGTTCTTTTTGCAAAGTTCAATCCCCCTCCCTTAGGTATTTTAGGACTATGGATGCTTTTGGGGGGCTAGATGTAATTTGTACCCGCCTGGATATTTAAAGCAACTTCAACGCCCTTCGGGGTAGTTCCCTTGTTCAAAACAAATAATAGAGAACAGTATGGATACCGAGCGTGGAGCCGGCAGGAGTAGCGAGCAAGTGCTTGCTTTGCAATCCACCATGTAAAAAAAATTTGGGCTAATTTGAAGAAGGTCGAAAAAATCACAAACTTACAAATATCCTACAGGAGTAGTATGTTTCCAAGAAGGAAACTCAAAGAAATTGACGGGTGTCTACACAAGCGGTGGAGCACATCTCACCTACATCATCCATCTGCTCAACCCGCTCACTCTCCATGGTACCTCGTTGAAGCGTACGCCACTAGAATTCAATTGCGATACAAAAACTGACTGGCTCGATAAAAACTGAATTTCGAGGGAAAAACTGATTGACCAGGATAGCTCAGTGGTCAGGTCTTTCGCTTTAAAGGAGAGGATGATGTCGAGTGTGACCGATGTAGCTATGAAATGAGGCAGGATCCTTCGTGCCTCCCTTGTGAGGCACTTGACTGTGGTAGGGGAGGGCAAGACTAGTTGTGTGTTGACTTCTTGCTTGCGCTCACCACGTTTCTACTGCACGGCAGACTTGTGATCCAGATGGTGGATATCAGGCACAAAAATTCACCTAGTACGACCACTTACTGAAATTAAAAACTAGAGAAAACTTCCATAGTTAAGTGGGCTTGGCCCATTGGGGTCTGCTGACTCGTGTATTAACGAGCTCGTTGGTGAACCCCAAGAGGAATGTATGATGAGTGATACGTCCATTTTGCATCACTATTATATGTCTTAATTCACTATTATTCATTGATATATTTCGTATTGAGAGGTGATCCTTATGTTATTTAATCTATTTTTGCATGGTTGATGACTTTTAGGAGCATGGACCGCTGCAGTCAGGATTCTGATGGAAAAGGTGCTGTTTGGAGGAAAAATTCGTGAAGATCAGAAAATCCGGGAAAATATACGGAAAATCTTATTTCTCCAGAAGACTAAGGATGCCAGAAGATGGAGTGGAGGTGGGCCACAGGGGGCCCACACCACCCCATGGCACGGGCAGGCCTAGGCCGCGCCTAGGAGTGGTGTGGCCGCCCTGGCCCACTCCAGCCTCTCCCCTCTGGCGTATATCATCCCCACAAAACCCTAAGACTCGTGGAGCGACCACAGAAAGATTCCACCACCTCTGCGGGGCGGAAAACACCGAGAGAGAAAGATCTCTCCGGCAGACAGATTTCTGCCGGGGGAATTCCTTCCCGGAGAGGGGAGATCGTCGCCATCAACGCCACCATCAAGATGGACTTCATCGGGATCATCATCATCAGCAGCAGCAGCACCATCATCACCATCTCCATATTGCTGTAACAATTGTGTTGAATCTTGCATAGTTCATAGGGGAAACTTTCCCGGCGTTGATTACTCTTAGTAGTTGATGCTATTGAGTGAACCATTGAATTATTGTTTATGTTCAGATTGTTATACATCATTATTCCATCTCTGATCATGATCCATATGATGTCTTGTGAGTAGTTCGTTTTGTTCTTGAGGACATGGGAGAAGTCTTGTTGTTAGTAGTGGAATTGCGTTGAGAAAGATTCAATAGATTGTTATTAAGTTGTGGTGTACTTCTTCTAGTGGTGTCATGTGAACGTCGGTTACATGAGACTTCACCTATAAGGGCCTAGGGGAATGCATTGTGTATTTGGCTACTAATCGTAGGGGTTGCCGGAGTGACAGAAACCTGAACCCCCGTTAGGAAACCATTGCACAAGGGACGTAAGGGTCTTAGAGTTTAAAGCTGTGGTTAGGTTTCTACCTTAATTACTTTCTTGTACTTACGGATGTTTGCAAGGGGTATAATCACAAGTATGTATTTAGTCTTGGATGGGGCGGTACATTAGCACAGGTTCACCCACACAACACTTAGCAAGCTAAAGAAGATTAATCGACTATATGAAGCGAAAGCACTTGACAGTCTTCCCATGTGTCCTCGAGAACGTTTGGTCATCTATAGAAATACAACCGGCTTGTCCTTTGCTACATAAAGGATTGGGCCGCTTGCTGCATTTATTCCTACCGTCTTTTATTTACTCGTACTTTGTTTACTTGCTTTATCAAAAACCCCTAAAAATCCGTTTGCTAAGTATTTGCAGAGAATTCCTGATCCATACCACTAGCCAACACCTTCTGCTCCTCGTTCGGTTCGACACTCTTACTTATCGAAAATACTGCGATACACCCCATATACTTGTGGGTCATCAAGACTATTTTCTGGCGCCGTTGCCGGGGAGTGAAGCGCTATTGGAGAGTGGAACTTGTAAAGGAAACTTCTATTGTGAGTATTGTTTACTTCTGCTAGTTGCTTTATTTTCGTTATGGATAATTCGCTGAGTTTATTATTTGGTAATGCTACTACCACTGCTAAGGTAGTAGATAAGCCACCACCTGCTGAGAAAGATGTTTTCAAAATACCTACAAGAATTATTGATCGTGTTATGGATAACTACTATGTTGGGGATGGAACTGTCCATCCCGATGATCATTTACTCTTTATACACGAATTATGCGGGTTGTTCAAGTGTGCAGGTATTACTACAGATCAAGTTAAGAAGAAGTTATTCTCATTATCACTAAAAGGAAGAGTTGAGGAATGGTATAAGCTGTTGAAGAATGGTCAAGCTCTGGAATGGGAGGAAATAGTGCCTCTCTTTTATTCAAAGTTTTATCCTCCTAGTGAGATTCATAAAGATCGGAATCAAATATACAACTTTTGGCCTCTTGATGGAGAGAGTACAGCTCAAGCTTGGGGAAGATTGAAGTTACTAATGCTCAAATGTCCTATTCATGAGCTCCCTAACAATATTATTATCAACAACTTTTATGCAAGGCTCCCTCTACATGATAAAGATTTATTGGATGCTTCTTGTGCTGGATCATTCACTCGTATGGAAGAAGAAGCTAAATGGGATCTTCTGGACCGTATTCAAGACAATGATGAAGCTTAGGAGAATGACAAAAGTAGAAAGTCAGGTATAAATTATGATTATGAATGCATTGAATCTTTTATGGGAACTGATGACTTTCAAAATATTAGCAATATTTATGGTCTTTATTTGCAAGTTATTACAAATTGCTATAGAGCTTTTGCTTCCTATATCGAAATTCCAAAAAGGGGATGGAACAAATACCATGCACCTTACAAAGATATTGTGGACTATGCTCCTATTGGAAGTGCTGAGTATTGCATTATTGATCCCATCTTACCCGAACCTTATATCGAGAAGATTCCCTTCCCCGAAAAGGTAAAGGACCATCCTATGATAACTAATGTAATCACCAAAAGTGAAAAAAGAACTGTGAAACCTGATGAACAAATAAACATTGAACCTGTGGTAGCAATTGTGAAAGACCTTGTCACTAAAAGCGTAGAAGATGGGCACATAGTCTTTTGTGAGGATGCTTCTAATATTGTTTCACATCCCAATAGAACTAAAAAGGCTAGTGTTCCTGTGCTTTCTGTTAGAATTGGTGATCATTGCTATTATGGTTTATGTAATATTGGTGAAAGTTCTAGTGCTATTCCTTATGAGCTTTACAGAGAAATTATGCATGAAATCAGTCCTTGCGAGTTGGAAGAGATTGATGTGGTTATTCACCTTGCTAATAGAGAGACCATCTCTCCAATTGGTATTGTACGAGACGTGGAAGTTCTTTGTGGTAAGATTAAGTACCCTGCTGATTTTGTAGTACTTGGTTCGGCTGCTAGTAAAACCTACCCTATCATTTTTGGTAGACCTTTCTTAAGTACTTGTGGAGCTATTATTGATTGCAAGAGGGAGAAAATCTTGACTAAGTTCGATGGGGAATCTTATGAGTTTAATTTTTCGAAATTTGCTAAAGAACCTTGCGAAGAGGAAACCCATGATGAGGATTTCAGGGTTGAACAACTTGCTTCTATTTCTCTTGCTCCTAACAATGCTTTGCAGCAATTTATGGAAGATCATGAAAGTGAAATCTTCATGGAAGAAAGGAATGAGATTGACAGGATTCTCCGTAATCAACCTATGATGCTTAAGCACGACTTGCCTGTAGAAGACTTGGGTACCACGATGCCACCTAAAAAGGATCTTGTTTTCGATCTAAAACCTCTCCCTGATGATCTTAAATATGCTTATATTGATGATAAAAAGATATATCCTGTTATTGTTAGCGCTAAACTTTCAGGGAAGGAAGAAGAAAGGTTATTGGAAGTTTTGAAGAAACATCGAGGAGCTATGGGCTATACTCTGGATGATTTAAAAGGGATTTCACCTACTATATGCCAACACTCTATCAACATAGAACCAGATGCGAAGCCGGTAGTGGAACACCAATGGCGTTAAAATCCTAGGATGAAGGAAGTGGTAAGGAATGAGGTATTGAAACTCCTTGATGCTGGTATTATTTACCCTATTGCTGATAGTTAATGGGTTAGTCATGTTCATTGTGTTCCTAAAAAGGGAGGTATTACCATTGTCCCTAATGATAATGATGAGCTTATTCCTCAAAGAACAGTGGTAGGTTATAGGATGTCCATTGATTTCAGGAAAGTTAATAAAGTTACTAAGAAAGATCACTACCCGCTTCCTTTTATTGATCAAATGTTGGAAAGGTTTTCTAAAAAGATTCATTTTTGTTTTCTTGATGGTTATTCTGGTTTCCCTCAAATTGCTGTTAAACAACAAGATCAAGAAAAAACTACTTTTACTTGCCCTTATAGAACTTATGCTTATTGACATATGCCTTTTGGTCTATGTAATGCTCCTGGTACTTTCCAAAGGTACATGTCTGCTATCTTTCATGGTTTTTGTGAGGAGATTGTAGAAGTGTTCATGGATGACTTTTCTGTCTATGGAACTTCTTTTGATAATTGTCTGCACAACCTTGATAAAGTTTTGCAGAGATGTGAAGAAACTAATCTTGTTCTTAATTGGGAGAAATGCCACTTCATGGTTAATGAAGGGATTGTTCTTGGGCATAAAGTTTCTGAAAGAGGCATAGAAGTTGATACAGCTAAGGTTGAGGCAATTGAGAAGATGTCATGTCTAAGAGACATCAAAGGTATTCGTAGTATCCATGGTCATGCTGGTTTCTATAGGAGGTTTATTAAAGACTTCTCTAGGATATCAAAACCTCTCACTAATCTTCTTCAAAAAGATGTACGTTTTGTTTTTGATGATGATTGTAGGGAAGCTTTTGAAACTCTTAAGAAGGCTTTAACTACAGCCCCTATTGTTCAACCACCTGATTGGAGTTTACCCTTTGAAATAATGTGTGATGCTAGTGATTTTGCTGTAGGGGCTGTTCTTGGGCAACGTATTGATAAAAAGTTAAACGTTATTCATTATGCTAGTAAGACTCTAGACGCTGCTCAAAGGAATTATGCCACTACTGAAAAGGAATTTCTAGCTATTGTTTTTGCCTGTGATAAGTTTAGGCCCTATATTGTGGACTCAAAAGTAACCATTCATACTGATCATGCTGCTATTAAATATCTTATGACGAAGGACGCTAAGCCTAGACTTATTAGATGGGTACTGCTTTTACAAGAGTTTGATCTACACATAGTAGACAGGAAGGGTGCTAAAAACCCTATAACTGATAATTTATCTCGTTTGGAAAACATCTCTTTTGATCCTATGCCTGTTAATGATAGTTTCCCAAATGAACAGTTAGCTGCAGTAGGGTGAGCTCGCGAGGAAGCCCTTGGTATGCTGATTATGCTAACTTTATTGTCTCCAAGTATTTGCCTCCAACTTTTACAGCTCAGCAACGAAGAAAGTTCTTTTATGGTTTGAGGCATTATTTTTGGGATGACCCACACTTATACAAAGAAGGGGTTGATGGTATTATTCGAAGATGTGTTCCCGAATATGAACAAAAAGAGATATTACGTAAATGTCATGGTAGCGCTTATGGAGGACATCATGCAGGAGATAGAACCACACAAAAGGTACTACAATCAGGTTTCTACTGGCCTGCCCTTTTTAAAGATGCAAGAAAATTTGTTTTATCTTGTGATGAATGTCAGCGTGTTGGTAATATTTCTAGACGCAATGAAATGCCTATGAACTACTCTCTAGTTATTGAACCTTTTGATTGTTGGGGATTCGACTTTATGGGTCCTTTCCCTCCTTCGAAGGGTTACACTCATATTCTTGTTGCCGTTGATTATGTTACTAAGTGGGTAGAAGCCATTCCTACAAAAAGTGCTGACGGGGAAACCTCTCTTAAAATGCTTAAGGACGTTATCTTTCCTAGGTTTGGAGTGCCTAGGTATCTCATGACTGATGGGGGTTCTCATTTCATTCATGGCGGTTTTAGGAAGACCCTCGCTAAATATGATGTTAATCATAGAATTGCTTCAGCTTATCACCCCCAGACTAGCGGGCAAGTAGAGTTATCAAATAGAGAAATTAAATCTATCTTGCAAAAGACTGTTAATAGGTCAAGAAAAAACTGGGCTAAGAAGTTGAATGATGCTTTATGGGCTTATAGAACTGCTTACAAAAATCCTATGGGAATGTCTCCTTATAAATGGTTTATGGGAAAGCTTGCCACCTACCCTTAGAATTAGAACACAAAGCCTACTGGGCAGTGAAAGAACTAAACAGAGATTGTAAGCTCGCTGGTGAGAAAAGATTGTTTGACTTAAGTTCTTTAGATGAATGGAGGAGTGAAGCCTATGAGAATGCTAGGCTCTTTAAGGAAAAAGTTAAAAGATGGCATGACAAGCGAATACTTAAGAGAGAGTTTCATGTTGGTGAGAAAGTTCTATTGTATAGGTCTCGTCTCAGATTTTTTGTAGGTAATCTACTATCAAAGTGGGAAGGACCTTTCATCATTGAAGAAGTATACCGTTCAGGAGAAATAAAAATTTCTTCTCTAAAAGATAATACTACACAAGTAGTGAATGGACAGCGACTCAAACACTATATTGCTGGAGATTCTTACAATGAAGATGTTGATGCCTTTCAAGTTATAACTCCAGAGAAATTCATTGAGGACCAAATTCAGAGACCTGCAGAGTCCGTTTCCAACTAGGTAACAGTTCTGGTAAGAAAAGTTCCGCGAAAATACAATCCAACTATATTTTTGCAGTTTTCAGTCAATATGGAAAGCTACGAAGCGAAAAAGGGACGGAAACGGAGCCAGGGTGGCCCACACCACCCCATGGCACGGGCCCACCCCTGGCCACGCCACCAGGTGGTGAGGCCACCCAGGACTCCGCCTCCTACTCGTTTTCTCCCAGTACCTTCCTTTTGATGTGAAACTCCATAATATATAACCCCCGGATCTTCCGAGGTTCGTATATTGTGTTTTCGTCATGTTTTGTTTCGATCTGTTTCTGCTAGGTAGAATTCCAGGTTTGGAGCCACAATGTCTTCCTCTGGATCATCAAAGGGGGATTCCTTAGAAGATATCATCAACCCATACATGAGAGAATTGAAGATCCATCCTAAGGAGTTGTTGCTCGAAGGTGGGGAGGTCCGGATTAAGGAGGTTCAAGGCCCTAAAGGTGAAAGAAGTCTTTAGGTACAGGATGGAAGCACCAAAAGGAAGATGGTGGAACGCGAAGTGGACATCGTCCATAAGATTTGTTCCGAACTCATCACCGAGCACCAAAAGGAGACTGCTGAACTCAAAGACGAAGTCTTCTCACTCCGCCAAACAACCAACGAACTGCAAGCACAGTTCTATGACGTTCAAAATCAAAATTGTGAGTATGAGGCTAGATTTAAACGCATAAGTGCTGCTGCAAGTTTCAGAATGTTGGAAACCACGATGTCCTTTGTTGATGGGAAGCCTTTACCCTAGAAGACAGACGAAGATGAGAGGATACCACCACCACCTAAGGAGTAAAAAGATAGAAGTACTCTAGAGAAAAATAATTTCATCATCTTTCTTTCTTGATTTGCTCATAAGTCTAGTATTCTCTAGTTAAGATCTTTTGTGCTTCCAAGGAAGATTGCATGTTTGTCTTTATCACTTGTATGTTTGTTTGTTTCCTTCAACTCTTATACTTGCTACCCAGCCTTGCTAGCCAAAAACCTGTACTGAGAAGGTATTCTTCTCGTGCATCCACTCCTTTAAACTAAAACCTTTGCCATTTGAGTCCACCATACCTACCTCGTAGCATTATTGCTATTTCAAGTAAATTCTTGTTTTATCTACCTCCCAAATTAAACTTGTTATGTGAAAATTAGTGATTAAAGCTCTCACGAACTTGATGGCACACTTTACTTTCCTGCATTTAATAAACTTGAACCATTGGGTCCTTCTTTGTTGCGTATATGCTTGCGCTTTATGAGTTGAAGTTAGCCGAACCATGTATCATGGGGACCGCTTTCAACACTTCATTGGTACTTGTACCTAGTTGATATCATGTTCTTTTGCTTATGGATCCCGGCGGTGTGAAATAAAAGTGGAACTTGTAAGATCATGGAGTTTATATGTGTGTTAGAGAAACGCCTAGGCCGCTAGCCTAAGCCATGCCTAATCATGGTGGAAACTTGCAGCATAACTATAGTGAGCATTCTATGAAGCATCCTCAATAAAAACCTATGCAAATAGCAAATAAAAAGATCGCTGAGATGCTCACTGTCTGCTTGCCTTGTCATTTTGATTATGGGATAGCTCATGTGTCATGTGCAAGGGGTACCCCGTTGGCGGTTCTCAATGATACACATGTATTTACAATGACAAGAGCTTGCTCATGACTGAAGTTGAGTAGCATGAGGATCGGTACTCATAAGTAAGGGGCATGAGATTTCAACTTATAACTTGTCAAGCATATCCTCTTAGTTGTGTCACTTTAACCTTAGTCACCTAAAGATGCCTATGATAGGGCAATGAGAGCTGAAAGCTAGTAAGTATCATAATTTTTGGGAGCTCTTTATGAGACTTGTAATCCCTGCTTCCCTTTGCGAAGGGCCTTTCTTTTACTTTGTAGTTGAGTCAGTAAACCTATTCCCTTCTACCTTAGCAAGTATTTTGAGTTGATGTGTTTCATTCATTCATATGATGATTTATTCAATCATGTTTCGTATGTTCCTTGTTTTGCACATTGCTCTTATCTTGATGTTTACTACTTTGAAAGCTATCGTTGAAAAACCAGCTATTTGTGAACTCCAGCAAATTATCAACTATTCTTCGACCAAGAGCCAAGTTTGCCATTACCAATTATGATTCACTCTATGTATCTTTATTGTGTTTCCTTTACTCATTGCAAGTTAAGTTATATAATAGTGAGTTGTCTTCTATTATGATCTATTTATTTGATGAATGTGATGCTTCTTATCCGTATTTTATCGACTCTTCACTCCATAAACCTGAGGTCATGTTTATTGAGCTCAGTTTCGCTTGGGGACAAGCGAAGTCTAAGCTTGGGGGGAGTTGATACGTCCATTTTGCATCAATATTCTATGTCTTAATTCACTATTATTCATTGATATATTCGTATTGAGAGGTGATACTTATGTTATTTCATCTATTTTTGCATGGTCAATGACTTTTGGGAGCATGGACCGCTGCAGTTAGGATTCTGATGGAAAAGGTGCTGTTTGGAGGCAAAATTCACGAAGATCAGAAAATCCGAGAAAATAAATGGAAAATCCTATTTTTCCAAAAGACTAAGGATGCCAGAAGATGGAGTGGAGGTGGGCCACAGGGGGCCCACACCACCCCATGGCGCGGGTAGGCCTAGGCCGCGCCTAGGAGTGGTGTGGCCGCCCTGGCCTACTCCAGCCTCTCCCCTCTAGCGTATATCATCCCCACGAAACCCTAAGACTCGGGGAGCGACCACAGAAAGATTCTGCCACCTCTGCGGGGCGGAAAACACCGAGAGAGAAAGATCTCTCCGGCAGACAGATTTCTGCCGGGGGGATTCCTTCCCGGAGAGGGGAGATCGTCGCCATCAACACCACCATCAAGATGGACTTCATCGGGATCATCATCATCATCATCACCACCATCATCAGCAGCACCATCATCGCCATCTCCATATTGCTGTAACAATTGTGTTGAATCTTGCATAGTTCATAGGGGAAACTTTCCCGGCGTTGATTACTCTTAGTAGTTGATGCTATTGAGTGAACCATTGAATTATTGTTTATGTTCAGATTGCTATACATCATTATTCCATCTCTGATCATGATCCATATGATGTCTTGTGAGTAGTTCATTTTGTTCTTGAGGACATGGGAGAAGTCTTGTTGTTAGTAGTGGAGTTGCGTTGAGAAAGATTCAATAGATTGTTATTTAAGTTGTGGTGTACTTCTTCTAGTGGTGTCATGTGAACGTCGACTACATGACACTTCACCTATAAGGGCCTAGGGGAATGCATTGTGTATTTGGCTACTAATCGTAGGGGTTGCCGGAGTGACAGAAACCTGAACCCCCGTTAGGAAACCATTGCACAAGGGACGTAAGAGTCTTAGAGTTTAAAGCTGTGGTTAGGTTTCTACCTTAATTACTTTCTTGTACTTACGGATGTTTGCAAGGGGTATAATCACAAATATGTATTTAGTCTTGGATGGGGCGGTACATTAGCCAAGGTTCACCCACACAACACTTAGCAAGCTAAAGAAGATTAATCGACTATATGAAGCGAAAGCACTTGACAGTCTTCCCATGTGTCCTCGAGAACATTTGGTCATCTATAGAAATACAACCGGCTTGTCCTTTGCTGCATAAAGGATTGGGCCACTTGCTGCATTTATTCCTACTATCTTTTATTTACTCGTACTTTGTTTACTTGCTTTATCAAAAACCCCTAAAAATCTGTTTCCTAAGTATTTGCAGAGAATTCCTGATCCATACCACTAGTCAGCACCTTCTGCTCCTCGTTGGGTTTGACACTCTTACTTATCAAAAATACTGCGATACACCCCCTATACTTGTGGGTCATCAATGAGCACAGCAGTAAGTTTTCCCTTAGTTATGAAACCAAGGTTATCAATCCAGTAGGAGCAAGGAAACACCCCAAAGGTGTAGCTAGCTGAACTTTGGCAGGACGCACTACCGGTGCCAGCAGCAACATGGAGACATGCACAACACAACCACAAAACTCTGTCCCTAACTTGCAATGAGGTTGTAGATCTCACCGTTTTGCTAAAAACAAAGGATTAAACGTATCGAATGGAAGGAAGTAATAGTTTGCAGAAAGTAAACACAAAGCAATAAACAATTTGATTGTAGATTGAATGTAAAAGAAAGGACCGGGGTCCATAGTTCACTAGAGGTGGCTCTCCTTAAGATAGATAACATGTTGGGTGAACAAATTACAACAGGGAAATTGACAAACATCGAGAAAGCATACAAGCATATACTACTCATCTTGACCCCTTTGAGATTCGATTGGGCATTACAACATAATACATAAACCGCCATCCAACTGCATCTATGACTAATAATCCACCTTCAGGTTATCATCCGAACCCCCTCTAGTATTAAGTTGCAAGCAACAGATAATTGCATTACGAATTGCGTGTAAAGTAAACAATATGATTGTTCTATGAACAAAGGATTTTTGTTTTCTCCCTAGTAGCAACAACACATCTAGTACCTTAGAGATTTCTGTCACTTCCCCAGATTACCAGAGGCATGAACCCACTATCGAGCATAAATACTAACTCTTGGAGTTGCTAGCATCTACTTGGCTAAGATAGCTACTAACAACGGAAGAATGCAAGATCACAAATAACAAAGACATGATAGAATCAATAATCAATCTGAAATAGCATCTCAATATCCATCGGATCCCCGCAAACACAACATGCAGAATTACAAATAGATGATCTTGATCATGAACGGAGCTCACAAGATCTAAACATGATAGCACAAAGGAGGAGAACCAGCCATCTAGCTACTACATGGACCCGTAGTCTAGAGATGAACTACTCACGCATCACACCGGAGGCTTGAATGACGATGAAGAAGGCCTCTAGGGTGGAATCCCCTCTCCGTCAGGGTGCCAGGAAGAGCTTCTTTTAGACTGGAGAATTTGACAAGCAGAATTCATGAAGCTTTGTAAGAAAACAAGGAGGTGATACAAACACTTCGTCGAATCCAAAGTAGATAAATATAATGATGTTGTCGTCTTGTAGGAAGTCCCAAGCCATCGGAAAAGATATGAATGAAGATCACGGAGACGGATGAAGGATACAATAGATAGAACAGGAAAAACACCATGGTCGTGAATAGACGAATTGCAAAAGATTGATAAGTCTTCATGACATCCATCGGAGTGAGGATAGAAGATAAAGCGAGAGAGGATTTTCAAAATATTTCTTGATGAGTCAGAGACCAAAAGAATTTCTTGTCCTTCTGGAGAATGTCTAAGAGAGAATTAGCCGTCTTGAGGAAGTCTTCAACAAAGCAGCGAGAATTACTTGTCAAACCGAGGATAAAGCTCCAGAGTTGGTTGAAGCTAGAGGATGGAATTAACAATTGAATTGATGATTCCAGAATTGTAGCGATGTCTTTAGCAGAAGGACGTTGTCAAGATAGGTGACTTCAATAAATCGGAATTCCCACTTTGAGAACTTCGCACATAGGCGATGTTCACGAAGCTTGAGATAAAAGAAGAAGATGTTCTTCCATGTTCTTCCATTCGACGAATAGATTATCTGGCCCTTCGGATGATAGTAGAGAAGTCGAGTTGTACACATAATTGATCGGATCACCGGTTGAAAAGATAAAGAGATCTTGGATAAAGAAGCGATGATAACTCATACATTTAAGCAAAGCTATCAGAGATGAAAGGACGAGATTCTCCTATATAAAAAATAACCTTTGCGGATATGGAGTTCAAAACAGGTATATAGCACAACCATCGGATGAAAATCCATCACAGTGCCTTAAGAAATCTTCAGATTGCCAAAGATACTTGGATATGATATAGATATGATCATAGTATAACTCAAAATCACAAGAGATAGCCGCCATCATTTGGAGAATTGGATTGATAGCATTAAGCATATTTCACTCTTGATAAGTGTTATATACCTATACAGAAGGCCAAATTACAATCACAAGCATCGGATCGACACAAGTTATGTATTTAGCCCAAAAGAATTTGAAGATAAAGTAAAAACTTCAGGATTAAGCGTCGGTAAGAAATGAATGAGTTAGCATGAATATGCCGATAAAATAAGATACAAAAGTATCGCACACGACTAAAAAGGAGTGTGGAAACACAAATATATCAAAGAAAAAGTTTCCACATTTTTCGGTATTAAAATACCAACTAGATGCGCAAAACCACTTAACGGATAGAGATTAGCAACTCCACATTGTGTGCAAGCATGCTAAGAATGAACACCCTTAATAGGATCGTGTCGGTTAACAAAGAGTCGGGTAGATCCCATCGGTTTACACAAAAGACTGTCGGTATGGAATGTACCAATAGTTGATAACCAAACACGGATTGCGAAGTAAAGTTGGATGAAACAGGTAGACAAGGAACAACACATCCTATGGTACTACAGATACCCCAAACTCCTGAATCCTAATTTGAAGTTTTAGAAGAGGATAGACAAATGTTACACTTCCTTACCAGAATAGGGTGGGTGGGTGGGTAAGAAGAAAAATGGAAGCAGTCCTACTCTCACGTTTAGTTTTTCCCTAATATACATAGCTACCAAAATAGTTTCTAGACTGACAACGATCATCTTGGTTGAGACCCTGAAGGGCGGAATGGCTCTGATATCAATTGTAATACCTCGGACCCTACGCTCTAAGCAACATGCCAGGATGAACCCAAAGTGCATAAGGTGTCCTACCTCGAAGGCCCAAGGTCCACCCACATGTAGGCCCCGTCTAAGCGGAGAAGGGCACGGTGCTAGCCAACCACCCTATCCACTTTGCATGAACATCATATCAAGTGTGAGTGGCATAGTCGATAGGTAAAGCGATCAAAAACATACACAAATGAGTATGTATGCCAACGACATACAATAGTACATCAGAGCCACACCATCTAAAAGAAATAGAAATATTGCAATGCCATACAGCAAGATCCAAATATCCTAGATAGATATAATAGTTTAGGATACATCACACATCAGAGTATCAAGTGAAAGCGGAAAACAAGATCCGAGTATGGATTAAGAACCAAATCAGCATAAGATGCCATAGAAATAAGCACATCCTACACATAGATCTCACGGATCTCTATCCCCGAAATCTCTATGCAAGAGGGTCGTTGCCTCCCTCATCTGTCTCGTCAACATAGTAGCCTCCAAAGGGATAGACATGACAATATGATCAATAAATTATGGTGTGAGACCCTAGGGGTACAGTCAATATTAATGCATCTAAAGGGAATAACCTGGGGTGACGCAATTGCAGCGAAAGATAATATCTAACAGTATTATAGAGACACACTACACATCCGCCTAACCAAAGATAGACGAATATCCGTTAATTAGAAACAACAGTTATAGCAGCATAAGTAAACATATCCATCCTCCTTCTCGCTTACCAAACGAGAAGGCGGATGAAAAACCCATCTGTTGGCACTTTTATTATCCATTCCATGAGTATTGCACTAATTACTAGTCATGTTTTAGTCAAGTTAAAGACGGAACTTTAGTTATAGTTATCTATGATCGAGAAACTGTGCTCCAAGTCATCCATAACTGCGGACATGGCTTTCAGAAAGATTTACCATGCAGGGGTGCACAAATAGCAACACACGCACGATCAACCCCGGGAATACCAAAATAAAAGGCAACAAGGAATCACGATAAAGCATTCACAAGATTTAAAAATGATTTTAGGGGGCCACCCCACTAAGCTACCCGCAATGAATTTGGTCGGCTCTGAGATGGACCCAGGGTTTGTGTCAATGGATGTAAATGACTAGGAACCCGAAAGTGTGACTGGGCTTGTCGATACCGCAAAAACATTACACATTCCAAAACAGTACAGACGCTCCACGCGCAATAGTAAATAAAGCCGTAAAACATGGCATAAGTACAGGATAGTAATAAATCCCCAAACTAATTGTGGCCCCAAGAAATAAGATGTGAATCAAGCTCAGGCAAAGGGGGGGTCCATAGTCTTCCACATGTGGATAGTGCGATAGTCAAGGAACAGGTATCAAGTACTCGGGTCCTACGAGACACAAGTGAGTGTGGAAGAACCAAATAACAGCTATTGCCCACCGGTGCCTCTTTCTTTAGTTATCCCATTACTACATAGTTTAAGTTGTTTAAGTACCTCGTTATCCACATCAGACTCGCACAAGCCCTACACATGCAATTCTACGACTCGCATGGCTCAAACAACTCCTGTAGTAAGGCTGATAGGATAAAGGAACAAGCTTCAGTGGGGTTTAAAAGTAAAGGATGTGCAATACTTGTGATTCCAACTTAATGTAATTCGCGACTCAATGATGCAAGAATAAAGATAGAGGCATAGGTGCTATATGTAATGCAAGCATGGGGAATTGCTTGCCTGGAAGCTCGGTAGTGGAATAACTAGGATGCGGGTAGTACTCTTGGGTCAGCTAATAACTCTCTTGATCGGCGTATATCCGTAATAAAAAACTAAACACACAAGGGCCATAATAAATAAAGTGTACAATCATATGAAACATATGCAACAAGCAAAATATGGTATGTCATGATGGAATGATGCATAGTGGCATGGTATAATATAGCATGGCATGGGTGAGGTGTAGGAACAAGAATAAAGCATTTTCATTAATTACTAGTCAAGTTTTACTTGCATAAACCTTGCTGAATACTTAATATTTATATAATGCATGCTTCAATTGATATGATGGAATGCATAAGTAGAACGGGCTCTGATCGATTTGGACATATTATTTTTTGAATTCGGAATTACGGAATTAAAGCTATGAATTTATTAAGAAATTGGCATATTGATGGTATTTACTAATTTCGAAATTTTAAGTTGCTAAAAATTATTTTGGATGACATATTTGAATTCCTGGCATTTGTTCTGATCAAGAAACATATATTATATGCATTATTTGAATTTATGAATTTATATTCATTATTAAATGCAAAACAATTTAAATTAGGGTCAAAAGTCAAAGGTTTGACTAGATAGAGTCAAATCTGGTCAAATTTGTGAATATGTTTGAATTCATATTTGAAAACGATTCACTTTCGTTTTGAAAGTTTTTGCAAATTCAAATTATTGAAAAATTTATTAATTAATTTGTATTTACACTTTTTCTGAAATTATTATTGATTTAGAGAACTCCTAGGACTTCTTCTACTCAACCTGACCTAGCCATAGAGCATGACAGGTGGGGCCGCGGGGCGGAGCGGGCTGCTGCGCGCGTGAGCAACTGGATGCTAACACGTGGTGGATCCAGGGACCTTTATTTGCTGGGCAAAAGGCGCAGGGGGTTTTGAGCAAAAGTTTTAGGAGGTTGGTCTCTGACGAAACTGAAGATGAACTTGCGGAAAAACTGCTAGCTGGTGCAGATTTTGGACGGCGATAGTGAGCAAACTGTTGAGAATTTAGCTATTCTACAAAAATAAAAGTCGAAGAGGGGATTAAGGTCTACAACTTTCGTTAAGGGGCCGTCGCCGGAAGCTGAGTGTAGCAACTTTCGTTAAGGGACCGTCGCCGGAAGCTGAGTGTAGCATCAGGTAAAGACCGATGAACAGAGGCAGATCTCACGGGCAAAACTGACGGAGAACAAGGTGCAGTCGGGCTGATTTCCTTGTGACTTTGAATGAAGATCTCCAGAGCTGTGGTTCACCAAAACGAGCGCCGTTTGTTGCTGCTGTGAGAGGGAGGTGCTCTCTTTGCAGGGGTGTGAAAGGTGTCACCGGAGACGGTCGGAGAGATCTAAAAAACTGGCGGGAACAGAGAGGCGAGTTGTTGCTGTTGTGCCGAAGTATGCGCGCGCGAGCGCGGCACGCGAGTGGCGGTGATTGCGGCGTGCGCGGGGCATGCTTTGCTGCGGCGAGTGCGGATGGAGACTAGGCCAGGGAGAGGAGTAGAGCACCGAGAGGGGAGATGCTTCTCACCGAGCTGGGGTTGGGGAAGGGTGGCTCGGCCAGAGGTAGTCGGTGATGACGGGACGCCGGTTTGGCCACGGCAAGCGCGCGGACTCAGCGGTGATCATGGCGGCGCCGCGTGCGACCGGGTACGGCAAGGAAGCGACGCGTCCCACGTCTCCTCCTCGCTCCTGGTACTGCACCGTGTTGCTGAAGATGAAGGGTAGCTCCTCGACCCTCTACTGCAACGACGGAGGCTACGACGAACGTAGTGGCTAGGAACGGCGGTGCTAGGGTTTTAGGTGGCCATGGATGAACTGGGGTGAAGGGAAGAGGGGGATCTCAATCCAGATTGAGAGAAGAGAGGTAGGTGGCATGGTTGAGAGAGAGGGAGGAGCTCTGCCTCTACTTTATGCAGAGAGGAGAGAGGGCACACGCGCTCGGTGTGGGCGTTGTTGAACTGGTGATCACGTGAAGCGCACAGAAGAAGAGGAATAGGGGTCTGGCTTCGGTTTCCACCTTGCTAGCTGGTGCGGTTGGAACATGGGTGGCCAACTAGTTTTGTTGAAGCACAAGGGAGAAGGGCTGGTGCGATTATGGACAGGGTGCACCACCAGGGAAAAGTCAGGTCAACAAGGTCAGCTGGGGTGGTTAGGTTCGGTGTGGAAAAGTTAGGCTAGGTTGTTGTAGATAAGATGATCAAAGGAAGTTTAGGGATTTGAGCACAAGAATGAGGTCAAAGAAAAGATAAGAAGACAAGACAAAGGGATGTAGATGATCAAGCAAGAATACTAGGATGGCAAGGATTGGAGATAAAACACAAACTTAAAACAAGAGAAACACAAAACAAAAGGACCCATTACTCAACAAGAGGAATGGTGAGATCTTATGAAAGGTGGTGTAGATGCATGGGCCATGCATTACATTTAATGCATGCCCTAAAAGTGTGAAGGATAATATGTGTGAGAGGAACCATTATTGTATATGGGCTAAGAATTAAAATACAAAGAAACCAAAGAAGCCCACATATAATATGATGGAATGAAGTAGATGATGAAGTTAACATGTTAGTGGTGTTTAAAAGAATAAGAGAGATGCCCTCAACTCATATTGGGCATTATACACAAGTATCAAATGGCAAATACATGATATCAAGAAGCAAATGCATTTATTAAGAGGCATGAACATAAGAGGCATAAAGGATGAGAACCAAACACAAGATTTAATATCATGCTCAAATGCAATGTGGCATGGTGACATGAGCATGATATTATGATGATGCAATAATGACAAGTACATAGTAGCCTCAATCCTTATTTATTATGTAGAATTCCAATTGTTAGACAATTGGGATGCTATAACTCTCCCCCACTAAACTAGAATCTCGCCCCGAGATTCCTAGGAAAAGAAGAGGCGGGTGCTCGGAACGAAGGTGATCCTCACGTTCCCAAGTGTTTTTCCAATGGAATGGTGCGACCATTGCACCTTGAAAAACCTAAAAGACTTGTTGCGAGTCTTTGGTTCTGCTTTTGAAAAGAAAGGACTTCAAGCATTGAAGGATTGTCATGAAACTAGGAAGGTAGGATAAACATAGATTTGGTGCTCTAGGGAAACAAGATAGATCGATAGAGTTTAAAGATCGAAAACTGCAAGTGAAGGTGATTCTTTCTTTCGCTGGAATAAAAGAAGGACTTTGGAGAAGTATGAACCACTATAAAAATAGCATTGTTTCCTCCTTAGGTTTAAGAAATGAAGTTTGGAAAACAATATTTCCTTCAAACAATAGAATTTCTTGATATCAATGGCAAAGATTTGGGTTAGGAGTTCTCGGATTAGATTCTCCTTGCGCCGGTAAGAACCAAGAGATCACGCAATTGAGGTGCATGGATTATCCTCAAGAGAAGGAGGTGACAAAAGTTTATGGTGGAATCCTAAGAAAGAATTTGAATGTAGAATATCTGGAGTTTATTGTAGAGATACTTATTGCTTTCCTTGCCCATGAGGTTTTTGCAATAAATTTTGCGATTGATGGCTTCAACCATAATTGTCTTTACCAAAAGAAAAGAATTTCCAAGAGAAGTTAGATATATCTTCCATCCATCTTGTTTGACGATGTCGAGCACCGGTAGAATGAAGAGTGTCAGAGAAAGATGTTGCATTGGTTTCCACCAGTATCATTGAAGATTTGTTCTATCTTGAAATAGACGAGACCACCAACAAGAGATTACAGATTATGTTCTTTCAGAGAACCCTCCAGAAAACAAGGACGGGAGTAAAGTATCAAGAGATAACAATCACTTCTAACTTTCATGGAATGAGTGAAATCACATTAATCCACCAATTCAATGTACAAAAGCGAATGAAAAGAGTAGTGGTATGGTCATGACTCCATCCCACACTCAAAGAATTACTCCGCACATGAATAGGAAAATCGTGCAACCTAACTCTCAAATTTCAGACTAGAGAATTTGACAAGAAGAATTCATGAAGCTTCGTAAGAAAACAAGGAGGTGATGCAAACACTTCGTCGGATCCAAAGTAGATAAATATAATTATGTTGTCGTCGTGTAGGAAGTCCCAAGACATCGGAAAAGATATGAATGAAGATCACCGAGACGGATGAAGGATACAACATATAGAACGGGAAAAACACCAAGGCCTTGAATAGAGGAATTGCAAAAGATTGAAAAGTCTTCATGGCATCCATCGGAGTGAGGATAGAAGATAAGGCGAGAGAGGATTTTCAAAATATTTCTTGACGAGTCGAAGACCAAAAGAATTTCTTGTCCTTCTGGAGAATATCGGAGAGAGATTTAGCCGTCTTGAGGAAGTCTTCAACAAAGCAGCAAGAATTACTTGTCAAACCGAGGATAAAGCTCCAGAGTTGGTTGAAGCTAGAGGATGGAATTAACAATTGAATTGATGATTCCAGAATTATAGCGATGTCTTTAGTAGAAGAACGTTGTCGAGATAGGTGACTTCAAAAAGTCATAAATCCCACTTTGAGAACTTTGCACATAGGCGATGTTCACGAAGCTTGAGAGAAGTCCGCGAAGTCTAACGAGTTGAACTCGCCGCCGCGGTTCGAGCGGAACGCCAGGAGCTTGCACTCCCGTTCTGCCTCTACACGTGCATTCACCTTCTTGAAGAAACTCAGCGCCTCGTCCTTGGACCTCAGCACCTCAAGCCACATGAATCGTGAATAGTCATCGACGATCAGTAGGAAGAACTTCTTACCGCCGGCGGTCGGCAGCATGATTGGTCCGCATAAGTCACCATAGACCAATTCTTGCGCACGGCTTGCCCGGTAAGCCATAGCCTAGGGGAACGACATGCGGTGTTGCTTGCCAAGTGCGCACCCGCTACAGAATTCTTCAACGTGGTCGATTTGCGGCATGCCGCGCACCATCTCCTTGCACGCCTGAGGCTGCTGCGCACGGAAGTGCAGATGACCATAGCGGTCGTGCCATAGCCACGCCTCATCCTCATGCTTCGCGAGGAGGCTCACCGGAGTGGCGAGTTGGAGACGCGCCGTGTACAGCCTGTTGCGCGTCCGGTTCACACGCGCCAGGATCTTGCATGGGCGGTCCAGGATACACATCACGTCGCCGCAGATCGTGATCTTGCACCCGTTTTCGTCGAGTTTCCCCAGCGAGATGATGTTGCTACGGAGGGCAGGGATGAAGTAGACATCTCCAAGAACACGAGGGTCTCCAGTGAGGCACTGGAACACCACCGACCCACGCCCGCAGATTTCGACGACTGAGCCGTCTCTGAATCGGACCTTTCCGCGCACGCTTTCGTCGAGCGAGGTGAACTTGGCGCGCTCTCCCATCTTGTGTCCCGACGCACCTGTGTCAAGGTACCATAGGACGTCGATAAAGGGAACGGGGATGACTCGCTCCTCATTCAGGAACATGGCTTTGGTCGCGTCGAGGTGCGCCTCGCCGAGCGCGCATACGTGCGCGAGAAGGAGTCCAGGTGCTTCCTCTTCCTTGCCTTGCGCAAGGTTCGCCTTCTCGCCACGTTGCTCGCGGTCTTTCTTGGCTTTCCCGCACTCCTTGGCCCAGTGCGCTTCGCTTCCGCAGTAGCGGCAGCTGCCCTTTCGGCGCCCGCCCCTGCCGTTCGCGGTGTTCGCCTGCTTGGGTGCCGGCCTGCCTCCCTTGTCACCGCCAGAGGACAACCCAGGAGCGCGCTGACGCGCTCGTGCAGCCCACTCCTCCTCGGTGAGGAGAAGCTTCTTGACGCCATCTGTGGCGTCGTCGAGGTCGTAGCCCTCCTCTGCCGTCAGGAGGCGGCCGGTCAGATCCTCGATGGTGAGCTCGCACAGATTGACTGTCTGCTCGATCGCCATCACCACCGGGCGATACTTCATCGGCACCACACGGAGAAATTTGAGGACGGCCTTGTACTCATCGTACGGATCGCCGAGCAGCTCTAGATCACTGACAATGGAGGTCAAGCGAATTGCAAAATCCTTAATGGACTCACCGGCGCGGAACTGCAGTTCCTCGAACTCACGACGCCATGTCTGCGTCTTCGCCTCCCGGATGCGCTCGCACCCGAGCCTCATTGTTTTGAGGGTTTCCCAAGCTGTCTTGGCGCTGTCCTTCATGCCCAGAGTGCGTACCAGCTCCGGCGGCACGGCCGTGAGCAGTGCCGACAGCTCCGCCCGATCATCTTAATCGTCGTCAGCGCCGAACTCTATGACACCCCACAGGCGCGCGGCATGCAACTTCACGTGCATCACCATCGCCCACTCCGCGTAATTCGTGCGGGTGAGGGTGGGGAATTGCATCGAGACCGTGTTTTCCCGAACCACGTGCTCCCTCACGGGGCTGCGGCCTCGCCACGCTGCAGGAGAATGAGAGGGACGGCGCCTTGTGGTCGCCGGTGGCGCAGAGCCGCTCCCCTCACCCAGCTCTGCTGGCGTCTTCGGCACTTGTCGTTGCAGAACCTCGCACACACTCGCTATGAACTGGATTGAGATCAAACGAGAGAGAGAGAGAGACAGAGAGAACACAATTGTGTGTGCGTACTGCAGTGCAGCTTTTCTGTTTCTATTATTCCTCTTAAAGCGAATCTGAAACCAACAAGTGCTGAAACTACGGGACGTGCAGAGTTACAGCCAAAACCTCACCAGCCCTTGACATATGAACAAAACCTGTGCTATCCCACGACCCTCTGAAACGTGCCGCTATGACCAAGTTGATCACGCCATCCCATGATCCTCCGTCCATAGCGCTAATCCTAGCTACAGACCTGGCGCTGAACAGATTCAGACACGGGTTTATTACAACTGTTTAAACTGAACCTAATGTTCAGACTAGCTAAACCTGACAGAGGTTAGAAGCGACTAAAACACCGCCCACCCGGCCACCCTACTCCAGGATGAAGCAAGTACTGGCAGCGCGGACCTACTCTTGTCCGTTGTCCACAACGCTGATGAGCAAGGCAGACTGAAACTGAAAATTAGAAGCTACAAACTTAGTCAAAGTGAAACCGGACAGTTGATTCTTACTACTGACTAGTCTAAACATTTGCATTGCTACCATAAGCCCGTAAATTAGCTCATTAGCCGAGGAACATAACCAGATCAATTCAGTCGCTTCCATGCCTACATGCATGGCCAGGAATCAAGATCATCGGATCCATCAGGCGGCGTCGCCATCTTTCTTCTTCTTAATGCAGACGGTAAGGACTATCTCCTTGTCCGCCTGAGGTCCAGTCATCATGGCCGGCGGCACTGTCAAGAAGTAATCCGCATGCACGTCGACATTGCCGGGCGCCGCGCTGCTCCTGACATTCGTGACATCCGTGCTCACATTGCTGGAGGAGCCCTCGCCGCTTCTGCGTGCCGAGTGCGTGAGCAGGTACTGCTGCCCAGCGCCGCCGTTGGCCCTCACGCACACCACCGAGAAGGCCCTGGCCGAGCTGAGCGCTGCCACTGACAGGACGAACACGGCCCTGTCCTCCGCCGCGACGAGCAGCACCCGCGTCTCCAATGCCGGCAGGGGGAGCACGAGATCCGTGCCGTAGCGGATGTTGTGCATGGGCCAGGAGTGCGCGGAGGCGAGGTGGCCCAGGAGGTTGGGCGGCGAGGCGAGGAAGGCGCAGCCGGGCTCCGTGCAGGAGCAGGGCACGTGCGGGCACGCGCTCTCGTGGTCGGGGGCCTCGAAGTAGGTGGCGTAGTCCATGCAGCCGTGCTGGTGGTGGGCGCACTGGAACCTGGCGGAGCGCACGACCTCGTCCATCAAAGGGGAATGTACGTAGGCACCGTCGCCGGCGTGGTCGCACTAGTGGCACCGCTTGCCGGGGAGCTTCTCCTGGCAGGTAGCGCAAGCTGAGTGCAAGCACGCCACGCACTGCGTGAACAGATCGAATTTATAAATCTCTCTGGATCACAATGCAAGACAAATCGACCGAATTGACGACATGGAGAGGAAGTGAGAAACATGGAAGACGGGAGGCATGAGGCGGTCGTAGCAGACGGAGCAGTGGAGTATGGCCAGGTTGAACTTGCAGTCCTTCTCTATTCGGGGGATGCCTCCAGCCGCCACAGCTACATCCACTTCTTGATTCACCTGGACGGTGGGTGGCAGCAGAGGCTCCTCCACCCTCGCCTTCTTACACTCCCTACTAGCTTCGTCCTCTAGCAAGTCCTCCTCTGCTAGATCATCCTTCATGCCATCACTGTTGCCAACAATTAGAAAAAGGTCTCAATCATAAAATTTCAGAAAAATGGATATACAAAGTTGTCCAGGTAAGCACAAAGCTATTGCAGTATTTTTTTTCCATTGATTAACTAGTTAAAACAATGGCCTACTCAATAGGTAAGTTTCAATTACAAAGCTACATTTTGGTTCTCAAGCCAACAAGCTAATTCGTAGTTTTTTCTTTCTTTTCTTTCAAATCAACAGCAAGGCTCAAAAAATAGCACAGAAGTTTACTAGATTATGTAATGTTCTCATGTCAGTTTCCTCAAGGTTTCTAGGTAGCTGTAAACAGGCAAATATAATATCCAAACACGTTTTCAATTCTGGTAACAGTTTTAGCCTTTAGATTTCTTCTTGACAGCCAGTACTTCATTGTATTTCTCAATCTACCAAACAGCTGTAAACATGTAATCCATCTTTCCGAAAATAATTGTGACTGGCCTTTGCAGTTTCTCTTGGATTTCATGACACACAGTGTAATTCACATGGCCTATCCACCATTGTGGGCATGATTTCAGAATAGAGGTAATACATGTGTATAAATTTCAGATTTTCATATACACATGAATATATGAGCAGATGTCACCATTATTGTTATTCCACAAAGGGAAGCACCACTCATTATTTGCTCACCTTGGTACACTGGTGCAAGGCGTCTGAAGCTCAGGTTCATCGGATTGTTTGGTGCTTCCATTGATTGCATGCAATGTTTTCATATGTAACACACATTTCTCCAAATCAATTTCATTTCCTTCCATCGAAGAAAGGCTCGTGTACACGTCCTTCAATTGTGCATAAGTATCAGCAATACTCTGGTTCATTATATTTTGTAGATCCATCGAGGCTGCAAAAGAAGTAATGTTTGATGATGGAGATTGAGTAACATCATGCGGATCATAATCACTTGAACAATATTCTGCTTCCTCTAAGGATGGATCCTCCAAATTAATAACATTGTCAGATTCAATGTTGATAGCATCAATTTTCGGCAAAAGGAACCAAAGCCTAATAGATAAATTATAATTAAATACATGTTCAAATAAGTTGGAATAGTTAGGAAAATGATTCAAATAAAAAAAAGATGTGGCAGTTGATCCACCAAATATTTATGCTTTGCTCAGGCGGCTTGTTCCAACAAACTTCACACAGTGATACAGATGATTCAAATAAAAAAAAGATGTGGCAGTTGATCCACCAAATATTTATGCTTTGCTCAGGCGGCTTGTTCCAACAAACTTCACACAGTGATACAGGGGCAGGCACAGTACTACCTGAACATGCTCAACCATTTAATTCTACAGTAACGCGTTGGTCAAACTCCCCATATAAGAGAATGAAGTTTTAGTAATACTGATGGCCGTAGATAGATGAGATCATATCTACAAACTACAAAGAGGATTATTCATAATTAAAACAGGGCACAAGAGATTCTGTCATTTGCAGGCTTCGTGAACACAGCAGAGAGAAAGAGCGGGGTTCGATCAGGAGGTCCACCACGAGCGGGATTCTGTCATTAGTGCAGGGGTCCACCACGAGAGGGAGTTACGCTAGAGCGACCGGGAGGCGATCGTGTTGTGCTAGGGTTTTCTCTCACGGGGGTGGTTTCGATCGGTGCCAGCAGCTGATCACGGCGGCGTGATCCTCTGCTGGGCATCTGCAGTGTCCTCCCATCTCGGCTCCCTCGTGGGTGTTCCCTGGGGCGGTGAGGTATGGCTTCGCCGGTGAAGACTTCGGGGGAGAAGGGCTCCTCGAGTAGGAGCGCTTCGAGATCTTCGGGACTGGCAGGATCGGAGGAGGTGACGGCAGGCCTCTCAGCCAAGCTGGGTGGGCTAGTGCTCACGGAGAAGGAGGCGACTGGCCTCGTCATTGAGGGCAATGCCGCGATCCCCAGGTCGAACCCTAGATGGGTTGCGGTGGGCAAGGTGTGCTCTTCTCGTAAACTCAACATCTCTGCCCTGGAGAGGGCGATGCACCGTGCCTGGGGTTTGCATAGTGCTGCCCAGTTTCGTGATGCAGGAGAAAACAGGTTCATTGTCAAATTCAGTTCAGAAGGAGACTGGAAGCATGTGATGAAAAATGGGCCATGGCAATTTGATTTTCATGCTCTGATTCTGAAGGAATAGGATGGGAGTCTGAACCCATCGGAGATGGATTTTTCCACAATGGAGATCTGGGTTAGGGTACTGAAGCCAACCATGGATATGATGAATAAGGCTTATGGCGAGATGATTGGAAAGTGGATTGGTATGGAGGTTGTCTCGGTGGATGTTGATAAGGAGGATATGGCTTGGGGTGAGTTTTTGAGGATCAGGGTGAAGATTCCATCGGGGTGAGTTTTTGAGGATCAGGGTGAAGATTCCATTGGATGAACCACTGGTGAGAGGGATTCTGATTCGCCCATCACCGGATGCATCTGAGGGCCGCTGGTTTGATATCAAATACGAGAAGATTCCCCATTTTTGTTTTGACTGCGGGCGATTGGAACATGAGGAGGATGGCTGTGTGGGTGACAAATCTGCCCCTGTTAAGCAGTGGGGAGAATGGCTGATGGCCTCACCGAGAAGAATTAGGAGACCTGAGCGCACTACAGTCCCAGCTCAACGTCCATCTTTGTCGGCGGATAGCTTTGGCGAAGGACGGGTGGGTTCGGGTTCGTCGACTCGCGGAAAGGCAGTGGTCAGGGACGTGCCTCCTTGCAGGAGCCTGTTCAACTACAAAGCTACGTCGGGTAGTTCCTGCACTGGCGAGAACTACGGACGTAAGGATCAGGAGGTGTCCAGTCCAAGCAAGCATCACAGGATTCAAGCGGATGGTAGGGTGCAAGGGATGGCAGACAGGATGTTAATAGTCAGGGAGGCCCCAGTTCAAAGACCACACGCACCTACTATCGTAAGAAGAGAGATACAAATAGGCCAAGTGCCCATTCGGTGCAGCAAGTAAATCAGAGCCCAAGGTGTCGCAAGAGGAGAGATTCTGATGCACTGGTCAAATTCTGATGCAGCTGGGAGGTACTGAGGTTTTTGTATTATCTGATCATCACTTTCTTTGAACAAAACGAATCAGTCGCTGGTGACTTCTGTCCCAACACATGCATTAAAAGAGACACTCGCGACCGCCCAGAAGAGATGATAAAATGACAAGAACAGCTTACACAACTAGGTGTATAAAGCAAGTCAAAACAATCAACAAAAGGCACCGCCGCTTGTCAGAGAGTCAGTTTACTAGACGCGCTACCAAAAACATTAATTCCCTAAACCACTAGGCGCGTATGCATTAAGTGCTTGTGTTAATAGAGGGCGTAACCCCCTTCTCCCACGGTAAAACCTCTCCTCTAATCACGCAAGTGGGTGTGTGACCAATGCATGGACAGAAATCTCAGGATTTAATGCCAAATCTCTGATCGTTCGACTCCCCTATTTACAATCTCCAATCCACGAGGTAAAAAATTAGTGATACATTGCAGTTTCTCTCCCAATCAACGAGTGCCTAGGTTGCAGAGATTTGGCATGCGCGTCTAGTAAACTGACCCGGAGTGAGTAGATCTGATGATCTAATAATTAATCAGATCACGTCAATTTTCCTGCACTTGGCTCTAACCAAAAGAGTGGTGGTCGCCAAAGTTCCTGGATTAACCTTGTACGGATCGGATCGAAACGGCATCGCGTTTGCAACCTCCGGAAAAGACTGCGTACCTGAGAACTGGAATCCCTCGACGACGACGACGGGAGCGCCAACGGCAACCAGGAACTTACGAACAATGCAGAGCGGCAACCAGCAGCTTCTCCGGCTATGGCGGCAGAAAAAGAATTGATTGAACCCTAGCTAGGAGGCGGAGGCGGAGGCGGCGGCGGCGGCGCAAGAGCTCTAAGCTGCAGCTACTCCAGGGGAACGTGTTCCTTTCCAAGAGCAAGGCCTGGTGGGCTTTTTATTTTCTTTTTTTCCCAACTTCCCAACGGAGCTCTCCGTCCCCCCTGGGCTCGGAACCTGCGCACTCGAGGTGGATGACCTCCACGGTCGTCGTCCTCCTCCTCCTCTCCCTTCCGTACACCCTGTTGCTCCATCATCACCACATCTATATATATATATACTAGCTGAGTGCCCGTGCGTTGTCACGGTTGCCATGGTCTTAATATAGAAATATCAAATAAAATTATATACATGTTGTTTTGTTCTATTTTATGTTGTTAATTTTTAATGGACACACTCCGACTTGCTCTTGTACATGCAAATATGTATATTCCTCCTACTTCCCTATTACCCCGCCCTCCTTTACATCGTTTTATTGCCCTTAACCAACTATAACAATATTTTTTTGACTACTCCAACACGTCCCCGGCATCGTCTCCTGGCAGCGGAGGGTGGAATCCCAAACCCCTGCCGCCGTTGCCTTCCCTACTGCCGCTGACGGAAGATGTCGCTCCCGCTCCCTCGTGTGGGCATAGTCGGACGGGCGTGGCTCGGCTTTCCTCCATGGCGGCTCCTCCCTTCCGGTTTATGGCCGTAAAGCATCGAAACAGAGGCTTTGGGAAAGGAGGTGGCAACTTCCCATGGACGGCTCTCCGGGAGGTGGCGCCTGGTGCGGTGTCCTCATCTAGGAGAGATGGTGGTGTTGGTGGGGGTGGAGCTGCCGTATTCTACGGCGTCCAGGTTGGTGGAGGGCTCGTTATGGTCCGTGGCCATGGCGTTCAACTGCTGATGTGCGCGCTCGTCTGGAGGGTAGTGTCTCGTCAGCTTCGAGCACCTCAGCATGCATCTGTCTGTTGCGACTGTGGTCAGAGCGAGAGGTGGAGGCGATGGTTTTTAGCCCGAGCGTGGTGGCTCGTGCTCGGGGTTCGCTCTGGTCTCTTCACTGATTATCCCGCGGGCACTGGTGATGATCCAGATAGAGAAGTTTTTCGTCATAGCGATAGGGAGCCTAGGCGTGGCAATGCAAGGGACGTTGTGTCCGCCCATTTTTGACGGCTTCGACCATGGATGTGTCAAGCATTGTGGCAGTTGTTAGGTGAGCTTTGGAGGGTGCTCGTCGGGCTTCAGCCAGGCGCCGAGCTAGGAGGTGGCTTTACGGGAGGCAAATCTAGTCCTCAGCGCCTAGTTTCGTTTGTGGCCTTAGATCATCGGGAGTGTGGGGCTAGCGGTCTGCGTGCGAGTTTGGCGTTGGCGGTCTAGCTGGTCCTCGATGGGCAGATGTGTGGTTGTGAAAGTCTTGTCTTGGCAGCTGGTCGTATCCTTCTTGGAGGCATCATCGTGGTGGGGTTCTCTCTCCTCCGCATGGGTTTCTTCCGGTGAAACCCCAGACCCCTTGCAGGATCGGGCGAAGGTGACACTTTTGCGTCACTTTCCTCTTGAGGCCTCTTCTTGGATGTTCCGCCGGTCGGAGGGACCAGTGGAGCGAGCTGGTGGTTGGCAGAGGCGATTCTCCACATCGGTTAGGCGGTGCGTGGCCCTTGGGCCGGCGTGGATGTTGGAGTGGCGGCTCCAGTTAATCGCCTCCACCATGTTGCGTCCATGTGTTAGAATGTTGGTTTTGGTCGCTTGGGTGACTTGGTCGTAGACTTGTGTGGGGGTGTCGGCTCTGTGCTAGAGTGGATGCTAGAGCGGTGGCTCCGGTTGTTCGCGTCCGTCGTGATGCGTTGAGGTGTTGGGTGTTGCTTTGGTTGCTATGATGACTTTGTCGTTGACTCTAATGGGGATGTGACCTCGGGGTATGCGTGGTGTGTTTCAGTTGTAAGGGTTTCAGGCGGGTTTCCTTAAAAACTGTCCATCTCTTTTTCCACTTTATCAATCAAAGGCATTGCCGAGGTTCAAAAGAATAACGATATATTTTTTGTGCAATTCCTGGCTAGTTCATCACCCCAATATAGATAGTGAAAGAGGGATAAGCAACCATGGAAATTCAATTTTGCTCTCTATTTTGTACTAAGAGAATTTCTGCATACAACTGTTCAATTGAGAATATGACATCTTAAAACAATAAATCATAATTGACAGAAAGCATTTTTCTTTCTCTCTGAACAAGCTAGCAAAATTTTGTCGATATTAATAAATGTAATGATATAGCCATCTATAGACCCATCCCTAAAATTTAGAGCCTACGACTTCTCGTTGCAACCAATTGCTATCAGACATTCAGACCTGTATACCAACGGTGCAAAACCGTGAAGGAAATAATCGCAATTATCAGGTTGTCTCCAATTGAGATATATTATATGGATCAGGCTGCAACTATACAAAATTTATAAAAAATCAATCAGCTAGAAATCAGTAAGAACGAACATCACAGTAGCAGCAAGATTCAGTAGCAAACTGTCTGTATCTCATGTTTGTCACTCGGTATAAACTCCATGTATTGCCATTCTTGGTAGTTCTCCTCCAACTGCAGCCCCCTCCTGCCATCCCACCACCGACAACACCATGTTCTATTCTTCCAGTCTCAACACTGGGCGCTGCCTTGCTCCTGCTATTCCCCCATCTCCTCGTACCGAATCGAGGACGAGCAAAAGCTCCTCCATGGCTGAAACACCCGCCCGACCACTTTACTTCTGCCAGCTCAACCGCGAGGCATAACCTGCGCAGCGGCCACAACCGGGGCTACGCGGTATCCGCGTCATCCTCTGCCAGAGCGGTAGGCGCGTACGCGACGTAGAGCCGGCACTTCTGCAGACCAGTGACGCGGCCGAGTCCATCGGGAGGAGCAGGCGAGCAGAGCGGGTATGGCCACCAACCCCGCCAGCGGTGCATGGGAGGGACAGGAGGCGCCTCTTTCTGCGGATCTCGCCTCCCTCACCTCACTACGACCCCCGCCTTCAGGCTGATGCTGCTTCGTCCGGAGTTATTACGGCGCTTCCTCACAAAAAGTCTAGTGCATAGCTCGGGGATTGAACGCGGAAATCACGTGATGGGCCGGCGATGTCCAGACGGTTTGGCTTCAGTTTGCGGTGGCATGCGCTGTAATTTCATCGAAGAGTCAGGGGCAAATCAGGAAAACAGTAGGCAGACGGAAAAAATACCTCCGACTGGCAGGGGCAAAATCGTTTTTTTCACTCGCGGGTGGCATTGGTGGGTAAATACCTCCGACTGGCAGGGGCAAAATCGGAATAAAAAATTCGGACGGAAATTTTGTTAGGACAAACCTACCTTAGCTTAAATTATAGTATAGATAGATTCTAGTATAGATATATATATATATTTTTATGTTCTCACATATATAAATTTATATTTTGTATACTAATAATTATGTACATATTCATCAGAAACGCAAAAAAAACGACATAAAAATAAGATTTATGAGTCATTATAGTATAAAAAACATAGAAAATTCGCATTTTACGTCGTATTTTTTTACGGCATGTAAATAATTTTTTTACGACATGTCTAAATTTTTTATGTTCTTCTTAACATCCGGGATAAGAGAAAATTTACGTGACGTAAAAATGATGTACGGTTTGAAAGATAGGGGTAGATAAAGAATAACTATTCTACACTCTAGGTGTCAAATAGCACCACTCTATATATATAAACCCTATTCAGTATCCAGGGTGCAAGTAGTTATATATAGGAAAAATACTTATTACTCCCGGGTGTAACTACATCCACATCTAATATATTACCTTAAGAAAGTATTTGGAATACTTTATCTATTTGAGTATGTTCATATACTATATCTAAGATACTTACAAGCAAGTTAGGTAAAAAAATTGCAAGTGCACCCTTAGTTTGCACTATATATGTAAAATACCGTCATACGTATAAAAGGAGTATGTGAATAAAAATTACATACTACCAAGAAAATAGTATATATACTGTCTAAATATTCTTATATCCTTCATACTACGCGTACATACCATCCGGTATGGTAGATACTGCCTAGATAGTGTGAAACACGTGTGGCTGTAACTACACCCGGGTGTAGTATGAATATGTCCTATATATATATTTTATAGAAACATGATTTCAATAGTAGGACTAATGCAGTACAGGTTTCTACTGCCTTGACTTGTGAGAAACCACATGTGTTATTTTAGAGTATCATATAGATACAGAGTACACAGTAATTATTGATGAAGAACATCACTATGATGCCAGAATCATTGTTCAGATAGAAGGCCTTGCAAAAAGCAACCTGCAGTCAGTTCAATAAATTTGAACCATTTGATCACTAACAACACAAAATTTGAACCATTTAGGTTATTCAACAAATTACATTCTCCTTAAACGATCTGAGTACAAATCCATTTAATCTGCAATCAATTAAGCACTAAGCACTTGGGTAAAAATGTATTTTTGGAGATGAAAGAAACTAACACTTCGTCTATTCAAAAGGAATGTTGACAGTTAACCCTGTCGACAGTAGTTCAGAGTAGCTAGTCCCAATTTAAGGTTCAGTTTTGTTAGTCTTTTAACTTGGTAGTTTTTTTTTCAAACTTTGTCTAGTTTCCTTAGTTAGAACGACAAGGAACATGATCATCGCATAGAGTTAGATGATTACCTCAACTACTAACCAAATCAATGTCCTAAGAAGTTGCTTGGTGAAGTTGAATCATATACTCTAGCAGAACCTGATTGGGAGCAAGAGGCTAACCACTACACTGCATTTCGGTTTGTGATGGATTGAGGGCGCAGCTAGTTCAGAACGACAAGGAACATGATCATCGCATAGAGTTAGATGATTACCTCCCAACTACTAACCAAATCAATGTCCTGAGAAGTTGCTTGGTGAAGTTGAATCATATACTCTAGCAGAACCTGATTGGGAGCAAGAGGCTAACCACTACACTGCATTTCAGTTTGTGATGGATTGAGGGCGCAACTATTTTTGGAATGTACCTGTAGAGCACTTGGTCGATGACGACCATGGCGGAGACGAAGCAGGTCAAGGCGCCGACCTGGGAACCCCCGGCTTATCTTCGGTGACGAGAAAGAAGAGGACACCAGGAACATTCCATTTTTGTCGCTGGGCATGTCCAGACGGAAGTAGAGACAGCAATAGTATTTTGCCGCTGGAAAATACTCCATTTCCTTTGCACTGCATAGCTCAAGAACCAAGAGGTTCCCATCAGTATAGACAGCAACAGCAACAGTAAAGAATAGTATCGGCTTCAATTTACTTAAAACTCCAAATAAAAGGGCATGAACTAAATCTGGACAATATGTTCTTCTCAGTCTCATGGGTAAAACCATACAAGTGAGCAGTTTAATGACAATAAAGGAAAATGATACTCCAACTAATTTGGAGAAAAGCTAAAGTACATTTGAACCAATGCTGGCTTCGGCCGATCCAACATTGCGATTGCGTTGCATCAGTATTGCTATTTTGTTGATTAGTGGCTTATCTAGTTGCCTAATGCGTGTGGTGCATTGGTGGCATGGTAAAGTCCCATGCTATGGACAGTTGAACAAGAACAGCTGGAGACTGCAACGGTTAGCTGAATTTTTGCTCTTCCATGTTTTTTCCATGCTTGCTAGACTACTACCAAGATCAGGAAAAACAAAGATCTGGCTGATCGGCCGGCTATGTTTGTTCCCCCAATCTACTATGTTCCATAGTAGCTTCAAACAAACAAAAAGACAGAACAGATTCACTCGAGCTCTATTTGTTGCCCCAATATACCCTTTTCCCTGGCTAATAATAAGCAGCTCTTTCTCTCTGTAGTTGTGGCTCTCGATCTCTCCCTCTCGATTCACTGACAAACTGAAAGAAAAATGAGCAGCTCCAGCTATTTTGGTGCAGTGTTCAACCTACTGCTTTTCCGATTTCTGTTTTGCCTTTTATTACAGAGCTAGATCGTGGAGCTTCTCCACTACCTGGACGTGGGGCGATTTCTGTTTTGCCTTTTATTACCGAGCTAGATCGCGGAGCTTCTCCACTACCTGGACGTGCCATCCCACGTCCGGAGATCACTCGCATGATCCTATCACTACGGAATGGCTCGCACAAAACGCATCCGGAGACTAAGACTGAAAGTGTTCTAACTGAAAACGACTAAGTCCTAACTGAACCTAGTACCAGTACCGTGTGTTCCAACGGCCAAACCAGCATCGGGTTCAGTCTAGAGCGAGACAAGCTGAAGGTTTGAACAACATTTCTCCCCCTCAAACCTACTGCTTGATCTTCAGGACGCCGATCCTCTGACGAAATTCGACGAACTTGTTGCGGCCAAGGGCTTTAGTGAGGATGTCTGCAAGTTGCTCCTCAGTGCTCACGTGCTCAACTTCCAGAACACCAGCTTCAATCTGCTCATGCGTGTAGTGGAATTTGGTGTCGATGTGCTTGCTACGGCTGTGATGCACTGGATTCTTGCACAGAGCAATGGCAGACTTGTTGTCGATGAAGAGCTTGAACTTTGGCTGCTCCTTGCCGACGAGTTCGCCGACGAGCCTGTTCAGCCACACTCCTTGGCACGTCGCTGCTGCCGCCGCAACGTACTCAGCTTCGCAGGAGGAGGTCGCCACTCCTCCTTGCTTCTGTGAGCACCACGTGATCAAGTTGTTGTTGAAGAAGAACACGAAACCCGTGGTGCTTTTCCGATCGTTGATGTCGCCGGCGTGGTCGCTGAAGCCAACGAGCCGCGCCGCTCCCCCGTGCACATAGCGGCAGCCATAGTCTTGAGTGTCGCGGATGTACCGCAGAATCTGCTTGACCGCCGCCCAGTGCTCCTTCCCGGGGCTTCCATGTGCCTGCTCACAACGCCGACGGCATGGGCGATGTCAGGGCGTGATGGATAAGTCTCTGTCCTACGGTCTTTGTGGGACAGCACACATGATCCTTGTGTCAAAGACTAGCAGTTAGAGATAGAGCATCAAGGATTGGTTGTTAGATAGAGCATCCTTGACTGCTGCCTATAGACTAGCATCTTAGACTAGCATCTAGCATATTCTTGGCCGGTTAGCAGCCTGTAAGTATGTATCCCCAACCCCTCAGGTTGGCATGGCATTTGTGTGAGTTTGTGTGAGAAATAGAAATCAGAAAATTGCCCCAACTCCTTGTGTCATCCTCTCCCTCGGTGAGAGTTAGAATTCAGCGACTAACAAGTGGTATCAGAGCCAAGTTAGTTTGTAGCCTGAGCATCTCCTGCTCATCTCCTTCCTCGGCAGTAGCAGCAGCTCTGGCTGCCTCTGCTCACTCCTCTCTCTCTGCGCAGACGAGCAGCAGCTCGTCGGTTGCAGCCCCCTCTCCACCCAGCAGCTCCCCAGCGGCGAGTCATGTCCACAAGCCACTCTCAGTACTCGGTAACCTCGAGCGCGCGGCGTCGGCAGGAGGCCGAGCTCGCCACGGCAGAGGAGCGCGAGCGAGTGGCGGCAGCAACCGCTGCGGCGGCAGCAAGGGCGTTGAGGCTGGCAGCAGCAGAGCTGGCAGCAGCCAGAGCGGAGGTGGAAGCAGCAGCAGCGGAGGATGCAGCATGTGAGGCAGCGGCGGAGGTCCAGGCTCTGCGCGGCAGCATCAGCGGCTCCGTTTCAGGCGACGGCAGCGTCGACGGAAACCACGACGCAGCCGGCGAGCGGACGGCACGGTGGGCAGCCGAGCACGCCCAAGCGCACGGCGGTGGTGCTCCCGGAGGAGGCGCATGCGGGGACGGCGGCCGAAACGACCAAGACCGCGGCCTCCATGAGGTCCGGACTGTGGTCAGGGACGTTGGTCCCGGTGTTGGGTGCCCTACCCTCACCAAAACCAACTACGTCGAGTGGGCCGCGGTCATGAAGGTCCGGCTCCAAGTGCGGCACATGTGGGAGGCAGTCCAGGATGCCAACGTCGACCACCATGAAGATCGACGAGCGCTGGACGCTCTCCTCGCCGCAGTCCCGCCCGAGATGCAGTTCTCGCTTTCCAACAAGCGGACTGCCAAGGAGGCTTGGGACGCCATCGCTGCGGCACGCATAGGCAGCGACCGCGCCCGCAAGTCCACACTGCAAGTACTTCGCAAGGAGTGGGTTAACCTGGCCTTCAAGCCAGGTGAGGACGTTGATGATTTTGCTCTTCGTCTCAACACTCTGTTGCAGAAGATGGTGCAGTTCAGCGAGGACACCTACAACGAGGAGAAAGATGTCGAGAAGCTTTTTCGCTGCGTTCCCGAGAAGTACAGGCAGATGGCTCGCTCGATCGAGTCTCTGCTGGACCTCTCCATGATGTCGATCAAGGAGGCGATAGGTCGCCTCAAGGTCGTCGACTCTGATGAGCCACAGCCTCATTCAGGGTCCATCACCACTGGCGGGAAGCTACTTCTCACTCGGGAGCAGTGGGATGCCTGCCAAGGTGACAGGAAGAAGGGGGAGCCTTCTTCCACGACAGGCGGCCGCAAGCGCGGCAAGCCTCGCAAAGACGCCCAGGACGGCGCCGTCGGCAAGCAGAAGCCAGCACGAGACGACAGCTGCCGCAACTGCGGCCAGCTTGGCCATTGGGCCAAGGACTGTCGACAGCCACGACGCGGCCAGGCCAACTTCGCACGGGCGGAGGAGGAGCCGACTCTGTTCATGGCACATGCAAGCATCGAGCTAACTCCAGCGGCACCAGCCGCGGCGGCTCTCCTCCACCTTGACGAGCCAAAGGCACACGCCCTCCTCGGCGACGGCTCCGGCGGCGACAAGACTGACGGGTGGTGCCTAGACACCGGCACTACCCATCACATGACTGGTCGACGGGAGTTCTTCGCCGAGCTCGACCCTAGCGTGCGAGGCTCCGTCAAGTTTGGGGATGCCTCCGCCATGGAGATTAAGGGCGTCGGCTCCATCATCTTCACCGCCAAGACTGGAGAGCACCGGCTGCTCACCAGTGTCTACTACATTCCCGCGTTGAGGAACTCCATCATATCAGCTTGGGACAGCTGGATGAGAACGGCTCGAGCTTGGGACACTTGCGCCATCAACAGCCCCGGTGCTTCTTCCTCTTCAGCAACGGCGAGATTTGCGGCCTTGCCACGCTTCTCGCGGTCGCGGGCTGCTTTGCGGCACTCCTTTGCCTAGTGCCCAGGCTTACCGCAGTACCTGCAGTTACCTTTGCGGCGTTCGCCGTTACCGGAGCCGCCAGGGCTGCCGCCGCTGCTGTGCTTGCCAGCGTCCTGCTGGTTGGCCTTGTTCGCGGGCTTGCCGCTATTGGTTCCGCCATGCACACTCCCGTGCTGGCGCTTCCGCCACTCCTCCTCAGTGAGTAGCAGGTTGCCGACGCTGTCGGTGGCATCGTCCAGGTCATATCCTTCTTCCGCCGTGATGAGGCGACCGGTTAGGTCCTCGATCGTCAGCTTTCGCAGATTCACTGTCTGCTCAATGGCCATGACCACTGGCCTGAATTTCTTCGGGGCGGCGCGAAGGAATTTGAGGACGGCCTTATGCTCATCAACTGGATCGCCGAGCAGCTCCAGGTCGTTGACGATGGCCGTGAGGCGCATCGCAAAGTCCTCGATGCACTCCCCTGCCTTGAAGCGAAGCTCCTCCCACTCGCTACGGCGGGTCTGCGCCTTCGCCTCTCGCGCGCACTCGCTCCCGAGCCGCATGGTTTTGATTGTTTCACACGCCGTTTTGACGCAGTCTTTGGTCGCCAGAGTTCGCACCATCTCTGGTGGCGCAGCACGAAGGATTGCCGCCAGCGCCGCCCGATCATCCTGATCGTCATCGGCGCCGAACTCGATGACGTCCCAGAGACGCGCGGCCAGCAGCTGCACACGCATCACCATAGCCCACTCTGCATAATTAGAGCGGGTGAGGGTCTGGTAGTTCGTGTTGCCGGAGCTCTCCCGCACGACGCGTTCCCGGATGACTAGTTCCCCGCCGCCGCGACGAAGAGGGCTGCGGCCACGCCGCGGTGCCGAAGATAAGGAGGGATGACGTCGCCTGGACGCCGGCGGTGGTGAGTTCCCGTTCCCCTTGGCTTCTACCCCCTTCCCCTTCTCTGTCGTCGTCAGTGTCTTCGACATGGCTCTGGTACCAAATGTAGTTGGGGCTCTCGATCTCTCCCTCTCGATTCACTGACAAACTGAGAGAAAAATGAGCAGCTCCAGCTATTTTGGTGCAGTGTTCAACCTACTGCTTTTCTGATTTCTGTTTTGCCTTTTATTACATCGTGGAGCTTCTCCACTACCTGGACGTGCCATCCCACATCCGGAGATCACTCGCATGATCCTATCACTACGGAATGGCTCGCACAAAACGCGACCACTCAACACTAAGACCGAAAGTGTGCTAACTGAAAACGACTAAGTCCTAACTGAACCTAGTACCAGTACCGTGTGTTCCAACGGCCAAACCAACATCGGATTCAGTCTAGAGCGAGACAAGCTGAAGGTTTGAACAACACTCTCGCTAATCCTGAGCCCAAATCGTCTCCACTAGAATCAACTGAAAGGAGCGCAAGATAAAACAGCCGGATTGATTGCGTACTCTGCTTGCTTTGAAGACCCTGGATTCGACGGGAGGAAGGGATCTGACAAGGCGGAGAGCTCCACGTCCTCCAAGGGCGCCGGGAGGTTTAGATCAATGAGGTCCAGGCCTCCGTCGGCTGCAAGATCGGCGCCCGACACGCCATGGCGGCGGCTGAGCAGGGCTGGGAACGTTTGTGGCCGCCCAGAGCTTTGCCGGACGCGGAAGCAGTAGGGGCACACGTGCGGTTGCTGCGTACTGTATGGGGCCGAGCAGGTTGGGACCACCGCCGCCGCCGGAGCCACGAGCACCTGTACTAGCTCCTCCTCCAGGCCACGAGCACCGGCAAAGTCATACGCTTTGGGAAAAGGGAATCCCTTTCATCTTCGATCTCCCTCCTCCTTGGTTTCTGATTGGTGGAAGCCGGAGGAAGGAAGGCAGGGAGACGAGGAGGAAGGAAGGCGGCCGGCGAGGGAGCGCCAGAGCAGGCGGCGCCGGCGAGAGCGAGGTCACCGGCGGGGGAGCGGCGGACGAGTAATCGCGAGAGAGAGGAATCAGGGGTGGTGAAGAAACTGCTTTGTTTGTCGGAAGAAAGACAGCGGTTTTTTTTTCGCAAAATTACCGGCGCGGTCGTTAATTCGGGCCGGAGAGAGTATTTCCAAAATTTATCCAAAATATAAGCTGTTTTATATTTTGTGAAACGAATCGTATCTAGATATACTAGATAAATACCCGTACATTGCTACCGTGAGGATCGTAGGAAGATCCCTCTGCGCCTGTACTCTGGTGAGGACAATAGTTTTGGACTATTATAAATGAAATATTGCTTCAGAAAAATAAGCATACATTGAACAAACCACGGCGAGGATTCCTGTGGTGTGAGCTCGTTGTTCTCCGGAGGTAGAAGAGGACCTGATTATTTTTTCATATCTTCTTTAGGGTGTTTCCTGTAAGAGGTAGGCACTAAGCTGCAGTTATTACCATTCTTGAGGTCCCTACTGTAAAATCTACATGCATTTAGAGGCATCCAGGCCCTTCGGGGCCTCTCTAGTGTTCTAAAAAAAAGAATAAACTTCAAAAAACGATATGTAAGTTCCACTACTAAATCAACATGAGCATTCCAACATATATTTAAGTTGACACTCATCGAAACGATGAATTGTTATAATTTGAAGTTAATGCTTGGGTTAAAATATTTATGAGGAAGAGAACAAGACATAGTTCAGAGCTCAAGTGTTGTTTCTTTTATGTACAATTTATCATATTTATTTACCATAAAATGTACTGCATTTTTAAACAATTTCTAGGCATTTACACTTTAAACAATCTTTTATTTGAGGCTCAATTGACAGATTCACCGGGTTAGTCTCGTAGGAGAACACTATATTGGTCGTTGTTGAATATTGTACTGCTTCACCGAGGGGATACAACAAATAATTTGAGAGCCTATTCTTAATTGCAAGAGATTGTTATTGTAGAGCCAATTGCATGCCCTGAGCGCTATTTTTCTACATGTTCACAATTATGCCGACACTTAACACTTGCCTCTGAATAGTGGAGTATACATGTTGGATGGGGCGCCGTGGTCCTGCCGGGGAAGGGGGGAAGTGGGGCTCCGCATAAGTGACGATGTTGGCGGTCGGCGAGACCAACCGCAGGCGTTCCATGGCCGCGCGTGCATAGAACCAGAGGACGGTGCACAGGTTGCTACTGCCGCCGGCGCGCGAGTAGAGCAGGTGTCGCGCGGATTCTCCGCCTGAGAGACGATGCTGGTGGTCGGCGCAACTAACCGCAGGTGTCCCGTGGCTGCGCGTGCTTAGAGCCAGAGGACGGCGCACAGGTTCCTACTGCCGCCAGCGGGCGATGCGAGCAGGTACCGTGTGGATTCCTCTCAGTGAAGGCAATATGGGCTAGCACAAGGGCAGCCATGAGCCATCGCGGCGTTTCCGGCCGTGCCGCCGCGAGGTCGCCGAAGCAGATGAGTCGACGGGGGCTGCCCGAGTCCAAGTCAGAGAGCTAAAAACAGCCAGATCATGCCCTCAACAGAGCTCTCCCTCTCGGTGGACACCCCTTGGGCGGAGCGGCCGCACCGTTGCTGCAGACCTCCCTGGATGAGGGTGAGCCAGGGGAGGGGTTGCTGCAGACCTCCCGGGATGAGGGCGAGGCAGGGGAGGGCCGTCCCCACAAGCTAGATGTAAGGGATTGGAGGGTGGCGCCAACGGGCTAGAGGCAAGGGAATGGGAGAGGCGTGCTCGGCGAGTTCTAGGCAGGGACGGGAGAGGGCGTGCTGGGCGAGTTCCAGTTCGGGGAGCGGGCCAACTCGGGTGGTGTGGCGCGCAGCACAGGGGGAGCTCTTCAACGGGATTGGGGAGCTCTCAGGGGGGTGGTGCGGCGCGCAGCGTAGGGAGCTCATCGACGGGGATTGGGGATCGCTCGGGGATGAGCACAGATAGATTCTGTTCTCTCAGCCACGGACACACCAAACAGTTACCTATTAATTAGCCGGTGGCATAAACTGTAATATTTACAAACACAATTTAGAGTTGCAGGGGTATAATCGGAATTAGAAAAACGTACCATCAAGACCACAAGTCTTTTAATAGTATATAGATTTTAGTGTGTACAGTACGCCAGAGTAAACTTGCACAAAAAACATCTAGATATATTTATTTCATTTATATTATAAAACGGATGGAGTATAAAACATGTTGGTCTGACCTATCTTTTCATACCCGTGGAATTCTAACCCTAGTTCAATACTTTATCTTAATATTTATTTTTATTATCTTTTTATTAGATATATTGTTTATACTTTATTTGTATTTTTAATCTAGATTTTAGTGATATAATAAATAAAAGTAAATTAACTGTTTGCAAAACAGTTTTTAAAGAAATTTTAAAACAATAAAAGGAAAAGGTTTTCAAAATAAAAAAGGAGAGAAGCATCCCTTCCCAACATGCGGCCTAGCCATGCCTGATAGTCAAGCTGGTCCCCTCCCTTGCCCTACCGGCCTAGCCGGCCTTATAAGGCCCATCATGCGCCCCTCAGTCAAACCCTAGATCCCCACAAACTTCCTTGGCCTTTTTTTCTTTTTACACTCCCGCCTCTGCTCCTATGATCGATTCGAGTCCCTCCACTCTCTCGTGTAGCTCTCTCGCTCGTTTGATCTCTCCACTCTATGGACGCACACGACCCTCTCCTCGAATCCTTTTAGTGCCACCATGCTCCCTCAGCGGTGCGCATGCATATGACACGATCCTCCTCCTTCCTCTTTGTCGGTCGCCCTAGCCCCACCTCTCCTTCCTCTCTCCAAGCAACGCCAGCAGACGCCCTACTCGGATCTTCCACGTTCCTAGGTGCCTAGCATCACCGGTAACGACTCCCTTCGGACAGATGTCACCAACTCGACCACCTACAAGGCTACCATGGTTGGCCCTGCCAATCAGCGCCTCCGCTTGGTCCTCTACCTAGCCACAAAGAGTAGGCAATGCGATAGGGAGAACATTGGCGGGCTCGGTATGGCGACCGTGCAAGACATGGCGCAACCTTCAGAGATAGAAGCAGTCACCAGTGCGACTCCGCCTCTCCTGCCTCACGACACACATAGTTGATGTACATGGCCATCGTTTTTCGTAGCTAGCGACCTCGTCAGGTGTGGCGCTGGGTCGTTCGTACCTCCCATCTCTTTGTTAGTTCTTCTACGTCCACCCGTTGTTACGGGTTGAACTTTATTATTCGACTATCTCGTGTAACCTCAGTGATGTCTGTATATTCTATGATGGGTAGTGCCTTCACGGTCGCATGTGATGCCCTTATCTCCATGCGCGCATTACGGACGGGCGCAAGCACTGTAGCCAACCCGACCACTACCCACTACCAACGTACAACGACTCCTTCGTGTCTGGAGTTAGATCTACTCCTCCATCTGTTCCCTCATTTTGTTAGTAGATTTAGGGGTGCGCCTTGGCGCACGACCCCGTGGCTCTCGTATCGGTTTCTTTTGTGTATAACACTAATACTAAATAGCTAGAAATCGATAATATGATTATGGATTGCAGTTTTCTTTTATAAAATTAAAGTAATATCCCCGCCTTTCACACCAAAAATCGGCTTATAAATACTATTATGAGTACTTGTCTGCTATGCAGATGGAAAGGAGATAGCTTATAATAATGATCATCTTGTTCTATACAAGTCATATACACCTACACACACAAGGTATACATATAATTTTCTTTATAGACTTCAATCAGAACTAAATTAAACTTCCCATCGAGGTTGACTCTCTATGAGACATCACGCAGGACCTGATACATCATATACGAAGGAACTCGAGTTCTTGCTAAGTTTTCTTGTAAACTTCCCAGGAGACATTCATCAAAGGCTTCCTTCTTGAAACTTTTGTATGTTTTTTGGCACGATTTCATGCATGCGGTTTCTTGGATTGCTACATAGTTCTCGGCTAGTGAAATATATGGGTCAAAAACTTTGTTAGACTACTGGGACTAACAATGCTAAGATTCTTAGTGACAACAATGTTTATGTTTGGTTCAGGAGATGCATGTCATCCAATATTGTGTTGAGCATGCGCTGAATGATATTTAGATGAGATCCATGGTTTACATATGAAAGAGAGGAAGGTAAATGTGAAATTTTCCAAGAGGGGGTGAGTATGCAGACATCAACATAGAACCAAAATGAACACACATCCTATAGAAGGACGTGGTGAATAATTTAGATCAACATGACAGAGGAGAAAGATAAAGTAAACAACTATGTGATAGACCAGGAAAGCACCTTTAGAGGAAACGAGAGAATTGTATTACTTTTCCTTCTTCGCATGCATCGTTTTCTTGGGTGGACAACCGGCTCCATTATGTGAAAGCATAAGAAATACATCGTACTGTTAATCAAGATAGTAGTACATGTACATCGGACTATAAGAAAAATAACATGACAATAATGAGCTACATCTTCTTATCATTGTTGTTATTTGAGTCATCAACTTTTGCCTCAGAATCATGTAAAAATATGGTACTCCTTAGCTAATAGGTTCTGATAAATCTTAATGGTCAGGACCGAGTAACACAGAGTCAACAATATTTGTAGCACCTCTTTTGATTCTCCTACTTCAGCGATGGTTAAAAAATAAGATCCCTAATTTCTTTGTTTTTGTGAACGAGGAAAAAAGAAGGAAACAGAAGAATATCACATATCGTATCGGCAACTATAGGCATTCAAATGTTCGGTATTACATGTAAACTGAACCCTAGGAATTATAATTGTAGATCCTATTATTTGCAGTTGATATTCATGTTTCTATGTGAACTAAACAAGTTTAGCAAGAGAGCGACAGTAAAATAAATCAGAAAATACAAGTCTAGCAAGAGAGCGACACAGATAGCTCGGAGGGGTCAGGCACACCGGTGGGCGCATGATAGTGTACTGAAAGAAATCCCTGACCGAGGCACCAGCCAGAGAACCACCGCCAATCGAGCTCTAGAAGTCTCTTGCAAAGCTGCACTTGGAAAAAAGATCGATTCGGGAGCCAGAACGGATATACCATAGCACAAAAATAGAAAACAAATAACTCATGTTTGAAGCGGAACTCTTTTTGCGGATGCTTCTTTTTGCCTGTTTTTGGTGCTATGACTTCCGAGACTCTTTTCACCTTGATTGATCGCTCCACTATCTCTTCCCAAAAAACTCTTGGAGGTATTGGTAAACATAATGATCCGATGTTTGCTAGATTGTCAGCTTCGTCATTGCTTGCTCTTCCTATATGTGATACTTCACACCCATCAAATTGAGCCTCCATGATGCCATATAAGTCGCGATAAGCAACCATATTTTCGCTGACAACGTCACATTTTTTCATTGACTGCTGTGCCACAAGGTTGGAATCTCCGAAGATTTTGAGGCGAGTTGCACCGCAGGCTTTGGCCATTCGCATGCCATGCAACAGGGCTTCGTATTCCGCTTTGTTATTGGATGCGTTTGTAAAGCTCATCCAAAGAATATATCGCATTTTGTCGCCTTGAGGTGATATTAGTATGACTCCTGCTTCTGCTCCCTCTGTTCTTTTGATCCATCAAAGTATAGTGTCCATGTGCTAGAAAGGTCTGGTGGACCCGCACATTGCAATTCCGTCCACTCTGTGATGAAATCTGGTAGAACTTGTGACTTAATTGCTTTGCACTTCTCATAAGTGATATCCCGAGGGGATAATTCAATGCCCCATAAAGAATCACGCCCAGTTGCTTCTGGATTGTTGAGGATGCTTGACAAAGGTGCCTCATTGACCACTACGATTGGGTGCTCCGAAAAATAGTGGTGTAGCTTTCGCACTGTCATAAATACTCCGTATGCTAGTTTCTGATAGTGTGGGTACCTTTGTTTAGATGGCGATAAAACCTCACTCAGGAAGTATACTGGCCTCTGCACACCGTGCGTTTTTCCTTCTCTGGGTCGTTCTACGACCAGGACTGTGCTGACCACCTGATGTGTTGCAGCAATATAAAAGAGTAAAGGTTCTTTCTCTTTTGACGACACGATGACAGGGGATCTCTACTACTTATAAAGGTGCAAACAAGAACTTTGCTAAGCGTACCCAGCAAATCTTACATGGAAGACTAAACACAAACGATCAGGCCCACTAATCAGATCTTCGTGTGCATTTAGCAATTTAGGAAGACGGACAGAATACTTATCCCGCATATGCAAAATATGGAAAAAGAGAAAGGAGCACAAATTTGGCCTCTAACTGCTACTCCTAGTCTTCAGGTCCTCGATCCCGATCGCTGGTTTAAAAAAAGAGAAAGGAGCACCAATTTGGTTGATTTTAGGCCTCTACAACCCTACCGCTCCTAAAAATCAGGATCGCTAACGACACAGCGCCTCGCCTCACCAAATCAGGGAGAGCGAAGCGCCTGCACCGCGACCGGAATTGCCACCATGCTCAGGGGATTAGCGTCACCAATTCACTCTTGGTTGTATGTTATTCATCGTGTGCTTTGCCGTCGCCTTTTCCTCCGGAGGTTCTCTCCCTAACTGGAGGGTTGATTTTCTAGCACATGAGCTACGTGTTTCCTCTCTATTTAGTTACAAGTGATCAGATGGTTATGTATACCAATTCTTAAAGAGCTCCCATTGTTATTATTTTGCCTATAGCTCGATCTAATTGCACATGTGTATATGTTTACATGTCAGGTTTTCCAAGTTAAGTGCCAATCTGTGTTTTTTCCTTTTCCTTCGGAGCTTATTAAACTTCAAAAGATGCTTTAAATGGGTGTCTTATTGATCCTTCTGCTCTAGGTTTATTAGCCAATGGCGGTGGCAGAGGAGGATGAGAGTACGAGTCAATCAGGTCAGGGGTTTGAGCTTAGGATTTTTTGTTGTTCTGCTTATTCAGATTGGCACAATGAACACAAAAACATGGAGTATGGATTTCAGATGAAATGGGAAGCTATTAATTTCTCTCTTGGTTGCATATTTTGTCAAACATTGCAGGAACATTCTGGACATGAACATGTAGTAAACAAAATATCAATTTATACTATTCATCTCGAGGGCCATGCTACTATCCTACAAGTATCAGTCGGCCCCATCAGATCGGCAAGGTATGATTTTTCCCGTTCTGGTCCTATACAGACCTTGAGTACAAGCCATGCTACTATCTTTCTCCTGTACATACCTGAAGTAGGGCCGAGACACAACAATTTTGATAGTTTTTTAGCATTTTAGTCCAGAAGATATGTATTTCATATTCCCACATAATACCAATGCATACCTCTACAATGCGATCACCTAAATGATGACAACGACACTGAATAGCATAAGTCAATGGTGAAGAGCTTCAAGCTAACATATTCATTGTATATATCAAAGGTTCATTAGTCTGAGTTCTTTTAGATGCAAAAGGGAAGGATGGGATTATACTCATTGCCTACCTATGCTTGTGTATCTAGGAAACTCTACTAGAATCTACACTACCAAAAGTATAAGAGAAGTAACATCAATAGACAACGTCCAAGTACGCGGAGATCCTGTGCCGAGCTCCTGAGAAGGTCAAGGACTGGAAGGTCTCTTGCGTCCGGGCCGGTGCTAGGATGTCGATATCTCTGGTCAAGGCACACTATGACAACACCGGCATCGACTTGGTGACCTCCGGCTTTCCTAAGCTAGATGAGGAAGGGAGGGAAATCGATACCGATGCTATTTGGAATTCCCTTGCTGGCTTCGACACCAGGGTCGCCAGGATGGTCAACGCAGATGTCTTCGTGCCTGCCGAGATCCTTGACGAAGACATGGCGTTGTTTGAGTCTAGCCCATGTCCCTCCGAGTTTGACGAGCTCTCTCGGCCTGGCTCTCCTGATGATGCCACCACGAAGCCCCCTGCAGCAGAGTCATGAAAAAATAATGTATGTATTAAATGTATCTCTGCAATGTATGCGAAAAAACTTATGTTTTGTTAAGGCGGAAAATCTTGTACACAAGTTTTCCTACTACTTATCTATTTCCAGCATGTGTATATTTTTTAAGAAAGTGATGGATTATCCATTATTCTTGTTCGTATGCTTGACCTTCGTGAGACGGAAGACTCGCATCACAAAACTATGCTCTCATGCGATGATTCTTAATAGCACCGTCAAGAACCTAAGAACAAAATTGCCGGCTTTGAGCGCCGAAAAGTCACTACTCCGGAATCCACATAAAAACTTCAGACACGTGTAGACTAGAAAACTTAAGCTAACGCTCGTAGGAGGAATTTTCACAAGTGCAAATGCAAACTTGCGCATAAAGGGTTTATATGATCCAAAAATGAACAACTAAAGGAGGTAAAAGACTCAAAGAATATTAGTGAACCAAATGCTTTACTTCATTGATCATATAAAAAACTTATTACATAATATAAATGTGCTAAGTGTAAAAGGGACGTAGATGTGCTATGTTCCATGGCCGATCTGTCTCTGGGTAATCATCATCAGAGTCATGTTGCTTGCGCTTGCAATTTTTTGGCCTATCTTTCAACTCGCGAATATCGGCGAGGTAATAGGAACCATTAAGCAATGCTTTGCTTATGATGAACGGTCCTTCCCAATGCAAGGATAGTTTGTGTGATTTCTCCTGCTTGAGTCGAAGCACCATATCTCCCTCTTTAAGCGGGCGATGCTTTACGTGGTGACTATGGTAGCCACGTAGCTTCTGTTGGTAGATGTCAGATCTCTGGCATGCCAGCACGTGCTCTTCTTCAAGTAGGTCCACAAATAGCCGCCTGGATTCTTCAACATCATCTTCCTTGTAGGCGGAAACTCTTGGTGCATCGTTGGAGGATGTCGGATGGGAGGACTGCTTCTTCTCCATAAACCATGAAGAAAGGAGTTAAGCTGGTGGATCTGTTGGGTGTTGTTCGCAAACGCCACAAGACAGATGGTAGTTCCTCCGCCCAGGCTCTAGCTGCTCTACGTAGCGGTGCCTCTAAGCGTGGCTTGATTCCGTGCAGAATTAGTCCATTGGCCCTTTCAACTTGCCCATTTGACTGTGGATGTGCCACAGATGCTAGGTCAATGCGGATGCCTTTCTCATGACAGTATTCCTCAACTTCTCTGAGAGATAAATTTCTGCATTGTTGGTGATGATGCTATGCGGGAGACCAAATCTCACCACTAGATCGCAGACAAATTTTAGGGCTGTTGTCCCATCAAGCTTTCTAATGGGTTTAGCTTCAATAAATTTTATGAACTTATCCACTGCTACTAGCAAGTGTGTGAATCCACAAGGTGCTGTCTGCAAAGGCCCCACGATTTCCAGCCCCCAGACTGCAAACGACCAAGTTATTGGTATTGTTCGCAGTTCTTCGACTGGTACACTTGGTTGTCCTGCATAAAACTGACACCAAGACATGTTTGTACCAACTTTTCAGAACCCGCCTTGGTAGTTGTCCAGTAGAATCCTTGTTGGAAGGCCTCAGCCACCAATGATCGGGAAGCAGCGTGGTTCCCGCAATCTCTGAGATGTATTTCTCTAAGTATTCGATACCTTGCTACTAGGAGACGCATCGAAGGAAAACTCCTATGGCACTTCTTTTGTAAAGCTGGTCTTCAATGATGACGTAGCCTTTTGCTCTACATACTATCTGCCGGCTTTCGACTTCGTCGATGGGCAAAGTTCCGTCTTATAGATAATCCATGAACGGTTTTGTCCAAGCCGGAGAGGTCACTGTTATTGTATTAACAAATGAATCCACTCTATCTGGGTTGTCGAGGTCCGCTCCCTTCATGGATGGGGTCCATAAATGTTCCAGGAACACGCCTGGCGGAATTGGTCGATGAGCTGATCCAAGCTTTGACAGCAGATTTGCCGCCTCATTATCCTCCCTTTTGACGTACTTGACTTTGTAGCCGTCGAAGCACTTGGCTATTTCATCTACTTCGCCTCGATTTGCCGCCATCATAGGGTTCCGCATGTTCCAGGTGCCAGCTACTTGCTGGGCAACCAAGTCGGAATCTCCATAATAAACTATGCGCTTGATGCCAATATCCTTGGCTACGCGAAGTCCATGAATGAGGGCCTCATACTCCGCCATGTTGTTGGTAGCGTTGAAGTGGATCTGCAAGACATATTGCAACTTCTCTCCTGTTGGTGATTGTAATAATACACCAGCCCCCGAGCCATTGAGTAACTTCTATCCATCAAAGTGCATGAACCAATACTCTGGCTCTGGCACAGGAGTGTCTTCTGGCAGTTCTGTCCAATCTGCGAGAAAATCCGCCAATGCTTGTGATTTGATAGCGCCGGGTCACTTGTAGGTGATGTCAAAGGCAGCAAGTTCAATGCCCGACTTTTCCACTCTCCATGTAGCATCGCTGTTGTTGGACGGTGGAGCTTTGCTCGCTACTGTGATAGGGTGCTCCTGGAAATAATGCCTTAACTTACGCGACGCAAGGAAAACTCCATAAGCTATATTATGATAGTGCGGGTAACACTGCTTGGATTCCGTCAAGATCTCGCTTACATAGTAAACGGACCACTGAACTCCATATTCGTGCGTTGGTTCCTTGCACTCCACCATGATGACGATGCTGATTACTCGGTTCGTTGCCGCCATGTAAACTAGCATAGGCTCCCTTGGCACTGGTGGTGCAATTATTGGTGGGGAGGAGAGTATTCTCTTCAACTTCTGAAGTGCTGCATCAGCTTTGTCCGTCCATGTGAATTTGTCCGCCTTCTTGAGCAACTTGTAGAGCGGCATAGCCTTCTCACCAAGTTGGCTGATGAATCGGCTTACTGCTGCAACATAGCCTGTGAGACTTTGTATGTCCTTCAGGCATGTCGGGCGTTTGATGTCAAGGATGGCCTTGATTTTTCCCGGGTTCACCTCGATTGCACGATGCGAAACGATGAACATCATGTTGTATTTTTGTAGGTTTTCGAAGGTTTTCTACAAGTCAGCGATAAGATCATTTGATTTCTTTGACATTACCGTGATGTCATCCACGTAAGCGTGTATGTTACGACCTATTTGGTCATGTAGGCAACGTTGCATCGCCCGCTGGTACATATCACCAGCGTTTTTTAGCCAAAATCACTACTAGGAAAGCCCTTATCAGTGGCGCACCTTTTTTCACTATCAGTGGCGCATATCTGATGCACCACTGATACGTCGCCACTGATAACTATCTTTTGTGGCGCATATTAAAATGCGCCACAAAAATCTCAATCTTCTATGGCGCATATGGCCAATATGCGCCACAGAAGTTTTTTTTCCTAAATTCAAAAAAAAGGCGGGCCAGATCTCAAACTTCTATGGCGCATATGGCCAATATGCGCCACAAAAGTTTTTTTCAAATTTCAAAAAAAACCCAGGCCAGATCTAGATCTGGCCGGAGGTGGTGGTGGTGGTGGTGGCTGGTGGCTGGAGGAGGGCTAGGAGGAGTGGGTCGTCGGAGGTGGTGGCCATAGGAGAAGGAGGAGGCCCCTACCGGAGGTGGTCAGAGTACGAGGAGGAGTCTGCCGAAGGTGGAGGAAAATATCGCCGGAGTTGGAGGAGGAGGTCGCCGGAGTTGGTGGTAGTGGAGGAGGAGGAGGTTGCCGGAGGTCGCCGGAGGAGGAGGAGGAGGTGGTGGAGGAGGAGGAGGTCGCCGAAGGTCACCGGAGGAGGAAGAGAAGGAGGAGGAGGTTGCTGGAGATGGTGGAGGAAGAGGTTGCCGGAGGTGGTGGAGGGGAGAAGGAGGAGGTCACCGTGGTGGAGGTGGAGGTCGCTGAAGAGTGGAGAAGGAGGAGGGAGGAGAAGGGGAGAAGTGTGGAGGGGAGGAGAAGTGGGGAGGGGAGAAGAAGTGGGGAGGAGAAAAAGGAAAAAAGTGAGGGAGAAGGGCGCACGCGGGATTCAAATTTCGAATCCTGCCCAAGACTTCTGTGGCGCATATGGGAGAAATGCGCCATAGAAGTTTCTCCCCCTTTTTTAGTTTTTTTGCAGTAAAAAATCTTCTTTCGGCCATAACTTTTTACTCTTTTCGAATTTGAGGATTCTGTAAAATTTAGAACAACCATAGGTCGTTGAAATCGAGTAGGAAATTTTGAGCCGATCATTTTGATAGGTTAAAGATTTGTTTTCAACATCGTATGCAAAAGTTATGCCCGTTTTACCGTGCCATGACCTATTTTTGCAAAATACATCGAAATTCATGTATTTCAATTTTCACTACAACTACACTCTAAAATATAACTACATCTCAAAGGAATTATTTTTTTGAAGTTTTTATCATTTTCTTTTATTTTTTACAAAACTGAAAAGGCGATCCACGGAGGGGGGGGTGTGGGATCTGTTTTTCCATATTCTGTGGCGCATACACCTATATGCGCCACAAAAACATCACTTTCTGTGGCGCATATGGACATATACGCCACCGAATTGTCTCCCCCATTTTTTGGTGCTGGGTCCCATCAACTTTCTGTGGCGCATACATCTATATGCACCACAGAATCATCACTTTCCGTGGTGCACATGAAAATATGCTCCACATAAATGTGGACTTCTGTGGCGCATATTGGTTCCGTGCGCCACTGAACTGCCAAACTTCAGTGGCATTTTTTTCCGTATGCGCCACTGATATTTATCTATGGCGCATGGTTTTGCATATGCGCCACAGAGTAGCTTGTGTACCTAATGCTGTTTTCCTAGTAGTGAATGGCATCGGGACATAGCAATACGTTCCATAGGATGTGGTGAACAAAGTGTCCAGTTGGTCCGACTTTCGCATCTGGATCTGGTGGTATCCTGAGTAGGCATCAAGAAAACACAAAAGTTCCGAGCCAGGCATCGAGTCTTGGTCAATGCGAGGCAAAACAAACAGATCCTTCGGACACGCTTTGTTCAAGCCGGTGTAATCAACGCACATTCTTAATTTATTGGTTCCCTTTTTGCGGACAAGTACAGGGTTTGCCTCCCATCGGGTGTGAATAACTTTTCGGATAAAGCCAGCCTTAAGTAACCTAGTTATTTCTTTGCCTATAGCCCTTGGTCTTTCATCACCAAACCATCGTAGAGGTTGCTTCACTGGTTTGGCATTGGCATCAATATTCAAGCTGTGCTCGGCAAGTTCCCTAGGTACACCTTTCATGTCGACAGGTTGCTAGGCAAAGATGTCCCTATTCTCACGGAGGAACTTGACGAGCGCGCTTTCCTATTTGGGATCCAGGTCCATGCCAATGGCGATGGTCTTGGAGGAATCACCTTCGACAAGCTCCACCTGCTTGGTCTTGATGGCATCCTTGAAGGCGGGTTCGGCATCAGTAATCTGCTTCTTCAAAGCCGGCATCTCCGAGGCATCGACCTGGTTCTAGATCTCCTTGAACTCCTCACCATAGAGGACTGCTTCGGCGAAGGCGGCTTCACTGAGCTCGCACTCCCGTGCCTTGGTGAAGCTTCCGTCAATGGTGATGACGCCATTTGGTCCGGGAATTGTGAGCTTGTTGTAGAAAAAGCATGGCCTTGCAAGGAAGGAGTAGAAGATGTCGCGTCCAAATATGACGTGGTACACACTCTTGAAAGGCACCACTTCAAAGGTCATGCGTTCTTGGCAGTAATTATTGACATCGCCAAAAGCGACCGGAAGGGTGATGCAGCCCAAGGAATTTTCTTGTCGGCCAGGGACAACCCCATGGAATACGTCCAAAATGTATCTACTTCCCCGAACACTTTTGCTATTGTTTCTTCTCTAATTTGTGTGATTTGGATACAACTAATGCGGACTAACACTATTTTCAGCAAAATTGCTTTGGTGCCTCGTTTTTGTGTAGGAAATCAACTTTTAGGAAAAATCCCTGAAAATACCGCAAAACTCCTATTTTACCAGAAGACTGACGGAGCCAGAAGACGAGACGAAGAGGGGCCATGAGGGGCCCACACCACCTGGCCATGCGGGCCAGGCCAGGCCGCGCCAGGAGGTGGTGTGGCCGCCTCAAACTCCGCCTCGACCTCTCCTTTTGCCTATATAATCCCTCTGGCATCAAACAGACGGGGGGTTCGATGTTTTTCCACATAGAGTTCTGCTGCGCCGCCACCACCAGAAACCGCGATTCGGAACTAGAAACTTCGTTCTGGCACCCTGCCGGGACAGGGAATTGGAGGAGATCATCACCATCATCATCAGCATCACTTCTCCATCGATCATCCATGATTTCCCCATCCATGAGTGAGTAATCCCCGCAGTAGGCTATGGGGATGGTAGGGATTGGATGAGATCGTTCATGTAATTTCCTCAGATTGATAGGGCATGGTGCCTAGTATCTATTGTTAGTGCTTTTTGACATTGTTGTAACTTGTTATGCTTAATGCTTGTCACTAGGGCCCGAGTGCCATGATTTTAGATCTAAACATGTTACTGATTCATGATGATAGTAGAGTTTATGATATTACCTGCAAGTTGTATACACATATTGTTGTCCGGAACCCGAGGCCCTGAAGTGACAAGAATCGGGATAACCGGAGGGGATGGCTATGATATGAGGATCACATGTGTTCATGGAGTGTTAATGATTTGCTCCGGTGCTCTATTAAAAGGAGCACCTTAATTGCGAGTAGATTCCTTTGAGGCCCCGCTGCAACGGGCTGGCAGGACAAAAGATGTTGTGCAAGTTCTCATTGCGAGCACGTATGACTATATATGGAACACATGCCTATGATTATGTAGTACTTAGATGCTTTATCTTATTAATCTACAAATGCCCCATGTCTTGATTGTTACATGAATTGTCTTGTCCATGCAACGCCCATCCATCCATCCCTATGCCTACCGCGCTTTAATCCTACTGTTTACTGCAATTGTTACTACCGTCTTTACTTTTACCAGTGCTATCGATTTACTATTGCTACTACCAAACTGTTGCTACTGATAAACTGATGTGAGCAAGACTGTTTCCAGGTGCAGCTGAATTGACAACTCAGTTGTTAAGGCTTATAAATATTCTTTGGCTCTCCTTGTGTCGAATCAATAAATTGGGTTTTACCTCCCTCGAAGACTGTTGTGATCCCCTATACTTGTGGGTCATCAAGACTATTTTCTGTCGCCGTTGCTGGGGAGCATAACTCTATTTATCAAGTTCACTTGGAATCACTACTGTTTGCTGCTATCCATTCATCATGGGTAAACCTCGTGATGGAAAGGTTCCTATATTACCATCCACTACAAGGAGAGGTACAGTTCTGAACACCTCTGTTGCTCTTGATTCACCATATGTGATGAGTAAGCTCCTTACACCACCACCACATACACATCCTACACATACTGCTACTTCTGCTGAATCTGAAACTTCTGATACTTATGATGTTGCTTCTACTGTGCTTGATAAGAGTGGTTCATTAGGTCCTTTCCTAGATGCTACGATTGCTAGAACTATAGCTTGAAATACTGAAACTCCTAATAAAGATACTACTACACATGTCAGTTCACTTAAGTCTAGAGAGAGCTATGATATTGAAGATGAATATATAGAAATGACTGATGAATTTATTAAAGAATGCCAAAACACTCATGGTAGAAGTGCTATTAAGAGTCTTCTTGAGAAACATACTGTTAGGCCTAAATTATCTCCTAATGCTAAGTTTGCTACATCTCCCATAAACATTAAAGATAAGGACTGTGATTTCTCTATTGGTTTATCTTACATAACCATTATTGAGAAAGAACCTTTTTGTGGGACTAAAAATGTAAGTGTTGTGGCACATATGACTAAGCTTTCTACCATGAGTGGCATATTTTCTGATGATATTAAGATGCGCACCTACTTTGTGGCTAAAATTTCCCCCTTTTCACTAAAAGGAAAGGCTAAAGCTTGGTTTAATAATTTACCTCCTGGATCTATTAATAGCCCTGATTGCTTGATTGATACTTTCTTTCAGAAATATTTCCCTCCTAGTGCTCGACATGCCATTTTGCAGGAACTTTTTGATTTTAAACAGGGAGGAAAGGAGATATTGCCTGAATCATGGGCAATGTTTTGTGCTTTAATTCACGCACAAGCCGTATGTCCAATACCTAAAAATGAGCTTCTTGATATATATTATAATGGACTAACTAAAGAATCTAGGACATACTTGGATAGTTGTACTGATTGTGTTTTCAGGAAGAGAACTCCCAAAGAAGCTGAGGAATTAATGGCTAAGATAAGCAAGAATTATGATGACTGGACTTCACCCAAGTCAACTACACCCGAGTCCACTATTCTTAAGCCAACACCAACACCAAAGCAGAGGGGAGTTATTGAACTAAATGATGAAGTGATGAAGGAAGCTAAGAAATGTCTCAAGGAGAAGGGTATTACATCTGAAGATGTGAAGAATCTACCTCCTATAGAAGAGTTATGTAAGCCAATCTCCCACTCATCCACTATTGAGGTACACTCTCTCCAACATTTTGATGAAGGTGATATTCCTTATTCTAAACCTCCTAATCAATGCTTAGAAGAATTTGATATCTTTTTTGTTAAGCAATATAATTTTAATAAGAGAGTGCAGAATCATTTAATTCAGAATTCTAGAGCTATTAATGAGTTGAGGGATATTGTGGAAAGAACCTCCAATGATGTTAAAATGCTTGTTAAACATTTCCAAATGGTTCATACTCAAATTGATCAGCTTATTAAAGTACAAAAAGATTTGCTAGTTAATGCTTCTAAGGAAAAACAAGCTTATGAAATTAGAACTAGAAGTGGTGCTGCCACTCAGGATCCTCTATATCCCGAGGGGCATCCTAAAAGAATTGAGCAGGATTCTCAACAAATTGAAAATAGTGCTACTTCCTCTAAGAGAAAGAAAAAGAAACATAAAACAGTTGTAGAATCTTCTGAACCTTCTAAGGATCCTAATAGTATATCTGTCTCTGATGCTGAAATTGAAAGTGGTAATGATAATAGTGAAGCTCCTGATAAAGAAGAAATTGAAGAAGAACCTGAAAGGCACACTAAGAATACTAAGTATACTAAGGAAGATTTTGTTGCTAAGAAACATGGTAGTGAAATAGAGCCTTGGGTCCAAAAACCAATGCCTTTTCCTGATAAGAAACACAAGTCAAAGAAAGAAGAACACTATAACAAGTTTTGTGAGTGGATGAAACCTTTATTTTTGCAAATTCCTTTAACTGATGCTATGAAATTACCTCCTTATTCAAAGTATATGAAGGATATTGTCTCTAATAAAAGGAAGATCCCTAATGAGGAAATTTCTACTTTGCTCACTAATTATTCCTTTAATGGTAAGGTTCCAAAGAAACTTGGAGACCCAGGGATTCCAACTATTCCATGTTTTATTAAAAATAGTTATGTTAGAACTGCTTTGTGTGATTTAGGAGCAGGAGTTAGTGTTATGCCTTTTTCTCTCTACAAGAGGCTTCAATTGGAGAAATTAATACCAACTGATATATCTTTGCAAATGGCTGATAAATCTACTACTATTCCTATTGGTATATGTGAGGATGTTCCTATTCAAGTGGCCCATAATTTCTTGATATTAACTGACTTTGTTGTGCTTGAAATACCTGAAGATGATAATATGTCTATTATTCTTGGGAGACCTTTTCTTAATACTACAGGTGTTGTCATTAATTGTAATCAAGGAAAGGTAACTTTTAATGTTAATGACAAGGAACATACTGTTTATTTCCCCAAGAAGATTGATAAGACTTATGTCCTAAATTCAATTGAAAATATTGAGGGCATCCAAGTTGGTGAAATATATTGTCCCATACCAACAGAAAACTATGAAATTATTATGATTGGGACCATTGCTATCAAGGTTGAGGTAACACAATCATTTAGTGAAATGAAAAGTTTTGTTTCATATAAAATTGTTTTGGTAACAAGACCTGATCAACCTTGTTAACAAAGGGATTTTAATGAACAAAACAATGTTTTCACCATGATTATCCTTGCTTACTTTTATTTTATCCATTTTTATTTTTGCTTTCACTTAGTTTACTTTTCTATTTTTTAGTTGCTTGCATATTAGAGTGTCTTATAACTTCTGATGTTTAGGTTTTGTTTTGTTATTGCATCATTCCAATATTATATTTTTGCTGGAAAATCATTCATCAATACCTGAAAATTGCTCAAAAATAAAGTTTATCAAAAAATTCCAGAAAATTCATATTAAATTTTTATGTCAAAAGAGGGACAAAGAAGTACCTGGAGTGACCCAGGGGGGCCCACCAAGCGGGCACACCACCTGGTGGCACGGCCACACCAGGGGCACGCCTGGCCATGGTGTGGGCCACCCCTGGCCCTCCACTTATTATCCATCCTGCCACTACCTTCTCTCTCCCGAGAAAATATCAGTTCATTTCTCAAACCCATGTTCTTGCTCGCGATTTTGGATCTCCTTGCTCAGCCCATCTTTACTGCTGAGATTTGAAGCACTTGTTCTCCGGTATGTGACTCCTCCGCTTGTCCAAGTAGATTTGTGATTAGTGGATTATATCTTGGGTATTTTGCTACTGTAGGTGACAGGTTATATGAGCTTGCATGCTTGTTCAATGCTTAGAAAAGTTATTTTGATGCATGTTTAGCCCTCTTGCAAGTCCCTATAAGTATTTCCTTTCATTGTGTAATCACTTTGCAATCACTTGTATGATGGTTGTCTAAAATTTCAGAAAAAAGAGAGATGAACAATCACACTTTTGGAGAAGTATTTGAGAGAGACACTCCCAGGAGGGCAAGGCCTTCGAGACTAGCATCGCAATTTAGGCCGTCATATAATGAAGATCTTATTGCACCGTGATTTGGCAATGAGGGAGATGCTCATCCATCCACCTTCCCTTGCTTCGCCTTTTTGCAAGCTGCAGGGATCCTTGATGATTTCCTACTCCTTGTTCAGAGGGTTGGTCTAACCACTTACATGCAGGATGAGAGTGAGCAATATGCCTTGCTCACCAAAACTTTTGTTGAAAGTTTCACTTTCACTAACACCCCTTATAGGTCAACTATTTCATTCAAAATCTATGATACGCCTATTACCATGTCATTGGAAAGATTTTGCAGCATTATAGGTATTGGCATGACTAGGACAGTAAAGAAGATCCAAGGTTGACCCGCTGATTTGCTGGAGCTCTACCGAACTATAACAAATAATGATGACCGCACAGCTCAACGTGGGAAGATAAGGAACATTCAACTCCCAGCTCTTAGATATTTTGCTTATTATCTTGCCACTAGCATTCTTAGTAGGGAGAACACTAGTAATATTTCTAATTATCATTTAGCCTTTCTTGCTGCTGCACTTAATAGTACAACCAAGTATAATCTTGGCTCTCTCGTTGCTCGCCGTCTAGCTGCTAGAGGACCCATTTATGGGGGCATCATCGCTCCGCGCATGGTTGTTGCTTTAGAACTTTCCATTGATCCTAATGATACTATGCTGACTCCACAGAGGCTTGATCTCGCCACTATGAAACATATCACTTTGTTACTGCTGACTCTAGTACTAAGAGTTTAGTTTACAGGATGTTGTTTACTGACGGAGACGAGAGGGAAATTCCTTTGCCATAGTCCACTTTGTTCAGTATTTGTAGGATGCCATGGTCGTGTTCCAAGGAGGAGGTGGACGAGAAGCTCCGCTTTCTTGGCTTCCATGGGCAACACTAGGGGGATGTGCCCTCTTACGACTACTCTGTGCACTATGCTGGGTCGTCCTCGAGTTCGTATCAGGATGAAGGCGCTTCTTCGCCATATTATGGAGGTACTCATTCCTGGCCAACTTGGGATTGATACCCACTTAGGCCAAAAGCCTAAGCTTGGGGGGAGGTATACCGACATCACACTCATCTACATATCATGTTCAGTCGGTACTTTGCATATCGATGTTTCGTTTTCTTTTTAGTTTTTGTTCTTGCTTTATTTCTGCTCTCTAAAACACAAAAATACAAAAAATATTTTTGTTATTTCTCTTTGTTTGCTTTTTTATATTTTAGCCTTGGTTTGCTTCATCCTTTTTAGCTTTGTTTGATTATTCAAAAAACCCAAAAAGATTTCGCTTTGCTTGCTCTTCCCTTCGGTTCTTGCCTTTAAAAATCGAAAACCCAAAAATATTTGTTGTTCTTGTTTGGTTTTGTAAAGTTCGTTGCAGGGTTCAAAGATCCTCAACGACTCCTTGGAGTTTGGTTTTATCTTATTATTCAAGTCACACAAGTGAAAGGCAATGATGATTTATGACAACTCAAGGTATGGTAAGAGGCTGGTATGAACTCTATTTGTTTTCATTTTTGTACATATACTCATCATTGTGAGCATGCTTAGTCTGTTTATGTAAGGTGTATGTTATTTAATGGATGCTTAGTAGTCCTTGACTTCTTATGATCAGTTCCAATCCATTATTAGTTCGTAACATGCCATATAAATGTTTGCTCACATTGTTCTATTCATAACTTGGTATGACATTGTGATGTCCTCCTCTAAATGTTCTATTTGAATCGACTTGGCACATTCTCACGCATGCATATGACTAAACAAAAAGTCAGTTAAGCCTCGATGATTTATTTTTCCTTAGAGATCTTGTGTCACTCTTATGCCACTATTAATTTTGTTTTGTCGCAAGCATGGTTATGACAGTTACTGCTCTCTCGATTATTGCTCCCTTTCTATTGGTAGCCTCCACTTGAGCTAAGTATAAGCCTTACTCGTGCATCCAACTCCCTAAAACCAAAGTTGTCAAAAAAAAGAGTCCACCATATCTACCTATTAACATTATTGCTATTCCTTGCATATTTATTATGCTTTGTTTTCTTCCAATAAAAATGTTTGCTTGTTATGTGAAAATTAGTGATTAAAGCTCTCACAAACTTGATGGCACACTTTACTTTCTTGCACTTAATAAACTTGAACCATTGTGCCCATCTATGTTGCGTATATGCTTGCGCTTTGTAAGTTGTGAATTAGCAGAACCATGTTACCATGGGGAACACTTTCAACATTGCACTTTATTTAGTTGATATCATGTTATTTTGCTTATGGATCTCGATGGTGTGGAATAAAAGGGGAGCTTGTAAGCTCATGGAGTTTGTATATGTGTTAGAGAAACGCCTGGGCGGCTAGCCTAATGCCTAATCATGGTGAAAACTTGCAGCATAACCATAGTGAACAATCTGTGAAGTATCCTCAATAAAAAACCCTACGCAAATAGAAAATAAAAGGATCGATGAGATGCTCATTGTCTGTTGCCTTGTCATTTTGATATGGGAAAGCTCCTGTATCATGGGGGCAAGGTGTACCCCGTTGGCGGTTCTCTATGATACACATGTGCTTACAATGGCAAGAACTTACTTGTGACTAAAGTTGAGTAGCATGAGGTTCAGTACTCGTAAGCAAGGGGCATGAGATTTTCAACTTATAACTTGTCAAGCATATCCTCATATTTGTACACTTAAACCTTAATCACCTAAAGATGCTTATGATGGGGGCAATGAGAGCTCAAAGCTAATGAGTACCATACTTTCAACATTTGGAAGCCTTTCAAACTTTTCAAATCTTTTCTTTCACTTTTATGTTGAGTCACCATTTATTCTTTGAGCACCTTCCATAGAGCATAGCTGTCATTCTTAGTATAATGTGCTTGTTCCAAAACACGGTTAGTTGTGACATAACTTTGACGCTTGTATCTTTGATATTTTTATTTCTAGTCTTCACTTAAACTTCAGAGGTGCCTTGGCATTTATGTTTTGCTCCAAAGAAGGGCAAGCGAGATTCCACTTTATCATACCTTCTTATGAATATTACAATCCTGCATATGTTTATGTGTCATGTTGTTTATTATTAATGGGTTGAAATCTCTTCATAGCTTGCATGACTACTGGGTAAACTTATGTGCATACTCTTTATTATGAATTGCCTAAGTATTTGATCATATGCTGGGAATATATACATATTATGAAGCAAATGTGTTCGTGAAAGTTTCTTTTATCGCACCCAGTTTTCAACTGAATTGCTTGAGAACAAGCAATAAGCTAAGCTTGGGGGGGGGGTGATACGTCCAAAACGTATCTACTTTCCCGAACACTTCTGCTATTGTTTCTTCTCCAATTTGTGTGATTTGGATACAACTAATGCGGACTAACGCTATTTTCAGCATAATTGCTTTGGTGTCTTGTTTTTGTGCAGGAAATCAACTTTCAGAAAAAACTCGGAAAATATCGCAAACTCCTATTTTACCAGAAGACTCACGGAGCCTAAAGAGGATACGAAGAGGGGCGATGAGGGGCCCACACCACCTGGCCGCGCAGGCCAGGCCAGGCCGCGCCAGGAGGTGGTGTGGCCGCCTCGGACTACGCCTCGACCTCTCCTTTTCGCCTATATAAGCCCTCTGACCTAAAACAGATGGGGGGTTCGACGTTTTTCCAGATAGAGTTTCGCTGCGCTGCTACCACCAAAAACCGTGATTCGGAACCAGAAACTCTGTTCTGGCACCCTGCCAGGACGGGAATTGGAGGAGATGATCGCCATCATCACCATCGCTTCTCCATCAACCATCCATGATTTCCCCATCCATGAGTGAGTAATCCCCCGCAGTAGGCTATGGGGATGGTAGGGATTGGATGAGATCATTCATGTAATTTTCTCAGATTGATAGGGTATGGTGCCTAATATCTATTGTTAGTGCCTTTTGACATTCTTGCAACTTGTTATGCTTAATACTTGTCACTAGGGCCCGAGTGTCATGATTTTAGATCTGAACATGTTATTGATTCATGATGATAATATCGTTTATGATCTTACCTGCAAGTTGTATACACATATTGATGTCCAGAACCCGAGGCCCCAAAGTGACAAGAGTCGGTATAACCGGAGGGGATGGCTATGATATGAGGATCACGTGTGTTCATGGAGTGTTAATGCTTTGCTCCGGTGCTCTATTAAAAGGAGCACCTTAATTGCCAATAGATTCCCTCGAGGCCCCGCTACAACAGGCTGGTAGGACAAAAGATGTTGTGCAAGTTCTCACTGCGAGCACGTATGACTATATATGGAACACATGCCTATGATTATTTAGTACTTGGATGCTTTATCTTATTCATCTGCAAATGCCCTATGTCTTGATTGTTAGATGAATTGTCTTGTCCATGCAACGCCAGTCCATCTATCCCTATGCCTACCGCGCTTTAATCCTACTATTTACTGCAATTGTTACTACTGTCTTTACTTTTACTACTGCTATCTCTTTTCCATTTCCACTACCAAACTATTGCTACTGATAAACTGCTGTGAGCAAGACTGTTTCCAGGTGCATCTGAGTTGACAACTCAGTTGTTAAGGCTTATAAATATTCTTTGGATCCCCTTGTGTCGAATCAATAAATTGGGTTTTACTTCCCTTGAAGACTGTTGCGATCACCTATACTTGTGGGTCATCACTGGGTCTCCGTCAAGTTCATCTTATGTAGTGTATCCAGGTACATGATGTTGATGCTGCTTCCACTATCCATGAGGCACTTGGTGAACTCCATGCCATCAATCAAAGGGTTGATGACCATGGCATACTAGTTCTCTGTTGGGATAAGTTCTGGGGTGATCCTTCCTATCCCAAGCAATTGGAACTTCCCACCACCTGACGTACTAGGGAACCGGAGGGAGGGTAGCCATCAGTATCCTCAGAGATGTTTTCTGGGCTTGGATGGTTGGGGTGCCAAGGAAGGTGTGCTAACATGGAGCCTTCTTTTCAAAGGGATTTTCTATTTATCCTCTCCCTTGTCAGAAGATTTTGGGTCCACATTTTCGTTCATATCACTTGATTCCTTGGGCTCTTCCTCCTTCTTCTTCCCTTTGCCCTTTCCGCGGGGTCTGTTCTTCCGACTTTGCTTGTAGCCAGACTAAGGGTCCTCCTTGAGATCGTTGACAAATTTTCATTGGCGGTTGGTGTGGGTGGCTTTGCCGTTTGCGTCAAGGTGGACGAAACACGACATATCGTGGTACTCTTCATACGTTTGGGGAACGCGGGGCGCTGAAGGTGTAGTGTCACTCCTCTGCTAGCCGCTACTATCCTCCCGACCACGTCCATGATGTCCGCCATTGCCTCTGCCAGTGAACTTTGCAGTGACCATGTCGGCTACTTTCTTTTCTTTAGGCAGATTCTTCTGCTTGTTATTGCTGTTCTTCCTGGCCTGGGTAAGGATTGCTATTGCCGGCAATAATCCTCGTGCGTCATTGTCAATAGCGGCGAACTCGCTAGCCATGGCGATCATTGCGTTGAGGTTGAGCTCATTGTTGTCTTGCTTGTGCTTCAACGTATGCCGGAGCAAAGTTCCCTTTTCCAGACCATCAATGAAGGCGGCCATAGCGGTCTGTTTATGCACCCCTGCACAGGAATTTTTCATATTCAGCTAGCGAGAGAGGTAGGCATGAGAGGTTTCATCCTTTTCTTGCACACACCGTTGTAGGTCTCCGATAGTGCAGGGATGCTTGTACGTACCCTCAAAATTCTTGGTGAACGCTTCATGCATGTCCAACCAATTGCATATTGATTTCTCTAGTAAGTCATCGATCCATAGCCGGGTGGTGATCCATAGACGGGTGGTGCCGGTCAACATGAGTGAGAGGTACTTGACGGCGACATTTGGGTTTCCCCCTGTGATGTGGATCGCTTCGCTGTAGTCCTGAACCACGTTGCGGGCCTGGCAGTGCCGTTGTAGGGCTTGATGGTCTTGTCTATCCGGAGCCCCTTGGGATAAGTTGTGGCCCGTATGACCGGTCCAAAACATTGTGGCCCAAGGTATGGGAGCTCCCGAGCCTCTTGGATCTTGTCCAGCCGTGTATGTGCATCGTATGGCTCTGGCTGCTTCCCTTTTCTGTTATGGGGAGGGGCGTTGTGGCATGATCTATGAGATCCACCATGTCCTCCGCCATGATGGCTGCTAGGTGGCGATGGCGGCGGTGGAGGCGGTGGGTTAGCTCTCTTGCTGTGCCCCTCCTACGATTCCTCACGCCTATCGCGGTTACTTGTTGGACGTGGCGGCTCCTTGTGGGACCTGCTCCTATGTCATTCATTGCCGCTACACTCTCCGGCATGCCGAGGCTGATCGCCCTAATCACGTATAACGACGCCGGGCTAGGGCCGCCTTGGCGGTGGCATGCTTGTACGGTGGCGCGGCTCTGGTACCTCATGACGCGGAGATGGTAGTGGAGGTGGCAACCGGCGAGGATGAGCCTTTTCTCTGTGATCGGAGGATATGGGGATGGCCTCAGTCCTGTTATGTGCCTCTCTCCGTCTTTGCTCTATGGAGCCTGTGTGTGATCCCTCGTCACGGGAAGATTTTGGCCTTCTGCGGCTGTTTAGGGTTGACTGGCAAAGCTCCTGGTTGGACTCAAGCCTCTGTGAGGTGGCCTTTTCTTGTTACTTGAATGCCTTAGCGACAAGGTCGTACACCTGAGCAACTACTTCTGGCGACCTGTCCTGCTCCAGGAGGGTCTTGGTGATGGCGATGTTGAGGGCGGGAGTTGGCATGATTTGCCTCCCCTCTGAATCAATGTAAGGGGTGGCTTTTGTCGGCTTAGATTCATTATATCTCAACCTTCGCCGAACGCCGGGTTCTTCAACAATGTGAGCTGGTACCTTCTTTGTCTTTTGCTTTAACAACAATTGCTTGTATTCGGCCTCCATAGCTCTTGCCGCCTTGATGGATTGTTGCGCCTTAGCCATGTCTTCGTCCACCTTAGCGCCCTGATCCGCGATGCACTTAGCTTCCGCCAAGATTTCTGCACGCTTCTCATCAAGCTCCGTAACGCTCCAGATATGGGCGACGGTGATTGGCTCAACAAGAAGTGCACCGTAGATTGCTTTGTCGGTGGGAGTGGCCAGTGGGTTGCCGGCTCCAGACGTTGACGGTGGCTGATTTGATTGTCGGGTCATACTAGGGGCCATGGTGAGTTCCTGCGCCGGTAGCAGGCGGATAACCGGAGGAGGCATAGCTTTGGCCGGAGCTGGAGGCTCGACAACTTTCTTAGCTGCTGCTGCTCTGGTGACCGCTGGCATGGGCAGAGGTCTCTCACATTCCGGTTCCTGTCCATCTTCTTCCATCACACTCCCAATGGCGACTAGCACCTGGTGGGAAGTGTTGGTCTTCTCTGCGTGCTCCTCCTTCTCGATCTCCTACTCGATCTCCCTCATAACAGCGTCTTATTCCTCTGAGTTAGCATCTGAGCCACCGGCATCCATACCGATGTCGGTGTAAAGCGCGTCAAGGATGGAGTCGGAGTTGGCTTTGGTGTTGACGATGGCGGATGTGGAGGGTGATGGAGGCGGGCCGTTGTTGTTGTTGTTGTTGTTGTTGTTGTTTCCTCCTATGGATACGACGGCGATTGCTGTCGTGGCCTCTTCATTGGCATCCATGATTCGTTGACGATGGCAACCATCTCACCAAGGGTGAGAGGGCATGTGGCCTACCGCCTTTGGAGGGTATGTCAGAGGAGTGTTCTAGGTGTGAGCCCTTCCACGAAGTGGTATACGAGCTCGTCAGTGCGGTCGCCCTATAGGGTTTCCCTTACTCTCATCCATCTAGCAAGGTATTCGCGGGGAGGTTCTCCATCCCTTTGAACGCATCTAGCTAGATCGAAGATGGTGACGATGCTAACAAAGTGTGACCCGCGCGTCTCTAACGCTCGGGGAAGCCAAGCAGATTTGCGGGCTCCTTCCACCTTTATATCTTGCATAGGGGCGGTTTGGGTGGGGCTTGAAATTTCCTGAGCCGAGCCATCATACTCCAAGGAGAGGTATGGCCCAGATCCTTCACGAATGTGTCCTGCTCATAGGCGGTCCGTGTGGGGCTTGAAGATTTTCCAACTTCCTGGGAGCTAGGACCCGAGTCAGTTTTGCTGATGAAGATGTGGATGTCTCTAAAGGGGATGACGGAGCAGCACGTGGGGTTCGTCTTCACCGGCACCTAGAACTCATCTAGAGGGACGATCGTGATGTTGTTGCAGAAGAGAACACGACCAATGACTACAGTGTCACCGATTCCCGCGAAGAGATTGGACCTAGCTTGGTGTAGAGCTCGAAGCGCCTCTTACCCCACGGTGGGCGCCAACTGTCATGGTATTGCCGATGAGTACGCCATGGAGGGGTCCTCACAGTGCGTGTTTAGAGACATGGGGTAAGGTAGAGAGTTGGCGGGTATGAGGTAACACAGTTTACCCAGGTTCAAGTCCCACAACGGTGGCGGAACTCTACTCCTGCTATAAATCACTATAATGGAAATACGCCGAGTTACAGAGATTGGTTCGCTGTGTGAGGGTGTTACACGTTGTACGCAGCAATCTAAGAGGTTGTCTTGTGTGTTGCCCTAAAGGCTCCCGCATGCCGGCTTATAAAGGCGCCAAGACCTAGGGTTTACAGGGAAAGGTCCTTGCCGGACAAGGTAAAGAGTCCTACACTAATACGAACTAGTCTTCCGTGTCTTGTACTCCAAGGCTCCGAGTATGTCGGTGACTCCTGTGTACCCTTCCTTTATCCGGCATGGGCCTCCCTTCATGATCTGTCTAACTAGGCCGCCCAGCAGGCCATAGGCCTTGCTACCAACTATGGGCCACCCGGGTTAGGTGGATTGGTGACATGCTATGATGATACCCATATAGCATATCCCCAACAGGGCACTTAGCTTTATTTATTCGCAGAATATCAGGAGGTACAATGTGTGGCTAAGTAGCCTGGCTGAGTAGCCTTATTGTAAAGTAAAAACATCTAAGGATAGAAGTGTCGCAGCTGCACGATGTTCCAAGGGTTCGAGTATTCAACTCCGCTTTCTACGTCCTTCAAGCGATAGGCACCGACTAGGATTACTTTGGTGACCACATATGGTCATTCCCATGGGGACTCAAACTTGAGGTTCACCTTCTTCAAGCGCAAGACTAGGTCTCCTTCAACGATGGATCTTGGACGTAGCCAACAACCGTTGATCTTTCTGCCGCGATATTGCGTGCCTCGTAGAGGAGGTCCACGGAGTCTTCGAGTGCAGGTGTGGAGTCAGCCTCGCTATAGGCAACGAATCGAGGAGCTTTGTAGCGTACCTCTGCTGGAAGCACTATTTCGGCACCATGTACCATGAAGAACATCGTGTACCCCATGGTGTTGTTTGGTGTTGTCCATAGGCTCCATAGCACGGAGGGTAGTTTGTCAACCCAGCACCCAGCTTCTTGTTCGAGTGGTCGAAAGAGCCTTTTCTTGATGACATTGCATACGAGGCCGTTGGCTTTTTCAACTTGACCATTGGTATGCGGGTGCGCCATGGAGGCATAGCTGATGTTGATCCCTAGGTATTCGCAGAAGTGCTGGAACTCCTTGATGTGAAGTTCGTCCAGTTGTTGGTGATGATGCTGTGCGGTACTCCGAACCTGAAGACGATGGATTCGAAGAACTTGACGACGGTATTGCATGTCTGGTTGTTGACTGGCATGGCCTCAACCCACTTGGTGAACTTGTCGACTACAACAAGGAGGTAAGTGTAGCCTCTAGGCGATGTCTTCGGCAGCTTGCCGACCATGTCGAGCCCCCATTGCGCAAAGGGCTAAGCCACAGGTACGGGCATGAGTTCTGCGCCTGGTGCGTGCGGTTTGTCTGTGCAGCGCTGGCAAGTGTAGCATCCCAATTGTCTAACAATTGTAATGCTACTTGTCCTAGTAAGATATTGGCTACTTCCTATATATAATTGTTGCATCATAATTATATCATGCTCATGTCATCATGCCACCTTGCATTTGAGCATCATATAAAACCTCTTTATTTTGGTTTTTCTCTCATATGCATTATTAATTGTATTTGCCTCTTGATATTGTATTTGGTTATTGATATATTGTTTAAATGCCCAAGTTGAGTTGGGGGCATATCTTTTATTCACCTCCATTATCTTTTCTTTTCACCACTTTATAATTCCACCATCCTACTAGTCCATGAGCTTGCAATTCTTTTTCTTGTGATGTTATCCTACCTCATGTGGTGGGGTGGATCTAATCCTCTAAATTCTTGTGCTTGGATTTTTCTCCACTTCAGGGAAATGCATAAGAATAATGCCATAATATTATTATTGTTTTCACAAAATAAATCATGGCATTATTATTTTGCATGGGCCATGCAAAAGTACCACCACCTTTTATCCCATGGGTTTTTGCCTTTGACTTTAGTGGTTATTTCTTTGTGAACTATCTCCTTCCATTCCACCATTCCCATATCCTCACCCACATCTCTTTCTTTTATTTTATTTTCTACATGTGTGATCATATGAGACTCTTTCCACCTATCTCTTTTCTTCCTCTTTCTTTCTTGTTTCTCTTCCACATTAGCTCAAGCTAGATCAAGCTCCATGTTCCTTCTGGTATGGCCTCATAAACAAAAAAAATTAAAATCTAAATACCTAATAAAACCTAAACCTAGCTCCTCTCTCTAATTTTCTCCTAACCCTAATTCTACTAAACCCTAACATTGATCTCTCCTCTCTCTCTCTATCTCTCTCTCTCCCATGAGCACCACCTGATCTCTTCTCTCTCCCTGGCCCACCTTAGCAAACCCTAACCCTCTATCTAACCCTAGCTAAGCCCTAACCCGAGCCCCATCTACCCTAGCCCGAGCTACCCCCTCTCCTCTCTTTCTTTCTCTATCGGCCGAGCCAGCCTCGCCTGCCTTCTCTCGTCCTCGGCCCCACCTGCAGCCCCTCCCCTCTGTCGCTACCTGCCCTAGGACGAGCCCTAGCTCGCCCACGTGCTCGAGGAGAAGGAGGAGAAGGCGAGGCCACCTTTACCTGCCCGTGCCCACACGGCAACCCTCCTTCCTCTCCCTTCCTTTCTCCTCCTCTCACACGTCTCCTGCATCGCCAGATCCGCCCCGAGCCGGCCCTCTTCTTCCCCTTCTTCCTCCCCGACACCCAGATCCTGCCGCGGGTCGCCGCCGTCTACCTCTGCTCCTCTACGTTCTAGCCGGCGTGCTCATCGTGGAAGAGGGCGAGGAGAGCAAGGACGGCCACTGCATCACCCTGTCCACGCCAACGCGAAGAAGGGAGCAACAGATGCGCCAGTACCGCGCCGTCCCGACGAAACCCTAGCCGCCAGAGCGTCTGCGTCGTCGTCGATCCGCCGCGCTTCTCCCTGATCCGACCACACCAGCCCACCCGCGGTGAGTCCCTCGACCGCCCTGACATGCTCCGCCTCGCTGTCGACGTCTAGCGCTGCCGCTCAAATCGCCGAACGCTCTTAGTGCGCGCCGCTCGCTGCCGTCTGCAACCTCCCCGCGCCGCGCAGAACCTTAGCTAGGCCCCCCAACCCCTCCCTAACAGCTCCCCTAGCCTACCGCACTGGTCACGCCCCTCAGCGCGGCCGCCCGCGACCCGGGTTCGATCCCCCGCCCCGCGCCGTGCGCCGATTTCTCGTCAGACGATGAACACGAAGAACAGTACTGGGCTTGTGGAAATTTACATTAAGCCCCCCTTTTGTTTTCGTCCTCAACCCGCGCTCCTAGAGGTCCCACCGGTCAGCCGCACTATTATTTTTGCAGGAAAGTCCCTCTGCTTTCTCAGGCGTAACCCGCGGTCCAGCTTGCCCCACCTGTCAGCCTCTAGGACTAACCCCACTGCCGCGTGGGCCCGTAATCGACGGCCCCGCCTGTCGTCCTCAGTGGCTAACCAAGCCCGCGGTGGAAAAATGTTTTCGCGCGCGTGGCCCCAGTCAGCGCAAGGCCCACCCGTCAGTGACGGTGGCTGGAACTGTCTGAGTACAAATAGTTTTCCTGGCTGTCTGTTTTTAATTAACCCTTTTTCAAATTGATTTAATTCAAATTCAAATCAGATTCAAATAATTTTTAAAATATAAATCCAAATAATACAAGTAATATATGTTTTGGAATCAGAAAAATGTGAGGAATTCAAATATGCAATTCAAAATATTGTTTGAACACTTTAATTTTCGAGATGATTAAAATTACAATAAAATGCACTTTTCCTTAATTAATTAATAACTTTAATTCTACAACTCCAAATTTAGCAAATAATATGTCTAAATCGATCAGCGCGACGAGCCCGTTCTATTTATGCAGTCCTTGTTCTGAATTGAAGCATGCGTCATGTCATTATTTAAAATCTGAACTGTTTATGACAATAAAACTTGGTTAAATAAATGCCAAAATGCTTTATTTCTTGTATCCACACCTCACCTTTGCCATGCTACTTTAATGCCATGTAAATTGTGCATCAGTCATCATGGCATGCTTGTTTGCTTGTCGCATTTTAATTCATATGCTTGTGCACTTTATTTATGTTGGCCCTTGTTTGTTTGGTTCTTCTTCGAATAGACGCCCAGCAGGAGAATTACCAGGAATCACAGGAGTACTACCCAGATCCATCCCTCGCTTCAACTGAGCTGCCAGGCAAGCACTACCACATGCTTGCATACATACAGTACCTATTGCCTCTATCTTATTCTTGCATCATTAAGTCGCGATTGCATTAAATTGAATCCCAAGTACTGCATAGCCTTTACTTTTAAACCCCACCGAAGCTTGTTCCTCCATCCCATGAGCCATTACTACAGGAGTTGTTTGAGCCATGCGACTCGTAGAGAAGCATGTGTAGGGTATGTGAGTGTCTGATGAATAACGAGGTACCTAAACAACTTAACCTGAGTAGTAATGGGATAACTAATGAAAGAGGCACCGGTGAGCAATATCTGCTATTTGGTTTTTCCTGCTCACTTGTGTCCCGTAGGACCCCGAGTACTTGATTCCTGTTCCTTGACTATTCGCACTATCCACATCCGGGAGGCCTTATGGACCCCCCTGAGCCAGAGCTTGATTCATTCTTATTTCTTGGGGCCACGAAGTAGTTTGGGGCTTTATTACTATCCTGTACTTATGCCATGTTACTGTTTTATTAAGATTGTGCGAGGAGCACCTGTACTGTTTAAGAATTGCGGAGTGTTTTCGCGGTATCGACAAGCCCAGTCACATTTTCGGGTTCCCAGTCGTTTACAGCCATTGACGCAAACCTTGGGTCCGTCTCGGAGCCGGCCAACTTCGTTGCGGGTAGCTTAATGGGGTGGCCCCCTGAAATATTTCTGAATCCTGTGATTGCTTTGTCCTGAATGCCTCGTTGGGTTTTGATTTGGTTTTTCCGAGGTTGATCGAGTGTGTGTTGCTATTCATGCACCCCTGCAGGGTAAATCTTTCTGAAAGCCGTGTCCGCGGTTATGGACGACTTGGAGCACAGTTTCTCGATCATAGACAAGTATAACTAAAGTACCGCTTTTAAATTGACTAAGTACTTGACTAGTAAATAGTGCAATACTCACGGAATGGTTAATAAAACTGCCAACGGATGATGGGGGTTGTTCGTCCGCTTCCTCGTTGGTAAGCGAGGAGGAGGATGGATCTGTTAATTATACTGTTATAACTGTTGTTCTTAATTCACGGACATCCGTCTATCATTGGTTAGGCGGATGGTTAGCGAGTATCTGTAGAATTGTTAGGTATTATCTTTTGCTGCAATTGCGTCACCCCAGGTTGTGTCCCCTTTAGCGGCATAAAGACTTGCTGAGTACCCCTAGGGTCCCACACGATAAATTGTTTGATTCAGATGAACAGGTGTACCTGCAAGATGGATACTGGGTGGAAGAGACAGATGATGTTGGCAACGATCATTCGGTGTAGAGATTCCGGGAACGGGGATCCGTGAGATCTGTGAGCAGGATGTGTTTATTTATGGGGCATCTTATGCCAATTTGCTTCTTATCCGTACTCGGATCTTCTTTCCGCTTCCGCCTGATACTCTGATGTGTGATGTATGAGGAGCTATCCTAAATTATTATATCTATCTAGGACATTTCGATCTTGCCGTATGGCGTTGCAATATTTCTATTTCTTTTAGATGGAATGGCTCTGAGGACTGTTGTACCTGTCTTGCATACATACTCATTTGTGTATGTAGTTGATCCCTTCGCCTGCCGATTACACCGCTCGTTCTTGTCCCGTTGTCTGAAAGTGGTTAGGACGGCCGAAAGGTCTACCGTGAGTGGCCCTGGGCCCCACCGTACTATTTTAACCACTTTCGTTCATCCAGGCATTAACTAAGAGCGTAATTCACCGAGGTAGTTACAATTGGTATCAGAGCCATCCCGCCCTTCAGGGTCTCAGCCAAAATGGTCGTTGTCGGTCTAGCAAATATTTTGGTAGCTATGTATACTAGGGAAAAACAAAACGTGAGAGTAGGACTGCTTCTATTTTTCTTCTTACCCACCCACCCACCCTTTTCTGGTAAGGAAGTGTAACGTTTTCAATCCTCTTCTAAACTTCAAACTAGGATTCACGTGTTCTGGGTTCCGTAGTACCATAGTGTGTGTGTGTGTGTGTGTGAATTCCTTGTCTATCTGTTGCATCCAAATGGTATCACTATCTGCCTTTTGGTTATCAACTATTGGTACATTCCATACCGACAGGCCTTTGTAAACCGACGCAATCTATTCTGATTCGTTGTATACCGATGCGATCTATCTTACTCTTTGTTATCCGACGTTATCTTGTTGGGGTGTTCTTTTTCGTAGTTACCAATCTTTAGGTTCATCTTAAGAAGAAGGTATAGGGATATGTGTTTTACTGATTCATGTGCGGAGTAATGATTTGAGTGCGGGATGGAGTCGCGACCATACCATTACTTTTATCATTTGCTTTTGTATATTGAACTAGTAGAGTTGCTAATCTTGATTCGTTAAGTGGTTTTGCGCATATAGTGGTATTTTAATGCCGAAATTTGCGGAAAAATTTCTTTGTTAGTTGTGTACCACACTCCTTGTTCAGTCGTGTGCGTTATGCTTAGTATCTTCTAGTTGCCTTGAACTTTGTTGATATTTTAATATCATCTCAGTGAATCGCATTCTTTAATCTTGATTAATTCCATTTTGGTACTATTTTGGATTATTATCATTCTCCATTATAGTACTGACTTGTGTTTTATATCAATCACAGGATGGCACCACCACGCCGTTCTGAGGAGGACATACCACCTGAACTTGGGGCTGCTTTGGCAAGTATTGCAAATGCTTTGGGCACTATGCAGCAGAACCAACAACGCTTCGAGGAAAGCGTGAGGAGGAATGAGTTTGATCCGCTACCTCCACCTCCCAAGCGAGGAGACATCAAGAGTTTTCTCAAGTTCAACCCACGCCAATTTGAGGTGTCTGATCAGCCACTTGATGCGGATGACTGGCTTCGTGAAGTGTCAAGGTTGCTGATGACTGCGGATGTTCCCGAGCAAGAATGGGTCAAATGTGCTACTCACCTTCTGAAGGGAGATGCAGCTCTCTAGTGGGAAAATTACCTCAAGGCAGATCTCTCTGGTTTTCAGCCTACTTGGGAGCGGTTCACTGCTGCTTTCAAAGAGCAATATCTGTCAGAAATTGTCATGGAAAGGATGAAGGAAGTGTTTCTCAACCTCAAGCAGGGCACTGACAATGTCAACACCTACATCAGAAACTTCATGAACCTGTCTCGTTATGGTGGCGATGAGATCTCTGATGACAAGAAGAAGCAAAAGAGGTTTCGGCAAGGCCTCAATGCTTCCATCAAATATGCAATCACTCATGCAAGGCCGGCATCTTTCCTGGAACTTCAACACACAGCTCTACAGGAAGAAGCAAGTAGGCAAGTGTTTGAGGAGTCAAAGAAACACAGCCGTGATACAGCAAGTTCTTCTGCTATGTCAGCTCCTTCTAAGCGTCGTGTCTGGGTTCCTAACACCCCACTGTCGCTCCCTGCTCCACCAAGACCTCCAAGCTACGCACCAAGGCCACCAAACTCCTTCACTGCGGCTCCCAGGGGCTACAACCACAACTACCCTGGAGCGCCTGGTGGAGTCCCTGGCTACGTTGCTCCACGTCCACCTGGTGCTTGCTATACTTGTGGAAACACTGGGCATCAACACTGGAATTGTCCAATGAACAACAAAGCTCTTCCACCACCACCTCCAAGACCTGCGGCAAGTGCTCCTATGATTAGTGCACCTCCACCTCAGGCTCTCAACATCAACACTAAGCCGGGGTCTAGGGTTGCTCGTGCCAACTGTGTCAACGTCGCTCAAGCTGAGCATGCACCTGGAGTTGTCATGGGTATGCTTCTTGTTAACTCAGTTTCTACACGAGTGTTGTTTGATTCTGGTGCATCGCATTCTTTTGTCTCTACGAGTTTTGCTGATAGGAATGGGTTATCTATGGATCCTCTCCCCAAGCGTTTAATGTTTCTTTCTCCTGGAGCAACAATGGCATCTTCTAAAATCAGCCATAACAATCAAATTGAGATTGGTGGTTCTTCGTTTCTGGCTTCCTTAATTATTCTGGGCAATTCTGATATTGATGTTATCTTGGGCATGGATTGGTTTATAGCAAATGCAGCTGTGATTGATTGTGCTGAACGTTCGGTTTCTCTAAAAATTACTGAAGGCCATATAGTCTATTCTCCAAGTCTGACTCCTGCAATTCAGCTTTATTCTTTGGCGGCTCTGAATGATGATGCTATGGAAGGTATTCAGAGTGTTCCTGTAGTTTGTGAGTTTCCAGATGTCTTTCCTGAAGAGTTGCCAGGTATGCCTCCGGATCGTGAGGTTGAGTTTGTCATTGAACTTGAACCTGACACCGCTCCTATCTCCAAGCGGCCTTATAAAATGGGTCCTGCTGAGTTGGCTGAACTCAAACGTCAGTTGGATGAACAAGAGAAGTTGGGTTTCATTCAGCACAGTACTTCTTCTTGGGGTAGTCCAACCATCTTTGTGAAGAAGCGAGACAAGACTGATAGACTTTGTGTTGACTATCGGGCACTCAATGCTAAAACAATCAAGAATAAATATCCCCTTCCGCGGATTAATGATCTCTTCGATCAGCTAGCTGGAGCTGTGGTATTCTCTAAGCTTGATTTGAGAAGTGGTTATCATCAAATCAAGATCCGCAAGGAAGATGTTCCCAAAACAGCTTTCACCACTCGCTATGGCCTGTATGAGTACACGGTCATGTCTTTCGGTCTCACCAATGCACCTACAACCTTCTCGAGGCTTATGGACTCGGTTTTCATGGAATATCTTGATAAGTTTGTTGTGGTCTATCTGGATGACATTCTAGTCTATTCTAAGTCAAAAGAAGAACTTGAAGAACACCTTCGGTGTGTCCTAAACAAGCTTCGTGAGAACCGCCTATATGCAAAGTTCTCCAAGTGTGAATTCTGGCTGCCTCAAGTCACCTACCTTGGTCACGTCATCTCTGCCAAGGGTATTGCCGTCAACCCAGAAACTATTAAGACAATTATGGACTGGCTTCCACCCATAAATGTCAAAGAAGTCTGAAGTTTCCTTGGTTTGGCCAGTTACTGCCGGCGCTTCGTTCAAAACTTCTCAAAGATTGCGAAGCCTCTTACCGATCTCCTCAAGAAAGGCAAGAAATACCATTAGACTCCTGCATGTCAAGCAAGCTTTGAAACACTCAAAGAGAAGCTCACTTCCACACCAGTCTTAGTTCCTCCAGATACATCAAAGCCTTTCCAAATATTCTATGATGCTTCATTCCAAGGATTGGGTGCGGTCCTTATGCAAGAAAAGCAAGTTGTTGCTTATGCATCTCGTCAGTTGAAGACGCATGAGATCAACTATCCTACACATGGCCTCGAACTCGCAGCAGTTGCCTTTGCTTTGAAAGTATGGAGGCATTACTTGCTAGGCAACCGTTGTGAGATCTTTTCTGATCACAAGAGTCTGAAGTATATCTTCACACAGCCTGATCTCAACCTTCGTCAGAGGAGGTGGATTGAAACAATCAATGATTTCGATTTGACCATCAACTACACTCCGGGCAAAGCCAATGTCATGGCCGATGCTCTCAGCCGAAAAGCTTATGTCAACAATCTCATGGTGGAAGAACAACAGCCTCTCTTGTGCGAGGAATTCCGCAAGCTCAACCTTGAAATTGTGGATCAAGGGTATCTTCTAAACCTTCTGGCAACACCTCTTTTGGAAGAAAAAGTTCGTTCCATTCAACTTGGTGATCCTTACACTAAAAAGATCATCTCCAACATCCAGCTTCCGAAGTATGAGTCTTTCCACGTAGATGACCAAGGCACTCTTTTCTTTGAACACCGGATGTTTGTTCCGAACTACCCGGGTTTAAGAGAGCAAGTTCTCAAGGAGGTGCATGATTCTGTTCTTTCTATTCACCCTGGCAGCACTAAGATGTACATGGACTTGAAAACACAATATTGGTGGCCTGGTTTGAAACGATATTGTGCCAAGTATGTCTCAGAGTGTGATGTCTGTCGCAGAGTTAAAGTTGTCCATCAGAAACCTTCCGGTCTTCTACAGCCATTGGAGCCTCCAGAATGGAAATGGGAGAAAGTAGAGATGGACTTCATCACTGGGTTTCCAAGGTCGCAGAAGGGCAACAGTGCAATCTTTGTTGTCATTGACAGGCTTTCCAAAGTAGCTCACTTCTTTCCAGTCAAGGAAACAATTTCTGCAATTCAGTTGGCTGAGCTCTATATCAACAGAATTGTCTCTCTGTATGGAGTTCCTCTTGAGATCAGCTCAGACCGTGGAAGCATCTTCACTTCCAAGTTCTGGGGAAGTTTCCAAAATGCTTTGGGAACAAAACTAAACTTTAGCACAGCTTACCACCCTCAGTCGCAAGGACAAGTTGAAAGGATCAATCAGATTCTAGAAGATATGCTCCGTGCTTGCGTTATCTCTTTCAGCATGAAGTGGGAAGAATGTCTTCCTTATGCTGAATTCTCTTACAACAACAGCTTCCAAAAAAGTCTAAAGATGGCACCATTCGAGGCTCTCTATGGTCGCAAATGCAGAACTCCGATTGGTTGGTCGGGCACAGGTGAAAGAATATTGTTTGGCCCCGACATTGTAACTCAAGCGGAGGAGAAAGTTCACATCATTCTTGAAAATCTGAAGATTGCTCAAAGTCGCCAAAAGAGCAATTATGACAGAAAGCACACGGACATGGAGTATGTCCCGGGTGATCTCGTTTACCTTCGTGTCACTCCCATGAGAGGTACGCACCGCTTTGGTATCAAAGGAAAGTTGGCTCCTAGATACATCGGTCCTTTCAAAATTCGTGGAAGAAGAGGAGAAGTTGCTTATGCTCTTGAGCTCCCTGAACAACTCAAAGTCCATGATGTTTTCCACATCTCTCAACTCAAGAAGTGCTTCAAGGATCCCGGCAGGACCGTGGACCATGAACTCATAAATCTCCAAGAAGATCTTTCTTATCAAGAACACCCCATAAAAATCCTTGAAGTCACAGAAAGAAGGACTCGCAACAAGTCCATCAAGTTTTGCACGGTGCAGTGGTCGCACCATTCCGTTGATGAAGCAACCTGGGAACGTGAAGATGAGCTCCGTGCCAAGTATCCTACCCTCTTTGAGTCTTCTTCTTCCTAGAATCTCGGGGCGAGATTCCTGTTTAGTGGGGGAGAGTTGTAGCATCCCAATTGTCTAACAATTGTAATGCTACTTGTCCTAGTAAGATATTGGCTACTTCCTATATATAATTGTTGCATCATAATTATATCATGCTCATGTCATCATGCCACCTTGCATTTGAGCATCATATAAAACCTCTTTCTTTTGGTTTTTCTCTCATATGCATTATTAATTGTATTTGCCTCTTGATATTGTATTTGGTTATTGATATATTGTTCCAATGCCCAAGTTGAGTTGGGGGCATATCTTTTATTCACCTCCATTATCTTTTCTTTTCACCACTTTATAATTCCACCATCCTACTAGTCCATGAGCTTGCAATTCTTTTTCTTGTGATGTTATCCTAGCTCATGTGGTGGGGTGGATCTAATCCTCTAAATTCCTGTGCTTGGATTTTTCTCCACTTTAGGGAAATGCATAAGAATAATGCCATAATATTATTATAGTTTTCACAAAATAAATCATGGCATTATTATTTTGCATGGGCCATGCAAAAGTACCACCACCTTTTATCCCATGGGTTTTTGCCTTTGACTTTAGTGGTTATTTCTTTGTGAACCATCTCCTTCCATTCCACCATTCCCATATCCTCACCCACATCTCTTTCTTTTATTTTATTTTCTACATGCGTGATCATATGAGACTCTTTCCACCTATCTCTTTTCTTCCTCTTTCTTTCTTGTTTCTCTTCCACATTAGCTCAAGCTAGATCAAGCTCCATGTTCCTTCTGGTATGGCCTCATAAACAAAAAAAATTAAAATCTAAATACCTAATAAAACCTAAACCAAGCTCCATGTGCCCACACGGCAACCCTCCTTCCTCTCCCTTCCTTTCTCCTCCTCTCACACGTCTCCTGCATCGCCAGATCCGCCCCGAGCCGGCCCTCTTCTTCCCCTTCTTCCTCCCCGACGCCCAGATCCTGCCGCCGGTCGCCGCCGTCTACCTCTGCTCCTCTCCGTTCTAGCCGGCTTGCTCGTCATGGAAGAGGCCGAGGAGAGCAAGGACGGCCACTACATCACCCTGTCCACGCCAACGCGAAGAAGGGAGCCCCAGGTGCGCCAGTACCGCGCCGTCCCGACGAAATCCTAGCTGCCAGAGCGTCTGGGTCATCGTCGATCCGCCGCGCTTCTCCCTGATCCGACCACACCAGCCCACCCGCGGTGAGTCCCTCGACCGCCCTGACATGCTCCGCCTCGCTGTCGACGTCTAGCGCTGCCGCTCAAATCGCCGAGCGCTCTTAGTGCGCGTCGCTCGCTGCCGTCTGCAACCTCCCCGCGCCGCGCAGAACCTTAGCTAGGCCCCCCAACCCCTCCCTAATAGCTCCCCTAGCCTACCGCACTGGTCACGCCCCTCAGCGCGGCCGCCCGCGACCCGGGTTCGATCCCCCGCCCCGCGCCGCGCGCCGATTTCTCGTCAGACGATGAACACGAAGAACAGTACCGGGCTTGTGGAAATTTACATTAAGCCCCCCTTTTGTTTTCGTCCTCAACCCGCGCTCCTAGAGGTCCCACCGGTCAGCCGCACTATTATTTTTGCAGGAAAGTCCCTCTGCTTTCTCAGGCGTAACCGGCGGTCCAGCTTGCCCCACCTGTCAGCCTCTAGGACTAACCCCACTGCCGCGTGGGCCCGTAATCGACGGCCCCGCCTGTCGTCCTCAGTGGCTAACCAAGCCCGCGGTGGAAAAATGTTTTCGCGCGCGTGGCCCCAGTCAGCGCAAGGCCCACCCGTCAGTGACGGTGGCTGGAACTGTCTGAGTACAAATAGTTTTCCTGGCTGTCTGTTTTTAATTAACCCTTTTTCAAATTGATTTAATTCAAATTCAAATCAGATTCAAATAATTTTTAAAATATAAATCCAAATAATACAAGTAATATATGTTTTGGAATCAGAAAAATGTGAGGAATTCAAATATGCAATTCAAAATATTGTTTGAACACTTTAATTTTCGAGATGATTAAAATTACAATAAAATGCACTTTTCCTTAATTAATTAATAACTTTAATTCTACAACTCCAAATTTAGCAAATAATATGTCTAAATCGATCAGCGCGACGAGCCCATTCTATTTATGCAGTCCTTGTTCTGAATTGAAGCATGCATCATGTCATTATTTAAAATCTGAACTGTTTATGACAATAAAACTTGGTTAAATAAATGCCAAAATGCTTTATTTCTTGTATCCACACCTCACCTTTGCCATGCTACTTTAATGCCATGTAAATTGTGCATCATTCATCATGGCATGCTTGTTTGCTTGTCGCATTTTAATTCATATGCTTGTGCACTTTATTTATGTTGGCCCTTGTTTGTTTGGTTCTTCTTCGAATAGACGCCCAGCAGGAGAATTACCAGGAATCACAGGAGTACTACCCAGATCCATCCCTCGCTTCAACTGAGCTGCCAGGAAAGCACTACCACATGCTTGCATACATATAGTACCTATTGCCTCTATCTTATTCTTGCATCATTAAGTCGCGATTGCATTAAATTGAATCCCAAGTACTGCATAGCCTTTACTTTTAAACCCCACCGAAGCTTGTTCCTCCATCCCATGAGCCATTACTACAGGAGTTGTTTGAGCCATGCGACTCGTAGAGAAGCATGTGTAGGGTATGTGAGTGTCTGATGAATAACGAGGTACCTAAACAACTTAACCTGAGTAGTAATGGGATAACTAATGAAAGAGGCACCGGTGAGCAATATCTGCTATTTGGTTTTTCCTTCTCACTTGTGTCCCGTAGGACCCCGAGTACTTGATTCCTGTTCCTTGACTATTCGCACTATCCACATCCGGGAGGCCTTATGGACCCCCCTGAGCCAGAGCTTGATTCATTCTTATTTCTTGGGGCCACGAAGTAGTTTGGGGCTTTATTACTATCCTGTACTTATGCCATGTTACTGTTTTATTAAGATTGTGCGAGGAGCACCTGTACTGTTTAAGAATTGCGGAGTGTTTTCGCGGTATCGACAAGCCCAGTCACATTTTCGGGTTCCCAGTCGTTTACAGCCATTGACGCAAACCTTGGGTCCGTCTCGGAGCCGGCCAACTTCGTTGCGGGTAGCTTAATGGGGTGGCCCCCTGAAATATTTCTGAATCCTGTGATTGCTTTGTCGTGAATGCCTCGTTGGGTTTTGATTTGGTTTTTCCGAGGTTGATCGAGTGTGTGTTGCTATTCATGCACCCCTGCAGGGTAAATCTTTCTGAAAGCCATGTCCGCGGTTATGGACGACTTGGAGCACAGTTTCTCGATCATAGACAAGTATAACTAAAGTACCGCTTTTAAATTGACTAAGTACTTGACTAGTAAATAGTGCAATACTCACGGAATGGTTAATAAAACTGCCAACGGATGATGGGGGTTGTTCGTCCGCTTCCTCGTTGGTAAGCGAGGAGGAGGATGGATCTGTTAATTATACTGTTATAACTGTTGTTCTTAATTCACGGACATCCGTCTATCATTGGTTAGGTGGATGGTTAGCGAGTATCTGTAGAATTGTTAGGTATTATCTTTTGCTGCAATTGCGTCACCCCAGGTTGTGTCCCCTTTAGGGGCATAAAGACTTGCTGAGTACCCCTAGGGTCCCACACGATAAATTGTTTGATTCAGATGAACAGGTGTACCTACAAGATGGATACTGGGTGGAAGAGACAGATGATGTTGGCAACGATCATTCGGTGTAGAGATTCCGGGAACGGGGATCCGTGAGATCTGTGAGCGGGATGTGTTTATTTATGGGGCATCTTATGCCAATTTGCTTCTTATCCGTACTCGGATCTTCTTTCCGCTTCTGCCTGATACTCTGATGTGTGATGTATGAGGAGCTATCCTAAATTATTATATCTATCTAGGACATTTGGATCTTGCCGTATGGCATTGCAATATTTCTATTTCTTTTAGATGGAATGGCTCTGAGGACTGTTGTACCTGTCTTGCATACATACTCATTTGTGTATGTAGTTGATCCCTTCGCCTGCCGATTACACCGCTCGTTCTTGTCCCGTTGTCTGAAAGTGGTTAGGACGGCCGAAAGGTCTACCGTGAGTGGCCCTGGGCCCCACCGTACTATTTTAACCACTTTCGTTCATCCAGGCATTAACTAAGAGCGTAATTCACCGAGGTAGTTACAGCAAGTGTTGCACTTTTGGACGATGCACATTGCAGTTGGCTAGTAGAAACCTGCTCATAGTGCTTTGGCGACAAGGGCACGACTGCCAGCGTGATGCCGACAGGTGCCATCGTGTATCTCGAGGAGGATTCCTCGTCCATCGTTGTTGGTGACACACCTTTGAAGGATGCCTGTGATGCTTTGCTTGTACATCTTGCCATTAATAATGGTGAACGCCTTGGAACATCGGGCGATGTGTCGTGCGTCCGTCGGGTTGTCAGGCAGTTTCTTCGTGAGCAGGTACGTGACGTACAACTGCGTCCAGGATGGCTCGATGAGCATGACCTCCATTGGCCTTTCGAGTGCGTGCCCTTGCTCCGTGTCACTGGACTCTTCAGCTTCGACTAATGGCAAAGCCCCTGAGTGTGCCGCGATGTCTGATGGTGTTGCGACAGCCTTGGGCTTGATAAAGCATTCACAAATCTGCTCGAGGAAGACACCTGGTGGCATCGAGGCACGGGTAGAGCCTATTTTGGCGAGTGTGTTAGCCTCCTCATTGGTTCGCGGCCAACGTGCCGCAGCTCGCAACCATCAAAGTCTCCTTTGAGTGAGTTGTATAAGTCACGGTACACGATCATGTTGTCGCCCAGTGCGTCACACGTGTTCATTGTCTGTTGCACTACCAGGTTGGAGTCATCATAGATGACTAACCTTGTGGCGCCACAGGCCTTTGCCATCCGCATCCCATGGATTAGTGCTTCATATTCCGCCTCATTGTTGGGTGCGCGGAATTTCATCCGTAGGATGTATCGCATCCTATCGCCTTGGGGGAACGTCAGGATTACGCATGGACTAGCTCCCTCCTGACGCTTGGATCCGTCGAAGTGCATCGTCCATAGATTGGACATGTCGGGTGTGTCTGGCAACTGGTTTTCCAACCAGTGGACAAGGAAGTCTGGTAGAACTTGCGACTTGATAGCCACTCATCGTTCATACATGATGTCCCATGGAGATAACTCGATACCCCACAGGGCGACTCACCCCGTGGCATCGGGGTTGTTGAGGATGTGGCTTAGTGGTGCATCGTTCACCATGACTATGGGGTGCTCCTAGAAGTATTGTCACAGTTGTCGTGCTGTCATGAAGACACCGTATGCTAGCTTCTGGTAGTGCAGGTACCGCTATTTTGTTGGTGTAAGTACCTCGCTGAGGCAATACACTAGGTGTTGCACTCCATGTATTTTGCCTTCTTAGGCTCGTTCTACCACCAGCACTGTACTGATCACCTGGTTTGTGGCGGCGATGTAGATCAAGAGTGGCTCCCTCTCGTGGGGGTTACTAAAACAGGTGACGTGGAGAGCAGGCGCTTGAGGTCTTCGAATGCCTCTTGTGCTTCAAGGGTCCACTCGAACTTCTCAGTCTTGCAGAGGAGTTGGTAAAACGGTAGCGCCTTTTCGCCCATTTGACTGATGAATCGACTGAGCGCCGCAATTCGCCAACTAGATACTGGTCGCCTTTTATATTCTTCGGCCTCTCCATTGCTAGTATGGCCTTGATTTTATTCGGGTTGGCTTCGATTCCCCAAACAGAGATGAGGCATCGGAGTATCTTCCTAGATGGTATGTCGAAGGCGCACTTCTCTGGATTCAACTTGATCCGATAATGATCAAGGTTGTTGAAGGTTTCGCGGAGATCGTCAATGAGCATGGCCTCTTGCTGTGTTTTGGCGACGATGTCGTCAGTGTATACCTGTATGTTTCGACCAAGTTGGTTTTTCAGGCAGGCCTATATGCAACGTTGATAGGTGGCACCTGCGTTCTTCAGCCTGAAAGGCATTGTGTTGTAGAAGTAGATGCCAAAGGGCGTGATGAACGATGTATTTTCTTGGTCTTCCCCCTTTAGTTGAATCTAATTATAGACTGAGTAGGCGTCAAGGAAGTAGAGGCGCTTGCATCCTGCGGTGGAGTCGATTATTTGATCGATCTATGGTAGCGGGAAGTGGTCCTTGGGACAATGTTTGTTGAGAGCAGTGAAGTCCACGCACATCTGCAGGAGTTCGGTATCTTTCTTTGGAACAAGTACGGGGTTAGCCACCTAGGTGCTTTCCTTGATCTCTCTTATAAAATCATCGTCGGGGATTCTGTTGACTTCCATCCCCACCGCTTGTGCTTTTGGCTCTAGCAGTCGATGCATCGACTACTTGACCGGTCTTGCATCAAGATTTACGTTGAGGGCGTGCTCGACGAATTCCCTAGGATCTCCTGGCATGTCCATAGGACGCCAGGAAAAAAATTCCCACCGCTCACGGAGGAATTTGACGAGCGCGAGTTCCTATGCAAAACTCAAGTTGTTGGCGATGAGGGCCATCTTGGTCGAGTCCGTTGGGTGGAATTGGACCGCCATGGTGTTCACCTACGAATTGAAGGATTGGTCAGGTGTGTTTGGTTTGCTCATGGGAGGAAGTCTGTTGTCCGTCGACTCCTTGAGTCTTGCCAGCTCCTCCTACATGCCGAAGGATTGGGACATTCTGTTGAATTCCCTTTCACAGCTGTCTGATTTCTTGAAGCTTCCTTTGACGGTGCTGACACCGTTAGGCCCTAGAATCTTTAGCTACAAGTACGCGTAGTGCGGTACAGCCATGAACCTCGCGAACGCGACATGCCCGAGGATGGTGTGCTACTGGGAGGTCCAATCGACAACCTCAAATTCGAGTCGCTCCCGTCGAAAGTTGGAAGGTGTGCCAAAGACGATGTCCATGTTTGTTTTCCCCACGGGGTAGATACCCTTTCCTGGGACAATGCCGTGGAAGGTCGTTTCAGATGCCTCCAGGCAGGAGATGGAGATTCACATGGCATGTAAGGTGTTGACGAACATTAAGTTGATCCCGCCGCCTCTATCCATGAAGATGCGACTCATCTCAAAACCACTAATTCGTGCCTCGAGCACCAGGTGCACATGGCCTAGGCGAGGGACGCTCCGCGGGTGGTCCTTCCTGTCGAAGGTGATGTAGCTTTCTTATCTACTCAGGTACTCAGGGACTGGTGACGACGAGTGTATGGCTAGGTTGATTTTCCACGTGATGGACTTCTGCGTCCTATTGGACGGACATCCTTTCTGGATCATACCCATGTTTCCAAGTGGGCGAGGGTATTGCTCTCCTCCATTGTTCTATACTGGCGCAGCCGTAGGCCGCGGGGGTCCTCCAGGCGGTAGTGGTGGCTCTCCGTGGGCGATGGCTCCCAGGGCAGCTCCATACCCCTAGTTTACCGCCTCACGATTCATCTAGACGAGGCCCTCGTGAAGCTTCAAGAACTCGCGACAGTCCTTGAGGAGTTGGCTGGACTTCTTCTTGTCATCGTGCTTGTCGATATAGTAATGGATGCTGCAAGGTCTAGAAATTTTTTCCTAGATGGACATTCCAGGTGCTTTATTCTCTGGTGTGGCTTTGCCTCACCTGTGTGGGCTTTCCGCTATCGTGGTATCTGCTGCTACGGTATCCACTGCTGCGGTTGCTGTCGTCGCGCTTGTCAGCGTAGCCAGCCACGACCATGTCGACTTCCTCGCGATCATCATAGCCACATGAACGACACTTTCCCCAGCGGTCACGTCTACAGCCGAGGTCATCTTCGTCTGAGTGGGCATGGTTGTTTTTCACCGAATCCTCTCCATCGGCCCACTGATTCACGATCTCCATCAGGTGGTCGATTATTTTGGGATTTGTGTGGCCTAGCTCCTGCCTGAGCTATCCGTGGCGTATGCCACCATTGAATGCGTCAATTGCATGGTCCTCGAAGATGTCCTCTGTGGAGTTCTTGATGATGGACCACCTTTGGATGTAGGAGCGCAGTGACTTGCGGGGCTTCTGATAGCAGACTTTTAGTTCTTCGACTAATGCGGGCCTTTTGTAAGTGCACTTGAAATTTCGCACAAAGCTGTAGACAAGCTCCTCCCAATTGCGAATTTATCTGCGGGGAAGGTTGTTGAGCCATGTGTGGGCAGCACCCTGTAGCTGCAGCTGGAGGCACTGCATGGCCATGCAACTTGATGGAAGAGATGTGGTCCTCCAGCCAAATCTTTGGATCCTGGAGGCCATCGAACTTTGGGTTTTCTGACGGGAGTTTGAATCCTTTCGGCATCTGCGATTGCCGTATAGCCCTGCTGAAGCAGCTAACGCCGCAGAGCTCTGTTCCTTTGTCCTCCGAGTCTGTTGACTAGGCGCGCCTTGCGCGCATCTTTTTGACCTTACATTATGTGATGTCATGACGTGTGTCATAGTCGCGATCGTGTTGACGTGAGCGTCGTCAACGTGAAAGGTCATGGTCGTCATCACTGGAAGAACACGAGTATTACTTGACATGAGTATTGCTTTTCTTCAGCTCTGATGTTGGATCCTTGGCGAGTGCAGCTTCAACCAGTCCAAGGCCGACGATCGTAGATCGGTGCATGGAGGATCATGGATCCCCAGCTGGTGGCTGATTGTTAAGCAAGTACATGGTAGCTACTGTCACCGCTACTTGTGGTGTCTTCGGGAGAACATTGCCCCGTGAGTCCACCATCATGAATGAGAAGTTGAGGGATCGAGTGGCCTCCTCTCGCTCCTTGTCGGTGAGGTGTTCCAGGCAAGAGCTTCGTCTCGCGTTCGTAGGCCCGTTGCCTTTGGAAGAGGATCCTCCGATTGATGAGAACGCTACCCGTCGGGCATTCGACTCATCAACGACCTTCCTTCGGGCCTCCAGTTGTGCCTCTACTGCCTGTTGGTGGTTGCTTTCCTGGATAAGTAGCCAGTGGTACCCCGTCAGCATCTGTTGTGACGTGTTTGGTGGTAGGGGATTACCATGCAGCGCCTCCCTACATCTCGCCCATTCAACACTGTTGAGGTGGATCTGCTGGCGCGCTGCCCCGTTGTTGGCGTTTTCACCGTTGTTGGGGTTTTCATCATTAGGTGGAATGGGCCCATTGTTGATGGGTGCACCGTTGGTAGGGGCACCATTAGTGGGGGAGTCGTCGTTGGTTGGGGCGCTGCCGTTGGTGCCGGTGTTCCCCTGGTTGCCGTTGCCGCCAGTGTTGATGACAACGCACATGTAGTAGTTGGGGAAGCTGTTGCTCCCACAACTCTCATATATCCGGAACCGTAGGCTTCATCTTCTGTCACCAGATCTCCCAGATAGGTTTCGCGACTGTTGTTGTCATCTGTGTACTCGACTGATGTCAAGGTGGTGGGAACCAATCGAAGGAGCCTGCGGCTGGTCAGGGAGGCGAAGCGTGCCGATCTGGCCAACCTAGAAGCGTAGGCTTCCGATCGTCAGGCCGATCCCATCACCTACATACTCGAAATCCGGAGAGTCGCCGGTGCATGGACGGTGAAGTCGAAGGCGCCAAAAAGGAGGCGAGTATCTACTGCAGCGGAGTTGTAGATCTCGGTTGATGGGGCCGAGGAAGCTGCAACATCAGCACTCCCATTTCCCATAGACGGTGCCAATTGACGAGGGGTTAACTCAGCCATGCCCATCACTGATTGATTTAGGTTCGAGGGATGAGGGAGCGCTAGAGGAATTGATCAGCTAGCAAACAAACATATAGGGGACACGAAGTTACCCTGGTTCATGCTTCGTAAAAGACCCTACTCCTGCTTGTCTTCTCTTGGAATTATTGAGGAAATCGAATATTATAGGGGTGTGCAGATGCAATCTGGCAATGGTGTGGAAACTAGGATTGCGTATTGTCCTCCTTGCTGCCCCTCCTAGCCTTTATATAAGGAGGATAGGTATCAGGATCATAGACTGAGTCAGTTACAAGTTAGGGTTTTTCCCTTCAAACTTCTATCTTGTTCTTTGCCGTGTTCCCCAAGGAGTTTACTCCTCCTAGGCCATCCGAATCTTGATTGGGGCTCAAAAACACTCTGAGCTCCTCCTGGTCTAGATCGTATATGCTGATCGCGATTACCTGTAGGGTGTGCCCATGTCAATATGCGTATGGCCGAAGCCTACGGAGCAACTCGCCTCAAAATATTTGGCAATTCAAACCTTGTCGCACAACAAGCAGTGAACAAGTTTGATGCCATCAGGGACAATATGTGAAGGGAATATGCCCAAGAGGCAATAAATAAAGTGGTTATTATCTTATTCCATGTTTATGATAAATGTTTATTTTGCATGCTATAATTGTATTAATTGGAAACATTAACACATGTGTGTTTAACAAACAAAATACAAAGTTCCTAGTACTACCTCTCGTATAAACTAGCTTGTTGATTAACAAGATGATCAAGGGTTCCTGATCATGGACATTGGATGTTGTTAATAATGAGGTCACAACATTGGTGGAATGATGTGATAAACATTCATCCGAAGTATAGCATTACGATCAAAGTCATTATGTTTATATTGCTATAACATCATACGAAGTAATCTTAGTCCTTAGACCATGAGATCATGTTAATTGCTAACACCGGAAGACTATCTTGATAACATCAAACGTCACACCGTAACAGGGTGACTATAAAGGTGGGTTTAGTGCTACGAAGGTGTTATGTTGAGGCTCATGGATCAAGAGTGGGATTTGTCCATCCCGACGACGGATAGATATACTCTGGGCCCTCTCGGTGATATCACATTGAAATAGCTTGCAAGAAAGTGATGTGATCACTAGAATGTTATATCACGGGAACGAGAAAAGAGTGCATGTCGGTAACGAGATCAAACTAGTTATTTGGATGCCAATGATCGAATCTCGGACATGTAATATATCACGAGACAAAGGGATTTAGTTACTAGCGTTAAAGGTTCTCACGATCACAGAAGTCATCGTTGAATGTGTAGGAGTCAGTATGGATCTCCAGGTCCCGCTTCTGATTATTGATCTGAGAAGGGTCTCGATCATGTCTGCATTATTTGTGAACCGTAGGGTGACACGCTTAAGGGATACCGACACCATTTGGAGCAAATATGTTTCAGATAAAGATTTAAGAAAGCGCTGGAATTATTTCAATAGACACCAAAACTGTTTCGGGTGAAATTGCTGAAATTGGTTCTGCATGTAATATTGAAATGTTGCAGGGGGTTTTATGCGAATGTTTGTTAATTAAAGTAATTAAGAAAATTCTGAATAAAATTAATAAAAGAGTTTTATTAAATGAGAGAACATTAAATTTGGAGAAATTTAAGGCATTTAAAGTGGAGACTTTAAAAGAGAATGTGAAGGGGCAAATTTATGTGGAGGGAGTTACCACCACATGAATGAGAAGGTGAGAGGTCACCCCTTGGGGCGCCAGCCATGGGGAGGGGTACCCTCCCCTCCTCCTATAAAAGTCCCCCCTCTCACACCTTCATACTCACACCTCCTCGTGAAGGATCTCTCCCCCCTCTAGTATTATTCCCCATGGTCTCGGATTAGCGAGATACATGTTCCCGGTGGCTTTATATGGAAAGGAGATGCTTCTTCCGCTGCTTTGCTGGAGCGAGGGACAGAGGTTGTCGGGGTACCGGACGTGTGTGCGATCACAGATGCACTGCTGCTTTGCGGTGCTGGACTTGGTGGTGCTGGACTTGCTGGAGCTGGATCTGAAGGACGTGCTAGAGCCGGACCTGCTGGACTTCATCATGATCTTGAGATTGGCAAGTGTACGACTACATCATCCATGAGTTCCATCTCGTTAACAAAGCTTTGTTGTCTTCGATTGGTAAGTTCTCTATGGATGTATATCCACCCGTTGCTCTGTATCTAGTAGATAGATCTTGGCGTATAGTTCTCATCGTAGGAAATCTTTTGTTTTCTATGCTGCGAACCCATCAATATGATCGCGTACCGGGACATGTACAACATCATGGAGGCCCACTTCGACGGGTGCGAGGTATCCCACATAAGAAGATCAAGCAATGAGGAAGCTGACAACTTAGCAAACATCGAGTTCCTTTGCGTGCCTATGCCACTCGGAGTCTTCTAGGAAGAAATAACTGAGTGCTCCATCAAACTCGAAAAGGCCACCAAAGCTGAAGCACCCAAGACGCGCAAGAAAGTCAAGCCGAAGGGCGACTTGGGGGCTGCGCCCGCATCCGGGAGCGAAGCAGTTGCCCTCGATAAAGAGGAAGATGCTGAAGAGGTCAAGATGGTAGAACCTACATGGATGCGGCCATACATAGCATATATGGTGAGAGGAGAACTACTTGAAGACACAATTGAAGCACGACAGATTACCGCCGGTCCAAGGCCTTCAGAACTGTCACAGGAGAACTCTACAAGAGAAGCAACTGAAATGGTTCGTGTGATTTTGACTTAAGACGATTTAATTTCATCACAATTTTGCCACGTCGGATCTGACCTGGCCTGGCTAGATGGTCCGTGACGATATTGAATCGTCGTAGAGGTTATGACGATCCAATATCGTCATAAACGGTTATGACGATTTTACCAGAAACATCGTTATAGTTCATTTGCGACACCCAGCTTTCGACGATCTCAAAATCATCATAGAATCATCATAAACAGACTACTATGATGATTTTGTGACGAAAATGGAGGGTCATATATAGCCAGATTCCTTGTAGTGGTGTCACACCTGATGAAGGGAAGCTCATCCTCAAGCATATACATGAAGGAGTATGTGGCCACTACTACGCCAACAACTGAGCAATTGCGGCCCAAGCTTTTCAGGCAGGATTTTACTAGCTCACTGCAGTCCAAGGTGCAAAGGACATCATGAGGATGTGCGAGGTGTGCCAACGTTTCGCGACAAAACCCCATTCACCCATGGAAAAACTAGCCCCCATATGTTTGGCTTGGCTGCTCGCCCAGTGGGGGCTCAGCATGGTGGGAAAACTCCACAAATCTTCGCTTGGAGGACATGTTTTTCTGCTAGTTGCAGTTAACAAATTTACAAAGTAGATTAAAGCAGCACCTGTCACTAGCCAAGACGCAAGTTTGGTCGTGAACTTCATCGAATCGATAGTGTTCTGCTTTAGGGTGCCACATAGCATCATCACCGACAATGGAGCTAATTTCACCTCCAATGAGTTCAAGTATTACTACAAGGAGATGGACATAAAAGTGAGCTACGCCTCAGTCGCCCACCCGCAAACCAATGGCCAGGTGGAAAAAGCCAATGGTCTCGTAACCAATGGCATCAAGAAAAGGCTAGTAGTACCACTCAATAAGGCAAAGGGCGCTTGGGTAGATGAATTACCCTCTGTCCTATGGAGCTTACGCACCACTCCAACTAACTCCACGCAAGAACCACCCTTTTTCTGGTCCACAACGCCAAAGTCATGCTTCCAGTTGAAGTAACTTACGAATCTCCTCTTGTCATTGAGTACGACAAAGAAACCTCCAAGGAGGCACTCGAACATGACATTGATGAACTCGAAGAAGCTCGAGACGTTGCTCTACAAAGAGCGACCATGTACCAATAGAACCTGTGCAATTATCACAGCCGTCGACTATGTCCCAAGTCCTTGGTCATGGGGGAGCTGGTCATTCACCTCATGCAAATGGTTCAAGCTAGAATCGCCATGGGAAGGACCCTACATCGTGATATGAGTAATCCCTGGAGGAGCATATCGGCTCTAGGACAAGAAGACTGGAGTCAAGTACTCCAATCCATGGAACGTCGTGCAACTGATACTGTTTTATGCTTAGGGTTTTTACTTTTAGCAATTTACATTCAATAATTCCTATAATCTGGCCTTTCAGCCAAACACTTGTACTTTACTTTCAATAAGGCCAATGTCCAGGTGATTACGCCAAAACATGTACCTCCGTATACGATGATAAATAAAGCTAAGTTCCCAAAACTCAGTCTCAGTTTCAGTTCTTCTACTTTTTAATACTCGGGTTCTTAATCGATAAACTCATCTGCATAAAAATTTATACCCTAATGCTCGGGAGCGCCGATGCACAATGCAATGAAATCTTTGGCTTCTACGTTTGATGGCTCCAAAAATAGCCATCTTTTCCCACGTTTAAACATTGTTTTTAGTCAAGAAATTGACAAGAAACTCTCTATCCTTGCCACTAATGACTAATAATTGCAAAGATATGCAAACTATTACTTTGATTTGTGTTGTGCAGGAAATCATGATTTTTAATTAGAAATCAGGAGTCATAATGAAGGTTTTTAGGAAGTCCACATGACCAAGTAATTCTGGAGCAAATGCTAGGCATGTGCAGCCGTAACAACCATTGGTATAGGCAGAGTCCACCTGTACCATGTGGCGGCATCTTTGTCTCGTCAAACCCTACAACTTTCGTGAAGACGCCTATATATTTCGAGGCCTTAGCCACCACGTAGAAGGCTGCCATTCTCAGATTGCACCACAACACCACCAAAGGAGATCCACACCATAGTTCATCCCTTCCATCTTCTATCCCCTCCATTAGCCATAGCCATTACTTTGTACTTGAGATCTCCTTGTGATTCAATGACCATTGTAAGAATATTTGATTTCAATCTAAGTATTTTGCACAAGATTTTCTATCCTTGATCTGATTGTTATGAGTGAGTAGTCCTCACGGGCTGCGGGTTGGGGAGAAACCTCGCAGTGATTATGTGCATCTAATTTATGGGAGTATTGTGTACTGTTTGAAAGAGGGATTTGTAACGTTTTTCTTTGTCTCTTGCCTCAATCTTTGGACTTGTAGGCACCCAAGACCCTAAGATCGATAAAGGCTTTGTTGGGGATATGCTAAATGGGTATCACCATTACATGTCTCTAATCCGGCTAACTCGGGTGGCCCATAGTTGGTAGCATGGCTTATGGCCTGCTGAGTGGCCAAGTTAGATGGATCCAGAAGGGAGGCCCATGCTAGATAAAGGAAGGCTACATGAAGTCACCGACCTGCTCAGAGCCTTGGAGCACAAGACACGAAGACTAGTTAGTATTAGTGTAAGACTCTATAACCTGTCCGGCAAGGACCTTTCCCCTGTAACCCTAGGTTTTGGTGCCTTTATTAACCGGACCTGTGGGAGCCTTTAGGGCACAACCATAGTAGTGTGTAGCACAATACCTCGCACGGCAAACAAATATCTGTACCTCGGCATATTGCCATTATAGTGATTTATAGCAGGAGTAGAGTTCTGCCACCATTATGGAACTTGAACGTAGGTAAGCTGTGTTACCTCGTACCCATCAACTCTCCACCTTACCCCACCTCTCTAAACACGTTCTATGATGACCCCTCCATGGAGTACTTGTCAGCAATACCACAACAATTGGTGCCCACCGTGGGGCAAGAGGCGCTTTGAGCTCTACACCGAGCGAGGTCCAATCTCTTCGCGGGAATCGGCGACACAGTAGCCATTGGGCGTGTTCTCTTCTCCGGCAATAAAGTTTGCATGTAATTGTTAGAGAAAGATAATTATATGTGGGCAGTGCATCCATAATTGCTATTGCGTCTCCAACCGCTTATAGTAATAACCTACTAGTCGATCTCACCCGTAGAAAAAAGAGAACTAATGATGTGCATAGTGATGTCACCGTTAATCCCAAGTAAATCCCTCACATAGAGCCGTAATACCCCTTCTATCACTAGGGTTCCCAACTTGCAGATTAGTCATTACTCATACTCCCTATACCTAGCTCAATCCTCGGGGTCTTGGGTACCAGACAAGTCCTTGGATTGAGGAAAGAGAGGATTCAATAATCATCTTGTCGTACAAACTAATACATGATCCCATCTATGATAAATAACATGCACAAAAGCTACATGGCTAGGCCGAAGCCCTTAGCCCAAAGAGAATTACTCACACATAGAGATGAAATCAACAATCATAAACATTGCAATGGAAACCATGACATTGATAGCAAATAGTCTTACAATGTCACCAATCGAAGATGAGATCTACTATTACAAGTGGTGGAATATGGCTATGGTGGTGGAGAAGGGTTTGAAGATTAGATCTAAGTTTATTCCTCCGGTGGCTCTTCGGTGTTGTGGATGTAGGTTTCTAGGATTCTGCAGGGGTCTCCGAGGCTTTGTTTCTCGTCGCCCAAAGCCTCTTTATATAGGGGTCCCTTCACAAAAGTTGTTCAGTTTGACCTAGCGGTGTTGATGGCAACTATACGGCCAGAATTTTATTCCTACAGTATAGTTGGTCGTTAAAGCTTCTATCTCCACTTCACGACCCCTGGTTTCTTTGGGTTGTTGGAAATCTCGTATCTTTGACTTTAATGTTGTGATTCCCATCATCAAATGTCATTATCTGCGCAGGGAAAAATATAAAGAAAGGATTGCATACCCCTTTGATCATTAGGCATTAGTGGCAGGGTTTAGAGAGATATTTCATGAAAAATATGAATAATATCTAGTTTAAATGTGGATGTAGATGGATATATTTCATAGCCATCAGAAAGCAATGCGAGTAGCCTAGGCATGATGGAGAGCATAGTGGCAATGAAGGACGCAGGAGAAAACCTCACAAGGAAGCACCACATCCAACAAGCAACCGTGACCGGCGCGAGGATTCACACGGAGGAGATAGCAAGAAGGCTAATCCACCGCCACCACCACCACGGTCGCCACCCAGCTGTCACCATGGCGGAGGTCCTGGTGGGTCCCATGGATCGCACCACAACTCCCCTCCCCATGGCAGAAAAGCAAAGAAACCGGAGCCGTACGATGCACGATCACGCCTTGATAAGATCCGAGAAGACTGGGAAGAACCATTGTTTTAAACCGGTTATCCGGGCCACAACTTACCCCAAAGGTCTCCGAATTGACAAGACTATCAAGCCCTGTGACAGCACTGCCAGACCCATCACGTGGTTGCAGGATGCGGTGACCCAGCATACCACTGCATGATGTAGTACACTATAGTCGTTGACATAACACCAATGAAACACCATTCACTAGTATTACATCCCTCAGAGTGGTACAACAGAAACACAGCAGGTCCAAGACATGACCATAGATTTCAACTCAACTCTTTACAAAAGATCCAGAGAACACTCTAGGTTAAAGAGATAGAATGAAATTTCTTACAAAGAAGAACCAGAAGTAATAATTTAAAGCTATTTAACAACTAAGACTAGTATTTAAACTATTTGGCTTGCCATTGCTGCTAATGCAATGCTCTACAGAAGTAGGTTTTATGGCTAGAGTACCTACTCCTATCTAAACAGAGACTTTGTCTTCACTTCACGTGATGTACATGTTGACTTAATTGAAGAACTTGAGCCGCCGATGATGGTTTCTTGAGCATAAATTGATGTTAACATCGTCTTCAATGGCTTAGAATCTAGCAAGGGTTAAGAAGGTACGATTGAGTACGAGCGTACTCATCAAGTTCACTAAAAAGGAGTGTATGATGCACTATCTCTACAGCCACAGACCATAGCTCGTAGGCAATGTAGGTTTTCGTAAGCATTTCTTCAAAGGTTGCTTTTATTCTGAAAACTATGTCCGACAGCCTTCACAGGTTGACCAGAACCTTCGTGGGGTTCCTTCCCTGCCGTGTTCGCAGCTCCTTCCCGGAACAGGGAGTAACATGTTACAATTCTTACACTCTACAGAGGTGCGTTGCTTTACCCATGAGAGATCAACTCCTTGTTGCACAATTGGGCAGATTATTCCCGTCCACAATTCCATGATGTGGGGCCTAGTAGGTGATCCAAGACAATCACTGCCCTCTCCGTGATCCCATATGTATGCACGATACTTCGGAGCTGACTACACCTCCGTTAAACCCCCTTTCGGGAAAGCTACAACCTTGATGAGTTCTCGAAGACTCTATGAGCCGGTTATGCCCCTAGCAAGCTCCATAAAGGTCTAACTAGACCTCCGGCAGCCGCTCAAAGATAATCTAGATACCAAAACCGTGGGGCCTAAGGGTGCCCACTGTAACATCCCAAAATTTCATCTGAAATCATCATCATTGCACTCATATCATCATAGCATGTATTTGCATTGCATTTAGAATGTCCTCCAAAAATTTGGTGCAATTTTGGGCCATGGATAGAAAGATATGAATTATTTTGAAAATAGAATCAAAGAAAATGCTATATTACCTATTAAGTCCAAGTAAATACTTTGGATTAAAATAGAAGATAAAAATGTTTTATAATACCCTAAAAACCTAGTTTGAGTTTTTACAAATTTTCACAAATTGGTTTGAATCAATTTGAATCCTTAAATCAAAAGTTTTGGAGAAAATAGAATTAGAAAAAGAAAAAGAATAAGGGAGAAAAAAATAGAGCAGCAGTCAGCTTCTGGCCTTTCGGCCCAAAACCAGCCCACCAGCCCACCCGGCTTTTCCCCTCTCCCCTGCTTTTCTTATCGCGCCCCTGACTACCCCCCTCTCGCTGACAGACCGACCCCACGCCACGTCACCCCACCACCCCGTCGTCTTCAACCCCCGCCGTCGAGCAACCCCACTCCTCTGCCGTTTCTAAAACCCGGCCGAATTCGGGCGTTACCGCGAGTTAAATCGCCACCATCGCGCCCCTTCTTAATCCCCCCCTCCCCGTCAGTTTCCCCTCAGACACTTTCCCCGGAGAGCGCCCAGGCTCCCCAATTGCTAGCTCAGACCACCGCCGTCTGAAGCCACTCCGACGACGATTCCGGTGAGCTCCGGCCACGACGCCTCCTTCTCTCTGTCCTACTTTGATTGCCGTATACTGGCGCGTGTTTGAAACCCGACCACGTGTTTTCTCTTGCCCCAGATCGACGACACGGACCAAGTCCGGCGAACTCCTCTGCCGCCACCGTCTGACGATTTTTCCGGTGAGGGCAAGGTTCCCGCCGCTCCTTTTTGGGCACTGCTAGACCGTGTAGAACCAGGCGCTTCCCCCTAACCCTTTTTCTTGTCTGCTCGTGTACCAGATCGACGCCACCGTCTCGTGGCCGTGACCTCTGCCGTTGACGCCACTCCGGCGAGGAATACTGAGCGCAGCGGAGCTCCCCTCTCTCCATCGCGACCACCAACCAGATCGCCAAGACCACCGCAAGCCCTCAGTAAGACTACCTTTTCCCCTACCCCTCTAGAATCGCCGGAACGTCGCTCACCTGACGTGCCGCTGCCGCGTGCCGTCGCTGGCGTTGCCAGTCTCCGCCGAGACGTTTAGTAGTCGTTCGATCAAATCCTAGCGGATAGGATTAGATCACTAATCGAAAGGGTACGGGCTAATCAGATCCGTCCGTAGTCACTTAAGATCTGACGGCCCACAGCGATCGATCCGACCGAACCGGTACCAGCCAATAGCAAAGCGCCACGTCGCCAGGCTATTTCGTTTAAATAGAAAAATAGACAAATTTAGTATTTAACTTAGAAATTCAATAACTTTTGTTCCACAAATCAGAAAAATACAATTTTGGTGTCTATGGATTCAGAGAAATGAGACCTTTATTATGGAGGCCTTGTTTCACACTTTTGCCTCTGAAAAATTGGAATTATAGGCAGAACCTTTTTAGGAGTATGTTGCTCACAAAAATTGTTCTCTAAATTATTTTTGAGTATTTCTTATGCATTTAGATGAGGTATTCTATCCTCAGTACTGTAGACTCTGTAAAATATAGAGTTGTGATCATATCATTGCATTTTGCATGCATTCATGTTTTTTGTAATGTTTTATTGATTAAATTATTGTTGTTGTATTGATCTTCTGTAGATTGTGTGGATTGTGAAGTTTGTTGCTGTGAGGATTGTACCTATTCCCCTAGCTACCAAGGCAAGTGATATTTCATCCCATGTCCTATTATTTTCACTATTGCACTAGTGATATTTTGGTAGATCTTAACATGATAGAATTATTCCTATGTTACTATACTATGCTATGCTATCCTATAGATTATATCTTGGTAGTATTTCCTAGTTAAAGGACTTTGTATGCTTAGCTATGCTAGTAGAATTTGTGGGTGGAAAATACATATCAAGATAGTATGGAAAGATATTATTTTTGTTTGACTAAGGAAACAACTATTATTAATGAAACACCTGGGTGGATTGGGACTTGCTTGGATTATGTTGAGTGGTTACTCAGGGGCCATGTCGATGGTCAGCTGGTGTATCACACTTGTGGATGGCCACCCAGGAACAAAGAGATTGGAGACATTCTTGTCATGAAGCTTCTAGTGCAGCCACATGGCATATGGGCTCTGCCTTGACCAACTAAGTTGCAAGAACTCAGCCAGACAGACAGAAGGTGGTAGATGTGATAGGATGGAACGCGTCTGTGGTGGTCTGAGGGATTTCTTCTGAAAGGTCTTGTCTCGATGCATGTCGAGTCTTGTGGGGAAAGTGCACCACCTCTCGAGAGGGTAAAACTAAGTACTTAGCCGTGTCCCCGGTTATGGACAACTTCTGAGCCTCAAGACAGTGCAGTAGTTCAATAATCTCCTCATCCAAATTTCTCTAAGATAAAACTTGTGGGTGAACATGGGTAAAGGTTCAGTGATGTCTATCATTGGTACCTTATAGCTTGAATGAAAAACTTCTTCAAAAACTATAAGTTAAACTAATTTTAGCAAAGCCAGCCATAACCCCACTTAGCCATATATTCATGTAGTGGTTGGATTATACTAAGTATATTTGGTATCACTTGCCAATACAATTCCAAATGTATTGACCCTTGTGGCTGTAACTTATTATGTTGCAGGATACTCTGATGATGAGTAGGGTTGCGGGTCTACACTCGACATGCTTGCCTGTGGCACATGAAGACTAAAGACTCTATTATTATTATGCTATGTAATGTGAACTTGTGTCTTAGCCTTGGGCTAAGTGAGTTGTAAGAACCATTATACTCCTGGATGTGCGATGTAATAATGACCTTTGTTTCTGTGTACTACATCTTAAACTGTGGGTGCTAGCATTTCGATCCAGGGACTAGCACTGCAATCACAGGGATCTTACCTTATCATGGTGAGATCTTACAGATGGTATCAGAGCACTGTGTTGCCTGTAGGATCGTGACCCTAGAATGGATTAGACTAAGGAAAACCCTTAGGAAAACTCTATATTCCAACCTTACACTTGTCTTTTCATCTCGTAAAACTTTTCCTAATCATCCTTCTCATCTATTTTTGTAGATGTCCACCATCAATGAATCTGTCAAGAAGGGACCACTGATGACTATGACCCTAGAGTGTGAGACAGAATTTCCCAATATACTCAAGAACCTCATGCTTGGCTTGGGAATGAATGGTGAAGCTGTGTACAAGGGATTTCCTGTGATAGACGAAGGACAAGAGTATTGGTGGGTGCAACTCCATTTGTACAAAGACAAGGAGGAGGATTCCAAGAGTATGGGATTCTGCATGTTCACCAACTCTGAAATGCACTCGTCATTCTTTGACTCTGCAAGGAATGCTGCATGGAGAGCTATTAAGGAACTTGGGGAGAGACTCAAGTATAGAATGCTCAATACCCAGGAAGATCTCAAGGAGGAGAAGCGTCTTGTCCAAGACTCAAAGGCCACGGTGAAACGCCTAAGTAAGGATATCATAGGCCTAGCTTTGGAGATATGTGACCAAGACAAACAGATTGCTGCCAAGAATGCCCAGATTGCCACCTTGGTTAAGGAGTGAGATATTAGTTGGACCACCACCCTTGGTGTTTTATCACGTTAGTATTTTGATCATACCAACTTATGTGGTATGGCAAAAATAAATTATGTCTGGAACCTTGAGTGCTTGAGTTGAATAATGTATTGCTACTTGGAAAGTTCTGTTGGTTGATTTTCTTAAATTGTGACTTGTGTTTACTTCCTCTATTGTGTGTTACTAATTTTCTCTATACTATGCAAAAGATGCTGAATTTTGTCTACAGCATGGCCAAGGATTTCAAGGGGACTCGCTTTGGGACTCGCCTATTGGAGCTAGTCCAAGTGCTTGCTCTTCCAATCCCTACCATTCAGGGACTTCAGCTGAGGAAGTTTTAGAGGAAGGACTTATGGGGATTCAGAGTTACCCAGCCAGGACGTGAGACGGAGCCCCAAACTGGGGAGATTACCTTCAAGATACTCCATGATGACATGGAGAGGGGCCTTGACGTCACTATGCAGGAGCTGTTGGGACGCCTATGTGGACGTCACTCTTCTGAGATCAAGAGCCACTACTTCCATTTCTTTGGGAGGCGCGACAAGGATGGAGAGCCTATTGTGTTGGACGAGGCCACTAAGGAGTCTATCAAGCCCGTGCGTCACTACCTCCAGGATTTAGAGAGCCTTATCAGACACCTTGATACTGATAGGACTAATGTGATTCTTAGCAACGATGAACTACGAGTCCAACTTAAGGAGAAGGACAAGGCCTTCCTGGAGCAGGAAAATCGAATCAAGGAAATGGAGAAGAAGTTTGAAGACCAAGAGAAGAAATTCAAGAGCAAAGAGAAGAGAGTTCAGGAGAAGAACAAGAAGATTAGAGACTTGGAGACTGAGTTAGAGCTTGAGGACATTGAGCTGGAAGTGGATCACGAGGTGATAGAGAGGCTACGCACTCAGAAGAGAGAGTTACAGACAAAGATCGATGCCTTGACCACAAGCTTGGAGGAATACAAGGCAGGGTTCACAGCAGCAGGGCTTGGACTAGTGGAGGAGGAAGTCGACATGGAGGAGTAGTGATGCTATTCCATCTACTTTTCGTCTATTATTATTGAGTTGCATAAGTCATACCGACTTGTGGGTGACTATGCTAATATGTTATTTTTGCAAACTCTGTCATTACTGTGATGTTGAACTCGCATGTGCTTGTTTGATTGATTGTTGTTTTATTTGGGGTTATCTATCATTACTTACCCTTATTAAACCCACAGATGCCTCCCCGACGCAACAACGAGGATGACAATGGCAATGGAATGCAGCAGATGATGGCTGCGTAGACCCAGTTGATGCAAATGATGACCCAATTCATGGCAACCCAGAATCAGAACAACAACAATAATAACAATAACAACAACCAGAATAATCCACCGCCCCTGGATATGCTGACCAGATTTCTAAGGCTGAGACCTGCTAAGTTTTCGGGTACCACTGACCCCATGGTAGCAAATGACTGGCTACGCTCTGTGAATAAGGACCTAGTCATGGTTGGGTGCACAGATGCTGAAAAGGTCAGATTTGCAGCACACTTGTTGGAAGGTCATGCAGCTGCTTGGTGGGATAATTTCCAAATTACCCACCCTATCGAGGAAGGTGACTTGGGCAATGTTTGAAGATGGGTTTCGCACCACTCACATGTCTGCTGGAATAATGGGGTTGAAGAAAAAGGAGTTTCATAACCTCAAGCAACGCCACCGTAGTATCTCTGAATACATCGAAGAGTTCAATAATTTTTCATGTTATGCACCCGACGATGTTGACACTGATGCAAAGAGAAAGGAGAAGTTCCTAGATGGGCTGAATGATGAAATTTCTATGCAACTATCTGTTGCATATGTTCCAACTTATCAATCCTTGTGTGATAAAGATACCATCCTGGAAAACAAGATGAAACAAGTGGAGGGTAGAAAGAGGAAGCACCATTTTGATAAGTATGGATCAGGATCTCCTCACAAGCGCTCTCATGGTGAAGGAAGTGGGAGTTCAGGATTTCACAAAAATGGGAATCATAATAACCATTGTAACAACAACCACAACCATGATGGAAACAATCATCGTGGGCACAACAAAGGTGGATTCAGGAACAACCACAATGGTCATGGCCATGGAAACCAAAATGGACAGAATCGTCACAATCAGCCAGCAAAGAAAGACATAAGTCAGGTGGAATGTTTCAAATGCAAGAAAACTGGGCACTATGCCAATGAATGCCCAGAGAAGAAGACTGATGGGGCCAAGCCGAATCCATTCCAAAAGGGGCATGTGAACCACATTAATGTGGAGGAAATCCAAGAAGGATCTGATGCCGTGATCGGTAAGTTCAAGATTAATTCCTTTCCTGCACTTATCCTTTTCGATACTGGCGCATCGCATTCATTCATTTCAAGAGCATTTGTAATCAAAAACAGACTCACCACTGAAACTATTGGATGTCCTATTAAGGTAAGTTCTCCGGGTGGAGAAATGATAGTAAATTCAGGGTGCCGACAGATCATCCTAGAAATTGGAAAACACAAGTTCCCGATTAGTTAATAATCCTAGAGTCCCAAGGATTAGATGTCATATTAGGAATGGACTGGTTGACCCGTTATGAAGGGATGATTGATTGTGCCAAGCGGACTATTATACTTACCACCCCAAAAAAGAAAAGGATCAGGTTCAAGTCTAACTTTGAACCCAAGGGGAGCAAGGTTAATTCTCTTAAGGGGGTTAGCCTAGACAGCGTGCCAATAGTGAAGGAATACCCATATGTGTTCCCCGAAGAATTACCTGGCATGCCACCAGATAGGGATGTGGAGTTTCTAATAGACCTACTGCCAGGAACAGGGCCTATATCAAAGAGACCTTATAAGATGTCAGTTGACGAGTTAAAAGAACTCAAGATGCAATTAGGAGAACAACTGGAAAAGGGATTTATCCAACCAAGTTCATCATCTTGGGGAGCACCAGTCTTGTTTGTTGAAAAGAAGGACCGAAGCCAGAGGCTATGCATAGATTATCGTTCACTTAATGAAGTGACCATAAAGAATAAGTACCCCCTACCTAGAATAAATGATCTCTTCGATCAACTAGAGGGAGCATGTGTGTTCTCAAAAATTGATCTCCGATCAGGATACTTTCAACTAAAGATTAGAGAACATGACATACCCAAGACTGCATTCACCACTAGATACGGGTTGTATGAATATACAGTGATGCCGTTTGGATTGACTAACGCACCAGCCTATTTCATGAACATGATGAATAAAGTATTCATGGAATTCCTTGACAAGTTCGTAGTGGTATTCATCGATGATATATTGGTATATTCCAAAAGCAACAAAGAACATGAGGAACATCTACGCTTGATTCTAGAGAAACTCAGGGAACATAAACTTTATGCCAAGTTCAGTAAATGTGAATTCTGGCGGAACGAAGTGGGTTTTCTTGGGCACATAGTATCTAGAAATGGTATAGCTGTTGATCCAGCAAAAGTGGCAGCTGTGATAGAATGGGAACCTCCTAAATCAGTTAAAGAAGTCCGTAGTTTCCTTGGTCTGGCAGGGTACTATCGGAGGTTCATTGAAAACTTCTCTAAGATAGAAAAACCCATGACTGATCTGCTAAAGAAGGAGAAGAAGTTTAATTGGACAGAAGCTTGTGAAACCAGCTTTCAGGAATTGAAAAAGAGACTTGTGTCAGCACCAGTGTTATGTTTTCCAGATCTTGAGAAAGATTTTCAAGTCTATTGTGATGCATCTCACCAAGGACTGGGGGGTGTACTAATGCAACAAGGTAAAGTTGTAGCCTATGCATCAAGGCAACTCAAAAATCATGAAGTAAATTATCCTACTCATGATCTAGAGTTGGCATCAGTTGTGCATGCACTAAAAACATGGAGGCATTATCTTATGGGAAAGCGTTGTGAAATGTTCACCGATCACAAGAGTTTGAAATATATTTTTACACAGAAAGAGCTCAACACGGGGCAAAGAAGATGGCTAGAACTTATCAAGGACTATGACTTAAGTTTGCAATACCATCCTGGAAAGGCAAATGTTGTAGCTGATGCATTAAGCCGCAGGGTTTATGTGAATGGCCTCGACAAAGGAGAGTTGCCAGAGGAGTTGTGTGCCCAATTTAGAGAGCCGAGACTCGAAATTGTGCCTGAAGGGTACCTTGCATCCTTGGAGGTGCAGCCCACACTAATGGATAGAATTCAAGAAGCCCAAAAGTTGGACAAAGAAATAGATGAAATCAAAAGTAAAGTTAGTGAAGGGAAGGCAAAAGGATTCCATGTAGATGAACAAGGAATCTTATGGTACGAAAAACGTATCTGTGTTCCACAGGATCTGGAACTGAAGAAGTTGATCTTACGAGAAGCTCACAATTCACCATATTCAATTCACCCTGGCAACACCAAGATGTATATGGATGTTAAGGGAAGATTTTGGTGGAATAATCTAAAGAAAGATATAGCGGAACACATTGCTCTATGCGACGTGTGTAGTCGTGTAAAGGCAGAACATCAAAAACTAGCAGGACTATTGCAACCGCTACCAATACCTGATTGGAAATGGGATAAAATCGGTATGGATTTCATCACTGGACTGCCAAGGACTAGATCAGGATACGATTCCATATGGGTTATCGTTGATCGCTTGACAAAAGTGGCCCATTTCATACCAGTAAAGACCACTTATACAAGTGCAAAGTTAGCCAAGATTTACATGAACAGAATTGTATGTTTAGATGGGGTACCTAAGAGTATCGTATCTGACAGAGGGACTCAATTCACTTCGCACTTTTGGCGACAACTTCACGAGTCACTAGGCACTCAGTTAGAATTCAGCACTGCATTTCATCCGCAAACAGATGGGCAGACAAAAAGGACCAATCAAATATTAGAGGATATGCTGAGAGCATGTGCGTTAGATTATGGATCCAGTTGGGATGAAAGTCTACCATACGCAGAGTTTTCTTACAATAACAGTTATCAGTCAAGCATAGAAATGGCTCCATTTGAATTCCTTCATGGAAGGAAGTGTACTACACCATTGCTATGGAATGGAGTAGGAGAAAGAAACTTGTTCGGGCTAGACCTAATCAAAGAGGCCGAGGAGAAAGTCAAGATGGTGACAGATAGGCTAAAGGTAGCTCAATCTCGGCAAAAGAGCTATGCTGATCCAAAACGTAGAGAGGTTACCTACGAGGTTGGTGATAGAGCTTATCTCAGGGTATCACCACTTCGTGGTGTGAAGAGATTTGGAATCAAAGGAAAACTAGCACCACGCTATGTAGGGCCTTTCCAGATTTTGAGTCGCAAAGGAGAAGTGGCATATGAGATAGAATTACCAGAATCTTTGTCAGCAGTTCATAATGTATTCCATGTCAGTCAGCTGAAAAAGTGTCACCCAGAGATGGAAGAAACTTCGTTGAAAGACACTATACCATTGGAGGAAGTTCAGCTAGATAATGATCTCACTTATGAAGAGAAACCTATTAAGATTCTAGAGACCGCAAAAAGAATTACCCGTACCAAGACCATTAGATGCTGCAAAGTGTAGTGGAACCATCACACTGAATCAGAAGCAACCTGGGAGCAAGAGGATAAACTTTGGAGAGATCACCCTCACCTATTTGCTAGCCAACCCGAATCTCGAGGGCGAGATTCATCTTAAGGGGGTTAGATTTGTAACATCCCAAAATTTCATCTGAAATCATCATCATTGAACTCATATCATCATAGCATGTATTTGCATTGCATTTAGAACGACCTCCAAAAATTTGGTGCAATTTTGGGCCATGGATAGAAAGATATGAATTATTTTGAAAATAGAATCAAAGAAAATGCTATATTACCTATCAAGTCCAAGTAAATACTTTGGATTAAAATAGAAGATAAATATGTTTTATAATACCCTAAAAACCTAGTTTGAGTTTTTACAAATTTTCACAAATTGGTTTGAATCAATTTGAATCCTTAAATCAAAAGTTTTGGAGAAAACAGAATTAGAAAAAGAAAAAGAATAAGGGAGAAAAAAAATAGAGCAGCAGTCAGCTTCTGGCCTTTCGGCCCAAAACCAGCCCACCAGCCCACCCGGCTTTTCCCCTCTCCCCTGCTTTTCTTACCGCGCCCTTGACTACCCCCCTCTCGCTGATAGACCGACCCCACACCACGTCACCCCACCACCCCGTCGTCTTCAACCCCCGCCATCGAGCAACCCCACTCCTCTGCCGTTTCTAAAACCCAGCCGAATTCGGGCGTTACCGTGAGTTAAATTGCCACCATCACGCCCCTTCTTAATCCCCTCCCCCTCCCCGTCAGTTTCCCCTCAGACACTTTCCCCGGAGAGCGCCCAGGCTCCCCAATTGCTGAGCGCAGCGGAGCTCCCCTCTCTCCATCGCGACCACCAACCATATTGCCGAGACCACCGCAAGCCCTCAGTACGACTACACTTTACCCTACCCCTCTAGAATCGCCGGAACGCCACTCACCTAACATGCCGCCGCTGCGCACCGTCGCTGGCGTCGCCAGTCTTCGGCGAGACGTTTAGTAGCCGTTCGATCAAATCCAAGCGGATAGGATTAGATCACTAATCGAAAGGGTACGGGCTAATCAGATCCGTGCGTAGTCACTTAAGATCTGACGGCCCACAGTGATCGATCCGATCGAACCGGTACCAGCCAATAGGAAAGCGCCACGTCGCCAGGCTATTTCGTTTAAATAGAAAAATAGACAGATTTAGTATTTAACTTAGAAATTCAATAACTTTTGTTCCACAAATCAGAAAAATACAATTTTGGTGTCTATGGATTCAGAGAAATGAGACCTTTATTATGGAGGCCTTGTTTCACACTTTTGCCTCTGAAAAATTGGAATTATAGGCAGAACCTTTTTAGGAGTATTTTGCTCACAAAAATTGTTCTCTAAATTATTTTTGAGTATTTCTTATGCATATAGATGAGGTATTCTATCCTCAGTACTGTAGACTCTGTAAATTATAGAGTTGTGATCATATCATTGCATTTTGCATGCATTCATGTTTTTTGTAATGTTTTATTGATTGAATTATTGTTGTTGTATTGATCTTCTGTAGATTGTGTGGATTGTGAAGTTTGTTGCTGTGAGGATTGTACCTATTCCCCTAGCTACCAAGGCAAGTGATATTTCATCCCATGTCCTATTATTTTCACTATTGCACTAGTGATATTTTGGTAGATCTTAACATGATAGAATTATTCCTATCTTACTATACTATGCTATGCTATCCTATAGATTATATCTTGGTAGTATCCCCTAGTTAAAGGACTTTTTATGCTAGAATGCTTAGCTATGCTAGTAGAATTTGTGGGTGGAAAATACATATCAAGATAGTATGGAAAGATATTATTTTTGTTTGACTAAGAAAACAACTATTATTAATGAAACACCTGGGTGGATTGGGACTTGCTTGGATTATGTTGAGTGGTTACTCAGGGGCCATGTCTATGGTAAGCCGGTGTATCACACTTGTGGATGGCCACCTAGGAATAAAGAGATTGGAGACATTCTTGTCATGAAGCTTCCAGTGCAGCCACATGGCATATGGGCTCTGCCTTGACCAACTAAGTTGCAAGAACTCAGCCAGACGAACAGAAGGTGGTAGATGTGATAGGATGGAACGCGTCCGTGGTGGTCTGAGGGATTGCTTCTGAAAGGTCTTGTCTCGATGCATGTCGAGTCTTGTGGGGAAAGTGCACCACCTCTCGAGAGGGTAAAACTAAGTACTTAGCCGTGTCCCCGGTTATGGACAACTTTTGAGCCTCAAGACAGTGAAGTAGTTCAATAATCTCCTCATCCAAATTTCTCTAAGATAAAACTTGTGGGTGAACATGGGTAAAGGTTCAGTGATGTCTATCATTAGTACCTTATAGCTTGAATGAAAAACTTCTTCAAAAACTATAAGTTAAACTAATTTTAGCAAAGCCAGCCATAACCCCACTTAGCCATATATTCATGTAGTGGTTGGATTATACTAAGTATCTTTGGTATCACTTGCCAATACAATTCCAAATGTATTGACCCTTGTGGCTGTAACTTATTATGTTGCAGGATACTCTGATGATGAGTAGGGTTACGGGTCTACACTCGACATGCTTGCCTGTGGCACATGAAGACTAAAGACTCTATTATTATTATGCTATGTAATGTGAACTTGTGTCTTAGCCTTGGGCTAAGTGAGTTGTAAGAACCATTATACTCCTGGATGTGCGATGTAATAATGACCTTTGTTTCTGTGTACTACATCTTAAATTGTTGGTGCTAGCATTTCGATCCAGGGACTAGCACTGCAATCACAGGGATCTTACCTTATCATGGTGAGATCTTACACCCACCCATATGCTGGATCTGCACAAGGAATCACAACGTCACGATAAGGTCATCTTGCCTACATATGAAAGGAAGAAGATACAGCTGACTTCTCTGTCCCATTCCAAATCTCATGGTTAACACGTAATATACGGTGCTAGAATCAGTGGGGACATTGGTTGTTAAGTCCTAGATATTATGTTCCTTTACCACTAGAATTGTATCAATAGATTATTACCACTTGGTAAATAATCCATAATCATATTATTATGAAAATAGTATTTTTTGTCCTTTTTGAAATGCAGGTGTTGACAACATTTGAGTTACAAGCATTTGATAGAAAATAATCAAAGGACATGAGCAAGTTGTGAACTTTCCTTTTGGTGATTGCAAGATTATGCCCTCACGGTCTTTAGAACATTAGAAGATCCAAATTATGAAAGTAACATCATTGGTCTGGTAAGGACTAATGTTTAAAGTCGCAAGATGCAATTATGCATAAGTAATGTAATGCGGTTTGATAAATGCACATCCCTGGACTAATCGTATCTAATATAGGGTTTGGAGTTTGTGATGATATCTTTGGAATATGTTGCACCTTTATACCAGCTTCACACATGTGCTTCTTGTTAAGGCTTGTGAGAGTGTGTGAAACAATATGTAAGTACAACAAGTAGTATTCAATACTAAAGCACTCAAATAGTTATGGTATCTAAAAGCTTTCTCAAGCAATATCAATTAGGGATTTTAAAGAAGTGTTTAAGGATTACTTTTAATGTTTCTTAAAAGAATAACTTTTGAGGAAAATATTACTTTACAAAGTAAAAGCATTTAGACTTAAAGTTAATACTTTAAGGTGTTCTTATTAATTACAAGTATTTAAGTAGAAAGCAATTAGTATTTTTGAATAACTATTCTACTAGCAAATGGATACTTTTAACACTCCATGAAGGCAACGCAAAAGTATTATGTCTTGGTGTTCTCTTGATTTTATAAGTGAATAGCATCATTTACCTATTATAGAATTAATGCTTATTTCTATACACATGAGGATGGCACTTAAAGACTCTGTTTAGCTTTTAAAGTGGATTCCCACCTTGTAAAAGAATTAGTACTCAAATCTTGATGATTTTATAATTGATAAACTGTTTTTGGAGAGCAAGATTTACTTAATCCTAAATGGTAGTTTTAGTAGGTGTAACTGTAATTGGTTAGACCTATCTTAACTTCATTTAAACATAATTTGCACTTGTTATTACACTTTTAGACTTCCAACAATTAATTGTAAAGGCAATAGTAAAGATTTAGATATTTCTAAGGAATTAAAATAAAAGAAAAGGGTTTTAATAAGATTTATTAGACCTTTACCTTTTATTTTGCTTTAATTGTGAAATATGATATTTTTAAGGTGTAGATTTTATTTTTGTGTCCATTTTGGTACATTATATGTATTTTGTGATTTTTAAATAATAAGATATGATTTTTATAAGTTTTATCACTTTGTAAATACTTAATTAATAATAATATTTATCTAAGTGATTACCAAAATCTATAAACAATTTTGTAAATTTAGATATTTTTTTCTAAGAATTTTGGTATATTATTTATATTTTTCTCATTTACCAATATTAAAATATGAATTTTCAAAGTATTATTACTTATAAAATCTTGATTAAATAATAATTATTTAAATAGTTGACACAATAATGTTGTTAATAAAGTTATAGATTTTATTTTTTGTGTGTATTTTGATATATTATATACATTTTTCTGAATTATAAAACAAAAGATATTCAATTTTTAAGATTTAATCTTTTTTATTAAATTCCTGAAATTATATTTATATTTCAACTTATTTGCTTTATCTATTTACTAAACAGAGAAAACCTTTCATACTCAGACTAACCTAGTCCCATCCACTGACCCAGGGGGTCAGGGCCACGTCACTTGCCACCTAGGCAAGGACCCAGTCAAACAGAGTTGGCGAGACCGAGGTGGCGCAAGCGTGACGACACGATGACATCAGCGACGGCCGGAGCTCACTATCGAGCAAGGACAAGTCGCTAGAGAGCACGCGGGGAAAAATGGAAGGGCGTGCACGATGGAGTAGTGCAAGGCGGACCTAATAGTGGTGGTCTCGCCCACTTTTGATCACCGGAGCTACTCAGGTGACCACCTACTGCAGCGGCCGACGGTGGACTATGACGTGTTGGGTTCGCAACATAGAAAACAAAAAATTTCCTACGATGAGAACTATACGCCAAGATCTATCTACTAGATACAGAGCAACGGGTGGATATACATCCATAGAGAACTTACCCTCGAAGACAACAGAGTTTTGTTAACGAGATGGAACTCGTAGATGATGTAGTCGTACGCTTGCCGATCTCAAGATTGTGTGGAAGTCCTAGCGCCGCAAATTAGCAGCGCATCTATCCTCGCACACACGTTTAAGCCACCGGACAACCTCCACCTCCTCGCTCCAGCAAATCAGCGGAAGCAACAACTCCTTCCAGACGCAAGGCCACCGGGAACATGTATCTCGCTAATCTGAGACCATGAGGAATATCTAGAGGGGGAGAGAGATCCTTCACGAGGAGGTGTATTTTGTGAGGGAGGATAGGGGGGATTTTTATAGGAGAGGGGGGGGGGGCTCCTCCCCTCCCATGGCCGGTGGCCAAGGGGGGGTGCCCCACCTCTTCCTCATTCATGTGGTGGAAGCTCCACTCACATCAATTCAAGCTCCACCCAAAATTCCACTCACATGCATTAAATTTCCACCAAATTTAATGCAACTCTCAATTAATAAAACTCTTTTATTTATTTTATTCAGAATTTTGTTAATTACTTTAATTAACAAACATTCACATAAAACCCCTTGCAACATTTCAATATCACATGTAGAACCACTTTCTGCAATTTCACCCGGAACAATTCCGATTTCCATCGAAATAATTCCAGCGCTTTGCAGTTCTTTCATCTGAAACATATGTGCTCCAAAATGGTGTTCGGTAACCCTTAAGTGTGTCACCCTACGGTTCGCGAATAATGCAGACATGATTGAGACCCTTCTCAAATCAATAATCAGAAGCGAGACCTGGAGATCCATACTGACTCCTCCACATTCAATGATGACTTATGTGATCGTGAGAACCTTTAACGCTAGTAACTTAATCCCTTTGTCTCATGATATAATACATGTCTGAGATTCGATCATCGGTATCCAAATACCTAGTTTGATCTCGTTACCGACATGCACTCTTTTCTCGTTCCTGTGATATAACATTCTAGTGATCACATCACTTGCTTGCAAGCTATCTTAATGTGATATCACCGAGAGGGCCTAGAGTATATCTATCCATCATCAGGATTGACAATTTCCACTCTTGATCACGAGCCTCAACATAACACCTTCGTAGCACTAAACCCACCTTTATAGTCACCCTGTTACGGTGTGACGTTTGATGTTATCAAGATACTCTTCTCGTGTTAGCAATTAACATGATCTCATGGTCTAAGGACTAAGACTACTACATATGATGTTATAGCAATATAAACATAATGACTTTGATCTAATGCTATACTTCGGCTGAATGTTCATCACATCATTTCACAAATACTGTGACCTCGTTATTAACAACATCCAATGTCCATGATCAGGAAACTTTCATCATCTTGTTAATCAACGAGCTAGTCTACAACAGAGGCATAACTAGGAACCCTTTTTGTTTATTAAACACACACGTATTGATGTTTCCTATCAATACGATTATAGCATGAAAAATAAACATATATCATATACAAGGAATACATAATAACAACTTTATTATTGCCTCTCAGGGCATATTTCCTTCAGTCTCCCACTTGCACTAGAGACAATAATCTAGTTTACATAGTGATAAATCTAACATGCATGGAGTTCTGGTGTTGATCATGTTTTACCCTAGGGAGAACTTTAGTCAACGGATCTGCTGTATTTAGATCCATGTGTACTTTACAAATCTTTATATCTCCATCCTTGACATACTCGTGGATGGAGTGAAACCGGCGCTTAATATACTTGGAATTCTTGTGAGACCTTGGTTCCTTGGCGTTGGCTATGGCTCCATTGTTGTCACAATAGATCACCATTGGGTCCAATGCACTAGGAACCACACCTAGTTCTGTTATGAACTCCTTCATCCAAACCGCTTCCCGCACTGCTTCTGAAGCAGCAACATATTCCGCCTCCGTCGTTGATCCAGCCACCACAGGTTGTTTGGAACTCCTCCAACTAACTGCTGCTCCGTTCAAGAGAAATACATATCCGGATTGAGACTTAGAGTCATCCGGATCGGTGTCAAAGCTAGCATCAACATAACACTTAGCGACCAACTCTTCTTCACCTCCGTATACAAGAAACATATACTTAGTTCTTCTTAAGTACTTAAGGATATTCTTGAGCGCTATCCAGTGTTCCGAACCTGGATCAGATTGGTACCTACTAGTCAATTTAATAGCATGTGCCACATCCGGTCTTGTACATAGCATGGCGTACATTATAGAGCCTATGGCTGAGGCATAGGGGATTTTATCCATTATCTCTCTTTCTTCTGCCGTAGTTGGACTTTGAGTCTTACTCAATGTCTTGCCTTGCAACATAGGTAAGAACCCCTTCTTACTTCCGTCCATATTAAACTTCTTTAATATCTTATCAAGGTATGTACTTTGCGATAACCCAATTAGGCGTCTTGATCTATCTCTATAGATTTTAATGCCTAATATATATGAAGCTTCACCAAGTTATTTCATTGAAAATTTGCTGTTTAGATAACTTTTAACACTATTTAAAAGATCTATATCATTTCCAATCAATAATATGTCATCCACATATAATATCAGAAATGCCACATTGCTCCCACTCACTTTCTTGTAAATACAAGCCTCTCCATAAGTTTGGACAAATCCAAACTCTTTGATCACCTCATCAAAGCGGAGATTCCAACTCCGGGATGCTTGCTTTAGTCCATAGATGGATCGCTGAAGTTTGCATACCTTATCAGCATCCTTAGGATCGACAAAACCCTAAGGTTGTATCATATACAACTCTTCTTCAATATTACCATTGAGGAACACAGTTTTGACATCCATCTGCCATATTTCATAATCGAAATATGTAGCAATTGCTAACATAATCCTAACCGACTTAAGCATCGCTATGTGAGAGAATGTCTCATCGTAGTCAACTCCTTGAATTTGTCGAAACCCCTTTGCGACAAGTCAAGATTTATAGATGGTCACATTACCATCAACATCTGTTTTTCTTTTGAAAATCCATTTATTCTCAACGGCCTTTCGATCGTGAGGTAAGTCCACCAAGGTCCAAACCTGGTTTTTGTACATGGATTCCATCTCGGATTTCATGGTTTCTAGCCATTTGTTGGAATCTGGACTCATCATCGCTTCTTCATACGTCGCAGGGTCATCCATTTCATCAATCATGAAATTCATAACAGGATTGCTGTACAGTTCAGGAGCTGCACCTGTCCTGCTTGACCTGCGAGGTTTGGTAGTGTCCTATTTCGGAGTTTCATGATCATTGTCATTAGCTCTCTCTTCATTAGGTGAAGTCAACTCCGAAACAACTTCCTGTGATGCGCTACTCGCCATTTCATGAAGAGAAGGTTCAACAACCTATTCGAGTTCTACCTTCCAACTACTCACACCTTTCACGAGAAACTCCTTCTTAAGAAAGGATCCATTCTTGGCAACAAAAACCTTGCCCTCGGATCTGTGATAGAAGGTATACCCAATCCTTTCCTTAGGGTATCCTATGAAGACGCATTTTTCCGCTTTGGGTTCGAGTTTATCCGGCTGAAGTTTCTTCACATAAACATCGCATCCCCAAACTTTGAGAAATGACAGCTTAGGTTTGTCTCCAAACCATAATTCATACGGCGTCGTTTCAACGGATTTAGATGGTGCCCGATTTAAAGTGAATGCAGCGGTTTCCAGTGCATAACCCCAAAATGATAGTGGCAAGTCAGTCAGAGACATCATAGATCAAACCATATCCACTAAAGTACGATTACGACGTTCCGATACACCATTATGTTGTGGTGTTCCGGCAGGCATGAGTTGTGAAACTATTCCACAGTATTTCACATGTGTGCTAAACTCATAACTAAGATACTCTCCTCCACGGTCGGACCGCAGAAATTTGATCTTTCTGTTACGATGATTTTCCACTTCATTCTGAAATTCCTTGAACTTTTCAAAGGTTTCAAACTTATGTTTCATCAAATAGATATACCTGTATCTACTTAAATCATTTGTGAAAGTAACAAAATAACGATATCCACCTCGCACCGACACACTCATTAGTCCACACACATCAGTATGTACGATTTCCAATAAATCTGTCGCCCGTTCCATTGAACCGAAAAACGGCGTTCTAGTCATCTTGCCCATAAGGCATGGCTCACATGTATCAAATGATTCAAAATCAAGTGATTCTAAAAGTCCATTAGAATGGAGTTTCTTCATGCGTTTAACGCTAATATGACCTAGATGGCAGTGCCACATATATGCAGATATATGATTATCGAGTTTAATCCTTTTAGCATCAACATAATGAATATGCGTAATACTACTATCGAGATCCAACAAATATAAACCATTCCACACAGGTGCATGACCATAAAAGATATTATTCATACAAATCGAACAACCATTGACGAGGGTTTAACTCATCAATGCCCATTGTTATGGACTTGGGTTTTGGAGAAGGAGGGAGCGCTGGAGACATCTATCGGCTAGCAAACAAGCACACAGGGGACAAAGGATTTACCCAGGTTCAGGCCTCGTAGAGGTCCCTACTCCTGCTTGTCTTCTCGTGGAATTATCGAAGGAGTCGAAAGTTACAATGGTGCGCAGATGCAATCTGGCGAGGGTTGTGGAAACTAGGGTTGCATGTGTCCTCCTCGCTGCCCCCTCCTAGCCTTTATATAGATAAGCTAGGTCTCAGGTAGCAGGTCGAGTCGGTTACAAGTTAGGGTTTTCCCCTTCAAACTATCTATCTTTAGCTTCTTCTTGTTCTTCAAGCAATAGAGAGTCCGCAAGTCACTCGAGTCCTTTCATCCGGGCCTTGGCGACACCGTGGGCCTGTACGTATTTCGACCGTATATACCAAGTTCGAGTACCTGTAGGGTATACCCATGTCAGTAGCCCCCGAGTGTCCAGTGGAATCGCAGATTCGACTGGGGACTTTTGAAGTCTTCGAGTGCTTGATTGAGTACATTTCGACTGCTTTTATTTGTGTCGTAGGGATTGTTGATATACGTGCCTGATATAACCGAAGTGCCGGTATCAGTTAACCACCTTAGGGTGAAACAACGCAATCTACTCGAACTCGAGTCCCCGGACTCGAATCCGGAAAAGTGCTGGCGTAATTCGACTCAGGCCGCGGAGGTCTTACAGGAGTCGAATTCCAGTTATATGGGTGTGAGCACTCGACGCGTCCGTCAAGGCATGTTCATCATGCCTGTAGGCACGAATATATTTTTGGTAGTGCGCAGCTAAATGCGTTGCCAGGGCTTATTCAGGTCTTACCTTCATGCTGTAAGCGTGGCATCCAAATTTTATCATCGCGGAGATGATTCGGGCGACCCAGGAGACGTAGTCTCTTTGTAGGGAAAATTATGAGGCGGTGTCGCCATGAGCTGCGAGTGCGGACGTTATAAACACACAGTTTTTTGTGCAAATAATCATAGGGTGCGCGACCAGCGCTCCCTATGGGAGTAGCCCCCGAGTGCCTGGTTGAGTCGAAGACTCAGGCAGGGACTAAATAACGTTTGTGACTGCCGTCGTCTTTTGGTTGCTTGTTTCAGTCAAAATTTTCCAGCGCTCCCTATGGGAGTAACCCATGTCCATAGTCGAATTGTATTTCGAATGTTTTTGGGTTTGCTTTTGATTGTCCTTGTTCCTGCAAAAAGAAAAGAAAATTGTAGGGTGCGCGGCTAGTGCTCCCTATGGGAGTAGCCCCCGAGTGCTTGGTGGAGTCGAAGACTCCAGCAAGGACTAAAGTAGTCGAATTTTTCCACTGCGTAGCTTTGTTGACGTCAGTGCTGACGCTTGTATGACCTCAGTTGCCCATGTGAGCGAGTTTGACGGGACGTGACGAGCAGTGGGTCCCTCTTCCTGACTTTGATTTGACTGGGCGTGCGTAATCTTTATTTTAACTGCGCGTCCTCGATTTCCGCGCGTAATGGGAGTAGTGGAGGGACGATTCGCGCTTCCCCTCTCCATGTGTCCAACACGATGTGTGCCACGCATCCAGTAGGGTTTTTCTGAGCCGTTCGATTGCATCTTCTAGGGGTTAAGTAGCGATGCTACGACGGTAATTTCCCATCTACGCTCTTTCTTCCTTGCTGCCATTGCCATTGCTGCTGCTCTTCTGCTGCTCGTTTCCTCCACAATGCTGGACCACCTCCACTCGTTTCCGAGCTACTTTCTGTGCTTGCATCGCCGCCGTTCAATGAGGAAGAAGAAAGGACGCGCTGTTGCTGATTCCGCAGCCACCATCGCCACGACGAAGAAGAAGGGTGGCTCCGCTGCTGCGGGCACCAGCGCCGCCACTGGCGGGAAGAAGAAGGTCGCGGGCACCCGCATGACAAATGGTGCGTGGCGCCCTTCCATCATCAAGGCGTCGGATCTCCGTCTTATTCGCCAAGACAGAGTTATCTCCGCGGCAGTCGCCGATGCGCGCGTCCCCGGCGGTGAGACCATTCCTGCTCCTCCCGCTGGTTTTCGAGTGATGTTTCTTGCATTCGTCATTCACGGTCTTTCCTTGCCTCTCCACCCCTTTCTTAGGGGCCTTCTTTGTTTCTACGGGCTCCAGCTCCATCAGCTGTCCACAAATTCCATCCTCCACATTACCTGCTTCATCACTCTTTGCGAGTGCTGGCTCGGGATCGAGCCACACTTTGGTCTTTTCAAGCGCAAATTTAAATTGAAGCGTCAGTCCGCATCTGGCTCTTTAGTTTATGACGTAGGTGGTTGCCGAATCCACGTCGACCCATCCGCCACCTACTTCGACATCAAGCTCACCAAGTCCGTCCAGGGATGGAGGGATAAATGGTTCTATGTCCGTGATCAAAAGTCCAAAGATGAGCACTCTGGACTCGCGCCCTTCGATCCCGCGACTCCCTGCAAGAAGATGCGTTCCTGGAAGAACATAGTTATGCCTGGCGAACTCGTGGAGACAGACGTGCTGTATCAACGCGTCTGCGACCTCGAGAGTCGCATAGGCACAGAAGAGGGAGGCTGCGCCCTTATCCGAACCTGGTTGCTCTGTCGCGTCCAACCCCTTCAAGCCAGAGTTCATCCCATGTTTCAGTGGGCTGGTGCTGATGATGCCACTCGCGTGTCTGCCGATGGCATGTCCGCGAGTGAGGTGGATAAGAGGGTTCGACTGGTCATGAAGTACACTGGCAAGGATGTGCTTCCGAGTGAGCCAGTTGTTCCTCCTTTTGATGCTTCGAATCCCCCTCCTGAGGTACAGTTGTGCTACGCAGTAGCTTATTTTCTCGATTTCTTTTCTGTTGCTTACTTGTTCTTTTTAACGATCTTCGCTGTCTGTATGGAGGATTGGGAGGTGTCGCCTTGTATGCCCCCTCTCCCTGAGGGGATTATTCCTCACGAAGCTTTGGAAGAGGACGAGTCTGAGTCAACTGTCCCTTCTGATGTGGAAGAGGAATCCCTCGAGTCCGAGAGCCCGGATACTCGCAAGCGTTCGTGCATCGAGGATTCCGACGTGTCGTCTCCTTCGACTCCAGAAGGCACGGCTGTTGGCACGGAGTCGCCAATTCTCGCAAGAAGATGCGATTGCCTAAGGAGTCTTCGTCGGAGTCGGGTGGAGGCCATGTTTGATTTTGACAAGTTTGACTAGTAAGTTTTCGAGTTCGTTTGTTCTTCTCTATTTTCTTCTTGTTGGCTTTGCCTTGGAGTTTGCCCTTTCTCAATGTGGATTTTGTCTTGTAGTCATGAGGCGTCGTCATCTTCTGGCAACGTCGAGTTTTTGAAGGAATCGGGAGTCGCGACCTCAAGGGCCAAGGAAGAGGTCGAGCACGCTCCTTCCCCTCCGATGGCGGCCCACTCCGGGCACAATTCTTCGAGCTCTCCTCATGTAGGGGAGCATCAAATGGTTGCTCGGATGACGGTACAGCAAACCTCTTCGGAGTCGTTGGAGGATCATGTAAGTATATCTTTCCTTCTTTTTAGTGTGGCAGTCGATGTTATCCGTTGCTTTTACCGATTCCTTGTTTGTGCGACAGCTCCTTATAAAGGAAGCCACGCAAGTGGCAGAGCAGGTGATGGCGATGGGTCGCCAGCATGCAATGCTGGAGACGCGTCACCGCGTGGTCGAAAGTGAGTGTTCTACACTTATTCTTTTTCGTCTTCTCCTTTTTTGGTATAGTCGACTGATAGTCAACTTTTGATTGCCGTGTAGCTGAAGATAACACTTTACTGCGCAACATCGCCACCTTGGAGAAAATGCTTGCCGCGGCTATGAAGGGTCGCGACGAGGCATTCGCAGCTCGTGACGAGGCACATAAGCATGAAGAGGATCTGCGTGCCTCCTTTGCGGCCAGGGAGAAGTTGTTCGAAGAACAGCTGTTCTCAGTCGCCAAGGCTCTCTCAGGTACCTTTGTACTTGTGGATATTGTTGTCCTTCTCTACCCTTAGTGTTTTTTCTGGTAGCGCTGAAGTTTTTGATCCATGCATGGGTTCATGTGCAGATGCTGGCGATCTGAGCTTTGACCCATAGGCCCTTCGTCGCGACGATGCTCTGGCAGGCGCGGTGTATGCAGTCGAGGACCGTAGCACCGCTGTCCAAGATACACTTTCCAAGGTCAAGGTCGCCCTCAGTCGCCTCCGGGAAGAGTTGATGCCTAAGGCTGAGATGACCGATAACATGGACAAGCTGGTGGACTCATTCACCGGTGGTGTGCCTTCCGCCTACAAGAACTCCCTCCGCGCGACTGGCACGTCCATGACGCTCGTGATGGTGCAGGCCCACGGAGCTGATATCGATCCTTTCGTGGTGTCGAAGGCGATGCCTGTTGGCGGGATGGTCAGCAGGTAGTCTTCGCTCCTTTTGCGACTGCCTGTGCTAAATATGGCCATCACTTGATAAATACTGTTGCGAAGTACTCGGAGGAGCTCAACGTGCTAAGAAGGCGGCGAAAGCCTCGACTTCAGGGGCCGGCGGAAAGTCAGTGGCGTCTGACACTGCCACGGACTTGATGAAGCCGCCGAAGCCGTCGAAGTCGAAGAAGCCAGCTGCTCCATAGTTATCTTTTGTAATAGTTGATTGATTGTTCTTTTGGTTTAAGAACATGCCTGTTGGCGAATGTGTCTATGAATACTTATGCCGATCCTGAATGCATCTATTCCCTTTGCCTTTGTGTTAATTTGTTCGCCTTATTTGCCTCTGTCTTGACTTGTGGTAGGGTACATCAAGTGATCCCGTGGGGGGAACCCAGGACTCGCCATCTCTTGATGATACAGTGGCACCACCGCGCTCCAGGGTAGAGGAGCTATCCTTGCTTTCACGACTTCATGATCGCGTGAAGCAGCTGGAGCGTGAGTTGCCCGTGATCCGCGGTAGCGCAGACGTGTGGAAGTCGAAGGCGGAAAAAGCCGCCGCCCGCGAGCAATATCTGCTTGGCGAGGTGACGCAGCTGGGCGACCAGTTTAAGTGTTAGTTTGCTTATTCTCATCTTTTCCTTTGTAGTTACCTGCAGCGATACGTTGTACTCATGCTATTGATGTTGCTTCGTGTTGTTGTTAGCGCGCGCCATCCGCAGGAGGAGAAGGATAGAATTGCCATTTGCCTTCATGATCTCACCCAGGAGCAACTTCAAGAGAGTGGATACTTCTAGGTAGATCATGATTGTGCGACTGCGTTGGCGACCCTCCAGGATCGCGCATCGCGAGTGCTGCTCTTCCTGAAGAAGTCGCAGTCATTCTTGAAGAACATTTATCGGGCGATGTTCCTGCTGGACGACACTCCATCAAGCCTGCTGGCTCTTCTTGCCAAATTTCAAGACTATCCGTGGTTCACAAGTGCGTGAGGCAGCAGTTGGTGGCTGGTGCCATGTCTACCCTCTTGATGGTGCGATTGCACAGGCCTGACGTGGATATTGCCGCCATTGCCTCTGGGCCGCCAGCACCACCAGCAGGATCTGCCTGGAATATGGTACCGCACTATCAGGCGGTTGACCGTCCAGCAGAGGAGATCGTTGACTTCTTCGAGGAACAAACCAACGTTCTTCTGTTGCAAGAGTAGCCAAATTTGTATCCTGCACATAAGTGTACTTGTGTTGTAAAGTTCGTATAGATGTTGTAGATAATTTATTGTCAAATGTGTATAAAGAGCTTTGTTAGCATGAGGTGCGTTGCACTATGCGAGTCCTTTTCGTTAGCCTGGCCATCTTTTACCTCAGTGCCTTGTCAACCTGTCAGTGTGTTGCAGCTGGGTTGAGTTTGTGTTAAGGGGTTCGATTGATGTGCCAGCTACTCAGGATATCGTGTTTTTGGTTCGAAGAACAGATGTATGTAGGGTGACGCAGCCCCCGAGTATAAAAATTGACAAAGTGAAGGAGAAGACGGAGTTTTGGGGCACTTAGCTTTTATTTATTCGAAGAACAGTGCGGGGTACAATGTGCGGCTAAGTAGCGTTGGCTGAGTAGCCTTATTTGCGATGTAAAAGTAAAAAAACGACTAGGGGTAGAAGCGTCGCAGTTGTGCGACATTCCAAGGGTTGGAGTATGCGACTCCTGTCTCTAAATCTTGAAGGCGATAGGCGCCACCTGGGATTACTTCTATAATCACGTACGGTCCTTCCTAGGGGGGCTCGAGCTTGAGATGCCCCTGCTGCTTCAGTCGCAGGACCAGGTCACCTTCGACGAAGGATCTGGGGCGAAGCCTTCTACTATGGTAGTTGCATAGGTTCTGCTGGTAGATCGTGGATCTTTCTGCGGCGATTTCTCTTGCTTCGTCAAGGAGGTCGACAGAGTCTTCGAGTGCAAGGGATGACTCTTGTTCACTGTAAGCAACCACGTGCGGCGCCTTGTACAGTACTTCGGCGGGTAGTATGCTTCTGCTCCGTGTACTATAAATAATGGCATGTAGCCCGTGGCGCTGTTTGGAGTTGTACGTAGGCTACATAGTACGGATTGCAGCTCATCTGGCCAGCAACCCGTGGCTTGTTCGAGTGGTCGGAGGAGGCGCTTCTTGATACCGCTGCAGACGATCCCGTTTGCTTTTTCCACCTGACCGTTGGTCTGTGGATGCGCTACTGAGGCGTAGCTGATGTTGATCCCCAGGTTCTCGCAGAATTCTTGGAACTCCTTGGATGTGAAGTTCGTCCCGTTGTCGGTGATGATGCTGTGCGGCACGCCGAAGCGGTAGACGATGGACTCGAAGAACTTGACTGTGTTGTGCCCTGATTGGTTGGTCACCAGCATGGCCTCGATCCACTTGGTGAATTTGTCGACTGCAACCAAGAGGTAGACGTAACCTCCACGCGAGGACCTTGGAAGCTTGCCAACCATGTGGAGCCCCCACTGTGCGAAGGGCCAGGCCAATGGAATAGGCCGTAGCTCTGCGCCTGGTGCGTGTGGCTTGTCCGTGAATCGCTGGCAAGCATTGCATTTTTGGACTATGTCCTTGGCGTCGCGCATGGCCGTAGGCCAGTAAAATCCAGCTCATAGAGCTTTGGCAACGAGAGCGCGACTGCCGACGTGGTGCCCGCAGGTCCCTTCATGGATGTCGAGGAGAACTGCTCTTCCATCGGCCATGGAGACGCACCGTTGTAGCACTCCTGTGATGCTGCGTTTATACAGTTCGCCGTTGATAACGGCGAATGCCTTGGAGCATCGCACGATGTGCCGTGCATCTGTCGGGTCGTCCGGTAGTCTCTTTCTGAGGAGGTACGTAATGTACGGCTGCGTCCAAGATTGCTCGATCATCATGACGCTCATTGGTCCCTCGAGTCCTGTGTCCAGCTCCAAGTCATCGAGTGCCATTGGCTCATTGGGTGGCGTAGCCCCTGAGTCTGTTGCTGCGCTTGTTTTCTTCTCTGCGGCCTTTGGCTTGATGGAGCCTTCGCATATGCGCTCGAGAAATACCCTAGGTGGTATGGGGGCACAGGTAGAGCCTATGTTGGCGAGTGCGTCCGCCTCCTCGTTGCTTTCGCGACCTACGTGTCGCAACTCACAACCGTCAAAGTCTCCTTCGAGTGTATCGTAGAGGTCGCGGTACGCGATCATGTTGTCGTTCAGTGCGTCGCACTCGTGCATTGTTTGGTTGACGAGGAACTTGGAGTCTCCATATATGATGAGCCTCTTGGCGCCGCAAGCTTTTGCCATCCTCATCCCGTGCAACAGGGCCTCGTATTCAGCCTCGTTGTTTGAGGCTGTGAACTGCATTCGCAGGATATACTTCAGCTTTTCCCCTTGAGGTGATGTTAGTATGACACCTGCGCCTCCTCCGTCTTTCCGCTTAGACCCATCGAAGTGCATTGTCCAGAGGTAGGACATATCTGGCTTGTCCGGGAGCTGGTTCTCCATCCAATGCACGAGAAAGTCAGGGAGCACTTGCGACTTGATTGCGTCGCGTTTTTCGTATGTGATGTCTCATGGAGACAGCTCTATTCCCCAAAGTGCGACTCGCCCCGTGGCGTCGGGGTTATGGAGGATATGTCCCAACGGGGCGTCATTGACTACCACGATTGGGTGTTCCTGGAAGTAGTGGCGCAGTCGCCGGGCGGTCATAAAGACTCCATACGCCAGCTTCTGGTAGTGAGGGTACCGCTGTTTTGTTGGCGTGAGGACCTCGCCGAGGTAGTATACCGGGCGTTGTACGCCGTGGACCTTGTTTTCCTCAGCTCGCTCAACGACGAGCACTGTGCTGACCACCTGGTTGGTGGCGGAGATGTACAACAACAGTGGTTCCCTTTCTCGTGGAGTCACCAGTACTAGCGAAGTGGATAGCAGGCGCTTGAGATCTTCGAATGCTTCTTGCGCTTCATTGGTCCACTCGAATTTTTCAGCTTTGCGGAGGAGCTAGTAGAAGGGCAGTGCCTTTTCACCCATCCGACTGATAAATCAACTGAGGGCCGCGATTCGTCCGGCTAGTTGCTAGACGCCTCTTATGTTCTTTGGCCTCTCCATGGCCAGTGTGGCTTTTATCTTCTTCGGGTTCGCCTCGATTCCCCTCGCGGAGATGAGATATCCGAGTAGCTGCCTAGATGGTACGCCGAAGGCACATTTGTCCGGATTGAGCTTGATCCGGTAGCGATCGCGGTTGGCGAAGGTTTCGCGCAAATCGTCGATTAGAGAGGCTTCCTCCTTGGTCTTTATTACTATGTCGTCGACATAGACTTGGATGTTGCGACCCAGTTGCTCCTTGAGGCAAGCCTGCATGCACCGCTGGTAGGTGGCTCCCGCGTTTTTTGGCCCGAAGGGCATTGTGTTGTAGTAGAACACACCAAAGGGCGTTGTAAAACGCAATTTTCTCCTGGTCTTCCTCCTTCATTCGAATTTGATTATAGCCTGAGTAGGCGTCGAGGAAGCAGAGGCGCTCGCATCCGGCGGTGGAGTCGATGATCTGGTCGATTTTAGGCATTCGCTTCTGCCTAATGGATCTGCTGAAGCATCGGGCGCCGCAGAGCTCCCCATCTTCTTCTTCCGTGTCAGTCGACCGAGCACGTCGTGCCCTTGATTTGTCGATCTTGCGCTGCGTGAGGTCGTCGCGCGCATCATAGTCGCGGTAGTGTCGCCGTGAGCGGCGGCGCCGAGACAGGTCGTGATTGTCATCGCTGGATGAGGGCGAGGAGTGGCGCTTTGCTAGCGCTTTGCCCTTTTTTGGGTCTGGTGTTGGCTCCTTATCGAGGGCGGCCTCGATTAATCCCAAAACCGCGATCGTAGATCGCTGCATGGCAGTTCGGGGATCTCCAACTGGCGGCTGGTTATTGAGGAGGTACATGGTGGCTGCTGTCACCGCAGCCCGCGGCGTCCTGGGGACCACGTTGCCTCTCGTGTCGACTGTCATAGAGCCGAAGTCGAGGACTTTCGCGGCCTCCATGCGCTCTTGTTCGGTGAGGTGAGCCATCCGCGACTACCTCTTCTTGGCGAGGTATTCGTTGCCTCTTTAGGAGGATCCTCCGTAGGAGGAGAGCCCAGCACGACGAAGGCTCGATTCATCCACTGCCTTTTTACGCGCCTCAAGTTGCGCGATTGTTTGCAGTTGGCGCTTGAATTCTTCCTTCAGGAGCCAGTGATAGCCCATCAGCAGTTCCTGCGGGGACCCAAAGGGTAGAGGTGTGCCCCATAGGGCTTCGCGGCAGCGATCCCACTCTTGCTCATTGAGCTTGATTACGACGCGTTCGCCGGTTTGCTCATTGATTATGCTGGGAGGTTCGACTGCTCCTCCGTTGTTGACGGGAGCGCGATTGCCGCCATTACCGCCGTTGCCACCGTTGCCGGCGTTGGGTGGATCGGTGCCGTTACCGGTTTTACCACCGTTGTCGCGATTGGCGGAGGTGTCGCCTGTGTTGATGACGGCGCACATGAAGTGATTGAGGAAGCTTTTGCTTCCACAACTTTTAGATCCGGAACCATAGGTTCCATCTTCAGTGGCCAGATCGCTTAGATCGGAATCGCGACTGCTGTCGCTGATCGTATTCTCGACTGCCACCGGGGCATTGAGCTCGCTGAGGGTGCCGATCGATGGAGGGAACCATGATGCCGGGGCAATCACCGGTGCTGTCGGCTGATCAGGCATGCGAAGCGTGCCCATCCGACCAACTTGGAAGCGGAAGCTCCCAATCGCCAAGCTGATTCCGTCGCCCACAGACTCGAAGGCCGGGTGGTGGCCGGCGTGTGGACGGTGAAGTCGAAGGCGCCGAAGAGCTGGTGAATCTCCGCTGTTAAGGAGTTGTAGATCGCAGTTGATGGGGCCGAAAAAGCCACAACATCAGCACTCCCAATTCCCACAGACGGCGCCAATTGACGAGGGTTTAACTCATCAATGCCCATTGTTATGGACTTGGGTTTTGGAGGAGGGAGCGCTGGAGACATCTATCGGCTAGCAAACAAGCACACATGGGACAAAGGATATACCCAGGTTCAGGCCTTGTAGAGGCCCCTACTCCTGCTTGTCTGCTCGTGGAATTATCAAAGGAGTCGAAAGTTACAATGGTGCGTAGATGCAATCTGGCGAGGGTTGTGGAAACTAGGGTTGCGTGTGTCCTCCTCGCTGCCCCCTCCTAGCCTTTATATAGATAAGCTAGGTCTCGGGTAGCAGGTCGAGTCGGTTACAAGTTAGGGTTTTCCTCTTCAAACTTTCTATCTTTAGCTTCTTCTTGTTTTTTAAGCAATAGAGAGTCCGCAAGTCACTCGAGTCCTTTCATCCGGGCCTTGGCGACACCGTGGGCCTGTACATATTTGGACCATATATACCAAGTTCGAGTACCTGTAGGGTATACCCATGTAAACCATTGTTTTCAGATTTAAAGGAATAACCACTTCGCATCAAACACGATCTAGATACAATGTTCATGCTCAGTGCAGGCACCAACTAACAATTATTTAGATTTATCACTAATCCCGACGGCATATGGAGAGGCAGCATTCCGACAACGATCACATCAACTCTTGATCCATTGCCGACCCGCATCGTGACCTCATCCCTTGCTAGCTGTCGCTTGTTCCGCATCCCCTGAATCGAGTTACACATATTAGCAACTGATCCCGTATCAAATACCCAGGTGCTACTGTGAGTACTAGTCAAGTACACATCAATAACATGTATATCACATATACCTTTGTTTGCCTTGCCGACCTTCTTGTCCGCCAAATACTTGGGGCAGTTGTGCTTCGAATGGCCAGTCCCCTTGCAATAGTAGCACTCGGTATCAGACTTAGGGCTAGCTCGAGATTTCTTTTCAGGTGCGGCAACAGATTTGCCGCCCTTATTTCCCTTCTGCTTGCCTTTCCTGTCCTTCTTAAACCGGTGGTCTTATTGATCATCAACACTTGATGTTCTTTCCTAATCTCCACTTCTGCAGTCTTAAGCATTGACAGAAGCTCGGGAAGAGACCTTCATGCCCTGCATGTTATAGTTCATCACGAAGCTCTTTTAGCTAGGTGGCAGAGATTGGAGAACATGATGTATGCCTAGGTCAATAGGAATCGATATTCCCAAGGACACAAGCTTATCAGCGTACCCAGACATTTTGAGTACGTGCTCACTAACGGAGCTGTTCTCCTCCATCATGCAGCTAAAGAACTTTTCAGAAGCATTATAACTCTCTAAGCATGAGTATCGAAAATCATTTTCAATTCTCCCATGGTATCAAAGGCATTGTCATTTTCGAAGCGCTTTCGAAGTTCTGGCTCTAGCCCATACAGTATGTCGCAATGAACTAAGTTGTGGTCCTCTTGACGAGTTATATAGACATTATTTTCCTTATCAGGGGCATCAGGAGCTGGTGGGGGGCCTAGCAGCGCTCTAGCACATATTGCTTTTATGCAGCAGTGAGGAGAATCCTCAAATTCATAGCCTAGTTGGTGAAGTTGCTACCATTCACAGCAAGTTTCTCTTTCTCCATGAACACACTGAAATTAAAAGCAGGTGGTGCCATCTACAACAAAATTTGTAAAGTTTATTTAGACTAAGTTTATGATAGATTGAGTTCAACTAATCCAAATTACTAATGAACTCCCACTCAAAACCGACATCCCTCGTGTCTTTTTGGTGATTACATGAACCAAATCCACTACACCAAGTCCGATCATCACATGAGTCGGTGTAGCTTCAAAGGCGAGCATCTATATGGGCATCAAATCAACTATATGACTCATGCTTAACCTTTCGGTCCGTGTTCCGGGGCCATGTCTATACATGCTAGGCTCGCCAAGTAAGAACCTTAGTATTCGTGTGTGTAAAACTGTCTTACACCCGTTGTATGAAAGCGCGGAGTCAAGTACACCTGATCATCACGTGATGTATCAAAACACGATCCTTAGAACGATGCATACTCAAGGAAGAACACATTTTATCTTGGTATCTAAATGAGGGATCATCTTACAATGCTACTAAAGGCGCCAAACTAGCAATATAAGATGCAAACATCTAATGTGTAAAGTGAGATGATATGGTCCATGCATTTGATCTCTATCATTTGCATCGTGGTATGATCTCTATCATTATTTTGTGTGTAAGTCCAAGGTCTATGGAACTTACACGTTAAGTGTGTTGTAAGAGTATCTACCATACATCTACATACAACATTACCATATCAATACACTAGCCCAACAACAATCTAAACTAGACGCCTCTAATTTATCCATTGCAAGTTTTACGTGGCTTAGGGCTTTCAGAGATAGAACCGGTCTTACCTACGAACATGGAACCACAATGAGGATAACTAAGTTATTAGCAACTCGTTGTAAATCAGATATTGACTATAGTAGGAGAGACAGACACCCGCCAACCACTTATGCAAAACTAGTTGCATGTTAGTCGTGGAACCGGTCTCATGTACGATGACATGTAAGGTTGGTCCGGGCCACTTCATCCCACTATGCCACCAATATCCAAAATACATGAAAGAAAAAATAACATGATCATCATCGCCCACATATAAACATATGTGTACTACCCGTGCAAAGCACCTACGCATAGATCAGGCTCTGATACCACTGTTGGGTTCACAACATAGAAAACAAAAATTTTCCTATGATGAGAACTATATGCCAAGATCTATCTACTAGATACAGAGCAACGGGTGGATATACATCCATAGAGAACTTACCCTCGAAGGCAACAAAGTTTTGTTAACGAGTTGGAACTCGTGGATGATGTAGTCATACACATGCCAATCTCAAGATCGTGTGGAAGTCCTAACGCCATAAATCAGCAGTGCATCCGTCCTCGAACACATGTTCAAGCCACCGGACAACCTCCACCTCCTCGCTCTAGTGAATCAGCGGAAGCAGCAACTCCTTCCAGACGTAAGGCCACCGAGAACATGTATCTCGCTAATCTGAGACCATGGGGAATATCTAGAGGGGGAGAGAGATCCATCACGAGGAGGTGTATTTTGTGAGGGAAGAGAGGGGGGATTAGGAGAGGGGGGCTCCTCCCCTCCCATGGCCGGCGGCCAAGGGGGGTGCCCCCGCCTCTTCCTCATTCATGTGGTGGAAGCTCCACTCACATCAATTCAAGCTCCACCCAAAATTCCACTCACATGCATTAAATTTCCACCAAATTTAATGCAACTCTCAATTAATAAAACTCTTTTATTTATTTTATTCAGAATTTTGTTAATTACTTTAATTAACAAACATTCACATAAAACCCCTTGCAACATTTCAATATCACATGCAGAACCACTTTCTGAAATTTCACCCGAAACAATTCCGGTTTCCATCGAAATAATTCCAGTTCTTTCGTCTGAAACATATGTGCTCCAAAATGGTGTTCAGTAACCCTTAAGTGTGTCACCCTACGGTTCGTGAATAATGCAGACATGATTGAGACCCTTCTCAAATAAGCAGGACCTGGAGATCCATACTGACTCCTGCACATTCAACGATGACTTCTGTGATCATGAGAACCTTTAACGCTAGTAACTTAATCCCTTTGTCTCATGGTATAATACATGTCCGAGATTCGATCATCGGTATCCAAATACCTAGTTTGATCTCGTTACCGACATGCACTATTTTCTCATTCCTGTGATATAACATTCTAGTGATCACATCACTTGCTTGCAAGCTATCTTAATGTGATATCACCGAGAGGTCCCAGAGTATATCTATCAGTCATCGGGATTGACAAATTCCACTCTTGATCACGAGCCTCAACATAACACCTTCGTAGCACTGAACCCACCTTTATAGTCACCCAGTTACGGTGTGACGTTTGATGTTATCAAGATACTCTTCTGGTGTTAGTAATTAACATGATCTCATGGTCTGAGGACTAAGACTACTATGTATGATGTTATAGCAATATAAACATAATGACTTTGATCGTAATGCTATACTTCGGATGCATGTTCATCACATCATTTCACAAATGCCGTGACCTCGTTATTAACAACATCCAATGTCCATGATCAGGAAACTTTGATCATCTTGTTAATCAACGAGCTAGTCTATAAGAGAGGCATAACTAGGAACCCTTTTTGTTTATTAAACACACATGCATTGATGTTTACTATCAATACAATTATAGCATGCAAAATAAACATCTATCATATATAAGGAATACATAATAACAACTTTATTATTGCCTCTCAGGGCATATTTCCTTCATGGTGCTACGGTGATATGGAGCTCGAGAGAGTGATTGGAGTGGTTCCCAGGGATGGCGTACTCACCCTGATGATGATGGAGAGGTCAAGGAGGCGCGGGGAGGCGTGACAGCGGCAAATCGGTGACGATGACCACGACGACTAGCGGGATGCAAATCTTGATTCCACACGATTCAAGGCGCGCCAGCTTGCGTGCTTGGTTCGAGTCAAACAAGACCACGACAGCGCTTCCAGTGGTGGCTTTAGCGAGGCGAGAAGTGGTCAGACATGGCCGGGACAACGACCATCGGTGAGTTAGGGTTTCGGGTGAGGAAGAGAGATAGCACTAGAGAGCACGCGAGTGGATAATATTGGTATGAGAGGATAGAGGAGGATGCAGCGGTCTTATCTACACCTCTCAGGGGCGGCGGCGAGCATCACAGTGGTCAAATTAGGATGATGAAGGCGGACGAAATTGAAGGTATGCACGCAGGTGCCTGTGTGCGTGAGGATGACGACGTTGCTCACTTTGTAGAAAACCCCCCAAGTTTCCTCGAAATGAACCGCGATCCTTCTTTCGGTCCCACCTGCCAGTGACTACCGAACAGGTGTGTGGGCTTCTTCTGGGTTGCTATTGGGCCGTGGCCGAGTGAGCGGAAAAGGAAAGGTGCTGCTCGTGGGCGACAAATAGCGTTGTAACGATCTGGACCATAGGCCGATACTGTAGCACCATGTCTTCCCTTTTTCTTTAATCTATTTATTTTTTCTGTTTATAAATTCACTTCAAATCTGATTTCTTCAAGGTTTTATATCCTTAGAGTTCTAGTGTAATATTCCAAATGGTTTAAAGATTCATTATACTAAAAATTCTATTTATTTTTCTTTGTCTTTTCGAAATTCATGAATGTATGAAAGGTTCTTTTATTTAATAGAGTAAATAAAAATTAGGGTTTTGTGAATTAGTTTCTTCTAAAAAATATCTTATGGACATGTGCTTAGTTCCACCATGATAATGGTTATGACAAGAATTTACAATGTTGAATGATATTTAGATAATTCCATTCATACTAGCCTCATAAAGGGGTGAGATATATATTTATTATAAGGTACTAAACCTATGGTTTGTGAAGTGGTGCTTTGAATTTCATGATGCTTTATATTTGGTGGTTTCTCCCATTCCAACCCTACTTGTTTTGTAGTGCTTAGGATTACCACAAAACAATCTTGGTTAGGTCATTATGAATCAATAACAACCACTGGTAGAGAAATACTAAGGTTTATTCAAATATAGGTATATGGGTTTTGAGAGGATTTAATAACTCATGTTCAATTATAGGTATAAATAAATATCAAGGTTAAGACATGTTGCCATCATGTTTTGTGACCAAGGATAATAACTCAACTTAGATGGAGCTATTGAGATTACTTTACTAAAGTGATCTTAATGGTATAAGAGACTAGGTCTTTATCAGGGTTTAAGACAATAAGGTGAACAAGGCTTCCATCAATACACTCTCCACTGGTATCATATCTATCTCTTAGACATTTCATTTGACTAAGAGATATTATCCATTTGCTGCCTAAAAAAATAGGAATTGATTTAATTACCCTCTTTATTCTAGGATGTTAAACAAAGAGGTAGACATGATTCTATCATGGCTTGATATTCTATTGATTAAAGGTGTCTAAAGAACCCTTACCTTAATACCTCACTAAGCTTATCTTGATATAAGGAATTCCTTTCCTAAATATACTGTATATATCTCTCTTATCTTATTCACAAAGATCACATCTTCCTGAATAAGACAATCATCTGACTCCACCATATCGATCATCATATGATGACATGGTCATGCCACTCCAACAATACTACATTCTTACTCCTAGTATATAACTCGTCTTAATTAACTACCATTGATGCACCTATCAATGTAGCTACTACTAACTCCATCTATTAACTTCCTGAACTCAACCTTGCAACTTCTTCCAAGTCTTGCAAGATTATAGTTCTCTCTATACATCACAAGTACCAACAATCCTCCAGAATAGGTATGGTACTACTCTCCATCAAACAAGTTGTTCTTGTATCAACTTGGTTAAACTACTATACTTCCAACTACTCCTACAACTTATGTGATATACTTCATCATACTCTAGCTTGACTTCTCATGATCAAGCTAGATGATTCATCTTACTAGGGTTTTGCCTAATGTGGTATTCTCACAACTCTTGTTCACCAGATGGTCATCTATTCTAAAGTGACTTGAGAATAATGACCACCATCCTTTGATCAAACACAGCTTAGGCTTCTAATTGTCTGATCAAGATCTATCCTCTATTTACTAAGTTGTAGGCTTGTACTGGTCTCTCTATAGGCTTATCTTATTAAGCAAACTTACTCTAAGTTTATATCCACTTGTCTTAACAGGATCATCATTTGATGTACTAATACTATTAGCCTTCTCATAGCTTCATAATTACTATCTAAACTCTTGGGTTTGAATACCTCTTCTAGTTAACTCATGAGTGAGTTAACTCCTCCAACATCCAATGGTTTTATCTCCACTAAGGATCTCATTCCATTGATGATGGCACACTCTATTATAACTATGTCTTCCTTCTTATTTATTTACTAAAGGTCTTTGGAAGGTTAAGACAATAGGTCAAAGGTTGTGAGTCAACAAGTTCTAGGTCAAGAATTGATCACTCAATATTGATGATCAATTGACACTAGGCCTTAACTATTAGGAATGTCATATGTTAACATGACAACAAGGGCATGTGATGAATGGTATTGACTTGACTTCCCTTTCTACTCTATTTATGATAAGGGTTAATGTTTAAGAACTACCATGATTCTCTTGGTAAGAATAACTATGGCAACAAGTATATCAAAATTTAGTTATGGTTAATACCTTGACATCATTTTTGGAATATTAAATATTCATCCTTGAGTTGTTGCATGGAAAACCATATCATGATCTCTTGGAGATCATGTATTCCTTATTAAGTAGTATTTTGTGACTTAGCTGTATTACATTTGATCTACCCTTAGATCAAATTATATTACCCAAAAATAAGGTTTAAGCAAAGGTCATATTGAAACTTATCACAATCAAATTGATGATCTACTTCAGTTCCACCAAGTTAAGAGAAGCTTCAATCACTTTGGCAAATTTTTTATTTTAAAAGCGCGAAAATTATCCGGATTTGCTATACATGATTGCAATGCACACACCTGTGTTCAGCTTATTTTAAGCTCTAATGCTGGTGTGTTACAGATTCTACCCCTTAAAATAAACTTCGTCCCCGAAGTTCGTACTCTCTTGTGTTTCGGAATGAGGAATTGACTTGTATTGATCACGACATTTCTTAACTCCATTGTGATCATAATTGGTTATATTTGAGGTATCCCGTATCCATATCTTTTTCTTTGAATCCTCTTCATTCCTACAATATCCACTATCCTTTCTAACTTACCATATAGTTTCTTTTGCCATATCTCTTTAGGCTTATGTCCTTGCAATCCTATTTAAAATTTGTTTTGGACACATTTCGTCCATTCTAATCCAGTTTTCCTACTATTTTACACTGGACTATTTTAGTAGGCTCTCCTCCTTCTTAAGGACAACTTACCAATTGTTTCTCCTAAAACTAGCCCACTAGGTTTAATCTATTATATCTCCTTCAATCTTTCATCCAGACATACTCTCGGAAATACTTTATATTGATGGCTTCTTATAACCTTATGAGAATAAAGCTTAACCTCGTTACAGTCTAGTAAATCTTCTCCAACCTTTAGTTAGAAAAGTTAGACAACAACACTTTAGTGTATATTGTTTACTCTCCCCCTTGGGGTTTCCTCCTGATTTACTAACTACATATATAATCCCCATTAGCTCAATAATAAGGACATTAGTCTCTATCTAGCTTATTCTTTGCCTATATAAGGTTTCACGAAAGAATTTATGGTATACCCACATCATTGGGGATCTCCGAAATGAATCTTCCAATGTTACTTGCCTTACTTTTATCTTCTAGAAGTTTTCGTTTTGGTAAGCCCAATTTCACGAAGCATCTTGAAAGACGATGTTTAATTGTATACTTCTTTAGATTTAAGCTAACTTACGCCAAGTTTTACACTCTTTAAAGTACACAAAGATGACCTACATTAATACACCGCTAGGATACTAGCTACGGATACCATCTGCGGATCCTCCTTGGTGTATGGATTACTCTACGATTTTTCTACTTCTTACTAGCATTCTCTCCGAGTTATCAGAGCTTGAATACCCCCTTATTCCAAGACTTCTTCTTTGCACTGATTCATGATACTTCCATGAACTAGGTACAACTATGGCATTAGCTTGTAAGCAACATCACCTACTTTGAGTGAACTTAAATTCATTCCTTCATGTTTCTCTACGCCTTTTCTGCATTAATATTCCTTCTTATTGCCAGATCATAGTGAGTTGGAATTAATCCATCCTTCATAATAGTGTTGATACTCCGTATATTAGGCTTCCTTCTTCCTGCAGTCTTCATCTTGATATTCGAAACTCGTCACTCCCTTAGACGAATTCCCTTTTCTATCTAGGTCTATAACATCAAGTGATAACTTGATGATGCACATGCATTTGCACACCAAGCCAAACTTCATGCACAGATCTAGTCAATCAAGAAGATCCAAGAAAAACCAAGAAATACTCAAACATATAACATGTATTAAACATATGTCTTCAAAATCTTACAACTCCCAACCACAGGAAGACACTCCCTCTGTACACTACCTCCTTATATATTACAAGAGATTTCTTGATCATGTGAGCATGTTCTCACTTATTTTAGCAAGCCTCTCAAGCCCTACAATACGCATTACCCAATATAAACATTATTAAAGCATGCTACTTTATGGATTACTTCCATTCTTACTTTCCCCACTCACTTCTGTGCTTCTAGAATTTTCGTCCACGATGACACGAAGTCCGACGACTGCCTTCTGGTGCATCAAAACATTCGGTAGGTGCGTAACCTTGAGTAGAAGTACCAAGAGTGAGATTGGCCATTGAGAAATGAATATCATACTCATTATCTCCTTCAGTATTCTTCTTTCCTCCTCCGTACGCATCTTCAAAGTAAGAGGTATTCTTTGCTTTTTCCACAATCTAGTTGTACATATTGGTGTAGTAACTTCCATGACACTCTTCCAGCTCAATGTGATTCTTATTACCCCTATATGGTCCATATGATTCTATAGGATTATAACTGGTTTCTACCATGAGTGGCCTATTTTCTGATGATATTAAGATGCGCACCTACTTTGTTGCTAAAATTTTCCCCTTTTCACTGAAAGGAAAGGCTAAAGCTTGGTTTAATAATTTACCTCCTGGATCTATTAATAGCCCTGATTGCTTGATTGATACTTTCTTTCAAAAATATTTCCCTCCTAGTGCTGACATGCCATTTTGCAGGAACTTTTTGATTTTAAACAGGGAGAAAAGGATATATTGCCTGAATCATGGGCAAGGTTTTGTGCTTTAATTCACGCACAAGCCGTATGTCCAATACCTAAAAATGAACTTCTTGATATATATCATAATGGACTAACTAAAGAATCTAGGACATACTTGGATAGTTGTGCTGATTGTGTTTTCAGGAAGAGAACTCCCAAAGAGGCTGAGGAATTAATGGCTAAGATAAGCAAGAATTATGATGACTGGACTTCACCTGAGTCAACTACACCTGAGTCCACTATGCCTGAGCCAACACCAACACCAAAGCAGAGGGGAGTTATTGAACTAAATGATGAAGTGATGAAGGAAGCTAAGAAATGTCTCAAGGAGAAGGCTATTACATTTGAAGATGTGAAGAATCTACCTCCTATAGAAGAGTTATGTAAGCCAATCTCCCACTCATCCACTATTGAGGTACACTCTCTCCAACATTTTGATGAAGGTGATATTCCTTGTTATAAACCTCCTGATCAATTCTTAGAAGAATTTGATATCTTTGTTGTTAAGCAAGATAATTTTAATAAGAGAGTGCAAAATCATTTAATGGAGAATTCTAGAGCTATTAATGAGTTGAGGGATATTGTGGAAAGAACCTCTAATGATGTTAAAATGCTTGTTAAACATTTCCAAATGGTTCATACTCAAATTGATCAGCTTATTAAAGTACAAAAAGATTTGCTAGTTAATGCTTCTAAGGAAAAAACAGGCTTATGAAATTAGAACTAGAAGTGGTGCTGCCACTCAGGATCCTATATATCCCGAGGGGCATCCTAAAAGAATTGAGCAGGATTCTGAACAAATTCAAAATAGTGCTACTTCCTCTAAGAGAAAAAAAGAAACATAAAATAGTTGTAGAATCTTCTGAACCTACTAAGGATCCTAATAGTATATTTGTCTCTGATGCTGAAATTGAAAGTGGTAATGATAATAATGAAGCTCCTGATAAAGAAGAAATTGAAGAAGAACCTGAAAGGCAAACTAAGAATACTAAGTACACTAAGGAAGATTTTGTTGCTAAGAAACATGGTAGTGAAATAGAGCCTTGGGTCCGAAAACCAATGCCTTTTCCTGATAAGAAACACAAGTCAAAGGAAGAAGAACACTAGAACAAGTTTTGTGAGTGGATGAAACCTTTATTTTTGCAAATTCCTTTAACTGATGCTATGAAATTGCCTCCTTATTCAAAGTATATGAAGGATATTGTCTCTAATAAAAGGAAGATCCCTAATGAGTAAATTTCTACTTTGCTTGCTAATTATTCCTTTAATGGTAAGGTTCCAAAGAAACTTGGAGACCCAGGGATTCCAACTATTCCATCTTTTATTAAAAATAGTTATGTTAGAACTTCTTTGTGTGATTTAGGAGCAGGAGTTAGTGTTATGCCTTTTTCTCTCTACAAGAGACTTCAATTGGAGAAATTAATACCAACTAATATATCTTTGCAAATGGCTGATAAATCTACTACTATTCCTATTGGTATATGTGAGGATGTTCCTATTCAAGTGGCCCATAATTTCTTGATATTAACTGACTTTGTTGTGCTAGAAATACCTGAAGATGATAATATGTCTATTATTCTTGGGAGACCTTTTCTTAATACTGCATGTGCTGTCATTAATTGTAATCAAGGAAAGGTAACTTTTTAATGTTAATGACAAGGAACATACTATTTATTTCCCCAAGAAGATTGATAAGACTTATGGCCTAAATTCAATTGAAAATATTGAGGGCATCCAAGTTGGCCAAATATATTGTCCCATACCAACATAAAACTATGAAATTTTATTATGATTGGGACCATTGCTACCAAGGTTGAGATAACATAATCATTTAGTGAAATGCAAAGTTTTGTTTCATATAATTTTTTTGGTAACAAGGCCTGATCAACCTTGTTAACAAAGGGATTTTAATGAACAAAACAATGTTTTCACCATGATTATCCTTGCTTACTTTTATTTTATCCATTCTAATTTTTTGGTTTCACTTAGTTTACTTTTCTATTTTTTTAGTTGCCTGCATATTAGAGTGTCTTAGAACTTCTGATGTTTAGGTTTTGTTTTGTTATTGCATCATTCCAATATTATATTTTTGCTGGAAAATCATTCATCAATACCTGAAAATTGCTCAAAAATAAAGTTTCTCGAAAAATTCTAGAAAATTCATATTAAATTTTTACGTCAAAAGAGGGACAGAGAAGTACCTGGAGTGACCCAGGGGGGCCCACCAAGCGGGCACACCACCTGGTGGCGCGGCCACACTAGGGGCGCGCCTGGCCATGGTGTGGGCCACCCCTGACCCTCCACTTATTATCCTTCCTGCCACTACCTTCTCTCTCCCGAGAAAATATCAGTTCATTTCTCAAACCCGTGTTCTTGCTGTTCTTGCTCGCGATTTTGGATCTCCTTGCTCAGCCCATCTTTACTGCTAAGATTTTAAGCATTTGTTCTCCGGTATGTGACTCCTCCGCTTGTCCAAGTAGATTTGTGATTAGTGGATTATATCTTGGGTATTTTGCTACTATAGGTGACATGTTATATGAGCTTGCAAGCTTGTTAAATGCTTAGAGAAGTTATTTTGATGCATGTTTATCCCTCTTGCAAGTCCCTATAAGTATTTCCTTTCATTGTGTAATCACTTTGCAATCACTTGTATGATGGTTGTCTAAAATTTCAGAAAAAAGAGAGATGAACAATCACACTTTTGGAGAAGTATTTGAGAGGGACACTCCCAGGAGGGTAAGGCCTTCGAGAACAGCATCGCAATTTAGGCCGTCATATAATGAAGATCTTATTGCACCGTGATTTGGCAATGAGGGAGATGCTCATTCATCCACCTTCCCTTGCTTCGCCTTTTTGCAAGCTGCAGGGATCCTTGATGATTTCCTACTCCTTGTTCAGAGGGTTGGTCTAACCACTTACATGCAGGATGAGAGTGAGCAATATGCCTTGCTCACCAAAACTTTTGTTGAAAGTTTCACTTTCACTAACACCCCTTATAGGTCAACTATTTCATTCAAAATCTATGATATGCCTATTACCATGTCACTGGAAATATTTTGCAGCATTATAGGTATTGGCATGACTAGGACAGTAAAGAAGATCCAAGGTTGACCCGCTGATTTGCTGGAGCTCTACTGAACTATAACAAATAATGATGACCGCACAACTTAGCGTGGGAAGATAAGGAACATTCAACTCCCAGCTCTTAGATATTTTGCTTATTATCTTACCACTAGCATTCTTGGTAGGGAGAACACTAGTAATATTTCTAATTATCATTTAGCCTTTCTTGCTGCTGCACTTAATAGTACAACCAATTATAATCTTGGCTCTCTCCTTGCTCGCCGTCTAGCTGCTAGAGGACCCATTTATGGGGGCATCACCGCTGCACGCATGGTTGTAGCTTTAGAACTTTCCATTGATCCTAATGATACTGTGTTGACTCCATAGAGGCTTGATCTCGCTGCTATGAAACACATCACTTTGTTACTGCTGACTCTAGTACTAAGAGTTTAGTTTACAGGATGTTGTTTACCGATAGAGACGAGAGGGAAATTCCTTTGCCACAGTCCACTTTGTTCAGTATTTGTAGGATGCCATGGTCGTGTTCCAAGGAGGAGGTGGACGAGAAGCTCCGCTTGCTTGGCTTCCATGGGTAGCACCAGGGGGATGTGCCCTCTTATGAACACTCTGCGCACTACGCTGGGTCGTCCTCGAGTTCGTATCAGGATGAAGGTGCTTCTTCGCCATATTATGGAGGCGCTCATTCTTGGCTAGCTTGGGATTGATACCCACTTAGGCCAAAAGCCTAATCTTGGGGGGAGGTATACTAACATCACACTCATCTACATATCATGTTCAGGCGGTACTTTGCATATCAATGTTTCGTTTTCTTTTTAGTTTTTGTTCTTGCTTTATTTCTGCTCTCTGAAACACAAAAATACCAAAAATATTTTCGTTATTTCTCTTTGTTTGCTTCCTTATCTTTTAGCCTTGGTTTGCTTCAACCTTTTTAGCTTTGTTTTGATTATTCAAAAAACCCAAAAATATTTTGCTTTGCTTGCTCTTCCCTTTGGTTCTTGCCTTTAAAAATCGAAAACCCAAAAATATTTGTTGCTCTTGTTTGGTTTTGTAAAGTTTGTTGCAGGGTTCAGCGATCCTCAGTGACGCCTTCGAGTTTGGTTTTATCTTATTATTCAAGTCACACAAGTGAAAGGCAATGATGATTTACGACAACTCGAGGTGTGGTAAGAGGCTGGTATGAACTCTATTTGTTTTCATTTTTGTACATATACTCATCATTGTGAGCATGTTTAGTCTGTTTATATAAGGTGTATGCTATTTAATGGATGCTTAGTAGTCCTTGCCTTCTTATGATCAGTTCCAATCCATTATTAGTTCGTAACATGCCATATAAATGTTTGCTCGCATTGTTCTATTCATAACTTGGTATGACATTGTGATGTCCTCCTCTAAATGTTCTATTTGAATTGACTTGGCACATGCTCACGCATGCATATGACTAAAAAAAAGTCAGTTAAGCCTCGATGATTTATTTTTCCTTAGAGATCTTGTGTCACTCTTATGCCACTATTAATTTTGTTTTGTCGCAAGCTTGGTTATGACAGTTACTGCTCTCTCGATTGTCGCTCCCTTTCTATTGGTAGCCTCCACTTGAGCTAAGTATAAGCCTTACTCGTGCATCCAACTCCCTAAAACCAAAGTTGTCAAAAAAAAGAGTCCACCATATCTACCTATTAATATTATTGCTATTCCTTGCATATTTATTATGCTTTGTTTTCTTCCAATAAAAATGTTTGCTTGTTATGTGAAAAATAGTGATTAAAGCTCTCACAAACTTGATGGCACACTTTACTTTCTTGCACTTAATAAACTTGAACCATTGTGCCCATCTATGTTGCGTATATGCTTGCGCTTTGTTAGTTGTGAATTAGCAGAACCATGTTACCATGGGAACACTTTCAACATTGCACTTTATTTAGTTGATATCATGTTATTTTGCTTATGGATCCCGACGGTGTGGAATAAAAGTGGAGCTTTTAAGCTCATGGAGTTTGTATATGTGTTAGAGAAACGCATGGGCGACTAGCCTAAGCAATGCCTAATCATGGTGGAAACTTGCAGCATAACCATAGTGAGCAATCTGTGAAGCATCCTCAATAAAAAAACCCTATGCAAATAGCAAATAAAAGGATCGATGAGATGCTCATTGTTTGTTGCCTTGTCATTTTGATATGGGAAAGCTCCTGTATCATGGGGCAATGTGTACCCCGTTGGCGGTTCTCTATGATACACATGTACTTACAATGAGAAGAACATACTTGTGACTAAAGTTGAGTAGCATGAGGTTCGGTACTCGTAAGCAAGGGGCATGAGATTTTCAACTTATAACTTGTCAAGCATATCCTCATATTTGTTCACTTTAACCTTAATCACCTAAAGATGCTAATCTTTTCTTTCACTTTTATGTTGAGTTACCATTTATTCTTTGAGCACCTTCCATAGAGCATAGTTGTCATTCTTAGTATAATGTGCTTGTCCCAAAACACGGTTAGTTGTGACATAACTTTGACGCTTGTATCTTTGATATTTTTATTTCCAGTCTTCACTTAAACTTCAGAGGTGCCTTGGCATTTATGTTTTGCTCCAAAGAAGGGCAAGTGAGATTCCACTTTATCATATCTTCTTATGAACATTACAATCCTGCATATGTTTATGTGTCATGTTGTTTATTATTAATGGGTTGAAATCTCTTCACAGCTTGCATGACTACTAGGTAAACTTATGTGCATACTCTTTATTATGAATTGCCTAAGTATTTGATCATACGCTGAGAATATATACATCTTATGAAGCAAATGTGTTTGTGAAAGTTTCTTTTATCGCACCCAGTTTTCAACTGAATTGCTTGAGAACAAGCAATAAGCTAAGCTTGGGGGGTTGATATGTCCAAAACGTATCTACTTTCCCGAACACATTTGCTATTGTTTCTTCTCTAATTTGTGTGATTTGGATACAACTAATGCGGACTAACGCTGTTTTCAGCAGAATTGCTTTGGTGTCTTGTTTTGTGTAGGAAATCAACTTTCAGAAAAATCCCAGAAAATATCGCAAAACTCCTATTTTACCAGAAGACTCACGGAGCCTGAAGACGATACGAAGAGGGGCCATGAGGGGCCCACACCACCTGGCCATGCGGGCCAGGCCAGGCCGCTCCAGGAGGTGGTGTGGCCGCCTCGGACTCCGCCTTGACCTCTCCTTTCGCCTATATAAGCCCTCAGACCTAAAACAGACGTGGGGTTCGACGTTTTTCCAGATAGAGTTCCGCTGCGCTGGTACCACCAAAAACCGCGATTCGAAACCAGAAACTCCCTTCTGGCACCCTGCCAGGACGGGAATTGGAGGAGATCATCACCATCATCAGCATCGCTTCTCCATCAACCATCCATGATTTCCCCATCCATGAGTGAGTAATCCCCCGCAGTAGGTTATGGGGACAGTAGGGATTGGATGAGATCATTCATGTAATTTCCTCAGATTGATAGGGCATGGTGCCTAGTATCTATTGTTAGTGCTTTTTGACAATGTTGCAACTTGTTATGCTTAATACTTATCACTAGGGCCCGAGTGCCATGATTTTAGATCTGAACATGTTATTGATTCATGATGATAGTATCGTTTATGATCTTACCTGCAAGTTGTATACACATATTGTTGTCTGGAACCCGGGGCCCCGAAGTGACAAGAGTCGGGATAACCGGAGGGGATGGCTATGATATGAGGATCACGTGTGTGCACAGAGTGTTAATGCTTTGCTCCGGTGCTCTATTAAAAGGAGCACCTTAATTGCCAATAGATTCCCTTGAGGCCCCATTGCAACGGGCTGGTAGGACAAAAGATGTTGTGCAAGTTCTCATTGCGAGCACGTATGACTATATATGGAACACATGCCTATGATTATTTAGTACTTGGATGCTTTATCTTATTAATCTGCAAATGCCCTATATCTTGATTGTTACATGAATTGTCTTGTCCATGCAACGCCAGTCCATCCATCCCTATTCCTACCGCGCTTTAATCCTACTGTTTACTGCAATTGTTACTACTGTCTTTACTTTTACTACTGCTATCGCTTTACTATTTCCACTACCAAACTATTGCTACTGAAACTCTCCTGTGAGCAAGACTGTTTACAGGTGCATATGAATTGACAACTCAGTTGTTAAGGCTTATAAATATTCTTTGGCTCCCCTTGTGTCGAATCAATAAATTGGGTTTTACTTCCCTCGAAGACTGTTGTGATCCCCTATACTTGTGGGTCATCACTGGGTCTCCGTCAAGTTCACCTTATGCAGTGTATCCAGGTACATGATGTTGATGTTGCTTCCACTGTCCACGAGGCACTTGGTGAACTCCGTGCCATCAATCAAGGGGTTGATGACCATGGGATACTGGTTCTTTGTTGGGATAAGTTCTGGGTGATCCTTCCTATCCCAAGTAATTGGAACTTCCGACCACCTGACATACTAGGGAACCGGAGGGAGGGTAGCCATCAGTATCCTCAGAGAGGTTTTCTGGGCTCGGATGGTTGTGGTGCCAAGGAAGGTGTGGTAACATGGAGCCTTCTTTTCAAAGGGATTTTCCCTTTATCCTCTCCCTTGTCAGAAGATTTTGGGTCCACGTTTTCGTTCATATCACTTGATTTCTTGGACTCTTCCTCCTTCTTCTTCCCTTTGCCCTTTCCGCGGGGTCTGTTCTTCCGACTTTGCTTGTAGCCAGACTCAGGGTCCTCCTTGAGATCGTTGACAAATTTTCATTGGCGGTTGGTGTGGGTGGCTTTGTCGTTTGCGTCAAGGTGGACGAAACACGACATATCGTGGTACTCTTCATACGTTTGGGGAACGCGGGGCGCTGAGGGTGTAGTGTCACTCCTCTGCTAGCCACTGCTATCCTCCCGACCATGTCCATGATGTCCGCCATTGCCTCTGCCAGTGAACTTTGCAGTGACCATGTCGGCTACTTTCTTTTCTTTAGGCGGATTCTTCTGCTTGTTATTGTTGTTCTTCCTGGCCTGGGTAGGGATTGCTATTGCCGGCAATGATCCTCGTGCGTCGTTGTCAATAGGGGCGAACTCGCTAGCCATGGCGATCATTGCGTTGAGGTTGAGCTCATTGTTGTCTTGCTTGTGCTTCAACGTATGCCGGAGCAAAGTTCCCTTTTCCAGACCATCAATGAAGGCGGCCATAGCGGTCTGTTTGTGCACCCCTGCGCAGGAATTTTTCATATCCAGCTAGCGAGAGAGGTAGGCATGAGAGGTTTCATCCTTTTCTTGCACACACCGTTGTAGGTCTCCGATAGTGCAGGGATGCTTGTACATACCCTCAAAATTCTTGGTGAACGCTTCATGCATGTCCAACCAATTGCATATTGATTTCTCTAGTAAGTCATCGATCCATAGCCGGGTGGTGCCGGTCAACATGAGTGGGAGGTACTTGACGGCGACATTTGGTTTCCCCCTGTGATGTGGATCGCTTCGCTGTAGTCCTGAACCATGTTGCGGGCCTGGCAGTGCCGTTGTAGGGCTTGATGGTCTTGTCTATCCGGAGCCCCTTGGGATAAGTTGTGGCCCGTATGACCGGTCCAAAACATTGTGGCCCAAGGTATGGGAGCTCCCGAGCCTCTTGGATCTTGTCCAGGCGTGTATGTGCATCGTATGGCTCTGGCTGCTTCCCTTTTCCGTTATGGGGAGGGGCGTTGTGGCATGATCTATGAGATCCACCGTGTCCTCCGCCATGATGGCTGCTAGGTGGCGATGGCGGTGGTGGAGGCGGTGGGTTAGCTCTCTTGCTGTGCCCCTCCTACGATTCCTCACGCCTGTCGCGGTTACTTGTTGGACGTGACGGCTCCTTGTGGGACCTGCTCCTATGTCATTCATTGCCGCTACGCTCTCCGGCATGCCGAGGCTGCTCGCCCTAATCACGTATAGCGACGCCGGGATAGGGCCGCCTTGGCGGTGGCTTGCTTGTATGGTGGCGCGACTCTGGTTCCTCAAGACACCGAGATGGTGGTGGAGGTGGCGACTGGCGAGGACGAGCCTTTTCTCTGTGATCAAAGGATATGGGGATGGCCTCAGTCCTGTTGCGTGCCTCTCTCCATCTTCGGTCTGTGGAGCCTGTGTGTGATCCCTCATCACGAGGAGATTTTGGCCTTCTGTGGCTATTTAGGGTTGACTGGCAAAGCTCCCGGTTGGACTCAAGCCTCTATGAGGTGGCCTTTTCCTGTTACTTGCATGCCTTAGAGACAAGGTCGTACACCTGAGCAACTGCTTCTGGCGACCTGTCCTGCTCCAGGAGGGTCTTAGCGATGACGATGTTGAGGGCGGGAGTTGGCATGACCTGCCTCCCCTCTGAATCAATGTAAGGGGTGGCTTATGTCAGCTTTGATTCATTATATCCCAACATTCGCCGAACGCCAGGTTCTTCAACGACGTGAGCTGGTACCTTCTCTGTATTTTGCTTTAACAGCAATTGCTTGTATTCGGCCTCCATAGCTCTTGCCGCCTTGATGGATTGTTGCGCCTTAGCCATGTCTTCGTCCACCTTAGCGCCCCGATCCGCGATGCACTTGGCCTCCACCAAGATTTCTGCACGCTTCTCATCAAGCTCCATAACACTTCAGATATGGGCGACGGTGATTGACTCAACAAGAAGTGCACCGTAGATTGCTTTGTCGGTGGGAGTGCCCAGTGGGTTGCCGGCTCCAGACATTGACGGTGGCATTGGCGACTGATTTGATTATCGGGCCGTACTAGGGGCCATGGTGAGTTCCTGCGCCGGTAGCAAGCGGATAACCGGAGGAGCCATAGCTTTGGCCAGAGCCGGAGGCTCGACAACTTTCTTAGCTACTGCTACTCTGGTGACCGCTGGCATGGGCGGAGCTCTCTCACATTCTGGTTCCTGTCCGTCTTCTTCCATCACGCTCCCAATGGCAACTAGCACCTGGTGGGAAGTGTTGGTCTTCTCTGCGTCCTCCTCCTTCCCAATCTCCTACTCGGTCTCCCTCATAACAGCGTTGTATTCCTCCGGGTTAGCATCTGAGCCACCGGCATCCATATCGATGTCGGCGTAAAGTGCGTCAAGGATGGAGTCGGAGTTGGCTTCGGTGTTGACGATGGCGGGTGTGGAGGGTGATGGAGGTCGGCCGTTGTTGTTGTTGTTTCCTCCTCCGGCTACAACAGCGATTGCTGTCATGGCCTCTTCATTGGCATCCGTGATTCGTTGACGATGGCAACCATCTCACCAAGGGTGAGAGGGCATGTGGCCTGCCACCTTTGGAGGGTATGTCGGAGGAGTGTTCTAGGTGTGAGCCCTTCCACGAAGTGGTATACGAGCTCGTCGGCGCGGTCGCCCTATAGGGTTTCCCTTACTCTCATCCATCCAGAGAGGTATGCACGGGGAGGTTCTCCATCCCTCTGAACACATCTAGCTAGATCAAAGATGGTGACGATGCTGACAAAGTGTGACCTGCGTGTCTCTAATGCTCGAGGAAGCCAAGCGGATTTGTGGGGTCCTTCCACCTTTATATCTTGCATAGGGGCGGTTTGGGTGGGCCTTGAAATTTCCTGAGCCGAGCTATCATACTCCAAGGAGAGGTATGGCCCAGATCCTTCCACGAACGTGTCCTACTCATAGGCGGTCTGTGCGGGGATTGACGAGTTTCTGACTTACTGGGAGCTAGGACCCGAGTCAGTTTTGTTGATGAAGATGTGGATGTCTTCGAAGGGGATGACGGAGCAACGCGTGGGGTTCGTCTTCGCCGGCACCCAGAACTCATCTAGAGGTACGATCGGGACGTTGCCGGAGAAGAGAACGCGACCAATGTCTATGGTCTCGCCGATTCCCCGCGAAGAGATTGGACCTCGCCTGGTGTAGAGCTCGAAGCGCCTCTTGCCCTACGGTGGGCGCCAACTGTCATGGTATTGACGACGAGTACACCATGGAGGGGTCCTCACAGTGCGTGTTTAGAGACATGGGGTAAGGCAGAGAGTTGGCGGGTATGAGGTAACACAGTTTACCTAGGTTCAAGTCCCACAATGGTGGCGGAACTCTACTCCTACGATAAATCAGTATAATGGCAATACGCCGAGTTACAGAGATTGGTTTGCTGTGTGAGGGTGTTACGCGTTGTACGCAACAATCTAAGAGGTTGTCTTGTGTGTTGCCCTAAAGCCTCCCGCATGTCGGCTTATAAAGGCTCCAAGACCTAGGGTTTACAGGGAAAAGTCCTTGCCGGACAAGGTAAAGAGTCCTACACTAATACGAACTAGTCTTCCGTGTCTTTTACTCTAAGGCCCCGAGTATGTCGGTGACTCCTGCGTAGCCTTCCTTTATCCGGCATGGGCCTCCCTTCAGGATCTGTCTAACTGGGCCGCCCAGCAGGCCATAGGCCTTGCTACCAACTATGGGCCACCCGGGTTAGGTGGGTTGGTGACATGCTATGAGGATACCCATATAGCATATCCCCAACAAGGCACTTAGCTTTATTTCTTTGCAGAATGTCAGGAGGTACAATGTGTGGCTAAGTAGCCTGGTTGAGTAGCCTTATTGTAAAGTAAAAACATCTAAGGATAGAAGTGTTGCAGCTGCACGATGTTCCAAGGGTTCGAGTATTCAACTCCGCTTTCTACGTCCTTCAAGCGATAGGCGCCACCTGGGATTACTTCGATGACCACATATGGTCATTCCCATGGGGACTGGAACTTGAGGTTCACCTTCTTCTTCAAGCGCAGGACTAGGTCTCCTTCAACGAAGGATCTTGGACGTAGCCAACAACTGTTGATCTTTCTGCCGCGATATTGCATGCCTTGTAGAGGAGGTCCACGGAGTCTTCAAGTGCAGGTGTGGAGTCAGCCTCGCTATAGGCAACAAATCGAGGAGCTTTGTAGCGTACCTCTGCTGGAAGCACTACTTCGGCACCATGTACCATGAAGAACGTCGTGTACCCCATGGTGCTGTTTGGTGTTGTCCATAGGCTCCATAGCACGGAGGGTAGTTTGTCAGCCCAGCACCCAGCTGCTTGTTCGAGTGGTCGAAAGAGCCTTTTCTTGATGATGTTGCAGACGAGGTCGTTGGCTTTTTCGACTTGACCATTGGTATGTGGGGGCGCCATGGAGGCATAGCTGATGTTGATCCCTAGGTATTCGCAGAAGTCCTAGAACTCCTTTGATGTGAAGTTCGTCCAGTTGTTGGTGATGATGTTGTGCGGTACTCCGAACCTAAAGATGATGGATTCGAAGGACTTGACGGCGATAGTGCATGTATGGTTGTTGACTGGCACAGCATCAACCCACTTGGTGAACTTGTCGACTACAACAAGGAGGTAAGTGTAGCCTCCAGGCGATGACTTCGGCAGCTTGCTGACCATGTCGAGCCCCCATTGTGCAAAGGGCTAACCACGGGTACGGGCATGAGTTTTGCGCCTGGTGCGTGCAGTTTGTCTGCGAAGTGCTGGCAATCGTTGAACTTTTGGACGATGCCCTTTGCGCCGCACATTGTAGTTGGCTAGTAGAAACCTGCTCGTAGTGCTTTGGCGACAAGGGCACGACTGCAAGCGTGATGCCGACAGGTGCCATCGTGTATCTGGAGGAGGATTCCTCATCCATCGTTGTTGGTGACGCACCTTTGAAGGACGCTTGCGATGCTTTGCTTGTATATCTTTCCATTGACAATGGTGAACACCTTGGAACAACGGGCGATGTGTCGAGCGTCCGTCGGGTTGCCAGGCATTTTCTTCGTGAGCAGGTACGTGACATACAACTGCATCCACGATGGCTCGATGAGCATGACCTCCATTGACCTTCCGAGTGTGTACCCTTGCTCCGTGTCATTGGACTCTTCAGCTTCGACTAATGGCGAAGCCCCTGAGTGTGCCACAATGTCTGATGGTGTTGCGACAGCCTTGGGCATGATAAAGCATTCACAGATCTGCTCGAGGAAGACACCTGGTGGCACCGAGGCGTGGGTAGAGCCTATTTTGGCGAGTGTGTTAGCCTCCTCATTGGTTAGTGGCCAACGTGCCATAGTTCGCAACCATCAAAGTCTCCTTCGAGTGAGTTGTATAAGTTACGGTACATGATCATGTTGTCGCTCAGTGCGTCACACGTGTTCATTGTCTGCTGCACTGCCAGGTTGGAGTCATTATAGATGACTAACCTTGTGGCGCCACAGGCCTTTGCCATCCGCATCCCATGGATCAGTGCTTCATATTCCGCCTCATTGTTGGATGCGCGGAATTTCATCTGTAGGATGTACCGTATCTTATCGCCTTGGGGGAACGTCAGGATTACGCCTGGACTAGCTCCCTCCTTACGCTTGGATCCGTCGAAGTGCACCGTCCATAGATTGGACATGTCGGGTGTGTCTGGCAACCGGTTTTCCATCCAGTGGACAAGGAAGTCCGGTAGAACTTGCGACTTGATAGCCACTCGTTGTTCATACATGATGTCCTATGGAGACAACTCGATACCCCACAGGACGACTCGCCCCGTGGCGTCGGGGTTGTTGAGGATGTGGCTTAGTGGTGCATCGTTCACCACGACTATGGGGTGCTCCTGGAAGTAGTGTCGTAGTTGCCGTGCTGTCATGAAGACACCGTATGCTAGCTTCTGGTAGTGCGGGTACCGCTATTTTGTTGGTGTAAGTACCTCGCTGTGGTAATACACTGGGTGCTGCACTCCATGTATTTTGCCTTCTTAGGCTCGTTCTACCACCAGCACTATACTGATCACCTGGTTTGTGGCGGCGATGTAGAGCAAGAGTGGCTCCCTCTCGTGGGGGTTACTAAAACAGGTGACATGGAGAGCAGGCGCTTGAGGTCTTCGAATGCCTCTTGTGCTTCAAGGGTCCACTCGAACTTCTCAGTCTTGCGGAGTAGTTGGTAAAACGGTAGCACCTTTTTGCCCATTCGACTGATGAATGGACTGAGCACCGCAATTTGCCCAACTAGCTATTGGACTCCTTTTATATTCTTCGGCCTCTCCATGGCTAGTATGGCCTTGATTTTATTCGGGTTGGCTTCGACTCCCCAGACAAAGATGAGGTATCGGAGTAACTTCCTAGATGGTATGCTGAAGGCGCACTTCTCTGGATTCAACTTGATCCGATAATGATCAAGGTTGTTGAAGGTTTCGCGAAGATCGTCGATGAGCATGGCCTCTTGCTATGTTTTGGCGACGATGTCATCGGCGTATACCTATATGTTTCGACCAAGTTGGTTTTTCAGGCAGGCCTATATGCAATGTTGATAGGTGGCACCTGCGTTCTTCAGCCCGAAAGGCATTGTGTTGTAGAAGTAGATGCCAAAGGGCGTGATGAATACTGTCTTTTCTTGGTCTTCCTCCTTTAGTTGAATCTGATTGTAGACTGAGTAGGCATCGAGGAAGTAGAGGCGCTTGCATCCAGCGGTGGAGTCGATTATTTGATCGATCTGTGGTAGCGGGAAGTGGTCCTTGGGACAATGTTTGTTGAGAGTAGTGAAGTCCACGCACATCCGCAGGAGTTCAGTATCTTTCTTTGGAACAAGCACGGGGTTAACCACCTAGGTGATTTCCTTGATCTCTCTTATAAAATCAGCGTCGAGGATTCTGTCGACTTCCATCCCCACCGCTTGTGCTTTTGGCTCTAGCAGTCGATGCATCGACTGCTTGACCGGTCTTGCATCAGGATTTACGTTGAGGGCGTGCTCAGCGAATTCCCTAGGATCTCCTGGCATGTCCATAGGATGCCAGGCAAAAATTTCCCACCGCTCACGAAGGAATTCGACGAGCGCTAGTTCCTATGCAAAACTCAAGTTGTTGGCGATGAGGGTCATCTTTGTCAGGTCCGTTGGGTGGAATTGGACCGCCATGGTGTTCACCTACGAATCGAAGGATTGGTCGGGTGTGTTTGGTTTGATCATGGGAGGAAGTCTATTGTCCGTCGACTCCTTGAGTCTTGCCAGCTCCTCCTACATGCCAAAGGATTGGGACATTTTGTTGAATTCCCTGTCATAGCTGTCTGATTTCTTGAAGCTTCCTTTGACGGTGATGACACCGTTCGGCCCTAGCATCTTTAGCTACAAGTACGCGTAGTGCAGTACAGCCATGAACCTCGCGAATGCGACATGCCCGAGGATGGTGTGATACTGGGAGGGCCAATCACAACCTCAAATTCCAGTTGCTCCCGTCGAAAGTTCGAAGGTGTGCCAAAGATGACATCCAGGTTTGTTTTCCCCACGGGGTAGATACCCTTTCCTGGGACAATTTCATGGAAGGTCATTTCAGATGCCTCCAGGCAGGATATGGAGATTCACATGGCGTGTAAGGTGTTGGCGAACATTAAATTGATCCCGCTGCCTCTTTCCATGAAGACGCGACTCATCTCGAAACCACTAATTTGTGCCTCGAGCACTAGGTGCACATGGCCTAGGTGAGGGACGCTCCGCAGGTAGTCCTTCCTATCGAAGGTGATGCATCTTTTTGATCTGCTCAGGTACTCAGGGACTAGTGACGGTGAGTGTATGGCTAGGTTGATTTGCCACGTGATGGACTTCTGCGTCCTATTGGATGGACATCCTTTCTGGATCATACCCATGTTCCCAAGTGGGCGAGGGTATTGCTCTCCTCCATTGTTCTATACCGGCGCAGCCATAGGCTGCGGGGGTCCTTCAGGCGGTAGTGGTGGCTCTCCGTGGGCGATGGATCCTAGGGCAGCTCCATACCCCTGGTTAACCGCCTCACGATTCATCTAGACGAGGCCCTCGTGGAGCTTCAAGAACTCGCGGCAGTCCTTGAAGAGGTGGCTGGACTTCTTCTTGTCATCGTGCTTGTTGATATAGTAATGGATGTTGCAAGGTCCAGACATTTTGTCCTAGATGGACATGCTAGGTGCTTTATCTGCCGCTACGGTATCCGCTGCTGCGGTTGCTATCATCGCGCTTGTCAGCGTAGCCAGCCACGAACATGTCGACTTCCTCGCGATCATCATAGCCACATGATCGACGATTTCCCCAACGGTCATGTCTACGGACGAGGTCATCTTCGTCTGAGTGGGCGTGGTTGTTTTTCACTGAATTCTCTCCATCGACCCACTGATTCATGATCTCCATCAGGTGGTCGATTGTTTTGGCATTTCTGTGGCCCAGCTCCTCCCTGAGCTATCTGCGGCGTACGCCGCCATTGAACGCGTCAATTGCGTGGTGCTCGGAGATGTCCTCTGTGGAGTTCTTGATGATGGACCACCTTTGGATGTAGGAGCGCAGTGACTTGTGGGGCTTCTGATAGCAGACTTTCAGTTCTTCGACTAATGCGGGCCTTTTGTAAGTGCCCTTGAAATTTCGCACAAAGCTGTAAACAAGCTCCTCCCAATTGCAAATTGATTTGCGGGGAAGGTTGCTGAGCCATGTGTGGGCAGCACCCTATAGCTGCAGCTGGAGGCACTGCATGGCAATGCAACTTTATGGAAGAGATGTGGTCCTCCAGCCAAATCTTTGGATCCTGGAGGCCATCGAACTTTGGGTTTTCCGACGGGAGTTTGAATCCTTTCGGCATCTGAGATTGCCGTATAGCCCTGCTGAAGCAGCTAACGCCATAGAGCTCTATTCCATTGTCCTCCGAGTCTGTTGACTGGACGCGCCTTACGCGCATCTTGTTGACCTTACATTGTGTGATGTCATGACGCGTGTCGTAGTCGCAATCGTGTTGACGTGAGCTTCATCAACGTGAAAGGTCGTGGTTGTCATCACTGGAAGAACACAAGTAGTACTTGACAGGAGTATTGCTTTTCTTCAGCTCTGGTGTTGGATCCTTGGCGAGTGCAGCTTCAACCAGTCCAAGGTCGACGATCATAGATTGGTGCATGGAGGATCATGGATCCCCAGCCGGTGGCTGATTGTTAAGCAAGTACATGGTGGCTACTGTCACCGCTACTTGTGGTGTCTTCGGGAGCACATTGCCCCGTGAGTCCACCATCATGAGAGAAGTCGAGGGATCAAGTGGCCTCCTCTATCTCCTTGCCGGTGAGGTGTTCTAGGCCAGAGCTTCGTCTCGTGTTCGTAGGCCCGTTGCCTTTGGAGGAGGATCCTCCGATTGATGAGAACGCTACCCGTCGGGCACTACACTCGTCAACGACCTTCCTTCGGGCCTCCAGTTGTGCCTTTACTGCCTGTTGGTGGTTGCATTCCAAGATAAGTAGCCAGTGGTACCCCATCAGCATCTGTTATGACGTGTTTGGTGGTAGGGGATTACCATGCAGGGCCTCCCTGCATCTCGCCCATTTAGCACTGTTGAGGTGGATCTGCTGGCGTGCTGCCCCGTTGTTGGTGTTTTCACCGTTGTTGGGGTTTTCATCGTTAGGTGGAATGGGCCCGTTGTTGATGGGTGCACCGTTGGTAGGGGCACCATTAGTGGGGGCGTCGTTGTTCGTTGGGGCGCCGCCGTTGGTGCCGGTGTTCCCCTAGTTGCCGCTGCCGCCGTCATTGTTCGTTGATGACAACGCACATGTAGTAGTTGGGGAAGATGTTGCTCCCGCAACTCTCAGATCCGGAACCATAGGCTTCATCTTCTGTCGCCAGATCGCCCAGATCGGTTTCGCGACTGTTGTTGCCATCCGTGTCCTCGACTGATGTCGAGGTGGTGGGAACCAATCGAAGGAGCCCGCGACTGGTCAGGGAGGCGAAGCGTGCCGATCTGGCCAACCTGGAATCGTAGGCCTCCGATCGTCAGGCCGATCCCATCGCCTACAGACCCAAAATCTAGGAGAGTCACCGGTGCGTGGACGGTGAAGTCGAAGGTGCCAAAAAGGACGCGAGTATCTACTGCAGCGGAGTTGTAGATCGCGGTTGATGGGGCCGAGGAAGCTGCAACATCAGCACTCCCGTTTCCCATAGACGGTGCAAATTGATGATGGGTTAACTTAGCCATGCCCATCATTGATGGATTTAGGTTCGAGGGATGAGGGAGCACTAGAGGCATCGATCGGCTAGCAAACAAACATATAGGGGACACGAAGTTACCGTGGTTCAGGCTTCATAGAAGACCCTACTCCTGCTTGTCTTCTCTTGGAATTATCGAGGAAATCGAATATTATAGGGGTGTGCAGATGCAATCTGGCGATGGTGTGGAAACTAGGATTGCGTATTGTCCTCCTTGCTACCCCTCCTAGCCTTTATATAAGGAGGATAGGTATCAGGATCATAGACTGAGTCGGTTACAAGTTAGGATTTTTCCCTTCAAACTTCTATCTTGTTCTTTGCCTTGTTCCCCAAGGAGTCGACTCCTCCTAGGCCATCCGAATCTTGATTGAGGCTCAAAAATAAAACTGAGCTCCGCCCGGTCTAGACCGTATATGCTGATCGCGAGTACCTGTAGGGTATGTCCATGTCAATATGCGTATGGCCAAAGCCTACGGAGCAACTCGCCTCAAAATATTTGGTAATTCAAATCTTATTGCACAACAAGCAGTGAACAAGTTTGATGCCATCAGGGACAATATGATCGCATACCGGGACATGTACAACATCATGGAGTCCCACTTCGACGGGTGCGAGGTATCCCACATAAGAAGATCAAGCAATGAGGAAGCTGACAACTTAGCAAAAATCGAGTTCCTTTGCCTGCCTATGCCACCCGGAGTCTTTTGGGAAGAAATAACTGAGTGCTCCATCAAATTCGAAAAGGCCACCAAAGCTGCAGCACCCAAGACGTGCAAGAAAGTCAAGACGAAGGGTGACTTGGGGGCTGCGCCCGCATCCAGGAGCAAAGCAGGTGCCCTCGATAAAGAGGAAGATGCTGAAGAGGTCAAGATGGTAGAACCTACATGGATGCGGCCATACATAGCATATATGGTGAGAGGAGAACTACATGAAGACATAATTGAAGCATGACAGATTACCGCCGGTCCAAGGCCTTCAGAATTGTCATAGGAAAACTCTACAAGAGAAGCGACTGAAATGGTTCGTGTGATTTTGATTTAAGACGATTTAATTTCATCACAATTTTGCCACGTCGGATCTGACCTGGCCTGGCTAGATGGTCCATGGCGATATTGAATCATCATAGAGGTTATGACGATCCAATATCGTCATAAACGGTTATGACAATTTTACCAGAAACATCGTTATAGTTCATTTGCGCCACCCAGCTTTCGACGATCTCAAAATTGTAATAGAATCGTCATAAACAGACTACTATGACGATTTTGTGACGAAAATCGAGGGTCATATATAGAAAGATTCCTTGTAGTGGTGTCACACCTGACGAAGGGAAGCTCATCCTCAAGCATATACATGAAGGAGTATGCGGCCACTACGCCAACAACTGAGCAATTGCGGCCCAAGATTTTCAGGCAGGATTTTACTGGCTCACTGCAGTCCAGGGCGCAAAGGACATCATGAGGATGTGCGAGGTGTGCCAACGTTTCGCGACAAAACCCAATGCACCCATGGCAAAACTAGCCCCCATACGTTTGGCTTGGTTGTTCACCCAGTGGGGGCTCGACATGGTGGAAAAACTCCACAAATCTTCGCTTGGAGGACACGTTTTCTGCTAGTTGCAGTTAACAAATTTACAAAGTAGATTAAAGCAGCACATGTCACTAGCCAAGACGCAACTTTGGTCGTGAACTTCATCAAATCGATAGTGTTCTGCTTTAGGGTGCCACATAGCATCATCACCGACAATGGAGTTAATTTCACCTCCAATGAGTTCAAGTATTACTACAAGGAGATGGACATAAAAGTGAACTACGCCTTAGTCGCCCACCCGCAAACCAATGGCCAGGTGGAAACAGCCAATGGTCTCGTAACCAATGGCATCAAGAAAAGGCTACTAGTACCACTCAATAAGGCAAAGGGCGCTTGGGTAGATGAATTACCCTCTGTCCTATGGAGCTTACGCACCACTCCAAATAACGGGCTTGTTCGTCTGCGGTACCAAAGTTCGCAGGCCAGCGCATGGCGGTACCTAAGTTGCCTTAAATTACCGCGTTTCGAAAAGTTGGGCCGCCAACTACTCAGAGGGGCCATTTCGAGGCAAACTCATCTCACCCCTGCCAAATTCAAACATTCCGTTAAACTGCCCCGTGAAGTAGACGGTCGGGACCCTCATGTCGGTCATCTATCCGTGACGCGGGCGCCAACGCGGCAACCTCTTAGGCAAATCGAGCAACTAAGTGGATTGGATGCGTTGACCGATTTAACAAATCCATTCCCAGCTTTCCCCTAGCACCGGCGGCGTTGGAATCCACCCTCCAGGCAGGACGATCCCTTCGGACATTTGACTTCCGGCGCCAAGTTACTGCGCCCAGTCGCTGATCCCGAGCTCCAATGGTGCATGCCGTAGCCGCCATTGCGAGGCTCTAGCCCGCCTCCGCCGCCGACGAGCCGAGCAGCTCGGAGGATGGCAGATCCTACTATCAAGAAAGAAGAAGTTCTGTCTACAAGCGGGTGATCTACCCTTCTCTTTGCTATTCGCACTAGTTACAACTGCTAGCTGGCTACTGAACCTCAAATTGTTTGTTAGCCCAACGCTGACAAACATATTTTGTCCACAGTTTTCTATCAAGTGGGATATTCGCGGACCCCCTTACCTGGTTACGGTAGTCCTCTATAGGTACGACTCTAAGGGCAAGAGGTATGGACACCATTGTTTCACGATGGAAGAAGCGCCTGTACAGATCTGCACTATATCTAGTATGGTTGTTGCTCTGCGTAATCATGTTGAATTATGGCCGAAGCATACTGCAAAGTTCAGCTTCATGGATGAACGTGGCATCATGGTTCCTATAACGTGTGATAGTCAGCTAATTGGGTTGATGAAAAGGTATGCTTCGGCTGCCATGTTTGAGCTGAAATGTGATGTACTGGATGTGGAAGCTGCTGCAACTGGGAGTCGCCCTTCTATTCTTGGACAGGGTGGTTGCTTGAACCCAATTAGCTCCTGGTAAGCAAATGTCTCTTGGGGTTCGCATGTTTGTGCCGAATTGTAATTTTTGTTTTATTTACTCTGTAGATATTGGGCAGTTATGCAACAGTCTTGTTTCTTTGACAGGAAGCGCCGCAAGGTTATAAACATGACTGCCGGGTCAGTCATTTTGCTGCCCGAAGAAATTAAAAACGAGTGGAAAGATGTCATTTTGCTACCTGAAGAAATTAAAAACGAGTGGAAAGATGATGCTGGACATGATTCTGGTGCCCATTGTCCCGGCGATGCAGAGTACGTGAAGCTAAGAAAATTGGCACCGAGGAAGAGGAAGAAGGCAGGAAATGAAGAAGCCAGTGGATGTGAAGGCTTGGCACCCAGGCTGCGGAAGAAGGCTGCTAGCAATGAAGATGCATAGTAATGTGTTGAACTTGAACCTATATATGTAATTCTGTTAAATTCTGATCGCTCTGTGTGTGGCATGTTGTTGGGCGAAACAATCTACCCACATTCTCTGAGTAAAATTTAGCATGACTTAGGGTTTGGAAACGCCCGAGTCAATAGTTGAATCCGAAATTGTGATTGTGCCACTGCTATCTGAAAACAAGGATCCACCGGTTCCATGATTGCTGAGGGGCAGGAGGTCTCCAAATACGACGAAATGTAAGTGGCACATAAATAAATTATTTAAGCTGCCACACTCCACGAAGCAACAACTTATTTTAGATGTTGCACAACAACGTGGCAACATAAACAGCAATGTTCTCACCGATAATGCCCAGATGAGGAGGAAATGGGTACCACTTTCTGGCCTAATATTGAGCCCGTCTATCTCACCGCCTCTCTACTCCTGCATCCCCTGCATCTGGTGAAGCTCCCGGATCTCCAGTAACCGGGTGTACATGCTTCCACTTTATAAATTGTGGTTGTGCCATTTGCATGCGGCACAATCCACGTAGATTACGTTTAAACAAACCACCAATGTCAGAATACACTAGTAGAAAAGGTGTCTTTGGTCCACGGCCACGTTCCCAATCCGGGACAGAGATCTAAATCGAGGCAGAAATTGATCTAAATCACAAATTCTTCCACAAATTAATAGAGATAGAGATCTAAATCAAGGCATTTCATTACTTCAACCACAAATTCTTCTAAACAGAGGTGCGATTTCACATCCTACATTAATTCAACCACTAGTCAACAATTTCACTTCCGCTGCCACTGTCCTCTGAGCCCCGGCTTCCTCGTCGCTGTCGGACGGAACCTCCACGATGTCCGCATTGTTCACGAGACGGAGCACCTCTTCGCGTCCAGCGGCGGCGATGACGGTGTACTTGGTCCGTCCAAGGATGGACCAGAACCTCTCTCGCCCTTCTCGGTTGTGGAGATCCTGGTGCACCATGCGCCTGTCAATGATGTGGTTGCCAACCTTGGCCTTCCACTCCTTCTTGAACAGCACCGACTAGTACGGGCTGGCCGCCACGTACCGGCGCATCGCCCTCTTCCACACGGGCATATGGCGGCGGCGCGCCGCGATTTCGCTCTCCATCTCGGCTCGACCAGGTAGCGGAGCCACCGGCACCCCCGCAGAGCTGATGCGCCATCCGTGGGGCACCTTCGCGGCTGGCGGCACGAGGATGTCGAAGTTCGCGAACATCACCGCCTCGTACAAGTTCAGATCGGGCATCTCCATGGCGGCACGGTGGAGATTGGAGAGGACGAGGGGATGAACAACGAAGCGACACGCTGTGGCGCCTCCTATTTGTACACGAGGACAACGAAGCGACGGTCAGACAAAAGAAGTAATGTGGGGTCAAACCAAAGAAGTAATGCGGGGTTAGAGCAATTTTTTTCCTCCCTGGAATCTGGGATCAATAGTTCAGACTACTAGGTCAACAAGTACAAATATTACAACTTAAAAAGGCACGGAGCTTAAGCTAAATAGAACTAGTTATCACACATCTCCTTAATCTTCCTAATCTTGGCCCGATGCGCATCTTCCTGCGAGAGCAAGGATCGAATTGTCTTCTCCTTCCTTTTAGCATATTCCTTGCACAGCTTCAATTGTTTCTCTGCATTTTTCCTCATGCACTTGTCAATACTCGTAGTTGTGTACTGCAGGACTTTGGCCTGGTGGAGATCATTCCTTGCTTGAGTCAGTTCTTGCTCTGCTTTAGCATTCAGGGCCAACGCCGCGTCCCTCTCCTTCTCGACTTTGATAACCTTGTCTTGCACCCACCTGAGATCTCACTTATGCTTGGTTGTGTCAACTGGTTCCCATAGCTTCGTCTCAACACTGTCAAGAAGTGAGCTGAATACGGATACTTTCAACTCGACAGTCATTTCCCATAGTTTGTCTAGCGTTTTCTGCATCGATTTAGGCCACTCTGGATCTACCCATTTGACAACACCGCAACTTCCGCCTACGATGTCCTTGACACCGTAGAAACCTCCTACCTGCGTTTCATCCTTCGAAGGCTACAAATTTAGCGTGCACATATCCATGTTTACATACCAGAGGACTGTCTTCATCCTCTAAACCTAGTCAGAGTCATACTACGTCTGGTTAGCCTAACACATCATACGTGCATGAGTAAATAGATTAGATCTAGCTCAAAAAATAGATAACTGGCCACATATGATAGAAATAGAGATGAGACGACTCACATCGAAATCACCGTCCCTATCGTCACGATGCGTTTCCTTGCCATCTCCCCTTGAACCCATGGCGAGAGGGGAGGGGGGTGGCTGCCAGAGAGGGGATTGGGATGGAGGCGCCATCGGCTTGCGGCTACGGAAGGATGGGAGTGAAGTGGGGAAAGTGGCTTCGAGGGTAAGGAAGAGAAGTACGGGGAGGAAGAGAAGTAATGGGGACGTGACACTGGGATGTGGCCCACTGAACTCGTGAGACGTGACACTCGCAACAGGGGAGCGCCCAGTGTTGCCAGTTTGTCCAGAGCAAGCGTGGCCAATCATGCCGCAGAACAGCCTACTCGCGGATCACTCTCACGAAGACCGTCCCAATCGTCCAAGCGCCCCAATCGAACGGTATGTAACAATCGTCAAGCAGAACAACTGTGTTAGGGCGTGCCTTCTAGAAGACTCGGTCTAACGCTACCCATGCAATGACACTGGTGTATCCATGTGTGGTTTGTGAAAAGAACAGACATACAATCACACTAGGTGGATCCATATGTGGTTTATGGAAGTAACAGACATGCAATGACTCTAGCTGTGATTCATGAAAAGAACAGACATGCAATGGCACTGGTGGATCCATGTGTGGTTCATGGGAAGAACACACATCCAATGACACTGGTGGACTCTAGTTGTGGTTCACGAAAAGAACAGACATGCAATGACACTAGTGGATCCATATGTGGTTTGTTAGGAGAAAACACATGCAATGACACTGGGTGTGGTTCATGAAAAGAACAGACATGCAATGACACTGGGTGTGGTTCATGAAAAGAACAGACATGCAATGACACTGGTGGATCCTTATGTGTGGTTCATGAAAAGAACAGACATGCAATGACACTGGTGGATGGAAGTAACAAACATGCAATGACTCTAGCTAGAGTCATAGCTAGAGTTTATGGAAGTAACAAACATGCAATGACTCTAGCTATGGTTCATGAAAAGAACAGACATGCAATGACATCGGGTGTGGTTCATGAAAAGAACAGACATGCAATGACACTCGGTGTGGTTCATGAAAAGAACAGACATGTAATGACTCTAGCTGTGGTTCATGAAAAGAACACACATGACAGTGTGTGTTCTTTTCATGTGTGTTCTTTTCATGAACCACAGCTAGAGTGGTTCATGAACACTACATGCAATGACCCTGGGTGTGGTTCATGAAAAGAACAGACATGCAATGACACTGGTGGATCCTTATGTGTCGTTCATGAAAAGAGCAGACATGCAATGACACTGGTGGATCCTTATGTGGTTTGTTTAGAGGAACAAACATGCAATGACACTGGTGGATCCATGTGTGGTTCATGAGAAGAACTCACATCCAATGACACTGGTGGATCCTTAGGTGGTTTGTTTAGAGGAACAGACATGCAATGACACTGGTGGATCCTTATGTGGTCTGTCTAGAGGAACACACATGCAATGACACCGGGTGTGGTTCATGAAAAGAACAGTCATGCAATGACTTATGTGGTTTGTTTAGAAGAACACACATGCAATGCCACTGGGTATGGTTCATGAAAAGAACAGACAAGCAATGACACTGTTGGATCCTTATGTGGTTTGTTTAGAAGAACACACATGCAATGACACTGGGTGTGGTTCATGAAAAGAACAGACACGCAATAACACTGGTGGATCCTTATGTGGTTTGTTTAGAGGAACAGACATGCAATGACATCGGTGGATCCATGTGTGGTTCATGAGAAGAACACACATCCAATGACACTAGTAGATCTTTATGTGGTTCATGAAAAGAATAGACATGCAGTGACACTGGGTGTGGTTCATGAAGAGAACAGACATGCACTGATACTGGGTGTGGCTCATGAAAAGAACAGACATGCAATTACACTGGTGGATCCTTATGTGGTTCATGAAAAGAACAGCCATGCAATGACACTGGTGGATCCTTATCTGGTTCATGAAAAGAACATACATGCAATGACACTGGTGGATCCTTATGTGTGGTTCATGAAAAGAACAGACATGCAATGACACCGGTGGATCCACATGTGGTTCATGAGAAGAACACACATCCAATGACACTAGTGGATCCTTATGTGGTTCATGAAAAGAACTTACATGCAGTGACACCGGGTGTGGTTCATGAAAAGAACATACATGCAATGACACTGGGTGTGGTTCATGAACAGAACAAACATGCAATGACTCTAGCTATGGTTCATGAAAAGAACACACATGCAATGACACTGGGTGTGGTTCATGAAAAGAATAGACATGCAATGACACTGGTGGATCCTTATGTGTGGTTCATGAAAAGAACAGACATGCAATGACACTGGTGGATCCCTATGTGGTTTGTTTAGAGGAACAAACATGCAATGACACTGGTGGATCCATGTGTGGTTCATGAGAAGAACTCACATCCAATGACACTGGTGGATCCTTATGTTGTTTGTTTAGAGGAACATACATGCAATCACACTAGGTGGATCCATATGTGGTTTATGGAAGTAACAGACATGCAATGACTCTAGCTGTGATTCATGAAAAGAACAGACATGCAATGACACTAGTGGATCCATGTGTGGTTCATGGGAAGAACACACATCCAATGACACTGGTGGACTCTAGCTGTGGTTCATAAAAAGAACAGACATGCAATGACACTGGTGGATCCATATGTGGTTTGTCAGGAGAACACACATGCAATGACATTGGGTGTGGTTCATGAAAAGAACAGACATGCAATGACACTGGTGGATCCTTATGTGTGGTTCATGAAAAGAACAGACATGCAATGACACTAGTGGATCCTTATGTGGTTTGTTTAGAAGAACAGACATGCAATGACACTGGGTGTCGTTCATGAAAAGAATAGACATGCAATGACACTGGTGGATCCTTATGTGGTTTGTTTAGAGGAACAAACATGCAATGACACCGGTGGATCCACGTATGGTTCATGAGAAGAACACACATCCAATGACACTGGGTGGATCCATATGTGGTTCATGAAAAGAACTGACATGCAGTGACACTGGGTGTGGTTCATGAAAAGAACAGACATGCAATGACATCGTGGATCCATGTGTGGTTTATGGAAGTAACAGACATGCAATGACTCTACGCGGTTCATGAAAAGAACAGACATGCAATGACACTGGGTGTGGTTCATGAAAAGAACAGACATGCAATGACACTGGTGGATCCTTATGTGGTTTGTTTAGAGGAACAAACATGCAATGACACCGGTGGATCCATGTGTGGTTCATGAGAAGAACACACATCCAATGACATTGGTGGATCCTTATGTGGTTTGTTTAGAGGAACAAACATGCAATGACACCGGTGGATCCTTATGTGGTATGTCTAGAGGAACACACATGCAATGACACCGGGTGTGGTTCGTGAAAAGAACAAACATGCAATGACTTATGTGGTTTGTTTAGAAGAACACACATGCAATGACACTGGGTGTGGTTCATGAAAAGAACAGACATGCAGTGACACTGGTGGATCCTTATGTGGTTTGTTTAGAAGAACACACATGCAATGACACTGGTGGATCCTTATGTGTGGTTCATGAAAAGAATAGACATGCAATGACACTGGTGGATCCTTATGTGTGGTTCATGAAAAGAACAGACATGCAATGACACTAGTGTATCCTTATGTGTGGTTTATGAAAAGAGCAGACATGCAATGACACTGGTGGATCCTTATGTGGTTTGTTTAGAAGAACACACATGCAATGACACTGGTAGATCCTTATGTGGTTCATGAAAAGAACTGACATGCAGTGACACTGGGTGTGGTTCATGAAAAGAACAGACATGCAATGAAACTGGGTGTGGTTCATGAAAAGAACATACATGCAATGACACTGGTGGATCCTTATGTGGTTTGTTTAGAAGAACACACATGCAATGACACTGGTGGATCCATGTGTGGTTTATGAGAAGAACACACATCCAATGAGTTCTAGTGGATCTATCTTGGCATAATTTGATGTATTCCACGATGTATTTCATTGTACAAGACACTTTCCATTTTTATACTACTTAGTTTTGTCGTTTTATGTGATACTACTTAGTTTTGGCCCCCTCTCTATCTTTCGTAGAAGCCCAAACTTGTGCTCACCCTGTCTGCTACTCCTTGATTGGTTGTCACAGTTGTCACGCGGATCGTGCGCACCAACCATTGATTCTGTGCGATCCAACGATGATCATTGCACACGTCGTGCCCTTCACAGTACAGTGTGGATGTCTCCCTCCGCGAGACTTCTATAGGAAGGAACACGATGCTGTCCATGGATAAAGTCGTCGAGCGGTCATGTCAAGTTTAATCAAGTCTGAAAAGCCTACTACTGCTACTACAACTCATGCACAGGGCAACATGGTAATCGACGGGACGCTGCAATTTATTGCCACTTGATTTTAATTAGACATATCCCATTTTACACAGCGCTCTCAATCTCACTTCCAACTGGGCCCTACGGCTAGTAAATTCTATGAGCCAAGGGCCCCCCTCGAGTAGATCTAACATTGCTAGAAATTAGTTCCGTGCCACTTGCATGCAGTGGAATCGAGGTCTACCATGAGCGTGTTTTCAATGCAGCTCTAAAGTGGAGATCGTGGCTGTTTCAAAAAAAAGGGAGTCGAAAAAAGGGTGGAGATCATGGTAGCTCTCGCCCCCCGCCTACCACACGTGTCCACTCGAGGACTACGAACGGTCCGGTGTTTGTAACCCCCCTTGACCTTCTTCTTCCATGAGCTCGTGTCATTTCCCCTAGTCTGTCTAGTCCCAAGACCCCAATCTACACCTGTCGCACGTGCCGAAGCTCCCTCGTTTGCACTACCTCCTTCCATTGGTGCGCCATGAAGCGTACGCATGGAGACGATCCAGAGGTGAAGACAGTTGAAGGCGCAGCAGCAAATGGCTCGGTCGTCGCCAAGCAGGCGGAGGCATCTTCTCCGGGCACGAACGCCGCTCATCGCCGTGCCGTCGAGGGTGCGAGCTCATCCGTTTAGCCAGTAGCCGTCACCGCCGAGAAGCATGTGGTAGCCTTCACCGCCGAGCAGCAGCTGGTAGCCATCGCTGCCGAGCAGCAGGTAGTAGCCGTTGCCGCCGAGCAGTAGGTGGCCGACAACGTCGTGGTGCCAGCGGCAGATCTGGATGGGGGGCAGGCGGCAGGCGGAGGCAATCCGATGATCTACATCGATGACCCCATCGCCGTTCAAGAAATCTTCGACGCAATCGCGGAGAATGATGAGTTCGAGGAGGAGGTCCCTGATGAGGAGTCCGAGGTACTACATTGCTAGCTTCTCTAGTCGCAGTCGTAGTTTTCACTGTTCATACATAGGATTTGCGCAATCGTGAACAGATTGTTTTGCTCTTGAAGTAGGGTAGTATATATATGATTCAATCGGTTGATTGATGCATCTGCCATCTAGTCAAAAAACCCCAATCTGTCTAGTCACAAAACCCCAGTCTGCTTCTCTGCCATCTAGTTGAGTTTGCTAGTTGAGTGTTGATTTCGATACACATTAGGCCTATAACATTACATTTCTATTCCTAACTGAGCCCAGTGATTCAATTTTCCCCCAAAATAGTGAAAGGGCATCTGATGGTGTAGTTTTCTTAGGGATGGTTAGTGAGCCTGAGGCAGCAATGCACATAAACAATATAGGTTGTGCTGTTGGTATTTTGGTTCTCCGACTCCATCGTTGAAAAAAATGAGGCCCTAATTTTTCTCTCACATGGAACCTAAATATATAATCTTTGTATTGTTTCTGATCTATGAATGCATTGTATGATGCATTTGTATATCCCTGAATATTATTTTGTACGATTACATTTCAATTTCTTATTATGGCCAATGATTAAAATTTCCCCAAAGAGAGGCAGACACATTGGTGTAAATTTTTTTCAGGGATGAGTGAGCGAACCTGGGCCCATGTACAAGATCAATATAAGCTGTGAAATTGTTACTTGGCTCGCTTACGCCATCTCTGTAGAAACTTATGAGGCTGCAATCTTTATTCTACATTCATAGAACTATGATATTTGAATTATCTATTCCATGCATTCATAGTGTATAAGAATTACATTTTAGTTTGTCACCGAGGCCGATGATTGAAATTTGCCCCAAAAAAATTCAAGGGGAGACACGTATGATAGTGTCGTGTTTTAAGGATGGGTTGGTGAACCTGAGGCAGCAATGCACACAAACAATATAGGTTGTGTTGTTGGTACTTTGTTTCTCCAACTCCATCTCTGAAACAAATTATGAGGCCCTTGATTTATTCTCATATGGAACTACATATATAATCCTTGAATTGTTTCTAATCTTTTAATGATTGGTATGATGCATATGTATATGAATGGTTTTGATCATAAGTATTTCTAACATGTACCTGAAGATTAATTGTTTGGTTTTTTATTTATAATTACAATATTTAGGCTTGTTTTTGTACCTGTCTATGTATATCCTTGAATAATGTTTTGTACAATTACATTTCAATTTCTTATTGTGGCCAATGATTCAAATTTGCCCCAAAAGAGAGGCAGACACATTGGTGTCAGATTTTTTCAGGGACAAGTTAGTGAACCTAGGGCGATGTACAAGAACAATATAGGCTGTGCAATTGTTACTTGGTTCACTTACGTCGTCCCTGTAGAAACTTATGAGGCCTTAATATTTATTCTACATTCATTGAACTATGATATTCGAATTACCTATTCCATGCATTCAGTGTATAGGAATTACATTTTAGTTTGTCACCAAGGCCGATGATTGAAATTTGACCCAAAAGAGTTTAAGGGGAGACACATATGACGGTGTCGTGTTTTAGGGATGGGTTGGTGAACCTGAGGCAGCAATGCACACAAACAATATAGGTTGTGTTGTTGGTACTTTGGTTCGCCAACTCCATCTCTGAAACAAATTATGAGGCCCTAGATTTATTCTCATATGGAACTACATATATGATCCTTGAATTGTTTATGATCTTTTAATGATTGGTATGATGCATATGTATATGAATGGTTTTGATCATAAGTATTTTTAACATCCACCTGAAGATTAATTGTTTGGTTTTTTATTTATAATTACAATATTTAGGCTTGTTTTTGTACCTGACTATGTATATCCCTGAATAATGTTTTGTACGATTACATTTCAATTTCTTATTGTGGCCAATGATTCAAATTTGTCCCAAAAGAGAGGCAGACACATTGGTGTCAGATTTTTTCAGGGATGAGTTAGTGAACCTGGGGCGATGTACAACAACATTACAGGTTGTGCAATTGTTACTTGGTTCGCTGACTCCATCCCTGAAGAAACTTATGAGGCCCCTAGATTTATCCTACATTCACTCTGATGCAATTATTTGTCATTGTGTTGAGATGAAATGATATATGAACCGATCAAACTATTGCCGAGATGCTTTATCTTTGATATCCATGGATATATTGTCTTACATATACATGTTGTCAATTCTTGAGTTGTAATAATATTCAATCATATGTATGAATTCTAAGTTATGTTCTTAAAAATCAACAGGAGGATGATGATGAAGTGGATGATAGCAAGGTATCCAGGGACAACAAGAGCCGCTACGTGCTGAGGCGGTTACGGCGTGGGCTAATCCGTTTCCACCATAGGGGAGACTGTTTTTCCCATTCTGTGGCGGAGCAATCAACGTGGACCTCAACAGCATGATCCAGCACGCGGAGGGCATTGGAAGAGGCGGAGGCAGAAGGCATAGGCCGATTACCTTGGCGTGGCACGCAGCCTACGGCAAATTCCTCCGGGAGTATGTCAGGACTGGCCTGTATCCCATCGACTAGGCTGTCGCTGCTTCCTGCTAATAAACCCCTGCCCTGCTAGGCGTCTCCGTGTCCCGACCTCCTGTTGCAGCCCCTGCTTTTATTTTGTTCTAGTTAATTATTACCTGTGTGTGGCATGTAAGACAATATATCTGTGGTGTCTCTGGTGAACCTTCTATATTAATCTACTCCTTTATATGGAGTTCCTTAAAGTTTCTAGTGTTCAATTATATTTACTAATCGTGCTCATGCACACTACAAAATATTTCTAGTGCTCGATTATATTATAATTGTCAAGAAATACATCAACAAGTTAAATTGGTCGAAATTTTGTATTGAAGTAACTAAATGTATCACACACATAATAAACTAGAAACTAAAATCTAGTTCAAACACATAATGTATCACCACCACTTGTTGTCGTCCTTGACTTGCTTCCCCTTCAGCCGCTTGATGTCGCCACCGGCCCAAGATCCCTGCTCGTCCTGAAACCGCTTTCTGTCCTCCTCGCGCTTCTTCTCCTAGGCTAGCTTGCAACCAAGGCATAGCCCTCTCGCAAAAAACCCCGCATTAAACATCCCATCTTTCATGGTAATGAGCTTACTGTACAACTCGTACGCCATGTAGGCGTCTCTGGCTGCATACTCAAGGCGCACCTGGCTCATCGGCTTCCACTCCCAGTAGTTGTGATCAAGTCGCTTCAATTTCTTCAGTTTTTCATAGGATTTATCGATGATTTCTGCTGCCAGATCACCCATGCCATCCTTCGCTGGGTATGATTTGATCTTGTACAGATTTTGTATGTCGATGTGGTGCCCCTCTGGGATTTTTATCAATGCACGAGAAAGCATAATTGTGTCATTTGTGATATCCACGCTAGTGAAAGTTATCCCTTTCTTACACAATAACTCGACCAGAGCCAGACAACGCATCTTAGTTGGTTTACTCCTGCACTTAGATGGTTCTAGGGATGTAAGGGAACAAGGGATGCAGAAGTGATGATCTCAAATTTAAATTTCACATACCTGCAGAAGTGGTAAATGAGGACCTCCTCATGTATGGCGATTTGCACGACAGCGATTTCTTGTGGAGGATTTTTTCGCTTATTTGCACGGGTGTACTCCAAGTCTAGCCCCACAAACTTGTGCTTCTCTTTCTCAAGCGATTGCTCAAACCTGGTGAGAGTTGTCTCCACAGTCGCTTTATCATTTGTGTACACCACTGTCAAAGTCGTGGTGCCATGGGCAAGGACCAAGTGGGTCTCTTTTGTGTGTTTCCCATCGCACATGCCTGCAAGGAAATGGGTGAAAGGAAATGCCTGCAAGGAACTGCCTGCGAGAGGAAGAAGAAGATGAACCGACGGTTCCAGAATAGAGGAAGAAGAAGCGCCCAGGAAAAACTGCATAGGAATGACTAAGGAAGAGGAATGACTGCAGAAGAAACGTGGTAACTACAACTTTCAGTTTGAGAACTCACCGTGGTTACGTGGAGATCATGGCAGTGCTGCCGGTTCAACAAGTGGGGCAGTTCCTGCGAGAATATGAGATTAGCTGTGCATTTCCTATGCGAGAAATTGAGAGAAGTCATTTATATTTTGTCTTTCATAATTAAACACAATGAAGTTGGTACAGCCCAAGAGATTTGAACAAAAGAGATTTGCTAGTTTAACATACAACAACACTTATAGGCCCAACATGGCAGAACTTGGAGAGCCCCAGAACTTGAGCTACCACAAAGACCTCGTTAGAGGTGGCAGAATTGGTGCGGGTGCAACCACAGCGACAACGAGCTCGGATTCTAGAGGAGGAAAACAGAACCGAGCATGGTCGACAAGGTGATAGATCTCACCGGGAATCAATTCTCGTCCCCGACCGTGCCATCGGTGCGTCCACGGTGAGGGCGAGCTCCGACTCGGGATGGGCAGGAGAGCGGGGCCGAGCAGCTTCGTCACTTCCCAGCTCTGCGCCATGGCTGCGACCACAGATTGCCGCTCCGGGGAAGAAGACGCGTAATGGATGCAGGCGCGAACGCTGCAAGCAGGGAGGTGAGCTGGGCCAAGCAGGTTCGTCCACGTCCCAACTCCGCGCCATGGCTGCGATGCCCCAAAGATTGCTGCTCCGGGGAAGAAGAAGACGCATAATGGATGCAGGCGCCAACGCTGCAAGCCTAATTGACACCTAAGCGACGGGAGCGATAGGAGCGACATAACGGCGAGAACTAACAGGAGGGGCCCAACTTGACAGCCGTTAGCTTGATTTTTTATATTGAAACGTAAAGTTGAATTCGTGCTGAAAAAGACCCTCTAAGTATTTGGCACACCAACTGTAGTCATCACAGATGATTTCAGGGAACTTGGGTACCGAGTTGCCTAGACACCCCAACTTTCGAGCCGCAAAATGATATTCTCCCAAATAACTCCACGCAAGAACCACCCTTTTTCTGGTCCACAACGCCAAAGTCATGCTTCCAGTTGAAGTAACTTATGAATCTCCTCGGGTCATCGAGTACAACAAAGAAACCTCCAAGGTGGCACTCGAACATGACATTGATGAACTCGAAGAAGCTCGAGACGTTGCTCTACAAAGAGCGGCCATATACCAATAGAACCTACGCAATTATCACAGCCGTCGATTATGTCCCAAGTCCTTGGTCGTGGGGGAGCTGGTCCTTCACCTCATGAAAGATGGTTCAAGCTAGAATCGTCATGGGAAGGACCCTACATCGTGACATGAGTAATCCTCGGCGGAGCATATCGACTCTAGGACAAGAACACTGGAGTCAAGTACTCCAATCCATGGAACGTTGCGCAGCTGGGACGGTTTTATGCTTAGGATTTGTACTTTCAGCAATTTACATTCAATAAGGCCTATAACCAGGCTTTTCAGCCAAACACTCATACTTTACTTTCAATAAGGCCAATGTCCAGGTGATTACGCCAAAACATGTACCTCCGTATACGATGATAAATAAAGATAAGTCCCCAAAACTCAGTCTCAGTTTCAGTTCTTCTACTTTTTATTTTCCATCCAATACTCGGGTTCTTAATCGATAAAATTATCTGCATAAAAATTTATACCCTAATGCTCGGGAGCGCCGATGCACAACGCAATAAAATCTTTGGCTTCTACGCTTGATGGCTCCAAAAATAGTCATCTTTTCCCGCGTTTAAACATTGTTTTTAGTCAAGAAATTGACAAGAAACTCTCTATCCTTGCCACTAATGACTAATAATTGCAAAGATATGCAAACTATTAATTTGATTTGTGTTGTGCAGGAAATCATGCTTTTTAATGAGAAATCAGGAGTCATAATGAAGGTTTTTAGGAAGTCCACACAACCAAGTAATTCTAGAGCAAATGCTAGGCATGTGCAGCTGTAACAACCACTGGTATAGGTAGAGTTCGCCTGTACCATGTGGCGGCATCTTTGTCTCGTCAAACCCTACAACTTTCGTGAAGATGCCTATATATTTTGAGGCCTTAGCCACCACGTAGAAGGCTGCCATTCTCAGATTGCATTACAACACCACCAAAGGAGATCCACACCATAGTTCATCCCTTCCATCTTATATCCCCTCCATTAGCCATAGCCATTACTTTGTACTTGAGATATCCTTGTGATTCAACGACCATTGTAAGAATATTTGATTTCAATCTAAGTATTTTGCACAATATTTTCTATCCTTGATCTTATTGTTATGAGTGAGTAGTCCTCACGGGCTGCGGGTTGGGGAGAAACCTCGTAGTGATTATGTGCATCTAATTTATGGGAGTATTGTGTACTATTTGAAAGAGGGATTTGTAACTTTTTTCTTTGTCTCTTGCCTCGATCTTTGGACTTGTAGGTGTAACACCCTCAAATCGTCCCTATGCAAGTTTTAGCGCTTTCCGCCAAACCCGCATAGAAACGATTCAAGGACGCCTACCAGGCACTTGCGTGCGGGTGGAAGACGAAGTAATACCATTACACATTAGTCCATGATGGAACCCACAGAACATATATATATATAACAACGACTCCATGAGTCAAGAATACAGATATACTATACAAAGATTCAAATCACCTTGAAAACGATAGAGCGTCCGACTATGGACAAGATGCGAATGGGGCTAAGAGCCCTGAAGAATAACCAATGGCGTCCATAACCCTGCCCAGGCCAAGCCGGAAGGGTAAGCCTGCTAACGACGTCGATCTCAAACCTGCTAAAACAAAAGGGGTGCCGACAAAGGACAAAGGAAAAAGAGGAGCGTCAGTACTGAGGCTAGTACACGGCGTGGCTAGAATTCGGCGGCTCTCGACTACATAGGTATGGTGGACTGAAGCGGCAGCGAAGAATGCACTAAACAACCTATAGAGACTCAATACAACTGTCGGCTATTAGAGAGGGATAAGAAAGACCTATCCGGAACTAACCTTATACTAACACCAATCATACCCATCCCGGTATTTCCCCTCGAGACCAAACGAGGAAGTCAAACCGAGGAACTCACACAGTTGGTAGTTTTATTCAATCCATTATAGTTGAAGCACTTACTAGTCAGATATAGATAGCATAAGTCATCCTGATAGTATAAGTAGTGGGCAGTTTTATTTAACCATTCGGTTGTAGTTGCAGTACTTACTAGTCAGATACGATTAGCATGTGACATCCCAAACCCAGCAATTGTTGGCACTTTTATTTCATTCCATTGGAGTTGCGATACTTACTAGGCAGGTATAACCTGACACGATACACCCCAGCTCCACCAGTTGTTGGCACTTTTATTATCCATTCCATTATAGTGAAGCTGATTACTAGTCACATATTAAGTCAAATTTATAGCACTACTTTAGTTATGGTTGTCCATGATCGAGATACTATGCTCCAAGTCGTCTATAACCGCGGACACGGCTTTCAGAAAGACTTACCCTGCAGGGGCGCACAAATAGCAACACGCGCACGATCAACCTCGGAAAAACCAAATCAAAACCCAACGAGGCTTTCACGACAAAGCAATCACAGGATTCATAAAATATTTCAGGGGCCACCCCACTAAGCTACCCACGACGAAGTTGGCCGGCTCCGAGACGGACCCAGGGTTTGTGTGGACGGCGGTAAACGACTGGGAACCCGAAAGTGTGACTAGGCTTGTCGATACAGCGAAAACGTGTCATGATCCAAAACAGTACAGGTGCTCCACGCACAATCGTAAATAAAACAGTAAAGTATGGCATAGGTACAGGATAGTAATAAAGCCCCAAACTAGTTTGTGGCCCCAAGAAATAAGAAATGAATCAAGCTTTGGCTAAGGGGATTCATGGTCCCACATGCAGATAGTGCGATAGTCAAGGAACAGGTATCAAGTACTCGGGGTCCTACGGGACACAAGTGAGCATGGAAGAACCAAATAACATCTATTGCCCACCGATGCCTTTGCATTAGTTATATCTATTCTCAGCAATTTAATAGTTGTATTTAAAGTCATGATCCTCTCCACCGTAAAGCATATGACAACATTCCAACAACTGTGTGGTACTTCACGACACGGGATCGCACCTGAGCAAGCGACTACGACTCGCAAGGCCATCTATCTACCAAACAACAGGTAATAGGAGGTGTCCAAGGCAATATAGAGGCTGCAAGGTGTATAAATGGTGCACGGAAACTAAATCATCACAATACGGGTAGCAATAGATCAACGGGAGGAAGTAAAGACTGTAAATGCAAAATAGGTAGAAAGGGGGAGATTGCTCGCCTAGAAAACACTGCCGAAGGTTCATATCCAGAGAACTTGTCGACACTCGCATCAACTCATCAGCCTAATCCACAAAGAAGCAAACACTAGAAGAAACACCGGATGCAATATTTAATACTACGGCAGAAGATCCGGCATGCTTATGATATGATGCATGGCATGGCACAGATGCGGTGCAATTAGGCAATATTAAGAGGAACCGGGGTCCTGATAATTAATTACACGGTTCAAGTTATTTAGAACCCCCACAATTTAGATGTTGAATTAACAGGGCGAAACATGGCATCGGTTCGCTACACAAATTTAAATGGAGCCGATATAAGACTAAAATAGCCCGCATATAGACTCGATATTTAATTATGCGGTGAATCGGCATAATGCCCCCAAACCACAAACATGTATGAAAGCATGATGAATTTATATGCAACAAATTTTATATATAGCATTTAAAAAATAAGGCTTGGGAAAAGTTCACACATATAGGTCGGAAGATCTTGGATTCCGGGGGTTCGGGTCTGGGTCTCAGGGTTCAGGGTTCTACGGGATCGGTCTACGGAGGTCGTCGCAGGTCTTGGTGTGGCGTCAGCGGCTCATTGGTTTTGCCCTGGTCAGTGTCGATCTTGCTGTTACGAAGAGCTTGTCGGCCTCGTGTCGGATCGGTCTTGGCGTTCGGGATGAAGCACTTGGCGTCCGGGTTCTCGGGCATCGCATCCGGGAAGGAGTACTTGTCGCATCTGTGGTCTTCGGGTCCGGGGTCTCGGTCATCGAATGCCGGAGGAGGTCTTGTCAAACCGGCGTTATCACCACTAGGTTCCATGTCAGAGTACTTGATGTTCCGTGACGAAGATCTTGGGAGGGGCATCGCCGTGTCCGGTTTCCGTGTCTAGAACTTGTCGTCCGTGAATATCTTGGCGTACCGTGAATCTAGCATCGCGCAGAAGATGGCTTCTCGTCTCGGTCTTGTGTCTCACACTCTATTCAACATCTTCACCATCGGTACTCATCCGAGTACACTAGCACTCACACATCGACAGGAAAATAACGCTACAACACACAGAGGGAGGCCAAGACAGGGGGTGGGGTCACTTGTGGTTTAGCCAACAGGGCGCAGCCACGGGAAGGCCGACAGCAACGAGCATGCAGCAACGACGAGGAAGGCGCCGCAATGGCCAGGGATGGTGCGGCGCGGGGGTTCGGTGAAGGAGGGGAAGATGACGAGGGTGCTCGGCCGAGGTGCTCAAGCGGGAGACGGCCGAGGCGGGCCTGCGCGTCCGCGGCCAGAGACGGGGAAGGCGGGACCTAGGCCATGGCGACGAGCTCGGGTAGGGCGGCAGTGCAGAGGGGACGCCAGCGGCGGCGGCACCGGTGGAGGGAGGAGAGGCGGCCGCAAGCGCCTGGGAGGCCGCATGTGGCGAAGGTGAACCGCGGCAGCGGCGGCCTCGAAGGGGAGGAGGCCAACGGGGACCCGGGGCCACGATGGTGGGGCGGTCGAGGCGGCGATGCGAGCCGGCCGCGGGAGGTGGGGGCGATGGCGACGGCGCCTCAGGCGGGGGTAGGGACACCGGACAGGGAGGCGGCGTGCTCAGGAGAAGAGGCGAGCTACCGAGCGGCGGCTATTGGCGGCGGAAGGCGGACGAGGGAGAGGCGGGGTGGAGGAGGAAAAGCGGGGAAGGGGATGGGGACGGGGTTTGGTGCGAGAGAGAGGAAGGCAGCAGGTGGGGCCAGGGGGAAGCAGAGGCGGTCGGGGTGGCAGGTGGGAACCAGGTGGGTGGGCATGCGGGCCAGGGGGTGGGTGGTTGGGTCGGTGTGGGCGGGAGTTTGGGGCAAGTGTGGGGCCCGGGGCCAGGCTGGCAGGAGGAGCGGGAGGAGGGGATTTTTGGATGGCGACGCGTGGGAGGAAGGGTGCGGTTGGTGGGGTGTTTGGGGGAGAAGGAGTGGCCGGCTGCAGGGTGGGGTCAAGCAGGAGGGTGGTGGGCAGGGGAGGGAGAGGGTGTGGCGGCTGGGTGGATTAGGAAGGGTTGGGGTACGTAGGAAAAAGGTTAGGGTTAGGTCTGATCTGGTCTTGTTTACTGGGGGTGGCCAGTTGGGTCGGTTCGGCCCGGTTTGGCTGCCCCCTAAAAAAATAATATAAATATTTTATTTGTTTAAAATGGGGCTTTTGAAATCCGTTTGTAGACGAAACAAAATATTTCGGCCAAGCCCGGGTTTTGTATTTGAATAAAGATGGGGATATTTAGAAAACAAAACTAGGCTTTTCGAAAATAGTTTTAGACAAAAACCATGCATGATGACAACGATGTTCAAATGCAATGTGGCATGATGACATGAGCATGCGGTCATGACGATGCAATGCACAAAAACACAGCGATTTCTAGTAGTGGTTTTAGCGGGGCGCCACAGTAGGCACGCAAGACCCTGAGATCGATAAAGGCTTTGTTGGGGATATGCTAAATGTGTATCACCATTGCATGTCTCTAATCCGGCTAACCCGGGTGGCCCATAGTTGGTAGCATGGCCTATGGCCTGCTGGGCGGCCTAGTTAGATGGAACCAGAAGGGAGGCCCATGCTAGATAAAGGAAGGCTACATGAAGTCACCGACCTGCTCGGAGCCTTGGAGTACAAGACATGAAGACTAGTTAGTATTAGTGTAGGACTCTGTAACCTGTCTGGAAAGGACCTTTCCCCTGTAAGCCTAGGTTCTGGTGCCTTTATTAACCGGACCTGTGGGAGCCTTTAGGGCGCAACCATAGTAGTGTGTAGCACAATACCTCGCACGACAAACAAATCTCTATAACTCGGCGTATTGCCATTATAGTGATTTATAGCAGGAGTAGAGTTCCACCACCATTATGGAACTTCAACCTAGGTAAGCTATGTTACCTCGTACTCGTCAACTCTCCACCTTAGCAATACCAACCGCTTATAGTAATAACCTACTAGTCGATCTCATTCATAGAAAAAAGAGAGCTAATGATGTGCATAGTGATGTCACCGTTAATCCCAAGTAAATCCCTCACATAGAGCCGTAATACCCCTTATGTCACTAGAGTTCCCAACCTGCAGATTAGTCATTACTCATACTCCCTATACCTGGCTCAATCCTCAGGGGCTTGGGTACCTGACAAGTCCTTGGATTGAGGCAAGAGAGGATACAATAATCATCTTGTCATACAAACTAATACATGATCCCATCTATGATAAATAACATGAACAAAATCTACATGTAACATCCCAAAACTCTAATCCAAGGTTATTAAGATCCAAATCATCAAAATTAGGGTTAACAAAAACTTTTCCATTTAAAAATATTAAAGCATTCATATGTGTGTGCATTTTAAATAGGAGATGTTTTGAATTGCCATGATTAGGTGATCCATTGATTGTAAAATGATTCTTAGGTGAAATAAACATCATCTAGATCATTCCCAAACAAATCCCAAAGAAAAACAAATCAAAATGAATAAAAGAAGCAAATGGTCATTTGTGCCATTTTAATCATCATGCCTACTTTGGCTATTCCTAGAACTCAAAACCTTACAGAAACAAATGTGGATCTTTGCACCCCTTGCTAGTACAAGTAGTGATGTACCAAGGCCTACTTTGTGATGTACCAAAAACTTTCAAACACTGAATTTAAATGACATTTGAAAATTGAATGTAGTTCATATGTATAGATCACACTTATTCAAAAACCACTCAAATGAACTCCATTTTCAAATCCCAAGCAACCAGAGATGCTCAAGCATGTGATCACCAACTCCACCAAAATTCAGCCCAAAATTCAAACATTTTTCTCTTGCGGCCATTGTGTCGAACACCTGGTAGACAGAATCAGATTGGCCTAACTATTATTGTTTTTTATCAAATCTTGTCGAGCTATTTGAGTTGCATTGATCACTCTTGCCCCCCCCTAAGTCCAACCAGACCCTCACCAGCCTACCCCTTAGCTACAACAGCAGTGGAGCGCCGCCACATTTTGGTCACCGCCGGCCGAACATGGGCAAAGCGCCACAGACAATGCCGCGCCGTTCTAGCACCACCACTAGCTCCGCCTAACCCTACCGCACCTCCCTGCCCCTTCCCCAAGCCCAGCTAGGCCCTGGACCACTCCCCAGCCTTGTCGCCCATTCTCTCTGCGCGCAGGTAGAGCGCCCTCGCCACCAGCACGCCACATACCGCCCCTCGACCCTAGAAACCCGCCAGACACGGCCGTGTGCCGCCGCGAGACCCACAGTTGCAGAGTGCCGCGTCGAGCACCGCCTCTGTATCCCAGAGCGTGGGACGCTCCCGACCAAACGCCACCGCCCCTAGCCGCGCATTTAAGCCGTAGAGCACCGCTAGGAGACATGCCACCGTCCCCTACCTCCAGCCGCGACGATAGCTCGCTGTACAACCCTCGCCGGAGTCACCAGCCCATCCTGTTCGGTCGCCTCGTCGACCTATAAAAGGAGTCCACCCTAGCACAAACTCCTCACACCATCTCACTCCCCTCTCTCCACTGATCCTTCCACCCCATCCCCGGAGCAAGGTGGGACACCGTTCGCCAGAATTTTGCCGGAGCTTGCCGTAGTAGAGGAGGAGAGGTGCCGTTGATTGCGACTGCCCCAGGAGCTGCCGCGACCATGCTTAGAACCACCGTCGTCCACCAGCTCGATCGCCCCCATCACCACGTCTAGCTGTAGCATAAAAAGTATAAAACTTGAACTATCTAGATAACCTTAGATGTCATTCTATGGCATGAGATTGAGATTAGCATCCCACCTTAGTGAACACTCTTAACTTAGTAGTTTAGAGCTAAACCAAAACTTGAGTCACTTTAGATGGGATTACGTGGTGAAAATGAATTGTGAAAACCTTGAAATGATGAGTCATTCTATTGAGATGTTTTGACATGTGTTGAGAAACACAAATGGGTTATGATGATGAAAATGTTGAGGCATGAGCCTTAACCCTTTTACAAAAACTGATGGTTGGATTCGGATGCGATACCATTCCAATTTTACCGTACAACCACAATACCTGAATTGGGTAAGGCTTAGCCAGAAATTTATATGCATTAGTATTAGTTCCCTTGCGGGAGAGGTTTGAGCTGGGGCTACCTCTCCATGTTGTCCACCTATGCAGTGCCGAAGATGATAGATGGTCATGGTTGGGAGGCCATGCTCATAGGAGAGGTGCTTATACTAGGGTGTGTAAAGGAAAGGTTATGTTTGATTATCTGGATACTAAGTATGATGATTCAGGGTTATCCCTAACAGATGTATCGAATCTTGTGGTGAAAGTGTACCACCTCTGCAGAGTGTCAAACTATTCGAATAGCCGCGTCTGCGATTATGGACAGTTGGAGTGGCCATATTGTTTCATTGTCAGATTTTTTCAAAATAACTTATGAAATGAATGATGGATCTTGACTTAACCACAATAGGGTTGTGACTACGACAATAGCTTCCCAACTCAAGTGATTCTAGAACTTTATTTTATCTTTCTTTGTTTCAGAACTCAGCTTAGGTTTCAAACTTAACTTTATAGTTAAACTTAGAGTTAGCATTTACTTTAGAACTATACTACTTGTTAGGGGTATTTTGCGAGTACTTAAAGAGTACACATGGCTTTTGTCCCTGGCTATTCCTATGGCCAGACTATGAAGGAGACTACCAAGATTACGGACATCAGGACGACTATGATAACTAGGACTATCTGCCATCGTTAACATTGCCTGTGCCCCTGAAGATGGACCCCACCGCTACGCTTATTATTTATTCCACTACTTGTTGTATTAAGACTGGATCTTGAGATCCTTATTTGTGTAAGACCTTATTTATGGTTTGTAATGGATGATGTACTGTGATATCCAATCTGTTATGTCTCGCAAAAATGGTAATCCTAGGATTGCGATGTATGACATAACAGGCATCTGGGATTAAAAATCCGGGTGTTGACACTACATGGCTAGGTCGAAGCCCTTAGCCCAAAGAGATGAAATCAACAATCATAAACATTGCAATGGAAACCATGACATTGATAGCAAATAGTCTTACAATGTCACCAATCGAAGATGCGATCTACTATTACAAGTGGTGGAATATGGCTATGGTGGTGGAGAAGGGTTTGAATATTAGATCTAAGTCTATTCCTCCGATGGCTCTTCGGTGTTGTGGATGTAGGTTTCTAGGGTTCTGCGGGGGTCTCCGAGGCTCTGTTTGTCGTCGCCCAAAGCCTCTTTATATAGGGGTCTCTTCACGAAAGTTGTTCTGTTTGACCTAGCGGTGTTGATGGCAACTATACGGCCAGAATTTTATTCCCGCCGTATAGTTGGTCGTTAAAGCTCCTGTCTCCACTTCACGACCCCTGGTTCTTTGGGTTGTTGGAAATCTCGTATCTTTGACTTTAATGTTGTGATTCCCTCATCAAATGTCATTATCTGCGCAGGGAAAAATAGAAAGAAAGGATTGCATACCTCTTTGATCATTAGGCATTAGTGGCAGGGTTTAGAGAGATATTTCATGAAAAATATGAATAATATCCAGTTTAAATGTGGATGTAGATGGCTATATTTCATAGCCATCAGATACCAGTGCGAGTATCCTAGGCATGATGGAGAGCATAGTGGAAATGAAGGACGCAGGAGAAAACCTCACAAGGAAGCACCACGTCCAACAAGCAATCGCGACATGCGCGAGGATTCGCACGGAGGAGATAGCAATAAGGCTAATCCACCACCGCCACCACCATGGTCGCCACCCAGCAGTCACCATGGCGGAGGTCCTAGTGGGTCCCATGGATCACACCACAACTCCCCTCCCCATGGCAGAAAAGCAAAGAAACCGGAGCCGTACGATGCACGATCATGCCTTGATAAGATCCAAGAAGAATGAGAAGAATCATACTCGGGACCATGTTGTTGTAAACCGGTTATCCGGGCCACAACTTACGCCAAAGGTCTCCGAATTGACAAGACTATCAAGCCCTATGACAACACTGCCAGACCTATCACGTGGTTGCAGGATGCGGTGAACCAGCATACCACTATATGATGTAGTACACTATAGTAGTTGACATAACACCAATGAAACACCGTTCACTAGTATTACATCCCTCAGAGTGGTACAACAGAAACACAGCAGGTCCAAGACATGACTATAGATTTCAACTCGACTCTTTACAAAAGATCAAGAGAACACTCTAGGTTAAAGCGATAGAACGAAATTTCTTACAGAGAAGAACCAGAAGTAATAATTTAAAGCTATTTAACAACTAAGACTAGTATTTAAACTATTTGGCTTGCCATAGTTGCTAATGCAATGCTCTACAGAAGTAGGTTTTATGGCTAGAGTACCTCCTCCTATCTAAACAGAGACTTTGTCTTCACTTCACGTGATGTACATGTTGACTTCGTCGACTTAATTGAAGAACTTGAGCTGCCGATGATGGTTTCTTGAGCAGAAATTGATGTTAACATCGTCTTCAATGGCTTAGAATATAGCAAGGGTTAAGAAGGTACGGTTGAGTACGAGCGTACTCAATAAGTTCACTAAAAAGGAGTGTATGATGCACTATCTCTACAGCCACAGACCATAGCTCGTAGGCAATGCAGGTTTTCGTAAGCATTTGTTCAAAGGTTGCTTTTATTCTGAAAACTATGTCCGATAGCCTTCACAGGTTGACCAGAACATTCGTGGGGTTCCTTTCCTGCCACGTTCATAGCTCCTTCCCAGAACAGGGAGTAACATGTCACAATTCTTACACTCTGTAGAGGTGAGTTGCTTTACCCATGAGAGATCAACTCCTTGTTGCACAATCGGGTAGCTTATTCCCGTCCACAATTCCATGATGTGGGGCCCAGTAGGTGATCCAAGCCAATCACTGCCCTCTCTGTGATCCCATATGTTTGCACGATCCTTCGGGGCTGACTGCACCTCCGTTAAATGCCCTTTCGGGCAAGCTACAACCCTGATGAGTTCTCGAAGACTCTATCAGCTGGTTATGCCCCTGGCAAGCTCCATAATGGTCTAACTATACCTTCGGCAGCCGCTCACAGATAATCTAGATACCAAAACCGTGGGGCCTAAGGGTTCCCACCCATATGATAGATGTGCACAAGGAATCACATTGTCACGATAAGGTCATCTTGCCTACATATGAAAGGAAGAAGATACAGCTAACTTCTCTGTCCCATTCCAAATCTCATGGTTAACGCGTAATATACGGTGCTAGAATCACTGGCGACATTGGTTGTTAAGTCCTAGATATTATGTTCCTTTACCACTGGAATTGTATCAATAGATTATTACCACTTGGTAAATAATCCATAATCATATTATTATGAAAATAGTATTTTCTGTCCTTTTTGAAATGCAGGTGTTGACAATATTTGAGTTACAAGCATTTGATAGAAAATAATCAAAGGATATGAGCAAGTTGTGAACTTGCCTTTTGGTGATTGCAAGATTATGCACTCATGGTCTTTAGGACATTAGAAGATCCAAATTATGAAAGTAACATCATTGGTCTGGTAAGGACTAATGTTTAAAGTCGCAGGATGCAATTATGCATAAGTAATGTAATGCGGTTTGATAAACGCATATCCCTGGACTAATCGTATCTAATATAGGGTTTGGATTTGTGATGATATCTTTGGAATATGTTGCACCTTTATACCAGCTTCACACATGTGCTTCTTGTTAAGGCTTGTGAGAGTGTGTGAAACAATATGTAAGTACAACAAGTAGTATTCAATACTAAAGCACTCAAATTGTTATGGTATCTAAAAGCTTTCTCAAGCAATATTGTTAATCAATTAGGGATTTTAAAGAAGTGTTTAAGGATTAATTTTAATGTTTCTTAAAAGAATAACTTTTGAGGAAAATATTACTTTACAAAGTAAAAGCATTTAAACTTAAAGTTAATACTTTAAGGTGTTCTTCTTAATTACAAGTATTTAAGTAGAAAGCAATTAGTATTTTTGAATAACTATTCTACTAGCAAATGGATACTTTTAACACTCCATGAAGGCAAGACAAAAGTATTATGTCTTTATGGAAGTGGTGTTCTCTTGATTTTATAAGTGAATAGCATCATTTACCTATTATAGAATTAATGCTTATTTCTTTACACATGAGGATGGCACTTAAAGACTCTGTTTAGCTTTTAAAGTGGATTCCCAGCTTGTAAAAGAATTAGTACTCAAATCTTGATGATTTTATAATTGATAAACTGTTTTTGGAGAGCAAGATTTACTTAATCCTAAATGGTATTTTTAGTAGGTGTAACTGTAATTGGTTAGACCTATCTTAACTTCATTTAAACATAATTTGCACTTGTTATTACACTTTTAGACTTCCAACAATTAATTGTAAAGGCAATAGTAAAGATTTAGATATTTCTAAGGAATTAAAATAAAAGAAAAGGGTTAATAAGATTTATTAGACCTTTACCTTTTATTTTACTTTAATTGTGAAATATGATATTTTTAAGGTGTAGATTTTATTTTTGTGTTCATTTTGGTACATTATATGTGTTTTGTGATTTTTAAATAATAAGATATGTTTTTTATAAATTTTATCACCTTATAAATACTTAATAAATAATAATATTTATCTAAGTGATTACCTAAATCTATGAAACAATTTTGTAAATTTAGATTTTGTATTTCTAAGAATTTTGGTTATTATTTATATTTTTCTCATTTACCAATATTAAAATATGAATTTTCAAAGTATTATTACTTATAAAATCTTGAATAAATAATAATTATTTAAATAGTTGACACAATAATGTTTGTTAATAAAGTTAAATTATAGATTTTATTTTTCTGAGTATTTTGATATATTATATACATTTTTCTGAATTAAAAAACAAAAGATATTCAATTTTTTAGATTTAATCATTTTTATTAGATTCCTGAAATTATATTTATATTTAAACTTATTTGTTTTATCTATTTACTAAACAAAGAAAACCTTTCATACTCAGACTAACCTAGTCCCAGCCACTGACCTGGGGGGTTAGGGCCACGTCACTTGCCACCTAGGCAAGGACCCAGCCAAACAGAGCTGGCGGGACCGAGGTGATCCAAGCGTGATGACACGATGACGTCAGTGACGGTCGGAGCTCACTATCGAGCAAGGACAGGTCGCTGGAGAGCGCGCGGGGCAAAATGGAAGGGCGTGCGCGATGGAGTAGTGCATGGCGAACCTAATAGTGGTGGTGCCACCCACTTTCGGTCACCGGAGCTACTCCGGTGACCACCTACTGCGGTGGCCGATAGTGGACTATGGCGCTACGGCGATATGGAGCTTGAGAGAGTGATTGGAGTGGTTCTCGAGGATGGCAGACTCACCCTGATGATGATGGAGAGGTCAAGGAGGCGCGGGGAGGCATGACGGCGACGAATCGACGACCATGACCACGACAACTGGCGGGATGCAAAGCTTGATTCCACACGATTCAAGGCACGCCAGCTTGCGTGCTTGGTCCGAGTCAAACAAGACCACGATAGCGCTTCCAGCGGTGGCTTCAGCGAGGCGAGAGGTGGTCAGACATGGCCGGAACAATGACTACCGACGAGTTAGGGTTTCGGGTGAGGAAGAGAGATAGCGCTAGAGAGCACGAGAGTGGATAATATCGGTATGAGAGGATAGAGGAGGATGCGGCGGTCTTATCAACACCTCTTAGGGGCGACGGCGAGCATCACGGTGGTCGAATTCGGATGATGACGGCGGACGGCATCGAAGGTATGCACGCATGTGCCTGTGTGCGTGAGGATGACGACGATGCTCACTTTGCAGAAAACCCCCCAAGTTTCCTCGAAATGAACCCGCGATCCTTCTTTCGGGCCCACCTGCCAGTGACTACCGAACAGGTGTGTGGGCTGCTTCTGGGTTGCTATTGGGCCGTGGCCGAGTGAGCGGCAAAGGAAAGGTGATGCTCGTGGGCGACAAATAGCGTTGTAACGATCTGGACCATAGGTCGATACTGTAGCGATGTGTCTTCCCTTTTTCTTTAATCAATTTCTATTTTTTGTTTTGTTTTCTATTTATGAATTCACTTCAAATCTGATTTCTTCAAGGTTTTATATCCTCAGAGTTCTGGTGTAATATTCCAAATGGTTTAAAGATTCATTATACTAAAAATTCTATTTATTTTTCTTTGTCTTTTTGAAATTCATGAATGTATGAAAGGTTCTTTTATTTAATAGAGTAAATAAAAATTAGGGTTTTGTGAATTTGTTTCTTCTAAAAAAAATCTTATGGACATGTGTTTAGTTCCGCCATGATAATGGTTATGACAAGAATTTACAATGTTGAATGATATTTAGAGAATTTCATTCGTACTTAGCCTCATAAAGCGATGAGATATATATTTATTATAAGGTACTAAACCTTGTGGTTTGTGAAGTGGTGCTTTGAATTTCATGATGCTTTATATTTGGTGGTTTCTCCCATTCCAACCCTACTTGTTTTATAGTGCTTAGGATTACCACAAAACAATCTCGGTTAGGTCATTATGAATCAATAACAACAATTGGTAGAGAAATACTAAGGTTTATTCAAATATAGGTATAAGGGGTTTGAGAGGATTTAATAACTCATGTTCAATTATAGGTAGAGAAAAATATCAAGGTTAAGACATGTTGCCATCATGTTTTGTGACCAAGGATAATAACTCAACTTAGATGGAGTTATTGAGATTACTTTACTAAAGTGATCTTAATGGTATAAGAGACTAGGTCTTTATCAGGGTGATACATCCATTTTGCATCACTATTCTATGTCTTAATTCACTATTATTCATTGATATATTTCGTATTGAGAGGTGATACTTATGTTATTTCATATATTTTTGCATGTTTGATGACTTTTGGAGCGTGGACCGCTGTAGTCAGGATTCTGATGGAAAAGGTGCTGTTTGGAGGCAAAATTCGTGAAGATCAGAAAATCCGGGAAAATATACGGAAAATCCTATTTTCCAGAAGACTAAGGATGCTAGAAGATGGAGTGGAGGTGGGCCACAGGGGGCCCACACCACCGCATGGCGCGGGCAGGCCTAGGTCGCGCCTAGAGGTGGTGTGGCTTCCCTGGCCCACTCCAGCCTCTCTCCTCTGGAGTATATCATCCCCACGAAACCCTAAGACTCGGGGAGCGACCACAGAAAGATTCTGCCGCCTCTACGGGGCAGAAAACACCGAGAGAGAAAGATCTCTTCGGCAGACAGATTTCTGCCGGGGGAATTCCTTCCCGGAGAGGGGAGATCGTCGCCATCAACACCACCATCAAGCTGGACTTCATCGGGATCATCATCATCATCACCACCATCATCACCATCAGCACCCTCATCACCATCTCCATATTGTTGTAACAATTGGTTGTATCTTGCTATAGTTCATAGGGGAAACTTTCCCGGTGTTGATTACTCTTTGTAGTTGATGCTATTGAGTGAATCATTGAATTATTGTTTATGTTCAGATTCTCATACATCATTATTCCATCTCTGATCATGATCCATATGATGTCTTGTGAGTAGTTCGTTTTGTTCTTGAGGACATGGGAGAAGTCTTGTTGTTAGTAGTGGAGTTGCATTGAGAAAGATTCAATAGATTGTTATTTAAGTTGTGGTGTACTTCTTCTAGTGGTGTCATGTGAACGTCGACTACATGACACTTCACCTATATGGGCCTAGGGGAATGCATTGTGTATTTGGCTACTAATCGTAGGGGTTGCCGGAGTGACAGAAACCTGAACCCCCGTTAGGAAACCATTGCACAAGGGACGTAATGGTCTTAGAGTTTAAAGCAGTGGTTAGGTTTCTACCTTAATTACTTTCTTGTACTTACGGATGTTTGCAAGGGGTATAATCACAAGTATGTATTAGTCTTGGATGGCGCGGTACATTAGCACAGGTTCACCCACACAACACTTAGCAAGCTAAAGAAGATTAATCGACTATATGAAGCGAAAGCACTTGACAGTCTTCCCATGTGTCCTCGTGAACGTTTGGTCATATTAAGAAATACAACTGGCTTGTCCTTTGCTGCATAAAGGATTAGGCCACTTGCTGCATTTATTCCTACTGTCTTTTATTTACTCGCACCTTGTTTACTTGCTTTATCGAACACCCCTAAAAATCCGTTTGCTAAGTATTTGCAGAGAATTCCTGATCCATACCACTAGCCAGCACCTTCTGCTCCTCGTTGCGTCCGACACTCTTACTTATCGAAAACACTGCGATACACCCCCTATACTTGTGGGTCATCAAGACTATTTTCTGGGGCCGTTGTCGGGGAGTGAAGCGCTATTGGAGAGTGGAACTGGTAAAGGAAACTTCTACTGTGAGTATTGTTTACTTCTGCTAGTTGCTTTATTTTTGTTATGGATAATTCGCTGAGTTTCTTATTTGGTAATGCTACTACCGTTGCTAAGGTAGTAGATAAGCCACCACCTGCTGAGAAAGATGTTTTCAAAATACCTACAAGAATTATTGATCGTGTTATGGAGAACTACTATGTTGGGGATGGAACTGTCCATCCGGGTGATCATTTACTCTTTATACACGAATTATGCGGGTTTTTCAAGTATGCAGGTATTACTACAGATCAAGTTAAGAAGAAGTTATTCTCATTATCACTGAAAGAAAGAGTTGAGGAATGGTATACGCTGCTGAAGAATGGTCAAGCTCTGGAATGGGAGGAAATAGTGCCTCTCTTTTATTCAAAGTTTTATCCTCCTAGTGAGATTCATAAAGATCGGAATCAAATATACAACTTTTGGCCTCTTGATGGAGAGAGTACAGCTCAAGCTTGGGGGAGATTGAAGTTACTAATTCTCAAATGTCCAATTCATGAGCTCCCCAAGAATATTATTATCAATAACTTTTATGCAAGGCTCCCTCTACATGACAAAGATTTATTGGATGCTTCTTGTGCTGGATCATTCACTCGTATGGAAGAAGAGGCTAAATGGGATCTTCTAGACCGTATTCAAGACAATGCTGAAGCTTGGGAAAATGACAAAGGTAGAAAGTCAGGTATAAATTATGATTATGAATGCATTGAATCTTTTATGGGAACTGATGACTTTCGAAATATTAGTAATGCTTATGGTCTTGATATGCAAGTTTTTACGAATTGCTTTAGAGCTTTTGCTTCCTATATCGAGATTCCAAAAAGGGGATGCAATAAGTACCATGCACCTTACATAGATATTGTTGACTATGCTCCTATTGGAAGTGCTGAGTATTGCATTACTGATCCCATCTTACCCGAACCTTATATCGAGAAGATTCCTTTCCCCAAAAAGGTAAAGGACCATCCTATGATAACTAATGTAATCACCAAAAGTGAAAAAATAACTGTAAAACCTGATGAACAAATAAACATTGAACCTGTGGTAGCAATTGTCAAAGACCTTGTCACTAAAAGCGTAGAAGATGGGCACATAGTCTTTTGTGAGGATGCTTCTAATATTGTTTCACATCCCAATAGAACTAAAAAGGCTAGTGTTCCTGTGCTTTCTGTTAGAATTGGTGATCATTGCTATTATGGTTTATGTGATATTGGTGCAAGTTCTAGTGTTATTCCTTATGAGCTTTACAGAGAAATTATGCATGACATCAGTCCCTGCGAGTTGGAAGAAATTGATGTGGTTATTCACCTTGCTAATAGAGAGACCATCTCTCCAATTGGTATCGTACGAGACGTGGAAGTCCTTTGTGGTAAGATTAAGTACCCTACTGATTTTCTAGTACTTGGTTCGGCTGCTAGTAAAACCTACCCTATCATTTTTGGTAGACCTTTCTTGAGTACTTGTGGATCTATTATTGATTGCAAGAGGGAGAAAATCTTGACTAAGTTTGGTGGGTAATCTTATGAGTTTGATTTTTCGAAATTTGCTAAAGAACCTGGCGAAGAGGAAACCCATAATGAGGATTTTAGGGTTGAACAACTTGCTTCTATTTCTCTTGCTCCTAACAATGCTTTGCAGCAATTTATGGAAGATCATGAAAGTGAAATCTTCATGGAAGAAAGGAATGAGATTGACAGGATTCTCCGTGCTCAACCTATGATGCTTAAGCACGACTTTCCTGTAGCAGACTTGGGTACCACGATGCCACCTAAAAAGGATCCTGTTTTTGATCTAAAACCTCTCCCTGATGATCTTAAATATGCTTATATTGATGATAAAGAGATATATCCTGTTATTGTTAGCGTTAAACTTTCAGGGAAGGAAAAAGAAAGGTTATTGGAAGTTTTGAGGAAACATCGAGGAGCTATGGGCTATACTCTGGATGATTTAAAAGGGATTTCACCTACTATATGTCAGCACTCTATCAACATAGAACCAGATGTGAAGCCGGTAGTGGAGCACCAACGACGTTTAAATCCTAGGATGAAGGAAGTGGTAAGGAATGAGGTATTCAAACTCCTTGATGCTGGTATTATTTACCCTATTGCTGATAGTGAATGGGTTAGTCTTGTTCATTGTGTTCCTAAAAAGGGAGGTATTACCGTTGTCCCTAATGATAATGATGAGCTTATGCCTCAAAGAATAGTGGTAGGCTATAGGATGTGCATTGATTTAGGGAAGTCAATAAAGTTACTAAGAAAGATCACTACCTGCTTCCTTTTATTGATCAAATGTTGGAAAGGTTGTCTAAAAAGACCCATTTTTGTTTTCTTGATGGTTGTTCTGGTTTCTCTCAAATTGCTATTAAACAACAAGATCAAGAAAAAACTACTTTTACTTGCCCTTATGGAACTTATGCTTACAAACGTATGCCTTTTGGTTATGTAATGCTCCTTCTACTTTCCAAAGGTGCATGTCTGCTATCTTTCATGGTTTTTGTGAGGAAATTGTAGAAGTGTTCATGGATGACTTTTCTGTCTATGGAACTTCTTTTGATAATTGTCTGCACAACCTTGATAAAGTTTTGCGGAGATGTGAAGAAACTAATCTTGTTCTTAATTGGGAGAAATGCCACTTCATGGTTAATGAGAGGATTGTTCTTGGGCATAAAGTTTCTGAAAGAGGCATAGAATTTGATAGAGCTAAGGTTGAGGCAATTGAGAAGATGCCATGTCCAAGAGACATCAAAGGTATTCGTAGTATCCTTGGTCATGTTGGTTTCTATAGGAGGTTTATTAAAGACTTCTCTAGGATATCAAAACCTCTCACTAATCTTCTTCAAAAAGATGTACCTTTTGTTTTTGATGATGATTGTAGGGAAGCTTTTGAAACTCTTAAGAAGGCTTTAACTACAACCCCTATTGTTCAACCACCTGATTGGAGTTTACCCTTTGAAATAATGTGTGATGCTAGTGATTTTGCTGTAGGGGCTGTCCTTTGGCAACGTATTGATAAAAAGTTAAACGTTATTCATTATGCTAGTAAGACTCTAGACGCTGCTCAAAGGAATTATGCCACTACTAAAAAGGAATTTCTAGCTGTTGTTTTTGCCTTTGATAAGTATAGGCCCTATATTGTGGACTCAAAAGTAACCATTCATACTGATCATGCTGCTATTAAATATCTTATGACGAAGAAGGACGCTAAGCCTAGGCTTATTAGATGGGTACTTCTTTTACAAGAGTTTGATCTACATATAATAGATAGGAAGGGTGCTGAAAATCCTATAGCTGATAATTTATCTCATTTGGAAGACATCTCTTTTGACCCTATGCCTGTTAATGATAGTTTCCCAAATGAACAGTTAGCTGCAGTAGGGGTGAGCTCGCGAGGAAGCCCTTGGTATGCTGATTATGCTAACTTTATTGTCTCCAAGTATTTGCCTCCAACTTTTACAGCTCAGCAAAGAAGAAAGTTCTTCTATGATTTGAGGCATTATTTTTGGGATGACCCACACTTATACAAAGAAGGAGTGGATGGTATTATGCGAAGATGTGTTCCAGAATATGAACAAAAGGAAATATTGCGTAAATGTCATGGTAGTGCCTATGGAGGACATCATGCAGGAGATAGAATTGCATAAAAGGTACTACAATCAGGTTTCTACTGGCCTACCCTTTTTAAAGATGCAAGAATTTTTTTTATCTTTTGATGAATGTCAGCGTGTTGGTAATATTTCTAGACGCAATGAAATGCCTATGAACTACTCTCTAGTTATTGAACCTTTTGATTGTTGGGGACTCGACTTTATGGGTCCTTTCCCTCCTTCGAAGGGTTACACTCATATTCTTGTTGTCGTTGATTATGTTACTAAGTGGGTAGAAGCCATTCCTACGAAAAGTGCTGACGGGGAAACCTCTCTAAAAATGCTTAAGGACATTATATTTCCTAGGTTTGGAGTGCCTAGGGATCTCATGACTGATGGGGGTTCTCATTTCATTCATGGCGGTTTTAGGAAGACCCTCGCTAAATATGATGTTAATCATAGAATTGCTTCAGCTTATCACCCCCAAACTAGCGGGCAAGTAGAGTTATCAAATAGAGAAATTAAATTTGTCTTGTAAAAGACTGTTAATAGGTCTAGAAAAAACTGGGTTAAGAAGTTGAATGATGCTTTATGGGCTTATAGAACTGCTTACAAAAATCCTATGGGAATGTCTCCTTATAAAATGGTTTATGGGAAAGCTTGCCACCTACCCTTAGAATTAGAACACAAAGCTTACTAGGCCGTGAAAGAACTAAATAGAGATTGTAAGCTCGCTGGTGAGAAAAGTTTATTTGACTTAAGTTCTTTAGATGAATGGAGGAGTGAAGCCTATGAGAATGCTAGGCTCTTTAAGGAAAAAGTTAAAAGATGGCATGACAAGCGAATACTTAAGAGAGAATTTCATGTTGGTGAGAAAGTTCTATTGTATAGGTCTCGTCTCAGATTTTTTGCAGGTAAGCTACTATCAAAATGGGAAGGACCTTTCATCATTGAAGAAGTATACCGTTCAGGAGCAATAAAAATTTCTTATCTAAAAGATAATACTACACAAGTAGTGAATGGACAGCTGAAATGGATCGTATGGGCACCTAGAGGGGGGGTGAATAGGTGCTACACCAATTTTTAATTCTTTTTCAATTTTAGGCTTAGCACAAAGGGTAAATTCACTAGATAAACTATTGGGTGGAATTTCCCTACATGCAAACCTATCTACTAGCGAGTAAAGAGCGAGTGGAAGAGGAACGAGTTAACCGAAGTGAAGCACATGGAGACACAGGATTTGTTTGACCGCAGTTCCTTCCTTGTTAAGGGAAGTACGTCTGCGTTGGAGGGGTGGGCGGTACTAAGACCACCACGCCACAAAAAGCCTCACCCTGTTCTCCGATGGATCTCGCCACAACAGGCCTGATCCACCTTCCACATAGGTACCCTTCGAGGCGGGCACCGGCACCTTTACACAACTAGCGGGGCAACAACTCCACAACAACTTGGAGGCTCCCGAAATGACAACAAGCTGCCACAAGAACAAACTTATCAAATACAATAAACAAGATCTAGGTATTGACAAGAATACTAGATCAGGGATTTCTCCAAGTGAATGGAGAGGAGTTGAAGCGCTTGATTCTTGATGATGATGAACTTCTCCTCCTTCAATTCCACCAAAGATCAAGACCTTCGGGTGGTTGAAGTGGGAGATCAAGATTTAGAGCTCTTGCACAAGGTCTGGTCAAATTCGAATAAATCAAGCGTTCTGAACGTTGGGGAAGAAGGGGTATTTATACCCCCCCCTTCAGAAACCAGCCGTTGCAGCCTTTGGGGGCCGGATTATCCGGCCCAAGTGAGGGCCGGATTATCCGGTCTGGGGAAACTCCGCCCCAGACTCGGAATATCCGGCAGATAATCCGCCCCCCTCTCAGAGCGTCGCGCCGAGCTTGCCCTTGATCAACTTCTGGGGGCCGGAGTATCTGGCCCAGTGCGAAGGCCGGATTATCCGGCCTGGGGAAGAAAAACCGCCCCAGTTTGGATTTTTCGGGAGAAAATCTGACCGGATACCAAGCGACGCGCCTTGGCACCTATTGCTCGAAAACTGGGGGCCGGATTATCCGGCCCATGCGACACCCGGATTATCCGGCCTGGGAAAGAAAAACCGCCCTAGTTCGGATTTTCCGGGAGAGAATCCAACTGGACCCTGAACGACGCGCATTGGCTTCCTTGAGAAATGAGTAGGCCGGATTATCTGGCCCTTGGTGGGGCGGATTATCCGGCCCCCCTCAAAACTTCCTGCACACTTAGCACACATGAAAAGTCTCCATAGTATTGTTATCTAACACGCAAAACATAGGAAAACATGAAATGTTCTTTCAACAGTGACTCAAACACTATATTGCTGGAGATTCTTACAATGAAGATGTTGATGCCTTTCAAGTTATAACTCTAGAGAAATTCATTGAGGACCAAATTCAGAGACCTGCGGAGTCTGTTTCCAACTAGGTAATAGTTCTGGTAAGAAAAGTTCCGCGAAAATACAATCCAACTATATTTTTGCAGTTTTCAGTCAATAAGGAAAGCTACGAAGTGAAAAAGGGACGGAAACGGAGCTAGGGTGGCCCACACCACTCCATTGCGCGGGCCCACCCCTGGTCGCGCCACCAGGTGGTCAGGCCACCCAAGACTCCGCCTCCGACTCGTTTTCTCCTAGTACCTTCCTTTTGATATGAAACTTCGTAATATATAACCCCCTGGACCCCCTGAGGTCCGTATATCGTGTTTTCGTTGTGTTTTTGTTTCGATCTATTTTTGCTAGGACATACTCTTTGAAAGTTTAGAAGCACAATGGTGTCTGCAAGGATAAAGGGAAGTAGCCCATGGAGGAAGACCTCCAAGACCCCGGGAAGGAGAAGGAGATCAAGAGTGAAGGTGAAGAGGAGCAAGGCAAACACCCGCATACCGGCACTACCGTTGCAAGCATTGGAGTGGTGGCGAACCCTGCCAGGATCAGAAGGACTGCACGGATGTCAAATGGAGGGAAGCCTCCACGTCACTGCTTGGCACCACGGACACCTTCTCCGAACACCAAGAATACCTTCCATACCTTTATCCATAACCATGCAGGAAAGGAAGACTCCAAGTGGGAAGAATGGAAAAAGAATCACAAGAGCTGGGATCCACAAACTGGAATGATTATGGGCCGTATTGAGCACAACTCGAAGTTGATTCGTACTCTCACCTTCCAGATTGAGGACTTTGGGAAATTGATCAAAGAGCTCATCAAGAGGATACCACCACCACCTAAGGAGTAATTTGTCATCAGGTTTGGCATCCCCTTGGTTTGTTCTAAGCTTGGGGGAGTGCCGCGGTATCATATCACTATCTTCTATCTTTTTTACCTTTTTTAGTATAGTCATATCATGAATAGAGGAGTTATTATGTAGGATGGTTTGCATTATGGAAGTTTCCCCTCTCTCGTTAGATATGTATCCCTTGGTGTGAGTTTCCGTTATGGATTATTAATGAGAAGTTCTATCATTCACTCTTTTGCATAGCTTATAATAGTTTTCAATTCGTGGTTATATGATTGATCTTGTTGTTAGTATTGGTATCACTTTGGGATCATTGAGTTAATTTAGTTGGTTTTGGCAAACCTGGCTTGGTCAGTAGCAACACCTTTTTGAGAGTTGAAAAGAAAAAGATAGAAGTACTCTAGAGAAAAATAATTTCATCATCTTTCTTTCTTGATTTGCTCATAAGTCTAGTATTCTCTAGTTAAGATCTTTTGTGCTTCCAAGGAAGATTGCATGTTTGTCTTTATCACTTGTATGTTTGTTTGTTTCCTTCAACTCTTATACTTGCTACCCAGCCTTGCTAGCCAAAAACCTGTACTGAGAGGGTATTCTTCTCGTGCATCCACCTCCTTTAAACCAAAACCTTTGCCATTTGAGTCCACCATACCCACCTAGTAGCATTATTGCTATTCCAAGTAAATTCTTGTTTTATCTACCTCCCAAAATTAAACTCGTTATGTGAAAATTAGTGATTAAAGCTCTCACGAACTTGATGGCACACTTTACTTTCTTGCATTTAATAAACTTGAACCATTGTGCTCACCTGTGTTGCGTATATGCTTGCGCTTTGTAAGTTGTGAATTAGCAGAACCATGCTGTCATGGGGAACGCTTTCAACATTGCATTGGTACTTTGTACCAAGTTGATATCATGTTCTTTTGTCTATGGATGTCGTCGGTGTGAAATGAAAGGGGAGCTTGTAAGTCCATGGAGTTATGCATATGTGTTAGAGAAACGCCTGGGCCGCTGGTCTAATCCATGCTGACATGGTGGAAACCTGCAGCGTAACCATAACAAGTATCTATGAAGCATTCTTCTTATAAAAAAGAGATAGAGATTGAGAAAAAGAGAAAAAAAGAGATACTATGAAAAGAGGAAAGAGAGAAAAAAGCACCATATTCCCATGGTAAATAAGAAGATTGCTAAGATACTTGTTGTCTGCTTGCCTTGTCATTTTGATATGGGGATTCTTCCGTATCATCGGGCAAGGGGTACCCCGTTGGTGGTTCTCTATGATACACATATGCTTACGATGACAAGAACTTACCGGTGACTAAACTTGAGTAGCATGAGGAGCGACCCTCGTATTCAAGGGACATGAGATTCTCAACTTACAACTTGTCAATGCATATCCTCATTTTTTATCACTTTAACCTTAATCACCTAAAGATGCCTATGATAGGGGCAATGAGAGCTAAAAGCTAGTAAGTATCATAATTTTTGGGAGCTCTTTATGAGACTTGCAATCCCTTCTTCCCTATTTGAAGGGCCTTTCTTTTACTTTGTAGTTGAGTCAGTAAACCTATTCCCTTCTATCTCAGCAAGTATTTTGAGTTGTTGTGTTTCATTCATTCATATGATGATTTATTCAATCATGTCTTATGTTCCTTGTTTTGCACATTGCTCTTATCTTGATGTTTACTACTTTGAAAGCTTTCATTGAAAACCAGCTATTTGTGAACTCCAGCAAATTATCAACTATTCTTCGACCAAGAGCTAAGTTTGCCATTACCAATTCTGATTCACTTTATGTATCTTTATTGTGTTTCCTTTACTCATTGCAAGTTGAGTTATATAATAGTGAGTTGTCTTCTATTATGATCTATATATTTGATGAATGTGATGCTTCTTGTCCGTATTCTTTTATCGACTCTTCTCTCCATAAACCTGAGGCCATGTTTATTGAGCTCAGTTTCGCTTGGGGACAAGCGAAGTCTAAGCTTGGGGGGAGTTGATACGTCCATTTTGCATCGCTATTCTATGTCTTAATTCACTATTATTCATTGATATATTTCGTATTGAGAGGTGATACTTATGTTATTTCATCTATTTTTGCATGGTTGGTGACTTTTGGAGCATGGACCGCTGCAGTCAGGATTCTGATGGAAAAAGGTGCTGTTTGGAGGCAAAATTCGTGAAGATCAGAAAATCCGGGAAAATATATGGAAAAGCCTATTTTCCAGAAGACTAAGGATGCCAGAAGATGGAGTGGAGGTGGGCCATAGGGGGCCCACACCACCCCATGGCACGGGCAAGCCTAGGCCGCGCCTGGAGGTGGTGTGGCTGCCCTGGCCCACTCCAGCCTCTGTCCTCTGGCGTATATCATCCCCACGAAACCGTAAGACTCGGGGAGCGACCACAGAAAGATTCTGCCGCCTCTGCGGGGCGGAAAACACCAAGAGAGAAAGATCTCTCTAGCAAACAGATTTCTGCCGGGGGAATTCCTTCCCGAAGAGGGGAGATCGTCAGCATCAACACCACCATCAAGCTGGACTTCATCGGGATCATCGTCATCATCACCACCATCATCACCATCAGCACCCTCATCACCATCTCCATATTGCTGTAATAATTGGTTGAATCTTGCTATAGTTCATAGGGGAAACTTTCCCGGTGTTGATTACTCTTTGTAGTTGATGCTATTGAGTGAACCATTGAATTATTGTTTATGTTCAGATTGTTATACATCATTATTCCATCTCTGATCATGATCCATATGATGTCTTGTGAGTAGTTTGTTTTGTTCTTGAGGACATGGGAGAAGTCTTGTTGTTAGTAGTGGAGTTGCGTTGAGAAAGATTCAATAGATTGTTATTTAAGTTGTGGTGTACTTCTTCTAGTGGTATCATGTGAACGTCGACTACATGAAACTTCACCTATATGGGCCTAGGGGAATGCATTGTGTATTTGGCTACTAATCGTAGAGGTTGCCGGAGTGACAGAAACCTGAACCCCTGTTAGGAAACCATTGGACAAGGGACGTAAGGGTCTTAGAGTTTAAAGCCGTGGTTAGGTTTCTACCTTAATTACTTTCTTGTACTTACGGATGTTTGCAAGGGCTATAATCACAAGTATGTATTAGTCTTGGATGGGGCAGTACATTAGCACAGGTTCACCCACACAACACTTAGTAAGCTAAAGAAGATTAATCGACTATATGAAGCGAAAGCACTTGACAATCTTCCCATGTGTCCTCGAGAACGTTTGGTCGTCTTAAGAAATACAACCGGCTTGTCCTTTGCTGCATAAAGGATTGGGCCACTTGCTGCATTTATTCCTACTGTCTTTTATTTACTTGCACCTTGTTTACTTGCTTTATCGAAAACCCCTAAAAATACGTTTGCTAAGTATTTGCAAAGAATTCCTGATCGATACCACTAGCCAGCACCTTCTGCTCCTCGTTGGGTTCGAGACTCTTACTTATCGAAAATACTGCGATACACCCCCTATACTTGTGGGTCATCACAGGGTTTAAAACAATAAGGTGAACAAGGCTTCCATCAATACACTCTCCACTGGTATCATATCTATCTCTTCGACATTTCATTTGACTAAGAGATATTATCCATTGGCTGCCTAAAAAAATAGGAATTGATTTAATTACCCTCTTTATTCTAGGATGTTAAACAAAGAGGTAGACATGATTCTATCATGGCTTGATATTCTGTTGATTAAAGGTGTCTAAAGAACCCTTACCTTAATACCTCACTAAGCTTATCTTGATATAAGGAATTCCTTTCCCAAATATATTCTATATATCTCTCTTATCTTATTCACAAAGATCATATCTTCCTGAATAAGACAATCATCTGACTCCACCATATCCATCATCATATGATGACATGGTCATGCCACTCCAACAATACTCCATTCTTACTCCTAGTATATAACTCCTCTTAATTAACTACCATTGATGCACCTATCTATGTAGCTACTACTAACTCCATCTATTAACTTCCTCAACTCAAACTTGCAACTTCTTCCAAGGCTTGCAAGATTATAGTTCTCTCTATACATCATAAGTACTAACAATCCTCCAGAATAGGTATGGTACTACTCTCCATCAAACAAGTTGTTCTTGTATTAACTTGGTTAAACTACTATACTTCCAACAACTCCTACAACTTATGTGATATACTTCATCATACTCTAGCTTGACTTCTCATGATCAAGCTAGATGATTCATCTTACGAGGGTTTTGCCTAATGTGGTATTCTCACAACTCTTCTTCACCAGCTGGTCATCTATTCTTAAGTTACTTGAGAATAATGACCGCCATCCTTTGATCAAACACAGCTTAGGCTTCTAACTGTTTGATCAAGATCTATCCTCTATTTACTAAGTTGTAGGCTTGTACTGGTCTCTCTATAGGGTTATCTTGTTAAGCAAACTTACTCTAAGTTTATATCCACTTGTCTTAACAAGATCATCATTTGATGTACTAATACTATTAGCCTTCTCATAGCTTCATAATTACTATCTAAACTCTTGGGTTTGAATACCTCTTCTAGTTAACTCATGAGTGAGTTAACTCCTCCAACATCCGATGGTTTGATCTCCACTAAGGATCTCATTCCATTGATGATGGCACACTCTATTATAACTAAGTCTTCCTTCTTATTTATTTACTTAAGGTCTTTGGAAGGTTAAGACAATAGGTCAAAGGCTATGAGTCAACAAGTTCTAGTTTAAGAATTGATCACTCAATATTGATGATCAATTGACACTAGGCCTTAACTATTAGGAATGTCATATGTTAACATGACAACAAGGGCATGTGATGAATGGTATTGACTTGACTTCCCTTTCTACTCTATTTGTGATAAGGTTTAATGTTTAAGAACTACCATGATTCTCTTGGTAAGAATAACTATGGCAAGCAAGTATATCAAAGTTTAGTTATGGTTAATACCTTGACATCATTTTTGGAATATTAAATATTCATCCTTGAGTTGTTGTATGGAAAACCATATCATGATCTCTAGGAGATCATGTAGTCCTTATTAAGTAGTGTTTTGTGACTTAGTTGTATTATATTTGATCTACCCTTAGATCAAATTATATTACCCAAAAATAAGGTTTAAGCAAAGGTCATATTGAAACTCATCACAATCAACTTGATGATGTACTTCAGTTCCACCAAGTTAAGAGAAGCTTCAATCTCTTTGGCAATTTTTTTATTTTAAAAGCGTGAAAATTATCCGAATTTGCTACGCATGAATGCAATGCACACACCTATGTTCAGCTTATTTTAAGCTCTAATGCTAGTGTGTTACAGACTCTACCCCTTAAAATAAACTTCGTCCCCGAAGTTCCTACTCTCTTGTGTTTCAGAATGAGGAATGGACTTGTATTGATCGCGGCATTTCTTAACTCCATTGTGACCATAATTGGGGATAATTGAGGTATCCCGTATCCAGATCTTTTTCTTTGAGTCCTCTTCATTCCTACAATATCCACTATCCTTTTTAACTTACCATATAGTTTCTTTTGCCATATCACTTTGGGCTTATGTCCTTGCAATCCTATTTAGAATTTGTTTTGGACACATTTCATCCATTCTAATCCAGTTTTCCTACTATTTTACACTGGACTATTTTAGTAGGCTCTCCTCCTTCTTAAGGACAACTTACCAATTGTTTCTCCTAAAACTAGCCCACTAGGTTTAATCTATCATATCCCCTTCAATCTTTCATCCAGACATACTCTCGTAAATACTTTATATTCATGGCTTCTTATAACCTTATGAGAATAAAGCTTAACCTCGTTACAGTCTAGTAAATCTTCTCCAACCTTTAGTTAGAAAAGTTAGACAACAACACTTTAGTGTATATTGTTTACTCTCCCCCTTGGGGTTTCCTCCTGATTTACTAACTACATATATAATCCCCATTAGCTCAATAATAAGGACATTAGTCTCTATCTAGCTTATTCTTTGCCTATATAAGGTTTCACGAAAGAATTTATGGTATACCCACATCATTGGGGATCTCCGAAATGAATCTTCCAACGTTACTTGCCTTACTTTTATCTTCTAGACATTTTCGTTTTGGTAAGCCCAATTTCACGAAGCATCTTGAAAGACGATGTTTAATTGTATACTTCTTTAGATTTAAGCTAACTTAGGCCAAGTTTTACACTCTTTAAAGTACACAAAGATGACCTACATTAATACACCACTAGGATACTAGCTACGGATACCATCTGCGGATCCTCCTTGGTGTATGGATTACTCTACGATTTTTCTACTTCTTACTAGCATTCTCTCCGAGTTGTCAGAGCTTGAATACCCCCTTATTCCAAGACTTCTTCTTTGCACTGATTCATGATACTTCCATGAACTAGGTACAACTATGGCATTAGCTTGTAAGCAACATCACCTACTTTGAGTGAACTTAAATTCATTCCTTCATGTTTCTCTACGCCTTTTCTGCATTAATATTCCTTCTTATTGCCAGATCATAGTGAGTTGGAATTAATCCATCCTTCATAATAGTGTTGATACTCCTTATATTAGGCTTCCTTCTTCCTGCAGTCTTCATCTTGATCTTCGAAACTCGTCACTCCCTAAGACGAATTCCCTTTTCTATCTAGGTCTATAACATCAAGTGATAACTTGATGATGCACATGCATTTGCACACCAAGCCAAACTTCATGCACAGATCTAGTCAATCAAGAAGATCCAAGAAATACTCAATCATATAACATGTATTAAACATATGTCATCGAAATCTTACAACTCTCAACCACAGCAAGACACTCCCTTTGTACACTACCTCCTTATATATTACAAGAGATTTCTTGATCATGTGAGCATGTTCTCACTTATTTTAGCAAGCCTCTCAAGCCCTACAATACGCATTACCAAATATAAACATTATTCAAGCATGCTACTTTATGGATTACTTCCATTCTTACTTTCCTCACTCACTTCTGTGCTTCCAGAATTTTTGTCCATGATGACACGAAGTTCGACGACTGTCTTCTGGTGCACCAGAACATCCAGTAGGTGCGTAACCTTGAGTAGAAGTACCAAGAGTGAGATTGGCCATTGAGAAATGACTATCATACTCATTATCTCCTTCAGTATTCTTCTTTCCTCCTCTATACGCATCTTCAAAGTAAGAGGTATTCTTTGCTTTTTCCACAATACAGTTGTACATATTGGTGTAGTAACTTCTAGGACACTCTTCCAGCTCAATGTGATTCTTATTACCTCCATATGGTCCATATGATTCTATAGGATTATAACTGGTTTCTACTCCCTTACCCGACTCACAGGGTATAGCTTGTCCCATGACATCATCATAAGACTGGCCTTCCCATCCGGTATTATCTCTAACAGCATTATTGGGGTTGGGTGCATTCCGTATTTTTTGTTCCTCCTCATATTTGGTCCATGGGTCTATTGGTTGCTGAGGTTCAACTAGATACACTAGTAGAAAAACTGTCTTTGGTTCGCAGCGGCCGAGTGCATTAGTCCCGGTTCCTCCTCGAACCGGGACTAATGCAAGCATTTGTCCCGGTTCGAGGGGACCGAGCAAAGCACGGGAGCCAGGGGCATACGTCCCGGTTCTTCAGGGGGCATTCGTCTCGGTTCTTCAGGGGGCATTCATTCTGGTTCGTAATACGAACCGGGACTAAAGGTCCAGCCCTAGACATATGGCCTGCTGCCCACCTTTAGTCTTGGTTCGTATTACGAACCAGGACGAATAGCCCGCCTATAAGTGTGCCGCCGCCCCAGCCAGCCCTCCCTCTATTTTTTCTCTTTGTTGAAGGAGTGAGGTTTGGCGTGCTAGTTTTTTTCCTATGCACATTAGGTGTTCGACGAAATGTTTGAGAGAATGTTACCCTTGATTTCACACAAAATAAAAATGATATGAGGTGCCCGAGCCACACTTAAGTCTCTGCCTTCCTCTTTCTTTCCTTCTTGATCGAGGTTAGCAACCTTATCCTTCATCTGTCATTGATATAAAAATGCATGTGTTGACGTAAAGTGGTCATGTCACTATTCATGATGTTCTGCAATGATGCAGATGAACCGGCAGGGATGGATGCATGGTGACCGACGTGAATCCGTGTTCATTCAAGGCGTGGATAAATTTATCGACGTGGCTAAGGCAAACAAAGAGAATGGATTTATGTGTTGTCCATGTGTTCAATGTCGGAACATCAAGGAGTACTCTTCCTCAGAAATCATTCGCGGCCACCTGGTTCGGAGAGGTTTAATGCCTAGCTATAATTGCTGGACCAAGCATGGAGAAAGAGGGGTTATGATGGAAGACAATGAAGAAGAAGAGGATGATGACAACTATTCTCATATGTTCCCTGAATACGATGATACTACAACGGAAGAGAATGAAGAAGAAGGAGGTGAGGAACGGGCATTGGATGAACCCGTTGATGATCTTGGTCAGGTCATTTCTGAAGTTGGAGGGCATGTTAGAGGATCACTGATACGTCCAAAACGTATCTACTTTCCCGAACACTTTTGCTATTATTTCTCCTCTATACTTGTGTGATTTGGATGCAACTAATGCGAACTGACGCTGTTTTCAGCAGAATTGCCTTGGTGTCTACTTTTTGTACAGAAAATCAACTATCAGGAAAAATCCCAAAAAATATGCCAAAAATCCTATTTCACCCGATGACTCTAGGAGCCAGAATACGAGACAGAGAAGAGACCTAGGGTAGCCACACCACCTAGTTGCGCGGGTCAGGCCAGGCCGCGCCAGGGGGTGGTGTGGGCCCCCTAGGCACCCCCTCGGCCTCTCTCTTCGCCTATAAGGAGCCTTCTGACCTAAAAACTTCGGGGGGGGGGTCGACGTTTTTCTAGAAGGAGTTCCGCTCCGCCGCCACCACCAGATTCCACGAAACAGCACCAAAAACTCCGTTCTGGCACCCTGCCGGGACGAGGAATTGGAGGAGATCATCGCCATCATCATCACCATCGCTTCTCCATCGACCATCCATGTTTCCCCCATCTATGAGTGAGTATCCCCCGCTGTAGGCCATGGGGATGGTAGGGATTGGATGAGATCGTTCATGTAATGGCATCAGATTGTTAGGGCATGGTGCCTAGTATCTTTTATTAGTGCTTTATGACTTTGTTGCGACTTGTTGTGCTTAATGCTTGTCACTAGGGCCCGAGTGCCATGATTTCAGATCTGAACATGTTATTGATTCATTATGATAGTATTGTTCTTGGTCTTATCTACAAGTTGTATACACACGTTATTGTCCGAAACCAATGGCCCCGAAGTGACAGAAATCGGGATAACCGGAAGGGAATCGCTTTGATGTGAGGATCACATGTGTTCACGGAGTGTTAATGCTTTGCTCCGGTGCTCTATTAAAAGGGGCACCTTAATTGCCAGTAGTTCCCTAGAGGCCCCGCTGCAAACGGGCTGGCAGGACAAAAGATGTTGTGTAAGTTCTCATTGCGAGCACATATGACTATATATGGAACACATGCCTAGGATTGTCTAGTACTTGGGTGCTTTATCTTATTTATCTGCAATTGCCCTATGTTCTGATTGCTATGTGAATTGTCTTGTCCATGCAACGCCCATCCATCCCTATGCCTACCGCACTCGAATCCCACTGTTTACTGCTTTTGTTACTACTGTCTTTGCTTTACTACTGCTGTTACTTTACTATTCCTACTACAAAACTGTTGCTACTGATAAACTACTGTGAGCAAGATTGTTTCCAGGTGCAGCTGAATTGACAACTCAGTTGTTAAGGCTTATAAATATTCTTTGGCTCCCCTTGTGTCGAATCAATAAATTGGGTTTCACTCCCCTCGAAAATACTGCGATACACCCCCTATACTTGTGGGTCATCAAGACTATTTTCTGGCGTCGTTGCCGGGGAGCATAGCTTTATTTATCAAGTTCACTTGGATTCTCTATTGTTCGTTGCTATCCATCCATCATGGGTAAGTCTCGTGATGGCAAGGTTCCTATTTTACCATCCACTACAAGAAGAGGTACGGTTCTAAACACCTCTGCTGCTCTTGATTCACCGTCTGTTTTGAGTAAGTTCCTTACACCACCACATACACATGCTACACACACTGCTACTACTGCTGAATCTAAAACTTTTGATACTTATGATGTTGCTTCTACTGTGCTTGATAAGAGTGGTTCATTAGGTCCTTTCCTAGATGCTACGATTGCTAGAACTATAGCTGGAAATACCAAAACTCCTAATGAGGACACTACCACACCTGTTAGCTCACCTGAGTCTAGTGAGAGTTATGATATTGAAGATGGTTATGTTGAGATGACCGATGAGTTTATTAAAGAATTTAAGAACACCCATGATAGGACCGCTGCTAAGAGTCTCCTTGAGAGGCATACTATTATACCGAAATTATATCCTGCTGCTAAGTTTGCTGCTTCTCCCATAAACATTATAGATGAAGATTATGATTTCTCTCTCGATCTATCTTACATAGCTATTGTCGAGAAAGAATCTTTTTGTGGGACTAAGAATGAAAGTGCGGTAGCACATATGAATGAACTTTCTACCATGAGTGGCTTGTTTTCTGATGATATTAAGATGCGTACTTACTTTGTTGCTAAGATTTTTCCCTTTTCACTGAAAGGAGAAGCTAAAACTTGGTTTAGTAATTTACCTCCTGGATCTATTGATAGCCCTGAGTGGTTGATTAGTACTTTCCTGCAGAAATATTTTCCTCCTAGTGCTGTTTTGCAGGAACTTTTTGATTTTAAACAGTGAGAAAAAGAGGTATTGCCCGAATCTTGGGCAAGGTTTTGTGCTTTGATTCATGCACAGGCTGGAAGTCCATTACCTAAGAATGAGCTTCTTGATATATTTTATAATGGACTAACCGAGGAATCTGGGACATACCTAGATAGTTGTGCTGATTGTGTTTTCAGGAATAGGACTCCAAAGGAAGCTGAGGAATTAATGGCTCAAATAAGCAAGAATTATGAAGATTGGACTCCTCCTAAACAAGCTATACCTGAAGTAATTGCACCTGAACCATCTATTCCTGTGCCTATTCCAACATCAAAGAAGAGGGGAGTTATTGAATTAAATGATGAAGTGATGAAGGAAGCTAAGAAATGGCTTAAGGAGAAGGGAATTAAAGCTGTAGATGTCAAGAATTTACCTCCTATAGAAGAATTATGTAAGCCTATTCCCTACTCACCCACTATTGAGGTACACTCTCTCCAACACTTTGATGAAGGTGATATCCCTTACGCTAAACCTCCTGATCAATGCTTAGAAGAATTTGATATCTTTATTGTTAAGCAAGATAACTTTAATAAAAGGGTGCAAAATCATCTAATGGAAAACACTAGAGCTATTGTTGAGTTGAAAGATATTGTGGAAAGAACCTCTAATGATGTTAAAATGATTGTTAAACACTTTCAAATGGTTCAAACTCAAATAGATCAACTCGTTAAAGTGAAAAACGACTTGCTAGTTAATGTTGCTAAGGAAAAAAATGCTTATGAAATTAGAACTAGAAGTGGTGCTGCTACCCAGGATCCTCTATATCCTGAGGGGCATCCCAAAAGAATTGAGCAGGATTCTCAACAAGCTGAAAATAGTGGTTCTACTCGTAAGAAAAGGAAAAAGAAACATAAAACTATTGTAGAACCCTCTGAACCTGCTATAGATCCTAATAGTATATCTATCTCTGATGCTGAAACTGAAAGTGGTAATGAAGAAAATGAAGTTCATAATGAAGAAAAAGTTGAAGAAGAACCTGAAAACCACACTAAGACTACTAAATACACTAAAGAAGATTTTATTGCTAAGAAACATGGTAGTGAAAGAGAACCTTGGGTCCAAAAACCTATGCCTTTCCCTGATAAGAAACACAAGTCAAAGGAAGATGAACACTATAATAAGTTTCGTGAGTGGATGAAGCCTTTATTCTTGCAAATTTCTTTGATTGATGCTATTAAGTTGCCTCCTTACTCAAAGTATATGAAGGACATTGTCTCGAATAAAAGGAAGATCCCTAATGAAGAAATTTCTACTTTGCTTGATAATTATTCCTTCAATGGTAAGGTTCCTAAGAAACTTGGAGACCCAGGGATTCCAACTATCCCTTGCTCTATTAAGAACAGTTATGTTAGAACTGCTTTGTGTGATTTGGGAGCTGGAGTTAGTGTTATGCCTTTCTCTCTCTATAAGAGGCTTCAACTTGAGAAACTAATACCAACTGATATATCTTTGCAAATGGATGATAAATCTACCACTATTAATGTGGGTATATGTGAGGATGTACCTGTTCAAGTGGCTCACAATTGCTTGATATTAACTAATTTTGTTGTGCTTGAAATGCCTGAAGATGATAATATGTCCATTATTCTTGGGAGATCTTTTCTTAATACTGCAGGAGATATTATTAATTGTAATCAAGGAAAGGTGACCTTCAATGTTAATGACAAGGAACATACTGTCTATTTCCCCAAGAAGATTGAAAGGACTTATGGCTTGAATTCAATTGAACATGTTGAAGGCATTCAAGTTGGAGAAATATATTGTCCCATACCAAGAGAAAAATTTGAAACTATTATGATTGGGACCATTACTATCAAGGTTAAGGTAACATAATCATTAGTGGATTACAAAGTTTTGTCTCATATGCAATTGTTTTGGTAGCAAGACTTGATCAACCTTTCTAACAAAAGGATTCCATTGAACAAAACAATGTTTTCATTATGATTATCTCCGTTTATTTCTATCCTTTGCATCTTAGTTTTTGCTTTCGTTTAGTTTTCTTTGTGTTGTTAGTTGCTTGAAAGTTAGAACTTCTGTAGTTCTAGCCTTGTTTTGTCTTTGCATCATGTTTGAAAAAGAAAAAAATCTGTCTGTCAGAAAAATCATTCTTCTATTTCTGAAAATTGCCCAAAAATAAAGTGTCTCGAAAAATTCCAGAAAATTCATATTAAATTTTTACGTAAAAAAGGGGCAGAGGAGTACCTGGGAGGCCTACCAGGCAGGCACACCACATGGTGGCGCGGCCAGCCTTGGGTGGCGCCATGCCCTAGTGTGGGCCACTCCTAGCCCCCCACTAACTCTCTCACCTGCCACTTTCTTCTATCTCCTGAGTAAGCTCCAGTTCATAGCTCAAAATCGCGTTCTTGCTGTGCTTGCTCTCGATTTTTTCGATCTCCTTGCTCAGCCCATCTTTCTTGCTAAAATTTGGAGCATTTGTTCCCTGGTATGTGACTCCTCCCCTTGTCCAAGTAGATTTGTGTTTAGTGGTTTATATGTTGAGTATTTTGCTGCTGTAGGTGACTGGTTATGAGGGCTTGTAAGCTTGTTTGATGCTTAGAGATATAGTTTTGATGCATGTTTAGGCCTCTTGCAAGTCCCTATGAGTAGAATCCTTCATTATATTTACTTTGCAATCACTTTTTTAATAGGTGTTTAAATTTCAGAATAGAAGATGAGTGAACACCACCTAAACCAACATGAGCTTTGGGTGCCTGAGGTCATGAAGCTCCACCGGGAGGAGGAAGTTTTTCCTCCATTTATCCATGCCCTGAGTTCATGAGAGCTGCAGGAATTCTACAAGATTTCCACACTTTGGTTTCTAATGCAGGGTTCGAGCACTTTTTGGAAGATGAACCTTGTCAATTTGTGAAGCTAACCATGTCTGTGGTGCAGGATTTCCAATTTAGTCACTCTTTGCCTAACCCCATGGTCCATTACAAAATTTACAATATTGTTGTCAACCTTCCTCTTGATGATTTTTGTGCAGCTATTAAGGTACCTCAATGGGGATCATGTAGGAAGACTAAAGAGAGACCGGAACCACTCATGGATTTATATGCAGAAATTTGTCGAGGGAGTAGCTTCTCGAAGGAGAGTGGAAAAATCCGTAACATTCATCTTCCCTCCATTCGCTACTTTGCCTACTTTATTGCCAAGTGTGTTCTTGCTAGGAAAACTGCCAATAAGTTGTCTTCGTTTGATTTAGCATTTATCTCAGCTGGTCTTAGACGAGATAGGTCTTACAACTTGGGTGCTTTGATAGCTTTTCGTCCTGCTGCTAACCGTGAGAAAGGTGGAATTTGTGGAGGCCTCATTGCTTCTCGTTTGCTAGCATTGCATGGTTTAGTGCCTCATCATCTAGACCTACAGTTTCCCATAGAGAGGCTTGATCTTAATTCCATGATACAGCATACATTTGTTTCCTCGTGGGCTAGTATGAGTGAGTTATCTTATGAAATAACCTTTCTCAAGGCTGGTTGGAGAAAGAGCAAGTCCGAGCGTGTTGTTCTTTTGTCTACACCTGTTTTGTTTAACCTTGATAACAGGGAAGGATGGTCCCTCACCGAGGAGGAGCTTGACATGTACCTGGGAGAGCTTTCCCAACAGGAGCAGGACACTAGAAGGGAGGTCACGGATGATTCGGTCCAGCCCTCGAATGAGGGAGAGTCTTCATATCAGCAGCCCACTTATGATTGGGGAGCTTCCTCTTCTTCTCATGGGCCCAGCTACGACCATTCTTACCAAGATCCGTCCGCTTGGAACCCCTATTCATACATGGATTGAGACCCACTTAGGGCCAAAAGCCTAAGCTTGGGGGGAGGTACACCGACACCGCACTCATCTCCATATCATGTTGCATCGGTACTTTGTATATTCATGTTTTTGTTCTCTTTTTAGTTTTCGTTTTTCTTTGCTTTTGCTTTCTAAAAACACAAAAAGACCAAAAATATTTCTGTTGTTTCTCTTTGGTTTGCTTCTTCTTTTTGCCTTGGTTTTCTTTTCCCTTTGTACTTTGTTTGAACTATTTGAAAAACCCAAAAAGATTTTGCTTTGCTTGTTTTTCTCTTTTGGTTCTTGTTTAAAAATCGAAAACACCAAAAATATTTGCCGTTCTTTTTTGGTTTTTGCGAGTTTGCTACAGGGTTCGGCAGTCCTCACTGGATATTGGTTTCATATTATTATTCAAGCCACACAAATGAAGAGCAATAATGAGGATTAATGACAACTTGAGGCGTGGTAAGAGGCTAGTAACGAACTCTATTTGTTTTCATTTTTGTACATATACTCATCACTGTGGGCATGCTTAGTCCGTTCATGTAGAGTGTATATTTCTTTGGATGCTTAGTAGTTCTTGCTTTCTTTTGATTAGCTCCAGCTCGCTAATAGTTGGTAGCATGTCTCATGAATGTTTGCTTGCATTGTCCTATTCATAAATTGGTATGACACCGTGGTATCCTCCTCTGAATGTTTCATTTGATTGACTTGGCACATGCTCATGCATGCACATGACTGTAATAATCAGTTAAGCCTCGATGAATTATTTTGCCTTGAGGATCTTGAATCACTTTCATGCCATGAGTAGTCCTGTTTTGTTGCAAGCATGATAATGACAACTATTGCTCTCTCGTTTGTCGCTCCCTTACTATTGCTAGCCTTCATTTCCACTGAGTGTTTTACTCATGTTTCCAACTCCGAATATTTCCAAAGTGTCCACCATACCTACCTATTAGCATGATTTGCTGCTCCCGTGCATATTCAATATGCCTTGTTTTCTTCCGAATAAAATGTTTGCTTGTTATGGGAAAATTAGTTAGTAAAGCTCTCACAAACTTGATGGCACACTTTATTTCCTGCACTTAATAAACCTGAACCATTGTGAACTCTCCATGAAAGTTATATGCTTGCAAATTATAGGCTGGGGATTAGCAGAACCGTGTTGTCACGGGGAACACTTTCAAAACTTGTAAATATATACCCAGTTGATACCTTGCTCTTTTGTTTGCGGATGTCGTCGGTGTGAAATAGAAGGGGAGATTGTAAGTCCATGGAGTTATGTATGTGTGTTAGAGAAACGCCTGGGCCGCTGGTCTAATCCATGCTGACATGGTGGAAACCTGCAGTGTAACCATAATGATATCTATGAAGCATTCTTCTTATCAAAAAGAGAGAGATAGCTATTGAGAAAAAGAAAAAAAGAGTTTTATGAAAAGAGGAAAGAGAGAAAAAAGCACCATTTTCCCATGGTAAATAAGAAGATTGTTGAGATACTCATTGTCTGCTTGCCTTGTCATTTTGATATGGGGATTCTTCCGTATCATCGGGCAAGGGGTACCCCGTTGGCGGTTCTCAATGATACGCACATACTTACGATGACAAGAACTTACCAGTAACTAAAGTTGAGTAGCATGAGGACCGGCCCTCATACTCAAGGGACTTGGGATTTTCAGTTTATAGTCTTTCAAGCATATAACTCAGATTGGACCTCACTTTCACCTTAACCACATTAAAGATGCCTATGATAGGGGCAATGAGAGCTCAAAGCTAATGAGTACCATACTTTCAGCATTTGGAAGCCTTTCAAATTACTCAAAACCTTTTTCTTCTACTTGTTGAGTCTCCACATATTCTTTGAGCACCTTCTTGAGCACCTTCTCCACATATTCTTTGAGCACAAATTACTCAAAACCCCCCTCGGCCTCTCTCTTCGCCTATAAGGAGCCTTCTGACCTAAAAACTTCGGGGGGGTCGACGTTTTTCCAGAAGGAGTTCCGCTCCGCCGCCACCACCAGATTCCACGAAACAGCACCAGAAACTCCGTTCTGGCACCCTGCCGGGACGGGGAATTGGAGGAGATCATCGCCATCATCATCACCATCGCTTCTCCATCGACCATCCATGTTTCCCCCATCTATGAGTGAGTAATCCCCCGCTGTAGGCCATGGGGATGGTAGGGATTGGATGAGATCGTTCATGTAATGGCATCAGATTGTTAGGGCATGGTGCCTAGTATCTTTTATTAGTGCTTTATGACTTTGTTGCGACTTATTGTGCTTAATGCTTGTCACTAGGGCCCGAGTGCCATGATTTTAGATCTGAACATGTTATTGATTCATTATGATAGTATTGTTCTTGGTCTTATCTACAAGTTGTATACACACGTTATTGTTTGGAACCAATGGCCCCGAAGTGACAGAAAACAGGATAACCGGAAGGGAATGGCTTTGATGTGAGGATCACATGTGTTCACGGAGTGTTAATGCTTTGCTCCGGTGCTCTATTAAAAGGAGCACCTTAATTGCCAGTAGTTCCCTAGAGGCCCCGCTGCAAACGGGCTGGCAAGACAAAAGATGGTGTGCAAGTTCTCATTGCGAGCACGTATGACTATATATGGAACACATGCCTAGGATTGTCTAGTACTTGGGTGCTTTATCTTATTTATCTGCAATTGCCCTATGTTCTGATTGCTATGTGAATTGTCTTGTCCATGCAACGCCCGTCCATCCATCCCTATGCCTACCGCACTCGAATCCCACTGTCTACTGCTTTCGTTACTACTGTCTTTGCTTTACTACTGCTGTTACTTTACTATTCCTACTACAAAACTGTTGCTACTGATAAACTAATGTGAGCAAGATTGTTTCTAGGTGCAACTAAATTGACAACTCAGTTGTTAAGGCTTATAAATATTCTTTGGCTCCCCTTGTGTCGAATCAATAAATTGGGTTTCACTTCCCTCGAAAATACTGCGATACACCCCCTATACTTGTGGGTCATCAATCACAAAAAATTATTGTACCCAAATTACAAAGATGGCAGCACAAAGCTCGGTACCACAGTAGAATTGCTGAAATGGAAGGCAGAGACTGGTCTATCTGACAAGGGATTTGAGAAGTTACTGAAAATAATGAAGCCGAAACTTCCAAAGGATAATGAATTGCCCGAGAGTACTTATGAAGCAAAGAAGATTCTCTGCCCTCTAGGATTAGATGTGCAGAAGATACATGCATGCATAAATGACTGCATCCTCTACCATGGTGAGGAGTATGAGACTTTAGATAAATTTTCGGTATGCACTGCACTTCGGTATAAGACCAGACGAGATGACCCTGGTGATGTTGGTGGCGATGACGAGCCCCCTAGGAAGAGGGTTCCTGCTAAAGTTATGTGGTATGCTCCTATAATACCAAGGTTGAAACGTCTGTTTAGAAACAAAGAGCATGCCAGGTTGTTGCGATGGAACAATGAAGACCATAAGAAAGATGGGAAATTGAGACACCCTGCTGATGGGTCGCAGTGGAGAAAAATTGAGAGAGAGTTCCCGGACTTTGCAGGTGACACGAGGAACTTATGGTTTGGTCTAAGTACAGATGACATGAATCCTTTTGGGGAGAAGAGCTGCAGTTACAACACCTGGCCTGTGACTCTATGTATCTACAACCTTCCTCCTTGGCTATGCATGAAGCGTAAGTTCATTATGATGCCAGTGCTTATCCAAGGCCCGAAGCAACCCAGCAATGACATTGATGTGTACCTAAGGCCATTAGTTGAAGAACTCTTATAGTTGTGGGGAAAACCAGGTCTAGGTGTGTGGGATGAGCATAAACAGGAGCCATTTTATCTACCATCGCTGCTTTTTGTAACCATCAATGATTGGCCTGCTCTTAGTAACCTTTTAGGACAACCAAACAAGGGATACAAGTCATGCACACACTGTTTAGATGATATTGAAGCTACATATTTGCATAAATGTAAGAAGGTTGTGTACTTGGGGAATCGTCGATTTCTTCCTGTCAATCATCAAGTCAGAAAGAAAGGAAAACATTTCAAAGGTGAGGTAGATTACCAAAAGAAGCCTGACCTCCCTACTGGTGATGATGTATTAGGTATGGTTAAGGACATAGAAGTAATCTTTGGAAAGGGTCCTGGCGGTCAACCTGTTCCGAACGATGCCATTACCAGACACGCGCCCATGTGGAAGAAGAAATCTATATTTTGGGAGATACCCTATTGGAAAGTCCTACGTGTCCGCTCTTCAATCGACATGATGCACGTGACAAAGAATATTTGCGTGAACCTGCTAGGCTTCCTAGGCATGTATGGGAAGACAAAAGATACACCAGAAGCACGAGAGGACCAACAACATATGAAAGACCCACAAAACATGCATCCACAGAACAAGATAGATAAACGGCGTCACTTAAGTCCTTCCAGCTACGCTCTCACGAAAGCAGAGAAGGAAATCTTTTTTGAAGTCCTTTATAGTATCAAGGTGTCGTCTGGTTTCTCGTCTAACATAAAGGTGATAATAAACAAGGCAGGCAAAAAATTCCAAAACCTGAAGTCTCATGACTGTCACGTGATTATGACGCAGTTGCTTCCGATTGCATTGAGGGGGCTTCTACCGGAAAATGTTTGAGTACCCATTGTGAAGCTGCGTGCATTCCTCAATGAAATATCTCAGAAGGTGATCAATCAAGATATTCTGACAAGGTTACAGAAGGATGTGGTCCAATGTCTTGTTAGTTTTGAGTTGGTGTTCCCACCATCCTTCTTCAATATTATGACACATCTCCTGGTTCACCTAGTCAAAGAGATTTCCATTCTCGGTCCTGTATTTCTACACAATATGTTCCCCTTTGAGAGGTTCATGGGAGTGTTAAAGAAATATGTTCATAACCATGCTAGGACAGAAGGAAGCATCTCCAAGGGCTATAGAACAGAGGAGGTCATTGAGTTTATTCCTGACCTTAAGCTGATTGGTGTTCCTGAATCACGACATGAGGGGAGACTGAGTGGAAAAGGCACGCTGGGAAAGAAAGCAATAATATGTAGGGATGGACAATCTTTCACTCAAGCACACTACACGGTTCTACAGAATTCCACCTTGGCAGCTCCGTATATTGTGGAACACAAGAATATTGTATGCTCCAACCACCCGGGAAAGCCAGAGTCCTGGATTAGAGATGAACACATGAAGACTTTTGGTAGTTTGTTGCGAACACATCTAATGAATGACACCACTGTTGGAGATCATCTCTACTTGTTGGACGGGTCACCATCTTCTACTATATTGAATTACCAAGGGAACGAGATAAATGGGAATACATTTTACATGATCGCCTAAGATAAAAAGAGCACCAACTAGAATAGTGGTGTCCACTTTGATGCAACCGACGATAATGGCAAAAAGGACACATACTATGGTTACATAGAGGAGATATGGGAACTTGACTATGGAGTTTCTTTTAAGGTCCCTTTGTTTCGGTGCAAATGGATCAACCTGAATGGAGAAGGGGTAAAGGTAGAACAGTTGTACGGAATGACAACGGTAGATCCCAACCATTTTTCCTAGCCAATGATGTGGGACAGGTTTTCTATGTGAAGGACATGTCCTCCATACCGAAAAAAAGAAAAAATAAGCAAACAAATACATCACACGATGAGCCAAAGCATCACATAGTTCTTTCAGGGAAAAGAAATATCGTGGGAGTCGAGGACAAGACAGACATGTCAGAAGATTATAATAAGTTTGATGAAATTCCGCCCTTCACAGTGAAAACTGACCCAAGCATCCCGTTAAGCAAAAAAGATGCTCCATGGTTACGGCCGAAGCGACCATTAACGGGCATAAGAAATTCAAAAACGGTCTGAACAATGTATATCCTTCGCATGGTGTCATATTAATATGACATAGTTGCAATGAAAAATACCAAACTTGGTATATTGATTATGTCTCAAAAAAACCTTCACAAAATGATCTATCATGTTCGAGGTTTCATGCCTTTCGGTCCAAATGACCAATGTTATGTGCATAATCGAGGCATAGTTTGTGATACGGTGCCCATATTATGCATGCATGTGCATCTTTGGATGGTTAACAATGTTGTTGGAGGAAGCTTTATTTTTCGTCGCATGGAAAAGCCATTTTCTATTTTCCGAGTGCCAAAATTAGGGTGTTTTGTGAAGCAACACCAAACGTTAAATAAAAAAATGGTACCACCCCATTTTTCAAAAATACTAGACCACCTTACTTGAACAATATCCTAACTAGGTATTTTAAAACCATTTCGTCCACCCCTAGAGAAAAAGACAAATGTCTACCAAATCGGCAGGAAGTGGGTCCGGTTTGACCTATAGGTACATGATCTAATGCTCGTAATTTTTTGAACAAATATTTTTTAGACTCATAATGTGATGTTTCTTCAGAGATCCAATGCAAGTTTTAATGAGGCTCATCCCCTATCTTCATTCCCGCTGTTACGACCATAGTTGGAAACAGGTAAATTTTGAAACGGGCATAAGAAATTCGAGAACGGTCCGAACAATGTAAATCCTTCGTGTGGTGTCATATTATATGACATAGTTGCAATGAAAAATACCAAACTTGGTATATTGATTATGTCTGAAAAAACCTTCACAAAATGACCTATCATGTTCGAGGTTTCATGGCTTTCGGTCCAAATGACCAATGTTATGTGCATAATCGAGGCATAGTTTTTGATACTGTGCCCATATTATGCATGCATGTGCATCTTTGGATGTCTAACAATGTTGTAGGAGGAAGCTTTATTTTTCGTCACATGGAAAAGCCATTTTCTATTTTCCGAGTGCCAAAATCAGGGCGTTTTGTGAAGCAACACCAAACGTTAATTAAAAAAAGGTACCACCCCATTTTTCAAAAATACTAGACCACCTTACTTGAACAATATCCTAACTAGGTATTTTAAAAACTTTTCGTCCACCCCTGAGAAAAAAGACAAATGTCTACCAAATCGGTAGGAAGTGGGTCCGGTTTGACCTATAGGTACATGATCTAATGCTCGTGATTTTTTGAAAAAATATTTTTTAGACTCATAATGTGATGTTTCTTCAGAGATCCAATGCAAGTTTTAATGAGGCTCATCCCCTATCTTCATTCCCGCCATTATGACCATAGTTGGAAACAGGTAAATTTTGAAACGCGCAGAAGAAATTCAAAAACGGTCCGAACAATGTAAATCCTTCGCATGGTGTCATATTATATGACATAGTTGCAATGAAAAATACCAAACTTGGTATATCGATTATGTCTCGAAAAAACCTTCACAAAATGACCTATCATGTTCGAGGTTTCATGGCTTTCGGTCCAAATGACCAATGTTATGTGCATAATCGAGGCATAGTCTGTGATACTATGCCCATATTCTGCATGCATGTGCATCTTTGGATGGCTAACAATGTTGTAGGAGGAAGTTTGGTCTCGACGATGTTGACGCTCTGGGTGAAAACCCTAGACCCGCTTGGTCTCGACGTCGACGGCGGCGCTCCGGTTGAAAACCCTAGACCCGCTTGATCAACTTTGTAAGACTAGATTAGGGTTGCGGCAGGACGCGCCATATAGGGACGATGGACGGGCGTGACAACGGGCGCCATATAGGGACGATGGACAGGCATGGCAACACGCGCCATATAGGGACGATGGACGGCCACGACAACACGCGCCATATAGCGACGATGGACGGGCGTGGCAACGCGCGCCATATATGGGCGATGGACAGGCGTGGCAACGCGCACCATATATTAGGGTTTCTTCGAATTATGGTTTACATCCCTAGCCCGTCAAACCATGCCTACCTAACCTCCTCGCTTGCCTGCTTCGACTCATCCGCTTTTCCCCTTTTGTAGAAATATGGAACCCAGAGACGAAGAAAAGGAAATGACGCTCGAGGATATGATCAACGAGGGAGGACATATCGATAATGATGTCACCCTCGCTATATCTGAACAACTCCGGTGAGGGAGATCCGGGTTTCGACTGAACAGACGGCTCCGGTGAGGGAGAAGCCAGCGAGAGAGAAGCCATCGAGGGAGAAGCTGGCGAGGTGCATATATATATTAATTAATTAAGCCTTTGTTGTCTATATACATATATATTAACGCTCTTTCTTCTTTTAGCCCACCAGATTGAGAAAATATTCTGCAAAGAATAAACGAGGCCCAGCCAAAAAGTTGGGAGACCATGAAAGGTACAGGATCGAAGAAATCGCTATAGATGGCGAACCGAAGGCTCCCATTGATGCTACAAATAAATGTATAAGGCAATGCAGAGTTATTGTTAGGGTCTATGTCCCGATCACTGTCAGAGAATGGAATAGGTCGTCAAAGGATCCAGAGGCTCTATATGTTAGTGACTTAGTCAAAGACACTCTTTGGAAAAAGCTTATGGTTAATTTCACCCTACCGACGTTAGAGGTGTATCCAGATGACTACGCTCTAGATGAGGAGATTCCAACTCAGGAGGAACTACAGAAACACATGGAGCAAGCCGTCAAGGAGTACACTCTTAAGAAGATGGCCCAACAATTCAACAACTGGAAGAAAAGATTTCACCTTGACTTTTTCGTGAAAGAGAAGACTCCGGATTTTACTACTGGAGCATATGAGAAGATAAAAGACTACATGGCTGATTTTGTGGCGTACAAGACATCGGTGCTAGCTAAGAAAAGGTCTGAAATGAATAAGAAAAATGCTGCTAAAAAGCAGTATCACCATACTATGGGGCAAGGTGGCTACAAGGCTAGCAAGCCTAAGTGGGAGAAACTCGAGTCCGACCTGATGGCTAAAGGGATCACCCCAGAGCCATACAATTGGATCGAACGGGTAAGGAATTGGTTTTACGGGCATGGGGGCACGTTGGACTCAGAAGGGAAGTGCATATATAACATAATACATAAAGAAACTCCCATACCCATCGAAGACATTAAAAATGCAGTAAAGGCTGTTGAAGATGTGGAATTCATTCTCGATAGAGAGAATGAAGAGCTCGCACTCGCCCTTGGGAACAAGGAACACGAGGGACGAACACAAGGCACAGAAGGCTCCAAACCATGGAACCTTGGTTTTGCCGACCATAGGAAGAAATATCCCGATAGAAGCCATCAAAGGAGAAAGGAAAAGGAGGAACTTGAAGTAATGAAGCAGAAAGACCGGATGCACGAAATAGAACAACAATTAAAGCAGCACCAGAATCAACTTGAGAAACTTAGTCAGCAAGCTACCGGCCTATCTCAGCGGCACATGGTAGATGAAGCTGCCTTCGATGCTACCGGCCCATCCACTAATCGAAAAAGCAGCATGGCTTCCATGGAGCTCCCAAGTGATAATGCCGATGATGCACCGATGATGGCTCCTATTCGCTACCCAGTGGATGATATCATGGAGATGACACATTGTGAGATGCATGTGAAAGTTGTCAACATAACCATGAAGGTGGCGGTCGGCTATGCCTTACCATTAGTTGGACTGGTACCAACTTACCATTGTTGTCCGGTTCCACAGGGCTACGCTATTGCCGGGGTGGATGAAGTTATGGACGGATTCACGTAGCTCAAGGTTGACTACCTTGCAGGTGAAGGGGATGTTACTAAGCTAGGATAAGCAAAAAAACATGACCATTCTATGGCGAAAGGAACACATCGTGCTTTCAAATCGGATGCCAACGCCATCCACTCCTCAGAGCATAAATCCATCTTTGTCGCAGCCCACCCGTCTCTAGCGCATCATCCATCTTTGCCGTCACCATGACAGGCACCGTCTCCGCCACCGTGTCAGCCTTCTCCAGCATGGCCGTCCATGTCAGCCATCTCCAGCACGGTCGTCTTCACCACCGCGTCAGCCGTCTTAGCCCCTCCCAAAAGTATGAAAGGGTCAGGGCCAAAAGCGAAAGAGTAACCTATCACCGAAGCGTCAACTAGAGCCCCTCCCAAAACTACCAAAGGTTGCTCCCAAGATAGCTTACGACTATACTGAAGAGGAGAATGAGGTGATCGCAAAGGCCCAAATGCAACAGTGGTTTGATAGCCTCAAGCGAACGAAAGAGGCACAGTTCCCTAGCACTAAAGAAGAAAAAGCCAAAGTGCAAAAAATGTTGAAGACCCTTCATCAACCCGAGCCAAGGCTGTCATCAGACTATGACTACTCTATTGTCAAGTCACATCAGTCAATGGTGCGATCGAAGAGCACTAGTGCAAGCGGGAATTCAGTTCCCCAGCTCGGTTTACAGAAAAACAAGGAATGCCCCCTGCTCAAGGTGATCTCCAATACCATGGTGGAGTTGAGCAAAGCTGCGAACGAGCAGTATGATCCAGAAATGGTTGCACTATATGGAGAAGCGGCCGCTGCTCAAGGTATGACTATTTCTCAGTACTTAGACCAATTAGATTTCCCCGTGCCTGAGGAAGCATACAAATAAGAGTACGGGAAACCTCTCATCAGACTTGACGACGTCAAGTATCTACCAACAAAAATGCGAAGATTGCATAATTGGTACAATAAAGCCACAAAGGAAGGGGCAAACTGCATAGTGATCGGAGTTTGAAATGAGCATTACGGGTATGGAGATGCCCAGCTACTGATTGAATTTCCTGAACTACATCAGTTTTTCAATCAAGATGCCCTCGACAAATCGATCGTCAGTGCCTACTATCAGTAAGTATTATTTCTTTAATAATTAAGTCTCTAGTTATCTCACCTCGTTGATATCGCATGTATAATCATATTCACTATATTATGCAGACTGAAGATTCTCGAATGCAGAAGAGGACAGATCTATGACATTGGGTTCATTGACCCATATTGGGTTCATGAAATTACTATGAAACTTAATCCTAAGGACATAGAGGATAAAATCGTAATGGCTCTAAGATTTCAAGAAACCAAAAGGGAAATATTATTACCTTACAACTTCGAGTGAGTGTTATCGTCTTGTACACATTCTATTTCGCTTACTCGATGTTAAGTGTATAATTTATGAGTTATGCATGTGCAGCTTCCATTATATTCTGCTAATCATTCAACCTGACAATGGAGTAGTACAAGTCATGGACTCTAAACGTAATACCCTTGACAAGTGGGCCCCCATGCAAGATATGCTTCAGCGGTAATTTCAGTCATTATGACACTATATCGGCAACTTTCGTTCATGTACTTATATCAAGTAATTAATAACTCATTTCATTAATTTTATTTGCCGGGCAGCGCATGGAAACGGTTCACCAACAAGGCTAGGGTGCCTGGAAAGAGAACCTTACATTTAAACCACTAAATGTAAGTACTACTAGCTAGATCCGCGCATCTCTTTGATTCTAGTTTCGATACCATTATCATGCTTAATTATTATTATTTTGATTGAACTTTGTTCTCATATTGTCTGAGGCAGCCTGACAGAAAAACCTTATGTGGATACTATGTTTGCGAGTTCATTTGTCAGACGACCTGTGAGAAGGGTAGAAACTTTGAACAACTTCAAGTATGTAAACAATATTCAGAAATTTGTTTTATTACCATCAATTCTATTTAATTTCATTCATATATGTTGACTCATTCTTTTAAATTAGATCGAATGGTTGCAGGACAATCTACTACCAAAGGATCGCATACAAGCAATCCAAGAGGAAATTGTGGGATTCTTAGATGCAGAGGTCCTAGATCCAAAAGGAGAATACTATCGGCAGATAATGATAATGTAATAGGGATCATAAAGGACTTTATATTGTATATATGCATGAATGTAATATATTCGATACTTGCTGTGTAATATAATCGAGATATTTTTGTAATATAATGGTTCCCTTAAGGTAGATGACACTTACCCCAGCACTATGTTGTGAGAAATGCTCGTCCTCATATATAGTAGATGGTGCGAGGTTGTTGTTACCGAAAGTGGATTCGCATGGAGGCATGGTGTGGATTTCTCATATAGTAGAAGGTGCGAGGTTGATGTTACCGAAAGTGGATTCGCATGGAGGCATGGTGCGGATTTCTCACCATGCCTCCATGTGAATCCACTTTCGGTAACATCAACCTTGCACCATCTACTATATATGTGGACGAGCATACCTCACAACATAGTGCTGGGGTAAGTGTCACAAAATAAATGCTGCCCAAAACACAAAAAGGAAATAGATAAAGGGGAAACAAAATAAATGAAAAATATACAAAACAAATCTCTACCGCGGCACAAAAAGTTCCCAAAATGCTGCCGCGGCAGAGACGCATAGATCCCGGTTCGCATTACAAACCGGGACAAATGCCCCTCCCCCAGCGACAACCAGCGGCCACGTGGACCACCCTTTTGTCCCGGTTTGTAGCCCAATCGGGACTAAAGGTTTGGGGCTTTAGTCCCAATTGCCCCATCCCGGTTGGGCAACCCAGACTAAAGCCCCTTACAAACCGGGACAAAAGGCCTTGTTTCTACTAGTAATAATAGGCATAGACTTCAGAGTGTGGGTCATTAAACTCTATTTCTTCAAACACCTCCCCTAAAAAGACTGACTGTGGGTGCTTTGATTCTTTAACTAACTTCTTTCTACGTGTCACTTCCTTTGCAGGATAAGTGAAATCCTCAATGACCGTGTCCAACTCTTGAACTAGCACCTTGATGAGTGTTATGAAATGTGTTCAATAAAGACTTATAACCCATATACTCTATTGCCAGAGTAGGTTTGGTCCTTACCAGAGCAGAATGATCTAACTCGGGTTCATAACTAAGAGTTTCATGAGGTATCGCAGTATAAGTAGTACCAACCAGTGCCTTGGAATTCTGTTCCCTTATCTTGGTTATGGCTGCTACTACTGCAATTTGATAGGCTGTTGCCATACATCTTGCTTCTCCCGAGGGCATTTCTCCACGCACTCCCAACTTCTTGGGTAACATGATCAAGATACGATACTTGGCCAATATCCGTCCATCATAGAAACTGTAAACTTTGACCAGAAGTCGAGACTTACAATCCAGGCTCCATAGAAGTTATCTTAGAGTGATTGTCTAGTAATCTTCATAATCATCTAAGGTCTTGTTCAATACTTGAACATTCCGAGGTGGATACCTAGGTGCCATTCTTGTACTATAGATAAGAAATTATCATCAGTCATCTTGAGTTAAAACTCATGCTACTCATTTAAAATTGCATAATAAAGAATCATCGCACTAGCAACATGACGGAATTATTCCCAATTGAATATCCATCATATTTCTAGAGAACTCTTTATTGTTGCTAACATCCTTCCTACAAGTTCTACCCATTTACTAGGTTTACCAACCTAAGGTCAAAGCATCTGCTCAGATACCAGCTGCGGTGACCCAACATACCACTGCATGATGTAGTACACTATAGTCGTTGGCTTAACACCAATGAAACACCGTTAACTAGTATTACATCCCTCAGAGTGGTATAATAGAAACACAGCATGTCTAAGACATGACTATAGATTACAACTCGACTCTTTACAAAAGATCTAGAGAACACTCTAGGTTAAAGAGATAGAAAGAAATTTCTTACAAAGAAGAACTAGAAGTAATAATTTGAAGCTATTTAACAACTAAGACTAGTATTTAAACTATTTGGCTTGCCATAGCTGCTAATGCAATACTCTACAGAAGTAGGTTTTATGGCTAGAGGACCTACTCCTATCTAAACAGAGACTTTGTCTTCACTTCAGCTGATGTACATGTTGACTTCATTGACTTAATTGAAGAACTTGAGCTGCCGAAGATTGTTTGTTGAGCAGAAGTTGATGTTAACGTCGTCTTCAATGGCTTAGAATCTATCAAGGGTTAAGAAGGTACGGTTGAGTAAGAGCGTACTCAGCAAGTTCACTAAAATTGGTTGTTAAGTCCTAGATATTATGTTCCTTTACCACTAGAATTGTATCAATATATTATTACCACTTGGTAAATAATCCATAATCATATTATTATGAACATAGTATTTTCTATCCTTTTTGAAATGCAGGTGTTGACAACATTTGAGTTACAAGCATTTAATAGAAAATAATCAAAGGACATGAGCAAGTTGTGAACTTGCCTTTTGGTGATTGCAAGATTATGCACTCATGGTCTTCAGGACATTAGAAGATCCAAATTCTGAAAGTAACATCATTGGTCCGTTAAGGACTAATGTTTAAAGACGCAGGATGCAATTATGCATAAATAATGTAATGCGGTTTGATAAACGCATATCCCTAGACTAATTGTATCTAATCTAGGGTTTGGAGTTTGTGATGATATCTTTGGAATATGTTGCACCTTTATACCAGCTTCACAGATGTGCTTCTTGTTAAGGCTTGTGAGAGTGTGTGAAACAATATGTAAGTACAACAAGTAGTATACAATACTAAAGCACTCAAATGGTTATGGTATCTAAAAGCTTTCTTAAGCAAGATTGTTAATCAATTAGGGCTTTTAAAGAAGTGTTTAAGGATTACTTTTAATGTTTCTTAAAAGAATAACTTTTGAGGAAAATATTACTTTACAAAGTAAAAGCATTAAAACTTAAAGTTAATACTTTAAGGTGTTCTTCTTAATTACAAGTATTTAAGTAGAAAGCAATTAGTATTTTTGAATAACTATTCTACTAGCAAATGGATACTTTTAACACTCCATGAAGGCAAAACAAAATTATTATGTCTTTATGGAAGTGGTCTTCTCTTGATTTTATAAGTGAATATAATCATTTACCTATTATAATATTAATGCTTACTTCTATACACATGAGGATGGCACTTAAAGATTTTGTTTAGCTTTTAAAGTGGATTCCCATCTTGTAAAAGAATTAGTATTCAAATCTTGATGATTTTATAACTGATAAACTGTTTTTGGAGAGTAAGATTTACTTAATCCTAAATGGTAGTTTTAGTAGGTAAAACTGTAATTGGTTAGACCTATCTTAACTTCATTTAAACATAATTTGCACTTGTTATTACACTTTTAGACTTCCAACAATTAATGGTAAAGGCAATAGTAAAGATTTAGATATTTCCAAGGAAATAAAATAAAATAAAATAAAAGGGTTTTAATAAGATTTATTAGACCTTTCCTTTTATTTTACTTTAATTACGAAATATGATATTTTTAAGGTGTAGATTTTATTTTTATGTTCATTTTGGTACATTATATGTATTTTTGTGATTTTTACATAATAAGATATGGTTTCTATAAGTTTTATCACTTTATAAATACTTAATAAATAATATTATTTATCTAAGTGATTACCAAAATCTATGAAACAATTTTGTAAATTTATATTTTGTTTTTCTAAGAATTTTGGTATATTATTTATATTTTTCTCATTTACCAATATTAAAATATGAATTTTCAAAGTATTATTACTTATAAAATCATGATTAAATAATAATTATTTAAATATTTGACACAATAATGTTTGTGTCTAAAGTTAAATTATAGATTTTATTTTTCTGATTATTTTGATGTATTATATACATTTTTCTAAATTATAAAACAAAAGATATTCAATTTCTAAAATTTAATCATTTTTATTAAATTCCTGAAATTATATTTATATTTAAACTTATTTGTTTTATCTATTTACTAAATAGAGAAAACCTTTCATACTCATACTAACCTAGTCCCAGCCACTGACCCGTGGGGTCAGGGCCACGTCACTTGCCACCTAGGCAAGGACCTAGTCAAATAGAGCTGGCAGGACGGAGGTGACACAAGCGTGACGACACGGTGATGTCAGCGACAGCCGGAGCTCACTGTCGAGCAAGGACGGGTCACTGGAGAGCGGGCGGGGAAAAATGGAAGGGCACGCGCGAACGAGTAGTGCAAGGTGATCCTAATAGTAGTGGCACTGCCCACTTTTGGTCACCGGAGCTACTCCGGTGACCACCTACTGCGGCGGCCGGCGGTAGACTACTGTGCTACGGCGATATGGAGCTCAAGAGAGTGATTGGAGTGGTTCCTAGGGACGGCAGACTCACCATGATGATGATGGAGAGGTCGAGGAGGCACGGGAAGGCGTGACGGCAGAGAATCGACGACGATGACCACGACGACTGGCAGGATGCAATGCTTGATTCCACACGATTCAAGGCGCCCTAGCTTGCGTGCTTGGTCTGAGTCAAACAAGACCATGATAGTGCTTCTAGCGGTGGCTTCAGCGAGGCGAGAGGTGGTCAGACATGGCTGGAACGACGACCACCGATGAGCTAGGGTTTTAAGTGAGGAAGACAGATAGTGCTAGAGAGCATGAGAGTGGATAATATCAGTATGAGAGGATGCAGCGGTCTTATCTACACCTCTTAGGGGGGCGGCGAGCATCACAGTGGTCGAATTCAGATGACGACGGCGGACGGCATCGATGGTATGCACGCAGGTGCCTATGTGCGTCAGGATGACGACGATGCTCACTTTGTAGAAAACCCCCCAAGTTTCCTCGAATTGAACCCGCGATCCTTCTTTCGGTCCCACCTGCCAGTGACTATCGAACATGTGTGTGGGCTGCTTCTGGGTTGCTATTGGGTCGTGGCCGAGTGAGCGGAAAAGTAAAGGTGCTACTCGTGGGCGACAAATAGCGTTGTAATGATCTGGACTATAGGCCGATACCGTAGCGCTGTGTCTTCCCTTTTTCTTTAATCAGTTTCTATGTTCTGTTTTCTTTTCTATTTATAAATTCACTTCAAATCTGGTTTCTTCAAGATTTTAAATCCTCAGAGGTTTGGTGTAATATTCCAAATGGTTTAAAGATTCATTATAATAAAAATTCTATTTATTTTTCTTTGTCTTTTTGAAATTCATGAATGTATGAAAGGTTCTTTTATTTAATAGAGTAAATAAAAATCAGGGTTTTGTGAATTTATTTCTTCTAAAAAAATCTTATGGACATGTATTTAGTTCCAACATGATAATGGTTATGATAAGAATTTACAATGTTGAATGATATTTAGAGAATTCCATTCGTACTTAGCCTCATTAAGGGATGAGATATATATTTATTATAAGGTAGTAAACCTTGTGGTTTGTGAAGTGGTGCTTTGAATTTCATGATGCTTTATATTCGGTGGTTTCTCCCATTCCAACCCTACTTGTTTTGTAGTGCTTAGGATTACCACGAAACAATCTTGGTTAGGTCATTATGAATCAATAACAACCATTGGTAGAGAAATACTAAGGTTTATTCAAATATAGGTATATGGGTTTTGAGAGGATTTAATAACTCATGTTCAATTGTAGACATAAATAAATATCAAGGTTAGGACATGTTGCCATCATGTTTTGTGACCAAGGATAATAACTCAACTTAGATGGAGCTATTGAGATTACTTTACTAAAGTGATCTTAATGGTATAAGAGACTAGGTCTTTAGCAGGGTTTAAGACAATAAGGTGAACAAGGCTTCCATCGATACACTCTCCACTGGTATCATATCTATCTCTTAGACATTTCATTTGACTAAGAGATATTATCCATTTGCTGCCTAAAAGGAATTGATTTAATTACCCTCTTTATTCTAGGATGTTAAAGAAAGAGGTAGACATGATTCTATCATGGCTTGATATTCTGTTGATTAAAGGTGTCTAAAGAACCCTTACCTTAATACCTCACTAAGCTTATCTTGATATAAGGAATTCATTTCCTAAATATACTATATATATCTCTCTTATCTTATTCACAAAGATCATAGCTTCATGAATAAGACAATCATCTGACTCCACCATATCCATCATCATATGATGACATGGTCATGCCACTCCAACAATACTCCATTATTACTCCTAGTATATAACTCCTCTTAATTAACTACCATTGATGCACCTATCAATGTAGCTACCACTAACTCCATCTATTAACTTCCTCAACTCCACCTTGCAACTTCTTCCAAGGCTTGCAAGATTATAGTTCTCTCTATACATCACAAGTACTAACAATCCTCCAGAATAGGTATGGTACTACTCTCCATCAAACAAGTTGTTCTTGTATCAACTTGGTTAAACTACTATACTTCCAACTACTCCTACAAGTTATGTGATATATTTCATCATACTCTAGCTTGACTTCTCATGATCAAGCTAGATGATTCATGTTATTAGGGTTTTTCCTAATGTGGTATTCTCACAACTCTTCTTCCTCAGCTGGTCACCTATTCTTAAGTGACTTGAGAATAATGACCACTATCCTTTGATCAAACACAGCTTAGGCTTCTAATTGTCTGATCAAGATCTATCCTCTATTTACTAAGTAGTAGGCTTGTACTGGTCTCTCTATAGGCTTATCTTGTTAAGCAAACTTACTCTAAGTTTATATCCACTTGTCTTAACAAGATAATCATTTGATGTACTAATACTATTAGCCTTCTCATAGCTTCATAATTACTATCTAAACTCTTGGGTTTGAATACCTCTTCTAGTTAACTCATGAGTGAGTTAACTCCTCCAACATCCGATGGTTTGATCTCCACTAAGGATCTCATTCCATTGATGATGGCACACTCTATTATGACTAAGTCTTCCTTCTTATTTATTTACTTAAGGTCTTTGGAAGGTTAAGACAATAGGTCAATGGCTATGAGTCAACAAGTTCTAGGTCAAGAATTGATCACTCAATATTGATGATCAATTGACACTGGTCCTTAACTATTAGGAATGTCATATGTTAACATGACAACAAGGGCATGTGATGAATGGTGTTGACTTGACTTCCCTTTCTACTCTATTTGTGATAAGGGTTCATGTTTAAGAACTACCAAGATTCTCTTGGTAAGAATAATTATGGCAAGCAAGTATATCAAAGTTTAGTTATGGTTAATACCTTGACATCATTTTTGGAATATTAAATATTCATCCTGAGTTGTTGTATGGAAAACCATATTATGATCTCTAGGAGATCATGTAGTCCTTATTAAGTAGTGTTGTGTGACTTAGTTGTATTACATTTGATCTACCCTTAGATCAAATTATATTACCCAAAAATAAGGTTTAAGCAAAGGTCATATTAAAACTTATCACAATCAACTTGATGATCTACTTTAGTTCCACCAAGTTAAGAGAAGCTTCAATCACTTTGGCAATTTTTTTATTTTAAAAGCGTGAAAATTATCCGGAATTTCTATGCATGAATGCAATGCACACACACCTGTGTTTAGCTTATTTTTAAGCTCTAATACTGGGGTGTTACACATGACTACCGCGAAGTGATTGAAATCATAGGTATAAACCCCAATGTCGTTGTTAAGTATCTCCAACTAAAGCTCCAAGGCACTGCCCGACAATGGATCGATAGTTTGCTGGAGAAATCAATATGCTATTGGTTGGACATGCATGAAGCATTCACCAAGAACTTCGAGGGTACATATAAGCGTCCGTGCACCGTTGGTGACCTACAGTGGTGTGTACAGGAGAAGGACGAATCTTCTCGCTCCTGCCTATCTTGGTGGCACGATACCAAAAACTCGTATGCAAGAGTACACAATCAAACTGCTATGGCCACCTTCATGGATGACCTAGAAAGAGGGTATTTTCTCCGGCATACGTTGAAGCACGCACAATACAAGGGCAAGATTGATCTCAATGCCATGATCGCTAAAGCTAGTGAGTTTGCCGTTGCCGATGACGATGCCGACGGGTCTTTACCTGCAATGGCTATCCCCACCCAGGCTAAGAAGAACAATAACAACAAACAGAAAAATCCACCAGAATACAAGCAGATAGCCGACATGGTCGCCATGACGTTTGCTAGCAAAAGCGATGGCGGACAACATGGTCGTGGCTGGGGGCCTAGCAGTGGCTAGCAGAGGAGTGAGTCTACCCCCTCAGTGCCCCGCATTCCATAGACGTATGAGGAGTACTATGAAATGCCATGTTTCATTAATTTGGGCACAAATGGGAAAGCCACTCACACCAGCCACATGTGCAAATTTCTCAATGACCTCAAGGAAGACCCTGAGTCCAACTACAAGCAAAGTCGGAAGAACAGACCCTACGGAAAGGGCAAGGGAAAATACCTTGGATTTCCTCAAGATTTTTCTGCATGATAATATTCGTAGCCTCAACCTCGGCTGCATAACTCGGATAATAAGTTAATACATACAATGGATAACTCGAATATTATCCATTGTGAAAAGGGTTTAGGTGAAAGGACTTACACTTCCTCTGGTGATCCTCTAAGAGCTTGCCATAACGGGCGCGAACGTCTTTGTAGGAGTCCAGCAGACGCTGGAACTCAGCAGTTCGGCGGTTAGTGGTAATCTGAAAAAACAAGACAAGATTAGTTCAAGGGGAAGTGAGAATAATTCGAAGTCTACAAGATCCGGGCCAAGTGGAACTTAACCCGCCTCTAGGTGTGTGAATAATTAGAAGTCTACAAGATCCGGGCCAAGTGGAACTTAACCCGGCTCTAGGTGTGTGGATCTTCGAAGTCTATAAGATCCAGGCCAAGTGGAATTTAACCCGGCTCTAGGTGTGTGGATATTCGAAGTCTACAAGATCCGGTCCAAGTGGAACTTAACCCGGCTCTAAGTGTGTGGATATTCGAAGTATTCAAGATCCGGGCCAAGTGGAACTTAACCCGGCTCTAGGTGTGTGGATATTCGAAGTATTCAAGATCTGGGCCAAGTGGAACTTAACCCGGCTCTAAGTGTGTGGATATTTGAAGTATTCAAGATCCAGGCAAAGTGGAACTTAACCCGGCTCTAGATGTGTGGATATTCAAAGTATTCAAGATCTGAGCCAAGTGGAACTTAACCCGGCTCTAGGTGTGTGGATATTCAAACTATTCAAGATCCAGGCCAAGTAGAACTTAACCTAGCTCTAGGTGTGTGGATATTCGAAGTATTCAAGATCCGGGCCAAGTGGAACTTAACCCGTCTCTAACATTATCACTATTTAAAATTGCTAAGGACGTAAACTAAAATTCTCTAGAAGCATCCGACCGAGTAACAAGTTACTCCCTCGGAGGCTCGAGGGCTAGGGGATATATCTATAAGCATTCATACGTATAAAGTACCATAGCAGAAGGAAAAGTGTTACCTCCATCATCCGGCCAACCAAAGAGATGGCGTTGGTGGCGGAGTTCATCTGAGCGCTGAACTCCGAAGGGCCAAACTTCTCCGGCAGATCATCCTTAGGATCAATGAATTCAGCGTTGTTCTAGTTGTTCACATACTCTAGGAGCAGTGGGATGTAACTTCCGCTGCTCGGAGAATGGCTCGTCACCAAGCCTTTAGTATGGGCCTCTCGCCCCGCGGATTGAGTAGATGCAGGACTGGTATGCGGGACCAGTTGCCTACTGCCTTCTGATCCGGCAGCGGGAGACCCAGAAGTGGTGCCCTTGGCTGGCACGGCAGCTTTCCTGAGCTTGCCGGATGACGCAGGGCACTGGAGAAGATCCGAAGCTGCTGATCTGGATGGTGCCTGAGAAGCTGGCCGGAATATGTCTGTAATGGGCACCGTAGATCCGGAGGCAGCAGACGGAGCTTTTCTCTTGGGAGGCTTGGCTGCGGTGAATGATGTTGCTGGCCTGGGCGCCGAGGCTGGTGCTGGAGCTGATGCTGCTTGTGCTGATACTGGTACTGGTGGTGCTAATGCTGTTGGTGCTATTGGGGTTGTTAGTGCTGGTGCTGCCGATGCTGCTGGTTTATAAGAAACTGGGGCTGAAGAAGAACTTGGTTGTGGCAATGCCGGTGAAACTGGCACCTCAGAACTGGGCGGCGGCGCTGAGGCAGAGGAGTTGGGATGATCCCGCACAGCCATATCCTGGGCTGCCCCACTACCCCCCACGCAACATTGCCCTCCTCATGATGAGGTGGGCTCCGATCAGGCACAGCCACGGAGTCCTCTTAAATAGGACTGAGCGGGCGAACGCCGTTGTCACGGGGGGGGGGCGAAGTACTACTCCAGATCAGAGAGGCAATGCTGGAGCCTCTCTGGGGAATAACCCTAGCAGCTCTGGAAATAGAAGAGCAGCAAGTCAAGACGAGGAAGAAAAAATAGATAAGAAGCAAAGGCAAAGGCAGAAATGGAAAGACCCAAGAGCAAACACAGAAAGACTTACTCATCTGAGGTTTGGAGGTGCCCGAGGTTTGGGCGCCCTCCGGACCGTGCTCTTGGCCGCTGGCTTGGCCGAGGCTTTCACCCCGGACTTTTTTTGCCTCTTCTTGGGCGGTGGCGCCTCCGAAGCTGCAGCCGACGTAGGCACGCGCTTTTGGGAGGGAGCAGGGACCGGAGAACTTATGGCAAGGGGGGAACCTCGTGGACCTGACCGGCCGGGTTAGCTGAAGATTCGAACATAACCAGAAATGCGTAAGAGATGGGCACCGGGTCAAGTACCTCAAGAACCTCGACATCCGAGTCATCGTCATTCGGCCAATCCCTTAAAGAAGAGGCCTTACCAGGAGCGCGTTGACGATGTACGGAGTAGGCAAAAAACTCTCTGGATCAGGTTCCACCTCGTCCGGCTCGGCACGATCTAGCACCCACTTGCTCGCCAGCTCTTGGCCATCCTCGAGGGGCTGTTGAAGGAATCGCTGAGAACAAAGCAACAGCGGCTAAGTTAAAAAAGTTATCCAACATACCAACAAGACCCGGAAAATCAGTAAGGGAGAAATTTACCTTTGGAGGTGGGTTATCCCGGGTATAGGGCACAAGCCCCCACTCCCAAGCCTCGGAGAAATCCTTCTCCATGTTGAAGATGTCCTTAACCTAGCGGAATACCGCCGAGTTATCAAGCTCAAAGGAGGAAGTCCGGTGGGGATCAAGGGAGCCGCTCAAGTAGCAGATCTTGTGGGCGCGTTTCTGCTAGGGGGAAACCTGGCTACGAACAAAGGTGATCATAACATCCTCCCCCCATAGCTTCTCCTTGAGCAGCTCCTTGATCCGGCGGTCAACCTGATTCGCCAGGGATGTGGGTCGCTTCGGAATGTTCTCCCAAAGAGAGGTGTCCAGGACTCCGAGCTTGAAGGGGAGGAGCCGGATCAGGTCCTCGTTTGTTGTGTTCCAGATGTAGAAGAAGGTTGTAACATCCCAAGGCAACCAAGAACTTGAGATGTTACCACATACATTAAACATAGAAAAATGACTAAGACATTTTAGGAAAAATTGACAGAGTCTCCTTTGTTTTTGGGATATCCACAACATGTAGTAATATAAACACATGGGTACATGGATAAAAACTAAATAAAAGGTAGATCGCATATTCAACCATATAAATCATTAATACCACCACTATAAAAAAACTACCATCCAAACACAATACTAGTAATAATGTCTAGCAGGTAAAACCAACTTAGTCTAAGTGATAAACTTCTGCATACTCTGAAACATTTATGACAAGAATGACTCCTATGGATCAAAAGCAAAGTTCCAAAATATTGGTGAGGATTGTGTGAAACGTGAGGTGATGATTTTGAAGGTGCTACTCCCGAAAACCCCCATGCATGTCGTCCTCAAGGGTTACCTAAAAATATAAAAGCAACAAGGGTGAGTACAAAGACTCAACAAGTTCACAAACAAATAGTAAGTTTACATAAATCAAAACACCAAGGCATCATTAAACCACATCCATCCATTAGAACATAAAATTATGTCCTACATGCCTATATGCTCATCTCATCTCATTGCGAATACCGGTATCGCTCGAGTGGACACCCATCGACATCCACTCGCTCCAACTCATGGAGGGTGCCTCCAAAGTGGGTCGCAACCCATCAATGAAGGTCGCATTGTGTTCACCGAAGTAGGTCACACTATCATCATTGCCATCATGGATATGAAAATATGCATAATATGAATTGCCAGCATCATCATCATTATTATTGATATCATGAACATAACATAAGCATTAAATAATTGAGTGAAGAGAGATATGCAAAATTCGCCATCCGCCGTGAACTTCCCTCAACCATGTGGCACAAACTATAAATTGTACGATTCCAGACCGGAAGTTCCAACACCTGATATTGAAACATACTTCAATCAATACACATAATCCCTTCAAAATCATACACGTAGAATATATCATCGCTCCTACCCGCAAAGACTGTCACTTAACCTTAACAAATATAAACACATGGAACAATGTCTAAATAGTACAAATAGTCACACTGAACCACAAAGAAGTAGCTTCCGTTTATGATCAGACTAGACCCACACAAAAAAATTGCGGGGAACCAAATTATTTTCTTTAACTGTAATCACTAACAGTAACATTAATTAGTTGCAGAACTGCTATGTGGCCGACTCGTAGGCAACAAAAACACAAAAAATCTTGGCTCAACCAAAGCGGTGTGTCACTGATAGAACCAAATAGTACCAGCTAAGAAAGATAACTAAAATTCATATAGGTGAGTGCTTTCTACCTCTCCGTGTAACACCAAAACTTAGGAGCTCAAGCTACAAGGCAGCTTCAGGGCACCGTTAGCACTAGAGAATTTTGGGCAGAAAAACATGTCTACGTGATAATTACTTGACCTTAGATTCCCTCTAGCAAGCAACAAAGTCTAACCTGAACTTTACTACAGAATACCAGTTTGTACAATTACAGGAACATGACCATGTACTAGGAGCCTATCGAATACGACCATGTACTTGGAGCCCATATCTGAAATTTGTAGAGATTAGCATATCCATGTGTGACCTATAATATAGTAATTTAATCCTCTTTAGTCCAGCCTCTCTAGCAGGTAATAGAAGTCTTCTTTTCTATAAAATTTAGTACTACCGACAGGACATGTAGCAGCCAAAGCCGAAACCATACATGAAATGAATCAAGGCAAGAATCTACCTACGACCAATCAAAAGGCAACGATACATACTGCTAGCTCGATTCACAGCCCTCGACGAATGTTTCCACGCAGAGGTGGCCAAACCACCGAAAATGACTCGGCGGAGACGGACGCGGCCAGCGACACTACAGCGACAACACAGCTCACAAGTTGGCAGCGCGGCGGCGGACTGGATTACTGGCGGCGGAAAAGGATTAGGGCAGAGACACGGCAGCAGCACCCTCCCTCGACTCTACTAAACAACCATGACTACTCGGTTATACGAGCCCAGCCCGGCTAAAGAAGCCCAGCCCAGCCCGGTAATTATATAATTTGGTTCCCTCCCCACCTGCATGTTAGATCCCTTTCTCTCGACTGGTGATCGGGGCTGCTCGGGCTGAATAAGGATCCGGCTGGTTCGGCTGCCCGGCCTTGGCAGTCTCCGTGTCACCGAGGGAGTTAGATCGGATCATGGCGGCGGCGGAGGAAAAGGGAGGAGCTAGTGATAAGGGGACCCAGGTGGGGAGGGAACCGACGATTGATGATCTGCTGCAGAGTCTGAACATCAAAGGAGACGACGTCGCGGGAGTTTTTGTGGCAAAGAAGGTTGTGGAGTCTTTGAAGGAGGACGCGCGGTGGATGGCGGTGATGTGCCTGCTGACCACCAAGCCTTATAGCACGGCATCACTGAAAAAAACTGTGCGGTTTGCGTGGGCACCGGCGCAGGAGGTGAATTTCCGTGATCCGGAAGACAACAAGTTTTTTTTTTCTAGAACCAACCCATGGTTGGATGGTTAGGTGGGCAATGATACCAGAATTCAAACCCCAGGTTTGATGCTTTGGTGTCTCATAAAAGCGGAATATTTTTTCAATGGGAGGCAACATTCCTGTCGATAGCGAGACGCTTGTGATGACTTCGTCAATCTCAAGACCCGCCGGCTCAGTCTTTCGGAGGTGCCCATAGGGTAGGGTGTGCGTGTATGTGTTCATAGGGATGAGTGTATGTACGCATTATGAGCGTCTACGTTTGTACTATGTTTCTCAAAAAAAAGGAAGACAACAAGTTTTTGGTCTAGGCGAGTTGCCTTGGTGACTGGAAGAGAATTACTGAGCCGGGACCTTGGCTGTTCAGGGATCATGGTGTATTGATTGAGAAGTATGATGGGAGCAAGAGGGCATCAGCGGTTGATCTGAATCGCATCCATTCCTGGGTGAGGATACTAGACGTGCCAGAATTGTTTCGAAAGAGGGCTCTGATCACCGAGTTAGCGGCAAGTATCGGCGAGTTCATCGCTGTGGACATGAACAACTCGGGATCGGAGAGTGGCGACTACATCCGTGTGAGGGTGTGGTTGGACGTGAGGAAGAGCTTAACACGATTTGTGTCTTTCAAGCCGGAAGGGGGTGAGCCTGTGATCATGCGTATTAAATATGAGAAAATCCCCAGGTACTGTGCGGTATGCGGCCTCCTGGGACATGAACATGAGGAGTGCGGCACAGGTGTGCACTCGCCGGGAAAGGTAGCTTTTGGCACCTGGCTATTGGCTGATACGCCATGGAACCGTGCACGGCTGTTGGGCGACAATACATACCGTTCATCAGAACGGGAGAAGGCAAGTTTTGGACAGGAGAATCCCGGAGGCCGTGGCGGTGGTCGTGGTCGGGGGGTTAATAGCCGAGCTGGGCATGACGGAGGTCGGGGACGCGGGCGCGACCTCGGAACCATGGTGGGCGATACTCGCAAACGCACGCCAGCAGATGCCAAGTTGATGGAGGTGAGTCCAATCAAGGAGGGCTCTGCCATACCAGTTGCTGCAAATGAGGCGCCTATGCTCACGTGGAAGGAACCGGGTGTTATCAGTAGTGAGAAGGAGAGCAATGTACAGAAGCAGCTGGCTTTTTCAGGCGATGAATCAGACAAGGGCAACGGGTCGCGGACAGGCACGCCTCCTCCGCCTCCATCTGCTAGGGAGCAAAAGCGCCCTAAAGAGAAGTCCACTCTGAAGAAGGATAAGACATTGTCTAGCTCGGCGGCCTCCGGTGCGGAGGACCGCCAGGTCCAATGAGTGTACCCAGTCCAAGTCCCCGGCAGTTCGAGATCTCCGTATTTTGGCGGAGCGTTATGCCCCTATCGTGCTTTGTGTAGTAGAGACACAACTTCATAAGACACGGGTTGAGAGTCTGGCTCACTCGCTAGGTTTCAAAAAGAGTTTTGATGTTAGTAGTTTAGGTCGTAGCGGAGGCATTGGTATTTTTTTTGAATGAGTCAATAAATATTGAAATTTTACCTTATTCCCAATATCATCTCGATGTGATTGTTTCGGAACAAGGGAGCGATGATTGGCGCCTAACTGTTGTTTATGGGGAGGCCCAAGTTAGCGAATGCCACAAGACATGGGACATGCTCAAATTTATCCGACCATCTAACGATTTGCCGTGGTTTTGTATTGGGGACTTCAACGAGGTCCTTCGTCGTGAGGAGCACGACAGTGTTAATGAGAGGAGTTGGAGTCAAATGGAAGGTTTCAGAGAGGCTACGGATGTGTGTGGCCTATGTGACCTGGGGTACAGGGGTGTACCATGGACTTTCGAGAACAAGGTGGTTGGAGGCACGTTTTGCCGTGCACATTTGGACCGCGCGCTAGCGTCTGCGTCCTGGCTTGTACGGTATCCAGAGGCGGAGGTGCAGCACCTACCGTCCTATGCAACATCTGATCACCTTCCCATTCTCCTCTGGTGCGCACCGCGTGTGCAATAGCAACGGCGAGGTGATCATATCTTTCGTTACGAGGTTATGTGGGAGACACATGAAGATTTTCCGTCGATGTTAGAGGAGTTGTGGAGCTCTTTTGGTAGAAGTGGCTCTGTTACCGAGTTGCGGGATAAGCTACTAGCCGTGTCGAGCAATCTGAAGTGTTGGGGGGAAAATACTTTCGGATCTGTTTGCCATCAGATACAATTGCTGCAGCGCGATCTCTGTGAGTTTAGGAGTCAGCCTGACAGAGTGGGGCCGACACAGGCTGAGATTAAGACAGTGGAACGGCTAGCGGAGTTTCTCCACCGTGAGGCTTTGTTTGGTTGACATGGTTTAGATCCACTAGCGGAACAAACCCCTGCAGGGATTGGGTGATCCCATCGCGTCACCCCAATTCCCACTACATGGTCCCCATGTTCCCTACTAATACATGCGATTTGGCGCCGTTCGGTAAATCCCTTCGGCAAGCATCTCTAAGAAGCTGGCTACAAGCAGCACCGGTGGCAGGCAACATGCAGCAGCACGCCAGCACCAACACACAAACAGAAAAAAAGATCACAATTTTGAATCTGAATAATATCATTTTTTTAGCCTAAACTTTGAGCATGACTGAAAGCTGAAATCGAACGTTCACCAACAAGATACATAGTTAACTTAGTGACGTGACAACTATAAAAATACATATAGGATGTCCTTTTGATGTAAAACACACACGAATTTGTCGCTACGACACCCTTTGTTTTTCTTCTTCCGGAGCTTCATCTTGTAGAACTCTGGTTCTTTGCATCTGGCCATGTACACCAATGATAAGGAATAACTATTAGAATCTATACAGTTCAACTGAAGCAAAAAAACAGCATAGAAGAAAGCTAATGCAAGGTATATAGAGAAACATAATCTAAGAAATGTTTGTGATGTACTATTAGTATAGCACCATAATGAGAAGAATGGGAAATCTGCTCTAGAAGAACAATGTTTATTTAGGAGCAGCATATTCATAAACATATTTATGTTCTATGATGAAGAGACGAGTGTATTTGGAGGCCGGCAAGGAGCAGCAGCTACAGGCAATGCACTTTGACTCTACTAGCAGCACATATGCAATAAAATAAAATTCTGGAGAACAAAGTAAACAAATTGTGCCTTTGAAACCTAACTGAACTGAACCATGCATTTGACCACCTACTTTAGCAGCACAATTTCAAGTTTCAATGCAAGGCTGTATTTCTAAAATTGCCAAAGTAATTAATCAACGGCAATAAGAGAAGATAAATGGAGCACATGCTTATGGAAAAGCTCGGCAAATACACTTATTTGAGGAAACACAGTATACAGAATGTTTTCTATCTTCAAGTATCCTTGTACAAAATTTAGAAAACAACAATGACTCTGTGCCAAGGGTGTTGCAGGAATAACAACATAATAAGGCAGCATTTAGAAAACAAAACTTGGGAGACCTAGTGGAAGCATAGAAACTTATAAACAATGCAAGTGTAGTTGTCCTGCTAGCCTAGCAAACAATGAACCGGAAGCATGCCCTTTAAGTTTTAAAAGAGAGTACTCTTTAAACTATGGTTCCGGCAGAAAATAGATAGAAATGATCACATGGAGTACTTCATTGCATCAACTAACTGGCTAAACTAACAGTGTAGAAACAAAAACATAAATACATTTCATCAACTGCAGCTAACATGTATAACAGGAACTAGCAATATCAGGAAGGAAAAATCTGGACAAGCATGTGCTATTACCTCACAAGCTGACAGGTTAGTGGAAATCTACTGCAAAATCTATTGTATAACTGAAACTAGCAGTATCCTATTGCATGCACTTCCTTTTTTAATCACATTAAGAAAATACTCCAATGATTTTATTATGCACTTGTGATCTATTGTGAAGAAACATAAAATTTCTGCCACTAGAACTCATTGAACCAACCTCTGTGCTCTAACAAATGTCAAAAAAGCCTATGGTAGTGCAAGCTGTTTGGAAATAGTGTCACATGGTAATATCTATCGACAATATTCAGTTAGCGGTGAAGGACTAAACAAAAAATCTCTACAGAAACTGTTATTTACCTTTATAAAGATCTCCTGGTTTTAGGTCCAAGTTTGGCCCTCCCTTGAGTACCAAAACAAGATAAGAACAATGTATATTATAATGTATTCGATTATAACAAGATAGATTGATGATTTTACTTGTTGCTTGAACATACATTCTTAAAATTATTTAACTACCAACTAAGAATCACTTGAAAAAACACCAATCTTTTAGTATTCATTGACATGAAATATGTAGCCATATGTTTGTAATCATCTCCAGCATGTCGCTCTTGATACATTGTAACTACCTCGGTGAATTACGCTCTTAGTTGCATGCCTGGATGAGCGAAAGTGGTTAAAATAGTACGGTGGGGCCCGGGGCCACTCACGGTAGACCTTTCGGTCGTCCTAACCACTTTCAGAACACCGGGACAAGAACGAGCGGCGTAATCGGCAGGCGAAGGGATCAACTACATACACAAGTGAGTATGTATGCAAGCCACATACAACAGTCCTCAGAGCCATTCCATCTAAAAGAAATAAAAATATTGCAACGCCATACGGCAAGATCCAAATATCCTAGATAGAGTACTAGTTTAGGATAGGTCCTCATACATCAAACATCAGAGTATCAGGCGGAAGCGGAAAACAAGATCCGAGTACGGGTAAGAAGCAAATCGGCATAAGATGCCACATAAATAAACACATCCCGCCCACAGATCTCACGGATCCCCGTTCCCGGAATCTCTACACCGAGTGATCGTTGCCAACATCATCCGTCTCCTCCACCCAGTATCCATCTTGCGAGTACACTTGTTCATCTGAATCAAACAATTTATCGTGTGAGACCCTAGGGGTACCCAACAAGTCTTTATGCCTCTAAAGGGGACACAACCTGGGGTGACGCAATTGCAGCAAAAGATAATAACTCACAAGTCTATAGATACTCGCTAACCATCCGCCTAACCAATGATAGACGGATGTCCGTGAATTAAGAACAACAGTTCTAACAGTATAATTAACAGATCCATCCTCCTCCTCGCTTACCAACGAGGAAGCGGACGAACAACCTCCATCTGTTGGCAGTTTTATTAACCATTCCATGAGTATTGCACTATTTACTAGTCAGGTACTTAGTCAAATTAAAAGCGGTACTTTAGTTAGACTTGTCTATGATCGAGAAACTATGCTCCAAGTCGTCCATAACCGCGGACACGGCTTTCAGAAAGATTTACCCTGCAGGGGTGCACAAATAGCAACACACACCCGATCAACCTCGGAAAAACCAACTCAAAACCCAATGAGGCATTCACGACAAAGCGATCACAGGATTCCGAAATATTTCAGGGGGCCACCCCATTAAGCTACCCGCAATGAAGCTAGCTGACTCCGAGACGGACTCAAGGTTTGTGCCAATGGCTGTAAACGATTGGGAACCCGAAAATGTGACTGGGCTTGTCGATACCGCGAAAACACTCCGCAATTCTTAAACAGTACAGGTGCTCCTCGCACAATCTTAAATAAAACAGTAAAGCATGGCATAAGTACAAGATAGTAAGAAAACCTCAAACTACTTGTGGCCCCAAGAAATAAGAATGAATCAAGCTCTGGCTCGGGGGGTCCATAAGGCCTCCCGGATGTGGATAGTGCGAATAGTCAAGGAACAGGAATCAAGTACTCGGGGTCCTATGGGACACAAGTGAGCATGAAAAACCAAATAGCAGATATTGCTCACCGGTGCCTCTTTCATTAGTTATCCCATTACTACTCAGGTTAAGTTGTTTAGGTACCTCATTATCCATCAGACACTCACATGCCCTACACATGCTTGCTACGACTCGCATGGCTCAAACAACTCCTGTAGTAATGGCTCATGGGATGGAGGAACAAGCTTCGGTGGGGTTTTAAAAATAAATGCTATGCAGTACTTGGGATTCAATTTAATGCAATCGCGACTCAATGATGCAAGAATAAGATAGAGGCAATAGGTACTATATGTATGCAAGCATGTGGTAGTGCTTGCCTGGTAGCTCAGTTGAAGCGAGAGATGGATCTGTGTAGAACTCCTGTGATTCCTGATAATTCTCCTGCTGGGCGTCTATTCGAAGAAGAACCAAACAAACAAGGGCCAACATAAATAAAGTGTACAAGCATATGAATTAAAATGCGACAAGCAAAAAAGCATGCCATGATGAATGATGCACAATTTACATGGCATTAAAGTAGCATGGCAAGGGTGAGGTGTGGGTACAAGAATAATTCATTTTTATTATTTATTTAGTCAAGTTTTATTGCCATAAACAGTTCTGATTTTTAATAATAACATGATGCATGCTTCAATTCAGAACAAGGAATGCGTCGATAGAACGGGCTCGTCGCGCTGATCGATTTAGACATATTATTTGTTGAATTTGGAGTTATAGAATTAAAGTTATTAATTTATTAAGAAAAGGGCATTTTAGTGTAATTTTAATAATCTCAAAAATTTAAAGTGTTCAAATAATATTTTGAATAGCATATTTGAATTCCTCACATTTTTCCGATTCAAAAACATATATCATTTGTATTATTTGGATTTATAATTTAAAAGTTATTAAAAACAGATTTGAATTCATATTTACCATTTTTCTGAAATCATTTTATTTAACAGATAAACGTCAGGACTTTTTACACCCAGACAGAGCTAGCCTAAGGCACTGACGGGTGGGGCCGCTGCTGACTGGGCGGAGACAACGCGCAGAAGCTTTTCTCACCGCGAACACAGCTAGCCTCAGACACCGACCGGTGGGTCCGGCGCAGAAAGCGGCCCACGCGACAGTGGGCGAACAGGAGGGTGACACGCGGCACAGCGGGGACTGCGGGTTAGGGTTTATGAAAACGCGAGGGCTTTCTGCAAAAAGGTTGAAGGGCTGACCGGTGGGGCCTGACGTACCGCGGGTTGAACAACAAAAGGCGCAGGGGGGTATGTGCAAAAAGGGCGTGTACTGTGGATCTTCTCTGACGACGGACAGATCCGTGGTCGACAGCAACGGTGCGGCGTGGGGGATCGAACCCGCGACGCGGGGGCGCGCGCGCAGAGGGCGAAGCCGCTACGGTGGCTGGGGTTTGGTGTTAGGAGGGGACAGGGGCGCTAGGTGAGGTGTGGCGCGGCACGGAGGCGTGCAGAAGCACACGCACGCCGGCGCACCGAGAGCGCTCGGCGCAAAGTCCGGCGAGGCCAGGCAGCGATGGCGAGAGGGAGGTTGTCAGAGAGGTGCAGCAGCTCACCGGGAGTGCGACGGTGGCGGTGGAACGAGCCGAGGTGCAGGGGATCGGCGACAGAGCTGGCGGACCGGAGTTAGGGTTTCGTTGTCGGCTCGCCGATGTTTCGCGCGGCTGGGCCTTCTCCTCCTTGTCTACGGGTACAGGGGCGTCGCAGGGGCTCGACTCGTCCTTCCTCGACACCCAAATCTCCACGCCACCGGCTTAAACGAGGAGGGGGAAGGTGAGGCCGACGGCGGCCGGGGTTGGAGAGGAGCAGCGGCAGGCAGGTGGTGGGGAGAAAAAGGGCGAGGCCCTGGGGATCTGGGGCTGCAACCAGACGAGGGAGAGGGTGTAGATAGGGACGGGAGAGAGAAGGGATGCCGTGGGGCTCAGGGTGGATAAAGGTGGCTTCGGCCACCTTTCCTTCTCCTTCACGTGCTCGCCGTGGGCGACCAGGGCAGGGCAGGTGTAGGGCTGCCAGGTGGGCCAGGGCGCGGTCAAGGAGGGACAGGGTCGGGTAGGCCCTTTGTGGCAGAGAGAGAGAATGGAGAGGGGGCTCGGGTTTAGCTAGGTTAGCCTCGGCTAGGGTTAGAGGGAATGCTCGGGTTAGGGTAGGGGAAGGAGGGTTAGCTGGGCAGGTTAGGGTGGTGGTAGATGATTAGGTTAGAGAGGGGATTAGAGGGAGAGGGGGTCTCAGCAAGGAGGAGTTAAGGTGGAGTAGGGTGGCTAGGGTTAGGATTTTTAAAACAGAGAGAGAGGGAGAAGTGTGGAGGGGTTTCAACATGATAAAGAAAAACAAGATTAAGCAAGAAGGTGAAGGGGATGGAGAGGTGAGGGTTTTGTAGTTGAGCACAAGGTGATGGTGAGGAAAACACAAAAGAGAGAAAGGTGGGGTTTAAAAATAAATGAAGAGAAGATCCCACATGAACATGCATGATGGGGGAAAGGGTTTTGTTGGGAACATGGGGATGGTGGAGCGAGATGGAGAGGATCTCACAAAAGAAAGATCCACTAAAAACAAAGAGAAAACAAAGGAGCTAAAGATGGTGGTACTCTTGCATGGCCCATGCATAATAATTAATTGCCATGTTTATTCTTGTGAAAAAAATAATAATACATCATGGCATCATACACATGCATCCCAAAATATGGAGTAGAGCCAAGCTAAAGGAAATAGAATTGGATCCATCCCAACCCACATGAGCTAGAATAAATGGCAAAAGAAAAATAAAAGCTCATGGGTAATTAGGATGGTGGAATTATAAGGTGGTGACAAAGAAAGGTGGCGGAGTGGAATAAAAGATATGCCCCCAACTCAACTTGGGCATAAAGCATTTATCAAGATTCAAATACAATATATCAGGAGCCAAATACATTTAATTATGCATATTAGAGAAGAACCAATGAAAAGGGTTTTATATGAAGCTCAAATCAAGGTGGCATGATGACATGAGCATGATATAATTATGATGCAACAATTATATGTAGGAAGTAGCCATTATATTACTAGACCATGTAGCATTACATATGTTAGACAGATGGGATGCTACAACTCTCCCCCACTAAACAGGAATCTCTTCCCGAGATTCTAGGAAGAAGAAGAAGACACGAAGAGGGTAGGATACTTGGCACGGAGCTCATCTTCACGTTCCCAAGTGGCTTCATCAACGGAATGGTGCGACCACTGCACCTTGCAGAACTTGATGGACTTGTTGCGAGTCCTTCTTTCTGCGACTTCAAGAATTTTTATGGGGTGTTCTTGATAAGACAGATCTTCTTGGAGGTTGATTAGTTCATGGTCCACGGTCCTGCCGGGATCCTTGAAGCACTTCTTGAGTTGAGAGATATGGAAAACATTATGGACCTTGAGTTTTTCAGGGTGCTCAAGAGCATAAGCAACTTCTCCTCTTCTTCCACGAATTTTGAAAGGACCGATGTATCTAGGAGCCAGCTTTCCTTTGATACCAAAACGGTGCGTGCCTCTCATGGGAGTGACACGAAGGTAAACGAGATCACCAGGGACATACTCCATTTCCGTGTGCTTTCTGTCATAATTGCTCTTCTGGTGACTTTGAGGAATCTTTAGGTTTTCAAGAATGATGTGAACCTTCTCCTCCGCTTGAGTTACAATGTCAGGGCCGAACAATATTCTTTCACCTGCGCCCGACCAACCAATCGGAGTTCTGCATTTGCGACCATAGAGAGCCTCAAATGGTGCCATCTTTAGACTTTTCTGGAAGCTGTTGTTGTAAGAGAATTCAGCATAAGGAAGACATTCTTCCCACTTCATGCCGAAAGAGATAACACAAGCACGGAGCATATCTTCCAGAATCTGATTGATCCTTTCAACTTGTCCTTGCGACTGAGGGTGGTAAGCTGTGCTGAAGTTCAATTTTGTCCCCAAAGCATTTTGGAAACTTCCCCAGAACTTGGAAGTGAAGATTCTTCCACGGTCTGAACTGATCTCAAGAGGAACCCCATACAGAGAGATAATTCTGTTGATATAGAGCTCAGCCAACTGAATTGCAGAAATTGTTTCCTTGACTGGAAAGAAGTGAGCCACTTTAGAAAGCCTGTCAATGACAACAAAGATTGCATTGTTCCCCATCTGCGACCTTGGAAAACCGGTGATGAAATCCATCTCTACTTTCTCCCATTTCCATTCCGGAGTCTTCAATGGCTGTAGAAGACCGGAAGGTTTCTGATGAATAGCTTTAACTCTGCGACAGACATCACACTCCGAGACATACTTGGCACAATATCGTTTCAACCCAGGCCACCAATACTGTGTTTTCAAGTCCATGTACATCTTAGTGCTGCCAGGGTGGATAGAAAGAACAGAATCATGCGCCTCCTTGAGAACTTGCTCTCTTAAACCCGGGTAGTTCGGAACAAACATCCGGTGTTCAAAGAAAAGAGTGCCTTGGTCATCGACGTAGAAAGACTCATACTTTGGAAGCTGAATATTGGAGATGATCTTTTTAGTGTAAGGATCACCAAGTTGGATGGAACGAACTTTCTCTTCCAAGAGAGGGGTTGCCAGAAGGTTCTGCAGATACCCTTGATCCACAATTTCAAGGTTGAGCTTGCGGAACTCCTCACACAAGAGAGGCTGTTGTTCTTCCACCATGAGGTTGTTGACATAAGCTTTTCGGCTGAGAGCATCGGCCATGACATTAGCTTTGCCCGGAGTGTAGTTGATGGTCAAATCAAAATCATTAATTGCTTCAATCCACCTCCTCTGACGAAGGTTGAGATCAGCTTGTGTGAAGATATACTTCAGACTCTTGTGATCAGAAAAGATCTCACAACGGTTGCCAAGCAAGTAATGCCTCCATACTTTCAAAGCAAAGACAACTGCTGCGAGTTCGAGGTCATGTGTAGGATAGTTGATCTCATGCGTCTTCAACTGTCGAGAAGCATAAGCAACAACTTGTTTTTCTTGCATAAGGACCGCACCCAATCCTTGCAATGAGGCGTCACAGAATATCTGGAAAGGCTTTGATGTATCTGGAGGAACCAAGACTGGTGTGGAAGTGAGCTTCTCTTTGAGTGTTTCAAAACTTGCTTGACATGTAGGAGTCCAAAGGTATTTCTTGCCTTTCTTGAGGAGATCGGTAAGAGGCTTCGCAATCTTCGAGAAGTTTTGAACGAAGCGACGACAGTAACTAGCCAAACCAAGGAAACTCCGGACTTCTTTGACATTTATGGGTGGAAGCCAATCAACAATTGTCTTAATAGTTTCTAGGTTGATGGCAATGCCCTTGAGAGAGATGACGTGACCAAGATAGGTGACTTGAGGCAGCCAGAACTCACACTTGGAGAACTTTGCATACAGGCGGTTCTCACGAAGCTTGTTTAGGACACAACGAAGGTGACGAGGGTTTAACTCATCAATGCCCATTGTTATGGACTTGGGTTTTGGAGAACGAGGGAGTGCTGGAGACATCTATCGGCTAGCAAACAAGCACACAGGGGACAAAGGATTTACCCAGGTTCGGGCCTCGTAGAGGTCCCTACTCCTGCTTGTCTGCTCGTGGAATTATCAAAGGAGTCAAAAGTTACAATGGTGCGCAGATGCAATCTGGCGAGAGTTGTCGAAACTAGGGTTGCGTGTGTCCTCTTCGCCGCCCCCTCCTAGCCTTTATATAGATAGGCTAGGTCTCGGGTAGCAGGTCGAGTCGGTTACAAGTTAGGGTTTTTCCCTTCAAACTTTCTATCTTTAGCTTCTTCTTGTCTCTCAAGCAATCGAGAGTCCGAGGTTACTCGAGTCCTTTTGTCTGGGCCTTGGCGACACCTTGGGCCTGTACGTATTTAGACCGTATATACCAAGCTCGAGTACCTGGAGGGTATACCCATGTCAGTAGCCCCCGAGTATCCAGTGGAGTCGCAGATTCGACTGGGTACTTTTTGAAGTTTTCGAGTGCCTGAATGAGTACATTTTTCGACTACTTTCATTGATTTCATAGGGATTTGTTGATATACGTGCCTGATGTAGCCGAAGTATCGGTATCAGTTAACCACCTTAGGGTGAAACAACACAATCTACTCGAACTCGAGTCCCCGGACTCGAATCCGGAATAGTGCTGGCGTAATTCGACTCAGGCCGTGGAGGTCTTACAGGAGTCGAATTCCAGTTATATGGGTGTGAGCACTTGACGCGTCCGTCAAGGCATGTTCATCGTGCCTGTAGGCACGGATATGTTTCTGGTAGTGCGCAGTTAAATGCGTTGCCAGGCCTTTATTCAGGTCTTACCTTCACGCTATAAGCGCGTTATCCGAATTTTATCATCGCGGAGATGATTCGGGCAACCCAGGAGACGTAATCTCTTTGTAGGAAAAATTATGAGGCGGTGTCGCCATGATCTGCGAGTGCTGATGTAATCAACGCACAGCTTTCGTGCAAATAATCATAGGGTGCGCGACTAGCGCTCCCTATGGGAGTAGCCCCCGAGTGCCTAGTTGAGTCGAAGACTCAGGCAGGGACTAAAGAAATTTTGCGACTGCTGTCATTTTTGTTTGTTTGAGTCGAAAACTTGGGTTGCGACTGCTGTCGTCTTTTGCTTGCTTGTTTCAGTCGAAATTGTTTCCAGTGCTCCCTATGGGAGTAACCCACGTCCATAGTCGAATCGTTTTTCGAGTGGTTGGGTTTGATTGTGATTGCCTGTATCCCTGCAATAAGAAAAGAAAATCATAGGCTGCGCGGCCAGCGCTCCCTATGGGAGTAGCCCCCAAGTGCTTGGTGGAGTCGAAGACTCTAGCAAGGACTAAATTAGTCGTAGTTTTCCGCTGCGTAGCTGTTGATGACGTCAGTGCTGATGCTTTCATGACCTCAGTTGCCCGCGTGAGCGGTTTTGACGGGATTTGACGAGCGGTGGGTCCCACTTTCTGACTTTGACTTGACTGGGCGTGCGTAATCTTATGTTTAACTATGCCTCCTCGATTTCCGCGCGTGCTGGGAGCGGTGGAGGGACGGTTCGCGCTTCCTCTACTCCACATGTCGAGCGCGATGTGTGCCACGCGTCCAGTAGGGTTTTTGTGAGCCGTTGGATTGCATCTCCTAAGGGTTAAGTAGCGATTCTACGGCGGTAATTTTCCATCTGCGCCCTTTTCTTCCTCGCTGCCATCGCCATTGCTGCTGCTCCTCTGCTTTTCTCCTGCGCTCATCTCCTCCTCAGCTCTGGACCATCTCCGCTCGTTTCCAAGTTATTTCCTGCGTTCTCATCGCCGCCACGCAATGGGAAAGAAGAAAGGAGGCGCTGCCACTGAATCCGCCGCCACCGCTGCTGCGGCGAAGAAGAAGGGTGGCCCCGCTACTGCGGGCACCAGTGCCACCGCCGGTAGAAAAAAGAAGGTCGCGGGCACCCGCGTGACCAATGTCGCGTGGCGCCCCTCTATCATCAAGGCGTCTGATCTCCGTCTTCGCCAAGACGGAGTTATTTCTTCAGCAGTCGCCAACGCGTGCGTCCCCAGGGGTGAGACCATTCCTGTGCCTCCCGCTGGTTTTCTAGTGATGTTTCTTGCTTTCATCATTCGCGTCTTTTCTTTGCCTCTCCACCCCTTTCTTAGGGGTCTCCTCTGTTTCTATGGGCTCCAGCTCCATCAGCTGTCCCCAAACTCGATTCTTCACATCTCTTGTTTTATCACCCTTTGCGAGTGCTGGCTTGGAATCGAGCCACACTTTGGCCTTTTCAAACGTTTATTCAAGCTAAAGCGTCAGTCCGCATCTGGCTCTTTAGTTTATGACGTAGGTGGTTGTGGAATCCATGTCGACCCATCCGCCACCTACTTCGACATCAAGCTCGCCAAGTCCGTCCAAGGATGGAGGGGCAGATGGTTTTATGTTCGCGACCAAAAGGCCAAGGACGAGCATTTTGGACTCGCGCCTTTTGATCCCGCGACTCCCTGCAAGAAGATGCGTTCTTGGAAGAACGTGATCATGCCCTCCGAACTCGCGGAGACAGACGTGCTATATCAACGCGTCTGCGACCTCGAGAGTCGCATAGGCGCACAGGAGGGAGGCTGCGCCCTTGTCAGGAATTGGCTGCGTCGTCGTGTCCAGCCTCTCCAAGCTAGAGTCCATCCCATGTTTCAATGGGGTGGTGCTGATGATGCCACTCGCGTGTCTGCCGATGGCATGTCCGCGAGTGAGGTAGATAAGAGGGTGCGACTGGTTACGAACTACACCTTCAAGGATGTGCTTCCGAATGAGCCAGTCGTTCCTCCTTTTGATGCTTCGAATCCTCCTCCTGAGGTACAGTTGTGCTACGCAGTAGCTTATTTTCGTGATTGTTTTTTCTGTTGCTTACTCACTCCTTTTGCTCATCTTTGCTGTTTGTATGCAGGATTGGGCGGTGTCGCCTTGCATGCCTCCTCTCCCTGAGGGTATTATTCCTCGCGAAGCTTTGGAAGAGGATGAGTCTGAGTCGACTGTCCCTTCTGATGTGGAAGAGGAAGCCCCCGAGTCTGGGAGCCCGGATATTCGCAAGCGTTCGCGCATCGAGGATTCCGACGCGTCGACTCCTTCGACTCCAGAAGGCACGGCTGTTGGCGCGGAGTCGCCAATTCCAGCTGTTCCTGTGAGGGCTGTGGCACCGTCGACCCGCAGGAAGATGCGACTGCCCAAGGAGTCTTCCTCGGAGTCGGCAGAGGCCACATTTAATCTTGACAAGTTTGACTGGTAAGTTCGCGAGTTTATTCATTCTTTTCTGTTTTCGTCTTGCTGGCTTTGTCCTGGAGTTTCCTTTTTCTCAATGCGAATTTCGTCTTGCAGTCAGGCGGCGTCGTCATCTTCTGGCGACGTCGAGTTTTTGAAGGAATCGGGAGTCGCGACCTCAAGGGCCAAGGTAGAGGTCGAGCGCGCTCCTTCTCCTCCCGCGGCGGCCCACTCCGGGCATAATTCTTCGAGCTCTCCTCATGGAGGGGAGCATCGAATAGTTGCTCGGATGACGGCTCAGCAGACTTCTTCGGATTCGTTAGAGGACCATGTGAGTATATTTTTTCCTTCTCTTGTAATTTTGCAGTCAACGCCTTTTGTTGTCTTCTCTGATTCCTTGTTTGGTGCAACAACTCCTTGTAAAGGAGGTTGCGCAAGTGGCGGAGCAGGTGATGGCAATGGGTCGTCAGCATGCGATGCTGGAGACGCGTCACCGTGTGGTCGAAAGTGAGTTCTTCCACGCTTGTACTTTTCATCTTCTCTCTGTTTTGGTATATTCGACTGATAGCCGATTATTGACAGCCACGTAGCTGAGCATAACGCTTTACTGCGCAATATCGCAACATTGGAGAAGACATTGGCTGCAGCTGTGAAGGGCGCGATGAGGCAATCACGGCTCGTGATGATGCCCAGAAGCGCGAAGAGGATCTGCGCGCCTCCTTTGTGGCCAGGGAAAAGCTGTTTGAGGAGCAACTGCTCTCAGTCGCCAAGGCCCTATCAGGTACCTTTACTGGTGGATATTTTATTGTTACTCTTTTCTACTTCTAGATTTTTGCCGATGGCACTAGAGATTTGATCCATGTTTTTTGGTGTAGATGCTGGCGACTTGAGTTTTGACCGGCAGGCCCTTCGTCGTGATGACGGTCTGGCCGGCATGGTGTCCGCTGTCGAGGACCGAAGCGCCGCCGTCCAGGATACATTATCCAAGGCCAAGGTCGCCCTTAGTCGCCTCCAGGAGGAGTTGATGCCAAAGGCGGAGTAGGTCGATACTATGGGCGAGCTGGTGGAGTCACTCGCCGGGGGCGTGCCTTCTTCTTACAAGAACTCCCTCCGGGCGGCTGGTGCAACGATGTCACTCGCCATGGTGCAAGCCCACGGAGTCGAGATAGATCCCTCTGCGGTGTCGAAGACAATGCCTGTTGGTGCAGATGGTCAGCAGGCAGTCTTCGCTCCCTTTGCGACTGCCTGTGCCAAATATGGCCATTCCTTGATTAATACCGTTGCCAAGTATTCGGAGGAGCTCCAGCGTGCTAAGAAGGCGGCGAAAGCTTCGGCCTCAGGGGCAGGCGAAAAGTCAGTGGCGTCTGATACTGCCACGGACTTGATGAAGCCCCCGAAGGCGTCGAAGTCGAAGAAGCCAGCTGCTCCGTAGTTAGCTTTCGTAATAGATGATGAATTGTCCTTTTGGTCTAAGAACATGCCTGCTGGCGAGTGTGCTTGTGAATATTTATGCTTATCCTGAATGCACCTGTTCCCCTTGTCATTGTGTTAATTTGGTCGCCTTATTTGCTTCTGTCTTGACTTGTGGTAGGGCACATCGAGTGGTCCCGTAGGGGGAAACCAGGACTCACCATCTCTTAATGAGATAGTGGCACCGCCGCGCTCCAGGGTAGAGGAGCTGTCCTTGCTGTCGCGACTTCGTGACCGCGTGAAGCAACTGGAGCGTGAGTTGCCCCTGATCCGCGGTAACGCAGATGTTTGGAAGTAAAAGGCGGAAAAAGGCGCCGCCCGCGAGCAATACCTGCTTGGCGAGGTGACGCAGCTGGGCGACCAGTTTAAGTGTTAGTTTGCTCGTCCTCATTTTTTCCTTTGCAGTTAGTCGCAGAGGTACGTTGTACTCATGCTATTGGTGCTACTTCGTGTAGTTGTTAGCGCACGCCATCCGCAAGAGGAGAGGGATAGGATTGCCATCCGCCTTCATGGTCTCACCCAGGAGCAACTTCAAGAGAGTGGATACTTCTGGGTGGATCATGATCGTGCGACTGCATTGGCGACCCTGCAGGATCGCGCTTCGCGAGTACTGCTCTTCCTAAAGAAGTCGCAGTCATGTTTGAAAAATATCTACCGGGCGATGTTCCTGTTGGATGACACTCCATCAAGCCTGTTGGCTCTCCTGGCCAAGTTTCAAGATATGTCCGCGGTTCACGAGTGCGTGAGGCAGCAGTTGGTGGCTGGTGCCAAGGCTGCCCTCTCGATGGTGCGATTGCACAGGCCTGACGTGGATGTCACCGTTGTAGCTTCTGGTCTGCCAGCGCCGCCAGCCGGATCTGTTTGGAATATGGTGCCGCAATATCAAGCGGTGGACCGTCCAGCAGAGGAGATTGTCGACTTCTTCGAGGAGCAAACCAATGTTCTTTTGTTGCAGCAGTAACCAGATTTGTATCCTACACATAAGTGTATTTGTGTTGTAAAGTGCATATATATATTTGTATGTAATTTATTGTTGAACGCGTACAAATAGCTTTTGTAAGCATAAGGTGCGTTGCACTTATGCGAGTCCTTTTCGTTAGCCTGGCCATCCCTTTTATCAACCTGCCAGGTGCGTTGCAGCTGGGTTGAGTTTGCGTTAAGGGGTTCAATTGATGTGCCAGCTACTCAGGATGTCGCGTTTATTAGTTCGAAGAACAAATGTGTGTAGGGTGGCGTAGCCCCCGAGTACAATAGTAACAGAAGTGAAAAGAAAAAACATAGAGTTTTGGGGCACTTAGCTTTTATTTATTTGGAGAACAGTACGAGGTACAATGTGTGGCAAAGTAGCCTTGGCTAGGTAGCCTTATTTGTGATGTAAAAGTAAAAACAGCTAGGGGTAGAAGCGTCGTAGTTGTGCGACGTTCCAAGGGTTGGAGTATGCGACTCCTGTTTCTAGGTCTTGAAGGCGATAGGCGCCACCTGGGATTACTTCTGTAACCAAGTATGGTCCTTCCCAGGGGGACTCGAGCTTGAGATGCCCCTGCTGCTTCAGTCGCAGGACCAGGTCACCTTCGACGAAGGATCTGGGGCGAAGCCTTCTACTGTGGTAGTTGCGCAGGTTCTGTTGGTAGATCGTGGATCTTTCTGCAGCGATTTATCTTGCCTTGTCGAGGAGGTCGACGGAGTCTTCGAGTGCAAGAGATGACTCTTGTTTGCTGTAAGCGACTATGCGTGGCGCCTTGTACCTTACTTCGGCGGGTAGTACCGCTTCTTCCCCGTGCACCATAAAGAATGGCGTGTAGCCAGTGGCGCTGTTTGGAGTTGTACGTAGGCTCCAGAGTACGGATTGGAGCTCATCTGGCCAGCAACCCGCGGCTTGTTCGAGTGGTCAAAGGAGTCGCTTATTGATGCCGCTGCAGACGAGCCCGTTTGCTTTTTCCACCTGACCGTTGGTCTGTGGATGCGCGACTGAGGCATAACTGATGTTGATCCCCAGGTTTTCGCAGAATTCTTGGAACTCCTTGGATGTGAAGTTCGTCCCGTTGTCAGTGATGATGTTGTGCAGCACGCCGAAGCGATAGACGATGGACTCGAAGAACTTGACTGCGCTGTGCCCTGATTGCTTGGTTATTGGCATGGCCTCGATCCACTTGGTGAATTTGTCGACTGCAACCAAGAGGTAGACGTATCCTCCTTGCGAGGACCTTGTGAGTTTGCCAACCATGTCGAGACCCCACTGGGCGAAGGGCCAGGCCAATGGAATAGGCCGTAGTTCTGCGCCTGGTGCGTGTGGCTTGTCGGCGAATCATTGGCAAGCGTTGCATTTTTGGACTATGTCCTTGGCATCGCGCATGGCCGTGGGCCAGTAAAATCCAGCTCGTAGAGCTTTGGCAAGGAGGGCGCGACTGCCGGCGTGGTGTCTGCAAGTCCCCTCATGTATGTCGAGGAGGACTGCTCTTCCATCGGCCAGGGAGACGCATCGTTGTAACACGCCTGTGATGCTGTGTTTATACAGTTCGCCGTTGATAACGGCGAATGCCTTAGAGCGTCGCGCGATGTGCCGTGCGTCTGTCAGGTCATCTGGTAGGCGTTTGCTGAGGAGATATGTAATGTACGGCTGCATCCAAGATTGTTCTATCATCATGACGCTCATTGGCCCTTCGAGTCCTGTGTCTAGCTCCAAGTCATCGAGTGCCATTGGCTCATTGGGTGGCATAGCCCCCGAGTCCATTGCTGCGCTTGTTTTCTTATCTGCGGCCTTTGGCTTGATGGAGCGTTCGCAGATGCGCTCGAGAAATACCCCAGGTGGTATGGGGGCACAGGTAGAGCCTATGTTGGCGAGTGCGTCCGCCTCCTCGTTGCTTTCGTGACCTACATGTCGCAACTCGCAACCATCAAAGTCTCCCTCGAGTGTATCGTAGAGGTCACGGTATGCGATCATGTTGTCATTGAGTGCGTCGCACTCGTGCATTGTTTGGTTGACGACCAGCTTGGAGTCGCCATATATGATGAGCCTCTTTGCGCCGCAGGCTTTTGCCATCCTCATCCCGTGCAACAGGGCCTCATATTCAGCCTCGTTGTTTGAGGCTGTGAACTGCATTCGCAGGATGTATTTAAGCTTGTCTCCTTGAGGTGACGTCAATATGACACCTGCTCCTGCTCCGTCTTTCCGCTTGGATCCATCGAAGTGCATTGTCCAGAGGTAGGACATATCTGGCTTGTCCGGGAGTTGGTTTTCCATCCAATGCACGAGAAAGTCAGGGAGAACTTGCGACTTGATTGCGTCGCGCTTTTCGTATGTGATGTCTCGTGGAGACAGTTCGATTCCCCAAAGCGCGACTCGTCCCGTGGCGTCGGGGTTATTGAGGATATGTCCCAATGGGGCATCGCTGACTAACACGATTGGGTGTTCCTGGAAGTAATGGCGCAGTCGCCGGGCGGTCATGAAGACGCCGTACGCCAGCTTCTGGTAGTACGGATACTGCTGTTTTGTTGGCGTGAGGACCTGGCTGAGGTAGTATACCGGGCGTTGTACGCCATGGACCTTGTTTTCCTCGGCCCGCTCGATGACGAGCACTGTACTAACCACTTGGTTGGTAGCGGAGATGTATAGCAGTAGTGGCTACCTTTCTCGTGGAGTCACCAGTACTGGCGAGGTGGATAACAGGCGCTTGAGATCTTCGAATGCTTCTTGCGCTTCCTTGGTCCACTCGAATTTGTCAGCTTTGCGGAGGAGCTGATAGAAGGGTAGTGCCTTTTCCCCCATTTTACTGATAAATCGACTGAGGGCCGCGATTCGTCCGGCTAGTTGCTGGACGCCTCTTATGTTCTTTGGCTTCTCCATGGCCAGTATGGCCTTTATCTTTTTCGGGTTTGCCTCAATCCCTCTCGCGGAGATGAGATACCCGAGCAGCTACCCAGATGGTACGCCAAAGGCGCATTTGTCCAGATTGAGCTTAATCCGGTAACGATCGAGGTTGGCGAATGTTTCGCGCAAGTCATCGATTAGAGAGGCTTCCTCCTTGGTTTTGATTACTATGTCGTCGACATAGACTTGGATGTTGCGACCCAATTGCTCCTTGAGGCAAGCCTGCATGCACCGCTGGTAGGTGGCTCCCGCGTTTTTAGCCCGAAGGGCATTGTGTTGTAGCAGAACAGACCGAAGGGCGTTGTAAACGCGGTCTTCTCCTAGTCTTCCTCCTTCATTCGAATTTGGTTATAGCCTGAGTAGGCATCGAGGAAGCAAAGGCGCTCGCATCCAGTGGTGGAGTCGATGATTTGATTGATCCGTGGTAGCGGGAAGTGATCTTTTGGGCAGTGCTTGTTTAAAGAAGTGAAGTCCACGCACATCCGTAGGATATCCATGTCCTTTTTTGGCACCAGCACCGTATTGGCGAGCCAAGTGCTTTCCTTGATCTCGCGTATGAATTTGGCCTCGAGGAGTCTGTTGATCTCCATGCCAACTGCCTGCGCTCGTGGCTCAGACAGTCGCCTGAGTGTTTGCTTGACTGGCCTTGCGTCGGGGTTGACGTTGAGTGCGTGCTCGGCGAATTCCCTGGGAACTCCTAGCATGTCCGCAGGACACCAGGCAAAAATTTCCCAGTGCTCACAGAGAAATTCGACGAGCGCGAGTTCCTATGCGGGACTCAAGTTGTTGGCGATGAGGGCCGTTTTGGCGGGATCTGTCGGATGGACCTGCACCTTCTTTGTGTGCACAGATGAGTCGAAGGAGAGATCAGGTGAGCTTGGCCTGCTTGGGGGAGGCAGGCTGTTGTCTGTCGTTTCCTTCAATCGCGCGAGCTCCTCCTGCATGCCGAAGGACTGGGAGATTTTGTTGAATTCCCTGTCGCAACTGTTAGATCGCTCAAAGCTTCCGTTGATCGTGATGACACCGTTGGGACCTGGCATTTTCATCTGCAGGTAGGCGTAGTAGGGTACCGCCATGAACCTAGCGAATGTGATGCGTCCGAGGATGCAGTGGTATTGTGAGGGCTAGTCAACGACCTCAAAATCGATGCGCTCACACCGGAAGTTCCTTGGCGTGCCGAATATGACGTCGAGGTTGATTTTGCCCAGGGGGTATACGCCTTTCCCTGGGACGATGCCGTGGAACGTTGTGTCCGATGCCTCCAAGCAAGTTAGAGGGATCCTCATTGCTTGCAAGGTACTCGCGAATATGAGGTTGATGCCGCTTCCGCCATCCATGAAGACGCGACTCATGTCGAAGCCTCCAATTTGCGCCTCGAGTACGAGGGGGCAATGGCCTGGGCGAGGTACTTGAGGCGGGTGGTCTCGTTTATCGAAGGTGATGCACGACTCACTGCCACTGAGGTACTCAGTGGTGGATGGTGGTGAGTGCGTGGCCAAGTTGACTTGGCGAGTGATGGCTTTCTGCACCTTGTTGGAGGGGCGCCCCTTTTGGATCATCATGGTACCCATGGCCCGTGGGTACGGTTCTCCTCCGTGGTGTTGGTCCGGTGCAGCTCCGTTCGGTGGTGGCCCCAGTGGCGGTGGCGGTGCGCCATGTGCCACGGCGCCTGGAGCGGCCCCGTAGCCTCTTTCGACTGCGTTGCGGTTCATCCGAACCAATCCCTCGTGTAGTTTGAGGAACTCGCGGCAGTCCTTGAGGAGGTGGCTGGACTTTCTCTTGCCATCATGCTTGCCGATGTAGAAGTGTACCATGCATGGTCCGGATAGTTTTTCCTCGATGGAGGTCGCGGGTGCCTCGTCGCGAGTGCGGCGTTGCCATACTTGCATGGTTTTCCCAGAGTCGCGGTATCCACTGTTGCGGTATCCGCTGTTGCGATTGTCATCGCGTCTATCGGCGTAGCCGGCTGCGACCATGTTGACGTCGTCACGGTCATCGTAGATGCGCATGCGGCGTTTGCCTCGGCGGTCGCGTCTGCGTTCGAGTTCTGCCTCCTCATCGGAGTGAGCGGGGTTCTTTACCGAATCTTCTCCATCAGCCCACCGATTCGCGATCTCCATCAGGTGGTCGATTGTCTGGGGCTTTGAGCGGCCCAGCTCCTCCCTAAGCTCTAGACGACGGATGCCACTGTTGAATGCATCAATCGCACGGTCTTCCGAGATGTTTTTCGCGGAGTTCTTGATGATGGACCACCTTCGTATGTATGAGCGCAGTGATTCACCAGATCTTTGCTGGTAGCATCTCAGTTCTTCGATTGATGCGGGCCGTTTGTACGTGCCTTTAAAGTTGCGCACGAAGCTGTAGGCCAGCTCATCCCAACTGCGAATGGATCCGCGTGGGAGGCTATTGAGCCATGCTCGGGCGGCGCCCTGCAGCTGTAGCTGCAAGCATTGCATGGCAGTACTTCGACTGCCTCCGTGGAGTCTGACGGAGGAGATGTGATCCTCTAGCCAGATTTTAGGGTCATGTAGACCGTCGAACTTCGGATTTTCTGACGGAAGTTTAAACCCCTTAGGCATTCGCTTCTGCCTAATGGATCTGCTGAAGCATCTGGCACCGCAGAGTTCCCCGTCTTCCTCTTCTGAGTTAGTCGACCGAGCACGTCGTGCTCTTGACTTGTCGATCTTGCGTTGTGTGAGGTCGTTGCGCGCATCGTAGTCGCGATCGTGTCGCCGTGAACGACAGCGTCGAGACAGGTCGTGACTGTCATCGCTGGATGAGGGTGAGGAGTAGCGTTTTGCTAGCGCTTTGCCCTTTTTTGGGTCTGGTACCGGCTCCTTGTCGAGGACGGCCTCGATTAGCTCCAAACCTGCGATCGTAGATCAGTGCATGGCGGTTCGGGGATCTCCAGCCGGTGGCTGGTTGTTGAGGAGGTACATGGTGGCTGCTGTCACCGCGGCCTGTGGCTTCCTGGGGACCACATTGCCTCTCGTGTCGACTGTCATAGAGCCGAAGTCGAGGACTTTCGCGGCATCTATGCGCTCTTGTTCGGTGAGGTGAGCCATTCGCGACTGCCTCTTCTTGGCGATGTACTCGTTGCCTCGTGAGGAGGATCCTCCGTAGGAGGAGAGCCCAGCGCGACGAAGGCTCGACTCGTCTGCCGCCTTTTTACGCGCCTCAAGTTGCGCGATTGCTTGTTTTTGGCACGTGAACTCCTCTTTTAGGAGCCAGTGGTAGCCCATCAGTAGTTCCTGCGGGGACCCGAGGGGTAGCGGTGTACCTCGTAGGGCCTCGCGGCAGCGCTCCCACTCTTGCTCGTTGAGCTTGATTACGACGCGTTCGCCGGTTTGCTCATTGATTATACTAGGAGGTTCGACTGCTCCCCCGTTGGCGCCGTTACCGCCGTTGCCACGATTGGCGGAGGTGTCGCCTGCGTTAATGACGGCGCACATGAAGTGATTCGGGAAGCTACTGCTTCCACAACTTTCAGATTCAGAACAGTAGGTTCCATCTTCTGTGGCCAGATCGCTCAGATCGGAGTCGCGACTGTTGTCGCTGACCGTGTTCCCGACTGCCACCGGAGCATTGAGCTCACTGAGGGTGCCGATTGATGGAGGGAACCATGATGCCGGGGCAATCGCCGGTGTCGTTGGTTGATCAGGCATGCGAAGCGTGCCCATCTGACCAACTTGGAAGCGGAAGTTCCCAATCGCCAGACTGATTCCTTCGCCCACGGATTCGAAGGCCGGGCGGGTGGCCGGCGTGTGGACGGTGAAGTCGAAGGCGCCGAAGAGCTGGTGAATCTCCGCTGTTGTGGAGTTGTAGATCGCAGTTGATGGGGCCGACGAAGCCGCAACATCAGCACACCCAGTTCCCACAGACGGCACCAATTGACGAGCGTTTAACTCATCAATGCCCATTGTTATGGACTTGGGTTTTGGAGAAGGAGGGAGTGCTGGAGACATCTATCGGCTAGCAAACAAGCACACAGGGGACAAAGGATTTACCCAGGTTCAGGCCTCGTAGAGGTCCCTACTCCTGCTTGTCTGCTCGTGGAATTATCAAAGGAGTCGAAAGTTACAATGGTGCGCAGATGCAATCTGGCGAGAGTTGTGGAAACTAGGGTTGCGTGTGTCCTCTTCGCCGCCCCCTCCTAGCCTTTATATAGATAGGCTAGGTCTCGGGTAGCAGGTCGAGTCGGTTACAAGTTAGGGTTTTTCCCTTCAAACTTTATATCTTTAGCTCCTTCTTGTCTCTCAAGCAATCGAGAGTCCGCAGGTTACTCGAGTCCTTTTGTCTGGGCCTTGGCGACACCTTGGGCTTGTACGTATTTAGACTGTATATACCAAGCTCGAGTACTTGGAGGGTATACCCATGTCAGAAGGTGTTCTTCATGTTCTTCCTTTGACTTAGAATAGACTAGAATGTCATCTAGATAGACCACAACGAACTTATCAAGATACTACATGAAAACCGAGTTCATAAGCCTCGAGAAGGTGGCAGGTGCATTGGTGAGACCGAAATACATGAACGTGTACTCATACAGGCCATAGCGGGTGGTGAAAGTTGTTTTGGGAATATCTTCCTTACGAATCTTGATTTGATGATATCCACTTCTCAAATCAAGCTTAGAGAATACCACAGCTCCAGATAGCTGATCGAAAAGATCATTAATCCGCGGAAGGGGATATTTATTCTTGATGGTTTTAGCATTGAGTGCCCGATAGTCAACACAAAGTCTATCAGTCTTGTCTCGCTTCTTCACAAAGATGGTTGGGCTACCCCAAGAAGAAGTACTGTGCTGAATGAAACCCAACTTTTCTTGTTCATCGAGCTGACGTTTGAGTTCAGCCAACTCAGCAGGACCCATTTTATAAGGCCGCTTGGAGATATGAGCGGTACTAGGTTCAAGTTCAATCACAAACTCAACCTCACGATCCGGAGGCATACCTGGCAACTCTTCAGGAAAAACATCTGGGAACTCACAGACTACTGGAACACTCTGAATAGCTTCCATAGCATCATCATTCAGAGCCGCCAAAGAGAAAAGCTGAATTGCAGGAGTCAGACTTGGAGAATAGACTATATGGCCTTCAGGAATTTTCAGAGAAACCGAGCGTTCAGCACAATCAATCACAGCTACATTTGTTGTTAACCAATCCATGCCCAAGATTACATCAATGTCAGAATTTCCCAGAATAATTAAGGAAGCCGGAAACGAAGAACCACCAATCTCAATTTGATTGTTGCTCCATGAGAAAGGACCATTAACCGCTTAGGGAGAGGATCCATAGATAACCCATTCTCATCAGAAAAACTTATAGAGACAAAAGAATGCGATGCACCAGAATCAAACAAAACTCGTGCAGGAACTGAGTTAACACGAAGCATACCCATCACAACTCCAGATGCATGCTCAGCTTGAGCGACGTTGACACAGTTGGCACGAGCAACCGTAGACCCAGGCTTGGTGTTGATGTTGAGAGCCCGAGGTGGAGGTGCACGAACCATAGAAGAGCTTGCCGCGGGTCTTGGAGGTGGTGGAGGAAGAGCTTTGTTGTTCATTAGACAATTCCAGTGCTGATGCCTAGTGTTTCCACAGGTGTAGCCAGCACCCGGTGGACGTGGAGCAGCGTAGCCAGGGACTCCTCCAGGCGCTCCAGGGTAGTTGTGGTTGTAGCCCCTAGGAGCCGCAGTGAAGGAGTTTGGTGGCCTTTCCGAGTAGCTTGACGGTCTTGGTGGAGCCGGGAGCGACGGTGGAGTGTTAGGAACCCAGACACGACGCTTAGAAGGAGCTGTCATAGCTGTAGAGCTTGCTGCATCGCGGCTGTGTTTCTTTGACTCCTTAAACACTTGCCTACTTGCTTCTTCCTGCAGAGCTTTATGTTGTAGTTCCAGAAAAGACCTCGGCCTTGCATGAGTGATTGCATATTTGATGGAAGCATTGAGTCCTTGCGTGAACCTCTTCTGCTTTTTCTTGTCATCAGAGATCTCATCGCCACCATACCAAGAAAGGTTCATGAAGTTCCTGATATAGGTATTGACATTGTCAGTGCCCTGCTTGAGGTTGAGAAACACTTCCTTCATCCTTTCCATGACAATCTCTAACAGATATTGCTCTTTGAAAGCCGCAATGAATTGCTCCCAAGTAGGCTGATAACCAGAGAGGTCTGCCTTGAGGTAATTTTCCCACCACAGAGCTACATCTCCCTTCAGAAGGTGAGTGGCACATTTGACCCATTCTTGCTCAGGAACATCCGCAGTCATCAGCAACCTTGATATTTCACGCAGCCAATCATCCGCATCAAGTGGCTGATCAGACACCTCAAATTGGCGTGGGTTGAACTTGAGAAAACTCTTGATGTCTCCTCGCTTGGGAGGTGGAGGTAGCGGAACAAACTCATTCCTCCTCACGCTTTCTTCGAAGCGCTGCTGGTTCTGCTGCATAGTGCCCAAGGCATTTACAATACTTGCCAAAGCAGGCCCCAGTTCAGGTGGTATGTCCTCCTCAGAACAGCGTGGTGGTGCCATCCTGTGATTGATATAAAACACAAGTCAGCACTATAATGGAGAATAATAATAATCCAAAATAGTACCAAAATGGAATTAACCGAGATTAAAGGATACAATTCACTAAGATGATATTAAAATATCAACAAAGTTCAAAGCACCTAGAAGATATTAAGCATATCGCATATGACTGAACAAGGAGTGTGGAACACAAACTAACAAAGAAAAATTTACCGCAAATTTCGGCATTAAAATACCACTATATGCGCAAAACCAATTAACGAATCAAGATTAGTAACTCTACTAATTCAATATACAAGAGCAAATGATAAAAGTAGTGGTATGGTCGCGACTCCATCCCGCACTCAAATCATTACTCCACACATGAATCAGTAAAACACATATCCCAACTCCTTCTTCTTAAGATGAACCTAAAAATTAGTAACTACGGAAACGAACACCCCAAACAAGATAACATCGAATAACAAAGAGTAAGACAGATCGCGCCGGTATACAAGGAATCAGATAGATCGCGTCGGTTTACAAAGGCCTATCGGTATGGAATGTACCAACAGTTGATAACCAAAAGACAGATAGAGATAACATACACAAGTGAGTATGTATGCAAGCCACATACAACAGTCCTCAGAGCCATTCCATCTAAAAGAAATAGAAATATTGCAACGCCATACGGCAAGATCCAAATATCCTAGATAGAGATACTAGTTTAGGATAGCTCCTCATACATCAAACATCAGAGTATCAGGCGAAAGCGGAAAACAAGATCCGAGTACGGGTAAGAAGCAAATCGGCATAAGATGCCACATAAATAAACACATCCCGCCCACAGATCTCACGGATCCCCGTTCCCGGAATCTCTACACCGAGTGATCGTTGCCAACATCATCCGTCTCCTCCACCCAGTATCCATCTTGCGAGTACACTTGTTCATCTGAATCAAACAATTTATCGTGTGAGACCCTAGGGGTACTCAGCAAGTCTTTATGCCTCTAAAGGGGACACAACCTAGGGTGACGCAATTGCAGCAAAAGATAATAACTCACAAGTCTATAGATACTCGCTAACCATCCGCCTAACCAATGATAGACGGATGTCCATGAATTAAGAACAATAGTTCTAACAGTATAATTAACAGATCCATCCTCCTCCTCGCTGACCAACGAGGAAGCGGACGAACAACCTCCATCTGTTGGCAGTTTATTTAACCATTCCATGAGTATTGCACTATTTACTAGTCAGGTACTTAGTCAAATTAAAAGCGGTACTTTAGTTAGACTTGTCTATGATCGAGAAACTGTGCTCCAAGTCGTCCATAACCGCGGACACGGCTTTCAGAAAGATTTACCCTGCAGGGGTGCACAAATAGCAACACACACCCGATCAACCTCGGAAAAACCAACTCAAAACCCAACGAGGCATTCACGACAAAGCGATCACAGGATTCCGAAATATTTTAGGGGGCCACCCCATTAAGCTACCCGCAACGAAGCTAGCTGACTCCGAGACGGACTCAAGGTTTGCGCCAATGGCTGTAAACGACTGGGAACCCGAAAATGTGACTGGGCTTGTCGATACCGCGAAAACACTCCGCAATTCTTAAACAGTACAGGTGCTCCTCGCACAATCTTAAATAAAACAGTAAAGCATGGCATACGTACAAGATAGTAACAAAACCCCAAACTACTTGTGGCCCCAAGAAATAAGAATGAATCAAGCTCTCGCTCAGGAGGGTCCATAAGGCCTCCCGGATGTGGATAGTGCGAATAGTCAAGGAACAGGAATCAAGTACTCGGGGTCCTACGGGACACAAGTGAGCATGAAAAACCAAATAGCAGATATTGCTCACCGGTTTCTCTTTCATTAGTTATCCCATTACTACTCAGGTTAAGTTGTTTAGGTACCTCGTTATCCATCAGACACTCACATACCCTACACAGGCTTTCTACGACTCGCATGGCTCAAACAACTCCTGTAGTAATGGCTCATGGGATGGAGGAACAAGCTTCGGTGGGGTTTTAAAAGTAAAGGCTATGCAGTACTTGGGATTCAATTTAATGCAATCGCGACTCAATGATGCAAGAATAAGATAGAGGCAATAGGTACTATATGTATGCAAGCATGTGGTAGTGCTTGCCTGGTAGCTCAGTTGAAGCGAGAGATGGATCTGGGTAGAACTCCTGTGATTCCTGATAATTCTCCTGTTGGGCGTCTATTCGAAGAAGAACCAAACAAACAAGGGCCAACATAAATAAAGTGCACAAGCATATGAATTAAAATGCGACAAGCAAACAAGCATGCCATGATGAATGATGCACAATTTACATGGCATTAAAGTAGCATGGCAAGGGTGAGGTGTGGGTACAAGAATAATTCATTTTTATTATTTATTTAGTCAAGTTTTATTGCCATAAACAGTTCTGATTTTTAATAGTGACATGATGTATGCTTCAATTCAGAACAAGGAATGCGTCAATAGAATGGGCTCATCGCGCTGATCGATTTAGACATATTATTTGTTGAATTTGGAGTTATAGAATTAAAGTTATTAATTTATTAAGAAAAGGGCATTTTAGTGTAATTTTAATCATCTCGAAAATTTAAAGTGTTCAAATAATATTTTGAAAAGCATATTTGAATTCCTCACATTTTTGTGATTCAAAAACATATATCATTTGTATTATTTGGATTTATAATTTAAAAGTTATTAAAAACAGATTTGAATTCATATTTACCATTTTTCTGAAATCATTTTATTTAACAGATAAACGTCAGGACTTTTTACACCCAGACAGAACTAGCCTAAGGCACTGACGGGTGGGGCTGCTGCTGACTGGGCGGAGACAACGCGCAGAAGCTTTTCTCACCGCGAACACAGCTAGCCTCAGACACCGACCGGTGGGTCCGGCGCAGAAAGCGGCCCACGCGATAGCGGGCGAACAGGAGGGTGACACGTGGCACATCGGGGACTGCGGGTTAGGGTTTACGAAAACGCGAGGGCTTTTCTGCAAAAAGGTTGAAGGGCTGACCGGTGGGGCCTGATGTACCGCGGGTTGAACAGCAAAAGGCGAAGGGGGTATGTGTAAAAAGGGCGTGTACTGTGGATCTTCTCTGACGACAGACAGATCCGTGGTCGAAAGCAACGGTGCGGCGCGGGGGATCGAACCCGCGACGCGGGGGCGCGCGCGCAGAGGGCGAAGCCGCTACGGTGGCTGGGGTTTGGTGTTAGGAGGGGACAGGGCCGCTAGGTGAGGTGTGGCGCGGCACGGAGGCGTGCAGAAGCACATGCACGCCGGCACACCGAGAGCGCTCGGCGTAAAGTCCGGCGAGGCCAGGCAGCGATGGCGAGAGGGAGGTTGTGAGAGAGGTGCAGCAGCTCACCGGGAGTGCGACGGTGGCGGTGGAACGGGCCGAGGTGCAGGGGATCGGCGACGGAGCTGGCGGACCGGAGTTAGGGTTTCGTTGTCGGCTCGCCGATGTTTCGCACGGCTGGGCCTTCTCCTCCTTGTCTACGGGTACAGGGGCGTCGCAGGGGCTCGACTCGTCCTTCCTCAACACCCAAATATCCACGCCACCGGCTTAAACGAGGAGGGGGAAGGTGAGGCCGACGGCGGCCGGGGTTGGAGAGGAGCTGCGGCAGGTAGGTGGTGGGGAGAAAAAGGGCGAGGCCCTGGGGATCTGCGGCTGCAACCAGAAGAGGGAGAGGGTGTAGATAGGGACGGGAGAGAGAAGGGATGCCGTGGGGCTCGGGGTGGATAAAGGTAGCTTCGGCCACCTTTCCTTCTCCTTCACGTGCTCGCCGTGGGCGACCAGGGCAGGGCAGGTGTAGGGCTGCCAGGTGGGCCAGGGCGCGGTCAAGGAGGGACAGGGTCGGGTAGGCCCTTTGTGGCAGAGAGAGAGAGAATGGAGAGGGGGCTCGGGTTTAGCTAGGTAAGCCTCGGCTAGGGTTAGAGGGAAGGCTCGGGTTAGGGTAGGGGAAGGAGGGTTAGCTAGGCAGGTTAGGGTGGTGGTAGATGATTAGGTTAGAGAGGGGATTAGAGGGAGAGGGGGTCCCGGCAAGGAGGAGTTAAGGTGGAGTAGGGTGGCTAGGGTTAGGACTTTTAAAAGAGAGAGAGGGAGAAGTGCGGAGGGGTTTCAACATGATAAAGAAAAACAAGATCAAGCAAGAAGGTGAAGGGGATGGAGAGGTGAGGGTTTTGTAGTTGAGCACAAGGTGATGGTGAGGAAAACACAAAAGAGAGAGAGAGGTGGGGTTTAAAAATAAATAAAGAGAAGATCCCACATGAACATGCATGATGGGGGAAAGGGTTTTGTTGGGAACATGGGGATGGTGGAGAGAGATGGAGAGGATCTCACAAAAGAAAGATCCACTAAAAACAAAGAGAAAACAAAGGAGCTAAAGATGGTGGTACTCTTGCATGGCCCATGCATAATAATTAATTGCCATGTTTATTCTTGTGAAAACAATAATAATACATCATGGCATCATACACATGCATCCCAAAATATGGAGTAGAGCCAAGCTAAAGGAAATAGAATTGGATCCATCCCAACCCACATGAGCTAGAATAAATGGCAAATGAAAAATAAAAGCTCATGGGTAATTAGGATGGTGGAATTATAAGGTGGTGACAAAGAAAGGTGGCGGAGTGGAATAAAAGATATGCCCCCAACTCAACTTGGGCATAAAGCATTTATCAAGATTCAAATACAATATATCAGGAGCCAAATACATTTAATTATGCATATTAGAGAAGAACCAATGAAAAGGGTTTTATATGAAGCTCAAATGCAAGGTGGCATGATGACATGAGCATGATATAATTATGATGCAACAATTATATGTAGGAAGTAGCCATTATATTACTAGACCATGTAACATTACATATGTTAGACAGATGGGATGCTACAACTCTTTCCCACTAAACAGGAATCTCGTCCCGAGATTCTAGGAAGAAGAAGAAGACACGAAGAGGGTAGGATACTTGGCACGGAGCTCATCTTCACGTTCCCAAGAGGCTTCATCAACGGAATGGTGCGACCACTGCACCTTGCAGAACTTGATGGACTTGTTGCGAGTCCTTCTTTCTGCGACTTCAAGAATTTTTATGGGGTGTTCTTGATAAGACAGATTTTCTTGGAGGTTGATTAGTTCATGGTCCACGGTCCTTCCGGGATCCTTGAAGCACTTCTTGAGTTGAGAGATATGGAAAACATCATGGACCTTGAGTTTTTCAGGGAGCTCAAGAGCATAAGCAACTTCTCCTCTTCTTCCACGAATTTTGAAAGGACCGATGTATCTAGGAGCCAGCTATCCTTTGATACCAAAACGGTGCGTGCCTCTCATGGGAGTGACACGAAGGTAAACGAGATCACCAGGGACATACTCCATGTCCGTGTGCTTTCTGTCATAATTGCTCTTCTGGTGACTCTGAGCAATCTTTAGGTTTTCAAGAATGATGTGAACCTTCTCCTCCGCTTGAGTTACAATGTCGGGGCCAAACAATATTCTTTCACCTGCGTCCGACCAACCAATCGGAGTTCTGCATTTGCGACCATAGAGAGCCTCAAATGGTGCCATCTTTAGACTTTTCTGGAAGCTGTTGTTGTAAGAGAACTCAGCATAAGGAAGACATTCTTCCCACTTCATGCCGAAAGAGATAACGCAAGCACGGAGCATATCTTCCAGAATCTGATTGATCCTTTCAACTTGTCCTTGCGACTGAGGGTGGTAAGCTGTGCTGAAGTTCAATTTTGTCCCCAAAGCATTTTGGAAACTTCCCCAGAACTTGGAAGTGAAGATGCTTCCACGGTCTGAACTAATCTCAAGAGGAACCCCATACAGAGAGACAATTATGTTGATATAGAGCTCAGCCAACTGAATTGCAGAAATTGTTTCCTTGACTGGAAAAGAAGTGAGCCACTTTAGAAAGCCTGTCAATGACAACAAATATTGCATTGTTTCCCATCTGCGACCTTGGAAAACCGGTGATGAAATCCATCTCTACTTTCTCCCATTTCCATTCCGGAGGCTTCAATGGTTGTAGAAGACTGGAAGGTTTCTGATGAATAGCTTTAACTCTACGACATACATCACACTCCGAGACATACTTGGCACAATATCGTTTCAACCCAGGCCACCAATACTGTGTTTTCAAGTCCATGTACATCTTAGTGCTGCCAGGGTGGATAGAAAGAACAGAATCATGTGCCTCCTTGAGAACTTGATATACGTGCCTGATGTAGCCGAAGTATCGGTATCAGTTAACCACCTTAGGGTGAAACAACGCAATCTACTCGAACTCGAGTCCCCGGACTCGAATCCGGAAAAGTGCTGGCGTAATTCGACTCAGGCCGTGGAGGTCTTACAGGAGTCGAATTCCAGTTATATGGGTGTGAGCACTTGACGCGTCCGTCAAGGCATGTTCATCGTGCCTGTAGGCATGGATATGTTTCTGGTAGTGCGCAGTTAAATGCGTTGCCAGGCCTTTATTCAGGTCTTACCTTCACGCTGTAAGCGCGGCATCCGAATTTTATCATCGCGGAGATGATTCGGGCAACCCAGGAGACGTAATCTCTTTGTAGGGAAAATTATGAGGCAGTGTCGCCATGATCTGCGAGTGCTGATGTAATCAACGCACAGCTTTCGTGCAAATAATCATAGGGTGCACGACCAGCGCTCCCTATGGGAGTAGCCCCCGAGTGCCTGGTTGAGTCGAAGACTCAGGCAGGGACTAAAGAAATTTTGCGACTGCTGTCATTTTTGTTTGTTTGAGTCGAAAACTTGGGTTGCGACTGCTGTCGTCTTTTGCTTGCTTGTTTCAGTCGAAATTGTTTCCAGCGCTCCCTATGGGAGTAACCCACGTCCATAGTCGAATCGTTTTTCGAGTGGTTGGGTTTGATTGTGATTGCCTGTATCCCTGCAATAAGAAAAGAAAATCATAGGGTGCGCGGCCAGCGCTTCCTATGGGAGTAGCCCCCAAGTGCTTGGTGGAGTCGAAGACTCTAGCAAGGACTAAAGTAGTCGTTGTTTTCCGCTGCGTAGCTGTTGATGACGTTAGTGCTAATGCTTTCATGACCTCAGTTTCCCGCGTGAGCGGTTTTGACAGGATTTGACGAGCGGTGGGTCCCACTTTCTGACTTTGACTTGACTGGGCGTGCGTAATCTTATGTTTAACTATGCCTCCTCGATTTCCGTGCGTGCTGGGAGCAGTGGAGGGACGGTTCGTGCTTCCTCTACTCCACGTGTCGAACGCGATGCGTGCCACGCGTCCATTAGGGTTTTTGTGAGCCGTTGGATTGCATCTCCTAAGGGTTAAGTAGCGATGCTACGACGGTAATTTTCCATCTACGCCCTTTTCTTCCTCGCTGCCATCGCCATTGCTGCTGCTCCTCTGCTTTTCTCCTGCGCTCATCTCCTCCTCAGCTCTGGACCATCTCCGCTCGTTTCCAAGTTATTTCATGCGTTCTCATCTCCGCCACGCAATGGGAAAGAAGAAACGAGGCGCTGCCACTGAATCCGCCGCCACCGCTGCTGCGGCGAAGAAGAATGGTGGCCCCGCTACTACAGGCACCAGTGCCGCCGCCGGCGGAATAAAGAAGGTCGCGGGCACCCGCGTGACCAATGGCGCGTGGCGCCCCTCTATCATCAAGGCATCCGATCTCTGTCTTCTTCGCCAAGACGGAGTTATTTCTGCAGCAGTCGCCGACGCACGCGTCCCCAGCGGTGAGACCATTCCTGTGCCTCCCGCTAGTTTTCGAGTGATGTTTCTTGCTTTCATCATTCGTGTCCTTTCTTTGCCTCTCCACCCCTTTCTTAGGGGTATCCTCTGTTTCTATGGGCTCCAGCTCCATCAGCTGTCCCCAAACTCGATTCTTCACAATCTCTTGTTTTATCACCCTTTGCGAGTGCTGGCTTGGAATCGAGCCGCACTTTGGCCTTTTCAAACGTTTATTCAAGCTAAAGCGTCAGTCCGCATCTGGCTCTTTAATTTATGACGTAGGTGGTTGTGGAATCCATGTCGACCCATCCGCCACCTACTTCGACATCAAGCTCGCCAAGTCCATCCAAGGATCGAGGGACAGATGGTTTTATGTTCGCGACCAAAAGGCCAAGGACGAGCATTTCGGACTCGCGCCTTTCGATCCCGCGACTCCCTGCAAGAAGATGCGTTCTTGGAAGAACGTGATCATGCCCTCCGAACTCGCGGAGACAGACGTGCTATATCAACGCGTCTGCGACCTCGAGAGTCGCATAGGCGCAGAGGAGGGAGGCTGCGCCCTTGTCAGGACTTGGCTACATCGTCGTGTCCAGCCTCTCCAAGCTAGAGTCCATCCCATGTTTCACTGGGGTGGTGCTGATGATTCCACTCGCGTGTCTGCCGATGGCATGTCCGCGAGTGAGGTAGATAAGAGGGTGCGACTGGTTACGAAGTACACCTTCAAGGATGTGCTTCCGAATGAGCCAGCCGTTCCTCCTTTTGATGCTTCGAATCCTCCTCCTGGGATACAGTTGTGCTACGCAGTAGCTTATTTTCGTGACTGTTTTTTCTGTTGCTTACTCACTCCTTTTGCTCATCTTTGTTGTTTGTATGCAGGATTGGGCGGTGTCGCCTTGCATGCCTCCTCTTCCTGAGGGTATTATTCCTCGCGAAGCTTTGGAAGAGGATGAGTCTGAGTCGACTGTCCCTTCTGATGTGGAAGAGGAAGCCCCCGAGTCTGGGAGCCCGGATACTCGCAAGCATTCGCGCAGCAAGGATTCCGACGCGTCGACTCCTTCGACTCCAGAAGGCACGGCTGTTGGCGCGGAGTCGCCAATTCCAGCTGTTCCTGTGAGGGTTGTGGCACCGTCGACCCGCAAGAAGATGCGACTGCCCAAGGAGTCTTCGTCGGAGTCGGCGGAGGCCACATTTGATCTTGACAAGTTTGACTGGTAAGTTCGCGAGTTTATTCATTCTTTTCTGTTTTCGTCTTGCTGGCTTTGTCCTGGAGTTTGCTTTTTCTCAATGCGAATTTCTTCTTGCAGTCAGGAGGCATCGTCATCTTCTGGCGACGTCGAGTTTTTGAAGGAATCGGGAGTCGCAACCTCAAGGGCCAAGGTAGAGGTCGAGCGCGCTCCTTCTCCTCCGGCGGCGGCCCACTCCGGGCATAATTCTTCGAGCTCTCCTGACGGAGGGGAGCATCAAATAGTTGCTCGGATGACGGCTCAACAGACTTCTTCGGAGTCGTTAGAGGACCATGTGAGTATATTTTTTCCTTATCTTGTAATTTTGCAGTCAATGCCTTTTGTTGTCTTCTCTGATTCCTTGTTTGGTGCAATAGCTCCTTGTAAAGGAGGCTGCGCAAGTGGCGGAGGAGGTGATGGCAATGGTTCGTCAGCATGCGATGCTGGAGACGCGTCACCGTGTGGTTGAAAGTGAGTGCTTCCACGCTTGTACTTTTCATCTTCTCTCTGTTTTGGTATATTCGACTGATAGCCGATTATTGACAGCCACGTAGCTGAGTATAACGTTTTACTGCGCAATGTTGCAACATTGGAGAAGACATTGGCTGCAGCTGTGAAGGGCGCGATGAGGCAATCACGCCTCATGATGATGCCCAGAAGCGCGAAGAGGATCTGCGCGCCTCCTTTGTGGCCAGGGAAAAGCTGTTTGAGGAGCAACTGCTCTCAGTCGCCAAGGCCCTATCAGGTACCTTTACTGGTGGATATTTTATTGTTGCTCTTTTCTGCTTCTAGATTTTTGCCGATGGCACTAGAGATTTGATCCATGTTTTTTGGTGTAGATGCTGGTGGCTTGAGTTTTGACCCGCAGGCCCTTTGTCGTGATGACGTTCTGGCCGGCGCGGTGTCCGCGGTCGAGGACTGAAGCGCCGCCGTCCAGGATACATTATCCAAGGCCAAGGTCGCCCTTAGTCGCCTCCGGGAGGAGTTGATGGCAAAGGCGGAGCAGGTCGATACTATGGGCGAGCTGGTGGAGTCACTCGCCAGGGGCGTGCCTTCTTCTTACAAGAACTCCCTCCGGGCGGCTGGTGCAACGATGTCACTCGCCATGGTGCAAGCCCACGGAGTCGAGATAGATCCCTCTGCGGTGTCGAAGATAATGCCTGTTGGCGCAGATGGCACTGTTTGGAGTTGTATGTAGGCTTCAGAGTACAGATTGGAGCTCATCTGGCCAGCGACCCGCGGCTTGTTCGAGTGGTCGAAGGAGTCGCTTCTTGATGCCACTGCAGACGAGCCCGTTTGCTTTTTCCACCTGACCGTTGGTCTGTGGATGCGCGACTGAGGCATAACTGATGTTGATCCCCAGGTTTTCGCAGAATTCTTGGAACTCCTTGGATGTGAAGTTCGTCCCATTGTTAGTGATGATGCTGTGCGGCACGCCGAAGCGGTAGATGATGGACTCGAAGAACTTGACTGCGTTGTGCCCTGATTGCTTGGTTATTGGCATGGCCTCAATCCACTTGGTGAATTTGTCGACTGCAACCAAGAGGTAGACGTATCCTCCTTGCGAGGACCTTGGGAGTTTGCCAACCATGTCGAGACCCCACTGGGCGAAGGGCCAGGCCAATAGAATAGGCCGTAGTTCTGCGCCTGGTGCGTGTGGCTTGTCGGCGAATCGTTGGCAAGCGTTGCATTTTTGGACTATGTCCTTGGCATCGCGCATGGCCGTGGGCCACTAAAATCCAGCTCGTAGAGCTTTGGCAAGGAGGGCGTGACTGTCGGCGTGGTGTCCGCAAGTCCCCTCATGTATGTCGAGGAGGACTGATCTTCCATCGGCCAGGGAAACGCATCGTTGTAACACGCCTGTGATGCTGCGTTTATACAGTTCACCGTTGATAACGGCGAATGCCTTAGAGCGTCGCGCGATGTGCCGTGCGTCTGTCAGGTCGTCCGGTAGGCGCTTGCTGAGGAGATATGTAATGTACGGCTGCATCCAAGATTGTTCTATCATCATGATGCTCATTGGCCCTTCGAGTCCTGTGTCTAGCTCCAAGTCATCGAGTGCCATTGGCTCATTGGGTGGCATAGCCCCCGAGTCCATTGCTGCGCTTGTTTTCTTATCTGCGGCCTTTGGCTTGATGGAGCGTTCGCAGATGCGCTCGAGAAATACCCCAGGTGGTATGGGGGCACAGGTAGAGCCTATGTTGGCGAGTGCGTCCGCCTCCTCGTTGCTTTCGTGACCTACATGTCGCAACTCGCAACCATCAAAGTCTCCCTCGAGTGTATCGTAGAGGTCGCGGTATGCGATCATGTTGTCATTGAGTGCGTCGCACTCGTGCATTGTTTGGTTGACGACCAGCTTGGAGTCGCCATATATGATGAGCCTCTTTGCGCCGCAGGCTTTTGCCATCCTCATCCCGTGCAACAGGGCCTCATATTCAGCCTCGTTGTTTGAGGCTGTGAACTGCATTCGCAGGATGTATTTCAGCTTGTCTCCTTGAGGTGACGTCAATATGACACCTGCTCCTGCTCCGTCTTTCCGCTTGGATCCATCGAAGTGCATTGTCCAGAGGTAGGACATATCTGGCTTGTCCGGGAGTTGGTTTTCCATCCAATGCACGAGAAAGTCAGGGAGAACTTGCGACTTGATTGCGTCGCACTTTTCGTATGTGATGTCTCGTGGAGACAGTTCGATTCCCCAAAGCGCGACTCGTCCCGTGGCGTCGGGGTTATTGAGGATATGTCCCAATGGGGCATCGCTGACTAACACGATTGGGTGTTCCTAGAAGTAATGGCGCAGTCGCCGGGCGGTCATGAAGACGCCATACGCCAGCTTCTGGTAGTGCGGGTACCGCTGTTTTGTTGGCGTGAGGACCTCGCTGAGGTAGTATACCAGGCGTTGTACGCCATGGACCTTGTTTTCCTCGGCCCGCTCGACGACGGGCACTGTACTAACCACTTGGTTGGTAGCGGAGATGTATAGCAGTAGTGGCTCCCTTTCTCGTGGAATCACCAGTACTGGCGAGGTGGATAACAGGCGCTTGAGATGTTCGAATGCTTCCTGCGCTTCCTTGGTCCACTCGAATTTGTCAGCTTTGCGGAGGAGCTGATAGAAGGCAGTGCCTTTTCCCCCATTTGACTGATAAATCGACTGAGGGCCGCGATTTGTCCGGCTAGTTGCTGGACGCCTCTTATGTTCTTTGGCTTCTCCATGGCCAGTATGGCCTTTATCTTTTTCGGGTTTGCCTCAATCCCTCTCGCGGAGATGAGATACCCGAGCAGCTGCCCAGATGGTACGCCAAAGGCGCATTTGTCCGGATTGAGCTTAATCCGGTAACGATCAAGGTTGGCGAATATTTTGCGCAAGTCGTCGATTAGAGAGGCTTCCTCCTTGGTTTTGATTACGATGTCGTCGACATAGACTTGGATGTTGCGACCCAATTGCTCCTTGAGGCAAGCCTGCATGCACCGCTAGTAGGTGGCTCCCGCGTTTTTAGCCCGAAGGGCATTGTGTTGTAGCAGAACACACCGAAGGGCGTTGTAAACGCGGTCTTCTCCTGGTCTTCCTCCTTCATTCGAATTTGGTTATAGCCTGAGTAGGCATCGAGGAAGCAGAGGCGCTCGCATCCAGCGGTGGAGTCGATGATTTGATCGATCCGTGGTAGCGGGAAGTGATCTTTTGGGTAGTGCTTGTTTAAAGAAGTGAAGTCCACGCACATCCATAGGATATCCGTTTCCTTTTTTGGCACCAGCACCGTATTGGCGAGCCAAGTGCTTTCCTTGATCTCGCGTATGAATTTGGCCTCGAGGAGTCTGTTGATCTCCATGCCAACTGCATGCGCTCGTGGCTCAGACAGTCGCCTGATTGTTTGCTTGACTGGCCTTGCGTCGGGGTTGACGTTGAGTGCGTGCTCGGCGAATTCCCTGGGAACTCCTGGCATGTCCGCAGGACACCAGGCAAAAATTTCCCAGTGCTCACAGAGGAATTCGACGAGCGCGAGTTCCTATGCGGGACTCAAGTTATTGGCGATGAGGGCCGTTTTGGCGGGATCTGTCGGATGGACCTGCACCTTCTTTGTGTGCACAGATGAGTCGAAGGAGAGATCAGGTGAGCTTCGCCTGCACAGGGGAGGCAGGCTGTTGTCTGTCGTTTCCTTCAATCGCGCGAGCTCCTCCTCATGCCGAAGGACTGGGAGATTTTGTTGAATTCCCTGTCGCAACTGTTAGATCGCTCAAAGCTTCCGTTGATCGTGATGACACTGTTGGGACCTGGCATTTTCATCTGCAGGTAGGCGTAGTGGGGTACCGCCATGAACCTAGCGAACGCGACGCGTCCGAGGATGCAGTGGTATTATGAGGGCCAGTCGACGACCTCAAAATCGATGCGCTCGCGCCGGAAGTTCCTTGGTGTGCCGAATATGACGTCGAGGTTGATTTTGCCCAAGGGTATGTGCCTTTCGCTGGGACGATGTCGTGGAACGTTGTGTCCGATGCCTCCAAGCAAGTTAGAGGGATCCTCATTGCTCGCAAGGTACTCGCGAATATGAGGTTGATGCCGCTTCCACCATCCATGAAGATGCGACTCATGTCGAAGCCTCCAATTTGCGCCTCGAGTACGAGGGGGCAATGGCCTGGGCGAGGTACTTGAAGCGGGTGGTCTCGTTTATCGAAGGTGATGCACGACTCACTGCCAATGAGGTACTCAGTGGTGGATGGTGGTGAGTGCGTGGCCAAGTTGACTTGGCGAGTGATGGCTTTTTCACCCTGTTGGAGGGGCGCCCCTTTTGGATCATCATGGTACCCATGGCCCGTGGGTACGATTCTCCTCCGTGGTGTTGGTCCGGTGCAGCTCCGTTCGGTGGTGGCCCCGGTGGAGGTGGCGGTGCGCCATGTGCCACGGCGCCTGGAGCGGCCCCGTAGCCTCTTTCGACTGCGTTGCGGTTCATCCGAACCAATCCCTCGTGTAGTTTGAGGAACTCGCGGCAGTCCTTGAGGAGGTGGCTGGACTTTCTCTTGCCATCATGCTTGTCGATGTAGAAGTGTACCATGCACGGTCCGGACAGTTTTTCCTCGATGGAGGTCGCGGGTGCCTCGTCGCGAGTGCGGCGTTGCCATACTTGCATGGTTTTCCCAAAGTCGTGGTATCCACTACTGCGGTATCCGCTGTTGCGGTTGTCGTCGCGTCTATCGGCATAGCCGGCTGCGACCATGTTGACGTCGTCACGGTCGTCGTAGATGCGCATGCGGCGTTTGCCTCGGCGGTCGCGTCTTCGTTCGAGTTCTGCCTCCTCGTCGGAGTGAGCGCGGTTCTTCACCGAATCTTCTCCATCAGCCCACCGATTCGCGATCTCCATCAGGTGGTCGATGGTCTGGGGCTTTGAGCGGCCCAGCTCCTCCCTGAGCTCTAGATGACGGACGCCACCGTTGAATGCATCAATCGCGCGGTCTTCCGAGATGTTTTCCGCGGAGTTCTTGATGATGGACCACCTTCGTATGTATGAGCGCAGTGATTCGCCATATCTTTGGTGGCAGCATCTCAGTTCTTCGATTGATGCGGGCCGTTTGTACGTGCCTTTAAAGTTGTGCACGAAGCTGTAGACCAGCTCATCCCAACTGCGAATGGATCCGCGTGGGAGGCTATTGAGCCATGCTCGGGCGGCGCCCTATAGCTGTAGCTGCAAGCATTGCATGGCAGTACTTCGACTGCCTCTGTGGAGCCTGACGGAGGAGATGTGATCCTCTAGCCAGATTTTAGGGTCCTGTAGACCGTCGAACTTCGGATTTTCTGATGGAAGTTTAAACCCCTTAGGCATTCGCTTCTGCCTAATGGATCTGCTGAAGCATCTGGCGCCACAGAGTTCCCCGTCTTCCCCTTCCAAGTCAGTCAACCGAGCACGTCGTCCTCTTGACTTGTCGATCTTGCGTTGTGTGAGGTCGTTGCGCGCATCGTAGTCGTGATCGTGTCGCTGTGAACGACGGCGTCGAGACAGGTCGTGACTGTCATCGCTGGATGAGGGTGAGGAGTAGAGTTTTGCTAGCGCTTTGCCCTTTTTTGGGTCTGGTACTGGCTCCTTGTCGAGGGCGGCCTCGATTAGCTCCAAACCTGCGATCGTAGATCGGTGCATGGCGGTTCGGGGATCTCCAGCCGGTGGCTGGTTGTTGAGGAGGTACATGGTGGCTGCTGTCACCGCGGCCTGTGGCGTCCTGGGGACCACATTGCCTCTCGTGTCGACTGTCATAGAGCCAAAGTCGAGGACTTTCGCGGCGTCTATGCGCTCTTGTTCGGTGAGGTGAGCCATTCGCGACTGCCTCTTCTTGGCGATGTACTCGTTGCCTCGTGAGGAGGATCCTCCGTAGGAGGAGAGCCCAGCACGGCGAAGGCTCAACTCGTCCGCCGCCTTTTTACGCGCCTCAAGTTGCGCGATTGCTTGTTTTTGGCGCGTGAACTCCTCTTTTAGGAGCAAGTGGTAGCCCATCAGTAGTTCCTGCGGGGACCCGAGGGGTAGCGGTGTACCTCCTAGGGCCTCGCGGTAGCGCTCCCACTCTTCCTCATTGAGCTTGATTACGACGCGTTCGCCGGTTTTCTCATTGATTATACTGGGAGGTTCGACTGCTCCCCCGTTGGCGCCGTTACCGCCGTTGCCGCTGTTGCCGTGATTGGCGGAGGTGTCGCCTGCGTTAATGACGGCGCACATGAAGTGTTTGGGGAAGCTGCTGCTTCCACAACTTTCAGATTCAGAACAGTAGGTTCCATCTTCTGTGGCCAGATCGCTCAGATCGGAGTCGCGACTGTTGTCGCTGATCGTGTTCCCGACTGCCACCGGAGCATTGAGCTCACTGAGGGTGCCGATTGATGGAGGGAACCATGATGCCGGGGCAATCACCGGTGTCATCGGTTGATCAGGCATGCGAAGCGTGCCCATCTGACCAACTTGGAAGCGGAAGTTCCCAATCGCCAGGCTGATTCCTTCGCCCACGAATTCGAAGGCCGGGCGGGTGGACGGTGAAGTCGAAGGCGCCGAAGAGCTGGCGAATCTCCGCTGTTGCGGAGTTGTAGATCGCAGTTGATGGGGCCGAAGAAGCCGCAACATCAGCACTCCCAGTTCCCACAGACGGCGCCAATTGACGAGGGTTTAACTCATCAATGCCCATTGTTATGGACTTGGGTTTTGGAGAACGAGGGAGTGCTGGAGACATCTATCGGCTAGCAAACAAGCACACAGGGGACAAAGGATTTACCCAGGTTCAGGCCTCGTAGAGGTCCCTACTCCTGCTTGTCTGCTCGTGGAATTATCAAAGGAGTCGAAAGTTACAATGGTGCGCAGATGCAATCTGGCGAGAGTTGTGGAAACTAGGGTTGCGTGTGTCCTCTTCGCCGCCCCCTCCTAGCCTTTATATAGATAGGCTAGGTCTCGGGTAGCAGGTCGAGTCGGTTACAAGTTAGGGTTTTTCCCTTCAAACTTTCTATCTTTAGCTTCTTCTTGTCTCTCAAGCCATCGAGAGTCCGCAGGTTACTCGAGTCCTTTCATCTAGGCCTTGGCGACACCTTGGGCCTGTACGTATTTAGACCGTATATACCAAGATCGAGTACCTGGAGGGTATACCCATGTCAGAAGGTGTTCTTTATGTTCTTTCTTTGACTTAGAATAGACTAGAATGTCATCCAGATAGACCACAATGAACTTATCAAGATACTCCATGAAAACCGAGTTCATAAGCCTCGAGAAGGTGGCAGGTGCATTGGTGAGACCGAAAGACATGACCGTGTACTCATACAGGCCATAGCGGGTGGTGAAAGTTGTTTTGGGAATATCTTCCTTATGAATCTTGATTTGATGATATCCACTTCTCAAATCAAGCTTAGAGAATACCACAGCTCCAGCTAGCTGATCGAAAAGATCATTAATCCGTGGAAGGGGATATTTATTCTTGATGGTTTTAGCATTGAGTGCCCGATAGTCAACACAAAGTCTATCAGTCTTGTCTCGCTTCTTCACAAAGATGGTTGGGCTACCCCAAGAAGAAGTACTGGGCTGAATGAAACCCAACTTTTCTTGTTCATCGAGCTAACGTTTGAGTTCAGCCAACTCAGCAGGACCCATTTTATAAGGCCGCTTGGAGATAGGAGTGGTACCAGGTTCAAGTTCAATCACAAACTCAACCTCACGATCCGGAGGCATACTTGGCAACTCTTCAGGAAAAACATCTGGGAACTCACAGACTACCGGAACACTCGGAATAGCTTCCATAGCATCATCATTCAGAGCCGCCAAAGAGAAAAGCTGAATTGCAGGAGTCAGACTTGGAGAATAGACTATATGGCCTTCAGGAATTTTCAGAGAAACCGAGCGTTCAGCACAATCAATCACAGTTGCATTTGCTGTTAACCAATCCATGCCCAAGTTTACATCAATGTCAGAATTTCCCAGAATAATTAAGGAAGCCGGAAACGAAGAACCACCAATCTCAATTTGATTGTTATGGCTGATTTTAGAAGATGCCATTGTTGCTCCAGGAGAAAGGACCATTAACCGCTTAGGGAGAGGATCCATAGATAACCCATTCTCATCAGCAAAACTTGTAGAGACAAAAGAATGCGATGCACCAGAATTAAACAAAACTCGTGCAGGAACTGAGTTAACAGGAAGCATACCCATCACAACTCCAGATGCATGCTCAGCTTGAGCGACGTTGACACAGTTGGCACGAGCAACCGTAGACCCGGGCTTGGTGTTGATGTTGAGAGCCCGAGGTGGAGTTGCACGAACCATAGAAGAGCTTGCCGCAGGTCTTGGAGGTGGTGGAGGAAGAGCTTTGTTGTTCATTGGACAATTCCAGTACTGATGCCTAGTGTTTCCACAAGTGTAGCAAGCACCCGGTGGACGTGGAGCAGCGTAGCTAGGGACTCCGCCAGGCGCTCCAGGGTAGTTGTGGTTGTAGCCCCTAAGAGCCGCAGTGAAGGAGTTTGGTGGCCTTGCCGCGTAGCTTGACGGTCTTAGTGGAGCCGGGAGTGACGGTGGGGTGTTAGGAACCCAGACACGACGCTTAGAAGGAGCTGTCATAGCTGTAGACCTTGCTGCATCGCGGCTGTGTTTCTTTGACTCCTTAAACACTTGCCTACTTGCTTCTTCCTGCAGAGTTGTATGTTGTAGTTCCAGAAAAGACCCCGGCCTTGCATGAGTGATTGCATATTTGATGGAAGCATTGAGTCCTTGCCTGAACCTCTTCTGCTTTTTCTTGTGATCAGAGATCTCATCGCCACCATACCAAGAAAGGTTCATGAAGTTCCTGATATAGGTATTGACATTGTCAGTGCCCTGCTTGAGGTTGAGAAACACTTCCTTCATCCTTTCCATGACAATCTCTAACATATATTGCTCTTTGAAAGCCGCAATGAATTGCTCCCAAGTAGGCTGAAAACCAGAGAGGTCTACCTTGAGGTAATTTTCCCACCATAGAGCTACATCTCCCTTCAGAAGGTGAGTGGCACATTTGACCCATTCTTGCTCAGGAACATCCGCAGTCATCAGCAACCTTGATATTTCACGCAGCCAATCATCCGCATCAAGTGGCTGATCAGACACCTCAAATTGGCGTGGGTTGAACTTGAGAAAACTCTTGATGTCTCCTCGCTTGGGAGGTGGAGGTAGCGCAACAAACTCATTCCTCCTCACGCTTTCCTCGAAGCGTTGTTGGTTCTGCTGCATAGTGCCCAAAGCATTTGCAATACTTGCCAAAGCAGCCCCAAGTTCAGGTGGTATGTCCTCCTCAGAACGGCATGGTGGTGCCATCCTGTGATTGATATAAAACACAAGTCAGTACTATAATGGAGAATAATAATAATCCAAAATAGTACCAAAATGGAATTAACCGAGATTAAAGGATACAATTCACTAAGATGATATTAAAATATCAACAAAGTTCAAGGCAACTAGAAGATACTAAGCATAACGCACACGACTGAACAAGGAGTGTGGAACACAAACTAACAAAGAAAAATTTACCGCAAATTTCGGCATTAAAATACCACTATATGCGCAAAACCACTTAACGAATCAAGATTAGTAACTCTACTAATTCAATATACAAGAGCGAATGATAAAAGTAGTGGTATGGTCGCGACTCCATCCCGCACTCAAATCATTACTCCGCACATGAATCAGTAAAACACATATCCCAACACCTTCTTCTTAAGATGAACCTAAAGATTAGTAACTACGGAAACGAACACCCCAAACAAGATAACGTCGAATAACAAAGAGTAAGACAGATCGCACCGGTATACAACGAATCAGATAGATCACGTCGGTTTACAAAGGCCTATCGGTATGGAATGTACCAATAGTTGATAACCAAAAGACAGATAGAGATAACATTTGGATGCAACAGATAGACAAAGAATTCACACACACACACAACCTATGGTACTACGGAACCCAGAACACGTGAATCCTAGTTTGAATTTTAGAAGAGAATTGAAAACGTTACACTTCCTTACCAGAAAAGGGTGGGTGGGTGGGTAAGAAGAAAAATGGAAGCAGTCCTACTCTCACGTTTTGTTTTTCTCTAGTATACATAACTACCAAAAATATTTGCTAGACTGACAACGACCATTTTGGCTGAGACCCTGAAGGGCGGGATGGCTCTGATACCAATTGTAACTACCTCGGTGAATTACGCTCTTAGTTGCATGCCTGGATGAGCGAAAGTGGTTAAAATAGTATGGTCGGGCCAGGGGCCACTCACGGTAGACCTTTCGGCCGTCCTAACCACTTTCAGAACATCAGGACAAGAACGAGCGGCGTAATCGGCAGGCGAAGGGATCAGCTAGATACACAAGTGAGTATGTATGCAAGCCACATACAACAGTCCTCAGAGCCATTCCATCTAAAAGAAATAGAAATATTGCAACGCCATACGGCAAGATCCAAATATCCTAGATAGAGATACTAGTTTAGGATAGCTCCTCATACATCAAACATCAGAGTATCAGGCGGAAGCAGAAAACAAGATCCGAGTACGGGTAAGAACCAAATCGGCATAAGATGCCACACAAATAAACACATCCCGCCCACAGATCTCACGGATCCCCGTTCCCGGAATCTCTACACCGAGTGATCGTTGCCAACATCATCCGTCTCCTCCACCCAGTATCCATCTTGCGAGTACACTTGTTCATCTGAATCAAACAATTTATCGTGTGAGACCCTAGGGGTACTTAGCAAGTCTTTATGCCTCTAAAGGGGACACAACCTGGGGTGACGCAATTGCAGCAAAAGATAATAACTCACAAGTCTATAGATACTCGCTAACCATCCGCCTAACCAATGATAGACGGATGTCCGTGAATTAAGAACAACAGTTCTAACAGTATAATTAACAGATCCATCCTCCTCCTCGCTTACCAACGAGGAAGCGGACGAACAACCTCCATCCGTTGGCAATTTTATTAACCATTCCATGAGTATTGCACTATTTACTAGTCAGGTACTTAGTCAAATTAAAAGCGGTACTTTAGTTAGACTTGTCTATGATCGAGAAACTGTGCTCCAAGTCGTCCATAACCGCGGACACGGCTTTCAAAAAGATTTACCCTGTAGGGGTGCACAACACCCGATCAACCTAGGAAAAACCAACTCAAAACCCAACGAGGCATTCACGACAAAGCGATCACAGGATTCCGAAATATTTCAGGGGGCCACCCCATTAAGCTACCCGCAACGAAGCTAGCTGACTCCGAGACGGACTCAAGGTTTGCACCAATGGCTGTAAACGACTGGGAACCCGAAAATGTGACTGGGCTTGTCGATACCGCGAAAACACTCCGCATTTCTTAAACAGTACAGGTGCTCCTCGCACAATCTTAAATAAAACAGTAAAGCATGGCATAAGTACAAGATAGTAACAAAACCCCAAACTACTTGTGGCCCCAAGAAATAAGAATAAATCAAGCTCTGGCTCAGGGGGGTCCATAAGGCCTCCCGGATGTGGATAGTGCGAATAGTCAAGGAACAGGAATCAAGTACTCGAGGTCCTACGGGACACAAGTGAGCATGAAAAACCAAATAGCAGATATTGGTCACCGGTGCCTCTTTCATTAGTTATCCCATTACTACTCAGGTTAAGTTGTTTAGGTACCTCGTTATCCATCAGACACTCACATACCCTACACATGCTTGCTACGACTCGCATGGCTCAAACAACTCCTGTAGTAATGGCTCATGGGATGGAGGAACAAGCTTTCGGTGGGGTTTTAAAAGTAAAGGCTATGCAGTACTTGGGATTCAATTTAATGCAATCACGACTCAATGATGCAAGAATAAGATAGAGGCAGTAGGTACTATATGTATGCAAGCATGTGGTAGTGCTTGCCTGGTAGCTCAGTTGAAGCGAGAGATGGATCTGGGTAGAACTCCTGTGATTCCTGATAATTCTCCTGCTGGGCGTCTATTCGAAGAAGAACCAAACAAACAAGGGCCAACATAAATAAATTGCACAAGCATATGAATTAAAATGCGACAAGAAAACAAGCATGCCATGATGAATGATGCACAATTTACATGGCATTAAAGTAGCATGGCAAGGGTGAGGTGTGGGTACAAGAATAATTCATTTTTATTATTTATTTAGTCAAGTTTTATTGCCATAAACAGTTCAGATTTTTAATAATGACATGATGCATGCTTCCATTCAGAACAAGGAATGCGTCAATAGAACGGGCTCGTTGCGCTGATCGATTTAGACATATTATTTGTTGAATTTGGAGTTATAGAATTAAAGTTATTAATTTATTAAGAAAAGGGCATTTTAGTGTAATTTTAATCATCTCGAAAATTTAAAGTGTTCAAATAATATTTTGAATAGCATATTTGAATTCCTCACATTTTTCTGATTCAAAAACATATATCATTTGTATTATTTGGATTTATAATTTAAAAGTTATTAAAAACAGATTTGAATTCATATTTACCATTTTTCTGAAATCATTTTATTTAACAGATAAACGTCAGGACTTTTTACACCCAGGCAGAACTAGCCTAAGGCACTGACGGGTGGGGCCGCTGCTGACTGGGCGGAGACAACGCGCAGAAGCTTTTCTCACCGCGAACACAACTAGCCTCAGACACCGACCGGTGGGTCCGGCGCAGAAAGCGGCCCACGCGACAGCGGGCGAACAGGAGGGTGACACGCGGCACAGCGGGGACTGCGGGTTAGGGTTTACAAAAACACGAGGGCTTTTCTGCAAAAAGGTTGAAGGGCTGACCGGTGGGGCCTGACGTACCGCGGGTTGAATAGCAAAAGGCGCAGGGGGTATGTGCAAAAAGGGCGTGTACTGTGGATCTTCTCTGACGACGGATAGATCCGTGGTCGACAGCAACGGTGCGGCGCGGGGGATCGAACCCGCGACGCAGGGGCGCGCGCGCAGAGGGAGAAGCCGCTACGGTGGCTGGGGTTTGGTGTTAGGAGGGGACATGGGCGCTAGGTGAGGTGTGGCGCAGCACGGAGGCGTGCAGAAGCACACGCACACCGGAGCACCGAGAGTGCTCGGTGCAAAGTTCGGCGAGGCCAGGCAGTGATGGTGAGAGGGAGGTTGTCAGAGAGGTGCAACAGCTCACCGGGAGTGCGACGGTGGCGGTGGAACGGGCCGAGGTGCAGGGGATCGGTGACGGAGCTGGCGGACCGGAGTTAGGGTTTTGTTGTCGGCTCGCTGACTTTTCGCACGGCTGGACCTTCTCCTCCTTGTCTGCGGGTACAGGGGCGTCGCAGGGGCTCGACTCGTCTTTCCTCGACACCCAAATCTCCACGCCACCGGCTTAAACGAGGAGGGGAAGGTGAGGCCGACGGGGGCCGGGGTTGGAGAGGAGCAGCGGCAGGCAGGTGGTGGGGAGAAAAAGGGCGAGGCCCTGGGGATCTGGGGCTGCTACCAGATGAGGGAGGGGGAGTAGATAGGGACGGGAGAGAGAGGGGATGCCGTGGGGCTCGGGGTGGATAAAGATGGCTTCGGCCACCTTTCCTTCTCCTTCACGTGCTCGCCATGGGCGGCCAGGGCAGGGCAGGTGTAGGGCTGCCAGGTTGGCCAGGGCGCGGTCAAGGAGGGACAGGGTCGGGTAGGCCCTTTGTGGCAGAGAGAGAGAATGGAGAGGGGGCTCGGGTTTAGCTAGGTTAGCCTCGGCTAGGGTTAGAGGGAAGGCTCGAGTTAGGGTAGGGGAAGGAGGGTTAGCTGGGCAGGTTAGGGTGGTGGTAGATGATTAGGTTAGAGAGGGGATTAGAGGGAGAGGGGGTCTCGGCAAGGAGGAGTTAAGGTGGAGTAGGGTGGCTAGGGTTAGGATTTTTAAAAGAGAGAGAGGGAGAAGTGTGGAGGGGTTTCAACATGATAAAGAAAAACAAGATCAAGCAAGAAGGTGAAGGGGATGGAGAGGTGAGGGTTTTGTAGTTGAGCACAAGGTGATGGTGAGGAAAACACAAAAGAGAGAGAGAGAGGTGGGGTTTAAAAATAAATAAAGAGAAGATCCCACATGAACATGCATGATGGGGAAAGGGTTTTGTTGGGAACATGGGGATGGTGGAGAGAGATGGAGAGGATCTCACAAAAGAAAGATCCACTAAAAACAAAGAGAAAACAAAGGAGCTAAAGATGGTGGTACTCTTGCATGGCCCATGCATAATAATTAATTGCCATGTTTATTCTTGTGAAAACAATAATAATATATCATGGCATCATACACATGCATCCCAAAATATGGAGTAGAGCCAAGCTAAAGGAAATAGAATTGGATCCATCCCAACCCACATGATCTAGAATAAATGGCAAAAGAAAAATAAAAGCTCATTGGTAATTAAGATGGTGGAATTATAAGGTGGTGAAAAAGAAAGGTGGCGGAGTGGAATAAAAGATATGCCCCCAACTCAACTTGGGCATAAAGCATTTATCAAGATTCAAATACAATATATCAGAACAAATACATTTAATTATGCATATTAGAGAAGAACCAATGAAAAGGGTTTTATATGAAGCTCAAATGCAAGGTGGCATGATGACATGAGCATGATATAATTATGATGCAACAATTATATGTAGGAAGTAGCCATTATATTACTAGACCATGTAGCATTACATATGTTAGACAGATGGGATGCTACATACATGTTACAACCAATTCATCAAGTCTTTCTTGTTTCATAGTAAAATGCAAGTAGGATTTCAATTGCTTCAGTTTTGGTTACCACTATTGAAAGGGAAATGGACGTCGCCTAGAGGGGGGGTGAATAGGCGTTTTAAAAATATTACGGTTTAGGCTCTAATAAATGCGGAATAAAACTTAACGTTTAATTTATCAAGCCAAAACCTATATCCACTAGTTTCACTAAGTGCACCAACAACCTATGCTAAGCAAGACAAGCAACAAGGTAATAGCAAGATATAGTACTTCAAGCACGAAGGCTATCACAATGTAAATTGCATAGGTAAATGGCTCGGTTGAGAGATAACCGATGGACGCGGAGACGATGATTTGTTTCCCGAAGTTCACTTCCAAAGAAGCTATGTCTCCGTTGGAGAGGTGCGGGGGCGCAATGTACTTCGAACGCTACAAATGGCTCACCTCGAGGTGTGGTGGCTCGATGCTCACCCAACGCCACACAAGGCCTCACCAAGGATGCGAAGCCACGCAACTCACCGATGCCACAAAAGGCTCACCCTATTCTCCCGTGAGCTCGCCACAAAGGCCTACTCACGTTCCACTATGGGACACTTGAGGGCGGTCACCGAACCCGTACAAGGCTTGGGGCAATCTCCACAACTCAATTGGAGGGCTCCCAAGAAACGCCACAAAGGCTCCACAATGGCACAAAAGGCCAACAAACTTGGGGAACCTCCACAACTCAATTGGAGCCCCAAGAACAATGCCACAAAGGCTACAAAGCCACAAAAGGCAACAAGGCCACAAAAGGCTACAAGACCACAAAAGGTCAACTATCCAACCACACAACCGTCTAGGGTTCCAAGAACCCAAGAGAAACAAGCCCAAGGGCTTGAACTCGCCGAATCTCCGAGGAGAACTCAAACCTATGCACCAAATGCAAGAGGCAAGTCCTTCTCTCTCAAATTCCACCAAAGCTACAAAAGCTATTGGGGGAATAAGGGATGAAGAACACAAGAGGAGAACACAAAACTCTCCAAGATCTAGATCCCAAGGATTCCTTCACAAAGAAGGGATTTTGCTTGGTGGGGCTTGTAGATCTAGATCTCCTCTCTCAAATCCCTCAAAAAGATGCAAGAATAATAGGAGGGGAAGGGGAGAGGACAAGCTCTTCAAGGTCAACAATGGAGGAGAGAGAAAGCCAAAAACCGAGAAGAACAAGTGTTAGGGCCGAAGGGGAAAGGGGAGCACCTTTTAAAGGGCTCCCCGATCTGCCCGTTACCCACAGAGTCGCGCATGGCCGGTAGTACCGGTGGGTGGCCGGTACTACCGGTGGCACTCAGCCCACGGTCCAAAAACAAGGTTCAAACGAACACAAATACGAGGCCGGCCGGTACTACCGCCCAAGATTCCAACCGAAGTTCCGTCAAATAGCGCAGACTAGGCAGAGAGCATAGTGAACCAAAAATGGGTTCACCGGAAGTTGAGCCGGTATTAACACCGGTACTACCGGCGGCATTTCTGCCCGAGCGGTACTTCCGCCGTCTGGCCGGTACTTCCGGTCTGAGAAACTTCAGAACCAGAAATGCCACAACTTTTGCATCCGAACTCCAAACGAGATGAAACCAATTTTTTTGGAAAGATAACGACGTGTAGAATCCAACAAAAAGAATATATATGTGAGATACCTCCCAAGGTGTGGAGCCGGAAAACCCGCAAGATCAAAAACATAATGAGATATGCATGGGAAATCTGTTTTTGATGAACTAGAGCATGTTATGAAGATAACCACAAGCTCTAGATCCTCACATGGACAAGAACCAAACAACAACCAAGAAAGATGATGCTATGAATGCAAAGGTTTGAGCTCTCTCCGAAAGATACGAACGAGTCACCCACTCGAGAGCCCCTCTTGATAGTACGGCTATCTATCCTAAACACGGTCTCCCAACACTACAAGAGACCGGTAAAATAGAAACCCTATCAAGATCATACCTTTTCCTTGAGCATCCCACTTGAGCTTGATGTAGACGATCTTGTCACCTTCAAGATGGAACACCTTTCTTGATTGCACTTGCTTGATGAAGTCTTGAGACATGCTCCCCCATACACCATGGGGAAGCCTCTTCTTCGAACTTGTCTTCATCATTCTCTTGAGCTTGCACAACCCGTCTTGACGATGTCTTGAAGATAGCCATGAGGAACTCCATCTTCTTCTTCTTCTTCTTCTTCTTCAAGACATACTTGATCTTCTTCTTCTTCTTCATCCTTGAAACCAACACATGGTCCAAGAGATGCCAATGGACAAACTACAAGTGAAACTCAATTTGCACATTAGTCCATAGGGATTGTCATTAATTACCAAAACCACACATGGGGCATACATGTCCTTTCAACTATCATATATTCTAACCTGATATATGCAAAAAATGTAACACCCTGTGTACACCGGGACTGGGCTTAGGATGGTGGTGGCTGTACATGGGCTTGGCCCAGCTAGTCAATGCTCGGGGCAGAAGATATATGGCACGGGAAGTCACGAGAGAAGGCATCGATCAAGTCTGAAGAATGGAATAGCATCCAAACTCTGCTCGCTCTTCTCTCTCTGCTTCTCTCTCTGTTCCGGAATTTAGGCAATCGATCAAGCCTCACGCCGGCAATCATACTGGCAAGGGGGTAGGGTGTGACAATTTGGTATCAGAGCAAGGTTCCTTCCACAGATTTTGCTCCACAAAAATTCTCCAAAAAAATTTCCCACAGATTTCCCCCATTTGATTTGGTCGTGCGGCGGTGTTGGAGGTGGTGAGAAGACCGATGGAGGCAACACTAGAGGCTACCATGGTGAGCCTCAGTGTGTCACGGGCGCTGCTGGACGCTTGTGCGTGGCAATTGGGGGTCAAGGAAAAGGAAGGGAAGGCAGCTCGCATGGCGTCATTTGCTACCTCGACCTTGCCGTTGTCCGTGCCAGGGCGAGCACAGGAGCAACCATCGACCAAGTCTTCCTCATCCTCGACCCTCTCAGCGTATCAGGTAGTGTCTGCTGGTGCTCTCCACACAGATGCGACCCTCACTACCCCCACGCCCACCAGGTGTTCGACAATTGGCTCCGCTGTGAGCAGCGGCGGGAACCATTCCGTGGTCACGTTCACATCCAGTGACACGAAGCATCTCACTGCTACGACTTGGCCTGATGTTGTGAATAATGGGCGGCAAGGTGCAGGCTGGACTGACATGAAGATGCCTACAGGATGTTCGACCTTTGTCCTCGCGAGCCCACAGGAAGGTTCTACTACAAATGCTCGCGCTATCAACACCGACCCGCCTCGTTGCACCTCATTTCCATGCTTTGATGGCACAAATCCTCGCCTCTGGCGAACTTAGTGTCTCGAGTACTTCAACAGGTTCAATATACATAAGTGCATGTGGGTTATCGCTGCCAAAATGCACATGGAGGGCAAAGCCAAAGTTTGGTACGAGTCATATAGGTTGCGTCAAGCCGTTGGTGATTGGTCTGAGTTCATGGATGCCGTGGAAGGAAACTTTGGTGTTTGCGATTTTCATCAAGAGCTCCAGGTGCACCTATTTCCATCCGAGACGGACAGTTGTGGGTGTTTCTCATACAATTTTCGACGAAATTCCCAACAAGCAAGGTGATACAGCGATGGTTCCTGTGAATGCCAGTTCCGTGCACCGCTCTATGATGCTAGCAACAGTAGCCATTTCTCAAAAGTGCCCGGTCAAGCCTGAGCGGCTTGGTGGCAATCAGGTGCTTGATATATTACCGGGCGCATCAGATGACAAGGAGCAAGTGCACGTGAAAAATAATCCTGGTGCACGCGCGGTGGAAATCGACACCGATATGTCTGTTGACATGCTTACCCATGTTGGAGGTTTTTCCCTATTTCAAGCGCTTGAGCAAGATTCTGCAGATGATGTGTCCAATGACATTCCTCTCAAGGAGCTTGCCAACTGCATCGTCACTCACATTAGCAGCTCATCATTGTTCCTAGAGCTGGTTATGGAGTCTACAGATGGAATATTAATGACATCAAATGTAAATGATGTAATGTGCAATGAGGAGCCTCCTTATGAGTCTGAGCATGAAGGCACATATATGCAGAAGCTCCTGTGGTGTGATGTGAGTTTGGGCGACTTGGCTCATATGGTTGAGTCATTGGCCAAGGAGTGCTCACATGATGTGATCACCTGTGTTGGAATTTTTATTTCTAGAACAAGTCAGTAATGTGGCAGATGAGTTGTTTGATACACTGCTTCTCGAGGATGGGTCAAGGTATGAGGCAGGATGGTGATGTCTCCGGGTCTAGATCACGCCGCCGGTTGATTGCTCTGCCGCCGGATGGAAAGGGGAGAGGGAGGAGCACTCTTTGATCTAGATTCATTGCGCCGCCGCCATCCCTCCGGCGCCGCCGCCAGCGTCCGCCCGCCCTCGCCGCCGCCAGCGTCCTCCAAGTCGCACGAGAGAGATAAGGTCGGGCTGAGAGAGACCTCGTTTCGGCTCGGGGATTAGTTCCATGGGTTCAGCCCCGAGTTTTGTTTCCGTGCGAAACTGAAGGGAGTTTGGGGGGAATAGAGCGGGGTGGAGTTCCGGACGGGACTAACCGAACACGTTAAAGAGAGAGGCCGGAAATTAAACCACGTGTATTAGATACCGGCTGATCCACGAGGATATCCGCCCGGTACCGACCGGGTTGGGATAAGGCGAACAAAGCCTGAAGAGGTTATGTTGAGACAGAGATCCCGTATCCAATGGTTGGCAAAGGGGATAAAAACACTCGCTTCTTTCATATGCGAGCCAGCCAACGAAGGAAGAAGAATAAAGTGACAGAGCTTGTTAAATCAGATGCCACAATTGTTACAGATGAAGGGGAGTTGGGTCGCATGGCCAATGATTTTTACAAGCAGCTATACACATCGGAAAGTGTGGAAGGAATGGACGAGGTACTTGCTTGTGTACCTGCCCGTGTCAGTTCAGAGATGAACCGTAAGCTGGGGTCTCCTTTTGAGGCGGCTGAAATCAAGAACATAAAATCTATCTCCAGACTGACCTGGATGTGGCGCAAACCGAGGTCACTCTCTACTGCCGCACGATCACCATCCCACAACCTCCCTTTATGCATTTAATTAGGAAACTTACCGGTTCTAGCCAAAACACAAGGTCGCGACACTCCATGCTTCCACTTGTGCATTTAATTATGAATTATAAAAATTTGAAATATTTTCTAGCTCAAACCGTTTATTCAAATTAGATTCCATTTTTATCGTTGGACTAGTCACGACGATATCTTCAAAACTAGATCTCATATCGATATGTTTTAACGACTTTTTTTTAGGATGTAACTTTTTGCTGGATCTAACTTTGCTAATTGGGATCTAACTTTTTTGCTGGATGATGTAAGTTTTTTTCTAATTCAGATGTAACTTTTTGCTGGATGTAACTCTCTGATAACTCGAATATAACTTTTTATGTAAATTGGATGTAATTTGATCGGATGTAACATCCACAAAGTTACATGCAACTTTCACAAAGTTACATCCTTCAGAAAAGTCGTCGGAATATATCGACATGAGATCTAGTTTCGAAGATCTCGGCATGACAAGCCCAACGGTGAAAATGGATCTTGAATCGAATAAATGGTTTGAGCTAGAAGACATTTCAAATTTTCACATTTCGTAATTATATACGTGGGATAGAGTGCGTGCAGTACGGCATTTTCTTTTTTGAATAAAGTCAAAACTCATTTGCTTTTTTCTATTCTAAATATAGAAATACTAGTGGGCTGTCTGACCTTATTTTTTACTAAAACGAGGTCGACCTCGGTGTAGCCACACCCAATCAAGAAGGCTTTGTTTGAGATGTATCCCACTAAATCTCCCAGTCCGGACGGCTCCCCGGCTTTGTTTGTGCTACTGCAGGAGCTGGGTCAGCAGGGGGTGCTCGGCCTCGTCGTCCGCCGCGGCGAGCTGCAGCTGTGGTGCCGGGACGGCGCCCCCAAGGCCCTCCCACCGGACCCGGCGACCCCGGCACGAGAAGGTCATCGTGAGGGTGTCGAAGTCCCACAGGATGGGGCCGAGGGTCCGCAGGAAGTCCACGCCGAGGATGAAGTCGAAGCTGCCCAAGTCGATGTCGGCGCACGTGATGGTGAAGTGCTCGTCGCCGATGGTGAGGGGCACGTGCTGCGCCAACCCATGGCAGCGAAGGCGGTCGCAGTTGGCCACGGTCACGCGGAGATTATCGCCGCCGTTGGCTGGAGGGCGAGACGATGCATGGTGGCGGCGGGCAGGAAATTATGAGTGGAGCCCGTGTCCAGTAGTGCCACCAGGCGTTCTCCGTGAATCATCACCGGCAGGAGCATCGTGTGCTCATGGCGTATGCCGGCCAGCGCATGGAGAGAGACCACAAATGCCTTGGCAGGATTGGTGGCAGATGTGGGCTCGGCCGGCGCTGGTGGAGGCAGCGCGCCGGGCTCCTCGGGTGGCGTGTCCGCCTCGGTGTCGTCGACCGTCTCCAAGTAGAAGAGGCGTGGGCAGACGTGACTGGAGGCGTAAGGCTCATCGCAGTTGAAGCAGAATCCGAGACGGCGGCGTTCGACCTGCTCGGCCGGAGTAAGCCGTCGGAAGGTACGCGCGGCCGCCGGGGCAGGGTTTACCGGTGCAGCCGGGGTCGGTCGACCGGCTTCCGCGGTCGCCAGAGGTGGGCGAGCGGCCTCCGCGGCCCGGGGCGAGCTGCTGCACCGCCTGGGCGCGACGCTCGTAGGCGCGGGCATAGTGCATCGCCGTCTGGAGGTCTTGGGAGCCTGGAGTTCCACGTCCACCCGGATGTGATCCGGTAGCCCGCCGACGAAGAGCTCGGCTCGCTGCTGTCCCGTCACCCCAGGAGTATGGCAAGCGAGGGCCTGGAAGCGGTCGGCGAAGTCTTGCACCGTGGTGGTGAATGGCAACCGCCCAAGTTCTGCCAAGCGGCTGCCACGGACCGGTAGCCCGAAACGTAGGAGGCATAGCTCGCGAAAGCGGTCCCATGGGGGCATGCCTCCCTCGTCCTGCTCGAGGGAGTAATACCATGTTTGGGCGGCGCCCTGGAGGTGATAGGAGGCGAGCCACGTGCGGTCTGACGCGAGGGTACGCTGCCCATGGAAGAATTGCTCGCACTGGTTGAGCCAGTTGAGGGGGTCCTCCGAGCCTTCGTAGGTGGCGAAGTCGAGCTTGGCGTAGCGTGGGGGTGTCGGGGCAGCGCCTCCAGGGACGTACGGCTCAGCGCGGGCCGCGAAGCCCGAGGATGTGGTGTCCGAGTAGGGAGGCCGCTGCTGGTCCCCGGCTCTCGTACAGACCGGTGGTGGCGACGACTCGACGAGCCACGCCGGAAGTGGTAACGACGACGGGGGAAAGCGGGCATGTTGGATCGGGATACCGCTCAAGCCGGCGGGGCCCGGGCCGGTGGTGATCGGCGACTGCCACTGCATCCACGGCAGGGGCGTGGGAGGTTGAGGCTGCAGCGGTGCGACCGGGAATGCCGGGATCAATGGCGGACCAGTGACGGCGGCCGGCTGCGGCGGCGTAGGCGGTCCCTGGGATCAGCCGGATCCCTTGGACGGCAGCGACGAGGTCGTTGAGGACCCCGCTCATCTGCTCGGGGGTGTAGACGACGGAAAACGGTGCGGAGGCGGATGTCGTGGTGGGGAAGGGCGGCCTAGGGAGCATCGGCGCGAGCGCCCCGGAGGTGGTCGTCGACGGCGGCGCGGAGGTCCCGGGCACGGGGGCGACGGTGGTGGAGGTCGGTGAAGACGACATGATTGAACGAGAGCAATCTCATACCAAATTGGTAGGATTGACTACTCTACCAGGTCTAGGGCGGAGGTTGTAGGGGAAGGAGGGAGTTGCGTGCGAGCGGAGGCAAGGGCGCCGGCGAGTCGGCGTCATCGTGCGAGCTTGGCGAGGCGGCGGCTAGGGCTGGGAGTCCGACTCCTTGAGGAGTCGACAACAAATATTATGTTTATTGCTTGCCTTTGATGTTCGATTACAACTCATATATATAATGGAAATATGATAATTGGGCTAAGCTCCTAACTAAGCCTGCCCATTGGGCCTCCTCCGGTTATGTGCTAAACGGGTCATAACAATAGTACCTACAACATTTTATAATCAGAAATTATTTTGTTTTATCCATTAATTAATTCTTTTACAAAACCTTATTTATGCCCAGTTTCTTTGATCTCCTACAGTTGACCAATTCACACTTCAGTTTTTTGTTTAAGTGTATAGGTATAAGGTGCCTACTATCTGATGATAATGGGTGCAATGCAAAGATGGTGTGATGTTGCTAAAATGTTTGATTTAAGATATGGACAAGACAAGTTAGTTCATGACAAGTTAGTTCATGAACTAACTTGTCTTGTCCATATCTATTTTTATTTGAGTGATGGCAATGTATATAGGCAGACAACAAGCTCTAAGATTAGTCGCTAATGCAAGATATGGAGAAAGTAAGCTCTTTCTCAATTTTCTCTTCTCTCTTCTGATTGTGAAAACTTTTGTGACTATTCTTTCTGAAACCTTTTTGGGGAAAATAGTGTCTTTGGTATCGCGCAGTCTCAGTTTTACTTGATTGTTTATTTAGTTTCAAGACCTGTTCTTGCAAATACTTGTGTCGGTGTTACTTATTTTAGAAAATGATATTTTCATGTATATAGTAGAACATATTGTATATTCTTATTGCTATGGTTGAATTTTTCCTTTTACGGTAGGCAAATATAACTCAAGTTTGCTTCTTTTTTGCATGTGGTGTAATTTGGATTCTCAAGCGCTGTAATTTGGAGTGTTTTCTTTGAACTTTTTAAAGTTCATTTGCAACTTGAACCCGATCATATATGGTTCACATTTTGTAATAAAAGAGTTAATATACGTCTTGAAAGGGTGCTCGCTCTCATATTTTTATTCAGCTAAAATATTCAAATAATGAAACATAACGGTGATGGACTCTCCTGAATATTCAGCAAGATTACTCCATTGGATTCGTGGATGGGGCACATTTGTCAGTCAAATGCAGCTTAAAATTGCCGGTTCATTATCTGTGGCTTGGTGCATAGGTGTTTAGATTTATAAAGTTATGTAGTACAAAAAGTTCTCTGATTTATCTTACATTCCTCTTCACTATACAACAGTTCACTTGGAGGCCCCGGGTCAAATCTGAATTATTCTCAAATCCCCAATTTTGAAGCGTGGGTTTCAGGTAGTTTACCTTTGGATTTGCTATTTTGTATCAGCCGTTTTAGCTTAGGAGTTTTGATGTTGTCGTCAGGCAATAGGATGCGTGTTTGATAAACAATATAGTCATTTAATAAATGATGCAACTTTTGGCAAGATGATTTACCATCTAACGTAATTTTTTATTTGTTATTTTGTATTCTCTGTTGAGCATTGTTGCAGTGTGTGCACAACTCCTGTATCGAGCAAGTGCGGCTCCTGCATTGAAAAAGTGTTCAACCAGAGATGTTCGCCCGTGTAGAGACGGCCAGCAACAAAGCCGGACTCTTATTGTGGTTGTGGTTAAAAAACTTAGCCTAGCCATATATGCTTAAATTATGTTTGTTTCTCTTCCCGGGAGATGGAGAAGATGATGTGATTATAGACAAGTTATGACCGAGGCCTGTACGATATGATCATAAGTAAATAATTAAATAGCTATGAAAAATCTGTGAGTTCTTGTTTTTCCTAGCTTTAATCCTTTCTACTGAATAAATATGTGAACTTCATGCCCGACATGTTTAAAATTTATAAACATAGTTCCTGAAATTCAGTTTTTTCGGCTCAAATATTACAGTACATCACCGATATATCTAATATTCCCATTCAATATATAGCATGTGACTTGGAGGTCTTGGGTCTTGTTTGATACTTTGTTCAGACACACCATTATTTCTTGTGAAAAGAAATATGATAAAAGGATTTTTTTGGTGTTCAACAAATTATTTTTGTTATTCTTTTCATAGACTGAAAAGTGGGGTTATAGATACATCATCTATCATGGATGAAGACGAGTACTGATGGCACAGTCTAAACGACAATAGCAGAGAATGGCGCAGCAACACACACGAGGTCCTTCTAGTATGATTGAAATGGAACATTAGCTTTCATATCACCCATAAGTTATTCAAATAATTGACACCAGACGATGCTTGGGTGCATTCAATAATTTTCTTGTAATTTAAATATTTTTTATAGAATGTTATGTCATTCATTTCATTGAGAACAATGAATGAAGTCCGCTATTATTTTATTCTAATATGAACCAGCATTTCCACTTACTTGACCGAATAACTGCGTGGAATGACGCACATACACACATGGGGGAAGCAATAGCATCCGTGGTATAAATAGTTGCCCGGGAAGTGTAAAATCATACAACTAGTTGTAAAACGTGGTAGAGTGGTACACGAACTTGCGCCTCTGGTGCGAAATTGGTCCAAAAGAACCTCACACTCACACGATGGCTATGTATTTTTTGCAGCAAAGTCCTTGCACATTTTTGCATGCACATATGGCCTTAGGTGCTGTCTTCCATGCATGTTCCACATGTCCTCGAAATAGCCTTTACGTCCTACTTTATAAATAAAACTACAACCATACAGAGTACAACATAGTCCACGACACCATGCGTCAAACAGAAAACAAAGTGAAATCTGCTAGGGCCACAGCACATCATGCCCAAGAAACCAAAAATAGAAAGAGAAGGGAGGAGCTGGTGAGGAGCTCCCCCTAAGACGCCGTGGAGGAACTGGCAGGAGCCGCAAAGCGTTGTGCTGACGCCCTCAGCACCTGCAAGATCCAGTCCACGCTCTCCATGTCCCTCTATCTAGAAAGCGGGTACCACTACTGGAGGAAAGCAAGGAAGGAAAACACAGAGTCAGAAGCGTGGTGAGGAAAGATCCGCTCAATCACCATCTTATTACGAATAATCCAAAACATCCATGTGATCGCCGCAAACACCAACCAGAAGAAGTGGCGCCTCCTTCCGTTACGGTTTGCCTCCATCTCTAGGAACTCACCGAGCTCTTGGGCCTGCCAGGCCGGCCCAAGTGCATCACAAACAAAGTTCCACAGAAACTGAGCAGCCAGGCATGTGAACATTATGTGGGTACATGTCTCCGGCGTCCTGGGTAATGGACACAACCCATTGCCTGGGCCATTGCATTTCGATACCTCTACCCCTGAAGGAAGACGGTCCCGCAGCAGTTGCCACAGAAAAATACGCAAGCTCAGGGGTAGGGGCGCCTTCCAAAGGTGGGACGTCCAAGGTAACTCAGGACCCTAGAACAGGGTCCTATACGCCGAACTAACAGAGAAGGCTCTCGAGGGAGACTGGCTCCATATGATCTTATCCCGCTTAGAGGGATACGGTCAAGGAGCCCCGCAGCCTTAGAAAGTCAGCAGCCTCAGCGTCATTGAAGGACCTCCGGAACGGGATGTTCGATTGGCCTCCTTGAGCAGCCTCGACCACTAACATCGAGGGGTCTACGCAAATGGCAAAGAGGGTCGGGAATTCCTGGCAGAGAGAGACTCCTTGTATCCAAGGGTCGAGCCAAAACAAGACTCCTCGGCCATTTCCCACCCCGTAGGAAGATCCCCGACGGATGAGGTGTTTAATGTCCTGGATGGCCCGCCAGAACTGGGACCCCTCCCGACGTTTGCATGCCAATAGGGGGCGTCCCCGAAGATACTTGGCCATAATGAGCTGCAGCCAAAGGCCGCCATCATCTTGGAGGAGCCGCCACACACTTCAGCAGCGGAGCTACATTGAAGCGACGTGAGTCAAGAACGCCTAAACCCCCACGAAGTTTGGGGTACAAATGTCTGCCCACTTCACCATATGGTATTTCTGGTGCCCATCTCTAGCTACCCAAAAGAACCTAGACAGCTCCTTCGTGAAGTTTGCATGAGTTCCTCCAGGAAGCAGATATAGGCCCATCATATACATGGTGAGGCTAGACAAACACGAGTTGATCAAGATAGTCTTGCTCCCCTTGGACGTGAGGCGAACATGCCACGGTTCGGCCTTAGACCGAACCTTCACGACCATGGGAGCAAGGTCCTAATCAACACCCGAGAGTCTCGCATAGGCATTCCCAGGTAGGTGATGGGGAAGTATGCCAAATGACAGTTCAGGTGGTTTGCAATGCACTATTTATCCTCGTCGGGGTAGCTTAGGATCATGACCTCGCTCTTGTCGAAGTTGATTTTGAGGCCTGCCATTGATTCAAAGCTTAGGAGTAGGAACTTTAGGTTAATAATGTCAAGGTCCGACCCTTGCACCATGATCATAGTATCATAGACATATTGGAGGTGGGAAATCCCACCTCCGGAGATTAGATGCCTAACCACACCCGAAATGTGGCCAGCAGTCTTGGCTTTATCCAAGATCTCTGCCAGGGCATCCACCGCGGAGTTAAAGAGAAGGTGAGAGATAGTGACGCCTTGTCTAACACCATGGGTGGATCGAAAGTATGGACCCACTTCCCATTCACGTTGATAGCAGTGCTACCACTCATGACAAACTGCATAATCCAGCAGATCACCCCTTCATCCAGTCCTCAACGCTCGAGGACTTGTGTAAGGAAGGCCTAGTCCAATCTATCATAAGCCTTTGGAAGTCGAGCTTGAGGAACACCCCTTTATGATGTCGCACCTTCACCTCATGAATAATTTCATCAAGCGCGAGTACTCCATCATGGATCAGGCGTCCCTTCAAGAAGACAAACTACACAGGGTGAGTCAGGCATTCCATGATGGGAGTGAGTCTAATGGCACAAATCTTGGCAAAGATACGCTGTATGACATTGATCACCATGATCGGTCTAAACTGGCGAATATCCATGGCCCCCACAAGTTTTGGCATCAGGGTAATCATGCCATAGTTAAGCCTAGACATGACAAGAGTCTTAGAGTAGAACTCCTGAAACATCGGCATAACCACCAGGGAAGTTGCTACCAAAAGTCTGGAAGAACAAAACTGGTAGCCCGTCTGGGCCCGACGCCGAGTTAGTCTTCATATACTTCATGGCCTCGGCCACCTCGGTATGAAGGAAGGGGAGAGTTAGTTCCATGTTCTCCTCCGTGGTCACCTTGGCACCTTCCGTCCATAAGTCCCTACTCAGTGCCAGACCTGAGACCAGAGCTACCAAGAAAAGGTCCCGGTAGAACGCATAAATATGGGACGAGATCTCTCTCTGGTCCTCCAGAAGAGAGTCTGCATCCCAGAGGCAAGGGATCGAGCATTTCCTATGCCTGCCATTTGCGATGGCATGGAAGTTGACCATGTTCGACTCCCCTGGAGGGTCCAGTTCTGGCGGTTGCTTTCTCTCCAGAATGCCTCTTCTCCCATGTAAATCTCCATAATGGAGGTCTCCAGGGAATATGGGACCAGGCAACAGCCGACAGTCCCACCAGGTCCGCTTCCTGGTCTAGGGCCTGGATCTCCTGCAAAATGGCATCCTTCTGCCCTCGAATCGCAGCCCCTAGATTCGCCCTCAGCCCCGCATAAGCTGTCCTGACATCTTGGCATAGTGATGCCAGATATCAACGGCATAGTACACACGGGGGGGGGGGGGGGGGGGGGCACCTCCCTCCAGTGATCCTGAACCACCTCCAGAAAACCCCTCTGTTTCAGCTAGAGGTTTTCAAAGTGGAAGCGGTTAAGTCTAGGTGGTGACCCCTCTCCCGTGGACAGGAGAAGGGGGTATGGTCAGAACCAACCCTAGTGACCATGCGGAGTGAGCACAAGGGGAAGGCCACCTCCCATTCCACCGAGACAAAGACTCTATCAAGGTCGTTGTGAATCAGGTCGAGCCGCTTGTTGGTCCAAGTGAATCTGACCCCCACGCGGGAGATCTCTCTAAGGGCAAGGTCGGCAATTCAGTCATTGAACATACAGATCCTATGGAGGTCTATGTTCTGTGAGCTCTTGTCCACGGTGGAGCGGATGAGATTGAAGTCTTCGACCACGATGACGGGGGTCTCCGTACGCTCCACCTTAGCTTTGAGCTCGAGCAAGAACGCCTGGGACCTCCTATGGTCCACGGGGCCATAGACAATGATCACCTCCCAACTGAGATTTGATTGTCTATGGGTGAGCCACATGCTCATAAAGAAATCCCAGCGGTCCATATCCTAAAACAATAACTAAAATTTCTCAAAAGCTAGGATTTGAACAAAGAACGGACTAGATTAATACGGTAGCTAGCACACACACAACCTCCGGAACTAGCTATTGCGGCTCAAAATGATTCATCACCTAGATTTGAAATTTATGAAATTTGTATTTTGGTTTCAAAGTCACAAAATTTATTTCGAGGAATATGTATATGGTTCGAACAACTGTAGCAAGTTTCGGTAAAAAACAATTTCTTCACTGTTATCAAAACGCACATTTTTCTATTAGAAATTTGTCTTCATTGTATTTTCCCAAAAATATAACATATTTTTCCTCGAAATATCTATCTTGCCTTCGAAATGTGTATATGTTAGCGCCTATTTGTGTCGATGAAGCCGTGTCGGTAGATCATCCTTGTTTTTTTTTGTCTTTTTTAGTTTTTTACGATCATCAATAGAGCAAAGAAATAGTGGCTTCGCTTCTGGCTCGTTCCCCGTGGGCGAACTTGGGCAACCATAGCCCCGTCCTCCCGCCTCTTCCCCCACCTCCTTCCTCCCGCCGCTGCAGGTGAGAGCCACCCGCCAAAGGGCATGTGGGGCTGGAGGCAACGGGCCTTTCCTTACCTGTCGGGGGGATGACCTCCAGATACCCCAACCAGACCAGAACCATGGCAGTCGGATCGTGTCCGGCTGGCTGAGCACAGCCGGATAGGAGCAAGTCAAGACGGCTACCACATGGTAGCCGGAACGGCGAGGAGCAGCCGGCTACATCAGCGTAGCCGGAACCGATCAGGAGGACAGGGTGACGTGCAGCATAGTGCACGGTACGCCCTGGTACGATGACAAGACTTGCAACTACTCGGCCATACCGAAGACTTTGCAGGGTGACGCGAGAACAGTGGCCAGATGCTGACGACAGGCTCGCACGACGACCATATCACCCATACTCTGATGAGACGTAAGTGTACCGAGTACTGTAGATGACCAGCCGGTTGGGACCCGCCTATGGGGCCCGCCAGCTAGACTGGCTAGTGAGACCGTTGCCTCTTTGCCTATATAAGGACAGGAAAGGCCTCAGTAGAAAGGGTTGGTCTCAGTGCATTTAAGACAGTAGCTAGAGAATACAGCTCGAGGAGCGCTTGTAGCCCGTATATCACTCATAGTCAGATCGGCAGTAGTAGGAGCTTTACCTCATCACGAGGGCTCCGAACCTGGGTACTTCCTGTGTCCAACTACACTTGCTTGTATTCAATCCCGCCTACGGACGCCGTCGATAGCTTCCCTGCTAGTCCCCACATCTCTATCTAACCTACTTAGTTACTGCCGTTCCCAATAAAACGACAGTTGGCGCTCACCGTGGGGCAGATGGCTTCGACCGGAGTCACGTTCCGCACGGGACCCCGCACTTCAGCCGGTGAGCGCGTGGCCTCCATCCTGGTGCTCATGCTCGGCAAATTCGACTGGGTCATTGACAACGCTTCCTGCTTCCCCAGAACCTCGTTTCCGACGAATGGCTCTGTCCTGCTTTTCGGCGACCTCCCCGTCTACGTCGCCACCGTGCCGGAATGTTTCCCCCGGGAGATCGTTTCTGTCGCGGACCTGCCATACCTGGGCAGCAGCACCTCCGTCGTTTCCTGTGGCGTCGAGGTAATGATGGCTGGCTCCAGCTCTCACCCCCGCCAGCCGCGGGAGCGAGATGCGGACGAGGGCGGAACTTCCGCTCCACCGCAGCCCGAGAACCCGGTGGAGGAGGCCGTCGATCGGCTTCTCATGCCGGTTAACCTCGGGCTTAACCCGAAGGAGGCGGAGGCCAACTTCACCATGGAGAGATAGCTTCTCCTCCAGGAGGCCATGGAGCTAGATGCGACCCGCAAACAGCTCGAGATCACCCGGTGCGAGTACGACCGCGCACACGGCTTCACTCCGGCTACCGCGGAACCGAGCCAGCGCGGGCAAGTGCGACGCCGGGGCGGCGAGCTAGGCGGTAGGATGGAGAAGGATGGCGAGCCGGATCCAGCACCCGCTCTCATCCGACCCACCTACAGCACGCCCATCAAGAACCTGCGCGCGCCGCGAACTACAGCAGATAAACTGCCCAACCTGGAGGGCGAGGAGCAAGCCCGCCAGCACGCTCGGGTGCAGGAGCTCCTCCGGATCGCGGACGAGCAGGCCAATGCCAACCGGCAGATGCAGGAGGACCCCAGGTGCTCCAAGGGGAGCAAGCCGCCCGCCAACAGCAAGGGTGCGCCCCACGACACCCATCAGACGTCCTCTCCTCTAGCTAAGGCCCACAGCAAGCATCGCGGTTCTGGCAGCAAGGGCCGACCGCGCCAGGAGCAAACGGTGAACACCAACCCACCGCCTCCCCTCCCCAACCGGAGCACCAAGACCCGCCGATTCCCGTCTCTCGGGCCGAGGGGGAGCGCCCAACCCGGATCGTCCGGATGCCCGCGACCGCATCGAGCTCCTCGCTCAAGCGCGCGTCACGAAAGAGGAAGACTCCACCGGACCGGGTTTTTTTGGACCCCGCATCCGGAATGAGCCGTTTCAGGATAAGTTCACCATGCCCAGGGACACCCCCAAGTACGACAGCAGCATGAAGCCGGAAGATTGGCTGACGGACTACACTACGGTAGTCGGCATCGCCCATGGGAACAAGCTCACAGCCGTGCGCTACGTCCCCCTTATGCTAACCGGGTCAGCAAGGACATGGCTCAACAGCCTCGCACCTAACAACATCAACGCCTGGCCAGACTTTGAAAAGGTGTTCGTCCGCAACTTCAACGGCACGTACAAGCGTCCGGGTCGCCCGCGTGACCTGGCCCTATGTGTCCAGGGTGACCGCGAGACGGACCACGAGTACCTCGCCAAGTGGACGGAGTTGCGCAACACTTGCGAGGGAATCCTGGAGAGCCAGGTCATTGGCTTCTTCATCAAGGGATGCCGAGAAGGCACCATGCTTTGCCACCAGATATTGTGTGACGAGCCGAAAACCATGGCGGAGCTCATGACGGTCGTGGACCAGTACGCCACGGTGGATGCCGCCATGAAGAAGCCCCTTCGAGTAAGTGCTGATGGGCGTCCGACTCCAACGGAGCCGGCTCGCGACCGTCCAAGCAATCTGGCTAGAGAAGCCAGATCCTCCAGGCGCCATAGCAACGACAATCGGTTCCATGGGGACTGCCAGGCCGGACAGCAGAAGCCCTGCTACCACGCGCGGCAGGTTGATGCTGTGGAGGGCGCGCCCGACGCGCCGGCTAACGATGCAAGAAGACAGAAGCCACGGCTTACCTTCGACCAGATGTTTGATGGCCCGTGCAAGTGGCATAGCGGTCCCTTCAAACCGGCTACGCACACCACCCGGAACTGCAGCTGGACCCACCAGCTAAAGGACTAGGACAACCAACAACGTCTCCCCCCGCCCCCTCCTGGTGGACCACCACCACCGGCTAGGGGAGCCGGTAATGATGGTAATGGAGGAAACGACGGCAACAAAAGCAACGGCTACCCCCAACCGCACGCCGCCTACCACATCTTCGAGACGGAGCTGGACGATAAGCACAGCCGCAGACGGCGCTCCAAGGAGGTCAAGGCCATCATCTCTCCGGTCCCCTAGTACCTGAACTGGTCGGAAAGCCCCATCACCTGGAGCCGAGAAGATCAACCTGAGAAGCTTTCGACTCCCGGGGGCTACGCCATGGTGCTCGACCCCCTCATCGTCTCCAACGAGCGCGCTTGCCGCTTCTCACGTGTCCTCATTGACGGAGGCAGCAACCTCAACCTCCTCTACTGGTCTTCGCTGGAGAAGCTAGGCATCCACGAATGCGACCTGCGCCCGACCTCCACAATGTTCCACGGCGTACTGCCAGGACCGGCTTGCGCCCCGCTGGGTAAAATCCAGTTGGACGTCATCTTCGGGATCGAGGAGAACTTCCGCCACGAGCCGATTTGGTTCGAGGTGGTAAACCTGACGAGCTCCTACCACGCTCTCCTCGGGCGCCCCGCCCTCGCTAAATTCATGGACGTCCCCTACTACGCGTATCTCAAGACGAAGATGCCGAGACCAAACTGCGTGATAATCGTCGCCAGCTGCTTTAGGCGGTCGATGGAGTGCGCTTCAGCCAGCTCCAAGCTGACAGAGGCCATCATCATAGCCTAAGAAATCGCGTGATCATGCGCAATGTGGCCATGGCCTAGCAAGATATGCCGGCTAGTAGCAAGCCGGCTGGGGAAGGAGCTTTCTAGCCAGCAAAGGAGACGAAGAGGATCCTGCTCGACCCCTTCGACCCGACCAAGTTCGTCACCATTGCTACCAACTTGGACAGCAAATAGGAAGGCACGCTCGTCAACTTTCTCCGTGAGAATCGGGACATCTTCGCATGGTCACCTAAGGACATGCCAGGTGTACCGAGGGAGTTTGCCGAGCACTCACTTCATGTGCGGCCGGATGCCAAGCTGATCAAGCAGCCTTTGCACCGGTTCGCAGAGGAGAAGAGGGAGATTTTCAGTGACGAGATCACCCGGCTCCTTGTAGCCGGGTTCATCATGGAGGTGTACCACCCGGACTGGTTGGCCAACCCAGTCCTGGTGCTGAAGAAGAACAAGACCTAGATCATGTGTATCGACTACACCAGCCTGAACAAGGCGTGCCCGAAGGACCCCTTCGCCCTACCCCGTATCGATCAAGTCATCGATTCCACGGCCGGCTGCGGCTTGTTATCTTTCTTGGGTTGTTATTCTGGTTACAATCAGATCCGGCCGAACCCGGCTGACTAGATAAAAAACATCGTTTATCACCCCGTACAGGGCTTTCTGCTATGTAACCATGCCCTTCGGTCTGAAAAATGCAGGCGCTACCTATCACCGCTGCATGCAGAAGTGCTTGCACTCGCAGATCGGTCGGAACTTGCATGCCTATGTGGACGATGTGGTCATCAAGACCAAGGAGAAGCCCACCATCCTCGAGGACCTAGGGGAGATATTTGGCAACCTCCGGCAATACCAGATGAAGCTGAACCTAGAGAAATGCGTCTTCGGAGTCCCATCCGGCCAGCTACTTGGTTTCCTCATTTCACAATGAGGGATTGAGGCAAATCCGGAAAAGATGCGGCTATCGAGAGGATGCAGCCGCCTAGGAGTCTGCCCGAAGTCTAGAAGTTCACCGGATGCCTAGCCTCCCTCAACCGTTTCGTCAGCCAGTTGGGGGAGAAGACACTTTCATTGTAGTAGCTGATGAAGAAGACGGACAAGTTCTCCTGGACCTCGCAGGCTGATGCCGCCTTTCATGACCTCAGGCGCATGCTATCCACAACGCCGGTTCTAGCCACACCGGCTAGCAAGGAGCCGATGTTGCTCTATATAGCTTCCATCAGCCGGGTCATCAGCGTCGTCCTAGCATAGATGTGTTATGGCGTGTACCTACCATGCAAGAAGCTCAAGCACTACTTCCAGGAGCATCCAATTAAGGTCATGTGCACCGCACCCCTTTCAGAAATCGTCAGCAACAAGAACGCCATCGGCCGAGTCGCCAAATGGGCCATCGAGCTCGCCGCCTACTCCATCTAGTACGAGCCTCGGCTCACGATCAAGTCGCAAGCTCTGGCGGACTTCCGCGTCGACTGGGCCGAGACCCAATACCTCCCACCAGTTCCAGATTCGGACCATTGGAGGATGCACTTCGACGGGTCGAAGATGCTCGGGGGCTTGGGAGCCGGCATCATGCTCACCTCGCCCAAAGGAGACCGGCTAGAGTACATCCTGCAGATCCACTTCAGGGCCTCCAACAACGTGGCCGAATACGAGGCACTAGCGCACGGCCTCCGGCTAGCCAGAGAGATCGGTGCCAACCGGATCCTCTGCTTCGGCGATTCGGATCTGGTGGTGTAGGAGGTATCCGGGGAATGGGACGCCCGCAACGCAAACATGGCTCTCTACCGGTTCCACATACAGAAGCTCAGCGCCTACTTCGACGGATGTGAGTTCCATCACGTGCCTCGTGTCAACAATGAGGCAGCTAATTCACTCGCGTGAATCGGATCCACCAGGCAGGCGATCCCCTCAGGAGTCTCCTTGGAGCACCTGCGCAAGCCCTCCATCAACCCGTCCCTCGAGTTGGATTCCATCGTCTGGGCAGGGAGTGCTCCGGTTGACGACACGGCAGACGGAGGGCCGGTGGAACCCCCAAAGAAGAAGGCCCGCACCAACTCTGGCAAGACCGTACCCTCCGGCTCACAAGACTCGGGGGCTGCCGACTCGTCAAGTGGCTCGGGGGCTGCCGGGATGACCCCCCGACGACCATCAACCGGAGAGCGGAAGCATCCTCACCATCCGGGAGATACCATCCGGGGCGCAGCCCTTCATGGACTACATCGCCAATGGAGAGCTTCCGGATGACAAGGTGGAGGCCAGGCAAATCTAGCACTGCACGCACACGTACACCATCATCAACAAAGAACTGTACAAGCGCAGCGTATCCGGCATCTTCCAAAGGTGTGTCGACGTGGACACAGGCTACCGGCTGCTCAAGGATATCCACCAGGGCGAGTGCGGGCACCACGCCTCATCTAGGGCAATAGTCACCAAGGCGTTCCGCCACGGCTTCTATTGGCCCACCGCCCTCGAGGACGCCGAACGCTTCGGGCAACTCAGGCACATGCCGGCCTCGGTGCTCACGAACATACCGATCACCTGGCGCTTTGCTGTTTGGGGCCTCGACATGGTTGGTCCCTTCAAGCGGGCGCGCGTGGGCATGACCCATCTGTTGGTGGCGTTAGACAAGTTCACAAAATGGATAGAGGCCAAGCCTATACGGAAGCTAGACGGGGCAACAGTCGTCACCTTGTTCACCGCATCATCAACTAGTTTGGCTACCCCAACAACATCATCACCGACAACTGCATGAACTTCACCAAGGGGGCCTTCACCGAGTTCTATAGAAACAAGGGCATCCGGCTGGACCTTGCTTCCGCTGCGCACCCGCAATCCAACAGGCAAGTCGAAAGGGCAAATGGCCTAGTGCTAGCCGGCATCAAGCTATGCCTCATCAAACCCTTGGAGCGGTCGCCCGTATGCTAGATCGAGGAACTTCCGGCCGTGCTATGGAGCCTCCGCACCACGCCGAATAGGTCAATCGGCTACACCCCGTTCTTCCTCGTCTACGGCTCGGAAGCCTTCCTCTCCGCGGACATCAAGTTCGACTCTTCGCGCAAGCTCCTCTACAATGAAAAGGCCAACCAGGAGGCGTGAGAAGATGGTATGGACCTCCTCGAGGAGGCCCGCGAGCTGGCATTGTCTAGATCGGCCTTATACCAGCAACGCCTACACCACTGCCATTCGAGCTGGATCCTCCCCGTCGCATTCTGTGAGGGCGACCTGGTTCTCTAGCTGGTGCAAGACACGAAGGGCATGCACAAGCTATCGCCTCCCTGGGAAGGTCTGTTCATCATCAGCCGGACGCTGCCCAACGACTCCTACTACCTCATCGACGCGCAGCAGCCGCGCAAGAACAAGATGGACAAGTCGAATGAGGAGACAGAGCGCCCCTGGAACGTGGCCCTGCTCCGCCCGTTTTACACCTAGTCACCGGACATTGTATGTATCCCGCAAACCTTATGAATGAAAATGTGGACCCCTACGAGATACTCGGGGGCTCCTTACTAGAAATTTGTGTGTATCTATTTTCCAGTTCAATTTTTCTGGCTCCGGCAATCCTTACCCCGGGGGCTCGCCGGTTGGCTCGGCCTGCTAAATCAACAAACCGGCTGAGTAGTGTGCGATGATGTCAGAGGCCTACTCTTCGTCTCAGCTACAGACCATAACCCGGCTGTCCGGCTAGCAAGAGAAAAAGCCCGAGGCATCCCACATGAAAAACGGGGAGGAGATGCGACAGGTTGGGCATCCTGGCCTCGCAACTAGTTTGAGACGATCCGGCTACTAAGCCGTCAGTACCGTGCGCAATGTACTGTCAGCTCCCTTCAATTCCGGCTGCAGACCGCAACCCAGCTGCCCGACAAGGACACATCAGAAACAACAAAGCACACGGGAAAATGACTAAGTGACCAGAGAAGCACAAGCTAGTTTTCAAAAAACAAATTCGCCTTCCGGCTAAAGTTTAACAGACTAACCTATTGACGGGTGAGAATGTATGTATGTGTGTCTATTTTTTGTACAACTACTTCAAGTCGGAATTCGGGAAGAAAGAAGATTCGAAGTCCTTTCCGTCATCAAGCGCTCCGAATCTCGGGGGTTACACCCACTGGGTGCGCTCGTGCGCCCCCAGTGGAACTTTGTAGCTTCCAACCGGCTAAAGCAGTTAGCCGGATATTTGGGGCCCAGGTGAGGGCAAGGGCAGCACAAAAAGAAGAAGATCCGAAGTACTTGCCTTCATCAAGCGCTCCGAATCTCGGGGGCTACACCCACTGGGTGCGCTCGCGCGCCCCCAGTGGAACTTTGTAGCTTCCAACCGGCTAAAAGAGTTAGCCAGATATTTGGAGCCTAGGTGAGGGCAAGGGCAAAACAAAAGGAAGAAGATTCGAAGTACCTGACTACGCCAGCTACTCCGAATCTCGGGGGCTACACCCAGTGGGTGCGCTGGCGCGTCAACACTAGAATGGAAGTTCCCCCGGCTGCAGGCGTCCAACCAGCGACAGTAACCGGCTAAGAGGTGTCTAGTCGGATGAAACTAAAGACTTGAGGAAAGAAACAAGATTCCAAGCGCCTGGCTACGCCAGCCAGTCAGAATCTCGGGGGCTACACCTAGTGGGTGCGCTGGCGCGGCCCCACTGGAATTGCAGTTCCCCCGGCTAAAGGCGTTCGGCCGAGTGAAGTCAGCCAGATAAATTCAATCGGCAAAATATTGAAGACACACACAAAAAACACAAGTTGGAAGAAAGCCAAAATAATTCAGACCAATATAAAAAGGGAGGGGGAGACGAAGCTCCCATGAGTTCACCCAGTGCCAGAAGCAACCGGCACAGATAGCAAGGTTCGAGCAAAACAAGGTAACAAATACACCCGACATCCTGGGGTCATAACTAAGCGGCAGGGCCCTTGTCGTGTGGAGCGCCCTGGCTGGCGGCAGTCTCGGGAGGAGGAGGCACGACAGCTGATCTGGTTCCGGCGTCCCCACCAGTCGGCTGCGACGAGGGTTCCGCATCCGGAGTGCCGATGGACTCCGAGTCGGTGAGGACCTCGTCGACGTCTGCTTAGTCGGCAATCTTGATGGCGGAGGCCCGGAGCTCTGGATGGGCCTGGCAAACGGCGACAAGGTCGGCACCAGCGCGAAAACCCCATCGATCTTCTCGACGCAGGCATTCTTGTACCAGGAGAGCATGAGGGCCAGGGCCATCTCCTCCCCGAATCGCGCCACCAGGTCCCTCAGGCGGTCAAAAGTAGCCGGCACCTCCGCCACCTTGGTGGCCAGCTGCGCCATCGTCTCCGGAACTAGAGCATCCGGCCACATGAAGGTGAAGATAGCCTGCGCCGCCTAGCGAAGTTTGGCAGCCTCCTCGCCAAGAAGGACAACCAGCTCCTGGGTCGTCGGCTGCTCCCCCGGCCAGTTCTCCTGCAGTCGGTTGTACGCTAGCAGGTCTACACCGGGATAAAAAGCTATCAGAAAAAAGAACGTCAGATCCGGCTACCGGATCCGGAAATACGAGGGGAGTCGGAGAGGAAACTTACCCTTGGTCGTGTGCCCAACCTGCATCAGCTCCTCTACCAGGGCCTTCCTCGGACTGTCAGTCGTTTGACTTCCTTCTCTTGTTCCTTGTTCTGGGCCTCGAGAAGGTCGAAGGCTTGGGCCCGATTGGCGAGGGTGGAGTCGCGCTCCTTGGCGGTGGCCTCCAGAGCGTCCACCTTGGCGTGCCAGTCTTTGTTCCGCAACTGAAGCGTAGAATTTGACTTTCAGCCGGTCGTTCACCTTCTTCAGGCGATCAATCTCCCGCTGAGCGCACACCCTGATGGCTGCAAAAAGCCGACTATCAGCAAAAAAAGGATTCCGGTTGAGGGAAATTACTCTGCGAAGTCCCGTTAGCAGAAGCAAGCTTCTGTTACAGGGTCCGGCTGCCACCGGCTGAGGCCTCGAGCAGCCAGATCTCCTTCACCGCCAACTCGAGAGTGGCAGCAAGGTCCGTCAGCGAGGCGGCGGAAGAGGCGTCGTCGTCGACGGTGTTGGCAACAAACGACTCCTTCGCCGTGGCCACCGCTGTCCACCAGCCCTCCCCCGGCTCGTCATCGGAGTTGTCGCCACTGACAACCACAAGCTCCTTCCCGGTGGCGGCCCTCTGCGGCCCCGCAGGGGAACTACCTCCACTTTGTGAGGTGGTCACAACCGTTTCCGGCTGCACCACCGTTGTCGGCGGGACGCCCTCCACTCCGGCTATGCCAGCCGGATCAGCTCAAGGCGGTGGCGGGGGCGGTGCCCCAGAAGAAGGAGGAGGAGCGGAGGCAAACGCGGGTGGCACGGTGTCCGGCGCGTGGGGCGACGAGCCAGTCGGCGCCCGCGCCGGGCTCGCAGCGCCGAAGGAAACCAACGTGCTGAGCAACAGAAAGCAGAAAAAAGGCAAGAAGAAAGTCAACCAAAGACAGATAAGAAGAGCACAAAGAGCAGAAGATAGTAAAAACACTCAAAGAAGAAAACTTACCCCTACACCACTGGGGGCGGCCCCTTCTTGTGACCGAGGCGGCTCGGCGGAAGGGTGTTGGTCCGGCTCCTCTTGGGGGCCGGCTCCTCCACAGCGGGCCGGCTGGCCCCACCGCCTCCCCCGCCGGACCGGCTGGAGCCACCCCCGGCGGCACCAGACCGGCTGGAGCCGCTCCCACCGGCGCCAGACCGGCTGGAGTCACCATCCGTCGCGCGGTGCTAAGAAGGCTCGGGAGTCGGTGCAGCCTCCTCCTCTTCGTCGACCTTCGCATTGAGGGTCGGCGTCCGACTCGTCATTCCAGCTCGGGAAGACGTCGCCGTCCCCATCAAACTCCTCGCCGGACCGACGAGCGCGTGGCTCGAGCAAGTCAGGCGTGAAGCTCTAAAGGGGGGTCTCGCCCTCCTCTCGGAGGATGCAAGGGAAGATCTGCCAAGGACAAATGAAGCAAGTAGATTAGTGAGACGGAAAAAACAGCAAGAAACGCAAGAGGAAATCCGGTTGGCAAGACTTACCCGGTGCGCGCTTGTCGCGGCTATAAGGGGCCAGCCCGAACCTCCAGCCTTCCGGCAGCCGCTCCTTCATGATAGTCCACACCTAATCCTTCAGGTTGTCATAGCGGGGATCACGACGGGACAGCCGGGTCGGGTCTAGCCGGCCGGAGTAGAAGCACATCTTGTGTGCTCACTGCTGCAGCGGCATCATCAGCCTGGACATCTAGCTGAGGGTGATGTCTAGGCCGGTCAAACCGGCGGTGACGAGGGCGTGCATGCGCTGCAGCATCACGTCCGACTATGTCTTCTCGCCATAGATCTTCAGATATCACTGCAGTCGGCTAGACTCCACGTCCTGGAACGCCGACAGGTTGATCCGGTCCACAGCGGCGAGGTTGTAGACGTAGAAGTACGACTGTTGCCACAGCCATACCGTGTCCTGCAGTCGGAATTTGGGGTAGCCAGTCTGCGTGCGGAAGAAATGGAGGCGCCACCGCACGTCACCAGCGGCCCCTTGGTGAATTGAACCTGCGGCCGGACTCGGAAGAGCCAGCAAAAGAGCCCGAGATCCGGTTGGATCCCAAGGTAGCTCTCGCAGAAAGCTACGAAGTGCACCAGCGTCCCGATGGCGTTGGCACCTAGGTGGTGGAGGCAGAGATCGAAGAACGCGAGAAACGTGAGGAAGAAAGGGTACACCGGCAGCACGAAGCCGCGGGCAAGATGCGACAAGAAGATGACCCGCTCCCCTTCCGCTGGGTGCGGCGACTCTTCCCCCACCGGCGCGAGCCGCACCCCCACCTCCTCCTCCGGTGGCAGAACGCAGGTCGCACGATACTTCTCGATGTGCTCCTCCATCACGGAGGAGCCGCACCAAGCTCCGCGTTTGGCTGCCATCGCCGATTCGCTGGGAGGCGCTCTGGTGGAGGACTGGCGGTGGCCCGTACCGCTGACGACGCTAAACATGCGGTGTGAAGGACTACAGTAACAGCGACGAGCGAGGCGATGCGAGGAAGGCAAGGGCGCATGAGAAGAATGAGGAAGCATTGAACAGAGGGACAAACTGCTCCCCCTGGGCGCCCCTTTAAAGACCTAAAAGAGGAACCATCTGCGGTGCCCCGTGGCGGCCACCTAGACGCTCCCCTCTCTCCGCACAGTGTAGGATTTTTTGCGCAGGCAGAAGACGCGCAGACGATCCCGGGGCAGAAACCGAAGAGGCAGATGGCGGTTCCCGAGGCGACGTGCAACGGGATGTTATGCTGCCCGCCGCAGAGTAATGATGACGTGTGCACGCGTGGCCGACGTCAGCACTAACGTCACGGGTAGCGCAACCGCCAAGCCTAGCCGGCCAGAAAATTCAAAATGATGAGGAGCGCACGCACATTTCACCTAAGGGCGAAATCTACACGCGCTCGGGGGCTAGTCTCTGGGGGATGACCTCCGGATACCCCAACCAGACAAGAACCATGGCAGTCGGATCGTGCCCGGCTAGCTGAGCACAGCCGGATAGGAGCAAGTCAAGCTGGCTACCTCACGGTAGCCGGAACGGCGAGGAGCAGCCGGCTACATCAGCGTAGCCGGAACAAATCAGGAGGACAAGGCGACATGCAGCACAGCGCTCGGTACGCCCTGGTACGATGACAAGACTCGGAACTACTCGACCATACCGAAGACTTTGTGGGGTGACGCGGGAACAGTGGCCAGATGCTGATGACAGGCTGGCACGGCGTTCACTGTACCCACGACGACCATACCGCTAGTACTCTGATGAGACGTAAGTGTACCGAGTACTGTAGATTACCAGCTGACTGGGACCCGCCTATGGGGCCCGCCAGCCGAACTGGCCAGTGAGACTGTTGCCTCTCTGCCTATATAAGGAGAGGCGAGGCCTCAGTAGAAAGGGTCGGTCTTAGTGCATTTAAGGAAGTAGCTAGAGAATACAGCTCGAGGAGCGCTTGTAGCCCGTATATCACTCATAGTTAGATCAGCAGGAGTAGGAGCTTTACCTCATCACGAGGGCTCCGAACCTGGGTACTTCCTATGCACAGCTACACTTGCTTGTATCCAATCCCGCCTGCGGACGCCGTCGATAGCTTCCCTGCTAGTCCCCACACCTCTATCTAACCTACTTAGGTACTGCCATTCCCAATACAACGACATTACCCGCTCGCTGGGGAGGCTGCGTGGGGCAGCCCGGTCGGCGGCAGTGCACCTAGGGTCCACTGAGCTTGGGCTAATGGCGACGGCTAGGCATGGTGGTGGCGGCCTGTACCGGTGAAGATGGGACGTGAGGCAGGGCAGGGTCCCATGGACAGCGGCGACGGGGTGACTACGGGCACAGCCAGTTTGCCAGGTAGGCCCGAATCTAGGCTTGGCGGGCTCCGACCTGGGCCAGGAGGCCTCGGTGGGGGTGCGCTGGTGAGCCCCTGTAACTCCTCCATGGCGCAGCTCACCTCCATGGCGGATGGGCCCGCGGCCCTAGATCCGGCGGCTCCTCTTGCAGGTGCCCTGATCCCATGTTGCCTCTCAAATCCTCGATCTAGGAGGGTTGTTGTTGTTAGGGTTAGTCTCGAGCGACGACAAATGCTTTAGGGTGTGGGCTTGGCCCCTTCAACCGGCAGCACGGCGTGGTGGCTACCGGTTGTTGATAAGAGACTACGTCGATGGTTCTCCTCAGACCGGTGGTGGTCCGGTAGGTTCGGGTGAGCACGGTGGCAATGGCGTTGTTGCTTGGAAGCGGGGATCTACGATCTAGTGGATCGACTAGTGGACAGAGGAGGATGAACTAGCGCTAGGGTTTAGTGGCGATGGTGACACCCTTGTTGCAGTGTGGCAGCGGGGCTTCACGAGTCTATTTGGGCTCGGCCGGGCCAGCGAGGGCCTAGTTTGCTCATGCTGCTACATTCGGTCGGCTATCGCCCTCCCGTGTTGGAGGTAGTTCCCTCCCACGTGTTTTCCGTGTTTTCCGTGTGACCTGATCCTTGATCAAAAAGAAGAAAGGATGAAATTCTATGAAGACGCGGTTATCATATGTAAACCGATGAACGGAAAGCAAATTTTTGGAAGCATCGGGAACAAGCAAGACATTAGTGAGTTCGAGATTTTTAACAGGGTAATGAACAATTGCATGACCAACATGGGAAATTTTCATACCATCCCCACTAGCGGTGTTGACCTTGTCGTAGCCTTTGTAGGAGTCACGAATGGTCAGATTATTGAGCTCGCTGATGATGTGGTGAGTAGCGCCGCTGTTGGGATACCAGTTGGTGTCCACACTATAGGAGGCAATGTTTGCCCCTTCTCATTAGTATCGTCATCCTGGGAGCGGTACCAGCAGTCCTTGGAAGAGTGTACCTCACGGTCGCATATCTGGTAGGTCACATCAACCCATGGGGTGGAACGACAGCGACCACGTCCGTGGCCGCGCCCCCTCCTGGAGGAGCTCAACCACCACCTCCACGTCCTTGACGAGGTTGACGATCGTCGCGGTAGTCATCACGTCGATCACAGTAGTCGTCCCGACGGTCATTGCGACGATCATTGCGTTGGGGATATACTTTCCGGGTATCCTCACTGTACCTCACTAACCAGGGTGGCCTACTTTGGGTTAGAGCTTTGCTTCACGGGCGGCCCAGTCAGGGAGAAGAGACAGAGTGCAGTCCAGCTATGGGAAGGCCTAGAAGACTTACCGGCATAGGCCCATAGTGTTACTTGTAGTTCAAGATGTACTCTGTAACTGACTCTTAGTCATAGCCGGATAGACCTCTCCTATAAACCCTAGGCCGGATATCTATATAAGCCTTCCTAGGGAGAGCCTTTAGGGCACCCTCACAATAGTCTACAATCTCAACTCGCACAGGCGAAACCCTTGTAACCAATATTCTAGCTCTGCCATATTACTAGATTACTAGCAGGAGTAGGATCTATCCAAAGCCGGCGGATTTGAACCTGGGTAAACTTGTGTGCTCACACTCCCGGAACATCGTACGTCTCACACCCCTCTCTTCCACACGCCTCAAGGACCCCCTCATGGCGTACTTGTCATCAATCCGACGACAGTTGGCGCCCACCATGGGGCAAGTGAGCTTCGGATCTGCGTTCCGAGCAGAATCTGCAAGAATGGGAATCGGCGAGACTATCGCCATTGGTCGCATCCTCTACGCCAACGACATCCCTCTCATCATTCTCAACGAGACCTAGATTCCGGCTAGGGAAGTTGTGACTGCCTACACCATTATGTCTTTCGGCGAGATCGATGTGTACATCAGTTTTGCTAAACCTGTCCCACCCACCCCAGCGGTGATGATAGAGGCAGAAGATTTCTGGGTCACCTTTGTCCGTGGAGGCGGTAGAGTTCCGGATCTTAGAGAAAACGAATCCCACCAAGCCTGCACCCATTGCGGAGATAGTGGAGAAATCCGAGCCTAACGCAGACCTTTCGGTTCAAGTCGAATCTGGAGTGGATCTCCCTAGCGAGGCCAAATCCCAGATCTATCTACCCGCTGAAGTCGAAATCTAGGAGGATTACAACAACAACCTTGGTTCCAGCTCTGCCAACGCCGGAACAGATCAACCGTTCCTGAGGCACACGTTGAAGCGCATGATGATGCAAGACGAAAGCATGGATGAGGTTCTCAAAACCATCAAGATCTTCAAGGAAGCCCACAAGGAAAGCTGCAACTACCTCAGGACCCACACATCGCACTTCGTCGGATACGTTGGATCCGGATCCGGCTCTCCAAATGCTAGAGACAACACCGACTTAGTGCTAGAGGCGATCGGAACACACGCCGACTTACCCCCATCCTCGGATGACTCGATGACATCGGCGGATTTCTTAAAGTTCTCCGTGGAATATGAAGAGGAGTATAACTCCAAAGCTGCAGAAGAAGGAGAAGCCATGGATGAAGGATGACATGGATATCGGAGATAATCCCGAGGTCCAGATGTCCGAAAGTACCGATCAGAGCTTAACTCCGGGAAACGGACCCAAAGCCGTCTTTGCTACCGGTGCTGCCAAGAAGGCAAAGAAGAAGAACAAGAAGAACAAGACCCCCGCAAAAGATCTTCCGCCAGAGGAAGTGATTTCCGAGGAATATGAGGAAGACTCGGATGGAGCACTTATCCTAGACGAGCCCAAAGAAGAATCGGTGGATGGACACGTGGTCACCGCAGGTGCGCGTAAACTCATCGATGCTGCACTAACTACACCTATCCCTACAGCTGCAGAACTTACTGCTAAAGAACTGGAGGAAAGGGCCCAAGCCCTAGAAGCGCGTCGCCAAGTACTCCTGGATGAAGCCAAAAACATCGAGGAAGAAAAGAAACGCATGGCAACTGCGGAGAAGTACATCTCTCGGCAGCATCAAAAGACACGGAAACGTCACACTCGTGATGATCAATTTTCGGAAGTTCACAAGGTCCTCTTTGAAGGAGACCCAGGGATGCCTCGACTCGATAGAAAGGGAGATCTGGTGTACCCAACACCAGTGCAAAACACTGTTGCAGCTCGAGATATCCTGACAAATAATCCAGGCCCAGAATAGGTTCGATTGGGCATTAAGCTACTCACGAAGGGCCTAGAGCAGCAGAAGGCCGTGAAATACGGAAGCAGAAAACTGGTCTCCCAATCCGACCAATGTCACACGGATCCGGCCTGAAATGACGTAAGACCCCAACATGCTCCAGAACAGCATCACCGTTCCGACCGTCGGGAAGACAACTACTCAAGAACCGGATCTTCAGGACAACATCATAGAATTGCATGTGACTGGCGCAACGTCGCTCTAGCTGCTGAGCAAGAGGCAATTGCTGCACTGTATCCGAGGAATCCACCCCGGCTAGAGTCGAACGATCATAGGGAAGAAGACAAAGAGAAACGTCGGGAGGAGGACCGTCAAAGAATGCCACCTCCTAGACATACAAGCCGTCCGGCTGAGCCCCACCGTGGTGGGAGTGATGGGCGAAGGAACGACGGACACCGTTCCGAGACAAGCCGACAGGGGGCTCGTCACAATGAAGACCCTCCCCGGAACCGGAATAATGATGCTCCGGATGGAGGCCGATGTTCAGCCGGAAATAACCCAGCTGCTCCACCCTCTCCACCAAGTAGCCATCACAACGGCTCCCAAGGAGGCCAAGGAGGGCGTCGTGGCAGAGGAGGTGGTGGCAAAAGCCGAAGTCCGGCTCCAAGGCACCACAGCCATAGCCGTCAATCAGGACGATCTTTGTCCCCAAGTGACGCGAGGCACAGGATTAATTCCAACATAGAGGCGCGGCGATACGAAAACGATGATATATACGTGGGCCCAAAATGCTTCCGACCACGCATAAGAGCAACAAAATTCCCGAAAGGATTTGCTATCTCAAGACACATCCAAGCCTACGACGGCATAACTCGGCTAGATACTTGGCTCTAGGGTTTTTTCCAAGCTTGCTGCATCACCAAAGGCAGAAACAGCCTGGTCGCAACCCGATATCTCCCACTCATGTTGCGGAAGATGACATGATCATGGCTCAATGAACTTACGGAGAACACCATCCACAATTGGTATGACATGCAAAGCGCGTTCTTTCGGAATTTCGAAGGCACATATCGGAGGCCCTGTATGGTAGGATACCTACAACGTTGCACCCAGAAAGCCGGAGAAACTTGCCAAGATTATCTCGGATGATGGATCGACACTAAGATCTCCTGTGAAGGGGTAAATGACCAAACTGCGATTGAAGCTTTCATTGCAGGACTCCCAATTGGCTTACTACGTCATCACTTGAAGTGCGACAAGGTAACTGATTTGGGAGATATGATAGAAACAGCGAGCAAGTATGCAGATGCTGACAATGACACGGAGGGATTATTGAACGCCCTAGTTGTGCCACAGTCGGCAAAACAACCAAAGTAGCAAGCTCAGAAGCGCAAGAACACCTCAGAAGAAAATCCCAACGTGGAAACGGCAGTGGTTACTGCTACTTTTGGGTCTAGAGGACAAGGAGGACGCGGCGGAGGCCGTGGACGCGGTCGTGGGACAACAAGGGTTCAGGGTAGAGGAGACCAGCAACCTGGCAAAACCTACTCTTGGGCCGACATTGCCGATAACCCGTGTGTGCATCACTTAGATGCCAATGGGGGCTCGTCTCACACAAACGCCGAGTGTCGTTTTAATGACGACATCAAGAAAGACGATACCGCTGGCTACAGGGCTAAGCGGAAGAAGGGAAAGAAGAATCCCGAAAAAGATAAAGAGACCAAGGAAGATTCTGACATGGAGGAAGCCGATGCTTCAAATCCCAAATCGGAGGGAAAGAAAAACTTCCCGACAAAGGAAGACACTTAGGTCACCTTCCTCGGATCTCAATCAGCTAAGGTCAAGAAAGCATTTCTACATGAGCTCAACACAACAGTTCCGGTTGTCCCTCAATTCCTGGACTGGTCGGAAGTGGCAATCACCTTTGACCGTGTTGATCATCCGCCTAAGTTGCACATGCGAGGAAAATACGCCTTAGTCGTCAATCCACTTATTGATGGCTACGGTTTCTCTAAGACTCTCATGGATGGCAGCGGCAGCATTAACATCCTATATGTCGAAACGCTATGCCGGATGAAGATCTCAGAGACCCAGCTGAATTATAGCTTTGTGATCTTTCACGGAGTTGTCCCAGGAAGACAAGCAAATTACCTGGGAGAGATCACTTTGGATGTTACCTTTGGAACTCCAAAGAACTATCGGACGGAAGCACTTTCCTTCGAAGTGGTCCCGTTTAAGAGCGTGTACCATGCTATATTCGAACGTCCGGCTTACTGGGCTTTTATGGCTCGCCCGTGTTACATTTACAATATGATGAAAATTCCAGGTCCCAACGACGTGATCACCATCAGGGGAGACCCGAAGAAGGCGCGAGAGTGCGAGGACGAAAACGCCGCCTTTGGTGAAGCCGTGCTGCACGCCCAGGAGTACTAGGAGATCAAGAAAACCATTGATCCGTCCGAGATGCCCGCGACAAAGAAGGAGGTGACAAAGCTGAATCCGGAGTTCAAGGCATCAGAAGAGACAAATAAGACGCCGTTGAAGGATGATGACCCCTCCAAGGTTACCCAGATAGGCGTAGGCCTATATAGCACATAGGAAAGCACGCTCGTCAAGTTCCTCCAAGAAAATCAAGATATCTTCGCATGGCAGCCATCTGACATGACCGGAGTACCTAGGGAACTTACCGAGCACTCTGTAAATGTACACCCGAACGCTAAACCCGTCAAACAGTCCCTACGATGTTTTGGCGATGAAAAGCGTAAGGAAATAACTAAGGAACTAGCCTGGCTCGAGTTAGCCGGATTCATAGAAGAGGTCACCCACATTGAGTGGTCGGCCAATCCTGTAATGGTCCTTAAAAAGGACACCACTGATTTAAGGATGTGTGTTGATTATACACTTTGTGATCTACCAGAAACTTTCAAACACTAATTTTAAATGGCATTTGAAAATTGAATCTACTGTAGGTATCAAGATCACACTATTTCAAAAACCACTCAAATGAGCTCCATTTTCAAATCCCAAGAAACCACAGATGCTTAAGCATGTGCCTAGCAACTCCACCAAAAATCATCCAAATATTCAAAACTTGAATTCTTTTGGCCATTTCTACAAACACCTTGCAGACAGAAATTAAACTATCTAACTACTACTATTTCTACTTAAGCCATTGTCCCCCAATTGACCCTCTTTACTCTCCCTTGTCCCCCCTGAGACCAACCAACACCCCACCGGCCTACCCCTAAGCCGCAGCAGCCGTGGAGCGCCGCCCCTTTTTGGTCACCGCCGACCAGAAGAGGGAAATGCGCCACAGACCACGCCGCGCCATTCCAACACCACTACTAGCTCCGCCTAACCCTACCGCACCTCCCTGCCCCTTCCCCAAGCCCAGCCAGACCCTGGACCACACCCTAGCACCGCCACCCATTCTCTCTACGTCGTGCTAAGCGCGCGCCAGAGCGCGATCGCCGCCAGCACGCAGCTGACCGCCACTTGACACAGAATCCCGCACACCGCTCTGCCTCGACCCCAGCACCCCGCCAAACACGGCCGTAGAGCACCGCCTCTGTCTCCCAGAGCGTGAGCCGCTCCCGACCAAACGCCACCGCCCCTAGCCGCGCATTAACGCCGTAGAGCATCGCTGGGAGGCAGGCCACCATCCGCCTACGCCGCCCATGCCTCTAGTCGCCTATATCAGCGTCACCGAAGAGCTCGCCGTCATGCCGCTTGGTCCCCTCGTCGCCCTATAAAAGGAGCCCTCCCCAGCACAAAATCCTCACACCACTCCACTCCCCTCTCCTCGCTGATCCTTCCCCACCTCTCGCCGGAGCCGCTCGAGCCATAGTTCGCCGGAATTGCATCGGAGGAACCCGCTGCAGAGGAGGAGAAGTTGCCGTTGATTCCGTCCACCGCAGCTCCTGCCGCGACCTCGCCTGAGCTCGCCGTCGTCCACCAGTTCGTTTGCCCACCTCGCCACAGTAGCTGGAGCCATGGTACGTCCCCGGTAGACCCCCACTGGCCGTTTAGGGTTCGGTCTCGCCGGCAACGAGTCCATCGTCGACGACGACTGTGAGCCGTCGATCTCTGTTCTAATCGTAGCGCCCAGATTGCCCTGTACCGTTTCGGGTTTTAAGTCTCGCTGACAAGCGGGACCAACCTGTCAGCCGCCCTTTGCACCACGGAGCGCCACTGGGCCGGCCCATTTCCTTTCCCGCGCTAGCCCGTGAATTCAAATATATATTTTTCTATTTTAGTTTGAACTCACTTCTATCCCTTAGTTTAAAAATCAATTCCAGAAGATCTACTGAACCAAATTGAGTGATTCAATTTTTTGTAGAAAGCTATCAAAAAGATCTATCCAAGCCCGTTGGATTTAATTCATTTAATATTAGAGATCTCTCCTAGTAAAAATAACAAGACAGAAGCATTTCCACATTCAAACATTTTTCTAAAATCAACCACGATAGCTTTTGAGTTGATTCCAACTCTCAAAAATCCCATTTAACCATAACTATCTAAATATGTAATAATATTAAGGTTTGCATGCAGTGACTTTGGATTAGTACCAAAATAATGCTATATAGGCATTTCTAGTCACTTTAAATCATTAAATTCTAAACTTAAACTTATTAAAAGGTGATCCAACCCTTAAATCACATTACCACATGTTAAAATATGTGGTGATGACATGTGTCCACATGATCCCATATTTTAAGTGGTGAATATTAAATCTTAGTTATTTTCAATGAGTAGAAATTACTTTTCTCAAATAAAAAGAATGAAACTAGTTAATAAAACCTTGTGATGCTTGTGATGATAATAAATCATCAAATGTGTGCCTTAGTGTGCTAGGTAGACTATTTAAGTATTGCTTGGTGATTGTGTACTCCGTATGTATTTATAGACGATAGTACTGACCAAGCTTTCGAGGAGGAGGAGTGCTATCAAGAGGAGGAAGAAAACTTCAACCACTACACCAACCAAGGCAAGCTATTGTTAGCAAGTTAGAATTAAGCTAGATGATTTGAGCAAGATGCTTTAGGCATGCTTTGGTTATACCACTTTGACTAGTACTTATTCCAAGCTTACTTTCAAGCTTTTATTTTTTTACTTTACTAAAGTCCCTTACTTGTTTTGAAGGTAGCATAAAAAGTATAAAACTTGACCATCTAGATAACCTTAGATGTCATTCTATGACATGAGATTGATCCTATCTTTCCACCTTAGTGAACACTCTTAACTTAGTAGCTTAGAGCTAGATAAAAACTTGAGTCACTTTAGATGGGAACACTTGGTGAAAATAAATTGTAAAAACCTTGGAATGATGAGTCATTGTATTGAGATGTTTTGACATGTGTTGAGAAACACAAATTGTTTATGATGACGAAGATGTTGAGGCATGAGCCTTAACCCTTTTACAAAACTGATGGTTGGATTCGGATGCGATACCATTCCAATTTTACCGTACAACCACAATACCTGAATTAGGTAACGCTTAGCCAGAAGTTTATATGCATTAGTATTAGTTCCCTTGCGGGAGAGGTTTGAGCTGGGGCTACCTCTCGATGTTGTCCACCTATGCAGTGCCCAAGATGACATATGGTCATGGTTGGGAGGCCATACTCATAGGAGAGGTGCTTATACTAGAGTGTGTAAAGGAAAGGTTATGTTTGATTATCTGCATACTAAGTATGATGATTCAGGGTTATCCCTGATAGATGTTTCGAATCTTGTGGTGAAAGTGTACCACATCTGCAGAGTGTCAAACTATTTGAATAGCCGCGTCCGCGGTTATGGACAGTTGGAGTGGCCATACTGTTTCGTTGTCAGATGTTTTCAAAATAACTTATGAAATGAATGATGAATCTTGACTTGACCACAACAGGGTCATGACTATGACACTAGCTTCCCAACTTAAGTGATTCTAGAAATTTACTTTATCTTTCTTTGTTTCTGAACTCAGCTTAGGTTTCAAACTTAACTTTATAGTTAAACTTAGAGTTAGCACTTTACATTAGAACTATACTCCTTGTTAGTGGTAGTTTGCGAGTACTTAAAGAGTACTCATAGCTTTGTCCCTTGCTATTTCTGTGGCCAGACTATGAAGGAGACTACCAAGATGATGGCCAGCAGGACAACTATGATAACTAGGACTATCTGCCTTCGTCAGAATTGCCTGTGCCCCAAAAGATGGACCCCACCGCTACGCTTATTATTTATTCCGCTGCTTGTTGTATTAAGACTGGATCATGAGATCCTTATTTGTGTAAGACCTTATTTATGGTTTGTAATGGATGATGTACTGTGATATCCAATCTGTTATGTCTCGCAAAAATGGTAATCTTGGGATTGCGATGAATGACATAACAGGCATCTGGGATTTAAAAATCTGGGTGTTGACAATATGTAATCCTTCATAATTAGTATATACACGTATACTAAATCTTGTACATAACCTCATATAACTTAACAAAATAATACGTTTTTCTAACATACCTATACTAGTACAAGCTCCACGCAAAGGAAAAAAAGTATGGATGTACGCCGGATCATTACCGGCGATGGCCGTGTCTGCGTACGGTGATAATGGTGGTGGTTGGGTACGGCGAGCTAGTCACTCGGCCTAGACAGCGCATGCCTTGGCTTAGCCTCATGAGTGTGTGTCGTCAGGACTGTCCCATGACTTGTCCGGCAGCTCGTCGGACTATCCGGCGGAGGCGACGCAAGAGAGCTTGGCGGCGGTCATGACGATGGCCAGTGGCGACGGCGGTCGTGACGATGGCCGACGGCGGGGGCAGGCCGGATCATGTGCATGCGAGAACTGTGTATAACTACAGATCCGGATACGTATGCCTGTATAGGGGTAGTACTCTATCTGAATACGGTTTAATATAGACGTGGATGTATTTGTATGAGTTTAGCGGGGAGGGTTAGTACTGGATCAAATCCTTATGCGAGATGTGCGTCGGTTGAGCTATCAAAATATCTGAGCTAGCCGCTTTAACACATGTCTATTAAGATCAGTCCACCGACCTGGCTAGTGTTGACCAACATGCACAACTCCATGACAGCAAAACTTGCCGAGTAAGCTTGCCAACATAGCCCAAGAACCTCTAGAGACACGTTGCAACTCATGATTGAGGGTCATGCATAATATCAGGCCGATAAACTCCATCCAAGGGAAAACTACATTTCTATTATTCAAACGTGTTAATTTTTAGAATCGTGACAAGCAAATAACGAAAAACGAGAAGGAAATCATAGCAAGGGGACACAAATTTAACGTCAAAAACCTATCCAACAAAGTGAGAAAAAACCACCTGCGCCAGCCATCGAAACTTCGCTATAACGGGGATTTACACAAATGCAACTTATATCGGCCCAAGCCTCACGTCGCTCGTCAGAAGTTAACCTCCTTAAATAAATTTGGATTATATTTCAGCATTAACTGGTGCATCATGTCTACTAGTACTAGTAGCTAGGCATACATGTAGACACTAGTAAAAGTTATATTGTCACTAGGATCAACTACTTTATCTTTTGTTGAATGAAAATTTTACTCTCTAGACTTAAATACTAGACATTAGAAAAAATCAACACAATTAGAGGTCAACTAAAATTAATTAGTAACTCAAAAATCCGGGTTATTACATACATATGATGCCAGGGATATGTGCATGTTTTGGAGAGATTCTGATGCTCTGGTGTTTGGTTTCTAGCGAAACCCTAGACCATTGTCCCCGCATGTCATGTTGGTTCCTTGCAGAGGCAGCGGTAGGACTTGTGTGTTTCAGGTCCTGTGAAGACAAGATATCCTCCTGAGTCATCATGTTGGTTCCTCGTCAAGGTAACCATAGGGCTTGTACGGTTCCTGTTGGTTCCTCGTGGAGGTGACCTTACGACTTGTACGTTTCAGGCCTCGTGAGGGGTAAACATTGTCATGAGCCATCATGTTGGTTCCTCGCGGAGGTAACCATAGGACTTGTACGTTTCATGTTGGTTCCTTGTGGAGGTGCCCTTAGGACTTGTATGTTTCAGTCATTGTGAGGGGAAAACATCGTCGTGAGCCATCATGAGCCATCATGTTGATTTCTCGCGGAGGTAACCGTAGGACTTGTATGTTTCTTGTTCATTCCTCGTGAAGGTAACCGTAGGCCTTGTATGTTCCAGGCCTTGTGAGGGGAAAACATCCTCGTTAGCTATCATGTTGGTTCCTCGTGGAGGTAATCGTATGATTTGTACGTTTCATGTTGGTTCGTGGAGGTAACCGTAGGCCTGGTATAGAGTAACATGCATATTGTACGCTCGTTGGTTCCTATGTGTGTCAAACAAGGAGATCCAGAACCAAGGACCATGGGTGAGGTGGCTCATCGCGGGGGCAGGCCCGCGAGCCAGATGTCCATAACTATAGGCACTGTGCCCAGCCCCCGCTTGTCTGATACACTTGAAGGAACACCATGAGGGCACAAAACCATGAACATGAAAACGAAGATGCTTACCGAGGCGAGAATGTTGGATACATAGTTGGCTCATGGCAGGCTTAAACAGCCGAAAATGGTGATGGTCATTACAACCGTCGGCGTGACTGAGAATGGGGCCCCGCGATACTGGTCACGGGTAGAACTTGCGGAGGTGTTGGATGTTCCATACATTCGGCACTACCACTCCATCTCTTGTCTCAAGGCACACAACTCCAGGACGGGTGACATGCACGACCTAGAATGGGTCGTCCCACATCGGCAAGCGCTTGTGGAGGCCTTCCCGAGAGTGGATTTGCCGGAGGACAAGATCCCCCGCTTCGAGTGTGCGGGTGCGGATGTTGCAGCAGTGGCAGCAGCACAAAGCTTGCTAGTACCGGGACGCACGAAAAGTGACCCGATGATGAGATTCCTCAAGGAGGGTCATGTCATCCTACCATAGTTCGTCTTGTAGAACCTAGTTGAAGGCGAGGACTCGTGGAGCCCCATGCTTGAACTCATCGGGGATGACCGCTTCCACCCCATGGACGAGGAACAATGGTGTTAAGCCAGTTGGCTAGGTGGCCGTGGTGCGTATTGACCAAAGCATGCTTGGGAGCGCGTTAAGCCATCCTCTGCCACAGGCCTTAAGCTTGTGCCAAAAACTTCTGGTCTTGAGGCCCTTAAGCACCTCAGCATTGGCCCGTTCAGCTTGGTCATTCCTTCATGGATGGGTGATTGAGACGTAGTAGATCTTGGTGTCGATGTCCGCACGGTAGGACTTGAACAATGCAATGGTGAACTGGCTACCATTGTCGGTGATGATGCGGTTGGGTACGCCGAAGCGAGACACCCAGACCTAGATTAACTTGGTGAACTTGTCGATGGTGACGTAGAGGTAGCGGTAGCCCCCAGGTGCTCTTGGAAATGGCTCCAGGATATCCAGCCCCCAGACTACGAATGGCCATGAGAGCAGAATGGTTTGAAGCTGTTGTGCAGGTTGATGAATATGCTTGGTGTGGAATTGAAAGGCCTCGTGGGACTTTACGAGATCAGTGGCATTATCTAGTGTCGTTAGCTAGTAGAAGCCATTGTAGAATGCCTTCCCGGTGGGAGTGTGTGTAGAGGATTGGTGGCTGCATTCTCTAGAATGGATGTCTATGAGGATCTTGTGTCCTTCTTCTATGGAGATGCCCCGCAGTGCGATCCCATTGGGGAACCTGCAGTACAATCACCATCCACCAGACAATAGCTCCTAGCTTGGTGAGATATGCTTTCCGCCGCAACGTCATCGTTCCTGTGGAGGGTCCCATCATTCAAGTACTCCTTGAGCTCCCTGATCCAATATGCCTCCTAGAGTTTAACACCAAGACAAGACGATCACTTGAAGGTGGCCCATAGTTTGGGGTGTCTGTCGATGGTGGTGGAGGTAGTTCCTCGGCGAGGGATGTGTCGTTGTTGGTGGGAGGTGATGTGGATGGCTTGAACAACCTCTCCTTGAAGATGCTAGGTCGTTGGGGCTCTCGATGAGATGCGCTCTTGGCGATTTCATCAACTTCATGTTTATCTCCGCGGGGGATGTATAGCAGCTCCATGCCAAGGAAGCGCTTCTAGAGCTTGCGCAGCTCCTCGAGATAAGTAGCCATGTGCTTGTCCTTGGCTTTGTATCTCTTGTTGAATAAGTTGACGAGGAGCTAGGAATCTCCCTTAATGGTGATGCGCTTGATCTCAGGAGCGATTGGAGGTCTGAGCCCATCAACCTGAAGTTGCCTTTCCAGTTAGTTGGGCTTCTTCCTCTTAGTTCTCCTCCACGAAAGGATCAGTACATTCCATGGAAAACTCTGCTAAGGCCCTTCTTTTGGTGGTGACAGTGGTGTCGAATGTCAGCTCAAAGTGATGCAGCTCAATGGCCCACTCAGCCACACGGCTAGTGGTGTTGGAGTTGCGCGTGATTGTTACCAGGCATACTTGGTAACCACCTTGATGGGATGCACCTTGAAGTAGTGGTGGAGCTTCCTTGAAGCAATGAGGAGTGCGTAGTGGGAGCTTCTGCTACATAGTGTAGCGCTTGAGGGTGTCATGCAACACTGTGTTGACAAAGTAAACAGGATGCTGCAGTAGCTTCGTTGCCTTGGATACTGCAGCTAGCTCCTCTTGAAGCATGCCTGGTGTCATAGTGGGCCCTTCTTCTTCATGTATCTTAGCGAGGTTTGTTATCTAGGCGAGATCTTCTTGACGGATAGCCTCTGAGCCATCAGCTGATGGTGCTACTTCCTTTTTGAGGGGTTTGGGGCTTGGGGAGGCCATTTTGTTCCTGGCCTTGACGAGATCTTCAAGTTCCGCCATAAGGACGATGCTCTTTGTTTGAAGTGTGGCCACTAAGTACAGCAACCGAGACTTGCAGGATCATGGATCCACCATGATGGGGGAGCTCGTGAGGTGCCTCTTGACGCCCTCGAATGCCAGGGCAGCTTCTTGAGTCAACTATAAGATGCCAGATCACTTCATGATCTTGAAGAAAAGCAAGGACTTCTCGCCGAGCTTGGAGATGAAATGCATGAGCGGATACATACATCCTGTGAGGCGCTACATGTCCTTGAGCCACCGAGGAGGCCCATTTCTTCGATAGCTATGATTTTGTCTGGGTTTTCCTCGGTCGCAATGCGAAACCAGGAAACCAATGATCTTGCCTGATGACACCACAAAGACGCACTTAGCAAGGATGAGCTTGATGTTAACCTTGCATATGTTAGCGAAGGTATCCTCGACGTCCACAATGAGCATGTTTTCATGGCGATACTTGACCACAATGTCATCAATGCAAGCATCTACATTCTTGCCCATCTATGCTCCCAGAGCAATGTGCATCATCCTCTAGAAGGTAGCACCGGCATTCTTAAGGCCAAATGGCATGCATGTGTAGAATTACACACCACAAGGGGTGATGAACGCTATATTTTCGTTTTACTCTCTTGCCATCTGGATCTGTTGGTAGCATAAGAAAGCATCCAAGAAGCAAAGGAGCTCGCAGCCCACCTTGGAGTCCACGATATGTTCGATTCTTGGCAATGGGTACGGGTCCTTGTGGCAGGCCTTATTGAGGTCGGTGAAGTCAATGCAGAGGCATCCTCTGCCAGTGAATTTGGGCACCACCACTAGGATGGTGGTCCACTCGAGGTGGGAAACCTCACGGATAAGCTTGGCCTTCATGAGTTTCTCGATCTTCTCGATAATGAACGGAGGCTTCTCTAGAGCTTGAAGATGCACCTTCTACTTCACAGGACCCACAGTGGGACACACCACTACATGGTGCTTGATCACCTCCGTAGGTACCCCGTATATATATATGATGGTGTCCAAGCGAACATGTAGGAGTTTGCCCGTGCGAAGGCGATGAGCGCGCTTTCCTGTTTGGCAAGGAGATGGACCCTGATGGTAACAAAAGCCCCCGAGCCACTAGCATCTAGTGCAACCTTTTTTGTTGCAATGCGTTCTTGAGGGAAGAGTAACTTCTTATTTCCTGCGGTGCAAGCGGAATACATGACCGTTTCCTAGGAGAGGGGGTCCGAAGCAGTAGTTATCTTCTTGGCCTCAGCATTCTCCTGAGCTACCATCTACTTCTTTTTCGTAGAGCGCCCGATATAATCGAGGTTATCCTCGTCCTCAAGGCATGCAGAAGTGGCGGTCTTGTAGGCATGCTCGAGGGAGCGCAGGGCCTCCTCCTCATCATAGCGGATGGTGACGATGCCTCCGCTGCCACATCCCATCTTAAGGAGGTTGTAGGCATTATGGGTGACCTCCATGAATTTTGCTAGCATGGGATAGCCTAGGATGACGTTGTATGGTAGACCGATGTGCGTGACGTCGAATTCAATGAGCTCGGTGCGGTAGTTGTCGCAGGTCCTGAACGTGACAGGGAGCCGCACTTGCCCGGTGGGCATAGTGGACCCGTCAGTCACCCCGAGAAGGGAAGCGCGGGCATCCGATGATCATGCAGCGCCTATATCTTCTCGAATGTCTCCAAGGAGATCACATTTAGGCTAGTGCCACCATTGATGAGTGTCTTGGCAATGACAATGTTGTTGATGGTGGGAGTGCACATCATGGGGACAGATCCCACCGCTACGGTGGACATGGGGTGTTTGCTGGCATTGATAGAGATCGATCACTGTGACCTCTTGAGCCTCAGGAAGGCGACTCCAAGACGCACTGCGTCGACCTCGCGGGAGAGATGCTTGGAGTGGCGGTTAGAGGCAGGAGCCTGAGACCCACCGAAAATGCAGCCAATGGCCCCCATTGGCACCTGGTAGCCCTCGATGTTTCTGCCATGGTTCTACGACGGAAGCGGAGGAGGAGAAACATGTGCTACCTCTCTGGCCTAAGTGCCTTGCAACGCAGTACCTAGAATAGCGCCAGTGATGCCTATGAGATCAGCGAGACACGCGCGCCACTCTTCTCTCCCGGTTGAAGTGGGCATCTAGCGAGACAACTCATGCACCATGAGCAGGGCAGCATCCGGAGTGAGCTGGCCACTGTGACCACGTGCAGACATGGTGGGGAAGAATGACGTGTTGTTTCGGATGGGGAGTGGCAGCTCCCTTGATGGTTGGAAGGAGGAACGTTCCTCGTCCTCAGTATGTGCCTCTACATGGGCCGCCATGTCGATGAAGTTGACGAAGATCTTGAAAACGCGCCTCGGCCCCTATCTGGTGCGCCAAATGTTAGGGATTTGCATCCTAGAAAGGAACATGGGTATCACCAAAGACCCAGATTTGAAAACAGGGGACTAAATGCAATGTTGTTGATCTCTCAGTAACCCTGGCTGCGAAGCAACAAGAAAGACACACATGATAGAGAGGGACTCAACAGTTTACCCAGGTTCAAGGCCCTCATGGAGAGGTAAAGCCCCTACTCCTGCTTATGTATGTTACTTGGGCTGCTTTGCGAGATAGTAGCATAATATGAAAGTTCTTAGGTTTTACATCACTTGGGATCGACATGTTCTAAGGTAGAGGCACCGCTCCTTTTATAGTGGCGTTGTTCCTTTTCCCTCGAATTCTCTTGGTGGGAAGGGTTTCTACATTGTTGCCCAATGAGGAGGATGTACAAGATTTGCTAATAACATCCCCTCTGCAGTGATGCACCATCCATGTCTCCCTTGCACCAAAGTGGCAGTGGCCTACTTTAGTGGCGTCGGCCTCGTCAGCTAAGACTTATCACGGAAGGAGTGACACAACATCTTATTATCTCAAAGGGAGATATCTTGCATTGGCATATGGCGACAGCGGTGGCTATGGGGCCCCCGGATTAATCCTCCGAGAATCCCTGTTATGCATACAACCATGATCCCATGATCAGTTAGTCGTGGCACATAATCGACAAGTATCAAAGTAATCATCCAACACATAACGAATACCTGTTAGACCTTATCTGCCTTTATGGCTATATTGACCAACATCAGCGGGACTTCAACAAGTGTAGAGCCCGAGCCATGCCTTAACCTATAGGCAACTGACTGGAGAACGTCCTAGCTCGCATAGTCTCCACACCACCTTCTCCTTGAGATCTGGCCAAGTTAATAGCCAGGGACAATGCTAGTGAGTACTTTGAATGTACTCGCAAACCACCTTAAGTTAACAATAATAACAAGAGGATATGCATTATGGCTGTGGTAGTAGGAGGGCTCCAAGAAAGGTTCTTTTCTCAATTAGTTTCTCTTGTAGATATAGCATCTACATATCTTTGTTGAAAACTTTTGTAAAACATTTTGGAAATCTTTTTGAAAAGTTTTGGAAAACATTAGGATTGGGTCACCCATTGGTTCCTTTCTTCAGGTCGCCCCACGACCAAACTCCTTTCATTCCTTTCCGACCATCCCATGGTCAAAACAGGAATCCTTTCCGACCATCCCATGGTCAAAACATTTCCAAAGCCATTTCCTTTCTGAAATCCTTTTTGAAAACAAAACCAGCACCACTCTACAGAAGTTTGTCCAACCCATCCTTAACCGCGGACACGGCTATTCGAATAGATTTACACTCTGTAGAGGTTGTACACTTTACCCACACCATCCGGGTACACTACCCTGATCTACACCGATCATGGGTCGAGTAACCGATCAAGACTCTCCGGATGCCCACTCCAATATAAGTGCCTACCCTATGAGTGTTATTCCCCTCAAAACCGGGACGTCGGGTACCGAGGACCAACCGGAGCGCTTTTTCCACTTATCGAGTGTGCGCTTTCAATTAGGGGCTCATAGTAACGGGTGGAGGTCCGCAAACCCTTCGTTCCTTCTCCCGGTCGATGTCCCACATGGACCGTTTGTCCAGAGAAGGCCCACCCTCCAGGGATCGTGACCCCCTGTAGTAGTTATGAGGCAAATTATACTAGAATAAACAACCATCAAATCCAGCCTTGTCCCATTCCAGAGTAATGTGGTTGCAGAGGGTTAAGTTGTTATAGCTAAACTACAAAGAACCGGGTGCGTTTTTGTTAACCTTTTTCCTCCGGTTTTCCTCCAGCATTTTATAAAACAAAACCCGTCCTTTTTCTCAACATCTCCTGGGAGGTCCCACCTCTCCAAGGTTTTATCATAAAACATTCGGTAAAACTTTTTCCGGGGTCTTCCCATCCCATAGCTTTGCTTCGGCTAAATCGGGGGTCTCCAAAGGGGTATGGTGGATATGCACCATCTATTCTACTAGGGACAAGTAGGTATCACCAAGGGGTTGTACTTAATAGTACAGAAGTGTAATAGTTCAGAGGATCCAAACCGCTACCATATATATACATCCACATAAAGTAAAATGATGCAGTTTTAATAAACAGTAGCTAAACCATGCATAAGTAAAACAGTAGGACAAGTTATGAGCAAGAAGGTGGCTTGCCTGATGATTAGCAATATGGCAATATGTCCCTGGACTTCTTCTTAGAATACCCAATGATAGCAATAATAAGAACCACTTCTTCTGCTCTCCGATTTCATCGCAACTATCGTCGTCCAGACAGCACATGCAAGCAAACAAGGGCACAATCAACATAAAGCAATGCAAGCATCATTACAATACAGCAAAAAAAGACACCACACATTACTCAAATCAGTAGGTTTTGATAGATTCAGTTGGTTGTAATTGGAATTACTTAATTGCCTTTGTGGATTTGTGTTTGTAATTTAGTTGTCAAATATCACTTGAATAAGGGGTTTGAGGCCAAGGATTGGTTCTGTAGGATATCAATATACAAAAATGATATCTACAGATAGGTATTGAAATCACAAGACTAGCAAAAGTGGTTTCATGATTTTATTAATTTCCTATATTTAGTTATGATTTTCAAGTGAAATAACCTGTAGTTTAGGTGAATAAATCACTAGAAAAGTTCTGTAGCTCCAAAAATTATTTCCTTGGGTGGTTAGGTAGGGGTTGAAGTACTTGTTCATTGAGAGTTGGAATCATGTCAAGATAATTACCAGAGTGCCCTCAAGAAATTCCCAAAGGCATTTCTGTAGACAACTTGTCTTTTTCACCAGATTTAATCTATAGAGGATTTTAATATGAGGTAAAGGGCAATGGATAGGTATTGCAAATACCTTCTAGTACCAACTAGAATCTCTATTTTTGGGGTTGCAGAGCTACTATAGTGATTTATCTAGTGATAACCTTATATACAGAACTGTTTAATTCCTTAAAATCAACAGAAGATCAACAAATAGAGATCTCCTAGATCGTGATAGGGACTGATGTACCACATCACTGGGGGGTTGATTTAGGTGCATACCCAAGTTGGTTTGATCTCAGGAATTTTCTAAAGACACAACTAGGGACTATCTGTTAATATTACCATAGGCAAAATACTATTCACCTTGGGAAAATATTAATGCCATGAGGTAGGTATCTGATATACCTACCATAGAAAGTTTGGTTTACCTAATTCGGGAATGTGAAACTCTCTAAGGAATTTATTTACTAAATAGGATATGTTTTGGTAGATTAATTTCCAGGAAATGTGAAATTAATATTTGGTAAAACTCTAGTCTCTGAATGTTTAAGAAAACATTCATTTACCTGGGGAAATTTGTTTCAAGGCAACTAGAGTTGTTTTTGATTTAAAAAGGAATTAAACTAAACAGTCTACTAAACGGATCTTGAAAAAGGAATTAAGAAAAGAAAAGAGGCAAGGGCGGCCTGGCCGGATCTACAACCATAGTGGGCCTTATCGGCCCACCCGGGCTAGGGCAGCGCGTGGGAGTCCGCGGCTTAAACTGCCAGGCGGGGCCCAACGTCAGTGACAGCGGGGCGCGAGGGGGGTATGGAGCACTCCCCGCCATTGGATCAAGCCACGATGGACGGCGGGGGCTCTTCTTCCTTGCTGGGCCAGAGAAAACAGAGGGGAAACCCTAGGGGCGGTGACGGCGGGGTCAGGAGGCGGCGAGAAGGGGTGGAGGCGACATGGCGCTCGATGGTGAGCCTAGGGAGGGGCGGCACGAGGTGGTTCGACGTCGGTGCGGGGCTCGCGCGAGGATGCCCGAGAGTGATCTCGTCGGAGCTCGACGCCGGCGACAAAAGGGGCATCACCTGGCCACCAAAACAGCAGCATCAGAGAGATAGGAAGGAGGGGAGTGTAGCACGTGACATGCAGAGAGGGAGGGGCAGAGAACAGAGCTCCTGGCTCGATTTCTTGAGGAGGCCGAGAGCTCCTCTTTCTCCTTCTTTCGAGCAGAACAGGGCAGGGAGAGGGAGTGGTGCTCGGGGGAGGAGAGTGGGAGTGGGAGGGGCAAATGAGAGGCCGAGAGGGGGCTGTACTGGCCTGTGGCCTATTTATCTCGAGGAGGGATATGGGGATGTGAAATGCCCATTTTGTACATGGGGGGGGGAGGTGCTGGCCAGTGATTGGGCAATAAGGGAGGTGGAGTGAGGGGTGATGGGGCCTTTGATTCGAGCACTGGGTGGAGGAAGGGGTGGTGTTTGCTGTTGCACAAGATATCCAAGATTTGGATGATGCCATATCTCTCTTTTTCTCTTTCCAAGGAAAAAGACAAGGGGAAGGTGGTGCTACAGTAGCTTAACTACAGTGATGGTCGACCAGAGGAGGGGTGGGTGCTGTGGTGCATTGCTTTGCAAGATTGGTGGTGGTTTGGTCTTGAGTCAACTCAATACTAGCTAGATTTGCTAAATTGAGTAAATAGGTGATTGTGAAGGAAGTTCAAAAACTTTCATAGGACAAGGTGGGAAGATGGAACTGGTAGATAGATGAGGTCAAGGTAGATCTCCAGGAATTATTTAGGATTTTTCTGAAGATTTTTAGTTCCCTTAGAATCATTTATTCAAAAAGTGCAGAAGTGAATTTCTTGGAGTTCATTTGATATTTTTACATCAGACAAGGCTGTTTTTTGGTGTTAGAGGGTCCCAAATGTGAATACACACTTAGGGGAATTTTCCCAAGATTTATTAGACGATAAAAGTATTTAAAACAATTATTATTCCAATTCAGCCATTTAAGAAAATGGGCAAAAATAAATAATAAAGCTCTTCAAAAATATTTATTTTTGAAGTGGGAAGATAGGGTACGATATATGGGCGTCAAAAGATCTTAGAGTTGGGGAAGTGTTTTGGCAAAAACCAAACTTTCCTTTTGAAAAGGAGTTTTGGAGATTTTGACTATTAAAGAGATTTATTAGATTTGGAGCCAAAATAATTATGGGTAATATTTGATAAATCTTGATGATCAAGGTGGATGATGTATACAATGTGTATAACACATTTGCAACCTTGGGGTTGGAGAATCCAAGTTGATTTTGGTGAAATACCCAAGATTAAGGATCTAGGGTGATGTTAATTTCATACCATTAAAACATGGTTGTATCTTGGAGTTAAGATCTCTCCTTGGGGCATGGGATAGATGGAAGGATATACCAAGTGATGTAAATCAACATGGTATAGAGGTTGGATCTTGATCTTGCTTGAGTTCACAAAGAATTGATTTCAAACTTTGAATAAAATAAGCCTGCCAAAGCAGATTATCAACTAGCCTTCAAAACCTTGTGGGTTTAAGAAGCACAAGGATCCACTTGGAGCAAGTGAAGTAGATATTTCTAGAACTATATGAGTAGAACACAACCATGCAGATAGTTGGTCCATAGAAGGTTGGATGGTGGTGTGAGCTTCTATCAAAGTAGGCATGTTGACTAGATTTGCAGGAAAAGTTATTTTCTTGCCTACAAAACCATCAAGAACAAGTGGGTTGGAGGATGATCTAACCAAGGTCAAGAGTCGGTCTTGGTATTCCTTAGAATGGTTAACGATATGGTTCAAGTTAATTACCAAAAATGCACAAGGGTTTAGAAAGGGAGACATTCAAAAAGGTGATGTTGAAACAAATTCCAGACTTAGCCAAATTTGGCAGATTTAGGGTTTTTGACTAGATTATGAGGGGGAGGTTTTTGATGGATAGCAAGATACCAAAGAATCATCAAGTGGATGATGTTGAAGTGTAGATGGAGTAGAAAGGATCCTTGCTTGATATTTGTCTTCATTGACTTGGAAACTTCTAGAAGGGATATCTTCAGAATCGATCTGGTTAAGGGTTTTAGATGATCACCTGGTGGCTAGAGATTAGATCCAGATTGTATTCTTGCTTAGGGTTTGGTGATTTTAAAGTACCTTGATCCTAGTGGATGAGCTCCTAGAGTAGCTCATACTATCTCCTAAGCAGACAAATCAAGCAGCAGATCAAGGCAATTCATCAAACAGCAGATCAAGGCAACTCATCTTACAAACAAATCAACTACTACTAGGGTTACCATCAAGCCTAGCCTGAGGTAAGGTTGATGCATTTTTAAGAAGTTGGATTTTGAATAGGATGACAGTCCTTGGTATCTCTACCAAGAGTAGAATTCAAAAGCTTACTAAAAAGGTTTTGTTAAATCTAGAGACAAGAATAGTAGAAGGTTTTGTCTTGAAAACATAAGGAGATTAGGTTATATAGCTCTCCATAGTTTGATCAATAGAAGCTACTAAAATAGTTCGTTTGCAAAGGCTTCTTGGCTCAGGTTTTGAAATGCCAGAACATTTGAGAATATGGAAATTAAGCCAAGACTATTTTGGGAAGTAGCTTTTGTCAACTGGTGTTAAGGTAAGGAGTATATCATCTAATACACATTCATATGCATAAGCATATCCAAACAACAAGCAAACACTTCAGCTTTAAACAAGAAAAAGTTTTTGTTCCCCCTGATTTTTGCATTCTGGACAACTAATCAGGGTTGCTAAAATTGGGATGTTATAGTGCCTATTGAGGTTGTCTTCATGCTCTAGAGAGAGCCGATTAGTGTCGTAGCCTGGTAAGACCTTGGGGGAGCGGCGTGGCGTCCCCTCACCACAGGAGGCTAAGTTCCCGATCACCTCGCAAGCGTGTCCTCACCGAGGTCCTCTTCTGGAGATGGTTCTCTTCGAGGGTCGTCTTATCACCAAGCTACGCAAGGAAAAGATTTCCGCGCGAGATTGCAGAATGAGCTGACTGGTGGGGCCCAACCACTAGTGGGTGATGGCTCAATGCACGGCGCCCAGAAAAGTTCTTGGTACGTGGTGTTGATGTAGAGCTCGTTGGGAACCCCAAGAGGAAGGTATGATGAGCACAGCAACAAGTTTCCCTCAGTTATGAAACCAAGGTTTAATCGAACCAGTAGGAGCAAGGAAACACCTCAAAGGTGTTACTAGCTGAGCTTTGGCAGGGCGCACTACTGGTGCTAGTAGCAACGTGGAGACCTGCACAACACAACCACAGAACTTTGTCCCCAACTTGCGATGAGGTTGTCAATCTCACCGTCTTTTGCGGAAAACAAAGGATTAAACGTATTGAATGGAAAGAAGTAAAAGTTTGCAGAAAGTAAACACAAAGCAGTAAAAGATTGTAGATTGTATGTAAAAGACAAGGACCGGGATCCATAGTTCACTAGAGGTGGGTCTCCTTAGATAGATAGCATGTTGGGTGAACAAATTACAGCGGGGCAATTGACAAACACCGAGAAAGCAATACATGCATATACTAATCATCTTGACTCCTCTAAGACTTGATTGGGCATTACAACATAATACATAGACCGCCATCCAACTGCATCTATGACTAATAATCCAACTTCAGGTTATCATCCGAACCCCCTCCAGTATTAAGTTGCAAGCAACAGATTATTGCTTTACGAACTACATGTAAAGTAAACAATATGATTGTTCTATGAACAAAGGATTGTTGTTTTCTCCCTAGTAGCAACAACACATCTAGTACCTTAGAGATTTCTGTCACTTCCCCAGATTACCAGAGGCATGAACCCACTATCGAGCATAAATACTAACTCTTGGAGTTGCTAGCATCTACTTGGCCAAGATAGCTACTAACAACGGAAAGCATGCAAGATCTCAAATAACAAAGACATGATAGAATCAATAATCAATCTGAAATAGCATCTCAATATCCATCGGATCCCCGCAAACACAACATGTATGAATTACAAAAAGATGATCTTGATCATGAACGGAGCTCACAAGATCTAAACATGAAAGCACAAAGGAGGAGAAACCAGCCATCTAGCTACTACATGGATCCGTAGTCCAAGGATGAACTACTCACGCATCACACCGGAGGCTTGCGTGGTGATGAAGAAGGCCTCCAGGGTGAATTCCCCTCTCCGGCAGGGTGCCAGGAAGAGCTTCAGATCCCTCCCGATCTAGGGATGGAGATGACGGCGGCTACAGCCTCTTTCATGGATTTTTGATCGGGTACTTAGGGTTTTCGTCTCGAGGGCAATATATAGGCAGAAGGAGAGGCCGAGGGGGTGCCGGGAGCCACCACCACCTGGCGCGGGCCCAGCCTAGCCGCGCGGCCAGGTGGTGTGGCCGGCCCCTGGCCCTTCTCCGTCTCGTATTCTGGCACTTGATCACTTCCAGAAAAATAGGCACTTTGGCTTTTGTCCCGTCCAATTCCGAGAATATTCATTTTCTGACTTTCCTGGAACCAAAAACAGCCGAAAACAGGCAACTGGCACTGTGGCTCTTGTTAATAGGTTAGTCCAAGAAATCATATGAAAAGTACTCCAAAGTTGGAACAAAACACAAGAAACAGGATAAAACTAAGCATGGAACATAAAAAATTTATAGATACATTTACAATGTATCAACATCCCCAAGCTTAACTCCTGCTCGTCCTCGAGTAGGTAAGTGATAAAAAGAAAGAATAATTTTTGAGGTGACATGCACCATCAAAGACTTGATCAAAGTATTTGCAAAACATTCAAAGCTGGGATCATAGTACTTCAATCATAACATGAAAGACAAAGTTCTAGCAATAAGCAAAGAAACTATGATGCAACATGAAAAGGCACAAACAAAAGATTCATGAATAACAATGCTTTGCAAGACGTTTGTTTGTTTCACATAAAGAAAACATAGCATAAAAGTATTCAGCTTGTCCCTCAATAGAGTAGCAAATATAAATGCATAGGACACCTTCAAAGTTCATAAGAGTGACTAGATACAATAGTTTAAAACAAGCAATATCAAGTTATGTATCAATCAACTAGTCTTGGGACAATGCACATAGAACTAAGAATGGCCACTATGCTCTCAAAGTAGGTGCATAAAGATAGAAGGTGGAGACTCAATATAATGGTGGAAGAAAGGCCTTTTGTAAAAGGAAGTAGGGATTCAAGTCTCATAAAGAGCTTCCAAAAATTATGGTACTTGTAGTTTTCAGCTCTCATTGCCCCTATCATAAGCATCTTGAAGGTGATTAAGGTTAAAGTGACACAACTAAGAGGATATGCTTGACAAGTTATAAACCGAAATCTCATGCCCCTTACTTACGAAGACCGATCCTCATGCTACTCAACTTCAGTCATGAGTAAGCTCTTGTCATTGTAAGTATATGTGTATCATTAAGAACCGCCAACGGGGTACCCCTTGCACATGATACGGGAGCTTTCCCATAATCAAAATGACAAGGCAAGCAGACAATGAGCATCTCAGCGATCTTTTTATTTGCTATTTGCATAGGTTTTTATTAAGGATGCTTCATAGAGTGCTCATTATGGTGATGCTGCAAGTTTCCACCATGATTAGGCATGGCTTAGGCTAGCGGCCCAGGCGTTTCTCTAACACACATACAAACTCCATGATCTTACAAGTTCCACTTTTATTTCACACCGCCGGGATCCGTAAGCAAAAGAACATGATATCAACGGGGTATAAAGTACAAGTGCAATGTTGAAAGCATTCCCCATGAAACATGGTTCTGCTAATTTCAACTTATAAAGCGCAAGCATATACGCAACAAAGAAGGACCCAATGGTTCAAGTTTATTAGAGGCAAAAAAAGTAAAGTGTGCCATCAAGTTCGTGAGAGCTTTAATCACAAGTTTTCTCATAACAAGTGGAAGGTAAACAAAAGCATGAATATACTTGGAATAGCATAAGCTAGTAGGTAGGTATGGTGGACTCTTTGTAATAACTTGGTTTAGGGAGTTGGATGCATGAGTGGAACTCATACTTTGTTGCGGAGGCTAGCAAAAGACTGGGAGCGACAAACTAAGAGAGCAATAATGGCCATAATCATGCAGAGCGACAAAACATCATTGATCAAAGCATAAAGTGATACTACAAGTTGAAAATTAAAGGATCATAAAGGCTTATGGTGACTTGAGATAGTCATAACATGGTGTGAGCATGCTTCAAGTCAACCCAAATAAAGCATCAAAGGAGAATACCACTATACTATGTTTTAATATGCTAAAACAACGCATGATTCATCCAAGGCACATTAAGCAATCTCAATTGTTTATAACAAGTCATGCTACAGCAAAGAATACTAAGCATAAAGCCAAAACAATATCAAGCATGGCATGACAAAGCATAGGCCACAGTCAAAAACAAGCTCTTTTTACCACATAAGCATGAACTTTCCTACTCTTTTCCAAACCCAAACCAAACTATTTGCAAACCAAATGTATGAAAGAGAGGGTCCAAACAATTTATTCAGAAAACTAAGAAAACCAAGCAAACAAAAAACCAAAACGAAAACGAAAAAGAAGATGCTCCAAGAAAAACACAACTGTGCATGAAACAATAAAAATGAAGCGTTTGGAAGAAACCTAAGATTTTTATTGATGAAGAAGGCATCCCCAAGCTTTGACGCTTGTACTTCTTGGATATTTCTTGGGGTGACACGCGTGGCATCCCCAAGCTTGAGCTTTAGTCCATCCTTCATCTCATTACTCATTCCTTCCATACACCTGAAAATTTTCCTTCATACAAAACTTCACACAATCTCATTAGCAACATTAGTGCACTTAAGATAAATAAGTCTTAAGGTTCAGTTCTAACACCAAATAAACTTCCATTAGAACACTAGCTACTGTAGCACTTCCCTCAAAAAGCTCAATTCTCCAAAAGAACTCAAGAAGGAACCAACAAGAAGCAAATGCAGAAAAATGGCAGAAATCTGTCAAAACAGACCAGCAGGTAAAGACGAATTTTTTCGAAGACCTTCTATTGCTCAAATAAAAAATTGTTGAAATAACGAAAGTTAGATAACAACCTGGGGCGGAAGCACAAAACTTTACATCTCAATCCGACATACAGAGCTCTCTCACGAATTTGTACGGTGAAGCATAGAAATCTGTTTCGGGACAGCAACTTTCCCAATCATTACTTCTCTCTCATTAGAGGTTACTCTTGGCACAAAAAGCAAATAAAAAGGATAAGGAGAGGTTATTACAGAGGTAATAACTTCCAAGACTCATCTAAAACTCGTGGGTTATATCCCAACAAGTACTTTTCTTTAATGCCTTTAAGTTAGGCATAAGAAGCAAAGAAAGAATCAAGTGTTCTCAAATGAAGAAGCATTAAGACCAAATTTTGTTTTCATAGGAGAAGCAAAATAAATATTTTCTCTCTTTTTAGGGAAGTGTTCTATACCTTTCTTGAGTGGGAGTTGATATTTAATGGTGCATTCTTTCATATCAATGATGGCACCAACAGTTCTAAGAAAAGGTCTTCCCAAAGTAATAGGACAAGAAGCATTGTATTCAACATCCAAAACATAGAAATCAACGGGGACATAGGAATTGTTAACCATAATAAGAACATCATTAAGACTCCCCATGAGTTTCTTTTTAGAATTAGCATCAAGTGGGACATTCAAATAACAATCTTCAAGAGGAGGCAAATCAAGCATATCAAAAATCCTTCTAGGCATAATGGAAACACTACTATCAAGATCACACAAAGCTTTGGAATCGAAGTCATTCACTTTCATATTAATGATGGGTTCCCAACCATCTTCTTGCTTTATAGGAATAGAACCTTTCATCTTTTCTCCCTTAATCTTTATGAGAGCATCGGTAATGTGTTTTGTAAAAGCCATGTTCATAGCACTAGCATTAGGACTTTTAGCAAGCTTTTGTAGGAACTTAATAACTTCAGAGATATTGCAACCATCAAGATCAAAATCAACTTTATCATCTAAAGTAGTAGAACTATTACTAGCCTCAACACTAGTGGTGGTGATAGTAGAAACACTAATGTTTCTAGCAATTTCATCTTCTCTTTCCCACTTAGCATGTAATTCAGCTAATAGTCTAACATTTTCATCAATTCTTACTTGTATGGCATTAGTAGCTGCAAAAGGATTCTCATTAGTTTCAGGTTTAGCAGCCATTTTATTCAAAGTAGATTGAGCTTCAGCCAAAGATGCTATATTTCTTTCAGCATTAGAGAGTTTTTCCTCAATAGTTTTATTGAAAGAAGTTTGTTTACTAATAAACTCTTTAAGCATAACTTCAAGTTCAGAGGGAGCACTCTTATTATTGTTATAAGAATTTCCATAAGCATTACCATTGTTGGGAGGATATGGCTTATAATTGTTGTTACCAAAATTGTTCCTATAAGCATTATTACCATAATCACTATTGCCAAAGTTGTTATTTCTTATGAAGTTCACATCAACTTGCTCTTCTTGAGCAACTAAAGAGGCTAAAGGAACATTATTTGGATCAATATGGGCTTTCCCATCAACAAGCATGGACATAATAATATCAATCTTATCACTCAAGGAGGAGGTTTCCTCAACAGAATTTACCTTCTTACCTTGTGGAGCTCTCTCAGTATGCCATTCAGAATAATTAACCATCTTATTGTCCAAAGGTTTTGTTGCAGCACCCAAAGTGATGGTCATAAAGGTACCTCCAGCAGCTGAATCCAATAGGTTCCTTGAAGAATAGTTCAATCCTGCATAAAAAGTTTGGATGATCATCCAAGCAGTCAGTCCATGAGTGGGACAATTCTTTACCAAAGATTTCATTCTTTCCCAAGCTTGAGCAACATGCTCATTATCAAGTTGTTTAAACTTCATTATTTCACTTCTCATGGATATAATCTTAGCAGGAGGATAGTATTTTCCAATAAAAGCATCTTTGCACTTAGTCCAAGAATCAATACTATTCCTAGTTAAGGAATTCAACCATTCTTTAGCTTTTCCTCTCAAAGAGAAAGGAAACAATTTCAGCTTAATAATATCACCATCTATATCCCTATGCTTTTGCATCTCACAAAGTTCAACAAAGTTATTTAGATGGGAAGCAACATCTTCATTACCAATACCAGAAAATTGTTCTCTCATAACAAGATTGAGCAAAGCAGGTTTTATCTCAAAGAAAGTATTTTCAGCCACAGGTGGAGCAATAGGTGTGCTCATAAAATCATTGTTGTTGGTGCTAGTGAAGTCACACAACTTAGTGTTTTCAAGATTAGTCATTTTTTGGGATTTTCAAATAAGAAAGCAAACAAGTAAAACTATTTTTTTTGTGTTTTTGAAAGAACAAAACAAGCAAACAAAGCAAAAAGAAAACTAAGCAAAACAAAAACAACAAAGTAAAGAGATTGGTTATGAGGGACTCCCCTTGTGAAGATGTCCTTGACTCCCCGGCAACGATGCTAGAAAATCAGCGCGTAGTTCACGTGGGAGTTTCTTCTTCGATCCCCGGCAATGGCGCCAGAAAATCGCTTGATGGCTCAATGCACGGCGCCTAGAAAAGTGCTTGGTGTGTGGTGTTGATGTAGAGCTCGTTGGGAACCCCAAGAGGAAGGTATGATGAGCACAGCAGCAAGTTTCCCTCAGTTATGAAACCAAGGTTTAATCGAACCAGTAGGAGCAAGGAAACACCTCGAAGGTGTTACTAGCTGAGCTTTGGCAGGGCGCACTACCGGTGCTAGTAGCAACATGGAGACCTGCACAACACAACCACAGAACTTTGTCCCCAACTTGCGATGAGGTTATCAATCTCACCGTGTTTTCCGGAAAACAAAGGATTAAACATATCGAATGGAAAGAAGTAAAAGTTTGCAGAAAGTAAACACAAAGCAGTAAATAGTTTGATTGTAGATCAAATGTAAAAGAAAGGATCGGAGTCCATAGTTCACTAGAGGTGGCTCTCCTTAAGATAGATAACATGTTGGGTGAATAAATTACAGCGGGGCAATTGACAAACATTGAGAAAGCATACAAGCATATACTACTCATCCTGACTCCTTTGAGATTCGATTGGGCATTACAACATTATACATAGACCGCCATCCAACTACATCTATGACTAATAATCCACCTTCAGGTTATCATCCGAACCCCCTCCAGTATTAAGTTGCAAGCAACGGATAATTGCATTATGAATTGCGTGTAAAGTAAACAATATGATTGTTCTATGAACAGAGGATTGTTGTTTTCTCCCTAGTAGCAACAACACATCTAGTACCTTAGAGATTTATGTCACGTCCCCAGATTACCAGAGGCATATCGAGCATAAATACTAACTCTTGGAGTTGCTAGCATCTACTTGGCCAAGATAGCTACTAACAACGGAAAGCATGCAAGATCACAAATAACAAAGACATGATAGAATCAATAATCAATCTAAAATAGCATCTCAATATCCATCGGATCCCCGCAAACACAACATGCAGAATTACAAATAGATGATCTTGATCATGAACGGAGCTCACAAGATCTAAACATGATAGCACAAAGGAGGAGAACCAGCCATCTAGCTACTACATGGACCCGTAGTCCAGAGATGAACTACTCACGCATCACACCGGAGGCTTGCATGACGATGAAGAAGGCCTCCAGGGTGAAATTCCCTCTCCGGTAGGGTGCCGGGAAGAGCTTCAGATCCCTCCCGATCTAGGGATGGAGACGACGGCGGCTACAGACTCTTTCGTGAAATTTTGATTGGGTACTTAGGGTTTCTGTATCAGAGGCATCTTATAGTCGGAAGGGGAGGCCGAGGGGGTGCTGGAGGCGGCCACACCACCCCCTGGCGCGGGCTAGGATGGGCCGCATGGCTAGTTGGTGTGGTGGCCCCCTGGCCCCTCTCCGTCTCGTATTCTGGCTCCGTGTGTCCCTCGATGAAAAACTGACTTTGGCTTTTGTCCCGTCCAATTCCAAGAATATTCATTTTATTACTTCCTGCAACCAAAAACAGCAGAAAACAGACAGTTGGTACTATCATATGAAAAGTACTCCAAAGTGTGGACAAAACACAAGAAAGTAGATAAAACCAAGCATGGAACATCAAAAATTATAGATACATTTGCAATGTATCAGGGTCTAGCCGGACTAGGTAACCCAGCCCGACCCACACCCCCTCCCCTCACCGCACTCTTAGCCACACACACACACACGAACATGGTCCTCCGCCTTTCCGGTGATTCCCTATCGACATGCGTCCATTGTCACCACCGTTGCTCTTCTAGACGTCACCGACCGCCCTCTTCCCTAGTTCTCAATCCCCTCTGCCTACCTAGGGTTCCATGGAGTCAGTCGATGCTGCCTCTAGGGACAGGCACGCCGTGGGAGTTTGTCGACCGCACCAAATCCTTCATCAACTCTTATGGTATGGCGATAGCAATGAGTCCCACGACACGGGCCCGACGTAGGGGTGGACGGTGGCGTAGGTGCTCAGGTTGTGCCTTGTCTACCCCAACAGCGTTACCGCTGACTTCCTCCATGTTGAACTTTTGCATGTTAGTCAGATTCCCTACGACTATTTCTCGAATTTTATTTAATTAGCTACACACTTGTTTGCGTATGGATTAGCCATTGTGCTGTTGGATTATTAGGCATAATTTTCACAATTAATTCCAGAATATAGATCATGAAGCTACATCGGGTTCCTACCTTGAAAATTATTAGGCAGAATTTGCACAATTAATTCCAAAAATTATTAGGCATAATTTCCACAATTAATTGTTTTCCCGCAGCCAGCACAACGTAGGAGAACGATGAAGCTACATCGGGTTCCCACCTCGAAAATAGACGAGTCGACTCCAAGCTCCGCTCGCTCGTAGATCAATGCTGCGCTCGCTCATCGATTGGTGCCGCTATCTGGCAAGCATGGGTGGCCAAAAGGTGGTGGTTGCGCCTATGGCCCAACCGGGCAGCCCAGTTGTTGTGTCCCCCATGGTCCAAGCAGCCGGGGTTAGCCTGGGCCTGGTTCTCGTAAGCTGGCTTGCCGGACAACGGCACCGATCGATGAGCGAGTTGTGTCCCCCGCGGTCCAAGCAACCGAGGCGAGCCCGGGCGTGGTTCTGGCAAGCCGCTTGCCGGACAACAGCACCGATTGACGAGTGAGTGGAGCTGGGAGCAGATTCGTCTATTTTCGAGGTGGGCTCCCGCCTTCTTCAACAATTGACAGTCTTACCACTAACACAACTGGTCAAGCCAATGGACCGCATACTAACACCAACTAGGCTGGCCCAACCACCACATGTGGGCCACCCAGGCTTGCTGGACAGCGGCACGGATCGACAAGAGACATTACAAGAAAAGTTTCCCTCCGCAACAACTTGGCCCGACTGTCATCGTACAAGGCGCGTCTTCCGCGATGAAATTATCGGCTCGGCCGTGGTGGATGGAAAACTTTTTTCCAGTTTCACGATCCTCTACTACGATGGAACTGCTAAACACATGGAGGAAGCTCAGCTGGCGCGTGGCAGAAGCAAGATTTTTGGTTCCTCACGTGATATTGACTCGCCGAAGTATTTTGATGCGTGTGGGTCCCAGACATCAGTGTCTCTAGCGGACTATAATTTTCGGTCGCGCCTTCCTGATTTGAAATCGATAACATTGCTTGATGTGTTTGTCGTTTAGTCAGGCTGCTGGGTCCTACATGTCAGCCTCTCATTAGAAGAATCATGTGTATGATGGAATTTTTCTTCGCTCACGCTACCCTGTTCCGAACTTGATAGCGTTTCTCGATGCATCTGCCGTTTAATTAGGCTGTTGGCTCCCACATGTCATTCTATCATTAGAAGAAACGTGTGCATGATGGAAACTTTTCCTTGGCTATTGCATCCCTGATTTCAACTCAATAACGTTCCTCGATCTATCTGTTGTTTAGTCATGTTGCTGGGTCCCCATGTCATTCTCACATTACAAGAATCGTGTGTATGATGGAATTTTTTTCTTCGCTCATGCTATCCTGTTCCGAACTTCATAGTGCTGCTCGATGCATCTACCGTTTAATCAAACTCGTGGACCCCACATCTCATCCTCTCATTAGAAGAAACGTGTGTATGATAGAATTTTTTCCCTCGGTCATGCCTCCGTGTTCTGATAGCGTTGATCGCCGCATCTACCGTTTAATCATGCTGCTAGGCCCCACATCATCCACTCTTTGTGTGTATGATGGAATTTTTTTCCTTGGTCGTGCCTCCGTGTTTCGAACTTGATAGCGTTGCTCGATGCGTCAGCCATTTTTTCAGGTTGCTGGGTCCCCCATGTGAGCCTCTCATTAGAAGAAACGTGTGCATTCTAGACATTTTTTCTCGCTCACGTCTCCCTGTTTTAAACTTGGCAACGTTGCTCGAGGCAGCACCTATATAAGGTCACGCTACTGGATCCCACATGTAGGTCTCTCTATAAATGAAACGTACGCATGATGGACTTTTTTTAGCAGCGTCCGTTGTTTTAACCTTAGCAATGTTGCTCGATGCAGCAACCGTGTATAGTCTTGCTACTAAGCCCCCCATGCGGCACTTATAGATCAAAATTTAAGATAATTTCGTTAAATTGGGTAACACCATTCTATTTGATGAATATAAGCATAAATCCTAAGCAATATCAAAAATTTCCTAAACCCTAAACAACCCCTAAAACCTAAACCCTAAACCCTAAAGCCATGAACCCTCAACCATAAACCCTAACCAAGCAGGTGTCATGCACTCATTGATCAAAATTTGAGATACTTTCATTAAATTGGCTAACACCATTCTATCTACGAATATAAGCATAAATCTTGAGCATTATTGAAAATTCGCTAAACCCTAAACCATAAACAACCCATAAAACTAAACCGTAAAACCGTAAACCCTCGACCCATAAACCATAACCAAGCAGGTACTGTACACTTATAGATCAAAATTTCAGATCCTTTCAATAAATTTATGTAACCCCATTTTATTCTCCGAATATAAGCATAAAGCAGCTTGAACATTATTGAAAATTCATGAAACCCTAAACCCCTAAAACCCAAACCCTTACCAAGCACGTAGCATGCACTTATAGATCAAAATTTGATATACTTTCGTTTAATTGGCAACACCATTCTATTCGACGAATATAAGCATAAATCTTGAGCATTATCGAAAATTCCCTAAACCCTAAACAACCCCTAAAACCTAAACCCTAAAACCCCAAACCATCAACCCATAAACACTAACCAAGCAGGTATCATGCACTTATAGATCAAAATTTGAGGTACTTTCAATAAATTAGGTAACACCATTCTCTTGAACGAATATAAGCATAAAGGTTGAGCAAAAATTTGAGATACTTTCAATAAATTAGGTAACGCCATTCTATTCGACAAATATAAGCATAAAGCTTGAGCATTATTGAAAATTCGCTAAACCCTAAACCCAATACAACCATAAAACCTAAACTGTAAAAACCCTAAAACCCAAAACCCTTGACCCATAAACCCTAACCAAGCAGGTATCATGCACTTATTGATCAAAATTTGAGATACTTTCATTAAATCAGGTAACACCATTCTATTTGACGAATATAAGCATAAAGCTTTGAGCATTATTGAAAAATCGCTAATCCCTAAACCCTAAACAACCCATAAAACCTAAACAGTAAAACCCTAAGTCCTCGACCCATAAACCCTAAACAAGCAGGTACCATGCACTTATAGATCAAAATTTTAGATACTTTCATTAAATTGCGGTAACACCATTCTATTCCATGAAAATAAGCATAAAAGTTGAACATTGAAAATCAAAAACCCTAACCTCCTGACCCTAGAGCCCTAACCTCCTAACCCTAGAACCCTAAACCCTTACCAAGCAGGTATAATTCACTTATAGATCGAAATTTAAGATACTTTCATTAAATTGCGATAAAGCCATTCTATTCAATGAATATAACCATATATATAATAAAGCTTGAACATTATTATTGAAAATTCCCTAAACCCTAAAAAATCATAAACCCTAAAACCCTGAACAACCCTTAACCCTAAATCATGAACCCTAAACCCTAAAAGCCTAAACCCTAAAATCCTAAACCATAAAACATGAACCCCTAAACCCTCAACCCAAAATAAACCCCGAACCCTAAACTTAACCCTAGGCTATATATACTTTGTGTGAAAACTGGGAGAGTGGGATTTTAAGCCATATTTTGTAGTTGCTTCATGACAAAAGCCATTGTTGTGCCTTAGAAAATTGAAATAGCCTTGAATTCGGAAGCTTCCTTTGTAAATAATATTTTAAATGCCAATACGCACCAACTACTAAATATGGATAGGTTATTATAAAGTATAGAAAAGATATGGCCATGACCTTGGTCATCTGGTTTGAAAGCCATGCATATTCTTACATGGTACTCCATATATTGTGATACAATTTTTTTTCAAAAGTTATCAAATTTTAAGATTATATTTTTCTATGAAAACTAGATAGTGCACATAGTGAGACACGAAGAGAGAAAAGAACGGTTGTATTTCTTTGTATATTTTGTTTCTTTGTATTTCATAAAAAATGTCTGAAATTTGGTGTCATTACCATTCATATCAAGAAGTTGAATTTTGCAAAACTCTCGGTGGTTCTCCAATATTTCACTACTTGGTATCTTTGAATTATTTTTTAAAAGTCAAGAGCAAGGTATATCACACACTTTGTAGTTCGAAATTAGACATACTTACTTAAGATTGTTAAAAAGTCATTTTATTGCATCGATTTAGCTAGGAAGTTTCGAAATTCATGAAAGTTGGGCATTATCTATCAAATCTAAAATGTTTTTTTGAAATGCCAAGATGAAGCAATCTACCAGATATAGACATGCCATCATAAACTATAGTAGAGATATGGCCGTGACCTTGGTCATCTTGTATGAAAGCCTTCAAAATATAATGTTTATCAATTTCAACAAATGTGTGGAAACTCATTTATATGTGGATAAACATACTGTCACTGGCATGTGGGTCTAGACGGGCCAACACGTGAGAGAAGTCGCGTCGTAGTAAGTACGTCGAAAGCTTCAGCCTCAAAATTTCCACAAGGCACCGAAACATCCCGCGCACATCTATTCAAATGTCCGCCGCATCTATTCAAATATTCCGTCCGGTTTTTGCAAATGCAAAATTCCTCTTTTATCCCTGCTCCGGAAACAAGGACTGTGGGAGTACTACAATAATAGAGGGGTATGGGTAGTAAATGTGCATCATCCCACCTATATCCCCCCATCGCATCTTCCTCGCTCACACCCCTCCAACCTTGACCTTCCTCCAGCTACTTCACCGCCGGCCCTCTCTTCCATACCGGAGCTCCTCCATTGTCGGCGCTCTTCACCGGAACTATTTCACCAACTCCCTCGCTGCACCGGATCTGCTTCACCAACACCGTTGCCTACCCCTTGGGGCCGCTTCACTGAATCATTCGTCGCTGACCCCGAAATACCGAGTCGCCGCCCCCGCCACCCTCTTGCCTGTCCCACCCGTCCTCACCACGCAGCGATAATTTCTCTTGCCCGTTTGCTATATTTTTGGTACTCGTAATCTATGAAATCATTAGAATGTTCATCAATTTCATGCATGCTATTTCCATTTAGTTTGCACCCTACATCTGGTAGGTCCTATCCACATCATTAGTTTTTCGCTTTCATTCGCTTTCTTACATTCTCACGCGATCGGTTTAATCCTCCAAAACAAACTCATAGATGCGATTCTTTCCGAGCCCTTGCACGGGTCATGCAAACAACTCATAGAGGATCCAACACGAACAATCTGATGCCCAACAAGGCTGAAGTGTGAGGTTTCCTTGTGTTACTTAGGTTAGTTTCTTGTCATGTTAATAAGTTGTATAACATGCATGCCCAATAAGTGAATAAGTCATTCTACCTAAGACTTTCCATGAAATTTGCATTTATGTTCTATTGTGTTTCTATCTGCAAATGCTTAATTCAAAAAATATCTATCTAGTTTAAATCATATATCTGGTCATTTTAATGCTATATTTTGGTGTTTTCGCCTGCTTTCATCCTTTCAAACCTGCTATCTAGTTTGAATCATATATCTGGTAATTTTTAATGCTATGTTTTTAGTGTTTTTCAAGAGTTTTCATCCTTCCAAACCAGTTAATTGGGTTTTAAATGTCACGCCTTAATGCAGAGAAATGACAATGGAGTACAAGGACCAGAGTTCCAACTACTCGGCTCAGATTCTTCTGACAGATTGACCAGGAGTCGCACCCGCTCGAGAAGGAGCTACTGTCAGCCTGAACGTGCTACTGTAAGTTCATACTTACTTTAAATGATCATTACTTTATATAACACTACTTGTTTCTCTTGTTTTTTATTTTAACCTCTTTCACCATATTTTAGCAGGATATAGTTAAAACCAAGGAGTCCTTGGAAGGCATGACTGGAAGTTGTGATCCCTCTTCCCATTCATCCTCCCATTGCATTTTCGAAGCAAACAACTTACTTAACAATCCATCTAGAATAACTCCTGCAGGTGATAATTATATAAAGGTTGTATTGCATGCAGAAAGAAAGGGTGTAGCTACTCTTAGATCTATAGTTAAAATTTTAAAGAAGAGGACATATGATACATTGAAGCGAATCGCTATGTACCAATCTCTTATTGATGATACCAACACTTTGTAATCTTTTAGAATTTCGATCTTGTTGTATAACCTGTTGTATTAAATATTTATTGTTGTGTAATAAGTAGTTTTAATTTGTGCGTATTGATATTCCTCTATTCTGCCAAAAAGTAGGCGCTAGCAAAAAATGCAGAAACGGTAACAGGCTGGAGCAGTAACATGCCGAATATTGAAACAACGTGGGCATGGACATCCAAAATGACCAGAATAATAAAAGGCCGAAACGGTAGAAGGCCAGAACAGTAAAAGGCTAGAAGTGTAAAAGGCCAGAACAGTGAATGTACAGAACAGTAAAAGGCCACAACAGTAGAAGACCAGAGCAGAGAAAAGCCGAAATAGTGAAACGCCTAAACAGTAGAAAGGACGAAACAGTGAAAGTCCTGCACAATGGAAGACCATAACCGTGAATGGTCTCAATAGTGAATGGTCGGAACAGTAAACAACCATAACAGTAAAAGGCCAGTACAGTGGCAGGCCACTACAGTAATAGACCGAACAGTATTGTCCTAAATAGGCAAAATCCCAAACTCTAAAGGGCCTAAACAGTAAAGGGATGAAATTCCTAAAAGGCTAGAATAGTAACAGGACTGAACAGTAAAATACTAGATTGGCAACAGACTTAAACAGTACCGGGTCGTCTTGGTGCAGGCCTCAAGTGGTAGCACAGTGTTGGGCTAACTTGGGCCCTATATAGGCCGAAACAGTTTCATGCCCAAAAGTGTACGTGCCGCTGCTGGCTGCAGTACTGGGCCGATTCTAGATAGTGCAGGACAAAACAATAAAGGGTCGTACTCCTATTGGGCTCATCACATGGACCGGCCCATTTAATTATTTGCAGGCCTTGGCTGGACCTAACTTCTACCACGGTTTCTGTGGCCGTTAACATCGGTAACTAGGCGTTAACGGTGTTTGCAACGTGGCATTTTGCATGACGTCAACAATCAACGCGGCTGGTGAACAGATCTACGACGAAACAAGTTTTCGTGGCCGAAGGGTGCGATCCATCATGGTCAGAAAAAATCGTGGTAGATTTTTTTGTGATGTGGCTTTTACCACGAAGGGCATCCGTCGTAGAAGACTTTTTAGCCATAAAAAACGGACCTTCAACCACGAAAATCATTCATTGTAAAAGCTAACTTTTCTTATAGTGAGAGTACGGCATCGATCGACGAGCAAGCGGAGTTGGGAGCCAACCGGTCTATTATTTAGGTGGGCACCCGCCCTCTTCAACAAATGACAGTCTCACTACATTGTCTGTTTTTGCGAACACATGCACACGCTATTCAATCATGGTGCTATAGGTAGCAAATGATGCCCATGTCGAATTTGGTTGACGCCGGCCAGGAGCACCATCGCGCACGATTTCTTCCTTCGTTTACGGGCGAGTGCTGGAGGCCCGGACATGCGTCCCGCTGCACGACTTCTTCTACGAGACGCTCGTCCACTTTGGCATCGCCTCAAAGTTGGTTTTGCCATGCACAACTGCAGTGGAATATGTACAGACGAAATTCCTATAGACAAGCCAAAATTCATAAATGTATTGACGAAATTTCAAGATGTATACACGAAATTCTTGGATGTAGAGACGAAATTCCTAAGTGTTGAGACGAAATTCCTCGGTGTAGATACGGAATTCTTAGATGTGGACATGGAATTCCTATACATGAAAGAATTCTTAAATAAAAACTAAAATGTCAAATGATTTTTGTTAATAGTAATTTCAGTTCTCGTTTCCATTGATTTACTAATTACTTTATTAAAGGGGGAAATATAGAGGCAACCAAAAAGGGGGGGATTTTTTCAAAATCGTGACTGAAACGAAATCCATGGATAGAACCAAAAGAAATACAAAACTAGTGTTGCTTAAATTTTTGGTGCTTTTTGAGAAAGTTTTTGTTTTTGAATGGGAAGCTTATGGAAGATAGCGAAAAATACGATGAGGATTCAAACCCCTGTATCAGAGTGTTGAGAAGCGCAACGAGCGTTTCTGAACAATTCTCTTCACAAAGGAAAGAATCAATAACAATGATCATTGTGTTTTTCCTAACTGATGTTTTCACTACATGGAGTAGGATTCAAAATACACTCCATATTTTGTTATGGAGACATTTGTGAATCATTTGTCATATTACCGGAATATGACATACCTACGAACTACTAAGTAAAGTAATGGTAAACTAAAGCTTGGGCAGCCTTCTCACCTTCCGGCATGCCCCTCGAGCTCCGGTGCCCCCCTCCAGTCGCCCTGCCCATCTTCGACGCCTCGTACGGGCCCCCTCTGCCACTCAACTGCGCCGCCTCGACAATGGTGACATCTACCACCCCGAACCAGGTACCCGCGTCCTCCTGATGCCTTCCACTCCTGTCACCGGCCCAGGAACGAGGTAAACAACGGCGGCATCCAGGATGCATCCACCACTCACCTGCGCCTACCAATCCAACAATTATACCAAGCCAACAATTATTGATTTTCCACCTCTGATTTACATGTTTATGTTAAGGAGACTATCTACAGCCGCATCTTTTTTGTTACATGGAGATAGCCTTGTTTTGGCGAATTCTATTTTATCCTCTCTTACTCACTTCATATGTATCCTGGAAATCCCCTTTGGAAGTGACTGCTTGTGGAGAAAGAAGAATAACGATAAAGCCAACTCTTGACATGGTTTGCAAACCTAATAAAAACTTGAATAAATCTTACAACAAGGAATATGTTCGAAGGGTAAAACTAGTCAGAGAATGTTCATTACTACCAAACAGTCCCTCAAATAAATGGTTGGTTCCTTTTGGTGTAAAGGAGTTTTCTCTCTAGTGTATGGAAACGCAAGTGTGTGTATATGGCTGATTTTGCATGATAGATTAGTACCCTTTTAGAGTTTCAAATTTCTAATAAGCAGTAGATTTTATTTGGTACAACTAGAGTTTCTGTCACTAGAAAAATCCTAGCTTATTTTCTGACCGACATCTTTAAACAAAATTCAGAGTTAGGTGTTAGTCCGTGGAATGGCATCCATGCATGAAAGCAGGAGGTGGCAAAGGTGGGCAGGGGCGCGTCCAGCCCAAAAGAAAATCAAGGAAAAGGAGCATCAAAAAAATCAAGGAAAACTTTGCGGCCATGAAGACGGGCATGGGCGGCCATCAAGGAAAAGGAGCATAGAGAAGCTGCTTCTTCCACATCAAGTGAGATTGATTTTTTTTTCGAAATGGGGAGCCAGGCCCCGGCCTCTGCATCAATTAATGCACACAGCCTTTTTATTGCATCGTTCGAGAAGTATCACAGTCTTACAATCATGGATCTGATAAGGTCGATACAAGTATCAACCATCTAAAAATAAAAAGCAACAAAATGTTATCCATTTTGAAGTCTACTATTGTGACGCCACCCAGTGGTCCGGAAAAACAAGTCCTGAGCAACCGTCAGCAGCTGGTTGCATCCAGTAACCATCGGCTCCCGCTGATCCACCGGGAGTAAGAAAGACCATAGTTGGATCCAATGCGCAGCCAAACGAATAACCTGCAAAAAATTAAAACCCGATTGTTTTTTAAAAACAATGTTATTCCTGCACGTCCAGATGGACCAGCATAAAGCTGAAACACCAATTCGTATTCTAGCTTTGGATATCTTATCAACTCCTTTAAGCCAATTACCAAACATATTAGTAATATTGGATGGTGGGGGTATATTATAAGCAAAATAAATCATGCGCCAAATAATGCGTGCAAATGGACATGACATAAAAAGATAGTCTATGGACTCCAATGAATCACAAAACACACATTTTTGACAGTCATTCCAATTCCGTTTTGCTAGCTTGTCTTTGGTTAATAATACCTTATTTTTATGGAACCACATGAACATTTTAATCTTTAGTGGGACTTTTAATTTCCATAGGTATTTATGTAGGAATCTTGTATGACCATTCATCTGATCAAGATACATAGATTTAACAGTAAAATACCTGTGTTGGTAAGCTTCCAAATAAATTGATCAGGATTACCATCATTAGGCGCAGACACAAATGCAACCAACATGTCCATTTGTTACCAGTCAGACTCCTTCTAAAACCAATATTCAGAGGGGTTTGCGATAGAACATCAGCTACCAAAACATTTTCCTATTGACAATGTTGTATAAGGATGGATATTGATGTGCTAACGATGTATCACCTAACCAAACATGTTCCCAAAAGCGAACGCTTTCTCCATCTCCCACTTTAAAAAGTCCCGCATAGAAAAACATATCTTTTACCCGCATAAGACCCTTCCAAAAGGGGGAGTCTGTGAGCTTAGCTTCTACTTGGGATAACATCTTACCTTGAAGATATTTGTTTTTAAGAATTTATTGCCACATTCCTTCCTCAGTTAGGAGTTTAAATAACCATTTGCTAAGCAAGCACATATTCTTTATCTCAAGTACTTCAATGCCAAGTCCTCCCTGATCTTTAGGACGACATATGATATTCCACTTAGATAGCCTGTACTTCTTCTTATTATCATCACTTTGCCAGAAGAATCTGGAGCGAAAGAAATCCAATCTCTTTCTAACCCCCTTAGGAATCTCTAAGAACGATAACATGAACATGGGTAGGCTTGTCAAGACCGAATTTATTAAGACCAGACAATCTCCCTAAGATAATAATTTGCCTTTCCAACAACCTAGTTTAGAGACAAAACGCCCTTCTACCAGGTTCCATTCAGAATTTCTCAATTTTCTATAATGGATAGGTACTCCAAGATACCGAAAAGGGAGGGAACCTGACTCGCAGCCAAAAATATGCTTGTACTCCTGTTCCATTTCCTTTGTTTTACCAAAACAAAAAAATTCACTCTTATGGAAATTGATCTTTAAACCCGACAATTGTTCAAAAATACAAAGTATTAGCTTCATATTAACAACCTTCTCTAAATCATGCTCCATAAACAATATGGTATCATCCGCATACTGAAGGATGGAGACTCCCCCCTCTACCAAATGGGGTACCAAGCTTCCTACCTGACCATCTGCCTTAGCACGACCAATAAGTATAGCGAGCATATCAGCAACAATGTTGAAAAGCATTGGAGACAGAGGGTCTCCATGTCTCAATCCTTTTCTGGTTTGGAAAAAATGGCCAATGTCATCATTGACTCTTATTCCTACACTGTCACCTTGCACAAAATGCTTGATCCACTCACACCACTGTGGGTCAAAGCCTTTCATGCGCAAAACTTGTTGTAAGAAAGGCCATTTAACTTTATCGTATGCCTTCTCAAAATTAATTTTGAAAAGCACACCGTCCAATTTGTTCCGATGAAGTTCAAGTGAGATTGATGAAGACGGGCGGCGGCCAACCAAAAAAAAATCAGAGAAAATGAGCACAGAAGAAGGTGCTTCTGCCACATCAAGTAAGATTAATGTAAGTATTGTTCAAACCAGTGGGTCATAACAAATTAATTTTGTTTCATATTCATGCCTGCTTCGTAACCTAATCTATGGTTACATGACAGCTGGACAAAAACAGATCGAGTACTCGGGTGTTACCAGAAATTTACAAGTCGATGGTACCAAAACAGATAAGAGCGGTGCAGAAAATATATCTTAGCAACACTCTACATGTGCAGTTCACTGAACCTGTTTTTGCTCCTCTGGTTCGGTATTTGGTAGTAAGAGTTAACACTACGAAACACACATTAACGTTGGGGCCGCCTGAGGATCTAATAGTCATTCCCTTATTTGAGGTTGCAAGAAAGGTGTTTGGTGTGAAGAGCAGAGGCAAAACAGTTTCACTTAAAAGGATTAGCTGGTAGCAGAGGTGGTTCCAAGAGCGCAGGGAAGTCAGAGGTGATTCCAAGGGCCCCAGGGGAGTCGATCCTGAGAGTAGGAAATTGAGTTTTTTCAAAAAAACATATGCTGAAGTCCAGTAACTTAAGGAAACGCACTTGCAAGATGTACGTGTATACCATACTGCGTTCGTTCTTGGCCCCCTCTAGTGCAATAACAACAGATCCAAGGCTCAGTAGTATGCTAATATTGTAGAACATTTTGATGATATAGAGAACTTGAATTTGACTGAATTTGTTGTCGAGTATTTGGTAACGGGCATTCAAGAACTTTTGTCTGGAACGTCAAATTTTTTGGTTGGATCTACACGTTTGTTGGCTGTAGGTACCATACTTACCTCTAAATGATTAATGTTGAACTGACTTTTACTTACCAATATTTTTCAACTTACATACCTTATCACATGTTTCTCCATAGGCTATATTTCTAGACATGGCAGATGATCCAGACCTCGACATGGCGCGCAAGGATGTTTTCCCACGGATGCCACTTATAGAAAATAAACATTTGAAGTGGGTAAAAAACATAATGGAAATTATGACAGTATACCAGTGAGTGCAACTATCCATTCTTCATGAATTTACAACCTATGTTTTATTCCACTACAGAATTTTCCTCAGTTTCTTATGCTAAAATGGCATTTTTTGTCTTCATACATGCATAGTTAAATGCTATATTTTTTGCAGATCAAGAAACTCTCTGATAGTTGTTATAGCCTAGATTTGGTTTCGACATGGAAAATAATTATGATAATGGTGGAGATTGTGATGATGTTTTTGAAGAAGAGGCAGATGATGACATTGGCCGCCTTCTATATGTTTAGAAGGATGATGAATCCTCAGAGATTTCGTCTTACTTGCGCCTACACGTGATCCCTGGTGGTTGTTGGCCACTGCATCGAGCGAGGCGACAGGTGCAGAATCCACGCCTTCACCCTCGCTTGGGGGGGGGGGGGGGGGAGGGAACATGCGGTGCTAGCGTGGCCCCCTTGCCCATCGCTCCGAATGTTTTGGTTGGTGCTCCCCTTGCCCAGCACTCCGGGTCTTTTGGTTAGTGGAGCTAGTGACGCCGCACGTGCTCCCTGGTGGTTGTTGGCCGCTACACCACGGTGCTAGCGCGCCCCTTGAACGCCTTCACCATCGCTGCCCTTCGCTATCCCTCCAGGTAGAGTTGTTCCTTCTCGTTGATGGAGCTGGTGATGCCGCACATGATCCATTGTCCGCGCCTTCACCCTCGCTCCCTGGTGGTTGTTGGTCGCTGCTCCCGGGTGATAAGTCACACATGCTCCCTGGTGGTTATTAGCCACTGCTCTGATCAAGGTGACACGTGCAGACGCCGCGCCTTCATCCTCGCTAAAGGGAAGGGAACACACGGTGATAGCGTGGCCCCCTACCCATCGCTCCGGGTGTTTTGGTTGGCGGCCCCCTTGCCCATCACTCTAGAAGTTTTGGTTGGTGGAGTTGGTGACGCCGCACATGATCCCTGGTGGTTGCTGGCCACTGCACCAAGGTGCTAGCGCGCCCCCTTGAACGCCTTCAACATTCACTGCCCTTCGTTACCCCTCCAGGTAAGAGTCGTTCCTTTTGGTTGGCAGAGCTGGCCACACCTTCACCCTCACTAGGGGAAGAGAACGCGTGGGATAGCTTAGCCCCTTGCCCATCGCTCAGGGTGTTTTGTTTGATGGCCCCCTGCCCATCACTCCGGGACTTTTTGTTGGTTGACATGGCGACACCGCATGTGATCCCCCTCAGAGGGTGAAGGCGGGACGTCTACACATGTCGACTCGTTCGGAGCAATGGCTAATAACCACCAGGAAGCACGTGTGGCATCTCCAGCTCCACCAAATAGAAGGAATGGCTCTTACATGGAGATGTAGCGATCGAAGGGCAGTGAGGGTGAAGGCGCTCAAGGGAAGTGGTAGCACCGCGGTGCGGTGCAGTGGCCAACAACCACCGGGGAGCACGTTCGGTGTCGCCAGCTCCACAAACCAGAAGGAACGACTCTTACCTAGAGGGGTAGCGAAGGGTACCGATGTTGAAGGCGTTCAAGGGGGCGCGCTAGCACCATGGTGCAACAGCCAACAACCACCAGGGATCACGTGCCGGGGGGGCGCCAACCAGAACACCCAGAGGGATGGGCAAGGGGCCACACCGTTGGAGAACTCGAGGTTCATCGCAACCATATAGTGACGAACGTGCTCGTCCTCTTCCCTGACATAGCGACATACTAGCTGCAGAGGGCCGGCTCCCTCTGCACCACTCTTGGCCCACTTGGCTGCCACCAAAGAAGCTCTAGGTCGACGACGGGACCCGGATTCCTCACCAAGTTGCGCCCCCTGGAAGGTAGCACCTCCCAGTGACATCCTGGTGGGGCCTAGTCCCGGACATGGCGCCTCTCGAACTGGTCGTCGCCTCCGAGTCGAAGACGATGATGCAGGATAGGAATCGTCGCCGAGTCAAACCAAACCGACGTGTCAACCGGTGTGACTGGCCCGATGACCGACGCAGCCCACGTGGATGTCGGCCGAACCGGCCTCCGCGCCAACCATCCCGCCGCAAATCAGGCTATGCGCTTGTGGCAGCCAGCGGCCTAGTCATTTCTTGGCGCCATGTCCGGTGGACTCCGGTCAGGCCGGAGCGGGTCCCGGTTCCATGCCGGTTGACCGACGTGTCTCACCCTCGCAACCGGCTGCGGTCTTGTGGACCGGCGGCCGAGCCGATTTGACCGGGGGGTGGACCGGCCTGTCTGGCGCTACAGCCGGCTGGCCTGCTTATCGCCAGGAAGCTGTGTTGCGGCTTTTGCTCAAACGGCTTTTCCCTCCTGGACTATAAAACCCCCTTCCCCTACCTTGAGCTGGGTTAGGCACTACATTATATTCTCATAAATGGCAGTCTACATGATTTAAAAATGATAAATCACAAGCCGAGAAAGAGAACAAATAACTTAGCTAACCAATTATGGGTCTCATTTCAGTGTCAATTGGTGGTTAAACTAACATGAGTAATTTAGCTGATCAATAATGGGCCATTTCAATTCAAATGAGTCAGTAACATAGCATAACAAATATGAATATCTTTAGGTAATACAAAATGTGAAGTGATCAGGTTATATTATACATCTTGACATGCCAGAACATGTCTTGGCAATGATTATGAAGTGGTCGTGGCCCCCGATGACAACCACCAGAGAAATTCGGAGGGGGGCGTTGCGCACAGAGGTGTTGAGGCCACAGCGGTGCTGCTCGAGGTCCTTATATAAACATTTGGAAGAGTTGTACCGTAACCAAAAGTACCAAATTTCACAAACTTTCGTACATAAATTTCACAAACTTCCGCCTCACATCCAAATTTGACAATCACCTTTAGACAAAAACAATTAATGGAAAGCATTAGAAACTTAATATCAGTAATATTCAATGTTATTCCACTAAGATGCTAGAGCATGGAGAGAGGAACCACTGGGAGCAAACTAAGAGTAGTCAAAGGACCTAAACATAGCATCATCAACGGGTGGCATGACAAAGTTCACCACATGAACGGGATCCAACTCAGAACCAACAGCAGGAACATGATGATTTCTTTCCTCCATAAATGCATTTTGCCTCCTTGTTTCTTGGGCCAAGGATTAGGCTTGATGGCTCACATCATTTGAGTTCTTTCCCATATCCCATAATCTCTTGAAAACTTGGCATCCCCTTCAATGGGAGCAAGACCACCTGAAGAACTGGGGCGCGATGAGGAGGCACCATGAGCTGGATCATGTTTTGCCTTGGTCCTACCCTCCCGAGGCATCATCTCAGGAATATCAAGAATACGCCCACGAAACTGGAGCTTGGAGGTATCTATGCGAATTCATTTGCTACTCTTGTTCAAAGGAGCTGGCACAACATGATCATTGAGGTTCTGAATGTATTGGGCAAAGTTAGGGTCATGCACTTGCGAACAGACATTCTTAGCTCATTATAGATGAAGTCACATCTGTCAATCTTCTGGAGGTTGTTAGGGCGTCAATAGACCATGAGGTTGATGTGATAGGAACAACAGTCACAATTGTTTCCAGACTTGCTCACGAGGTTCTCACGGAATAACTTTGCCAACGTGTGATAGTACAAGTACATGCCTGAGATATCTAGAGGACCATGATCAGGGTTCAGAGGATAGCAGAAGGCAAGCTCATTGTAGTGAAAGCAGTCTTTGGAATGAATCTTGTAGCCATTAGCCCGGCCACCACCATAACCCAAGGCCTCACAGAAAACAGCATAAGTGCAAGTATACTGCTCAATCCTTGTCATCCAGATCATAGTACGCGAAGGATCATCATGAAAGTAAATAGTGTAGTGAAACTGGTGAATAAGGTCCGGGCAGTACTTAACCCTAATGCACACAAGATCAAGAATACCCTGCTTCTGCAAGGCTTCATCAATGAAGCTAAAATATGAGGTGTTGTAGAGCTTGAGATGGTCTTCATTTAGAGCTTTGGGCATCACAACATTGCCATTCTTCTTACAATCTGGATTGTTATAGAAGTCATCCCAAAAATAGGCCTGAGTTTGAGTCCAAAATTGTTGATCATCATGAGTGTAAGTTCTCTTTTTGAAGTGATATTGATTTGTCTCCCTGAGAGACCTCCAAGCAGAAATAGGAAGATCAGCCACATTATCTTCTGGCACTTGTTCTACATAATCATCAACAGGAGCTATATCCTTGCATTTCCTATTTTTGCTAGAAATGGTCTTCATACTACGACCACCAGCACCAGGCTTGCCTTTGGAATTCGGAACACGAGAACTGGTGCACCACCTGGGGGCTGCTCAGTCCTTGGCTTCTTGGCAGATATATGCGCGCCATTACTATAACCACCTATGAATAAGCTAATAGGGAGATAGCAAAAGATAAGTACACATATCACCAGAAAAGGAGGCCAAGAGAGAAATTACGTTTATACAAGTGTTTTGGTGAAGATACGGAAATTTTGGGTGGGTCGATGGATCGATCAACAAAACTAGACGGACCGGCCAAAAGGCCGGCAGACCGGTCTAGCGACCGATAGAGATAGGCGACAAAGTCCCATAGTAATTTATAATTTAGCTCCCAAAGTAATTCAGCAAAAGGTTCTAGCTAATCAAGAATGAGTCATTTCTGTTCAGATGAGTCAGTAACTTAGCATAACAAGTATGAATATCTTTAGCAATTAATTGTTGTGCATATTAGTGCTCTTGAAAATGTGTAACCTATTGTTAGCCTTTGCTACAAAGGTAGTATTTTAAACTTTTTTATCTTATATTCATTTAGCACAACAAAACTGACATATTTTAACCGTTACCATACCTGCATTTTAAACTTCCACGGGATCTTTTGTTTGTGAAACACCAACATGATAATCTTGTTGCATATACCCTTTCGGTTCAACATTAAGTTCAATATCTATGCTGTTTTCCAGTGGTGCTGGAAAATAGATAATTGTTGATGGCCCGACCTGGTCAGTTAGCTCGCCACTCTTTTTTTTCTTTGATGGGTTTAGATTATTTCTTAGTGCATAAAAATTGATGAGTTTTCATTTTGGTGCTACCGGTGCATGGCATCTACATGAGAAAATGGACCAGCAACACCCGTAGACTTTTCAGCTGGCTTGTTAACCTCTTCAGTCGTTTTTGCTTCTTCCCTTCACCCAATTCAGCTCCTATTTCTGCTTCAACTGTCTTTGCTGACTTGTCCTCGGCTGCTTTTAAATTGGATTCTTCTGCACTCTTGGATTTTTTCAGTTGAAGCTGCCCTTTCTCCTGCTTCTGCATTTCCAAAAGATAGCTTCTTAGGGTTAGGAATTGCGCCGCAGGTTATTTGCCGCATCGAAGGATGTTGCGCAAAAATCAGCAGATGTTGTAGGTCAAACTAGGTTGATGTGGCAAATAACCTACGGGGCAATTCTTAACCCTGACAAAAGTCATATCTGGGAACTGCAGAAGCAGGAGAAAGGGCAGATTCAACTAAAAATCCAAGAGTGTAGAAGAATCCAATTTAAAATCAGCAGAGAACAAGTCAGCAAAGAAAGCTGAAGCAGAAATAGGAGTTGAATTGGGTGAAAGGAAGAAGAAAGAAACCACTTAAGAAGTTAACAAGCCAGCTGAAAATTCTACGGATGTTGCTGGTCCATTTTCTCATCTAGATGCCTCAGCACCAGTAGCACCAAAATTCAAACTCATCAATTTTTATGCGCGAAGGAAAAAACTAAACCCATCAGAGCAAAAGGAGTGGCGAGCTAACTGACTAGGGTGGACCATCAACAACTATGGATTCTCCTGCACCACTGGAAAACAGCATGGATATTGAACTTAATGTTAAACCTAGAGCATATGCAACATGATGATCATGTTGGTGTCTTAGAAACAAAGGATCTCATGGAAGTTTCAAATGCAGGTATGGAAACATTTATAATACGTCAGTTTTGATGTGCTAAATGAATATAGGTGAAGTTATCCAACAAATAAAAAGGTTCAAAATACTACCTTTGTAAAAAATACTAACAATATGTACACATTCTCAATAGCACTAACATACACAACAATTAGTAACTAAAGATATTCATACTTGTTATTCTAAGTTACCCATTCATTTAAATTGAAATGACCCATTCTTGATCAGCTAATTTACTCTATGAGTAATTTTGAACCTTTTGTTGAATTGCTCTGGGAGATAAATTATAAATTACTATGGGAGCTAAATTACTCTGGGCTTTGCCGTCAGTCTCTGCCGATTGCTGGGTCGGTCTGTCCAGCCTCCTGCCCGGTCCTATCGGCCAATCCACCGACCCGCCAAAAATTTCTATATGTTCACCAATACACTTGTATAAACATGATTTCTCTCGTGGCCTTTTTTTCTGATGACATGCGCATTTATCTTTTGCTATCTTCCTATTTGCTTATTCACAGGTGGCTCTAGTAATGATGTGCATATCTCCACCAAGAAGCCAAGGACTGAGCGCCCCCAGGTTGCCGCACCAGTTCTCGCGTTCCGAATACCAAAGGCAAGCCTGATGTTGGTGGTCGCAGTTAGAAGACCACTTCTAGCAAGAAGAGGAAAGGGAAAATTACATCTCCTGTTGATGATAATGTAGAACAAGTGCCACAAGATAATGTAGTTGATCTTCCTATTTCTGTTTGGAGGACTCTCAGTGAGACAAATCAATATCGCTTCAAAGAGAGAAGTTACAATCGTGGTGATCACCAATTCTAGACTCAAACCCAGGCATGTTTTTGAGATAATTTCTACAACAATCCAGACCGTCTGAAGAATGACACTTTTGTTATGCCCAAATCTCTAAATGAAAACCATCTCAAACTCTACATCACCTCAGATATTCGCTTCATTGATGAAGACTTGTAGAAACTGGGTATTCTTGATCTTGTGTGCATGAGGGTTGACTACTGCTCGGACCTTCCTTATTCGCCAGTTTCACTGCACCATTTACTTTCATGATGATCCTACGCGTACTATGACCTGGATGACAGTTACTGAGCAGTATACTTACACTTATGTTTTTTCTGTGAGGCCTTGGGTTATGGTGGTGGCCGGGCTAATGGCTTCAAGATTCATTCCGAGGACTGCTTTCACTACAATGAGTTTGCCTTCTGCTATCCTCCGAACCCTGATCATGGTTCTCCGATTATCTCAGGCATATACTTCTACTATCACACCTTGGCAAAGTTATTCCGTGAGAATCTTGTGAGCAAGTCTAGAAACACTAGCGACTGTTGTTCCTATCACATCAACTCATGGTCTATTGCCGCTCCGACAAACTCTAGAAGATTGACGGATGTGACTTCATCTATAATGAGCTAAGAAGGTCTATTCGCAAGCACATGACCCCCAACTTTTCCTAGTACATTCATAAGCTCATTGATCATGTTGTGTCAACTCTTTTGAACAAGAGTGACAAGAGAGTTCGTATGGATACTTTCCAACTCTAGTTTTGTGGGCGTATTCTTGATGTTCCTACGATGATGCCTCGGGAGAGTAGGACCAACGCAAAGCATTATCCATCTCATGGTGTCTCCTCATCACGCCCCAGCTCTTCACGTGGTCCTGCTCCCATGAAAGGAGCTGCCAAGTTTTTCAAGAGACTTTGGGATATGATCAAAAATTCAAATGATCCATGTCCTTGGGCCAAGAAAAAAAGAGAGAGAATGCATTTATGGAGGAAAGAAACCATCCTATTCGTGTTGTTGGTTCTGAGTTGGATCCCATTCATGTGGTGAACTTTGTCATGCCACCCATTGATAATGATATGTTTCAGTCCTTTGACTACTCTTAGTTTTCTCCCAATGGTTTCTCTCGCCCTGCTCCACCATCTTAGTGGAATAACATTGAATATTACAGATATTAAGTTCTTAATACGTCCCATTAATTGTTTTTGTCTAAAAGTGCTTAGCAAATTTGGATATGAGACAAAAGTTTGTGAAATTTATGTATGCAAATTTGTAAAATTTGGTACTTTTGGTTACGGTACAACTCTTCAAAATGTTTATATAAGGACATCGAGCAGAACCGCTTTGGCCTCAGCGCCTCGATACTCAACGCCCCCCTCCGAATTCCTCTGGTGGTTGTCGTTGTGGCTGTGTTGGGCAGCCTTCGAAGGACCACGACCACTTAATACCACTTAATAATCGTTGCCAAGACATGTTCTGGCATGTCAAGATGTATAATATAACTGATCACTTGACATGTTTTAGTACCTAAAAATATTCATATTTGTTATGCTAAGTTACCGACTCACTTGACTTAAAATGGCTCATTCTTTATCAGCTAAATTACTCATGTCAGTTAAGTTATCCACCCATTGACACTAAAATGACCCATAATTGTTTAGCTAAGTTATCTGTTCTTTTTCTAGGCTTCTGGTTTATCATTTTTAAATCTTGCATACTGCCATTTATGAGAATACAATGTAGTGCCTAATTCTGTTCAAGGTAGGGGAAGGGGGTTTTATAGTCCGGGAGGAAAAGTGTCGTTTTAGCAAAGGCCGCAACGCAGCTAGCGGCGATAAGCGGGCCAGCCGGTCCACCGCCCGGTCAAACCGGCTCAGCAGCCGGTCGCGAGGGTGAGACAGGTCGGTCAACCGGCACGGAACCGTGACCCGGGCTGGCCCGACCAGAGGCCGCCGGACATGGCGCCAGGAAGTGACCGGGCCGGTGCTGAGACCTGCGGCGGTTGCCACAAGCTTATAGCCCGCTCTACACCAGGATGGTTTTGGCGCGAAGGCCAGTTCTACCAGCATCCACGCGGGTTGCGTCGATCACCGGTCCGGTCACGCCGGCTGACACGCCGGTTTGGTTTGACTCGGCGACGATGCCCATCCTGCATCATCGTTTTCGACTCGATGATGATGACCAATTCGAGAGGCGCCAGGTCCGGGACTAGGCTCCGTCGAGCTGGGACTGGGAGGTGCTAACTTTGGGGGGGGGGGGGGGCACAACTTGGTGAACAATCCGGGTCCCGTCATTGACCTGGAGATTCTTTGGTGGCAACCAAGTGGTCCAAGAGCGGTGCAGAGGGAGTCGGTCCCAGAGTAGCTGGTACGTCGTTGTGTCAAGGACCAGGTCGAGCACGTCCGTCGCTGTATATACTAGATGACACCCCGCATCGTTGCAACGGGAATTTATAGAAACTATACACTTGCGTGCATACAAACCATTGAATTTAAGAATGCTACGACACAAAATCTTATGTTATGTGAAGCAAATATATATGGCGTAATAAACCTCAACTGAGAGATAGATAGTTAATTCTTCCGTCGTTGACCTTCCTTTAGAAACTTCGATTTGCAAAGTTGCGCCGTTTTTTAGCTCGGATCATTTGGGTACCACACTGTTTGTTGCTTTGTAGGTAGACCAAATGATTACATGATTCTGAATTTCTGACTGAGTTTTATATGAACCATCGTCGAAGTAATCTTGATTTTTTACAGTTTTACAAATTGATTTTCTAGCATGTGGTGGGCCTTTCTAACATGGCATCAGAATCTGAAAACATATATATTAAGATTTAATATATGTGAACATAGCCTTCCCATACGGTAATTTGTAGCTAGAAGATTGCCATTAATTAATTTGCATGTGTGGAAAAAATAGTAACACCGTGTGACATATGGCTAGGCAACAAGAGAGTTTTTGTTAGACGAAGTACCTAGTCTTGTTTTTGTACTCGTGCAGCAAGCAAGGATATACTTTTGAAGATCTGTTTGCCTCCAGCAGTCCTCAATTAATACAATGGTCCAATTTGGAGGATAAGCACCCAGATTAAACAACCCCAGGAGATATTCAAACTTGATAATAGTTGGAATAACTGGACATGCACAGATGGATACATGATGTCACCTTCAAGTAATGTGTCAGCATAAACCCATTAGGCAAAATGTTCTGTAAAACAAAATGTATTAGGCAAGGAGAAGACATAACTGCATCACAGGAATTAAATAGGTGGTATGATCACAATCTTGAAGTAACTCAAGGGAGCAGGCATCACGCTGCCGAATAAACAACCGAAAAAAAGATCAAAGGTGCATCAAAAAGGATGTGATGATGTCTGGCCAGAATCCCATCCAACAATTTACTGGCTAAGAATACAAAGGGGATTAGCGACCGGGGTGATGACTGCTGAATGTTACCTTTTTTGCGGGTTGGTAAATGTTACCAACAGATGGTGGGTGGGAGGCCGCGCTACTGATCCAGACTGATGACAATGACGACCAGCACCATATGGAGAGAGGGATTTTGCAGCGGGTGGAGATTTTGGGTCGATTTCGTGAGCAATCCTTCGTGGACTGGTGGACTCCCCTTCGATTTCGGGCTGAATTCTTGTAACGTACTCCTTCGTCGGGTAGAGTATTGGCTGCATATATGATAGAGGAGGCGATGGAGAAGAGGAACAGAGCAGTCTCAAGATTTGTTTTCACCAAGGCGCAGCCACAAAGATGAACCGATGAATAGACCATTAACGGAAAACTAAATGGGCTTTGCCTAGTGCCGGCCCCACGTTGGTAGCCTGTGGAAGAGCCACACATTGGGCTGAGCAAATAATAGGGGTGACGTGGAGGCACAACTCAAAGAAATCATCTAGTGGGGACTCCTATTTAGATATAGAAGATTCTGACCCGATTTTTTATTACTCGTTCTGCAGAGAGCTTTGCTCTTGGTTCAGAGCTTTTGGAGACCTGTGTTTTTCTGTCACGAATTATAGATGAGTTTACAATGACCGTCATGTTACTTTGCATGATTCTGTGAACGGGCTGATCACCATCTGGAGATCAACCACTTTGTGTGCTTTTTTGACAAGTGCAAGCCGCTCGTTGTGCAATTCATTGTCACTTTAATGTTCTCTTCAGCAGATCAGTCACAATGTATGTTGGCGATTTTATTTGACCGATTAACATTAGCAAAAAAAAATGTTTAACGTTGGCCTTCTCACTTTTGGATAAATTTTAGTGGAAAATATGTCAGCATCCTAAGCAAAGTCTAAAATTCTTCATGATAGTTTTTTTTTAACAATAAAGGCCCCGAGGGACCCGGAAACTACATTAATAAGGCGGTGGGTACAAATCAACAGAAAGGATCTGAGTGGTACCCACTATGTACACACAAGTCCTTGATTTTACAAATCGCACCCTAGAAAAGATTGTGCCGGCCCGCTGGACGCAACTGAGCCCTAGATCTCTGCCGTCGTGCCTCCAGATGCGGCCGCTCCAAACGCCACCGGGGACGGAACCACTTGGGACGCCGGAGACACCAGACTCCACCGCATCTGAGCCGAAGATCCTCTGGTCGAGCGCAACAAGGCCAAACTTGTGGCCAAAGATAGCGGCGACGCCCCGCCGCTTGGAGATTGCTGCAAAGTGCGCAGTTTCCAACCGCACCTAGGACCACCGCTAAAAGCCAGCAGCGAAGATGCCAATCTCACCCTCTCCCTCGCCGCCACGACCGGCCAAGAGGTTGAGATCCACAGCCCCGCCACAGTGAAGGCGGTGCAGGCGCTTATTCGGGAAGCCATCCGCCGAGCAACAACACACCATCCTCCCCTATGAAGGTACAACAGAGAAACTCGAAGGAAGACCATCCGAGCACCCGAGCAGGAAGACCATCCCAGCTCCCTCCCCACCAGCGCCCCAACCACCTTCCAACCCCTAGCCCCTCGCCGCCAAGGCCGGTCGGCAAAGAGGGAGAAAGGAGAGGTTATGATCTGTCCTTCGTAATAGTTACAAGTGCTAAAAACAAATAAAGGTTGTACGAATATCCATAAAAGAGCGCGCACACGCGACCATGGAAGGCCAACGGCTATGATCTGTCAGGAAATAAGCACAGACCTAACGAAGAAACCTATTATCAAGCGCTCTCCATCCAGATATAACTGATTTGGATGTGTTAGATTCAAACGTATCTATACACTAAAATATGTCTAGATACATTCGAATCTAGACAAACTCATGTTAGTTATTTCTAGACGGAGGGAGTACAATAATACATACCATGTTTCAACTGAAATAAGTAGAAATGAAAACCGAATTACAAAAGGTGCAGTTAAGAAAGAGTCTGGAGCAAACTCAAAATGACTACTCCCTCCGTTTCAAAATATAAGAACTTTAGCTTTGTTAAATGAGTATATCTAAACCCTTTTTATTGTGTAGGTTTACTTTAAACCTAGATAAACCCACACACTAAAAGAGGTCTAGATACACTCTTTTCACAAAGTTAAAACATCTTAAATTTTGAAACGGAGGAAGTAATTGTGTACTTCATTCATCAAATCATGCGCTAGGGAGCAGTTTCCTTGGTAACAACCCTAAAAAAAATTGCATTTTGGAGGAGCTCAAGGAAGAAAAGGCAGTGTGGATACATTATGTATTTGATGTATTCTGGACGCTGCCAATACTTGAGGTACTTGAGATACCTGATAAATGCCTCATCCTCAAAGTAGCGATTCTGCGCTAGATCTGCTTGAACAAAACAAATAATAGATAATGACATCTCCCATGCAGAACTTAGTTCATTAGATACTTCTAGGCAGCAATCGGTGGCTGGTTAGTCCAAACCAGCCATCGCCCTATTAGGAAAATATCCATCAGTCTCACCAACCCCTAAACGGAAAGAAACTAAACCAGCGTCCGGCACGCGTTGGACCAAAAGTTCCTTCCCAAGCGTGCTATCACAGGCCTTCCGCGCCAAAACCCAAAATGCACTAGCTCCAACGACCCCTCACAGACCACGTGACACCCACCATCCTCTCTCTCTATCTTATTCTTTCTCTACAACACAGAACCTATGTTTACTCTCCTTCACATCTCCATTAAACCTGTAGTTTTCTTCAGATTATCAAAAAGCAAAAAAAAATGAAAACTGAGTAGCAACTATGCAGATCATGAGAAACAACCTAGAAATTCTAACAACTATAATACAGTAGCATCTTAGCAGCAACTATGCCACCTAAAAAAACAACTACATAGGTCGTGAGTAGTAGCATAAGAATTCTAACATCAACTATGTGTGCATCTTAACATAAATTGTAGATCCTAAACAACAACCTAGGAAGTCCAAACATAAATTGTACGTGCGTCTTAACAACTATGTAGATCATGAGCAGCAACTGTTTATGGGATGGATGCTAAGCCCTTCCCTGAAGCACCATAAGGTAAAACACCGGTTGTGCAAAGTCATTTTCGTCGTGTGACACTCCCTCTGCGCATAAGGAAAAAACACCACTTGATTAAATGGTACGAGCAACTTAACTTACAGGAATAAATAGCAAACTTGGTTTTTTCGACCAGACCAAATTAAAATCGTACAAGCACCTTAATTAAACAGGAAGCAAGCTTGCTTAAAAAAGACCCATAGAAGTACTAATTTTGCTTATACCCTAGCCCTTACATGAGTCTCTAGAATGCCTATAACCCCCTGAAAAAGTCACCCCATCTGGTTGCGTGTAACAACTATTATATAGGATACCTGCAACTTATGTCAATACCTGCAACATAAGTTGCATTTGTTTATGCAAAGAGTTGCTTCTAGCTATCTCTAAGTTGAATGTGGGTGTGAAATTAGTTTCTCATACTTCTTAGTAAGGAAATAAATCCCTAAGTTGCTTGTGTATGTGAGCTTAGTTGCATTTGTTGGACAACAAAATTGCTTACTAGGAAATGGCATGTGGAGAAACCAAGTTTGATAAGAAATCATTATCAACTTAGTTGAAGATGTTTCTGAATTTGCAGGCGCAGTTGACGAAAAGGCTTATGCAGTGGGGAGACGAAATGTCACATGCTGGTAAAGAAGTGCTTATAAAAGCAGTCGCCCAAGCTCTACCCACATACCTGATGGGAGTCTTCAAGCTGCCCATGTACGTTTGTGATGATTTAACACGGATGGTTTGAAATTATTGGTGGGGGTCGTCTAAAGGAAAGCGCAAAACTCACTGGATTTCATGGGAGCGTTTGACATGCACAAAACAACAAGGTGGATTGGGGTTTCGAGATTTTAGACTGTTCAACCAAGCAATGCTAGCGAGGCAAGCGTGGCGTCTTCTCACTAAACCGGAGAGTCTCTGGGCCCAGGTCTTGAAAGCTAAGTATTATCCAGCAGGCCGACTAGAAGATACGGTCTTTACAGGAAACTCTTCATCATCGTGGCAAGCAATTGTTTATGGGCTTGAGCTTCTGAAAAAAGGTCTGTTGTGGTGGATTGCTGATGGTAAATTGGTACGTGTGTGGCGTGATCCGTGGATACCACGACCCTTTTCTTGGAGACCAATTTCCCAGCAGAAGAACTGCAAATTGCGGCGGGTGGCAGACTTCATTGATGATCATGGTGATTAGAATCATAGTCTCCTCTGCAAATACTTTCTGCAGGTTGACATTGATGCCATACTAAAGATACAACCGTCACCTAAAGCAGGGGAGGACATCCTAGCTTGGGCGCCCGAGAGATCCGGCACCTTCTCAGTGCGCAGCGCCTATCGGCTTGCGAAGGAAGAAGCGGACCGACCAACTACAACCTCAGCAAGCAGGGCACCAGATGGTACACGTGCCATTTGGAAGGCATTATGGAGGTGCCTGCTCCACCTAAGGTTAGGATGTTCTCTTGGAAGTTGTAACCAAATCTCTTGCTACATGGGAGAATAAATGTAGAAGAAAAATTGAGACTACTAATACATGTGCCATATGTGGCATGGAAACCGAGACTACGTTTCATGCTTTCTGCAGATGTCCGATGGCGAGAGACCTCTGGAACGCCATGGAAGAAACCTGGAAGCTTCCGGTGGTTGATGATATGTTCAACACCGGCTCAGAATGGCTCCTTCATCAGCTGGATCGAAGCACCGAGACGGAAGGGTTGATGTTGCTTATGACCCTCTGGCGTATCTGGCATGTCCGGAATGAAGTGGTACACCACAAGCCTCCACCACCAATTGAAGCTTCAAAGCGATTCCTATGCAGTTATCTGAACTCATTGTTAGGCATCAAGCAACACTCTAGGGCTGACAACGTCAAAGGGAAGATGATAGTCAACTATGATCAAGCCAAGCTGAGTGGAAAGGATGTAGCGCAGACATCAGTGACCCAAGTTTTACCTAGACGTTGGTCCAGACCTCCAAACGGAACTATCAAGTTAAATGTGGACGGGTCCTTCTCAGCAATTGCAAGCAATGGAGGGACAGGAATGGTGGTGCGAGACCACAATAGAGCAATCAAACTCTCAGCATGCAGATTTCTGGAATCGTGTATGACACCACTTGAGGCGGAGCTAGAGGCTTGTAAAGAAGGAATTGGACTTGTGCTCGAATTTTTTAATGAGCCCTGCATAGTAGAGATGGATTTCCCTGAAGCTATTTCCATGATCAAAACGGCAGGAACTGACCGATCGACATACACTTTCATAGTACAGGAAATAAAAAGGTTGATGTGTTCTAGACACAACATCCAACTGATTTCCATCCATCGTGATGAGAATAATGTAAGCCATACTCTGGCAAACTTTGGCAGAACAAACACTAGGACCATGACATGGATTGGTTCTGGGCCTGTTGGTGTGTTGGAGACAGGGCAGAGATTATCTCCCCTACGTGAGTAATATATTTCAATTTCGCAAAAAAAAACTTAGTTGAAGATGTGTGATCAACTTAATTAGATTGTAAAAGTAACTTAACTATGTTACCAAAGCAACTTGATAAAAAAAGTATGGATCTAAACAACACAAGGGCAACCATGTATATCTGGAAAGGCCAATTTAATAAGGGAGCTGTATGCAACCTAGGCTAACACATGTGATCAACTTAATTAGATGCTAAAAGCAACCTGAACCACTTTGATAAGAAATCAGTATGCAACTTAAGCAAACAAGTGCGATCAACTTAATTAGATTTGAAAAGTAACTAAACTATGTTGGCAAAACAACTTGATTAAAAATAAGAATGGAGCAATATACAAATTTGTCTAAGACATTTTGATCACCTTAATGAGATGCCAAAATTGAATTAATTATGTTGGCAAAAACAACTTAGAAGGATGAAGTGGAACAACTAAACTACATCAATGGATGTGCATAAACCAACTTAATCATGAAACTAACAGAACCATAAATAAGCATGAAAGTAAAACTGAACATAAAGAGAAAATCTAGCCATGGTGAAGTAGTAATTATATGGACTTTGACTCCAAACTGATTCAACCTATTCTCATAGTTGTGAGCAGAGTAAATAAATGTAGACAACATTACAACAATGTATATGCGACTTAGTTGGTGGGTGTGGTCAATAAAATCTAGCTGCGTTGGTATCTTATAGTTTCGTGAACTAAACACCATGCAGTAGGTATCTTAGCATTAAAAGTAGGCCAAAATTAGAAGTACCATCATCTTCCAGTGTAATACCAACCATTTATAATCAGCAGCATATTTAAAATGTGCATTCAAGGATGAAGAGCCGAGCGGGTTTAACCTTTCAAAGAGAAAACCAAAAATTGTTACAGTACAAAGCAGACATTCATTTTATGATTTTCATTGTGGATCACAAGTTACCATATTTTAACCACAATAATCTCCTAGCGCATAGTGAAGCGAAGTAGACAACTTAACAACAATTAGTCGATATTTAATGGTAGACAACTTAGCAAAAATTTGTAGGCAACTTAATGGTAGTCAATACGCAACTTGACAACAACCAGTAGACAACTTGACATTGGAATTGGACAACTTTAAAAATGGAAAATAATATCAGATTTCGATGCATGGATTTACTTTAACACAAAACAACAAAGATTGATATCTCACCAGATCTACAACTTAATAGCAACCCGTAGGACAACTTAGCATCAACCTATATCCACATGCCACGTGTCACAGAAAGTTTAGATAATCAACTTGATGGATCACATCAAACCCTTTTTTCATAGATTATGTAGAAATTACCATTATAAAAATGCACTAATTACTAATGAGACCTAGAAACCCTTAGAACTTCTGGATATACATATCTATAATATGCCCATGTTCTACCCAATATGATTAGGACAAGTGCCACATGTGATTACATTCACCATGGAACTGCAAACTAAGGAAATAAGCCCGATACATCTTATGGGCCAGGTATTAACACAACAAGATGAATCCATACTACCTCAGACATAAAAAGGACATGGATTACTTTCTATAATATGAATCACATATATCTAAGGGCTCGTGTGTAGAGTCTTACCTCATATACTCGATTTAGATACCCCCATCTCCGTTCTTCGTCATCAAGCTCCACGCCCCTCACCAGTAGGTCGCTCCCCATCCACGTGCACCAGACACCTCTCAGTTGTTGTGCTCCCTCCCTCGCTCTCCCAGGACAAGCTCGGCGCACTCTCGTGTGTGTCTTGATCTCTGGCTACGAGCTTGACATGAATACAAACTTAAGGGGATGAGATAAACAACTTAGGCAAGTGAAGCAGGAACAAGGATATTGCGACAAAACAAAACTTTAAAAACTGAGCAGTAAAACAACTTAATTAAGGGTACGCGCAACTTAGTTACCGGGGATAATAAACTTAGCTAAATTAACTAGCAACTCTATTAAAAGTAAAAATGTGGACATGAACACCGTTGTATGGTTACCCCCTTGTAAAACAAAACAAGCCCACCAAGAAAGTTCATGTATGTTAGAAAGACGGGCTTACTACACACTAAGCAGCTTCATTAATGACCTAAAACAACTTGTCATGTATATGGCAAATAATTTCCATTCGAGAGAAAAGAAGGGTTCCTATACAAACATCTCTGCATGAAAAATCCCTACTTCTCCTGATTGCGCATCAAACTAGCACGTACATGCCCCCGAAAAAATGCCTAGATGTACCCATATGATTAGGACGAGAAACACCACTACATCGGCTAATGAGCGTATAGTGCACAGCACAACAAATTGCTCCAAGCCCAAAATTGGATGGAGATCAGACTGGGATTCCACATTACCGGGTTCGAACTAGATTAGATCCCTAAAACTACGGTAATAAAATCGTGCGTTCATGGAGGGATCTGCGCAGATGAACTCACCTCCTATACACGTGGTCGAAATACGTTCACCGCTGCCCTCCCTCGCCGTGATTCAGTCACCGCGGCCGAGCATCCCGGCATCCGTGCGGGATCGCTCTCTGTCGCCAAGCTCCTCGTCCTCACGTGCGAGACACTCGCTGCCATTGAGCACCCACACACTCCTGTGTGCGGCCGCGCTCTCCGCTGCCGAGATCCCCGTCGTCGTGTGCGAGACGCTCACTACCGCCAAGCACCTCCGCACTCCCACGCGGGGCCGCTCTTAGCTGCCGAGATCCGCGCGGCCGTCCGTGAAAATCTCACCGCCGCCAAGCACCACCCGCTCTCCGTCTTTGAGCTCCACACGCTCGCCCGCGCCGCCGCCGATGTCCCCCGCACCTTTCAGCTCGCGACCCTAGCTACAAACTGAAATCGAATGGGGAACGATGGTTCGGGAATCGGGAGAGACAGAGTGGGGCGGGATCACCCATATGCGGTCGTCGGAAACACGTGCGATCGAGGCATGATGGAACTGATCGGACAGCTACGAATCGATGGCTCGATGTAACAAACTAGCCACCGTTCACTTTTTAGCGTTTGGAAAAAAAATGGAGGAAAATATACGTGTCCGGTCCGGTTACTTTGGACTGAGCTTCATATACACGCGACCACGTGTCGCTCACCGATTCCAAGTCTCCAACGCCATAGCCATGAAGCACGTCTGTGGTACCAATCCGAACCATCCAATGGAAATCTTAAACGCAGTACCACCATTCGACATACAGCTCTTGCCTCGCTGCTTGGCATGCATCCACGCGCTTCCCTTTGAGTCCGACTCCACCTCGGCGACCTCCCACTCATTATAAGTCTAGCACCGTTGTGCATGAACGAGGCCTTCTCTCGCTGAAACCTCAGCAACCATCGCACCATGCCTGCTCTAATGGCGCAGCGCCAGCGCTCCTCCGTGATGCGCAACGAGATCCTCCATGAGCTCGAGCACCGCAGGGTGGCCATCAATATCGCCAACGGGAGAGTTGTCAAGAAGTCCTCTGCGGCTCAGCCGCCGGCGCGCCCGATCTGGTCCGTCACGGGCGCCGCGGGTGCGACCCTGGAGCTCGGAAACGCTTCGAGAGAAGCAGGGCCGGCTCTATATTTTTCGGGGCTTTTGGGCGAAGTCGAAAAAAGGGCGTCTAATGACAATATATATGTATGTATAACTAGATATTAGGCTATATATGTGTCAATTTCACTAGCAAAATATTTAAAAGCATATAACCACACGTTCATAGTCAAGATGTTTATAAATAATTGTTAAACACTAAAGCATTCTAATATTTAGATAGAAAAAATAAAAATGGTAGAAAAATATAACAAGTATTCCATGCTAGCGAATACCTTAAAAAAACAGCCTCCAATGAGATCATCGACAATTAAGCTTCAGTGCTTCGAAGAAAGCTTCTTCGTGCATTTCTAGATGAAAAATCATCGAGGACACTATCAAGATTAATGTTGTCTAGACAAATTTTTGCATTTGTTCTTCTCAATACAACACGTAGCTAAGTCATTCAATCTGTCTTGTAACATAGTTGACCTCAAACAGTTCTTCAGTAGCTTTATTTTAGAGAAACTTCTTTCAGGTGAAGTCAAAAGGATCCGATAGCCGACTGAGACATTTGGATAGCAATCTACGGTTGTAATGAATTGAAGAATCTCATGCGCTGATATAAAATTATTTGGCAAGGTTATTTGCAACACCTTTAACTCAGAGAAAAAATCATCAAGATCGACATCACATAAACCTTATGAGTAAAAGTTTCTGCAAAAATAGTGCAAGATTTTCGTAGATTACTATCATCCATGGACTTCAGATTCTTTGAGTTGAATAAGAAACCAAACACCTTTTCAAATTCCTTCAGCTGCTCAAATCGACTATTCAATGAAGCAATTGCAGTGTCAACAATAACAAGAAAGTAAGAAACTCTGAAAGATTCAATAGCTGACAACTGTAATTCTTCTTCCTCATCATTGATTTCATCAAAATGCTTCTTCCTTTTATTTTGACGTTTTGTACGAAATTGTGGCTCCATGTCCATAGAAGATGCAAGGTTTTTGGCACTTTCAATGCTAGTATCAAATCCTTCAACTCTGAACTTCTGAAAAAATTCAATGACTCCTTCAATGTGTTTGACAGTAGCATCAATGCACACAATTTTTTCTTGTAACTTCTTGCTCACCATATTTATTGAAAATAAAACCTCATGCAAAATAACCATACCAACTAAAGTCTCAAATTTCCCAAGTGCTTTGTATAAAGGTTGAGCATCACTAACCGTAGCTGGATCATCAGTAGAAGCCTCCTGTAGTTTCTTCAAAGTTGATTTTACTTGGACAGTTTGGAACCTTATAGGTTGCACACTCTTTATTCGACTCTCCCAACGAGTATCCGACAATGGTTTGAGAGTCATATTTGGAACATTATCAAGCAAAATCTTCCACCTCTTAGTAGAACGTGCAAACAATACATATATACGCTGGATAATACCGAAGAATGAAATAGCTTATTCGCATGATTTCGCCATATCACAAAGAGTGAGATTGAAACTATGACATGCACATAGCATATATAATGCTTTCGGGTTTACTGTAAGCAAACGATTTTGAACACCTTGTTTTTCCCCTTCATGTTGGAATCATTGTCATAACCTTGTCCCCTCACATTAGCAACATCCAAGTCAAGAGCATCCAATGTATCCAACAATACATTAAAAAGATCCAATCATGATGTGTCATCAACCTTTATGAACCCTAGGAAAAACTCCTCCACTCTCGGGATATCAGTTGATATATCGACACAACGCATAATTAGCGTCATTTGTTCTTCATGGCTCACATCCGGGGTACAATCCAAGATAACAGAGAAATACTTGGCATCCTTAATGATCTTTAACATAACCTTTCTCACAACATTGGCAAGGAGCGATATCAACTCATTTTGAATGTTGTGGCCAAGATAATGATGATGAATTTCATTGTTTTGAATGCGCCTAATATGTTCTTGCATCACATGATCAAATTCAGCAATCATTTTAACCATGCCTAGAAAATTTCCATTACTATCTTGATACAACTTCTCATTTGACCCTCGAAAGGCCAAATTATGTTTTGCAAGAAACTTCACTACAACAACTATTCTTTGCAAAACCTGTCGCCAACACTCTTTTTCTTTTGCAACCAACCGTTACATGTCATCATCAATTGTTTTCTTTTTGCTTAACCTCAACCTTAGTTCATTCCATGTATTCATGTTTGTCAAATGCTCAACACTCTTCTCATGATCTTTGAGCCTTGGACTAAGACGCTGCCAATCCCTCAATCCATCAGATGCTAGCAAGGACTTATTATTATTTGATTTGAACAACTTGCAGCAAAAACAATGAACTTTGTCCACCTGTTTGGAGTAAACCAACCACTTTCTATCAACAACCTCACAATTGGCTAACTTTCTGGAGTAGTATTCATAAGAAAAATGTCTACCTTTATCATCCGTAGGGAACTCCAAACCCAATTCTCTCATAGGCCCCTTTTCAATTAAAATATCCCTTTTGCAATTATCAAGATTATCCCATATTCTAGGATCATAGATTGATGAAAGAGAATCATCTTGTTCATCACTATTAGGAGCATCTGCATGGCAAACAAAAGTTGTAATTAATTACTTACTTACACTTGGAAAAATTGACGCTAGTTAGTTATTTACCATTTTACGGGGATTGTTCATCACCACTAGGAGCATCTTGTTCTCCCCCTATTGTGCTCATTAACATCAACATTAACATCAACATCAACATCTGCATGGCAAACAAAATATTATAATTAATTACTTACTTACACTTGGAAAAATTGACGCTAGTTAGTTATTTACCGTTTTCCAGGGATTGTTCATTGGCCTCAAGATCTGCATTTGAATTATTCTCATCATCTTCTCCAAGATCAGATTCTTGCCTTTGAGTATTATTGTTGACATCAACACTACTTTTTGTTGGAAAAAACTTTTTTAAAGCACCTCTTTGTGAATTAATAAGTTGATTCTCTCTCTTTCTTTTCCTCTTTTTCGCAGCACCCGATAATTGTTTCCCCATCGTAACACCTATTACAGATTGTAATCTTAAAAATTATAACCCTAATTGACTATGACTAATTGAGGGATTAATTAGAACTTAGAAGGATTAGATGATGAATTAATTAGTAGGATTAAGAGGAAACTTACAGAGTTACAGAGGGCACCTAGGGCAGAGAGAGCAGCACTACAGACAACAATTCAATCAGTCAATTTTTTTATGGAGAGAGAGAAGCACTGCAACAGAGTAGGGCAGATGATACTAGGCACCGGGGCCGACAGGCGAAAGCAGCACTGTAGTAGACGGCGATAGCAGCACTACAGTCTACAGACAGGGACGACCGGACGGGCGAGGGCCTGCGAGGCTGCGTCGTCGCGACTCCGCGTCCACGACTGGGTGAGAGGGTCAGAGGGCAGAGGCGACAAACGATGAGACGGGACGGGTCAGTGCTTTCACGATCGATCGTCTATCGATCCAAATTCCAGACGGGATCGGATCAATCTCTTCTCCCTCTCCTGATCGGCCCAGGGATCGATCTCCCTCTCCCTCTCCTGGGCCTGCTAGCTGCATAACAATTCTTGGCCCCCCCTGGCCTGGGCCCTTGGCGGTTGCACAACCCTGCCATGGGCCAGAGCCGGGCCTGGAGAGAAGGACTTGCAAAGTAGTGCCCTGCCGCGCCACTACACCCACGCGTGCTTATCCCGACCGGAGCACCCAGTGCTGACACTAAGAAGATCGCCTACCTGGACCTAGGAGAAGCTCCAAAGAGGTGCACTGCACCGCGGCGCCGAGAAGGGTTGATCCCTTCGACCATGAAGGTGGCCAAGTCCGCTGCCCCGACGGCATTGATCCCGGACACGTCAGCTACCTCCACGAAGCTGCCCGCATCCGGAGCAGAGCCAGAGTACATGAAGAAGCCCGTGTCGACACCGATCCAGTGGCCGGGATCTTCATCAATCACGGTGAAGAAGGGTGATGACTGCAAGTGCACAAACCAATTGTAGCTAGTTTTAAAGTAAAGATATCAGACCCACAGAGAGCTATTGATAAAGGTCTTTATACCCCTCATTACTCTCTACCAAATTATACTTATAAGTTGTCTTTGATCTCAAGTAAAGGGTGTTTGGAAGGTTTATGAATGATTGCAGAAACGTAATTAAAATAAAAAAACAAGTAACAAGTTTGTGTGAAAGCATGGTTCAACTCAATAGGGCTAAAACGTTCTCAGGGATGTAGGATACACCACTAGCATAGTATTATTGTCATATGTAATCAAGATAATATACTCCTTGTGTCATGATATGTGTGGAGAGAGACCCATAATAAGATGTTCACTACAAGGCTCATAGGAAGCCACTTTGTTGAGACAAGAGTGGGTTCACCTCTAAATAACCACTACGATGTCTAAGAGCATTCACCCATACAAACCACCGCAATTAAGGGTTTTCCCGTGGATATCGTAATTAGCTTAAGGAGTCCCTCTTTAATCCTCCTTTGACCATGTAGGTTACGAGCCGGTGCCAATCTATCATGGGGCATTCCGGGTACACTTCCAAGACACGTTCAAAGGATTTCTCCCTCCCTTTAGTCCCGAAGGCAAATGATATGTGGCCGACTACACATACCATCTAGAGATAGAGATCAAACAAATCATAATTATATTGTAGACAAGCAAGTCATACGGACACAAGAATAGATCATCTTTATTAAAAGTTCATAATGGTGCTAGGATTTCTCCATCTCCCTAAGAACAAAGGAACTACTCACTCATGAAAGCAATCAACAACATCATCATAATCAAATGAATGGATAAAAGTACGAAGGTAGATCTAATGCAAACCACAATTGGATCTGGAATTATAACGAGATCTAGTGGATGAAAGATGGGAGTCGTGGTGGTAATGGAGATGTAGCGGTTGATGATGAAGATGATGATGCGTTGTCCTCCAATGATCCGTGAAGCAACTGGGATTTTGCCCCAGCCAAGTTCCTCCTTAAGACCCTCTCGGATGTGGTTTTTCGTGGTTTCTGGTGGCTATGAATGTTGGATCCCACTCTCGTCTTCGCTAGGAGAAAGTATTTGATGAGGCGGACGTGATGGCGTGTGGTACGGGCGGGATCCGCCCATACCAGTGGTCGTTATCGTTACTAGCGCCTTCTCTTTGTTTAGTATTCTTCCAGGTGTGAAGGTAAATTCATAAAATGACTTTTATCACTTAGAAATATCATATAATTACACAATATGATAGCTCTAATTGATATGTTCATATATGACTCCATGATTTGGGATCCTGTTGAAACAAGAACAAAATAGCGCGTATAGACACAGTGAAATACAAAGATCCCTACTCTATTTATGCAAAAACAAATGGTAAATATGCTTCAATTTTGGACTCATCAACTCCCCCAAGCTAGGCTCTTGCTCGCCCCCGAGCAAGATGGTGGTTTATGGACAAGATCATCATGTTCATGAGACACGAGTCGTTACAATAAATGAGATAGAAATTGAAGTAGGAATATAACATCGGATGTAGAGATACTTCGGGGATATTACCATACCCTTACACATTACATAACTTAGAGGCTTTCACACCTTTTTCAGTATTAATGAAATTATAAGAAGCTGCTAGTGATTCAACATATCATATAATCACAGAGTTTAAAGATATAGAGCACTAAGTTTAGTAATGAAGATTCATGATCATTTTCTCTCTTTTTTTATGTTTGATTCTTTTGATAGATGCTTTCTTCTTTTCTTTTGATAGTTGTATGTCTATATTTTTACTTGCTCTCTTTTCTCTTCTTCTTTCAGCACAGCTATTTGATCATGCTCACTACTTCAGTGGCTTTCAAAAAGTCTAAATTATAATATGCTATCAGAATTCTTCTTCTCATAACTTAATCAATACCTTTGTTGGTGTGGAAGTCCCTAAAATTATGATAGTTGTACAAGTATCATAACACTCAACCTAGTTCAATTGTCTAATATAATAATCATGAATCAAACACAACTTCAATTATCATAAAGTCTCATAACTCAACGGATATAAATCTTCTCTTAAATAAAGGGAACTCAAAGTTGAAGCAACTAATGCAAATTCGGAATTTTAAACCTAACCATGCGTGCAGAAAAGTAAACATGCAAAAACTGTAAAATAGATTACAAGGTTCTCATAGATCCCCCAACCTTAGAATCAAGTCGGGTGGATCAAATAATTCCTCGCAATTATTCGCTACCATGGCGTATATCATGATGAAGGAGTCTTGTTGGAGAGTGCCACCCGAAACTTCTTGTTCGTCTCTTCTAGAGAAGATATGCGTTGAAGACACTTCTGTAGATCCAAACGCAAGAGGAACATCCCATCAACAACTTTGCTCATCATGTCATTGAGTTCCTTCTTGCCTTCAAGATCCAAAAGGCGCTTGCGCACGATCTCCCTATGGATGAGCTCTTCTTTCTAGTACCTCTCTATCCTGTGAAGGCGGTGTTCATTGTCTAGGACATGCGCACCAACTGGCACGTCCAGAAGGTTGATCCCCCAATCCTCTTGTGGCTTCACGCTCATGTGTGTGTTCATGGTGATCTTCTTTGGTGTTGAGGTATGTGCCATAGTCTCCTGATAAGCGCCTGCATTGGAACGGTTAGACTTCTTGTGCTTTGGTGAAGAGTAGTTGACGAAGATGAGATTGAGCGACTCCGTGCACCCCTTCCCATGAGGTTTCTTGGCTTCTTCCTCATCTTTAGGCTTCACCATTGTCAAGTAGTCTGGGTGCTTCCATCCCCTCTTTGATTGCTCCATGAAGATCTGGAACTCCTCGTCTTCAGAATCATCATCAAAATCATAAGTGTACCGCTTTTCCTTTGGGCTTAGGCCTTGAGCCTCACAATCATCAGCTTTGATGTAGGAGGTCTGGAAACTATCCCACGAACGAGCCATGAGGTTTAGAGGCTTTCGTTTGCCTTGAATCGAGTAGCGCATCAAGTATATTAGATCTATTGATATAAAAGAGAGGTGGATCTCTAAAGAGACTTGTAAAGGGTTAGAGGCAGGGAAAAATTCGTACTGAGAGGAAGGGGGTCGCCCAAGAAAAAATCTTAACAAATATGGAAACAAATAACTGCAAAAGAGTACCGGGTTGTTTCCAAAAACAACACGGGTTGAAGTCGGTAGTTAGTCAACCAACTAAGCAGTACGGGCGGGCTCTTCCCGTACTGCCCGTCCGTACCGACTTTGCAGCATTTCAATTTCAGTTTTTCTGACACAAATGAAAAGCAGAAGGCGGTCACAGAATAGATAACGACCAGTCGTACGGGGGGCTACACCTATAAGATGTGGTCGTACCGATTATGTGACAACAAAACCGAGACATCCCATCGATACGGGCGGATCCGGCCATATCGCCTACACGTACCGATCTCGTAAGATCGGCAACAAACTCAGAAAAACGAGAGGAATTCAGAAATGCAAAAATAAATAGCAGAAAATCATCCAAAACAAAGATGTGTTAAGGATTTCATAAGCCATGATCATCGAGGGAATATAGACTCATTTGAGTATCTTTTCTTCCTCTCTTCGAATAAAGTAGGTCGTAGAAAATCACCAAACCCATTGCAAGAAGAAATAGAGAACTTCCTTTTTGGTAGTGTGATTCCCACAGGTATATACACGGATGGCACCTCCTTAGGATGAGAAACTTCTTGAGTGTCCATGAACGTTTCCTCCATCTCTTCCTTCCTTTGTAGGATCTGTAAATATTTTTTTTTGCAAAAGTAGAGTCCAACGGATCATTCTTGGCTTAACATCGGTCCTTTCTAAGATTTCCTTTAAGCCAACACGATCAGTGTGTACTCTTACTTTGGAGTCCATGATATAAGGTCTGAATTTATCACAAGAGAAAACTACTACGAAGAATTCTTTTTCTTCCATAGGATAGTTCTTTTGGGCCCGTTTAAGGTGCGACTAGCATGATGAATGATATTAAGGTCATCACCATCATACTGACAAAGAATTTCTCCTACAGCTTCATGACTACCTTCACAAAATAGCTCAAAAGGTTTCTTCCAATTAGGTGGTTTTATAATGGGAGCTTCAAGAAGGGTTTGTTTTAATATATTGAAAGAACTAAGACACTTTGCATCAAAATTAAAACGAATATCCTTTTGAAGAAGGTTAGTTAAAGGTCTAGTTGTTTTTGAATTTTTTTAATGAATCTTTTATAAAATCCTACATGACCTAAGAAGTTTATTATACCTTTTATGTCTCGAGGAGGGGGTAACCTTTCTATTGCTTCAATATTTGCTTTATTAACTTCTATGCCTTTACCTGAGACTTTGTGACCGAGTACTATACCTTCTTGAATAATAAAATAACATTTCTCCCAGTTCAAGACTAAGTTAATGTCTTCACATCTCTACAAAACTTTATGAAGATTATGGAGACAATGATTAAAGGAAGTTCCATAAACAGAGAAGTCGTCCATGAATACTTCCATAATAATTTCAACATAATCGGCAAAAATAGAAGTCATGCATCTTTAAAAAGTGGCAGGAGCATTGCAAAAACCAAAAGGCATACGACGATAAGCATAAAGGCCATAGGGACAAATAAAAGTAGTTTTAAGTTGATCATCAGGGTGAACCGCAATTTGGGGAAAACGGAATAGCCGTCTAAGTAACAAAAATGAGAATACATAGCAAGCCTTTCTAAAGTTTTATCTTTAAATGGTAAAGGGTAATGGTCCTTCCGAGTTTCCTTATTAAGTTTTCTATAGTCAATGCACATCATGTGTCCAACAACAGTCCTAGCAGGTACCATTTCTTTATGTTCATTTTCTACAACCGTAAACCCACCTTTCTTTGGAACACAATGAATAGGACTTACCCATTCGCTCTTCTCCACATGAAAGATGACGCATGCATCCAATACACGTATTATTTCTTTTCTTACCTCCTCTTTCATGTGAGGTTTAAGACATCGTGAAAGTCCGCGACTAGCTGAGCTCCTTCTTCCATGAATATTATATGGGTGTCTATCAAGGGACTAATCCCCTTCAAGTCACTCATCGAATACCCATGAGCATTTCGATGCATGCGGAGAACCTTCATTAAGTTTTCCTCCTCTTTCTCTACGTGGTTAGCACTTACAATAATAGGAAATTTATTTGTCTCATCAAGAAACCTATATTTCAGTTCCTTTGGTAGAGTTTTAAGGATTGGAGGAGGAAGAGACTCATCTCCTTTCCTTATGGGTTCTTCATATTTTTGATTAATCTCGATGTCCACCTCAGGTGTGGAGTCAAGATAGTCATCTATTTCAGCTTTTTCTATGTCTTGAAGGATATTATTATTATTGACTAAACTTCTTGCTAGATCATCGTTAGGAGTCTCGATAACTATTGAGGCTAAATTTATGATATTACCTTGTTCCTCACGTTCGTACTCATCATCATCAAATTCTTCAATAGCCGGCTTATGGTCAAAAATTTAGAGAAATGAAAATCAATTTTCTCTTCACCAAACTTGAGAGACACAGTTTGCCTCTTGCAGTCTATGTTTGATCCTACGGTATGTAGAAAAGTTCTTCCTAAAATGATGGGACAATAAACGTCAGTGGGCCTATCAATAAGCACAAAATCAATGGGATATTTATAAGGTCCAATACAGATTGGTACATTCCTAACTATTCACATAGGGACTCTGAGTGTTTTATCTGCAAACATTATAGTTATATCCGTACCTACCAATTCAGCTGAAGCTAATTCATTTTGAATCTTTAAATAAAAATTAAATGGAATAACATTAACAGCTGTACCAATATCACAAAGGCCATAATAGGAAGTTCCTCCAAAAGTGCACAGGAGGATAGGCTTACCCACTTTCTTAGCTTTTACCATTCCTTCAACAAATTGTGAAGCTTCAGTATATATCTTAATCATGTTGCAATGTGCAAACATGGTTAAAATATCTTCCTTTATTGATGTCTCTGCCTTTTGTACACGCTCTTCTTCAGTTTTCCTTATCTGTGTTTCCTCTTCCAGTGATACGTCCAAAACGTATCTACTTTCCCGAACACTTTTGCTATTGTTTCTCCTCTATACTTGTGTGATTTGGATGCAACTAATGCGAACTGAGGCTGTTTTCAGCAGAATTGCCTTGGTGTCTACTTTTTGTGCAGAAAATCAACTATCAGGAAAAATCCCGGAAAATATGCCAAAAATCCTATTTCACGCGAAGACTCCAGGAGCCAGAATACGAGACGGAGAAGAGCCATGGGGTGGCCACACCACCTAGTGGCGCGGGCCAGGCCAGGCCGCGCCAGGGGGTGTTGTGGGCCCCCCAGGCACCCCCTCGGCCTCTCTCTTCGCCTATAAGGAGCCTTCTGACCTAAAAACTTCGGGGGGTTCGACGTTTTTCTAGAAGGAGTCCCGCTCCGCCGCCACCACCAGATTTCACGAAACAGCACCAGAAAACTCCGTTCTGGAACCCTGCCGGGACGGGGATTTGGAGGAGATCATCGCCATCATCATCACCATCGCTTCTCCATCGACCATCCATGTTTCCCCCATCTATGAGTGAGTAATCCCCCGCTGTAGGCTATGGGGATGGTAGGGATTGGATGAGATTGTTCATGTAATGGCATCAGATTGTTAGGGCATGGTGCCTAGTATCTTTTATTAGTGCTTTATGACTTTGTTGCGACTTGTTGTGCTTAATGCTTGTCACTAGGGCCCGAGTGCCATGATTTCAGATCTGAACTTATTATTGATTCATTATGATAGTATTGTTTCTGGTCTTATCTACAAGTTGTATACACACGTTGTTGTCCGGAACCTATGGCCCCGAAGTGACAGAAATCGGGATAACCGGAAGGGAAAGGCATTAATGTGAGGATCACATGTGTTCACGGAGTGTTAATGCTTTGCTCCGGTGCTCTATTAAAAGGAGCACTTTAATTGCCAGTAGTTCCCTAGAGGCCCCGCTGCAAACGGGCTGGCAGGACAAAAGATGTTGTGCAAGTTCTCATTGCGAGCACGTATGACTATATATGGAACACATGCCTAAAATTGTCTAGTACTTGGGTGCTTTATCTTATTTATCTGCAACTGCCCCATGTTCTGATTGCTATGTGAATTGTCTTGTCCATCCAACGCCCGTCCATCCATCCCTATGCCTACCGCACTCGAATCCCACTATTTACTGCTTTTGTTACTACTGTCTTTGCTTTGCTACTGCTGTTACTTTACTATTCCTACTACAAAACTTTTGCTACTGATAAACTGATGTGAGCAAGATTGTTTCCAGGTGCAGCTAAATTGACAACTCAGTTGTTAAGGCTGATAAATATTCTTTGGCTCCCCTTGTGTCGAATCAATAAATTAGGTTTCACTTCCCTCGAAAATACTGCGATACACCCCCTATACTTGTGGGTCATCATCTAGCACCTTGAGAAATAATTCTTCCTCTTTGCTTTGATCCTCTAGTTGCTGAGCCATCATATGTTTTCTCACTATCCTTGGAAAAGGAAAGGGTTCAACATATGGGGATACCTCCCTTAATGCCTCGATAGGGGCCATGTTTATTGGATCTTCTTCTACAACTTGCTCGGGTGGCGGAGTATAATGAAGCCAGTCTTTCTTAGGGCCATGTTACTACTGACTTTACTTTTACTACTGCTATTACTTTACTATTGCTACTACAAACGGTTGCTACTGATAAACTGTTGTGAGCAAGATTGTTTCCAGGTGCAGCTGAATTGACAACTCAGTTGCTAAGGCTTATAAATATTCTTTGGCTCCCCTTGTGTCGAATCAATAAATTGGGTTTGACTTCCCTCGAAAATACTGCGATACACCACCTATACTTGTGGGTCATCAAGACTATTTTCTGGTACCGTTGCCGGGGAGCATAGCTCTATTTATCAAGTTCACTTGGAATCACTATTGTTCGCTGCCATTCATCCATCATGGGTAAGTCTCGTGATGGCAAGGTCCCTATTTTACCATCCAGTACAAGGAGAGGTATGGTTCTGAACACCTCTGTTGCTCTTGATTCACCATCTGTTATGAGTATGTTCCTTACACCACCACATACACATGCTACACATACTGCTACCACTGCTGAATCTGAAACTTCTGATACTTATGATGCTGCTTCTACTGTGCCTGATAAGAGTGGTTCATTAGGTCCTTTCCTAAATGCTACGATTGCTAGAACTATAGCTGGAAATATTGAAACTCCTAATGAAGACACTACTACACCTGTCAGTTCACCTGAGTCTAGAGAGAGCTATGATTTGAAGACGGATATATAGAATGACTGATGAATTTATTAAAGAATGCCAAAACACCCGTGATAGGAGTGTTATTAAGATTCTTCTTGAGAAACATACCGTTAGACCTAAATTATCTCCTAATGCTAAGTTTGATACATCTCCCATAAACATTAAAGATAAGGATTATGATTTCTCTCTCAATTTATCTTACATAACCATTGTTGAGAAAGAACCTTTTTGTGGGACTAGGAATGAAAGTGTTGTAGCACATATGACTGAGCTTTTTACCATGAGTGGTTTATTTTCTGATGATATTAAGATGCGCACCTACTTTGTTGCTAAAAATTTCCCTTTTTCACTAAAAGGAGAAGCTAAAACTTGGTTTAATAATTTACCTCTAAGATCTATTGATAGCCCTGATTGCTTGATTAGTACCTTGATACATTGCAAATGTATCTATAATTTTTTATGTTCCATGCTTGGTTTTATCCACTTTCTTGTGTTTTGTCCACACTTTGGAGTACTTTTCATATGATTTCTTGACTAACCTATTAAAAAGAGCCACAGTGCCAACTGCCTATTTTCTGCTGTTTTTGGTTCCAGGAAAGTCAGAAAATGAATATTCTCGGAATTGGACGGGACAAAAGCTAAAGTGCCTATTTTCCGAAAGTCATTAGATGCCAGAATACGAGACGGAGAACGGCTGGGGGCCGGCCACACCACCTGGCCGCGTGGCCAGGCCTGGCCCGCGCCAGGGGGTGGTCTGGCTGACCCCAACACCCCCTCGGCCTCTCCTTCCGCCTATAAGATGCCCTCAGGACGAAAACCCTAAGGGACCGATCAAAAATCCACGAAAGAGTCTGTAGGCGTCGTCGTCTCTGTCCCTAGATCGGGAGGGATCTGAAGCTCTTCCCGGCACCCTGCTGGAGAGGGGAATTCACCCTGGAGGCCTTCTTCATCACCATGCAAGCCTCCGGTGTGATGCGTGAGTAGTTCATCCTTGGACTACAGATCCATGTAGTAGCTAGATGGCTGGTTCTCCTCCTTTGTGCTTTCATGTTTAGATCTTGTGAGCTCCGTTCATGATCAAGATCATTTATTTGTAATTATGCATGTTGTGTTTGCGGGGATCCGATGGATATTGAGATGCTATTTCAGATTGATTATTGATTCTATCATGTCTTTGTTATTTGTGATCTTGCATGCTTTCCGTTGTTAGTAGCTATCTTGGCCAAGTAGATGCTAGCAACTCCAAGAGTTAGTATTTATGCTCGATAGTGGGTTCATGCCTCTAATAATCTAGGGAAGTGAGAAATCTCTAAGGTACTAGATTTGTTGTTGCTACTAGGGAGAAAACAACAATCCTTTGTTCATAGAACAATCGTATTGTTTACTTTACACACAGTTCGTAAAGCAATAATCTGTTGCTCGCAACTTAATACTGGAGGGGGTTCGGATGATAACCTGAAGGTGGATTATTAGTCATAGATGCAGTTGGATGGCGGTCTATGTATAATGTTGTAATGCCCAATCAAGTTCCAAAGGAGTCAAGATGATTAGTATATGCATGTATTGCTTTCTCGATGTTTGTCAATTGCCCCACTATAATTTGTTCACCCAGCATGTTATCTATCTTAAGGAGAGAAACCTCTAGTGAACTATGGATCCCGGTCCTTTTCTTTACATACAATCTATAAACTGTTTACTGCTTTGTGTTTACTTTCTGCAAACTATTACTTCCTTCCATTCGATACATTTAATCCTTTGTTTTCAGCAAAACACGGTGAGATTGAAAACCTCATCGCAAGTTGGGGACAAAGTTTTGTGGTTGTGTTGTGCAGGTCTCCACATTGCTACTAGCACCGGTAGTACGCCCTGCCAAGGCTCAGCTAGCAACACCTTGGGGGTGTTTCCTTGCTCCTACTGGTTCGATTAAACCTTGGTTTCACAACTAAGGGAAACTTGCTACTGTGCTCATCATACCTTCCTCTTGGGGTTCCCAACGAGCTCTACATCAACACCGAGCCATCATACCTTCCTTCAGAAATATTTCCCTCCTAGTGCTAGACATGCTATTTTGCAGGAACTTTTTGATTTTAAATAGGGAGAAAAGAGATATTGCCTGAATCATGGGCAAAGTTTTGTGCTCTGATTCATGCATAGGCTAGATGTCCATTACCTAAAAATGAGCTTCTTGATATATATTATAATGGACTAACTGAAGAATCTAGGACATACCTGGATAGTTGTGCTGATTATGTTTTCAGAAATAGAACTCCCAAAGAAGTTGAGGAATTAATGGCTAAAATAAGCAAGAATTATGAAGACTGGACTTCATCTGAGCCAACTACACCTAAGACAACTATACCTGAGCTAACTGTGCCTGAGCCAACACCAAAACCAAAGAAGAGGGGAGTTATTGAACTAAATGATGAAGTGATGAAGGAAGCTAAGAAATGTCTTAAGGAGAAGGGAATTAAAGCTGCAAATGTCAAGAATTTACCTCCTATAGAAGAATTATGTAAGCCAATCCCCCACTCATCCACTATTGAGGTACACTCTCTCCAACATTTTGATGAAGGTGATATTCCTTACTCTAAACCTCCTGATCAATGCTTAGAAGAATTTGATGTTTTTATTGTTAAGCAAGATAATTTTAATAAAAGGGTGCAAAATCATTTAATGGAAAATTCTAGAGCAATCACTGAGTTAAAAGATATTGTGGAAAGAACATCTAATGATGTTAAAATGCTTGTTAAACATTCTCAAATGGTTCAAACTCAAATTAATCAGCTTATTAAAGTACAAAAGGACTTGCTAGTTAATGCTGCTAAAGAAAAACATGCTTATGAAATTAGAACTAGAAGTGGTGCTGCTACCCAGGATCTTTTATATCCTGAGGGGCATCCTAAAAGAATTGAGCAGGATTTTCAACAAACTGAAAATAGTGGTACTACCCCTAAGAAAAGGAAAAAGAAACATAAAACTATTGTAGAATCCTCTGAACCTGCTAAAGATCCTAATAGTATATCTGTCTCTGATGCTAAAACTAAAAGTGGTAATGAGGAAAATGATGCTCCTGATAAAGAAGAAGTTGAAGAAGAACCTGAAAGGCACACTAATAATACTAAATAAACTAAAGAAGATTTTGTTGCTAAGAAACATGGTAGTGAAAGAGAGCTGTGGGTCCAAAAACCTATGCATTTCCTTGATAAGAAACACAAGTCAAAGGAAGATGAACACTATAATAAGTTTTGTGAGTGGATGAAACCTTTATATTTGCAAATACCTTTGACTGATGCTATTAAATTGCCTCCTTATTCAAAGTATATGTAGGATATTGTCTCTAATAAAAGGAAGATCCCTAATGAAGAAATTTCTACTTTGCTTGCTTATTATTCCTTTAATGGTAAGGTTCCAAAGAAACTTGGAGACCTAGGGATTCCAACTATTCCATGCTCTATTAAAAATAGTTATGTTAGAACTTCTTTGTGTGATTTGGGAGCAGGAGTTAGTGTTATGCCTTTTTCTCTCTATAAGAGACTTCAATTGGAAAAACTAATACCAACTGATACATCTTTGCAAATGGCTGATAAATCTACTACCATTCCTGTTGGTATATGTGAGGATGTACCTGTTCAAGTTTCTCATAATTTCTTGATATTAACTAACTTTGTTGTGCTTGAAATGCCTGAAGATGATAATATGTCTATTATTCTTGGGAGACCTTTTCTTAATACTGCAGGAGCTGTTATTAATTGTAATCAAGGAAAGGTGACTTTTAATGTTAATGATAAGGAGCATACTGTCTATTTACCCAAGAATATTGATAGGACTTATGGTTTAAATTAAATTGAACATGTTGAGGGCATCCAAGTTGGAGAAATATATTGTCCCATACCACGAGAAAAATATGAAACTATTATGACTGGGACCATTGCTATCAAGGTTGAGGTAACATAATCATTAGTGAATACAAAGTTTTGTTTCATATAAAATTGTTTTGGTAACAAGACCTGATCAACCTTGTTAACAAAGGGATTTTAATGAATCAAACAATGTTTTCTCCATGATTATCTTTTTACTTTTATTTTACCCATTTTTGTTTTTGCTTTCGCTTAGTTTACTTTTCTTTTGCTAGTTGCTTGCATATTAGAGTGTCTTAGAACTTCTGAAGTTTTAGTTTTGTTTTGTCATTGCATCATTCCAAAAACATCTTTCTGTCAGAAAATCATTCATCAATACCTGAAATTGTTAAAAAAAATAAAGTGTCTCGACAAATTCCAAAAAATTCATATTAAATTTTTACGTGAAAAAAGGGGCAGAGGAGTGTCTGGAGTGACCAGGGGGGGCCACCAGGCAGGCACACCACCTGGTGGCGTGGCCACCCCAGGGGCGCGCCTGACCATGGTGTGGGCCACCCCTGGCCCTCCACTCAGTCTCTCACTTGCCACTGCCTTCTCTCTCCCGAGAAAACATCAGCTCATTGCTCGAAATCACGTTCTTGCTGTTCTTGTCCATGATTTTTCGATCTCCTTGTTCAGCCCATCTTTGTTGCTGAAATTTGGAGCATTTGTTCTCCAGTATGTGACTCCTCCTCTTGTCCAAGTAGATTTGTGTTTAGTGGTTTATATCTTGAGTATTTTGTTGTTGTAGGTGACAGGTTATGTGAGCTTGTAAGCTTGTTCAATGCTTAGAGAAATTGTTTTGCTGCATGTTTAGGCTTCTTACAAGTCCCAATGAGTAGTTCCCTTCATTATGTATTCACTTTACAATCACTTGTGTAATGGATGTTTAAATTTCAGAATATCAAATATGAACAACCACACATTTGGAGAAATATTTGAGAGGGACACACCTAGGAGGACAAGGCCTTCAAGATTAGCCTCTCAATTTAGGCCATCATACAATGAAGATCTTATTGCACCACGCTTTGGCAACGAAGAAGATGAGGGAGATGCTCACCCATCTACCTTCCCTTATTTTACCTTTTTGCAAGCTGCAGGGATCCTCAATGATTTCTTACTATTGGTTCAGAGGATTGGTCTGACCACGTACATGGAAGATGAGAGTGAGAAATATGCCGTGCTCACCAAAACTTTCGTTGAGAGTTTCGTTTTCACTAACACCCCTTATCAGTCAACTGTTTCGTTAAGAATTTATAATCAACCTATTACCATGTCATTGGAAAGATTTTGCAGCATTATAGGCATAGGCATGACTAGGACAGTGAAGAACATCCAAGGTCGTCCCGATGATTTGCTGGAGCTCTACCAAAGTGTGACAAATGACGATGACTGCGTAGCTCAGCGCAGGAAGATAAGGAACATTCAACTCCCAGCTCTTAGATATTTTGCTTATTATCTTGCCACTAGCATTCTTGGTAGGGAGAACACTAGTAATATTTCTAATTATTATTTAGCCTTCCTAGCTGCTGCACTTAATAATGATACCAAGTATTCTCATTGCTCGCCTCCTAGCCGCTAGAGGACCTATTTATGGGGGCATTATTGCCTCACGCATGGTTGCTGCTTTAAAACTTTCAGTGGATCCTAATGACACTATGTTGACACCACAAAGGCTTGATCTTGCTGCTATGAAAACGCATCACTTTGTCACTGCTGACTCTAGTACGGAGGGTTTAGTATATAGGATGTTGTTTACTGATGGAGACGAGAGGGAAATTCCTTTGCCACAATCTACTTTGTTCAGTATTTACAGGAGGCCATGGTTGCGTTCCAAGGAGGAGGTGGACGAGCAGCTCCGCTTGCTTGGTTTCCACGGGCAGCACCCGGAGAAAGTGCCTTCTTATGACTATTCTGCGCACTACGCTAGGGCGTCCTTGAGGTCGTATCAGGACGAGGGCACCTCCTCGCCGTACTACGGAGGCGCTCCATCTTGGCCAGCTTGGGATTGATACCCACTTAGTCCAAAAGCCTAAGATTGGGGGGAGGTACACCGACATCACACTCATCTACATATCATGTTCAGTCGGTACTTTGTATATCCATGTTTCGCTTTCTTTTGCTTTCCAAAACACAAAAAGACAAAAAATATTTTTGTTGTTCCTCTTTGTTTGCTTCTTTTCTTTTTGCCTTGGTTTGCCTCTTTCTTTTAGCTTTGTCTTAACTATTCGAAAAACCCAAAAATATTTCGCTTTGCTTGTTCTTCCTTTTTGCTCTTGCCTTTAAAAATCAAAAACACCAAAAATATTTATTGTTCTTCTTTGGTTTTGTGAAGTTCGTTGCAGGGTTCAGCAGTCCTCAGTGGAATTTGGTTTCATGTTATTATTCAAGCCACACAAGTGAAGGGCAATAATGAGGATTAATGACAACTTGAGGTGTGGTAAGAGGCTGGTAACGAACTCTATTTGTTTTCATTTTTGTACATATACTCATCATTGTGGGCATGCTTAGTCTGTTCATGTAAGGTGTATGTTATTTATGGATGCTTAGTAGTTCTTTCTTTCTTATGATTAGCTCTAACTTGCTAATGGTTTGTAGCATGTCATATGCATGTTTGCTTGCATTGTTCTATTCATAACTTGGTATGACACTGTGGTATCCTCCTCTGAATGTTGCACTTGAATTGACTTGGCACATGCTCACGCATGCATATGACTGAAACAATAATCAGTTAAGCCTCGATGAATTATTTTTCCTCAGGGGTCTTGAATCACTTTCATGCCATGATTAGTCATGTTTTGTTGCAAGCATGATTATGACAGTTATTGCTCTCTCGTTTGTCGCTCCCTTAGTACTGCTAGCCTTCACTTGCACTGAGTATGATCTCTACTCGTGTTTCCAACTCCCCAAAACCAATATTGCCAAAAGTGTCCACCATACCTACCTATTAGCATCATTTGCTATTCCGTGCATATTCAATATGCCTTGTTCCTTCCAAATAAAATGTTTGCTTGTTATGAGAAAGTTAGTTAGTAAAGCTCTCACGAACTTGATGGCACACTTTATTTCTTGCACTTAATAAACCTGAACCATTATGACTGTCCATGAAAGTTATATGCTTACAAATTATAGGTTGGGGGTTAGTAGAACCGTGCTGTCACGGGGAACGCTTTCAACACCTATAAATATATACCCAGTTGATATCATGCTCTTTTGCTTACAGATGTCGTCGGTGTGAAATAAAAGGGGAGCTTGTAAGTCCATGGAGTTATGTATGTGTGTTAGAGAAACGCCTGGGCGGCTGGTCTAATCCATGCCTAATCATGGTGGAAACCTGCAGCGTAACCATAATGAGCAATCTATGAAGCATTCTTCTTATATAAAAAAAGAGATAGAGATCGAGAAAAGAAAAAAAAGAGATGAGAAAAGAGGAAAGAGAGAAAAAAGCACCATTTTTCCATGGTAAATAAGAAGATTGTTGAGATGCTCGTTGTCTGCTTGCCTTGTCATTTTGATATGGGGATTCTTCTGTATCATCGGGCAAGGGGTGCCCCGTTGGCGGTTCTCTATGATACGCATGTATTTACTATGACAAGAACTTACCGGTAACTAAAGTTGAGTAGCATGAGAAGCGGCTCTCGTACTCAAGGGACATGAGATTTCCAGTTTATAGTCTGTCAAGCATATAACTCGTATTGGACCTCAATTTCACCTTAACCATTTAAAGATGCTTATGATAGGGGTAATGAGAGCTCAAAGCTAATGAGTACCATACTTTCAGGATTTGGAAGCCTTTCAAACTTTTCAAAACCTTTTCATTCCCTTGTTGAGTCTCCACATATTCTATGAGCACTTTCTTGAGAGCATAGTTTTCATTCTTAGTGTAATATGCTTCTCTCAAAACTTGATTAATTGTGTCATGACTTTGATGCTTGTATCTTTGATATCTTTACTTCTAGTCTTCACTTGAACTTCAGAGGTGCCTTGGCATTTATGTTTTCTCTACAATCAAAGGCAAGCGAGATACCACTCTATCATACCTTTTTATGAGCATTGCAATGTTGCTTATGTTTATGCTTCATGCTGCTTACTATTTTTGGGTTAGCATTTCTTCATAGCTTGCAATAACTATTGAGTAACCTTATTTGCATGCTCCTTATTATGAGTTGACCAAGTACTTGATCATATGCTGAGAATATATACATTTTATGAAGCAAATGTGTTCGTGAAAGTTTCTTTTATCGCACTTAGTTTTCAACTGAATTGCTTGAGGACAAGCAATAAGCTAAGCTTGGGGTAGTTGATATGTCCAAAACGTATCTACTTTCCCGAACACTTTTGCTATTGTTTCTCTTCTAAACTTGTGTGATTTGGATACAACTAACATGGACTGACGCTGTGTTCAACAGAATTACCTTGGTGTCTAGTTTTTGTGCAGAAAATCAACTATCAGGAAAAATCCCGGAAAATATGCCAAAAATCCTATTTCACCAGAAGACTCATGGAGCCAGAAGACGAGACGGAGGAGGGCCACGAGGGGCCCACACCACCTGCCGCGCAGGCCAGGCCAGGCCGTGCCTGGGGGTGGTGTGGCCAACTCGGTCACCCCCTCGGCCTCCCTCTTCGCCTATAAGTTGCCTCTTGACCTAAAAACCAAGGGGGTTCGACGTTTTTCCAGAAAGAGTTCCGCTACGCCGCCACCACCAGATTCCGCGAATCAGAACCAGAAACTCCGTTCTGGTACCCTGTCAGGACGGGGAATTGGAGGAGATCATCGCCATCATCATCACCATTGCTTCTCCATCAACCATCCATGTTTCCCCCATCCATGAGTGAGTAATCCCATGCTGTAGGCTATGGGGATGGTAGGGATTGGATGAGATTGTTCATGTAATGGCATCAGATTGTTAGGGCATGGTGCCTAGTATCTATTATTAGTGCTTTTTGACTTTGTTGCAACTTGTTATGCTTAATGCTTGTCACTAGGGCCTGAGTGCCATGATTTCAGATCTGAACATGTTATTGATTCATTATGATAGTATTGTTTATGGTCTTACCTGCAAGTTGTATACACATATTGTTGTCCGGAACAAAAGGCCCCGAAGTGACATTAATCGGGATAACCGGAGGGAATGGCTTTGATGTGAGGATCACATGTGTTCACGGAGTGTTAATACTTTTCTCCGGTGCTCTATTAAAAGGAGCACCTTAATTGCTAGTTTCCCTTGAGGGCCCGCTGCAAACGGGCTGGCAGGACAAAATATGTTGTGCAAGTTCTCATTGCGAGCACGTATGACTATATATGGAACACATGCCTATGATTATTTAGTACTTGGATGCTTTATCTTATTTATCTACAAATGACATATATCTTGATTGCCATACGAATTGTCTTGTCCATGCAACGCCCGTCCATCCATCCCTATGCCTACCGTGCTTTAATCCTACTGTTTACTGCAATTGTTACTACTGTCTTTACTTTTACTACTGCTATTACTTTACTATTGCTACTACAAAACTGTTGCTACTGATAAACTGTTGTTAGCAAGATTGTTTCCAGGTGCAGTTGAATTGACAACTCAGTTGTTAAGGATTATAAATATTATTTGTCTCCCCTTGTGTCGAATCAATAAATTGGGTTTCACTTCCCTCGAAAATACTGCGATACACCCCCTATACTTGTGGGTCATCACATGGTTCTGCTAATTCACAACTTATAAAGTGCAAGCATATAAGCAACATAGATGGACACAATGGTTCAAATTTATTAAGTACAAGAAAGTAAAGTGTGCCATCAAGTTTGTGAGAGCTTTAATCACTAATTTTCACATAACAAGTTCAATTCGGAAGGTAGATAAAAACATGAATATGCTTGGAATGGTGTAACACACTATGCATAGGAATTTATAGTGGACTCTTTGGAATAACTTGGTTTTCTTGGGGGTTGGATGCATGAGTGGAACTCACACTTGGTACATGTGGAGGCTAGCATAAGACTAGGAGCGACCAACTAAGAGAGCAATAATGGCCATAATCATGCAAAGCGACAAAACATTATTAATTAAAGCATAAAGTGATATTATAGGTCAAAAACTAAATGATCATAGAGTCTAAGGTGACTGGTTCATAGTCTTAACATGGTGTAAGCATGTGCCAAGTCAACCCAAATAAAGCATCTAAGGAGAATACCACAAAATTATGCTTTTGTATGCTAAAACAACGCATGATTCCTTCAAGGCACATTAAGCAATATCAATTGTTTGGAACAAGTCATGATACAACAATAATTACTAAGCATAAAGTCAAAGCAACATCAAACATGACATGATAAAGTCTAGACCACATTCAAAACAAGCTCCTTTTGTACCACTTATAAGCATGAAGCTTCCTACTCTTTTACAACACCAATCAGCTTATTTGAAACACTGTATGAATGCGAGGGTCCAACCAATTTATTTAAGAAAACCAAACAAAATGAAACTAAAAACAAAAACAAAAAACGCTCCAAGAACAACACAATTGTGCATGAAACAATAAAAATGAATTGTTTTGGAAGAAAACCTGAGATTTTTATTGATGAAAAAGGGGATGCCTTGGGCATCCCCAAGCTTTGACGCTTGTACTTCTTGAATATTTCTTAGGTGACACGGGTGGCATCTCCAAGCTTGAGCTTTTGTCCATTCTTCATCTCATCACATTATTCTTCCCTAGACTTGAAAATTTCCTTCATACAAAACTTCACACAATCTTCATTAGCAACATTAGTGTATTCAAGATAATAAGTCTTTGGGTGTAGTTTCAACACAAGTAAAACTTCAATTAAAACACAAGCTACTGTAGCAATTCTTTATAAAAGCTCAAGTGATCAAAGAGAACTCAAATAGAAAGAGATTAAGAGGCAAATGCAAATAATGGCAGAAATCCGTCAAAACATACCAGCAGGTAAAAACCGAATTTTTCGAAGACCTTCTGTTACTCAAATCGAAAATTGTTAAACTAAAGAAAGTTAGATAATAACCTGGGGCATCAGCACAAACAATTACAGCTCAATCCAACATACAGGGATATTTCACGATTTTTTATAGTGAAGCACAAAAATCTGTTTCGGGACAACAACTTTCCCAAGTCTTACTTCTCTCTCACTAGAGGTTATTCTTGGCACAGAAACCACACAAAAATGACAAGGAGAGGTTATTACTGAGGCAATAACTTCCAAGACTCAACAAAAGGAAAACTTACTGAAAGTAAAAATAATTTGGGTTATCTCCCGATTGTGCTTTTCTTTAAGGCCTTTCAGCTAGGCATAGGAAGCAAGATTCAATTATTTTCAAATGGAGAAGCATTCAGACCAAATTTTGTTTTAATAGGAGAGGCAAAAGGTATCTTCTCTCTCTTCCTAGGGAAGTGTTCTATACATTTCTTGAGTGGGAATTGATATTTAATAGTGCCTTCCTTCATATCAATAATGGCACCAACAGTTTTAAGAAAAGGTCTGCCCAAAATAATAGGACAAGAAGCATTGCATTCAACATTCAAAACATAGAAATCAACAAGGACATAGGTATTGTTAACCATAATAAGGACATCATTAATACTCCCCATGAGTTTATTTTTAGCATTATCATCAAGTTGGACATCTAAATAACAATCTTCTAATGGTGACAAATGAAGCATTTCATAAATCTTTCTAGGCATAATAGAGATACTAGTACCAAGATCACATAAAGCTTTGAGACCAAAATCATTCACTTTCATATTAATGATGGGTTCCCAACCATCTTCTAATTTCTTAGGAATAGAAGCTTTATGTTTCAACTTTTCTTCTTTAATTTTTATGAGAGCATATGTAATGTGTTTTGTAAAGGCCATATTCATAGCACTAGCATTAGGACTTCTAGCAAGCTTTTGTTGGAACATAATTACTTCAAAAATGTTGCAACCATCAAGATCAAAATCAAAATTACCATCCAAGGTAGTAGAACTATTGTTTCCCATATTTCGAAGAATTTCAGCATTTTTATTGGAAAAGGTTTCATTGGTTTTAGGCATTGTTGCAAAAGGAATGGGGACTTCATGTGGTTTGCTAGCATCAACATTGGTGGTGGTAATAGTACACATGCTATTATTTCTAGCAATTTCATCTTCTCCTTCCCACTTAGCATGCAATTCAGCTAACAGTCTAACATTTTCATCAATTCTAACTTGTATGGCATTACTAGCATCAAAGGGGTTTTCCATAGTTTCAGGTTTAGCAGCCATTTTATTAATCAAAGAAGATTGTGCTTCAGACAAAAATGATATATTTTTTCAGCATTCAAAAGTTTTTCCTCAACAGTTTTATTGAAAGTAGTTTGTTTACTAATAAAATATTTAAGCATGACTTCAAGTTCAGAGGGTGCACTTCTATTGTTGTTATAGGAATTTCCATAAGCATCACCATTATTGGGAGGATATGGCCTATAATTATTATTACCAAAATTATTCCTATAGGCATTGTTGCTAAAATTATTATTTCTAATGAAGTTCACATCAACTTGCTCTGCTTGAGCAACCAAAGAGGCTAAGGGAACATGATTTGGAGAAATATGAGCTTTTCCATTAACAAGCATAGACATAATAACATCAATTTTATCACTCAAGGAGGAGGTTTCTTCAATAGTACCTTCTTACCTTGTGGAGCTCTCTCAGTGTGCCGTTCAGAATAGTTAACCATCATATTATCAAGGAGCTTTGTTGCATCACCCAAAGTAATGGTCATAAAGGTGCCTCCAGTAGTAGAATCCAACAGATTTCATGAAGAATAATTCAGCCCTGCATAAAAAGTTTGGATAATCATCCAAGCAGTCAATCCATGAGTGGGACAATTCTTTACCAAAGATTTCATTCTTTCCGAAGCTTGAGCACCATGTTCATTATCAAATTGTTTAAATTTCATTATTTCACTTCTCATAGATATAATCTTAGCAGGAGGATAGTATTTTCCAATGAAAGCATCTTTGCATTTAATCCAAGAATCAATACTATTTCTATTTAGGGATAGCAACCATTCTTTAGCTTTTCCTCTCAAAGAGAAAGGAAACAATTTAAGCTTAATAATATCTCCATCTATATCCCTATATTTTTGCATCTCACAAAGTTCAACAAAGTTATTAAGGTGGGCAGCAGCATCATCAGTACCAGCACCAGAGAATTATTCTTTCATAACAAGATTGAGAAAAGGAGGTTTAATTTCAAAGAAAGCAGCTTCAGGAACAGGTGGAGCAATAGGTGTGCACATGAAATCATTGTTGTTTGTGCTAGTGAAGTCACACAACTTACTGTTTTTTTGTAAGATTAAAGTAAGCCAACCGAAATAGAAAAAAATGTTTTTTTATAAAAGAAGCAAACCAGTACAAGTATTTTTTGTGTTTTTGATAAAAAGAAACAAGAAAACAAAGCAAAATAAACTAAGCAAAACAAAAACAAAGTAAAGAGATTGGTTGTGAGAGACTCCCCTTGCAAGAATCTTCTTTCTCCATGAAAAGTGATTGACGAGGAGGAAGAGATTGAAGATGTCCTTAACTTCCCGGCAACGGCGCCAGAAAAAGTGCTCGATGGCTCAAAATGTAGAGCTCGCTGGGAACCCCAGGAGGAAGGTATGATGAGCACAGTAGCAAGTTTTCCCTAGGTTATGAAACCAAGGTTATCGAACCAGTAGGAGCAAGAAAACAACTCCAAGGTATTGCTAACAACTTGGAATCCTACACAACACAACCACAGAACTTTTCCCCAACTTACAGTGAGGTTGTCAATCTCACTGGTTTTGCTGAAAACAAAGGATTAGATGTATAGTGTGGAAAATAGTAATTTCTTGCAGAAAGTAAAGCAGTAAACATTAGATGGTATATCAATGGTAAAGGAATGAACTAGGCTCCATGGTTCACTAGAGGTGTTTCTCCTTAAGATAAATAGCATGTTGGGTAAACAAATTACAGCAGGGCAATTGACAGATTGAGAAAGCATAACAATGCATATACTAGACATCTTGACTCCTGTGAGATTTGATTGGGCATTACAACATAATACATAGACCGTAATCCAACTGCATCTATGACTAATAATCCACCTTCCGGTTATCGTCCGAACCCCTTTCAGTATTAAGTTGCAAGCAACGGATAATTGCATTAAGCAAAGTGTGTAAAGTAAACAATACAATTGCCCCATGGACAAAGGATTGTTTTCTCCCTAGTAGCAACATCACATCTACAACCTTAGAGATTTATGTCACTTCCCCAGATTACTAGAGGCATGAACCTACTATTGAGCATAAATACTCCCTCTTGGAGTTGCAAGCATCTACTTGGCCAAGATAGCTACTAACAACGGAGAGCATGCAATATCACAAATAACATAGACATGATAGAATCAATAATCAATCTGACATAGCATCTCAATATCCATCAAATCCCTGCAAACACAACATATAGGATTACAAATAGATGATCTTGATCATGAACAGAGCTCACAAGATCTAAACATGATAGCACAAATGAGGATAACTAACCATCTAGCTACTACATGGACCCATAGTCCAAGGATGAACTACTCACGCATCAAACCGGAGGCAGACATGGTGATGAAGAAGGCCTCCAGGATGATCTCTCCCTTCCGGCAGGGTGCTAGGAAGAGCTTCAGATCCCCTCGATCTAGGGATGAAGATGGCGGCGGCTACAGACTCTTTCGTGAATTTCTGATCGGGTACTTAGGGTTTTAGCATCGGGACACTTTTATAGGCGAAGGGGAAAGGTCGGTGGAGCTCCAGAGGGCCCACACCCCCTGGTGGCACGCCCCTAGCCGCGCCGCCACCAGGTGTGGCCACCCTAGTGTGCTACTTCGTCCCCTCTTCGGTCTTCGTGTTGCGTCGGGTGAAATATTGATTTTGGTTTTTGTCCTATCCAATTCCGAGAATATTTCCTTACTAGCTTTTCTGAAACCAAAAACAGCAGAAAACAGGCAACTGGCACTGTGACATCTTTTAACTCTAACTACACTTAGTCTCAAGTTAAATTGCACTCGTGGCCTAACATCCCAATCGGTCACCCATCCTAACACTACTCCAGCTCTAGCACGCTTAACTTTTTTGTTCCTTTTGGATGAGCTTCCGAGAAAAAATTAGATCTTGTTATCAATATTATCATATCAATCCTATTAACCATTGAACCATGATGTTAGACGTCTTTATTTTTTTATATTCCAAACAATTATTTAAGTAAACAATAATAAATAAGTAATAATAATCTTGAATTTAAATAAAAATGAAATAAAATTTATTTATTTTGCCCTTTTCCATTTAATATTAAATAATTCATATCTAGAAATCCGTAAATCGTAACAACAAATAATATATCCAAATCGATAAAAATGAGAGGAAATTAAATATTACATCCCTATCATCTTTTTAATCATGTATCATATCTTTTTAACACTGGACTAACCGACACTATGTTAGGATTCACGAAACACCCCGTTTTTGGCAATCATAAAATAGTAAATGGCTTTTTAGTGCGATGGAAAATAAAATTTAAAGTGGAGCTCTATTGAAATAGCATATTGTGAACCTAAAAATTATTTTTCTAAAAAATCATAAGCATTATATCATGTACATGTAGTTCAAATATGACCCACTTTCTACCGACTCGACATGAATTTATCTTTTTCACGAGGGATAGTCGAAAAGGCTTAAGATACCCTAGTTGGGACATTGACCATGTAAGATTGTCTAGTAATTTTGAAAAATAGAATTGTACCATTTTGAAACTTTTATTTCGTGGCTGCTTCACAAAACATCCCATTTTTGGCACTCGGTAAATAGAAAATCACTTTTTTGTGCGACAAAAAGAAAAACTTCCTCCTGCAATATTATTCGTCATCTCAAAATGCACATGCGTGCACAATATGGGAACATTATCACAAACTATACAGCGATTCTAGCCTTAACATTGTCATTTAGCTTGAAAGTCATGAAACTTCGAACATGATAGCTCATTTCCGAAAAGTTTTTTTTGAGATATTTATAATATTCTAAGTTTGATATTTTTCCTTGCAAATAAGTCACATGATATGACACCATGCAGTGATTTTACATTGTTTGGATCGTTTTTGAATTTCTTATGCCCGTTTCAAACTATGGTAAAAAATGGCGGGCATGAAGATTCTTAGCTCGGCGCTGAGCCTCGCTAAACTTGCAGTGGATCTCTGATGAAATAGGATATTGTGAACCTAAAAATATTTTTTCTAAAATATCATAAGCATCAGATCATGTACCTGGAGTTCAAATCTGACCCACTTCCTATCGATTCGGTAGAAATTTGTCTTTTTCACGAGGGATGGACGAAAAGGTTTAAGATAGCTCGGTTAGGAAAATTGTCCATGTAAGGTGGCCTAGTATTTTTGAAAAAGGGGGGGTACCATTTTGAAACTTTTATTTGGTGGTTGCTTCACAAAATACCCCGTTTTGACACTTGGAAAATGAAAAATGGCTTTTTGGTGCGACGAAAAGGAAATTTTTCTTATGCAACATTATCGCCATCCCATGATGCACATGTGTGCATAATATAGACACATTATCATAAACTATGCCATGATTCTAGTCATAACATTGATCATTTGGCCTGAAAGCCATGAAATCTTGAATATGATAGCTCATTTCTATAGAGGTTTTTTAGATGCAATCAATATACCAAGTTTGATATTTTTCCTTGTAAATATGTCACATAATATGACACCACGAGAATATTTTACATTGTTTGGATCGTTTTTGAATTTCTTATGTCCGTCTTAAACTATGATCAAAACAGCGGGCATGAAGATTCTTAGTTCAGGGTTGAGCCTCGCTAAACTTGTAGTGCATCTCTAATGGAATAGCATATTATGAACCTAAAAATGATTTTTTCCAAAAATTCATAAGCATCAGATCATCATATATATGTAGTTCCAATCTATCCCACTTTCTATCGATTCGGCAGGAATTTATCTTTTTCACGAGGGGTGAACATAAAGGTTTAAAATAGTCCCGGTTAGGACATCATCCATGCAAGGTGTCCTAGTATTTTTTTAAATGGGATGGTACCATTTTGAAACTTTTATTTAGTGGTTGCTTCACAAATCACCCTGTTTTTTATACTTAGAAAATGAAAAATGACTTTTTGGTGCGACGAAAGGGAAAACTTCCTCCTGCAACATTGTTCGCCATCCATGATGTACATGTGTGCACAATATGGGAATATTATCACAAACTATGCCGTGATTCTAGCCATAACATTGATCATTTGGCCTAAATGTCATATAACCTCAAACATGATAGCTCATTTCTGTGAAGGTTTTTGAGATGTAATCAATATACCAAGTTTGATATTTTCCTTTGTAAATATGTCACATAATATGACACCACGTGAAGATTTTATATTGTTTGGATCGTTTTTTAATTTCTTATGCTCGTTTCAAACTATGATCAAAACGGTGAGTATGAAGATTCTTAGCTTGGGGCTGAGCCTCGCTAAACTAGCAGTGCATCTCTAATGAAATAGCATATTGTAAACCTAAAAATGATTTTTTCAAAAAATCATAAACATCAGACCATGTGCCTGCAGTTCAAATCGGACCCACTTCCTACCAATTCGACAGGAATTGTCTTTTTTCACGAGGTGTGGACGAAAGGGTTTAAGATAGCCCGGTTGAGACATTATCCATGCAAGGTGGCCTAGTATTTTTAAAATTGGGGTGGTACTATTTTAAAACTTTTATTTTGTGGTTACTTCACACCCCGTTTTTGACACTTGTAAAATGGAAAATGTATTATACGAAACTATATGTAATATGTTTATATTTAATTCAACAGAAATATGTAATATTTGAGTTTAGATAGATAGATCTTATTTTTTTACAAATTTTGATGTATTATATGTATTTTTCTAAATTAGAATGATTTAGTTATAATTTTTTAAGATTAATATGGCAAAAAGAAAAAATAGCTACACCGACGGCCTTGCCGTCGGCGTAGACTTGACGCCGTCGCACTGTCGTCACGTCCAATCCCTACGCCGATGGCCCGGTCGACGCCGACGGCTGTCGTCGGCTTATCCTACCCTACGTCGACTGTAAAACTGGGCCTACGGCAAGGCTATCCACCTCGGGGCCTACGCCGACAACCTCGACAAATAGCCGTTGGCGTAGCCTTTGGCCGTCGGCGTCTGTCTCTTCTCCCGTAGTGCTCGACGCCTCACCGGCCGAGGACGACACCGCCGCCGCCCTCCATCTCTCCGACCTCGACGCTACCGAGCAGGAGACGCCTCATCGTGGCGCATCGTCGATGACGGCGTCCACGACAGCGTCCCTTTTTTTAATCTACGATTGTAGCCTTTGCCGAGTGTTGGATGTGGCACACGGCAAAGCCGGACTAACTGCTCCCAGACGTCGCCTTCCGTTACTATCGTAAAGTCACTTTTCTTTGCCGAGTGATGAATATGGCACACGGCAAAGCCTTTGCCCTATTGCTAGGCTAAAATACACGACAAAGACTCTTTGTCGTAGCGATCGTTGCCGTGTAGACTTTGCCGTGTGTCTACACGGGCAAAGCCTTTGCCGTGTTTTTAGCCCCCTTTGCCGGGATTTTCGGCCTCACGGCAACGAGGTGCTCTGCGGTAGTGATGGTTTGTATTTCTGGATTCACTTTGACATTTTGGGCGACAAGAATTAGAATTAATTTGGTACAGTATAGTATGTGCAGACTCTTCGGTTTGCCTGAACCAGTACATTTCTATTGTAATTAACTGGATATTATTACACCAATCCGTTAATTAGTAATTACGACCTAAGCCTTTTTTGGTGGTAGCAAACAATGGACGCTCTCAGGTAAAAACGACCATTAGTTGGCAGGAAACAGAAACAAAAATAAACCAAGAACCGAGCGTTTCCCTGCATCTTATTCTTCTTCCTTGATTCCTGAAATGTACATCGTAGCTGCTGGTGCCCCTCGAGGCCGTGAGTAGGAAGGATACAAGGAGGACCCTACAACAAGCAACGTCAGCTTGCACAATCCATCAAGAAATGATGGTCAAATTTACGCAGAATCGGTTCTTCAGAATCCAAGGGCATCTCTAACCGATCCCCTAAAATCGGTTAGAGGAGTAAATTTACGCAGCGACAGGACCTAATTGAACTCTAAACGGTTAGAGGAGTAAATTTTTACTCATCGGAGGAGTAAACTTGGCCTCCGACTCCTAAATATCCTCCTCCAAAACCAAATCCGAGAAAAAACACCCCGCCGCTCGACCTGCCTCACCCTTTCCCGCCGGCATCGCCGCCGGTGACCCCCAACCTCCGCCGCCCCCATCCCGGTCCCTCCGCCGCTCTCCGGCCCACCTTTTCCCTCGGTCGCCGCCTCTCGCCATCGCCGGAATCGACGGGGCGAGGTCGTTTTCGCCGGCCGCCGGCCCGATTTGGAGGAAAACGAGCTCCATCGCCGACGATTCGCCGCGACTTCGAGCCGTCGGAGGCCGGGAAGGCTGTAGAAGGCAGGCACCGTCCCCCTAGACGCCTCCTCCGCCCTACCTGACCACTACCCGACCTCCGTCCGGCCAACCTCGTTGCCTCCTCCGCCTGTGAGGTGTTCGACCGAATAGCAAGGTGAGTTTTTTTAGCCGAATTTATTTGTTTTGTTTTCAAATTTGACCGACGCCGTCCTAGTGTAGATGAAGAGGTTGAGGGAGTATCTCTTGGACGATTCATCGTCGGAGGAAGAGGAGGAGGACGACGACGATGTCGAGATGGCCATGGCCATCATATTGAATGATGAAGTTCGGCGGCCGAGGCTAGGCACGCAGTTCTGCCGCGCATACATCAACCGGGATAGAGCCGAGGGCCATGTCAAGATCATGCACGACTATTTCAACCCCAATGCCATCTATCCGGAGAAGTATTTTCGCTGCCATTTCCGTATGCACAAGAGCCTCTTTCTCACCATTGCCAAAGCGGTGGAGAAGCATGATGATTTGTTCAAGCTTCGGAGGAGTGCATGCAGTGAGATAAGCGCAAGCCCGTTGATGAAGTGTCTTGCAGCTGTTCGGGTGCTTGCATATGGGTGTTCTGCCGATGCCATTGACGACTATGTTCGTATTGGCGAAGATACCATCTTCGAGGCTATCCGGAGGTTCGCCATGGCTGTGATTGAGATCTTCGGGGATGAGTATTTGAGGGCACCAAATGAGGATGACACCGAGAGGCTCTTGGGTGAGAGCCAAGAAAGAGGATGGCTATGGATGCTTGGCTCAATCGATTGCATGTATTGTACATGGAAGAATTGTCTAGCAGGATAGAAAGGGCAGTACAAGAGCCATTGCAACGATCCAACAATCGTCCTAGAGCCATGTGTTTGGCTTTGAATTTATTTGGTCTGTAAACTTAATATTTATTCGTTCCTAAACATTTAGAGTGTATGTGAACTATGCCGAATGGTTTGCTATATTCTAGTTTGATTTCAAGAAAAAAAGTTTACTCTAAGTTTAGTAAATTTACTCCTCTAAGTTTTACTCATCGGTTTACTCCTCTAACCGATTGGGGATCGGTTAGAGTTGCCCTAAGCTCTATGGCTATATGAACAATTGAAGTTACAACTCGTCAGCAAAATGTACTATGGCCAGTCTTTGCACGTCAAGTTCACTATGGGCAAATTTCCCAAGATACATGTTAGGCTGGTCACAGTGCAAGTAACTTCAAGAGTAACTAAGTGTCCAACTCAGCAAAATTGCTTATGTGGTAGTGAGTTAATGAAGAGAGAGAAGGATGGAGTAGCATATTTGGTTATTATAACATCATATATATCAATGCAAAATGAGTCTATCACCTAATAAATGATCTTTGCATGACACCACTTATATGTTACTCTCTACTATGAGGCTAGCCCTAGTGGGAGTATCATAAGGAGTATCATGCATGTCACCTTGATAAAAATCTGATGTGGCACCACAATTAATGAAGAGAGAGGGGTTAGTAGTATCATAATATGATGCCGTATCATAGCTCGTGAAACTAGGTAATTTAATGACCAATACATCTCGTACACACAATTGCATTGAGATTGTAGAAAAAATTAAATACAATGATACTATGATACTACTAGATGATACTAACCATTAGAGAGATAGTATCATACACTAGTATCATATGCATGATACTCGTAATATGATACTCCCACTATGACCAGCCTGAAGGTAGTAACATTGACTAGTAACTTGTGCATGTTACTAGCCTATGTTACTCTCCACTATGACCAGCCTTACAAGTAGAAAACAAAGACAGATGATCACCACTGCATGCAGGCGACCAAACAACCACATATAATCATCACTGGACACACATTCCTCATTCGTCGAATCAAAAGGGCAACTCACAGCATCAATCTTTTCTTCCAAGAATACACCCTGGAATGGTGTACACCCTGGAATGGTGTATTAGGGTGGTGAAGGTGAGCGCCTTGAACCCACCCCGCCAGATGTCCTCAGGACCAACGATTGGATATAGGAAGCCGTGTGCCGCCGTGCGCACTCTGCACAACCAGGTACGCTTCAAGTTGGCCTTTCCTCGGCCGCCATGCCAACGAGCTCCGCGAGGAAGATTATTGCATCACTTAGCCATTGGCAGACAAACTTTCATGACACTAAAAGACCATGAAGAATCTGCAAGTCATTGTGCAAAATTTGCTTTTAGGAGCTTATTAATAGACATACAACTGTAGAGCTCTGTATACACCAATTGATATCAGAGCCATCGATTCTCCGACCAAAAAATTTCTCCCCCGCGGCTTCTTCCGTGATTCTATTCCATGGCGGGCGAGCCCGACTTTTCCCTCCGCCGCCTACGACCACCATTTTTCCTTCTTCGCCGCCCCAGCACGTTTCCCCTCCCCAATTCCCACCCAATCTGACCCAAATCGACCACCGCTCGCTGCAACCCAAATACATGGCGACCTCCACAACTCCCCTTTCCCCTTCTTCTACAATGCCCCACCCGCCTTCCCCTACGCCACCACCTACCCGCCTCCCGCCTCCGCGTACGCGACCGCGCCTGGCTTCTCCCCAAATTGGCCACCGCCTGCTCCACCGTACCCCTCTGCTTTTCTCCCTGACGCCACTTCCTCTTATGTAACACCTGCTTCAACTCCAGAGCACCTCTGGCTTCCGCCGCCGCCGGAAGCGATGCTGGCCTCCGCGCCCCTACGCCGTCCCGATCAAGACCCCGGTGCTCCCCTCCCTACCGACCTCTCGAGCCCGACGTCACAGCTATTCGACGCCAGTGCCAGGATGGAGGACAAAGCAGCTCTTCTAGCGGCAGCACAGGAACGGACTCAGGCGGAGGACGCGATCCATGGCCGTCGGCCACGCGAGCTCCTCAACAACAGGCAGTCTCGTTTGGACCAGCAGCTGGCACGTGAGCGGGCCTCCTTCGACAAAATCCAAGGTGAAATTTCTCGCCTTTCGGAAGCAGTTTCTCTGTTAGCCACTTCAGTCGGCCGGCCGGAAAATCCCATATCCTCTGCTCGTCCGGAGCATGAAACAGTCTCTGATCTGGCAGCAGCCAGTAACCTGTCTCTGGTTGCTGAAATCAACACTCTTGCGTCTGGCATCGCTGCTATGGCCGGGAACACACTAACACCCCTCAAGGCCAACCCGTCCACTTCAGAAATCTACAGGTGCCAACGAGTAGGCAACATGCATCCAGTATGTTCGATGAAATGCCCGAGTCTTATGGTTTCCATAAACTCAAACGCCAAAGCCATATCCCTAGCGGATGGAACCGAGCGCAGCTACCTTGCCGGCAGAGTATCCCTTGGAGCAGGCTAGTGCACCGATGTCACTTTCAGCAAGGGAAAAAGTTGGTGTCACAGCTCCACCATCTGTAGCAGCACGTTTAGCTCCAGCTATCTGCTCCAAAGCCGACAACACTGCTGGTTCTGAATCACTGCTTGTTCATGACGTGAAGCCACCAAAAACTACGCAAGATGCTTCCAGTGTGTTAAAGGAAATGCCTGTATATGATATTTATGAAGAAGACAATTATTTTCTTAATTGTATATGGATGAACAGCTGCTACACCATTCCACAAGGCATCTGAAAATGCATCAAGTGATCAGCTTCGTGTTTCAGCAAGGCACCGGAAACTAAACAAACAAGTGTTTGCCTGAACATTGTCACTGATGCGTTGGTTGTCACTCTTGAGCTGTAGCAACTAGATGATGAGAGGACGTGCAATTGTTTAGTTCTAAAAGCCTCTGCCTCATTTGTCACAGGGTCCAGGCAGCTCAGTATTGAGCAAAATATGAGAGAACTGAGGCTACTATGGGATCCAGGAGCTTCAGCATTTCTTCACTCAAGCAAAGGTTCTGCCGTAAGTATTCTCCAGCAATTACACAACAAGAGCATCTCTTCAATGCAGGAATTGTCACTTGAGAAAGGCAGTCATGTGCTAGTGCTATGGGATCCACGATCCAGGTATCAACTAATCCTATATGAGCTCTCGTGGTTGAGTAAAAGGGCTGAATATGCATTAAGGCATCTACTGGCTGTGAAGTTTGGTACTCACAATTACTGCTACTTGATTGATATTGCTCCCATTATGTATTGTCCTCGTACAAATTTAATTCAGCAAAGAAGGAACATTGCAGCGCTTCATTTTTGGCAATACAAATTACTAAACAGAGTGTTGTACGTATATGGGACCCTGGAATTGCAATTTCCTCATACATATATAGCTGGGAGGAAATGACAGCAGTGAAGACAATAGCTTGGTTACAAAGGCCATTACTCAATTATTTGCAATTTCATGTACCAATGAGCAACATCTCCTGCAATGAAGACAAGTTTCTACATCAGCAAGGTGTCCTAGAGAATTACAATGCAAAGCAACTGCTACTATCTTTACGGGACGGTGTTAAAATCTGAGAAATTGGTATTACATTCTTCATGACATTTCGACCTCCATGATATGGATGAATAGTTCAGCGGGATAATTACTATTTGGCTGATCAATTGTCAACCTCTTTATTAATGATAGAAATTACTGAGCAATGGTCTCAAGGAGGGAGGAATGTCAGGGACTAGTAGTGATGTGTAATAGAGTGATTAGTGGTATGGAATAGTATGTTGGTACCTTTGAGGGCATATTAGGTATTTCCTCTTTGAGGGCATCTTGTACCCAGCTAGGTCTATATAACACTAGCCTTGTATCCTGTTTAGAAATCAAGGAATCAAAACCCTAATTCTATCATTTATTTCTTGCAATGCACCTTTTATTTAGTTCTTGCAATTTATCCTTTTTATCTGCAATTTCCTTTAAATCCTAGTTTTCTTGATCATCTACCTGTCAGATCCAATCGGGATCCTGACAACCGAGCAATGAGAAAGATCACTGAAATAAACATAAATAATGTTTTTCCTCAAGTTGAACTCTATATAAGTAAAACAGGATGATGCATTACCATTAAGAATACTACTGTAAAACATCTGTAGTACAAAATAAATCATTGATAGCTCCAAGCTCATAGAAAAAGACGGACACAAACACAGTCCGTAGTGTAGAAATATGTCATATGAGGTTGAGGAACCGAACTAGGAGTGTTCACATGTCAGAATATTATTTCATTCTCCCCTTTAATCCATTAATGTCCGCTATCACCTTTGAAGAAATGTATGTGGAAGAATATTTCAGCATCCTAAAGCAAAAATTTAGTTAGAATAGTTACAAGTACAACCAACAAACAAAGGTTGTGAAATTGGAAATATCCATACAAGCACACACACAACCATGCTGAATGGAAGGCCAACGGCTATGATCTGTCAGGAAAAAAGTAGAGACCTAGAAGAAACGTATTATTACGAAAGTACCATGCTTCAACCAAAATAAGTAGAAATGAAAAAAGGAAAGGAAAATTAACATAAAAAGGGGTACAGTTAAAAAGGACTCCAGGACCTACGCTCGGCGTTCATCAAGATCCCTAATGTTAACGTTTTTGTGGTGTTGTGGTGGCACATCTCAGATGGCGGTGGATGTGCTACATCGAATAATGGTACCCCCGGCTTCAACCCCGTCTCGGCAATGTTCACGACGTCGAGAAGCTTGTGGGATTGTGTCTTCGCCGGGCGCTCCGGCTTTGTGTCGTGTTGATCTCATCGTCGATCTGGTCATGGCGACCTTGAAGTGCAGCGGTGCGGACTACTGTTGGTTTGTGGTGGATGGTGGAGGATCCGGCCGCTTGATAGGCAGGGTGGCACTGGCCAACGGAAGGCCAACGGCTATGATCTGTCAGGAAAAACGTAGAGACCTAGAAGAAACCTATTATTAAGGAAGTACCATGCTTCAACCAAAATAAGTAGAAATGAAAAAAAGAAAAGGAAAATTAACATAAAAAGGGGTACAGTTAAAAAGGACTCCAGAGCAAACTTAAAATGACTAATTGTGTACTTCATTTATAAATTCGATTCTATCATGATCCTATCAGCTTGTACACTGAAGCGGAGGAATTCGGTCATTTATATAAAAGACTAAATGGTGTACAGCAAGAGGTTGATCCATCTGATCCTGTACTAAAATAATTTAGGCTAGGACCACAATTAACTCTAAGCTAGTGTCCATCTAATCATCATGTACTAAATTATTCCCAAGTCCAACATTTACTCAGTTCTAGATTGAACATAAAGAAATAGTGATAACACTAAATCTGGTGTATAGAGGGAGTTTTGTCACCATAAGAACAAACTGTTAATGACATTATTCAGCTAAAAAAGCTACTCTGCAGACTTGCCTCCTTCGGAGTCGATGAGTAAGCAAAGAAAACACGTAGTTGCTAGTTACATACAAAATAGATGATAATCAAGAACATTGAGCATCATCAAAGAAACTGGCTCCTTGATTACTCCTAACTAAAACTCGACAGTATCAGGTTGCCACATAGAGATATCCTGGGTTTAATGAAAGAAAAAAGAGATCTAATAATGGAACATTAACACTTGGCTGAGTAAAGCATTCTAAAGAAGAGATCATTCAGAGTGAACTGTAGTGTTAATAAATAGTAGTATTATGATCATTCTAAGCCACCAAAGGGCATGAGAGTAGTTATTTAGTTCTACTTGAAAATCACATGCTGCCTGAACACATAGATATGCAACTATCATTCCAGTAGCAGAAGAAGCTAAACTTGAAAAACAAAAACTTGGTTGAGCAATGGTCGACAAAATAAGATATAAGCATGACACGTTGTGGAGAAATGCATTATTTTATCAATGAAAATGACACTCCAGCTAGCTTATAGAAGAAAGCTGATATATCAACAAGACATTAAGAGGAGGAAAACTGCATCCAACATACTGATCAACATCATCAGCCATAACAGGAGCATGGCCTGCATCAAAAGATTCATATTCAAAATTGTACAAAAATATCTAATCAAATTCATAAATTACTCCAGCAACATCGAATAGCCATTGCACTGCCACTCTTCCTTTATATCTAGCTACAACTATGACGGCTCTGATCAGACAAAAAAAATTATGCTCATAAACACATAGAACCTCGCAGGCAAAAAAAAAACTCTTGAGGTCAGCTCTAACTATTTACCGTCAACAACTTCAGCCCTGAACATCTCAAATATTTGCGCGTGCATCAAACTTACTATGGTCATAAAATTCTAAAGTATGGCTATATCATGATTTATCCCCTCACATTCTCAAATCTAAACCAAGCAATTGGGCAAGTGAAGCTGAATGCCAAATCGATTATCTTCATTCGCCAAAAAAAAAGTTTACTGTTCTAATTACCTGTCACAGTGATTCTTCAACAGACTGGAACTGATTTCTATCAACTCTATGTGCTCCGTCTTACCTCCCCTAGCATAAGTACAATGGAAAACAGATCAATGTGCCAGTAGCAATTTGTTTGGGCTGCAACCTGATATTGTAACAAACCTGAAATTTCAAGCTCTTTCGGAGATACAAAGAACTAGCTGGAACTAGCTGGCAGTATTCCATGTCACGTTTAGGCACAAAGATGATGTTTTGTACTGTATGTCCTTTCTTCATTAGACTTGGGTTAATTTGTTATGGGAACTTCTTTTTTTAGATACTGTTTACCACTCTTTATGGTTCATCATCTCATGTTTGTATATTGACTGAACAATAGTGCAATTTCCATGTGAGAAGACCATACAGACGGACAAGGGAAGCCATACCACACCTTACCACACGATTCAGTAAAATACAGATATCCAAAGAACTTTCTTTTGAACTTGTACTCATAGTAAAAATTACGGAACGTCCGGATTACAACCACGTTAGGCTGTCGCAACCACACAGGGAGGATCAGACCCAACTAACACTTCACATTCGACAGACTTCCCCTAAAGTAGCAAGCTCATGTGCCAGCTGACTGCCAATGCGATTAACCTTAAAAGATAACAAAACCACGCATAGCCAAATAGTTCTTAAGAGATAACAAAACCACGCATAGCCAAATAGTTCAATAACTAAAATAGTCTGAGTACAAGTCTGTGCAATCAAACAACAAATCATGCTAGAGCGAAAAATCAGGTCATCATTGACAAAAGAAAAGTTAAAGGAAGCCGTACCACAACTTGAGTCCTAAGATTTGGCTACTATACCATCAAGCGATATCCATCTCAGCCAATTCAGCTTAGCATTACCCGACCAGCAACTTCACCGCAACCATTCATCTCAATCCGACGAGATGTCTAATCTTCTAAACACCCGGAATATACCACATTTCAGTAGGCCACGATACTCTATAGTCGGGTCCAAATCCGGAGAAAACATACTCAAATTTCTGTTTTTCTAAGTTGTAAATCCCTGGACATCTCCAACCCGTAAGACCAAAATTGCCATGGTGTACCAGCCGAGGTGGGGTGAAGTAGACATAGTTGGGTTTGAGCTCTGGAAAGTCCTTAGTAGGCAAACACGCCGAATGATTTAACCCGACAAACACCGCGTGCTCTTGGAAGGTCGTCGAAGAACTCAAGCTGACCAGCTTGCGCTCTTCCAGATTGACTTCAAGCACCCGCACCTTGATTTCCATGGGATGATGAATGTGCCGAAGGGTTCTTATATGCAGGAGGCGGCCGCAAGGCGTAGACACTAGGAACCTGGTAAGGACCCTCCTTCGTCTCTTGTCCCCGTCGGCAATGATCACCTCTTTGCTTGGTTCTTGGGGGCCACAAAGATCCCACGCCTCAAGCACGCCGCGTAAGGTCACCGTGTAGAATCTGCCATCATGATAGACACAATCGGCATAACGGTCATCGCTCCCGTCAGCCAGAGCTCCGGCAAGTCGCCAGCATCCCTCTTTTGCTCTTGCAAAAGAAATCCAGTTAGCGTCATAGTGGATGACCACCGCAGTGTAGTCACCACCGTGAGATGGATCGCATGACAACACCACCTTTTGGTAGAACCATGTGCCAAGTTCTTGTACACCAGGCTCTCTAGGCTTATGCTGATGATCTTTTCCAAAACGATAGCCCACAATTCTTCCGCCAGTGTCATAGACTCCCTTAACACACTCCAAATCAGTAATAGGCGGGAGATGGACCATGTTGAAGGTGAAGGGGTGGTAGAGCACAAGGTTGGAGAATTCATCTGAACATGTTATTGATTCATTATGATAGTATTGTTTATAGTCTTACCTGCAAGTTGTATACATACGTTGTTGTCCGGAACCAATGGCCCCGAAGTGACAGAAATCGGGATAACCAGAGGGAATGGCTTTGATGTGAGGATCACATGTGTTCACGGAGTGTTAATGCTTTGCTCCGGTGCTCTATTAAAAGGAGCACCTTAATTGCCAGTAGTTCCCTTGAGGCCCCGCTGCAAATGGGCTGGCAGGACAAAAGATGTTGTGCAAGTTCTCATTACGAGCACGTATGACTATATATGGAACACAATGCTAGGATTATCTAGTACTTGGATGTTTTATCTTATTTATCTGCAATTGCCCTATGTTCTGATTGCCATGTGAATTGTCCTGTCCATGCAACGCCCGTCCATCCATCTCTATGCCTACCGCACTCGAATCATACTGTTTACTGCTATTGTTACTGCTGTCTTTACTTTACTACTGATGCTACTTTGCTATTCCTACTACAAAACTATTGCTACTAATAAACTGCTATGAGCAAGATTGTTTCCAGGTGCAGCTGAATTGATAACTCAGTTGTTAAGGCTTATAACTCTTCTTTGACTCCCCTTGTGTCGAATCAATAAATTGGGTTTCACTTCCCTCGAAAATACTGCGATACACCCCCTATACTTGTGGGTCATCACTAAGCAAGTTGAAGATGTAAAAATATAAATTGTGGCCCCTGTAGAGCTATCAAGCAATAGGGCACCGTATGCCAATCCACTTCCTTTCCCAAGGACAGTGAGTGAACACATGGTAATCCAACAACTTGAAGAACAACTAGGAGAGGAAAGAATGATCCTCAAAAGATAGAAGAAGAGGCAAAAATAGAAGAAGTTGTTCAAGGGAGCATGCATGAGATGGGTGAGGTAACTAAAGAAGATATATTGACTATGTATGCACATTGCAATATTTTTGAACTAAGCATCGACGCGTCTCAATTTGTTGAGGGTAAGGTGAAAGCTAAACATGTTGGTAAACCTATTCTCCCTTGCACCTTTGGTGAATCTTCTTATTATGGCCTTTAGGATATTGGAACAGTTGTTAACGACATCCCTTATAACTTTTACTTAGATATCCAGGATGAACTCAAACCAGCTGAATTAGAAGATATTGATATGACAATTATGCTAGCAAATAAAACACTCAGAATTCCTACAAGGATAATTAGAGATGTTCCAATTTGTGTTGGACCTTACAAGTACCCTATTGATTTTGTACTTGTTGATATGCACACTGATATTTATTGTCCAATTATTTTTGGAAGAACTTTTCTAAATACCGTGGGAGCAAACATTGACTACAAAAGGGAGACGGTGTCTCTCAAGTTTGGCGAAGATAAAATGAATTTCCATTCTTCTAAATTCTAACACAGGCCAATTTATGAGGAGCTTGAAGAACATGGACAAGAGCAAGAATAGGAAGGTAACATTGCTACCCTTTCCACTGTGTTTTATGGAACTCACAATGCCAAGCTAGAAAGAAGCTTGGTGAAAATGAAAATATCTTCCCGAAGATGAAGAGAAAATGGAAATTGATGAATATCTTAACTCAACCCCTATAATTGATCTTGAAATGAATCAAGTTTATGAGACACCCGAGAGAAAAGGAAATGCGGAGCTTCCTCCTCCTACACTCAGACCTCTTCCTAAGGAATTTAAATATAGGTTTCTTGATAATATTAACAAATATCTTGTTATTATAAGCTATAATCTTGCAGAAAAGGAAGAGGAGAATTTAATGATAATTCTAAGGATGTGCCGTAAGGCTCTTGGATATTCTATGGATGGCTTGAAAGGGATTAGTCCTTCGATAGCTACTCATAGAATATTTATGGAAGAGGGAGCCCAACCGGTAGCAGATTTCCAAAGAAGGATTAAACCTCAAATGAAAGAATAGGTAAGAAAGGAGGTATCACCTTTTAGATGCAAGAATTATTTTTCATGTGGAGGAAAGCGACTGGGTAAGTCAAGTTCATTATCTTTCAAAGAAAGGTGGGTTCACCATAGTCTCGAATGAACATAATGAGTTAGTCCCTACTCGAACCGTGGTTGGCCATAGGATGTGCATTAATTTTAGAAAACTTAATAAGGACACACGAAAGGATCACTACCCTTTGCCATTTATAGATCGAACTTTAGAGAGGTTTGTTATGCACTCTCATTTTTGTTACTTAGATCGAACTTACATGTATTACCGCTATATTTGCTGATTATGTTGAAAATATTATGAAAGTATTCATGGACGACTTCTCGATCTATGGGACTTCATTTAACCATTAATTGCCTCCATAATATCCATAAGGTTTTGTAGAGATGTGAAGACACTAACCTAGTTTTGAATTGGGATAAGTGTCACTTCATGGTCCAGGAAGGTATAATACTTGGTCACAAGATCTTAGGTAAGGGCATAGAATCCGATAAATAAAAAATAGAGGTAGTCGAGAGGCTACCACCTCCTCGAGATGTCAAAGGTATAAGAAGTTTCTTAGGTCATGTCGGGTTTTATAGAAGGTTTATCAAGAAGTTCTCTAAGGTTGAAAGACCTCTAACTAACCTTTTACAAAAGAATGCTACTTTTAATTTTGATGAAAACTATCTTACTACTTTCACCATGTTAAAACAAGCCCTTCTTGATGTTCCTATTATCAAGCCACCGAACTAGAAAATTCCTTTTGATTTATTTTGTAAAGCTAGTCATGAAGCCGTGGGAGCTGTTTTTTGTCAGTGTGATGGTGATGAACTTAATATCATTCATCATGCTAGTCGCACCTTAAACGGCGCTCAAAAGAACTACCTAGTGATAGAAAAGGAACTCTTCGTTGTTGTCTTCTCTTGCGATAAATTTAGATCTTATATAATTGACTCTAAAGTTAGAGTACATACTAATCGTAATAACTTAAAGGAAATTCTTCAAAGAACTGATGTTTAGTCAAAGATGATGGGTTCGTAGCATGGAAAACAAAAAATTTCTATCGTAAGAACGAACAAAACCCAGATCTAATCTAGATAAAAGCCAAGATCTAATCTATTAGACATGAGCAACGAGATAGATAGGAACTAACCCTCGTAGATACGAAAGCGTTAACGAGATTAGATCTCGTGGTTGATGTAGTCGATCACTTGTCGATCTCAAGATCGTGTGGACGATCCTTCCGGCGTCGCGTTCCAGCAGCGCTTCCGCCGTCGGTCAAGTTGACGATCCTTATGGCGCCGCGTTTCGGCAGCGCTTCCACAGTCGGTCACACGTGCGGAGTCGAAGCAGACCTTCCTCTCCCCGTTCTAGCGAGCAGCGGAGGTAGTAGATCTTCTCCACAGAATCCCAGCAGCACGACGGCGTGGTGGTGGTGGTGGAGTAGAGAATTCTGCAGGGCTTCGCCTATGCCTGTGCAGAAGAAAGGTGGAGGAGAGAGGCGGCAGAGATTGGAGTTATGGGAGCAGGGGAGGAGGGGGCGCCCCTGCCCCTCTATTTAAAGAAGGGAGGCGCCTAGGGAGGGGGAGTCCTTGTAGGACTCCCCTCCCTTGTAGGCCGGCGGATTGGAGGTGGGGGGAGGAGTCCTCCTCCCCCACGACTTCGTATCTTGACCCACCAGGACTCCTTGATCCCTATCTTGATTTTCAAGCAAACTCCAAGATATCTTCTAGAACCTTCCGGAACATTCCGAAACCTTCTAGAATCCTCATACAAACACTCCGGAACATTTCCTAACTTAGAAAATGATCCCCTATATATGAATCTTATTCTCCGGACCATTCCGGATCTCCTCGTGATGTCCCGAATCCAATCCAAGACTCCGAACAACATTCGGTCTCCAACGCACATTCCATATCTACTTAAAACAACTTCGAACCTTAAGTGTGTCACCCTACGGTTCGTGAATATGTAGACATGATAGAGACACATCTCCTATCAATAACCATCAGCGGGACCTGGAGATCCATAATGGCTCCCACATACTCAACGATGACTTCGCGATCGATTGAACCACTTACATATGAAACTAATTCCCTTTGTCTCGCGACACTATACTTATCCGAGGTTTGATCGTCGGTATCTCCATACCTAGTTCTACCTCGTTACTGATAAGTACTCTTTACTCGTTCCGTGATATGTCATCCCTTGTGACCTAGTCACATGCTTGCAAGCTAACTAGATGACATTCCACCGAGAGGGCCCAGAGCATATCTATCCGTCATATGGATGGACAAATCCCAATCTTGGTTCATGCGCTTCAACACATACTTTCAGAATACCCAATGACACTTTTATAACCACCCAGTTACGAAGCGGCGTTTGATGTCATCAAAGTATCCATCCGGTGATGGTGATTAACATAACCTCATGGTCGAAGGAATAGGTTACTATGTATTTGAAAGCTTACAGCAATACGAACTTAATGGCTTGATCTTATGCTACGCTTACTATGGGTGTGCGTCCATCACATCATTCTCCTAATGATATAACCTTGTTATTAATCACATCCTAATGTCCATGATCAGGAAACCATGATCATCAATTAATCAACAAGCTAGTTCAACAAGAGGCTTACTAGGGACTCTCTTATGTTTACAAAACACACAAGTATTAGTGTTTCCTAATAATACAATTATAGCATGTGATGTAAACATTCATCATAAACACAAAGATATAATAATAATCACTTTTATTATTGCCTCTTGGGAATATCTCCAACAAAAGATGATCTGTTGAACTTTACTTATGCAAGAGTTTGACTTGCAGATCTTGCAAAGAAAAGAGGCAAATGTTGACACACCAATGATGATCGAAGAAATGAGACCGCAAGAAGGAGTGTCATCAATATGCATACCCCTGGGCACTATTTGTCCTGAAAGAAATTTTTTTGTTTCTCTTTGCAATGATTTTAACAATTTCTTGTGACCGACCATATTCAAAGGAAAGAAGGAAAATAATACAAAATATGAAGGGAGGTAAGCGCACAAAACAAACTTCGCAATCATGAGGTAGTGAAATAATCTCAACCTTGCTCTTTTGTGTTTTTGATCTCTATTTTGATGTTTTCGATCTCTGTTTTCGGTTCCTTGTGTTTTTTTGAGGTTACTTCCAGTTTTCTGACACTGGTACGGGCGGACGGTACGGTTGCATCCGTCCGTATTGTAGGTCGTTAAGCATGTAGTACCTCGTAATGTTTTCGTGTTTTTTCGCCAATCGGTACGATTAGACCGTACGGGCGGCTCCCCGTGTACGCTAGGTCATTAAACCCTCTGTAAACTTTCGTCGCATTTCTCTTTTGTTCCAAAAGAACTCTTTACCGCCGTAGAAAAGTCGGTAAGTAGACTGTAGCATCCCATCTGTCTAACATATGTAATGCTACATGGTCTAATAATAAAATGCTACTTCCTACATATAATTGTTGCATCATAATTATATCATGCTCATGTCATCATGCCACCTTGCATTTGAGCATCATATAAAAACCCTTTCCTTTTGGTTCTTCCCTCGTATGCATTAGCAATTGTATTTGGCTCTTGATATATGGTATTTGGTTCTTGATAAATTCTTGATGCCCAAGTTGAGTTGGGGGCATATCTTTTATTCAACTCCATCACCTTTCTTTGTCACCACCTCATAATCCCACCAACCTTCTTTTGGTTCCATCCATCATCTCCACCATCTTAATTATATATGAGCCCATGTTTTTCTTTTTGTATTTATAACTAGCTCATAAATAATTGAGGATGGTTCCCTCTACTCTCTACATGCTCCCATACAATGGCTATACTTGTTTTCACAATATTGTGTATCATAGCATGCTTGCCGCCTTTATATACCATATGGGTTGGGAGGCTTCCATAACCAAATTTGGAGGAATAATCCAAACTTGAATTCTTATTAAAACTAGTTGTTTACACAACTAGCAACAATGCATTTAATGCATGCATGCCCCATGCAAGGATTGCTCTCCTTTTATCCCTATCCTTTCTATTTTCTTTTAGTTGATTTGAATGGTTTTTGGATGGATCAAATTCATATAAAATCAAATGGAAAAGAAAGAAAACAAATCTACACCTAGCTACACCACACCCACCAAAACCCTAAGACCCTACCTACCCTCTCTCTTTAATGTTTCCTCTCAAACCCTAAGCCCTCCTCTCTCTTTCTCTCTAACCCAAGCCACCACCCCTACCCTACCCTTCTTGCTAAACCCTAACCCTAATCACCATGCGAGTTCCCCCCACCCCCTCTTCCTCCTAGCCGAGTCATCCCCTTCCCCTCTCTCTCTTTCTCCCTCTCCCTAGCTGCCAAGCGGGCCCTACCGATGCTGCAGCCCCACCTGCCGGCGCCCTAGCCCACTACACCCCCACCTGCCCGAGAGAGAAGAGGAAAAAGGGTGGCACCACCTTTCCACCCCAAGCTACCCCCATGTGCACCCTCTCTCCCTCCTTATATACCCCCTCTCCTGCGCCTCTCCCAGATCCCCAGGTTCCTAGGACCCTGCGCCGCCGTCCTCTCACCACCTACCCCTGCTTCCTCCCTCCCTTCCAACCCCGGCCGACCTCGTCGGCCTACATCATCTCCCACCGATCCAGGAGGCGTAAGCGGGCAGGAGGTTGTCGGCGAGATCGGGGAGGTCCTCTGCATCAGCCCTGTACACGGAGTCAAGGAGGAGATGACCCAGCTCCGCTACACGCCGACAAGCCGAGCCAAACCCTAACCTCGCCGGCCGCCAGCTCCGTCGCCGATCCCCTGCACCTCGGCCCGTTCCACCGCCACCGTCGCACTCCCGGTGAGCTGCTACACCTCTCTGACACCCTCCCGTCGTTTTCCTCTTCCTAGATGAGTAGATCACGGCGACGAACAGCCTCTGTGCACGGCGGGTTCGTCGTCGTCTTCTCGCTGTGCGCTGCGGGACCTTTATCTCGCCGCGTAGCCGAACCCTACCAGCACCCCCACCCCTACCGCAGCGGCTTCGCCCTCTGCGCGCACCGCGTCGCGGGTTCAAGCCCCCGCTGCGCCGCGCCGCGCGTCCGTCAGTTTCGTCAGACAACGTGCATAGAAGATCCAGAGTGGCCGTGGCAGCTTTGCAACCCCCCTCCCCCCACACACTTTTTCTCTACTCAACCCGCGCTCCACCTGGTCCCACTTGTCTGCCTCTGTGCGACTTTTACGAATAGACACCCGCAGTTCTTTCACCTCAACCCGTGATCCCTGGGATCAGACATGTGGCCGTCTCCACTTCGCCCGCCCGCACGTGGACCCGTCATGGTCTCGGCCCCACCGGTCAGTGAATGCGGCTGGGTGAAGCACGGTGAGAAAAGCCGAGCGGACTCGCTGCGCCCCACCTGCTGCTAAGTCAGCGCATGGCCCACTCGTCGGTGTCTGCGTCTGGCTCTGCCTGTGTGCAAAAAGTTTCTGCTCTTTTCTGTTTATATAAATAAAAACAATTTCAGAAAATGTTTAAATACAAATTCAAATCTGTTTTAAAATAACTTTTAAATTATAAATCTAAATAATACAAATGATATATGTTTTTGCATCAGAAAAATGTGAGGATTTCAAAAATGCTATTCAAAATAATGTTTGAACACTTTAAAATTTCGAGATGATTAAAATTACATTAAAATGCCCTTTTCTTAATAAATTAATAACTTTAATTCTACAACTCCAAATTCGACAAATAATATGTCTAAATCGATCAACGCGACGAGCCTGTTCTATCTATGCATTCCTTGTTCTGAATTGAAGCATGCATCATGTAATTATTAAAAATCAGAACTGTTTATCGCAATTAAACTTGATCAAATAAATAACAAAATGAATTATTCTTGTCCCCACACCTCACCCATGCCATGCTACTTTATTGCCATGTAAATTGTGCATCATTCATCATGGCATGCTTGTTTGCTTGTCGCATTTTAATTCATATGCTTGTGTACTTTATTTATGTTGGCCCTTGTTTGTTTGGTTCTTCTTCGAATAGACGCTCGGCAGGAGAATTATCAGGAATCACAGGAGTTCTACCCAGATCCATCTCTCGCTTCAACTGAGCTACCAGGAAAGCACTACCACATGCTTGCATACATATAGTACATATTGCCTCTATCTTATTCTTGCATCATTGAGTCGCGATTGCATTAAATTGAACCCCAAGTACTGCATAGCCTTTACTTTTAAACTCCACCGAAGCTTATTCCTCCATCCCATGAGCTATTACTACAGGAGTTGTTTGAGCCATGCGGGTCGTAGAACAGCATGTGTAGGGTATGTGAGTGTCTGATGGTTAACGAGGTACCTAAACAACTTAACCTGAGTAGTAATAGGATAACTAATGAAAGAGGCACCGGTGAGCAATATCTGCTATTTGGTTTTTCATGCTCACTTGTGTCCCGTAGGACCCCGAGTACTTCATTCCTGTTCCTTGACTATTCGCACTATCCACATCCGGGAGGCCTTATGGACCCCCCTGAGCCAGAGCTTGATTCATTTCTATTTCTTGGGGCCACAATTAGTTTGGGGTTTTATTATTATCCTGTACTTAAGCCATGTTACTGCTTTATTTAAGATTGTGCGTGGAGCACCTGTACTATTTTGGATCGTGACACTTTTCGCTGTATCGACAAGCCCAGTCACACTTTCGGGTTCCCAGTCGTTTACCGCCGTCCGTACAAACCCTGGGTCCGTTCCGGAGCCGGCCAACTTCGTTGCGGGTAGCTTAGTGGGGTGGCCTCCTGAAATATTTCTGAATCCTGTGATCGCTTTGTCGTGAATGCCTCGTTGGGTTTTGATTTGGTTTTTCCGAGGTTGATCAAGTGTGTGTTACTATTTGTGCACCCCTGCAGGGTAAATCTTTCTGAAAGCCGTGTCCGCGGTTATGGACGACTTGGAGCACAGTTTCTCGATCATAGACAAGTCTAACTAAAGTACCGTTTTTAAATTGACTAAGTACTTGACTAGTAAATAGTGAAATACTCATGGAATGGTTAATAAAACCGTCAACGGATGGGGGTTGTTCGTCCGCTTCCTCGTTGGTAAGCGAGGAGGAGGATGGATCTGTTAATTATACTGTTATAACTGTTGTTCTTAATTCATGGACATCCGTCTATCATTGGTTAGGCGGATGGTTAGCGAGTATCTATAGACTTGTTAATTATTATCTTTTGCTGCAATTGCGTCACCCCAGGTTGTGTTCCCTTTAGAGGCATAAAGACTTGCTGAGTACCCCTAGGGTCTCACACGATAAATTGTTTGATTCAGATGAATAGGTGTACTCGCAAGATGGATACTGGGTGGAGGAGACGGATGATGTTGGCAACGATCACTCGGTGTAGAGATTCCGGGAACAGGGATCGGTGAGATCTGTGGGCGGGATGTGTTTATTTATGTGGCATCTTATGCCGATTTGCTTCTTATCCGTACTCGGATCTTGTTTTCCGCTGCCGCCTGATACTCTGATGTTTGGTGTATGAGGAGCTATCTGAAACTATTATGTCTATCTAGGATATTTGGATCTTGCCGTTTGGCGTTGCAATATTTCCATTTCTTTTAGATGGAATGGCTCTGAGGACTGTTGTATGTGGCTTGCATACATACTCACTTGTGTATGTAGTTGATCCCTTCGCCTGCCGATTATGCCGCTCGTTCTTGCCCCGATGTCCTGAAAGTGGTTAGGACGGCCAAAAGGTCTACCGTGAGTGGCCCGGGGCCCCACCGTACTATTTTAACCACTTTCGCTCATCCAGGCATGTAACTAAGAGCGTAATTCACCGAGGTAGTTACAATTGGTATCTGAGCCATCCCGCCCTTCAGGGTCTCAGCCAAAATGGTCGTTGTCAGTCTAGCAAATATTTTGGGTAGTTATGTATACTAGGGAAAAACAAAACGTGAGAGTAGGACTGCTTCCATTTTTCTTCTTACCCACCCACCCACCCTTTTTCTTGTAAGGAAGTGTAACGTTTTCAATCCTCTTCTAAAATTCAAACTAGGATTCACGTGTTCTGGGTTCCGTAGTACCATAGGTTGTGAGTGTGTGTGTGTGTGAATTCTTTGTCTATCTGTTGCATCCAAATGTTATCGCTATCAGCCTTTTGGTTATCAACTGTTGGTACATTCCATACCGACAGGCCTTTGTAAACCGACGCGATCTATCTGATTCGTTGTATACCGGTGCGATCTGTCTTACTCTTTGTTATCCGACGTTATCTTGTTTGGGGTGTTTGTTTCCGTAGTTACTAATCTTTAGGTTCATCTTAAGAAGAAGGTGTTGGGATATGTGTTTTATTGATTCATGTGCGGAGTAATGATTTGAGTGCGCGATGGAGTCGCGACCATACCACTACTCTTATCATTCGCTCTTGTATATTGAATTGGTAGAATTACTAATCTTAATTCATTCAGTGGTTTTGCGCATATAGTGGTATTTTAATGCCGAAATTTGCGGATTTTTTTTTCTTTGTTAGCTTGTGTACCACACTCCTTGTTCAGTCGTGTGCGATATGCTTAATATCTTCTAGGTGCTTTGAACTTTGTTGATATTTTAATATCATCTCAGTGAATTGTATCCTTAATCTCAGTTAATTCCATTTTGGTACTATTTTGGATTATTATTATTCTCCATTATAGTATTGACTTGTGTTTTATATCAATCACAGGATGGCACCACCACGCCATTCTGAGGAGGACATACCACCTGAACTGGGGGCTGCTTTGGCAAGTATTGCAAATGCCTTGGGCACTATGCAGCAGAACCAGCAGCGCTTCGAAGAAAGCGTGAGGAGGAATGAGTTTGTTCCGCTACCTCCACCTCCCAAGCGAGGAGACATCAAGAGTTTTCTGAAGTTCAACCCACGTCAATTTGAGGTGTCTGATCAACCACTTGATGCGGATGATTGGCTACGGGAAATATCAAGGTTGCTGATGACTGTGGATGTTCCTGAGCAAGAATGGGTCAAATGTGCCACTCACCTTCTGAAGGGAGATGCAGCTCTGTGGTGGGAAAATTACCTCAAGGCAGACCTCTCTGGTTTTCAGCCTACTTGGGAGCAATTCACTGCGGCGTTCAAAGAGCAACATCTGTCAGAAATTGTCATGGAAAGGATGAAGGAAGTGTTTCTCAACCTCAAGCAGGGCAATGACAATGTCAATACCTATATCAGAAACTTCATGAACCTTTCTCGGTATGGTGGCGATGAGATCTCTGATGACAAGAAGAAGCAAAAGAGGTTTAGGAAAGGGCTCAATGCTTCAATCAAATATGCAATCACTCATGCAAGGCCAGGGTCTTTTCTAGAACTCCAACATACAGCTCTGCAGGAAGAAGCAAGCAGGCAAGTGTTTGAGGAGTCAAAGAAACACAGCCGCGATGCAGCAAGCTCTTCAGCTACGACAGCTCCTTCTAAGCGTCGTGTCTGGGTTCCTAACACTCCACCGTCGCTCCCGGATCCACCAAGACCGTCAAGCTACGCGGCAAGGCCACCAAACTCCTTCACTGCGGCTCCTAGGGGCTACAACCACAACTACCCTGGAGCGCCTGGCGGAGTCCCTGGCTACGTTGCTCCACGTCCACCTGGTGCCTGTTACACCTATGGAAACACTGGGCATCAACACTGGAATTGTCCAATGAACAACAAAGCTCTTCCTCCACCACCTCCAAGACCTGCGGCAAGTTCTTCTATGGTTCGTGCACCTCCACCTCGGGCTCTCAACATCAACACCAAGCCTGGGTCTACGGTTGCTCGTGCCAACTGTGTCAACGCCGCTCAAGCTGAGCATGCACTTGGAGTTGTGATGGGTATGCTTCCTGTTAACTCAGTCCCGGCACGAGTTTTGTTTGATTCTGGTGCTTCGCATTCTTTTGTTTCTCACAAGTTTGCGCATGAGCATGATATGGATATGGTTCCCTTATTGCATCGTCTTGTGGTACAATCTCCTGGGGAAAACATGAGGGCTGCTCATATCAGCCATGGCAATCAAATTGAGATTAGTGGCTCTTCGTTCCCGGTTTCCTTAATTATTCTGGGCAATTCTGACATTGATGTTATCTTGGGCATGGATTGGTTAACAGCAAATGCAGCTGTGATTGATTGTGCTGAACGTTCGGTTTCTCTGAAAATTCCTGAAGGCCATATAGTCTATTCTCCAAGTCTGACTCCTGCAATTCAGCTTTTCTCTTTGGCGGCTCTGAATGATGGTGCTATGGAAGGTATTCAGAGTGTTTCGGTGGTTTGTGAGTTCCCAGATGTCTTTCCTGAAGAGTTGCCAGGTATGCCTCCTAACCGTGAGGTCGAGTTTGTGATTGAACTTGAACCTGGTACCGCTTATATCTCCAAGCGGCCTTATAAAATGGGTCCTGCTGAGTTGGCTGAACTCAAATGTCAGCTGGATGAACAAGAGAAGTTGGGTTTCATTCAACACAGTACTTCTTCTTGGGGTATCCCAACCATCTTTGTGAAGAAGCGAGACAAGACTGATAGACTTTGTGTTGACTATCGGGCTCTCAATGCTAAAACCATCAAGAATAAATATCCCCTTCCGCGGATTAATGATCTCTTCGATCAGCTAGCTGGAGCTGTGGTATTCTCTAAGCTCGATTTGAGAAGTGGATATCATCAAATCAAGATTCGCAAGGAAGATGTTCCCAAAACAGCTTTCACCACCCGCTATGGCCTGTATGAGTACACGGTCATGTCCTTCGGTCTCACCAACGCACTTGCCACCTTCTCGAGACTTATGAACTCGGTTTTCATAGAGTATCTTGATAAGTTCGTTGTGGTCTATCTGGATGACATTCTAGTCTATTCTAAGTCAAAGGAAGAACATGAAGAACACCTTCGCTGTGTCCTAAACAAGCTTTGTGAGAACCGCCTATATGCAAAGTTCTCCAAGTGTGACTTCTGGCTGCCTCAAGTCACCTATCTTGGTCACGTCATCTCTGCCAAGGGCATTGCCGTCAACCCAGAAACTACTAAGACAATTGTTGACTGGCTTCCACCCATAAATGTCAAAGAAGTCCGGAGTTTCCTTGGTTTGGCTAGTTACTGCCGTCGCTTTGTTCAGAACTTCTCGAAGATTGCGAAGCCTCTTACTGATCTCCTCAAGAAAGGCAAGACATACCTTTGGACTCCTGCATGTCAAGCAAGCTTTGGAACACTCAAAGAGAAGCTCACTTCCACACCAGTCCTGGTTCCTCTAGATACATCAAAGCCTTTCCAGATATTCTGTGACGCCTCATTGCAAGGATTGGGTGCGGTCCTTATGCAAGGAAAACAAGTTGTTGCTTATGCCTCTCGACAGTTGAAGACGCATGAGATCAACTATCCTACACATGACCTCGAACTCGCAGCAGTTGTCTTTGCTTTGAAAGTATGGAGGGATTACTTGCTTGGCAACCGTTGTGAGATCTTTTCTGATCACAAGAGTCCGAAGTATATTTTCATACATCCTGATCTCAACCTTCGTCAGAGAAGGTGGATTGAAGCAATCAATGATTTCGATCGGACCATCAATTACACTCCGGGCAAAGCTAATGTCATGGCCGATGCTCTTAGCCGAAAAGCTTATGTCAACAACCTCATGGTGGAAGAACAACAGCCTCTCTTGTGCGAGGAATTCCGCAAGCTCAACCTTGAAATTGTGGATCAAGGGTATCTTCTGAACCTTCTGGCAACACCGCTCTTGGAAGAAAAAGTTCGCTCCATTCAACTTGGTGATCCTTACACTAAAATGATCATCTCCAACATTCAGCTTCCGAAGTATGTGTCTTTCCATGTTGACGACCAAGGCACTCTTTTCTTTGAACACCAGATGTTTGTTCCGAACTACCCGGGTTTAAGAGAGCAAGTTCTCAAGGAGGCGCATGATTCTGTTCTTTCTATCCACCCTGGTAGCACTAAGATGTACATGGACTTGAAAACACAATATTGGTGGCCTGGGTTGAAACGATATTGTGCCAAGTATGTCTCGGAGTGTGATGTCTGTCGTAGAGTTAAAGCTATCCATCAGAAACCTTCCGGTCTTCTACAGCCATTGAAGCCTCCGGAATGGAAATGTGAGAAAGTAGAGATGGATTTCATAACTGGTTTTCCAAGGTCGCAGAAGGGCAACAATGCAATCTTTGTTGTCATTGACAGGCTTTCTAAAGTGGCTCACTTCTTTCCAGTCAAGGAAACAATTTCTGCAATTCAGTTGGCTGAGCTCTATATCAACAGAATTGTCTCTCTGTATGGGGTTCCTCTTGAGATCAGCTCAGACCGTGGAAGCATCTTCACTTCCAAGTTCTGGGGAAGTTTCCAAAATGCTTTGGGAACAAAATTGAACTTCAGCACAGCTTACCATCCTCAGTCGCAAGGACAAGTCGAAAGGATCAATAAGATTCTAGAAGATATGCTCCGTGCTTGCGTTATCTCTTTCGGCATGAAGTGGGAAGAATGTCTTCCTTATGCTGAATTCTCTTACAACAACAGCTTCCAGAAAAGTCTAAAGATGGCACCATTTGAGGTTCTCTATGGTCGCAAATGCAGAACTCCGATTGGTTGGTCGGGCGCAGGTGAAAGAACTTTGTTTGGCCCCGACATTGTAACTAAAGCGGAGGAGAAGGTTCACATCATTCTTGAAAACCTGAAGATTGCTCAAAGTCGCCAGAAGAGAAATTATGACCGAAAGCACACGGACATGGAGTATGTCCCTGGTGATCTCATTTACCTTCGTGTCACTCCCATGAGAGGCACGCACCGCTTTGGTATCAAAGGAAAGCTGGCTCCTAGATACATCGGTCCTTTCAAAATTCGTGGAAGAAGAGGAGAAGTTGCTTATGCTCTTGAGCTCCGTGAAAAACTCAAGGTCCATGATGTTTTCCATATCTCTCAACTCAAGAAGTGCTTCAAGGATCCCGGCAGGACCGTGGACCATGAACTCATCAATCTCCAAGAAGATCTGTCTTATCAAGAACACCCCATAAAAATTCTTGAAGTCGCAGAAAGAAGGACTCGCAACAAGTCCATCAAGTTCTGCAAGGTGCAGTGGTCGCACCATTCCGTTGATGAAGCCACTTGGGAACGCGAGGATGAGCTCCGTGCCAAGTATCCTACCCTCTTCGTGTCTTCTTCTTCTTCCTAGAATCTCGGGGCGAGATTCCTGTTTAGTGGGGGAGAGTTGTAGCATCCCATCTGTATAACATATGTAATGCTACATGGTCTAATAATAAAATGCTACTTCCTACATATAATTGTTGCATCATAATTATATCATGCTCATGTCATCATGCCACCTTGCATTTGAGCATCATATAAAAACCCTTTCCTTTTGGTTCTTCCCTCGTATGCATTAGCAATTGTATTTGGCTCTTGATATATGGTATTTGGTTCTTGATAAATGCTTTATGCCCAAGTTGAGTTGGGGGCATATCTTTTATTCAACTCCATCACCTTTCTTTGTCACCACCTCATAATCCCACCAACCTTCTTTTGGTTCCATCCATCATCTCCACCATCTTAATTATATATGATCCCATGTTTTTCTTTTTGTATTTATAACTAGCTCATAAATAATTGAGGATGGTTCCCTCTACTCTCTACATGCTCCCCTACAATGGCCATACTTGTTTTCACAATATTGTGTATCATAGCATGCTTGCCACCTTTATATACCATATGGGTTGGGAGGCTTCCATAACCAAATTTGGAGGAATAATCCAAACTTGAATTCTTATTAAAACTAGTTGTTTACACAACTAGCAACAATGCATTTAATGCATGCATGCCCCATGCAAGGATTGCTCTCCTTTTATCCCTATCCTTTCTATTTTCTTTTAGTTGATTTGAATGGTTTTTGGATGGATCAAATTCATATAAAATCAAATGGAAAAGAAAGAAAACAAATCTACACCTAGCTACACCACACCCACCAAAACCCTAAGACCCTACCTACCCTCTCTCTTTAATGTTTCCTCTCAAACCCTAAGCCCTCCTCTCTCTTTCTCTCTAACCCGAGCCACCACCCCTACCCTACCCTTCTTGCTAAACCCTAACCCTAATCACCATGCGAGTTCACCCCATCCCCTCTTACTCCTAGCCGAGTCATCCCCTTCCCCTCTCTCTCTTTCTCCCTCTCCCTAGCTGCCAAGCGGGCCCTACCGACGATGCAGCCCCACCTGCTGGCGCCCTAGCCCACTACACCCCCACATGCCCGAGAGAGAAGAGGAAAAAGGGTGGCACCACCTTTCCACCCCGAGCTACCCCCATGTGCACCCTCTCTCCCTCCTTATCTACCCCCTCTCCTGCGCCTCTCCCAGATCCCCAGGTTCCCAGGACCATGCGCCGCCATCCTCTCACCACCTACCCCTGCTTCCTCCCTCCCTTCCAACCCCGGCCAACCTCGTCAGCCTACATCATCTCCCACCGATCCAGGAGGCGTAAGCGGGCAGGAGGTTGTCGGCGAGATCGGGGAGGTCCTCTACATAAGCCCTGTACACGGCGTCGAGGAGGAGACGACCCAGCTCCGCTACACGCCGACAAGCCGAGCTAAACCCTAACCTCGCCGGCCGCCAGCTCCGTCGCCGATCCCCTGCACCTCGGCCCGTTCCACCGCCACCGTCGCACTCCCGGTGAGCTGCTACACCTCTCTGACACCCTCCTGTCGTTTTCCTCTTCCTAGATGAGTAGATCACGGCGACGAACGGCCTCTGTGCACGGCGGGTTCGTCATTGTCTTCTCGCTGTGCGCCGCGGGACCTTTATCTCGCCGCGTAACCGAACCCTACCAGCACCCCCACCCCTACCGCAGCGGCTTCGCCCTATGCGCGCACCGCGTCGCGGGTTCGAGCCCCCGCTGCGCCGCACCGCGCGTCCGTCAGTTTCGTCAGACAACGCGCAGAGAAGATCCACATTGGCCGTGGCAGCTTTGCAAAAACCCCCCCACACTTTTTCTCTGCTCAACCCGCGCTCCACCTGGTCCCACCTGTCTGCCTCTGTGCGACTTTTACGAATAGACACCCGCAGTTCTTTCACCTCAACCCATGATCCCTAGGATCAGACACGTGGCCGTGTCCACTTCGCCCGCTCGCACGTGGACCCGTCGTGGTCTCGGCCCCACCGGTCGGTGAATGCGGTTGGGTGAACCACAGTGAGAAAAGCCGAGCGGACCCGCTGCGCCCCACCTGCTGCTGAGTCAGCGCATGGCCCACTTATCGGTGTCTGCATCTGGCTCTGCCGATTTGCAAAAAGTTTCTGCTCTTTTCTATTTATATAAATAAAAACAATTTCAGAAAATGTATAAATACAAATTCAAATCTGTTTTAAAATAACTTTTAAATTATAAATCCGAATAACACAAATGATATATGTTTTTGCATCAGAAAAATGTGAGGAATTCAAAAATGCTATTCAAAATAATGTTTGAACACTTTAAAATTTCGAGATGATTAAAATTACATTAAAATGCCCTTTTCTTAATAAATTAATAACTTTAATTCTACAACTTCAAATTCGACAAATAATATGTCTAAATCGATCAGCGCGATGAGCCCGTTCTATCTATGCATTCCTTGTTCTGAATTTAAGCATGCATCATGTCATTATTAAAAATCAGAACTGTTTATGGCAATAAAACTTGATCAAATAAATAACAAAATGAATTATTCTTGTCCCCACACCTCACCCATGCCATGCCACTTTATTGCCATGTAAATTGTGCATCATTCATCATGGCATGCTTGTTTTCTTGTCGCATTTTAATTCATATGCTTGTGCACTTTATTTATGTTGGCCCTTGTTTGTTTGGTTCTTCTTCGAATAGACGCTCAGCAGGAGAATTATCAGGAATCACAGGAGTTCTACCCAGATCCATCTCTCGCTTCAACTGAGCTACCAGGTAAGCACTACCACATGCTTGCATACATATAGTACCTATTGCCTCTATCTTATTCTTGCATCATTGAGTCGCGATTGCATTAAATTGAACCCCAAGTACTGCATAGCCTTTACTTTTAAACTCCACCGAAGCTTGTTCCTCCATCCCATGAGCCATTACTACAGGAGTTGTTTGAGCCATGCGGGTCGTAGAACAACATGTGTAGAGTATGTGAGTGTCTGATGGTTAACGAGGTACCTAAACAACTTAACCTGAGTAGTAATGGGATAACTAATGAAAGAGGCACCGGTGAGCAATATCTTCTATGTGGTTTTTCATGCTCACTTGTGTCCCATAGGACCCCGAGTACTTGATTCCTGTTCCTTGACTATTCGCACTATCCACATCCGGGAGGCCTTATGGACCTCCCTGAGCTAGAGCTTGATTCATTTCTATTTCTTGGGGCCACAATTAGTTTGGGGTTTTATTATTATCCTGTACTTAAGCCATGTTACTGCTTTATTTAAGATTGTGCGTGGAGCACCTGTACTATTTTGGATCGTGACACTTTTCGCTGTATCGACAAGCCCAGTCACACATTCGGGTTCCCAGTCGTTTACCGCCGTCCACACAAACCCTCGGTTCGTTCCGGAGCCGGCCAACTTCGTTGCGGGTAGCTTAGTGGGGTGGCCCCCTGAAATATTTCTGAATCCTATGATCGCTTTGTCGTGAATGCCTCGTTGGGTTTTGATTTGGTTTTTCCGAGGTTGATCGAGTGTGTGTTACTATTTGTGCACCCCTGCATGGTAAATCTTTCTGAAAGCCGTGTCCGCGGTTATGGACGACTTGGAGCACAGTTTCTCGATCATAGACAAGTCTAACTAAAGTACCGTTTTTAAATTGACTAAGTACTTGACTAGTAAATAGTGAAATACTCATGGAATGGTTAATAAAACTGTCAACGGATGGGGGTTGTTCGTCCGCTTCCTCGTTGGTAAGCGAGGAGGAGGATGGATCTGTTGATTATACTGTTATAACTGTTGTTCTTAATTCATGGACATCCGTCTATCATTGGTTAGGCGGATGGTTAGCGAGTATCTATAGACTTGTTAGTTATTATCTTTTGCTGCAATTGCGTCACCCCAGGTTGTGTTCCCTTTAGAGGCACAAAGACTTGCTGAGTACCCCTAGGGTCTCACACGATAAATTGTTTGATTCAGATGAACAGGTGTACTCGCAAGATGGATACTGGGTGGAGGAGACGGATGATGTTGGCAACGATCACTCGGTGTAGAGATTCCGGGAACGGGGATCGGTGAGATCTGTGGGCGGGATGTGTTTATTTATGTGGCATCTTATGCCGATTTGCTTCTTATCCGTACTCGGATCTTGTTTTCCGCTGCCGCCTGATACTCTGATGTTTGGTGTATGAGGAGCTATCTGAAACTATTATGTCTATCTAGGATATTTGGATCTTGCCGTATGGCGTTGCAATATTTCCATTTCTTTTAGATGGAATGGCTCTGAGGACTGTTGTATGTGGCTTGCATACATACTCACTTGTGTATGTAGTTGATCCCTTTGCCTGCCGATTATGCCGCTCGTTCTTATCCCGATGTTCTGAAAGTGGTTAGGACGGCCGAAAGGTCTACCGTGAGTGGCCCGGGGTCCCACTGTACTATTTTAACCACTTTCGCTCATCCAGGCATGTAACTAAGAGCGTAATTCACCGAGGTAGTTACATAGACAGTACGGGTAGGCCATACAGGGCAAACCCGCCCGTACCATTTATTTGGAAAGATTTTTACTAACGTTTGAAGGTTGAGTTTTTGTAAGTATGTCAGGTACGGGCACGTCGTACGGGCGGCACCCGTACTGTTGGTCGTTACCGACTCAATTTCTTCCCTTTTTCTCCTTTTCTTTCCTATTTTGTTGGTATTATTTTCTTGGACGACTCTTTTACCTTCACGATGAGTTTTTCCCTGCTACTAACCCTTCTCAATCCTTCCAAAGGTCTTTCTTCCTCTTATATCAATAGATCCAATCTCCTCGATGTGCTGCCCAGCTCTAGGCAAAGGAAATCTTTAGGTATCATGGCTCCTTCATGGGATAGTTTCCAGACCTCCACCATTGAAGCCGATGAGCATGAAGAACAAGGCCTTATCTCGAAGAACAAAGGAGTCATGTTCGACTCCGATGATGAAGAATTCGAGACCTTCATGGATCAAGCTGCTAGAGGTTGGAAGCAACCCGCCTACCTTGCTATGGTGAGGCCTAAAGATGAGGAGGAAGCAAACAAGCCACATAGGAAGGGATGCATGGAGTCGCTCATGTTCATCGCCACCAAATACTCTTCACCCAAGCGTAAGAAATCTAATCAGGTTGATGCAGGAACTTATTAGGAAACCACAACTCACATGTCCACAACAAATATGGTCACCGTGAACGCCCGCATGAATGTGAAGCCACAAGATGATTGGGGTCTCAACCTCATTAATATCCCAGTTGGCCCGCGACTCTTGGAGGCTGAACATCACTTCAACTAGATAGAAAAGTCAAGAAGGAAGAGCTCACCCATCGGGAGATCGTGCGCAAACGCCTCCTGGATTTGGAGGGCAAGAATAAACTCAATGAGATGCTTGGTAACGCCGTGGATGCAATGGATTCCATGTTGAACTCAATGCGATGCTTGGTAAGTTCGCGGATGCAATGAATTCCATGTACTCTAACCTACAGAAGTCCCTTTGTTGTATATCAGCTTTGGAGGAGACGAACATGAAGCTCCATAAGGCCATGTCTAATGTCATGCCTCCACCTTATAGGACACCACAGTATTGAATAATCACGAGGGATTATTTGATCCCACCTGGCTTGATTCTAAGCTTGGGGAGATCTTTAACACCTTGTAATCTATCTTCCAACTTTAGCTTGTTTACCTTCTTGCACACATGATAGGTTTTTAATTTCAGAGTTTGCATTAGTTCCATGATCAACTTCCTTAGTCAAAGGGAAGATCTATAACCAGTGAATTTTGAGACATTATTATATTTGAAGTAATTTTGGTGTATGATTATTGTATTATATGTATGAATTAGGATGAGCTTTATGATACTTGTACCGCTGTTATGATTGTAGGGTCTTCCACACTAATAAAGTATTGATAAGATATTAGAATAAATTTTGATAACATGCTATTATCATTAGTTTAAATCAATAAGAGCCATAAAGGGTATTAACATGATACAATTTTGTTGACGAAACAAAAGGAAAATTATGCTATCAAAGAATCAGAAAGAAAAGAAAAGGTGCAAGTAGAAAAGGTGCTCAAACAATGATCATAGACTATTCCTACTCAATCAAGTGCTCATCTAAATAAAACTTGATGATTTTCTAGCCTGCTAAATCTTTACATTTCTTATAATTATTAATACAAAAGGTGTGGAAGCCTCTAAGTCATGTGATGTGTGAGAGTGTGATCTAACTCATGATGCAGTTCTATATCTGATAGTGTAATTATGCTTCAATTGCCTCATTTATTAGAACGACTCGTGCCTCATGAACATGATGACCTTGTCCACAAGTCACTACTATGCTCAGGGACAAGCAAGAGTCTATCTTGGGGAAGTTGATGAGTCCATTTTCAAAGCATATTTACCTTATGTTTTTGCATAAGTAGAGTTAGGATTTTGATATTTTACAGCGCTCACACACAGCTTTTGCCCTTGTTTTAACATGATCCCAAATTATTAAGTATTTTTTAATATATCAATTGGAACTATCATGCTATGTAATAATATGATATTTCTAAGCGATAAATGCCATTTAAATGATTTTTCATGCACCTGGGAAAGAGAGGATGTGAGGAGAACCTATTGCAAGCTTAACGACATGTGGTATGGGTGGAGCTTGCCTGTAGCATCCACCCGTACTGCCTTCCAGGATGTCTGCCTCGTCAAATGCTCTCACCACGTGAAGACAGATCTAAGATCTAACATTCACAGACACCTCTAGCCGCGAAACACCACACCAGGAAGGGATCTGGAGGAGGAACTTGGATAAGGTCAAATCCTTGCTTCTACATGTATCATCGGAGGACAATGCATCATCCCCTTCATCATCAACCGCTGCATATCCATCATCACCATTATACCCTCTCTCATCCATTTAGATATTGTTGTAATTCCAAATACAATTGTCTTTCGATTTCACTAGTGGCACATCGATGTTGTATCATGGTATTTGTTGGAAATATTCGCTAGAGACAATCATAGAGATTATTATATTTCCTTGTATCCATGATTTATTACATACGTTCCTTGAATATTCATAACATGAAACTTGTGTTGATTGATAATTATGTGATTTGTTTGTAACTCTTTACTTATATGGTTATTTCTGTAGTTTTCCCTAGTCAGATTTCATGTGAGGACACACTTGAACATTATAATAGCATGTGGATTGATTGATGACTATGTTTCACAAGCATGAACATGGGGATGCCAAACTAGTGATGTGAACACATGTTATGAACATGGGTTTGGATGCACACAACCCTAAAACAAAAAAACAAAAAAACAAAAAAGCTCCGCTACAAGGATCTATTCCTTGTAGCAGCAGAACAAACACCACCAAGACAACACCTGCAGTACATTTTTTAAAAGAAACGCCTCCAAGAAGGAAATAGTACATAAGTGTCATCGTCGCTCGATTAAATATAATAGGTTTTCATCTTAGAGAAAGTCCGCGCTCTCAAAAGAATGCCTTTAGCAAGGCCATTGCCAGACACAACCAATTAAGGCCAGACATTGAATTTTCACCTTGAAAGATAAGACTGTGTACTTCTCCTATGCTGCCACCCCCACTTGTCGATGTCATTGCTACGAGTCACAAATCACCAAGCAGATTCCTCACCCCTCGAATATTTGAACCACCATTACTAGTACTCATATATCAGCCTTCACGACATTCTCCGCCTCTAGCTTCACCATGGAATGCAAAAGACATGTGCCATCATGGCAACATACAACGAAGCTTCGCGTCACTCCCTCCTAAAACCAAACAGTCAGAAAAACAAGGGTGCACACTTCCAAATCCCATTTGATCCAGCAATCTCCAAGCACGAGGCTCCCAATGGAGTTCCCCTTAGAGCCTCCACCAGAACTTGTCACTGGTCAAATCAATGAGGGCAGGCTTCAAGCAAAACACCGTCTTGTTGCGAGAATAACCCTAGGATGCCACCGCAGTGATGTGCCAATGCGCTCAACAGGGCAAAACACCTTTATTCCGATCGAGGGCATATCATATTCTAGCCTCAACCAGCACGGGCTAGGGAGGCCACATGTAGGCTATGTCCAGAGGATGCCTCGCGCCCCTCACCTCGAACTCTATTGGAAAGGGCCTCCACCATGCACCAGCATACAATCCACCTTCACGGTGACGAGTCTTGGTGGGACATACATCAGCGGCACCCCCCCTCCACAGATTGTTCTCATGCACCATTGAAGGAGGAGATCATCACCACCGCCTTGACCGGGGATCTCCGCCCTGGCCTCCGCCCGCGACGGGAAGCCTCGCATCATCCCAACCTTGATCGACTGCCGTCACCACCCTCTGCCCCACAACACTTTCAATGTGTGGGCCCGCAACTGTGACGGACAAGGCCATCGACATCGACAGAGAAGATCTTCTCGGGAGAGGGGTGGTTTGGCTGTGCTAGGGTTAGCCCCTATCGCCTCTATGGGGAGAGATCGGACCTAGGCTCCACCATTAAACATTGGAAATAAGCAAATGTAGAAACCCAACCTTGTGATGCCAAAGCGCCTATGAGAATACCTATTGCTAGAGTATTTGGATGTACAGGACACATATGCTAAGGAGAGAAGAAGAGGGCATGTTATCGTGGTATTTGCACAACATGACCTAACTAAATAAAACCAGAGTGTAACCTCGACAATTGGGGCGTGTTTGCTTACTCAGGCAGGTTTTTTCCCACGAGTGCAAGTGCCCGCGGGGGGACTGCATGCGTAGATCAGGCATTGGGCCAAAATCTCCTTATTTGGTTGTCCGCATTGACACTGTAGGAAGGCCGTTAAAAATGGGGCTCGTCGTTTGGTGGGCTATATTAGGCTTGGGAGAAACAAAATTGTGTGTTTGGTAGCGGGATGATCATGTGGTGTGATAACCTGTTTCTCGGATGGTGATCTTACCGACCATATATGCACAAGTAAGCCTAACCAGATAATACTAAAAGCACAAGACGCATATATGACCTAAAGCATATTTAACCAGGCTGCAATATATAGCAGCAGAAGATAACATTGTACCAAGGTCAAACCCAACATGATAATACGATCAAATTCAAAGCAAACCCATACTTAGTGTAAGACACCGATAACCAACACATTTCACTTGTCAATCATAGAAAGGGATGTATCATGCTCTAGACACTTCTTGATCACTTTAGTCATGGTGTAGTCGAATATGGTAACCTTGAACATGTCGTCCTTCAGCATCTTGAAGGTTAGGATTTACCCGATATCGATCTGGTGTCCAATGGAGAAGCCAGGCCACCCTTGGTCAAGGCAAACCCTGTTGTTCACATCCTTGAGCTTCACCGTACGGCTGCAACCAGTGTTGGTCTTTAGAACAATCGTCCTCGGGACAATGCTAATGAAGGATCTAAAGCCATCTCACTACAACACGGAGCTCGGGCCCTGGTGCTTATAGATGCCGAGGCATAGCCTTAGTCACCGCGCTCGCGCTGCCTTGGCCAAAAAAGCTACCAGGGATAACTGTGTCGGGGATTGTGCAACAACGGTGGATTTTTTGGCGCAGCACAACGTGATCCGCCGAGCTAGCACTTCCACGACGTGGCAGTGGATATGCCTCGTCACATTACTGAATATAGCAGAACTTTAGTGCCATGTCACGTATTGCGAATGCCATGGTTTGTCTAGATAATTAATTACAGTACCATTAATCAAAGTGAGCAGTTTACAATCATTAATTTAGGAAGCTAATGGCATTCAAATCAAAAAATTAATTTTATTGAGGGGATATTTATTACATCACATTACACTGCTTCCTTCTTTGAAAAATGGGGTTTATCCCCACTAATTTTTCTATCAAGCAAATTATGAAAATAAAGAACTAAAAACTATCTACAACTCCTAATTATTCCACTTATCTTAAGGATAAGTGGAGAAATTTACCTAATCTAATCTTGAGCGCCTCTCTATTCTACTAACACCCTACCGTGACAAATGCAACAACAATGCAACCATCCTCCAAAGTTGATGCTTTCATGGCGGCAACGACAATGACAACGGCGATGACATGTCCGTAATCCTTCACACGAGCTAGGCTGGCGTATTGACATGGATCTAAAAGAGATAGCAGATCGATTAGATAAAGAACATGATGCAACAGTAGATCGACTACATAAAGAACATGATGCAACAATAGATCGATTTGATAAAGAACAAGATCCAACAACAGATTAATTAGAGAAAGAATAAGATCCAATAGCAGATCGATTAGAGAAAGAGCAAGATCCAATAGCAGATCGATTAGATAAAGAACAAGATCCAATAGCAGACCGACCTTAGGCTCAGAGGACTCCAGTGTGGAGGCTGGTTCGGATTGGCAGAGCTTCCGAGGCATCACCATATTTGGGAAGGACCATACTAGTAGATATTGGAGTTGGTGAGATCTTAGGATATGTTTGGAAATGACTATGTTCAGATCTAGGGTTTGCCTTGCCGAGAGACTGGGTGCGGTGCTGTACAGAGAGAGGAGTTGAGAGAGCGTGAACTAAGGACTCCCTGTATTATATAGGAAATGCGGTGGATTGTTGGCAAGATGTAGTGTTTGCTTTATGGGTTGTATAACACGTGCGCCTAGTAAATGGGCTGAATTGGTTCATAGAGCCCATACATCAGTCTCCAGCAGCTCGGGAAAGCAATGGTGGTCCACACCTGTCAGCCAAAAAAGCCTAACTAGTCAGGGGCAGTGATTGACCATTCTCTAGTGGACATTAACAATTAATGGTTCTTCAAATGGGCGGTGGATATTGGGAATGCCTCCGTTGGACAAGCAAGGCATTAAAAATCACCGTCTTCCCGTCCATGTACCATATCACCAAAAAATTCTGCCACTACCGAGTGTCCTACGGTGTGTAAGTGGACACCGAGACAAAATGGTGCCAACAAAGCTCATCCGCTGCATAATCAACTATTGCCGATTATTTTTGATTATGTTGGCCCAAAAATCTGTCGGGTATGGGGTGTATTTTTATAGTGTCTAGAATTGGGAGCATGTCCAACCTAGGTGACATGAAAACCTTGGAAAAATGGGTTGGACTCACATGATCATGGAAGTGCCCAACCTTAGCAGGATTACCCCATGGCCTCTTGGTGGCGCTACCTTCGCCAGCATCCCTCGTGCATCTTTCTCCAAGGTTAGGGAGAGCATTGTCCATCATGAGATTTAGAGCACTAACTAAAAAGCAACAATTTTTAGAACATAAAATTCTGCTGATCAGATATGGCCTCAAATATGATGACACAATTGCAAAGGGATTCTCCCCAGGACCAAGACATATGAATAAAAAATCACATAATATTGGTCATGGAGAAACCCCTAACCATTACATTGTGCCACATTTTAATCATCGGCCGATGCAAGACATAATGTGCTAACTAGCGAAGACACAAATTTTAGCACATACATTATTCATGAATATCTTAGTACGCACACAGTAATATCACCTATTGAGATCTTCAGAATAACTAGCACACAATTTGCAGAACTGTGACCCTAATCCAGGGGATATGCACAAGAAATTTAGTTGTACATAGCATCGGGTTCCCATAGAAACAGTTTTGTGATGAGCATGTACTATGTATTTCATCATTAGCTGGGTAAGAAGATTTTGGAGCCTCATATATGATGCACACATGAAGACCAGGGACATGACTATGAATAACCAAGAACAGTGCAAAACAATAATGTTTGTTATGAACGACTTAAGGTTATACAAATTCATCCCTCGGTCACATGGTGGTACAGATTTAATCATCAGCTAGAATTAACAAGAAACACAAATTGTGCCTCATATTAAGAATTGTGTGTCCAAGTTCAATCATAATAGTCATGCTTTTGTCCAACCCATTGGGAAATTGGACACATAGTGCGAAGTAATCACCAGCCTCGAAACCTAACATGAACCATGAAAAATCCCCAATTTTTCCATCCTAGAAACCCTAAACTAAGAATCTTCCTAAATCAAGCAACTTCAAACCATAGATCGAAGCAATGTAGTTGTAGACCTTCTAGTTACCGAGGCACCAAATACATCACAATACCAACAATGACAAAAATCTATCAAAATTGACCAAAACTAAACCAAATTGATACAAAGGTAGCGTGCATGTCAATGATACGTCTATAACTACGCTCTAAACTACAGATCTATGGTGCTAGAACAAAGAGAAATAGTTTTGATGCCTTGCCGCTATTGATGTAGTTCAGGAGCACCGAATGTTCCAAGGAAGAAGGCGTCACAAACGAGGATGCTCCGGCGACAGAAGAAAACAAAGAAGGCGTGGTTGTAAATGGAGAGAGTGGGAGTGGTGAGTGAGTGATGAGTCCAAAATTGAAGCATTTTTACCTCTTTTTTTGCATAAGTAGAGTAGGGATTTTAGTATTTTAGTGCGCTCACGCACACCTTTTCTCTTTGTTTCAACAAGATCCCGAATTACTAAGTATTTCGTGAACATATCAATTAGGACTATCATATTATGTAGTAATATGATATTTCAAAGTGATAAATGTCATTTAATTGATTTTTCCTCGCACTAGGGAAAATAGAAAACATGGAATAGCCTACAGGCGGTTTAGCGAGGACTGGTATGGGCAGAGCTTGCCCGTACCATCCACTCATACGACCTGTCAGAGCGTCTGTCTCGTCAAATACTCTCACTTCGTGAAGATGGATCGAAGATCTGATATTCATAGAAACCACCAGCCTCAAAATGCCACGCTAGAGAGGGGTCTGGAGGAGGAACTAAGGTAATGGTAAATACTTGCTGCTCTACGGATCATCATAGGACATCACATCATCCCCTTCATCGGCAGCCACTGTATATCCATCACCATCACCATTCCCCTTTTCCATACTTTAGATCTTGTTGTAATATCCATCACCATCACCATCACCATCGGCACTAGATTTATCTTCATACTTCTATCCATCCATTTGAATATGATGATGTTGTTGATTTCTTCCATGTGTGAGCAGTTCCCTTTGTTCTTGGGGAGATGGAGAAATCCTAGCATTATTATGAAATGAAATAAATATGATATATTACTTTGGTCCATGATCCTTTGATCTATGATGCCATGTTTGATCTCTCTCTCTAGATGGTATGTATCGTCGGCCACATATCATTTTCCTACGGTTCTAAAGAGAGGGTGATACCCTTAGGACATGTATGGGAGTATCTCTAGTGTTACTTTTGTGACTACAAGCATTAGCTTATAACCTGCACTCAAAGAGGGAATAAAGAGAGATTCACTAAGCTTATTACGATATCCATGGGGCAACCCCCTAATTATGGTGGTCTGAGTGAGTGATTGCTCTCAGGAATCATAGTGGTTATTTAGAGATCGCCTCATTACCTGACTCAAGAAAGCCACTGCCCATGAGTCTTGTAGTGAACATCTTATTATTGAGATCTCTCCACACATATCATGGCGAAAAAATAGGTTATCCTAATTACGATTAATTACTCCATGCTAGCGGTATATACTAAATCCCCCAAAATAATTTAGCCTTATTGACTATTGAGTTCCAACACCATTTCCAACGATTTGTTACTTGCTTTTTTACTTTTTGCACACAAACAAAAAATCTTTCAAATACCCTTTACTTGAAATCAAAGAAAGCTTACAAGTATCCTTTGGTAGATATTGACGAGGGGCATAAAGACCTAAACCAAATAGTTCTATGTGGGTTCGATACTCTTATTTTGAAACTAGCTACAATCAATATGTGCACTTGCTGTCATCAAGCTATTTTCTAGCACCATTGCCGGGGAGTTAAGCACTTTTGGTCTTTGTTCTTAGTTGCAAATTCTATTTATTGTTTTTACTAAAGTTGTTTACTAGTTTCAGGTAAACACCATGGGCGAGTACCAACATATAATCCATCTTGAAGCTATAAATAATTCTAGTCCACCCATGGACGCTTATTTAAAATCCAATAACCCTGATGGGTACAATATTAACCCCATGATGCTGGAACTTTTACATGCTAAGAAGTTTGCAGGGGACGATACAGAGTATCCATATGATCATGTTGGGTTTTTAGAAGACACTTGTGGGATTTTTTGTCTTAATATTTTTTAGAGAGGATGAGGTGAAATCTAATCTTTTTATTCAAACTCTTATTGACGATGCCCGCTCTTGGTATATTCAAAGTCCTTCGAAAACTACTAACTCTTGGGAAAGGTTGTCCTCTTCATTCTTAATTGATTTCTTCCCTAGGACGAAAACCCTTGAAGCTAGACGTACGATCACCAATTTTAAAGCGGGCCCAAAAGAAAGCCTGTATGAAGGGTACATGAGATTTAGGGGGCTTCTTGACCGTTGCCCCCACCATAATTTCCCACATTGGTTGGTAGTACACACCTTCAATGCAGGTTTAAGTATGATAAAAGAAATGAGTTAAACTCTCTTACGAATGGGTCATTTATGGAATTCAGTGTTGAAAGAGCCTGAAATTTGCTAGATACAGTTCATAGAATGTAAAAAGCTTATTGGGGAATTGAACTAAATGAAGAAAATCCTATAGAATATGATTGTTTAAGGAAATTTCTAGCATACGGTAGAGTATAGAAGCTTCTTGGAAGTTTCAATATTGACCCTTGTATGATTGTTCAAATTGTTAAACCCTATGTTGAGCATTTGCAGATTCTGAAGGAGTGGGAATGTTTCTCGCGGCCTTGTAATGTCACCCCCCAGGATAGTTTATCATAGATGGAGAAAAGATTACTAGTTGGAGATGAAACTATCCTAACAAAAAGGATAAGAAGGATAGAGAAATTAACCAGAGATCTGGGGACTATCAAGCCAAATATCAGCATAGTAAAAGAACTATTAGAGCCCAAAATCATTGAGAGTGAGTTAATGATGATAAGTAGAGGGTCTTCTAACATAATAGGAGGTATGTCTGATGATAAGTACAAGTATCAACAAAAATTCCCTTTTGTTTAGGTGAATCTACTTATGTGGGGCTTTGCGATCTAAGTTCTTCTATAAATATTATGCATTACTCTATCTATGAGGGATTACTCTCTTATCTTGATGAACCAGAGCTTGAAATGTCTGATAAAAAATTATGCCTTTAGATAGAACTTTGCACAAGACTCGTGGAATTCTTCGCAATGCTTATATTTATGTAGGATCTTTTATTTACCCCATTGACTTTCATATTATTGATATTCCATCAGATTTATTTTGTCCTACAATATTTGGGAGTCACTTCTGTCGCTCTATGAACATTAATATTATTGAAAAGAACAAGTTATGTCTTTGTAGTTTGGAGAATAAGATTTCAAGGTAAACTGCAGCCAATTCATAAAATTGCCTTATGAAAAGGAAGACTAAGATCAAAGAAGAAAGAATTATTGAAGAATTGGCAGCAATTTATTTTGGCACCCCACAAGATGAATTAGAAAGAAGCCTGCAAACAATGACACAATCCTGAATGATGTTACAAAGGGAGAACTAGATAATATCCTTGATACCACACCCAAATAGTACATTTTCTTAAAGATGAATTTGAAGAGCTAGAAATAAAAGGAGATGAGGATCGACCTCCTCTTTTTTTAAATCCACTTCCTCCAAGGCTCAGGTATTATATTTTGCAAAAAGAAGGTAAGTGCCCTATGATTATCAATGATAAACTCTCTCCTGGAGAAAATAATAAATTATTAGAGGTTCTTGTCGAACAACGAGAAGCCTTTGGATACACTCTTAGTGACATAATAGGAATATATACTTCCATAGTTACCCATAAAATACCTATGGTTGAGGATGCTAAGCCTTTTGTTGACACCAAAAAAATATTGAATCCTAGAATGGAAGAAGCAGTAAGAAAGGAAGTTATACGCATGCTAGACGTTGGTATTATTTACCCCATTTCCGATAGTAGGGTAAGTCCAACTCATTGCATACCTAGAGAAGGATGTGTAGCTATAATCAACAATGATAAGGATGAGATAATCCATGCTAGAACAATAGCAAGGTACAAAATGTGTATATACCTTAGAAAATTGAATAAGGAAACTGTGAAAAATCATAATCAAATTCCTCTTATGAATCACATCTTAGATAGAATGTCTAGCAATTCTTATTTTGTTTTCTTGACGGTTATTCAGGGTACTCGTAAATTGTTATCCAACCGGAAGACCAAGAGAAGAAAAATTTTACCTGCCCGTTGATGGCTCAAAATATGTAGAGCTCGTTGGGAACCCCAAGAGGAAGGTATGATGAGCACAACAGCAAGTTTCCCTCAGTTATGAAACCAAGTTTATCGAACCAATAGGAGTAAGGAAACAACTCCAAGGTGTTGCTAGCAACTTGGAATCCTGCACAACACAACCATAGAACTTTGCCCCAACTTACAGTGAGATTGTCAATCTCACTGGTTTTGCTGAAAACAAAGGATTAAATGTATAGTGTGGAAGATAGTAATTTCTTGCAGAAAGTAACTGGAAAACAGTAGATGGTATATCAATGGTAAAGGAATGGACTGGGGTCCACAGTTCACTAGAGGTGTTTCTCCTTAAGATAAATAGCATGTTGGGTGAACAAATTACAGCGGGGCAATTGATAGATTGAGAAAGCATAATAATGCATATACTAGACATCTTGACTCCTACGAGATTTGATTGGGTATTACAACATAATACATAAACCGTAATCCAATTGCATCTATGACTAATAATCCACCTTCAGGTTATCATCCGAACCCCTTCTAGTATTAAGTTGCAAGCAATAGATAATTGCATTAAGCAAAGTCTGTAAAGTAAACAATACAATTGCCCCATGGACAAAGGATTGTAGTTTTCTCCCTAGTAGAAATAGCACATCTACAACCTTAGAGATTTTTGTCACTTCCCTAGATTACTAGAGGCATGAACCCACTATCGAGCATAAATACTCCCTCTTGGAGTTGCAAGCATCTACTTGGCCAAGATAGCTACTAACAATAGAGAGCATGCAAGATCACAAGTAACATAGACATGATAGAATCAATAATCAATCTGACATAGTATCTCAATATCCATTGGATCCCCGCAAACACAACATATAGGATTACAAATAGATGATCTTAATCATGAACATAGCTCACAAGATCTAATCATGATAGCACAAAGGAGGAGAACCAACCATATAGCTATTGTATGGACCCATAGTCCAAGGGTGAACTACTCACGCATCAGTCTGGAGGCTGGCATGGTGATGAAGAAGGCCTCCAGGATGATCTCTCCCCTCCGGCAGGGTGCCGAGAAGAGCTTCAGATCCCCCCGATCTAGGGATCTAGATGGCGGTGGTTACAGACTATTTCATGGATTTCTGATCGGGTACTTAGGGTTTTGATCTCGGGGTACTTTTATAGGCAAAAGGGAAAGGTCGATGGGCACCCGAGGCGGCCACACCATCCCCTGGCGCGACCTGGCCTAACCCACGCCATCAGGTGGTGTGGGCCCATTGTGGCCCCTCTCCTTCTCGTCTTCTGGCTCCGTGAGTCTTCTGGTAAAATAGGAACTTCGGCTTTTGTTTCCTCCAATTCCAAGAATATTTCTTTACTAGCTTTTCTAAAACCAAAAACTGCAAAAAAATAGGCAACTAGCACTGTAGCATCTTGTTAATAGGTTAGTTCCGGAAAATGTATAAAAATACCTCAAAGTATAAACGAAACATAAGAAAGTTGATATAAAACAAGCATGGAGCATCAAAAATTATAGATACGTTTATGACGTATCAAGCATCCCCAAGCTTAACTCCTGCTCATCCTCGAGTAGGTAAGTGATAAAAAATAATAATTTTTAGGTGACATGCACCATCATAATCTTGATCAAGGTATTTGTAAAGCGTTGATAGCTAGGATCAAAGTACTCTAAACATAGGCATTAAAGATAGAGTTCTAACAATAAGACATAGCAACTATGTTGTAGCATGAAAAGGTACAAACAAAAGATCATGAATAACAATGCATTGAAAGACGTTTGTTTGTTTCACATATAGAAAACATAATAAGGGTGGTATTCAGCTTGTCCCTCATGGTATAGCAAAACATAAATGCATAGGACACCTTCAAAGTTCATAAGGGTGGCTAGATACAAATAATTTAAGAACAAGTAATATCAAAGTTATGAATCAATCAACAAGTTTTGGGACAATGCACATTAAACTAAGAATGACCACTATTCTCTCTCAATTGGTGCATAAAGATAGAAGATGGAGACTCAACATAAAAGTAAAAAAGAAAGGCCATTCATAGAGGGAAGCAGGGATTTCAAGTTTCATAAAGAGCTTCCAAAAATTATGGTACTTATTAGCTTTCAGCTCTCATTGCCCCTATCATAAGCATCTTGAGGTGATTAAGGTTAAAGTGACACAAATATGAGGATATGCTTGACAAGTTATAAGTTGAAAATCTCATGCCCCTTGCTTACGAGTATCGAACCTCATGCTACTCAACTTTAGGCACAAGTAAGTTCTTGTCATTATAAGTACATGTGTATCATGGAGAACCGCCAACGGGGTACCCCTTGCCCCAAGACACAGCAGCTTTCCCATATCAAAATGACAAGGCAACATACAATGAGCAACCCAGCGATCTTTTTATTTTCTATTTGCATAGGTTTTTATTGAGGATACTTCATAGAATGCTCACTATAGTTATGCTGGAGGTTTCCACCATGATTAGGCATGGCTTAGGCTAGCCGCCCAGGCGTTTCTCTAACACACATACAAACTCCATGAGCTTACAAGCTCCCCTTTTATTTCACATCGCCGGGATCCATAAACAAAAGAACATGATATCAACTGAATAATAAGTGCAATGCTAAAAGCGTCCCCCATGGAAACATGGTTCTTCTAATTCACAACTTATAAAGTGAAAGCATATAAGCAACATAGATGGACACAATGGTTCAAGTTTATTAAGTGCAAGAAAATAAAGTGTGCCATCAAGTTTGTGAGAGCTTTAATCACTAATTTTCACATAACAAGTTTAATTTGGAAGGTAGATAAAAGCATGAATATACTTGGAATGGTGTAACACACCATGCATGGGAATTTATAGTGGACTCTTTGGAATAACTTGGTTTTCTTGGAGGTTGGATGCATGAGTGGAACTCACACTTGGTACAGGTGGAGGCTAGCAAAAGACTGGGAGTGACCAACTAAGAGAGCAATAATGACCATGATCATGCAAAGTGACAAAACATTATTAATTAAAGCATAAAGTGATATTACAAGTCAAAAACTAAATGATCATAGAGGCTAAGGTGACTGGTTCATAGTCTTAACATGGTGTAAGCATGTGCCAAGTCAACCCAAATAAAGCATCAAAGGAGAATACCACAATATTATGCTTTTGTATGCTAAAGCAACGCATGATTCTTTCAAGGCACATTAAGCAATTTCAATTGTTTGGAACAAGTCATGCTACAGCAATAAGCACTAAGCATAAGTTCAAAGCAACATCAAACATGACATGATAGAGTCTAGGCCACAGTCAAAACAAGCTCCTTTTGTACCACTTATAAGCATGAAACTTCCTACTCTTTTCCAACACCAATCAACTTATTTGAAACAACATATGAATGCGGGGGTCCAACCAATTTATTTAAGCAAACCAAACAAAAGAAAACTAAAAACAAAAACAAAGATGCTCCAAGAACAACACAATTATGCATGAAACAATAAAAAATAAGTGTTTTGGAAGAAAACCTGAGATTTTTATTGATGAAGAAGGGGATGCCTTGGGCATCCCCAAGGTTTGACACTTGTACCTCTTGAATATTTCTTGGGGTGACACAGGTGGCATCCCCAAGCCTGAGATTTTGTCCATACTTCATCTCATCACATTATTCTTCCCTACACTTGAAAATTTCCTTCATACAAAACTTCACACAATCTTCATTAGCAACATTAGTGTATTTAAGATAATAAGTCTTTGGGTTTAGTTTCAACACAAGTAAAACTTTCATTAAACCACAAGCTACTGTAGCAGTTCCTTCTAAAAGGTCAAGTGATCAAAGAGAAAGAGATTAAGAGGCAAATGCAAATAATGGCAGAAATCTATCAAAATAGACCAGTCAGTAAAAACCGATTTTTTCGAAGACCTTCTGTTGCTCAAATCGAAAAGTGCTAAACTAACGAAAGTTAGATAATAACCTGGGTCATAAGCACAGAAAATTATAGCTCAATACGACGTACAGGGATTTTTCACGATTTTGTATAGTGAAGCACAAAAATTTGTTTCGGGACAGCAACTTTCCCAAGTCTTACTTCTGTCTCATTAGAGATTATTCTGGCACAAAAACCATACAAAAAGGATAAGGAGAGATTTATTACTGAGGAAATAACTTCCAAGACTCAACAAAATAAAAACTTACTGAAAGTAAAAAAAATTGGGTTATCTCCCAATATTGCTTTTCTTTAACGCCTTTCAGCTAGGCATAGGAAGCAAGATTCAAGTATTTTGGAATGAAGAAGCATTAAGATCAATTTTTTTTAATAGGAGAGGCGAAAAGTATCTTCTCTCTCTTCCTAAGGAAATGTTTTATACCTTTCTTGAGTGGGAATTGATATTTAATGGTGCATTCCTTCATATCAATAATGGCACCAACAGTTCTAAGAAATGGTCTTCCCAAAATAATAGGACAAGAAGCATTGAATTCATCATCCAAAATATAAAATCAACGGGGATATAGGTATTTTTAACCATAATAAGAACATCATTAATACTTCCCATGAGTTTCTTTTTAGCATTATCATCAAGTTGGACATCTAAATAACAATTTTCCAATGGTGGCAAATCAAGCATTTCATAAATCTTTCTAGGCATAATAGAGATACTAGTATCAAGATCACATAAAGCTTTGAGATCAAAATCATTCACTTTTATATTAATGATGGGTTCCCAACCATCTTCTAATTTCCTAGGAGTAGAAGCTTTATGTTTCAATTTTTCTTCTTTAATTATTATGAGAGCATCTGTAATGTGTTTTGTAAAGGCCATATTCATAGCACTAGCATTAGGACTTCTAGCAAGCTTTTGTAGGAACATAACTACTTCATAAATATTGCAACCATGAAGATCAAAATCAAAATTACCATCCAAGGTAGTAGAACTATTGATTCCCATATTTCGAAGAATTTCAGCATTTTTATTGGAAAAGGTTCCATTGGTTTTAGGCATTATTGCAAAGGAATGGGGACTTCATGTGGTTTGATAGCATCAACATTGGTGGTGGTAATAGTACAAATACTATTATTTCTAGCAATTTCATCTTATCTTTCCCACTTAGCATGCAATTCAGCTAACAGTCTAACATTTTCATCAATTCTAACTTGTATGACATTAGTAGCAGCAAAGGGGTTTTCCATAGTTTCAGGTTTAGCAACCATTTTATTAATCAAAGAGGATTGTGCTTCAGACAAAGATGAAATATTTTTTTCAACATTCGAAAGTTTTTCCTCAACAGTTTTATTGAAAGCAGTTTTTTTACTAATAAAATCCTTAAGCATGACTTCAAGTTCAGAGGGTGCACTACTATTGTTGTTGTAGGAATTTCCAAAAGGATTACCATTATTGGGAGGATATGGCGTATACTTATTACTACCAAAATTGCTCCTATAGGCATTGTTGCTAAAACTATTATTTCTAATGAAGTTCACATCAACTTTCTTTTCTTGAGAAACCAAAGAGGCTAAGGGAACATGATTTGGATCAATATGAGCTTCTTCATTAACAAGCATAAACATAATAACATCAATTTTATCACTCAAGGAGGAGGTTTCTTCAACAGAATTTACCTTCTTACCTTGTGGAGCTCTCTTAATATGCCATTTAGAATAGTTAACCATCATATTATCAAGAAGATTTGTTGCAGCACCCAAAGTAATGGTCATAAAGGTGCCTCCAGTAGTAGAATCCAATAGATTTCTTAAAGAATAATTCAGTCCTGCATAAAAAGTTTGGATAATCATCCAAGCAGTCAGTCCATGAGTGGGGAAATTCTTTACCAAAGATTTCATTCTTTTCCAAGCTTGAGCAACATGTTCATTATCAAATTGTTTAAATTTCATTATTTCACTTCTCATAGATATAATCTTAGCAGGAGGATAATATTTTCCAATGAAAGTATCTTTGCATTTAATCCAAGATTCAATACTATTTCTAGGTAGGGATAGCAACCATTCTTTAGCTTTTCCTCCCAAAGAGAAAGGAAACAATTTAAGCTTAATAATATCTCCATCTATATCCCTATATTTTTGCATCTCACAAAGTTCAACAAAGTTATTAAGGTGGGCAGCAGCATCATCAGTACCAGCTCCAGAGAATTATTCTTTCATAACAAGATTGAGAAAAGCAGGTTTAATTTCAAAGAAAGTAGCTTCAGGAACAGGTGGAGCAATAGGTGTGCACATGAAATCATTGTTGTTTGTGCTAGTGAAGTCACACAACTTACTTTTTTTGTAAGATTAAAGTAAGCCAACCGAAATAGAAAAAAATGTTTTTTTATAAAAGAAGCAAACCAGTACAACTATTTTTTGTGTTTTTGATAAAAATAAACAAGAAAACAAAGCAAAATAAACTAAGCAAAACAAAAACAAAGAGATTGGTTTTGAGAGACTCCCCTTGCAGGAATCTTCTTTCTCCATGAAAAGTGATTGACGAGGAGGAAGAGATTGAAGATGTCCTTAACTTCCCGGCAACGGCGCCAGAAAAAGTGCTTGATGGCTCAAAATATGTAGAGCTCTTTGGGAACCTCAAGAGGAAGGTATGATGAGCATAGCAGCAAGTTTCCCTCAGTTATGAAACCAAGGTTATCGAACCAGTAGGAGTAAGGAAACAACTCCAAGGTGTTGCTAGCAACTTGGAATCTTGCACAACACAACCACAGAACTTTGGACCAACTTACAGTGAGGTTGTCAATCTCACTGGTTTTGCTGAAAACAAAGGATTAAACGTATAGTGTGGAAGATAGAAATTGCTTGTAGAAAGTAAACAGTAAACGGTAAACATTAGATGGTATATCAATGGTAAAGGAATGTACTAGGGTCCACAGTTCACTAGAGGTGTTTCTCCTTAAGATAAATAGCATGTTGGGTGAACAAATTGCAGCGGGGCAATTGATAGATTGAGAAAGCATAACAATGCATATACTAGACATCTTGACTCCTACAAGATTTGATTGGGCATTACAACATAATACATAGATTGCAATCCAACTGCATCTATGACTAATAATCCACCTTCAGGTTATCATCTGAACCCCTTCCAGTATTAAGTTGCAAGCAGCAGATAATTGCATTAAGCAAAGTGTGTAAAGTAAATAATACAATTGCCCCATGGACAAAATATTATTGTTTTCTCCCTAGTAGCAACAGCACATCTACAACCTCAGAGATTTCTGTCACTTCCCTAGATTACTAGAGGCATGAACCCACTATCGAGCATAAATACTCGCTCTTAGAGTTGTAAGCATCTACTTATCCAAGATAGGTACTAACAACGGAGAACATGCAAGATCACAAATAACATAGACACGATAGAATCAATAATCAATCTGACATAGTATCTCAATATCTATCAGATCCCCACAAACACAACATATAGGATTACAAATAGATGATCTTGATCATGAACGGAGCTCACAAGATCTAATCATGATAGCACAAAGGAGGAGAACCAACCATCTAGCTACTGTATGGACCCATAGTCCAAGGGTGAACTACTCACGCATCACTCCGAAGGCTGGCATGGTGATGAAGAAGGCCTCCAAGATGATCACTCCCCTCTGGTAGGGTACCGGGAAGAGCTTTGGATCCCCCGATCTAGGGATGGAGATGGCGGCAGCTACAGACTCTTTCATGGATTTCTGATCGGGTACTTAGGATTTTCGTCTCGGGGTACTTTTATAGGCGATGGGGCAAGGTCGGTGGGTGCCCGAGGCAGCCACACTACCCCCTGGCACGACCTGGCCTAGCCCGTGCCACCAGGTGGTGTGGGCCCCTCGTGGCCCCTCTCCGTCCCGTCTTCTGGCTTCGTGAGTCTTCGGGTAAAATAGGAACTTCGGCTTTTATTTCGTCCAATTCCGAGAATATTTATTTACTAGGTTTTGTGAAACCAAAAACAGCAGAAAATAGGCAACTGGCACTACGATATCTTGTTAATAGGTTAGTTCCGGAAAATGTATAAAAATACATCAAAGTATAAACAAAACATAAGAAAATTGATATAAAATAAGCATGGAGCATAAAAAAATTTTAGATACGTTTATGACGTATCACCCGTATGGGACTTATACTTATAAACTAATGCCTTTTGGTTTATGCAACGCAACTGCAACTTTTCAAGAATGCGTTTTGACGATATTTGATAGTTTTGTTGAAAACTCCATGGAAGTTCTCATGGACAATTTTGTTGTCTATGGAACTGCTTTTGAACAATGTCTCTATAATCTTAATAGGGTATTGCAACACTATAAACAAACCAAGTTAGTCCTCAACTGGGAGCACTGCCTAAAAGTGCAATGGATGTTGCCTAGAGGGAGGTTAATAGGCTTTTAAAATAATTACAGTTTAGGCTCTAATAAATGCGGAATAAAACTAATGTTTAATTTATCAAAGAACAAAACCTAAAACCACTAGGTTCACTAAGTGCACCAACAACCTATGCTAAGCAAGAAAAGCAACAAGGTGATAGCAAGATAAAATACTTCAAGCGCAATGGCTATCACAATGTAAATTGCAGAAGTGAAGGGCTCGATTGAGAGATAACTGATGGATACAGAGATGATGATTTTTATCCCGAAGTTCATTTCCAAAGAAGCTACGTCTCTGTTAGACATGTGCGATGGCGCAATTCTCTTCGAATGCCACAAATGGCTCGCCTTGAGATGTGGTGGCTCAATGCTCACCCAACTCCACACAAGCTCTCACCCTAAGATGCGAAGGCACGCAACTTACCGATGCCACAAAAGTCTCACCCTATTATCCCGAGTGCACACCACAAAGGCGAGCACCCGATCCACTATGGGACACTTGAGGGTGGTCATTGAACCCGTACAAGGCCTAGGGAAATCTGTAACACCCCAATTTCAACAACCCCGATTAGTTGTCCAGAATGCAAAAATAAGGGGGAACAAAAACTTTTCCTTGTTTAATGATGCAGTGTTTGGTTGCTTGTTTTTTGTACTTATCCATCTGAATGTGTAGGAGATGATATCCTCATCTACCTTCCCCTCACTTTACAAAAGCTATTTAACACAACTGTTTTGGCTTGTTTTACATATTCTCAAATGTTCTGGCATTTCAAAACCTAACTGAATATGTCTTTGCAACAACCATTACTTTTCTAGATTCTACTAACAAAACTATGGATATCTATATGATATAATCTTCTTATGTTTTCAAGATAGAATTTCCAACTACTCTTACCTCTAGGTCTTCCAAAACCTTTTATAAAGCTTTTAAATTATGGAGTCTCCATAATTTAAAAGCTTTTCAAAACCTAAGCCAATATGTCATGCACAATAGGGTCTCCATTTGAGATGTACTTATAGTTGTCTAACATGCTGTAGCACCCCAATTGTCTAACAATTGGAATGCTACTTGTCCTAGTAAGATATTGGCTACTTCATATATATTATTGTTGCATCATAATTATAGCATGCTCATGTCATCATGCCACCTTGCATTTGAGCATCATATAAACTCCTTGTCTTTTGGTTCTTCTCTCACATGCATTATTAATTGTATTTGCTTCTCGATATTATATTTGGCTATTGATATATTTTTCAAGTGCCCAAGTAGAGTTGGGGGCATATCTCTTATTCCATTTCACCACCTTTATCTCCCACCACCCTATAATTCCACCATCCCTTTAACAATGAGCTTGTCTATTTATTTATTTTCTTTCTTTGATATTTTAATTCTAGCTCATGTAGTTTGGGGTGGATTAAATCCTCTAAATTCTTTGCTTGGTTTTATTCCACTTCTTGGAAATGCATAAGATTAATGCCATCATATTATTATTGTTGTCACAAAATAAATAATGGTATTATTATTTTTGCATGGGCCATGCAAGCTTCTCCACCATCTTGTACTTCCATTGGTTTTTCTTGGTTTGAGTGGATCTTATCTTGGGAAAACCATCTACCTCCCTTACACCATCCCCATAGTATCACCCTTTTCTTTTCCTCTTATTTATTCTCCATTCATGGACCATATGAGGCTTACCCCATAATTCTTTTCTTTTTCTTTCTCTTAGAATTCTTTTCACCTCCACCTCATGATCATTCTAGCCTCCACCATGCTCCACTTGGGATGGTCTTATCCACATTCCTTTCTTTTCTTTTATTTTAATTTTTTTTCTACATGTATGACCACATGAGCCTTATTCCACCTATTTCTTTTCTTCTTCTTTCTTTCTAGTTTCTTCTCTACATTAGTCCATGCAAGCTCAAGCCCTTTTAGTTCTTCTTGGTTTGGCTTCATACACAAAATTACAATCTAAATACTTAAAATTAATCAAACTAATTAACCTCTTTTTCTCCTCATAACCTATTTTTCCCTAACCCTAAACCTTACCTCTAATCCTCCCTCCCTCTCTCTCACTAGCAGCACCACCTGACCCTCTCTCTCCCTCTCTACCTGACCCACCACCCCAGCCCTCCTCTCTCTAACCTAGCTAAGTCTAACCCTAACCCTAGCCATGCCCTAACTAACCCGAGCTAAACCGAGCCCCTACCCTCTTTCTCTCTCTGCCGAGCCAGCCCCACAAGCCACCACGCCGCCTGGTCCACCTGCAGCCTCCCTGCCTCGCCCTGGACCAGCCCCAGCCAGCCCAGCCGGCCGAGCACGTGCCCGAGGAGGAAAAAGGGCAAAGCCCGAGCTCCTTTTCCCTGCCGTGCCCACCTGCCTCTCCTCCCTCTCCCTCTCACTTTCCCCTCCTCCTCCCGTCTCTGGCCTCGCCCAGATCCACCCCGAGACGCCCTCCTCCTTCCCCTTCTTCCTCCCCGACGATTGCCACCTGCCGCCGTTCGCCGCCAGCAACCTCGGCTCCTCTGCGTCCCAGCCGTCGTGCTCGACGTGGGAGTGTCCTGGGCGACCGAGAGGAACCCCCTGCTGCTCCCTGTACGCGCCGACGTGGACGAGGAGCTCCCCAACGCCGCCAGTACCTCGTCGTCCCCGAAACCCTAGTTCATCGGAGCGCCAGCGACCTCGCCGTTCTGCAACCCCTCGTGCCGATCCGACACCACCAGGCAACTCGCGGTGAGCATCTCCATCTCACTGACATCCTCCGCCTCACCGTCCCGCTATAGCCTCGCCGTGCGTTTCGTCGAGCAGCCTCCGCGCGCCAGGGCTTGCCGGTGTCTGCAGTTTTCCCGCGCTTCGCTCGCCCTATCTAGCCCGCGCCCTCCTCCCAGTCAGCTCCCCTAGCACTACCGCACTGGTCCGCCCCTCAGCGCGCACGCCCACGTCCCAGGATCGAACCCCCGCCCCGCGCCGCGCGCCGGATTCGCGTCAGACGGAGGAAAACGATAAACAGTAGCCGGCCGTGGCCATTTTGCAAAAAGCCCCTTCCCTTTTTAATTACTGCAACCCGCGCCCTACACGACCCCACCTGCCAGCCGCTCTGGGAGTTTTGCAGGAAAACCCCTCCGCTTTCTCAGACGCAACCCGCGGTCCAGCTGGCGCCCCCACCAGTCAGCCGCTGGAAGTTTTCCCACTGGCACGTGGCCCCTTCCGCCGCTGGCCCGCCTGTCAGCCGCTGTGGGTAGACCAGTCCCGCGTGAAAAACGTGTTTTCGCGCGCGTGTGGCCCCAGTCCGCTGTGACCCCACCTGTCAGTGCCTGTGGCTGGAATTGCCTGGGTGTAAAAAGTTTTTCGCTGAGTTTGTTTTTATTCATATCTTTTCAAATTTATTTAAATTCAAATTCTTTTCAGATTCAAATAATTTTCAAAATACAAACCCAAATAATACATGTAATATATGTTTTGGAATCAGAAAAATGTGAGGAATTCAAATATGCCCTTCAAATTATATTTTGAACACTTTAAATTTCGAGTTGATTAAAATTACAAGAAAATGCCCTTTTTACTTAATTAACTAATAATTTTTGTTTTATAACTCCAAATTTGACAAATAATATGTCTAAATCGATCAGCGCGACGAGCCCGTTCTATTTATGCAATCCTTGTTCTGAATTGAAGCATGCATCATGTTGTCATCTAAAATCTGAACCGTTTAAGACAATAAAACTTGGGCAACTAAATGATAAAATGCTTTACTTCTTGTATCCACACCTCACCTTTGCCATGCTACTTCAATGCCATGTAAATTGTGCATCATTCATCATGGCATGCTTGGTTGCTTGTTGCATTTCAATTTATATGCTTGCGCACTTTATTTATGTTGGCCCTTGTTTGTTTGGTTCTTCTTCGAATAGACGCCCAGCAGGAGAATTATCAGGAATCACAGGAGTATTACCCAGATCCATCTCTCGCTTCAACTGAGCTGCCAGGCAAGCACTACCACATGCTTGCATACATACAGTACCTATTGCCTCTATCTTATTCTTGCATCATTGAGTCGCGGTTGCATTAAATTGAATCCCAAGTACTGCATAGCCTTTACTTTTAAACCACATTAAGCCTGTTCCGGTCCCATGAGCCATTACTACAGGAGTTGTTTGAGCCATGCGAGTCGTAGAAAAGCATGAGTAGGGTATGTGAGTGTCGGATGGATAACGAGGTACCTAAACAACATAACCTGAGTAGTAATGGGATAACTAATGAAAGAGGCACCGGTGAGCAATATCTGCTATTTGGTTTTTCATGCTCACTTGTGTCCCGTAGGACCCCGAGTACTTGATTCCTGTTCCTTGACTATTCGCACTATCCACATCCGGGAGGCCTATGGACCCCCCTGAGCCAGAGCTTGATTCATACTTATTTCTTGGGGCCACAATTAGTTTGGGGCTTTATTACTATTCTGTACTTATGCCATGTTACTGCTTTATTTAAGATTGTGCGAAGAGCACCTGTACTGTTTTGGATCGTGACACGTTTTCGCTGTATCGACAAGCCCAGTCACATTTTCGGGTTCCCGGTCGTTTACCGCCGTCCACACAAACCTTGGGTCCGTCTCGGAGCCGGCCAACTTCGTGGCGGGTAGCTTAATGGGGTGGCCCCCTGAAATATTTCTGAATCCTGTGATTGCTTTGTCGTGAATGCCTCGTTGGGTTTTGATTTGGTTTTTCCGAGGTTGATCGAGTGTGTGTTGCTATTCGTGCACCCCTGCAGGGTAAATCTTTCTGAAAACCGTGTCCGTGGTTATGGACGACTTGGAGCACAGTTTCTCGATCATAGACAAGTATAACTAAAGTACCGCTTTTAAATTGACTAAGTACTTGACTAGTAAATAGTGCAATACTCATGGAATGGTTAATAAAACTGCCAACGGATGATGGGGGTTGTTCGTCCGCTTCCTCGTTGGTAAGCGAGGAGGAGGATGGATCTGTTAATTATACTGTTATAACTGTTGTTCTTAATTCACGGACTTCCGTCTATCATTGGTTAGGCGGAAGGCTAGCGAGTCTCTATAGAACTGTTAGGTATTATCTTTTGCTGCAATTGCGTCACCCCAGGTTGTGTCCCCTTTAGTGGCATAAAGACTTGCTGAGTACCCCTAGGGTCTCACACGATAAATTGTTTGATTCAGATGAACAGGTGTACCCGCAAGATGGATACTGGGTGGAGGAGACAGATGATGTTGGCAACGATCATTTGGTGTAGAGATTCCAGGAACGGGGATCCGTGTGATCTGTGGGCGGGATGTGTTTATTTATGGGGCATCTTATGCCAATTTGCTTCTTATCCGTACTCGGATCTTGTTTTCCGCTTCCGCCTGATACTCTGATGTGTGATGTATGAGGAGCTATCCTAAATTATTATATCTATCTAGGATATTTGGATCTTGCCGTATGGCGTTGCAATATTTCTATTTTCTTTTAGATGGCATGGCTCTGATGTACTGTTGTATGTGGCTTGCATACATACCCACTTGTGTATGTAGTTGATCCCTTCGCCTGCCGATTACGCCGCTCGTTCTTGTCCCGTTGTTTGAAAGTGGTTAGGACGGCCGAAAGGTCTACCGTGAGTGGCCCTGGGCCCCACCGTACTATTTTAACCACTTTCGATCATCCAGGCATTAACTAAGAGCGTAATTCACCGAGGTAGTTACAATTGGTATCAGAGCCATCCCGCCCTTCAGGGTCTCAGCCAAAATGGTCGTTGTCTGTCTAGCAAATATTTTGGTAGTTATGTATACTAGGGAAAAACAAACGTGAGAGTAAGGCTGCTTCCATTTTTCTTCTTACCCACCCACTCACCCTTTTTCTGGTAAGGAAGTGTAACGTTTTCAATCCTCTTCTAAACTTCAAACTAGGATTCACGTGTTCTGGGTTCCGTAGTACCATAGGTTATGTTTGTGTGTCTGTGTGAATTCCTTGTCTATCTGTTGCATCCAAATGTTATCACTATCTGCCTTTGGATATCAACTGTTGGTACATTCCATACCGACATGTCTTTGTAAACCGACGCGATCTATTCTGATTCGTTGTACACCGATGCGATCTATCTTACTCTTTGTTATCCGACGTTATCTTGTTGGGGTGTTCGTTTCCGTAGTTACCAATCTTTAGGTTCCTCTTAAGAAGAAGTTGTTGGGATAGGTGTTTTACTGATTCATGTGCGGAGTAATGATTTGAGTGCGGGATGGAGTCGCGACCATACCACTACTGTTATCATTTGCTCTTGTATGTTGAACCAGTGGAGTTACTAATCTTGATTCGTTAAGTGGTTTTGCGCATTTAGTGGTATTTTAATGCCAAAATTTGCGGAAATTTTTTTCTTTGTTAGTTTGTATACCACACTCCTTGTTCAGTCGTGTGTGTTATGCTTTATATCTTCTAGTTGCCTTGAACTTTGTTGATATTTTAATATCACCTCAGTGAATTGCATTCTTTAATCTTGATTAATTCCATTTTGGTACTATTTTGGATTATTATCATTCTCCATTATAGTACTGACTTGTGTTTTATATCAATCACAGGATGGCACCACCACGCCGTTCTGAGGAGGATATACCACCTGAACTTGGGGCTGCTTTGGCAAGTATTGCAAATGCTTTGGGCACTATGCAGCAAAACCAGCAGCGCTTCGAGGAAAGTGTGAGGAGGAATGAGTTTGCTCCGCTACCTCCACCTCCCAAGCGAGGAGACATCTAGAGTTTTCTCAAGTTCAACCCACGCCAATTTGAGGTGTCTGATCAGCCACTTGATGCGGATGATTGGCTTCGTGAAGTGTCAAGGTTGCTCATGACTGCGGATGTTCCCGAGCAAGAATGGGTCAAATGTGCTACTCACCTTCTGAAGGGAGATGCAGCTCTCTGGTGGGAAAATTACCTCAAGGCAGATCTTTCTGGGTTTCAGCCTACTTGGGAGCGATTCACTGCTGCTTTCAAAGAGCAATATCTGTCAGAAATTGTCATGGAAAGGATGAAGGAAGTGTTTCTCAACCTCAAGCAGGGCACTGACAATGTCAACACCTACATCAGAAACTTCATGAACCTGTCTCGTTATGGTGGCGATGAGATCTCTGATGACAAGAAGAAGCAAAAGAGGTTTCGGCAAGGCCTCAATGCTTCCATCAAATATGCAATCACTCATGCAAGGCCAGCATCTTTCCTGGAACTTCAACACACAGCTCTGCAGGAAGAAGCAGGTAGGCAAGTGTTTGAGGAGTCAAAGAAACACAGCCGTGATACATCAAGCTCTTCTGCTATGGCAGCTCCTTCTAAGCGTCGTGTCTGGGTTCCTAACACCCCACCGTCGCTCCCCGCTCCACCAAGACCTTCAAGCTACGCACCAAGGCCACCAAACTCCTTCACTGCGGCTCCCAGGGGCTACAACCACAACTACCCTGGAGCGCCTGGCGGAGTCCCTGGCTACGTTGCTCCACGTCCACCTGGTGCTTGTTATACTTGTGGAAACACAGGGCATCAGCAATGGAATTGTCCAATGAACAACAAAGCTCTTCCACCACCACCTCCAAGACCTGCGGCAAGTGCTCCTATGATTCGTGCACCTCCACCTCGGGCTCTCAACATCAACACTAAGTCGGGATCTACGGTTGCTCGTGCCAACTGTGTCAACGCCGCTCAAGCTGAGCATGCTCCTGGAGTTGTGATGGGTATGCTTCCTGTTAACTCAGTTCCTACACGAGTTTTGTTTGATTCTGGTGCTTCGCATTCTTTTGTTTCTCACAAGTTTGCTCATGAGCAAGATCTGGCTATGGTTCCTTTATTACACCGTCTTGTGGTACAATCTCCTGGGTCACACATGAGGGCTGCTCATATCAGCCATGGCAATCAAATTGAGATTGGTGGTTCTTTGTTTCCGGCTTCCTTAATTGTTCTTGGCAATTCTGATATTGATGTTATCTTGGGCATGGATTGGTTGACAGCAAATGCAGCTGTGATTGATTGTGCCGAACGTTCGGTTTCTCTAAAAATTCCTGAAGGCCATATAGTCTATTCTCCAAGTCTGACTCCTGCAATTCAGCTTTATTCTTTGGCAGCTCTGAATGATGATGCTATGGAAGGTATTCAGAGTGTTCCTGTAGTTTGTGAGTTTTCAGATGTCTTTCCTGAAGAGTTGCCAGGTATGCCTCCGGATCGTGAGGTTGAGTTTGTCATTGAACTTGAACCTGGCACTGCTCCTATTTCCAAGCGGCCTTATAAAATGGGTCCTGCTGAGTTGGCTGAACTTAAGCGTCAGTTGGATGAACAAGAGAAGTTGGGTTTCATTCAGCACAGTACTTCTTCTTGGGGTAGTCCAACCATCTTTGTGAAGAAGCGAGACAAGACTGATAGACTTTGTGTTGACTATCGGGCACTCAATGCTAAAACAATCAAGAATAAATATCCCCTTCCGCGGATTAATGATCTCTTTGATCAGCTAGCTGGAGCTGTGGTATTCTCTAAGCTTGATTTGAGAAGTGGTTACCATCAAATCAAGATCCGCAAGGAAGATGTTCCCAAAACAGCTTTCACCACTCGCTATGGCCTGTATGAGTACACGGTCATGTCTTTCGGTCTAACCAATGCACCTGCCACCTTCTCGAGGCTTATGAACTCGGTTTTCATGGAATATCTTGATAAGTTCGTTGTGGTCTATCTGGATGACATCCTAGTCTATTCTAAGTCAAAAGAAGAACATGAAGAACACCTTCGGTGTGTCCTAAACAAGCTTCGTGAGAACCGCCTGTATGCAAAGTTCTCCAAGTGTGAGTTTTGGCTGCCTCAAGTCACCTACCTTGGTCACGTTATCTCTGCCAAGGGCATTGCCGTCAACCCAGAAACTATTAAGACAATTATGGATTGGCTTCCACCCATAAATGTCAAAGAAGTCCGAAGTTTCCTTGGTTTGGCCAGTTACTGCCGTCGCTTCGTTCAAAATTTCTCAAAGATTGCGAAGCCTCTTACCGATCTCCTCAAGAAAGGCAAGAAATATCTTTGGACTCCTGCATGTCAAGCAAGCTTTGAAACACTCAAAGAGAAGCTCACTTCCACACCAGTCTTAGTTCCTCCAGATACATCAAAGCCTTTCCAGATTTTCTGTGATGCTTCATTGCAAGGATTGGGTGCGGTCCTTATGCAAGAAAAGCAAGTTGTTGCTTATGCCTCTCGTCAGTTGAAGACGCATGAGATCAACTATCCTACACATGACCTCGAACTCGCAGCAGTTGTCTTTGCTTTGAAAGTATGGAGGCATTACTTGCTTGGCAACCGTTGTGAGATCTTTTCTGATCACAAGAGTCTGAAGTACATCTTCACACAGCCTGATCTCAACCTTCGTCAGAGGAGGTGGATTGAAACAATCAATGATTTCGATTTGACCATCAACTACACCCCGGGCAAAGCCAATGTCATGGCCGATGCTCTCAGCCGAAAAGCTTATGTCAACAACCTCATGGTGGAAGAACAACAACCTCTCTTGTGCGAGGAATTCCGCAAGCTCAACCTTGAAATTGTGGATCAAGGTTATCTGCTGAACCTTCTAGCAACACCTCTCTTGGAAGAAAAGGTCCGTTCCATTCAGCTTGGGGATCCTTACACTAAAAAGATCATCTCCAACATTCAACTTCCGAAGTATGAGTCTTTTCACATAGATTACCAGGGCACTCTTTTCTTTGAACACCGGATGTTTGTTCCGAACGACCCGGGTTTAAGGGAGCAAGTTCTCAAGGAGGCGCATGATTCTGTTCTTTCCATCCACCCTGGCAGCACTAAGATGTACATGGACTTGAAAACACAATATTGGTGGCCTGGTTTGAAACGATATTGTGCCAAGTATGTCTCGGAGTGTGATGTCTGTCGTAGAGTTAAAGCTGTCCATCAGAAACCTTCCGGTCTTCTACAGCCATTGAAGCCTCCGGAATGGAAATGGGAGAAAGTAGAGATGGACTTCATTACTGGTTTTCCAAGGTCGCAAAAAGGCAACAATGCAATCTTTGTTGTCATTGACAGGCTTTCCAAAGTAGCTCACTTCTTTCCAGTCAAGGAAACAATTTCTGCAATTCAGTTGGCTGAGCTCTATATCAACAGAATTGTTTCTCTGTATGGAGTTCCTCTTGAGATCAGTTCAGACCGTGGAAGCATCTTCACTTCCAAGTTCTGGGGAAGTTTCCAAAATGCTTTGGGAACAAAATTAAACTTCAGCACAGCGTACCACCCTCAGTCGCAAGGACAAGTTGAAAGGATCAATCAGATTCTGGAAGATATGCTCCGTGCTTGCGTTATCTCTTTCGGCATGAAGTGGGAAGAATGTCTTCCTTATGCTGAATTCTCTTACAACAACAGTTTCCAGAAAAGTCTAAAGATGGCACCATTTGAGGCTCTCTATGGTCGCAAGTGCAGAACTCCGATTGGTTGGTCGGGCGCAGGTGAAAGAATATTGTTTGGTCCCGACATTGTAACTCAAGCGGAGGAGAAAGTTCACATCATTCTTGAAAATCTGAAGATTGCTCAAAGTCGCCAGAAGAGCAATTATGACAGAAAGCACACGGACGTGGAGTATGTCCCTGGTGATCTCGTTTACCTTCGTGTCACTCCCATGAGAGGCACGCATCGCTTTGGTATCAAAGGAAAGCTGGCTCCTAGATACATCGGTCCTTTCAAAATTCGTGGAAGAAGAGGAGAAGTTGCGTATGCTCTTGACCTTCCTGAACAACTCAAAGTCCATGATGTTTTTCACATCTCTCAACTCAAGAAGTGCTTCAAGGATCCCGGCAGGACCGTGGACCATGAACTCATCAATCTCCAAGAAGATCTGTCTTATCAAGAACACCCCACAAAAATTCTTGAAGTCGCAGAAAGAAGGACTCGCAACAAGTCCATCAAGTTCTGCAAGGTGCAGTGGTCGCACCATTCCGTTGATGAAGCCACCTGGGAACGTGAAGATGAGCTCCGTGCCAAGTATCCTACCCTCTTTGAGTCTTCTTCTTCCTAGAATCTCGGGGCGAGATTCCTGTTTAGTGGGGGAGAGTTGTAGCACCCCAATTGTCTAACAATTGGAATGCTACTTGTCCTAGTAAGATATTGGCTACTTCATATATATTATTGTTGCATCATAATTATAGCATGCTCATGTCATCATGCCACCTTGCATTTGAGCATCATATAAACTCCTTGTCTTTTGGTTCTTCTCTCACATGCATTATTAATTGTATTTGCTTCTCGATATTATATTTGGCTATTGATATATTTTTCAAGTGCCCAAGTAGAGTTGGGGGCATATCTCTTATTCCATTTCACCACCTTTATCTCCCACCACCCTATAATTCCACCATCCCTTTAACAATGAGCTTGTCTATTTATTTATTTTCTTTCTTTGATATTTTAATTCTAGCTCATGTAGTTTGGGGTGGATTAAATCCTCTAAATTCTTTGCTTGGTTTTATTCCACTTCTTGGAAATGCATAAGATTAATGCCATCATATTATTATTGTTGTCACAAAATAAATAATGGTATTATTATTTTTGCATGGGCCATGCAAGCTTCTCCACCATCTTGTACTTCCATTGGTTTTTCTTGGTTTGAGTGGATCTTATCTTGGGAAAACCATCTACCTCCCTTACACCATCCCCATAGTATCACCCTTTTCTTTTCCTCTTATTTATTCTCCATTCATGGACCATATGAGGCTTACCCCATAATTCTTTTCTTTTTCTTTCTCTTAGAATTCTTTTCACCTCCACCTCATGATCATTCTAGCCTCCACCATGCTCCACTTGGGATGGTCTTATCCACATTCCTTTCTTTTCTTTTATTTTAATTTTTTTTCTACATGTATGACCACATGAGCCTTATTCCACCTATTTCTTTTCTTCTTCTTTCTTTCTAGTTTCTTCTCTACATTAGTCCATGCAAGCTCAAGCCCTTTTAGTTCTTCTTGGTTTGGCTTCATACACAAAATTACAATCTAAATACTTAAAATTAATCAAACTAATTAACCTCTTTTTCTCCTCATAACCTATTTTTCCCTAACCCTAAACCTTACCTCTAATCCTCCCTCCCTCTCTCTCACTAGCAGCACCACCTGACCCTCTCTCTCCCTCTCTACCTGACCCACCACCCCAGCCCTCCTCTCTCTAACCTAGCTAAGTCTAACCCTAACCCTAGCCATGCCCTAACTAACCCGAGCTAAACCGAGCCCCTACCCTCTTTCTCTCTCTGCCGAGCCAGCCCCACAAGCCACCACGCCGCCTGGTCCACCTGCAGCCTCCCTGCCTCGCCCTGGACCAGCCCCAGCCAGCCCAGCCGGCCGAGCACGTGCCCGAGGAGGAAAAAGGGCAAAGCCCGAGCTCCTTTTCCCTGCCGTGCCCACCTGCCTCTCCTCCCTCTCCCTCTCACTTTCCCCTCCTCCTCCCGTCTCTGGCCTCGCCCAGATCCACCCCGAGACGCCCTCCTCCTTCCCCTTCTTCCTCCCCGACGATTGCCACCTGCCGCCGTTCGCCGCCAGCAACCTCGGCTCCTCTGCGTCCCAGCCGTCGTGCTCGACGTGGGAGTGTCCTGGGCGACCGAGAGGAACCCCCTGCTGCTCCCTGTACGCGCCGACGTGGACGAGGAGCTCCCCAACGCCGCCAGTACCTCGTCGTCCCCGAAACCCTAGTTCATCGGAGCGCCAGCGACCTCGCCGTTCTGCAACCCCTCGTGCCGATCCGACACCACCAGGCAACTCGCGGTGAGCATCTCCATCTCACTGACATCCTCCGCCTCACCGTCCCGCTATAGCCTCGCCGTGCGTTTCGTCGAGCAGCCTCCGCGCGCCAGGGCTTGCCGGTGTCTGCAGTTTTCCCGCGCTTCGCTCGCCCTATCTAGCCCGCGCCCTCCTCCCAGTCAGCTCCCCTAGCACTACCGCACTGGTCCGCCCCTCAGCGCGCACGCCCACGTCCCAGGATCGAACCCCCGCCCCGCGCCGCGCGCCGGATTCGCGTCAGACGGAGGAAAACGATAAACAGTAGCCGGCCGTGGCCATTTTGCAAAAAGCCCCTTCCCTTTTTAATTACTGCAACCCGCGCCCTACACGACCCCACCTGCCAGCCGCTCTGGGAGTTTTGCAGGAAAACCCCTCCGCTTTCTCAGACGCAACCCGCGGTCCAGCTGGCGCCCCACCAGTCAGCCGCTGGAAGTTTTCCCACTGGCACGTGGCCCCTTCCGCCGCTGGCCCGCCTGTCAGCCGCTGTGGGTAGACCAGTCCCGCGTGAAAAACGTGTTTTCGCGCGCGTGTGGCCCCAGTCCGCTGTGACCCCACCTGTCAGTGCCTGTGGCTGGAATTGCCTGGGTGTAAAAAGTTTTTCGCTGAGTTTGTTTTTATTCATATCTTTTCAAATTTATTTAAATTCAAATTCTTTTCAGATTCAAATAATTTTCAAAATACAAACCCAAATAATACATGTAATATATGTTTTGGAATCAGAAAAATGTGAGGAATTCAAATATGCCCTTCAAATTATATTTTGAACACTTTAAATTTCGAGTTGATTAAAATTACAAGAAAATGCCCTTTTTACTTAATTAACTAATAATTTTTGTTTTATAACTCCAAATTTGACAAATAATATGTCTAAATCGATCAGCGCGACGAGCCCGTTCTATTTATGCAATCCTTGTTCTGAATTGAAGCATGCATCATGTTGTCATCTAAAATCTGAACCGTTTAAGACAATAAAACTTGGGCAACTAAATGATAAAATGCTTTACTTCTTGTATCCACACCTCACCTTTGCCATGCTACTTCAATGCCATGTAAATTGTGCATCATTCATCATGGCATGCTTGGTTGCTTGTTGCATTTCAATTTATATGCTTGCGCACTTTATTTATGTTGGCCCTTGTTTGTTTGGTTCTTCTTCGAATAGACGCCCAGCAGGAGAATTATCAGGAATCACAGGAGTATTACCCAGATCCATCTCTCGCTTCAACTGAGCTGCCAGGCAAGCACTACCACATGCTTGCATACATACAGTACCTATTGCCTCTATCTTATTCTTGCATCATTGAGTCGCGGTTGCATTAAATTGAATCCCAAGTACTGCATAGCCTTTACTTTTAAACCACATTAAGCCTGTTCCGGTCCCATGAGCCATTACTACAGGAGTTGTTTGAGCCATGCGAGTCGTAGAAAAGCATGAGTAGGGTATGTGAGTGTCGGATGGATAACGAGGTACCTAAACAACATAACCTGAGTAGTAATGGGATAACTAATGAAAGAGGCACCGGTGAGCAATATCTGCTATTTGGTTTTTCATGCTCACTTGTGTCCCGTAGGACCCCGAGTACTTGATTCCTGTTCCTTGACTATTCGCACTATCCACATCCGGGAGGCCTATGGACCCCCCTGAGCCAGAGCTTGATTCATACTTATTTCTTGGGGCCACAATTAGTTTGGGGCTTTATTACTATTCTGTACTTATGCCATGTTACTGCTTTATTTAAGATTGTGCGAAGAGCACCTGTACTGTTTTGGATCGTGACACGTTTTCGCTGTATCGACAAGCCCAGTCACATTTTCGGGTTCCCGGTCGTTTACCGCCGTCCACACAAACCTTGGGTCCGTCTCGGAGCCGGCCAACTTCGTGGCGGGTAGCTTAATGGGGTGGCCCCCTGAAATATTTCTGAATCCTGTGATTGCTTTGTCGTGAATGCCTCGTTGGGTTTTGATTTGGTTTTTCCGAGGTTGATCGAGTGTGTGTTGCTATTCGTGCACCCCTGCAGGGTAAATCTTTCTGAAAGCCGTGTCCGCGGTTATGGACGACTTGGAGCACAGTTTCTCGATCATAGACAAGTATAACTAAAGTACCGCTTTTAAATTGACTAAGTACTTGACTAGTAAATAGTGCAATACTCATGGAATGGTTAATAAAACTGCCAACGGATGATGGGGGTTGTTCGTCCGCTTCCTCGTTGGTAAGCGAGGAGGAGGATGGATCTGTTAATTATACTGTTATAACTGTTGTTCTTAATTCACGGACTTCCGTCTATCATTGGTTAGGCGGAAGGCTAGCGAGTCTCTATAGAACTGTTAGGTATTATCTTTTGCTGCAATTGCGTCACCCCAGGTTGTGTCCCCTTTAGTGGCATAAAGACTTGCTGAGTACCCCTAGGGTCTCACACGATAAATTGTTTGATTCAGATGAACAGGTGTACCCGCAAGATGGATACTGGGTGGAGGAGACAGATGATGTTGGCAACGATCATTTGGTGTAGAGATTCCAGGAACGGGGATCCGTGTGATCTGTGGGCGGGATGTGTTTATTTATGGGGCATCTTATGCCAATTTGCTTCTTATCCGTACTCGGATCTTGTTTTCCGCTTCCGCCTGATACTCTGATGTGTGATGTATGAGGAGCTATCCTAAATTATTATATCTATCTAGGATATTTGGATCTTGCCGTATGGCGTTGCAATATTTCTATTTTCTTTTAGATGGCATGGCTCTGATGTACTGTTGTATGTGGCTTGCATACATACCCACTTGTGTATGTAGTTGATCCCTTCGCCTGCCGATTACGCCGCTCGTTCTTGTCCCGTTGTTTGAAAGTGGTTAGGACGGCCGAAAGGTCTACCGTGAGTGGCCCTGGGCCCCACCGTACTATTTTAACCACTTTCGATCATCCAGGCATTAACTAAGAGCGTAATTCACCGAGGTAGTTACACATGCCACTCTCATCTTCAATGATATATGATGTAACATGTCATTATCTGCCATAGGACGTGCGATTTCCAATACTCGATAGGTCCACGAACAATGTCAAAGCGCTTTTGGAGCACACCGCAAGCTCTCTCCACATCTTTTCTTTCTTCCTCTTGCATTGTTGAGAAGTGTGATTTCTTTGGGTTATTACAAAGATGCTACGAGATTGTCTTCACAAATATGGACCATGGAGGATAGATCCCATCAGCAAGATAGTAACCCATTGAGTACTGATGGTCTTTGATCTTTGTCTTCTTCATCTTCCTCCTCGGACGAGGAGTCTTCAAATATCATCTCTCTCAACCTCCTCGTCTACACTCGAAGGCCCTCTCGATCAAACTCGGTTGCAAACGAAGCAAAGAAACAATCAAAAGGTCACATAGAAATCCCGTTGAGTACCTTGTGCGCGACGGAGGTGCAGTCCATGGCCGGTGTTGTAGAGACCGCCTAAAGCTTGCACGATCAAATCTAGGGCTGCGCTACGGCCGGACGGAAAAGATGCGTATGTGGGATGCCCTCGGTGCGGTAGCGCGATGACCGGAGGCTGGCGAATCTTCGAATCCACCGTCGAGGGCTCGTCAGGATGAGTCGTCAACCCTCAGTTCTGGCCACGAACTGGTCGGCGACGGTTGATCTACATCATCCCCATGCTCCAGCGGCTTTTCCCCAAAGATATCGACCTTGCCATGGCCGAAAACGAGCTTGGAATCGCCGGCAGGATCGGGCTCGATGCGGCAGCTCGTGGGGGAGATTCCCGCTACAGTTTGCACTGGCGAGTGAGGGCAGAGGTAGGGAATATGGTGGACGGTGTTTCTGGCTATCAGCGGAGGCGGCAGGTGGTTGGCGGTGTCGAAGCTAGCGAGAATACGGCAGCGGAGCGGCGGGGCTGTGCGGGCGGCCAGGAGGAGAAAAAACATGAGAGTCAAGGTTGCGGGCGCCTATATTTGCGAGCCGCAGAGACCGATTCCTAAAATTTATTCTTCTCTAAGCTGTTTGCAGCTTCGATTAGGTGTTGCTTCGATCGTTAGAGGATAAAATAAAATCCTCTAACGACAGATTGAGGATGGGTTAGAGATGCTCTAAGTTTGCCATCAAGGACGTCGTCTCCGTTGCTGCTCTTGCAATTGGAAGAAAAGGAGATCCAACCGTTCCGATACAGGAGTATAGGCCATTCAACTATGGACACAAGGAGGTCCACCAATTCTCCCCTTGTTCACGTGATCGAAAACCGAAGTACTCCGAATAAAGGCATTAAAGGTGCATCGTGAAGGTGAGAACATACTTCTGTTCTCCACTATGTATTCTTACTCAATCAACAACTCGACATTATTTGGGTGGGGTTTTGCTTGGATAGATACTGCAGTATCGGTTTTCTCCAGCATCACACTATTTTTTGGGGGCGTTTACTACTAGTGGTGAATTGACTAGTATGAATTTAGATAAGGCCCTGGAGCCAACCATTCGTCATTATTCACAAGAGAGATGCAACAAGCTCTAGCTATTACACACAAGAAAAGAACAGAAATAACCAACGAGAAACAAATTATGATATTGTGAAATGAAAATGAGCATTATTAGGACCACGCTCAACAACTATTACAAGAAAGAAACGTGCCACCAGAGGAAAGAAAACGGAGGGACATGCTCCCTGTGGTAATTTAATTCAGAAATCTTTAGAGACAATCCATAGGTAACTCACTTGTTAGCCGAACTACCGAGGATACCTCGCAGATAAATTGAACTCTTCTTCCATGCTATATTGCCTCATAGATTCCAATGTACTACTTCCATCTTTAGTAGATGAGTAGTTTCTTGCATTATCAGTATTCTTGAATTCCACATCCGCGGTACTATCCAAAACATTGTTTTTTGCTTCCTGAAAGCCTTCAAGTGTCCACTCCACTTGTCTCATGGTTGGACGGTCCTCTCCTTTTAATTTCACACATGATACTGCAAGTGCAGCGACTCCTTTGACTTCTTCTCCTCCATCATCTATAACTAGTGGATCTAATATCTGTAACAAATTGCCTTCCGCAAACATGGTAACAAAATGTGCAGCAAGCCCATCACCTTCAGGAGACACGTAGGAAAATGGCTTCTTTCTTGTCAGCAGCTCAATAAGAATGATACCGAAACTGTAAACATCACTTATTTCTGTGAGCCGCCATGTGTAGAAGTACATAGGATCCAGATATCCTAATGTACCTTGTACCGTTGTTGTTACAGCAGTTTTCTCCATTGGAATATACCTTGAAGCACCAAAATCTGCTACCTTTGCAGTTAAAGTGTCATCCAATAGTATGTTAGCAGACTTGATATCCCTATGGATAATAGGTACTGAAACAGCCGAGTGAAGATAAGCAAGGGATTTTGCTGTTTCAGTTGCTATTCTTAGCCTATGTTTCCATGGCAATGAAGTGACATGAAGATGATAATAGAGTGTCCCATTGGATATGAACTCGTAAACTAACATTGGGACCTCTGTTTCAAGGCAGCAGCCATGAAGTTTGACCACATTTCTATGATTAATTTGAGACAGAATAGCAACCTCATTGATAAACTCATCAATCTCCTTTTGAACCGCCATCTTTGGTTTCTTGATGGCTACGACATGGAGATCAGACAAAATCCCTTTGTAGACCATACCATGCCCTCCACCACCTAGCACACGGGCTTTATCAAAATTGTTTGTAGCCTTCTTTAGCTCTTCCAATGGTATGATCATTCTTTCTGCAATATCAGCTCTTTGAGATACGAGTTGTACCAACAATTGTCCACGGTTTTGCTTGTAGAATTTCTTTTTTAACTTTTCTTCTCTCTGATGTTTACACATGCGACTTACGAAGAGTGCTATGAGGATAAATATAATAACACTTGCCCCAATAGCAACTCCTATTCCAATGACCAAACCTGAAAAATATAGGCAGTACATATAGTTGTTACTATCGAGTAAAAAATAGCTTCCTTGTACTAGTTGGAAAAACAACTATAGCTGCTGCTTGAGAAGATATGAAGCATACTGCAATATTGTGTATGGTGCATTACTCAGTAAAATTGGGCCTTTTAAAATCAGAATGACAAAAAAAAAAGCCTTTTACGTTGACAAAATAAGTTAGGGGAAAGTACATTTACAGCGGTGCTAGCTGACCTACCAGTGTTTGCAGACTTGACACAGCCTCCGGGAAGGCTATGGTTGCCATGCGATCCTTTTGGGCACCAGCACTGGAACGACCCAGCCAGCTCCCTACACTCGCCGTAGCACCCATATTTTTCCGGGTGCTCGCACTCTTTGACATCTTCACATACACAGCAACATTAGCTAGAAAGAGTTCAGGAACAAACTAGTAATGTTGAAGCAGCAGAGACAGCCATGTATATGTGCGTAGTCTATATACAGACATACTGTACTATAGATTAATTAACGGACCTGTGCATCCGTCCGCAACGTAGGGATTGCCCTCATAACCATGTTGGCAGCTGCAGACAAGGCCTCTGATCCGACTGCTGCACACGCTGTTGTTGCTCTTGCAGACCGCGCGTCCTCCTGTGTCCCTTGGGCAAGCATACCCAAACCCAAGGACCTCCCAGTCGAGAATAAGCGGAACCGCCATTGCAGGTCTTGACGGGTCGTGGACTTCCTTGACCTTGGTCAAATCATCCAAGACGGTAGGGCTATCGAACCACCCGTCCTCGGCGACGAACACGCGGGAGGGCAGGGTGTGGTTCAGACCGAACCTCGTGAAACGCACGTCGTAGGAGTAGGACTGGTCGGGCTCGGAGACGCTGTAGATGTTGGCCCGACAGAAGCCCAGGCCAGCGTTGTCGTTCTTGCGGTACCCTTCCACGCTGAAGAGGTACCCCTGATCGCCGATGCAGATGGAAGCGCAGCCGCCGGCCACCATGTTGCTCGCCTTGTCCCGCAGCGTCGCCATCACGTCGCAGCCTACCACGACGAGCTCGTTCCGGAACGACAGCCTGTAGGGCCCGTCGGCCGCGAGTCCGCCGCCCAGCGTGCCGTTGCCGTCGCCGTCGATGCTTATCTCCCCCACTGTGCGTACGACGCGCACCGTGGAGTTCGCGATGAAGATGTTCACCACCCGGAGAGTGCCGTCCCCGAGCAGCAGCCGGCTTCTTGTGTCGCAGGTGAGGTTGAATCCCGGAAGGGAGCAGGCAGCGGCCGGACCGATGCCGAATGGGTACGGGACACTCACCTCACCACACTTGCGGGTGCACAAGTCCGCCGCCGCTGAGACCTGAAACGCCACCATCAGCAGGGCCAGGGCCAGCACTGCCGCTGCCGCTAGCGCCATGGTGGGCAGAGAGGTTCTTGCTAGATAGTCCTAGTTGCGACTATGAATGCCGCACATGCCTCCCAACCCACCCAATTATATGGCTGCGACTCCACGGCAAAGTGATCTCCTGAAAATAAATAACGCTTTTCTACTGGGGCTTATTTCCGACGAAACCCACGAAATTTAAGCCACTCGGTCGGCGGTACTCCCTCCGACGATAACAAGCGTGGTTCATCTAGTATATAGTTTAGTACAAAATGAACGACACCTTTTATGGACCGGAGGTACTAGTATATTTCAGAGTGGACAGCCAATCTGTACCATTAAACATCAATCCACAAGTCAAAAAAAAAACATCAATCCACACGATTTCATGGGTGCCGCATTGTGTATTTCTGTTCATGTGCTCATTACCTTGACTTGCCACCGGGCCCTTAGCTAAATTAACCAAACCAAAATATATACTGACACAACATAAGGACTAGTATATGTGAAATACTGAAATCTATCATTTTCCTTTTTAGTTAAAAGTTCCATTCCAATCCAATATTTCCCTTTTGTTTTGTGACGGTCCGATTAGTAGAAGGTGGGTGAGTAAAGACGAGGCACCAAAGTGTTAGACTCGACGCGTCTTTGCAAACTGCTTTTGAGTTTACTTTGGCTTAGTTTTTGGGTAACACGACCGGAAAGATGACTTTTTCAATGAGTTGATTGTCCAAAACCTACTAGTGGGGTTAAGTGCACTAGTAGAAAACATGGCTTCCGTCGGAGCTGCCTAGACCGATTAGTCCCGGTTGCGTTATGAACCGGGGCTAATGTGAGCATTAGTCCTAGTTCGTAAGGTCGGGACGCCACATGGGGAAGGGTCATGATCGGTCTCGGTTCGAGTGGGACCTTTAGTCATGAACCGGGACTAAAGGGGTTTCGCACCTGCCTCAACCCGTTTAGTTTCGGTTCGTGGTACGAATCGGGACTGAACGTCCATGTTCCTGTATATATACCTCACGGTTCCACATGTTTGTGTGAGCTGGTTTCTTTTTCCCCTCTCATGCACATGCGGTGTATGTTGCTTTGTTTTTTCCCTCTATGCACAAGAGGTGCTTGATAAAATGCGTGAGAGCATGATGTCACTTGAGTTCGCACAAAACAAACATTATATGAAGTGCCTGAGCCATACTTAAGCTTTCTCCTCTTTCTTTCCTCCTCAATTGAGGTTAGCAACTTTATCCTCTCATCTGTGCATGTGTTGATGTACAGTGGTCATTTCTCTAGATGTTCTATAATGGTTTTTGATAAACTTAATTATATAATGCACATGACCGGCAATGGATATATGGTGACCGACGCACGGCCGAGTTTATTATGGGCCTGCATAATTTTATCCATGTGGCTGAGGCAAACAGTGTGAATGGTTTTATATGTTGCCCATGTGTTATCTGTCAGAATAAGAAGGATTACTCTTCCTCGAGAACCCTTCACACCCACATGCTTCGGTCCGGTTTCATGCCTAGCTATAATTGTTGGACCAAGCATGGAGAAAGAGGGGTTATGAGGGAAGACAATAAGAAGAAGAGGATGATGATAACTATCCTATGTTCCCTGAATACGGTGATACTATAACGGAGAAAGCTGAAGATGAAGGGACACCAGATGAGCTCGTTGATGATGTTCATCGGGCCATTGTTAATGCATAGAGATAATGCAAAAGTGAAAATTAAAAGTTGAAGTTGACGCAAATTGCAAAGATGACAATTGCTGTAATGGAAGGTAGAGAATGGTTTATGTGACAAGGGATTTGAGAATGGTTTATGTGACAATGGTTTATGTAATGGAAGGTAGATGACAAATTGCAAAGTTGAAGTTGACGCAAATTGCAAATTGATGATGTTCATCGGGCCATTGTTAGAGGATCACAAAAACTTGTTGTACCCAAATTGCAAAGATGACAATACAAAGCTCGGTACCACACTGGAATTGCTGTAATGGAAGGTAGAGAATGGTTTATGTGACAAGGGATTTGAGAAGCTACTAAAAATAATGAAAAAGAAGCTTCCAAAGGATAACTTTGAGAAGCTAATGGAATTGCATGTATAATTATCCTCACTATATTCTTTTATACGCTATTATCTAGAATGAAGATTCTCGAATGCAAAAGAGGACAAATCTATGACCTTGGGTTCATTGACCCAAATACCATTCATGAATATATGGTAAAAAAGAATTCCAAGGAAATAGAGGATTACTTGTTAAGGTTTCTAACGAAACAACAAAACAAAATAGAAATACTATTTTCTTACAACTTCAAGTGAGTGTTACTGTCTTGTATACATTCAATTTTGTTTACTTGATGTTAAGTGTAATTGATGAGTTATGCGTGCGCAGGTTCCACTTTATCCTGCTATTCATTCAAGTTGACCAAGGAAATGTACTTGTCATGGACTCGAAATGTAAAAACCTTGAGAGATGGACGGACCTGGTTGAAATGCTCTAGAGGTAATTTCAATCATTATCGCACTATATCTGCATCTTTTGTTCATTTCCTGATATCAAATAATTAATAACTCATTTACTCATTCTCTTTGTCGGGCAGGGTTTGGAAATGGTTCATCAAGGTTGTTAGGGGTGAATGGAAAGAGGAGCTTACATTTTGACAACTCAATGTAAGTAGTGTTATAGCTAGGTCCGCTCATGTCTTTGATTCTTGTTTCAATACCATTACCATGCTTGATTATTATTTTGATTGAACTCTATTCTCGTGAAGTGTTTGAGGCAGGAAACCGAAAATAATTTATGTGGATACTATGTTTACGAGTACATTCGCCAGACGACCTATGAGATGGGCAGAACTTCACAACAACTTGCAGTACATGAACAATGTTCATAGTCTTATTTTATTACCATCAGTTATGTTGAGTTTACTCCATATATATTGATCCCCTTCTTTACATTAGATCGAACGGATGCGAGACGGTATCCTATTAAAGGATTGCGTATGAGAAATTGAAGAGGAATTAGCGAGATTCTTACATAAGGAGGTCATAGATCCAACTGGAGAATACTATCGAGAATTTATATTTAGACATTAGGAATCGTAAGAGAAATTATATTGTATATATGCATGAAAGTGTATTGTATATAATATGTCCGACCAAGCACGAATAAAGAGGTCACTTCAATCTCTATATTCATGACGATGTTTTGTAATGGTTCCTTCATTTCTGTAGTTGTATATATATCATATCTCGGCACGTCACTTACGCCAAACCTCTCCCTCCTACCGCGGTAGAAAACCGCCCAAAATCTCTGCCACGGCAAAAAAAACGCCCCAAAACTCTGCCGCGGCAGAACCTGCTGCCACGGCAGCCGAAACCCCCAAGTTGCTGCCGCGGTAGATCCCCTTTAGTCCCGGTTTATGTTACAAACCGGGACTAAAGGTCCTCCACCCCCGTCTATCAACCACGGCCACGTGGAGTGCCTTTAGTCCTGGTTCGTAACAGAACCGAGACTAAAGGGGGGACCTCTAGTCACGATTGCGCAGTCCCAGTTGCGCAACAGGGACTAAAGGGGGAACCTTTAGCTTTTTAACTCTTTTCCTTTCCCTTTTCCTTTTTTTGTTCAATGAATCAAATTTATATAGTTGATTTATTTATTTTTGCTCTATAATTTTAATGTAGATATAATTTATAAATAAATTGGAGATTATACCTCCAAATTTCGGTATCCCCCGCCTAAATAGAATAACGATGCAAATCTTCTGGAAACCAATGCTAAAACATAAATGTAAAATAAAAACAATAAAATACATATATAATATACAACTACAACATAAATATTAAATATATATCTTAATTTGTACAGATCGTGAGGCACCGAAGCCTCTCTTTTGGGGAAACCCTGGAAACCCCTCTTTTGGTGACCCTGAGGCATTGAAGCCCCTCTTTTGGAAAAGCCTTGGACCGTCTTTCCTGTGTCGTACCCCCATATACGGGCAACGTAAGGGGGTAGAATAGTGGAACCTTTCCTTGGTTTATGCATGGTTAGGTCATAGTAACATTTCAAGACAAGCTAGGACCCAAGACTCAAGAAAATTCCATGTGGTATATACGCGGTAAGAGTTTCAAAGCTTTCAGTGCAGGTTATCAAAGGTATGCGTGTGAAGGATATGCATAAAGTGAGATGAGTACTATATCTCCCATCCTCCCACAACACCTACCTACATGTGCTAGGGCCACATGCAAGTTTTCTAGGGACCCTAAGGCATTGAAGCCCCACTTCTACCGAAACCCTAGACCACGCGTCCTACACCGTCTACCCCCCTAGACGAGCATCGAAAGGGGGTAGCAAAGTGGAGCCTTCTCTTGGTTTGTGTTTGGTAAGGTCATAGCAACATGCCAAAACAAGGTTGGACCTAAGATTTAATAAGATTGCATGTAGTATATCTGTGGCGGGAGTTCCGCGCTCTATCATTGCATATGAGACCAAACTTTGGCTACAATTAATTAAAAAAATCTAAAAAATGGAAACCCCACGCACAATGTCATTTTATGTGACCTAGTTACGAGGAACATCGATAGACATGGACTACGGGGCTTTTTCCGGAAAAACCTTCACAAAATTGAGCTAGCACGAACGAAGTTCTATGGCTTTCAAGCGCAATGAGCTAGGTACGGGCCTTAACCACTATATAGTTTGTCGAACAAAGCTCATATTGGGCACACGCAAATGTTTTGGGATGGCCAGCAATGTTGCAGAAAGAAGTTCTCAGTACCCACGCATGGAAGTCAGCCTTTCCATTTTCGGAGTGCCGAAAGCAGTCTATTTGTGAAGCGGCTACAAGGGATTTTCTCCAAAATGGTATTTTGAAATACTTCAATAAAAGTAGAGCACATTTAGTGTTCATTTCACGAATTTGTATGCATTTCCTAGGTATCTGGATAGACGGATTCTTCTAGATTCTTTTCTGCCGATTCAGTAGGAAACCGTCTGGTTTTGAACTGTAGATGTTGCATAGGATGGTCTAGATTTTTCGAAAAAATCACTATTAGTTTCTCAAGTCACGTTTCATCACAGTTACCACGACAGTTTAGGAAGATTCCATGTGGTATACCCGCGGCGGGAGTTTCACGCTCTATCATTGCATGTGAGACCAAACTTTGGCTACAATTAATTAAAAAAATCTAAAAAATGTAAAAACCATGCACACCATCATTTTATATGACTTAGTTGCGAGGAACATCGACAGACATGGACTATGGGTCTTTTTCCAAAAAAAACTTCACAAAACTAAGCTACCATGAATGAAGTTCTACGACCGTCAAGCAAAATAAGCTAGGTAAGGGCATTAACCACTGCATATTTTTCTAATGGAGCCCATATTGGGCACATGCGTGTTAGGGGCACATGCAAGTTTTCTAGAGACGCCAAGGCACCAAAGCCCCTCTTTCGCCGAAACCTTAAACCACGCGTCCCTCGTCGTCTATGCTCCTAGACGGGCATCGAAAGGGGTAGCAAAGTGGAGCCTTATTTGTTTGTGTTTGGTTAGATTATAGAAATATGCCAAAACAAGGTTGGACCCAAGATTCAATAAGATTTCGTAGGCTAGACCTATGGTGGGAGTTTCAGAGCTTTCGGTGCAGAAATCTGCACAAGTGTGTTCTCGCATGCACTTGTGTGAAGGCTATGCATGCTAGTGAGGTGGGTAATGTCTCTCCCATCCTCTCACAACACCTACCTACATGTGCTAGAGCCACATACAAGTATTCTAGGGACCCGTGAGGCACAGGCGGCGCCAGAAGGGGGTCGAGCCGGGTCGACCAACCCGGCTCATCCGACCGAGCGACACGATTAGCGATAGGCACAACTGGCTCCACGCGACGCGATTAGCGATTAGCGATAGGCGGAACTGAAATAAGAATAGTTCACGGCTCCACACGAGCGACGTGACCCGCTGCGCTTCTCTCCCACGTGACCCGACGCGCATCTCCGACCGCCGCCCCGCCCCGCCGCTCTCCGGCCGCCCAGCTCCTCTCCGGCTGCCTCTCCCGCAGTCCCGCTCATCTACGCCGCCGATGCTCGGCCCCATCTGCGCTCGCCCCTCCCCCCTCACGCATCCTCGCTGAAGTGTTGAACGGAACAACTGTCGTCAGATCGCCGATTCCAGATGGACGAGGCAGAGGAATTGGCTTGGATTAGAGCCCAGGAAGAAGAAGACGATCTAGCGGTGGGTCAAGAAGGGGAGGCAGCAGCACAGCCCTCGGGAAATCACAAGAGGGCACGTCTTGAACAGGTTAATTTCTGCCCTTCATTATCAAAAAAAATCAGATTTGTTGTCTATTTGTCTAGTGATTAGTATTTACTAGTGTTACAAGAGCTCATGATTTGTTTTGTTTTTCAATGTTGTAGGAAAATGTTGTTGAAAGCTTTGATTTAGCAAATATCATTGCCGATCCTGGAGTTCGTAGACCAATTGATGAATATAGCACCCCTGAGATTAGAGATAAAATGAGATGGGCATATTTGTCGAGAGGTCGTAATTGTTTGATTGGTCATAATTATCCCAAAACAAAATTTGATCCAGATTGGTGATCATTTTTGGATGCATGGTATACCAAATATGATTGGTTAGAGTATAGTGTGGAGAAGGATGCTGCATATTATTTTCATTGCTTTCTTTTCAAATCTTCAAGCAATAGTTCACATTTTGGATATGATGTTTTCACAAAGACGGGGTTTAAAAATTGGAAGAAAGCATCGGAAAATTTCAAGTCTCATGTAGGTGGACCAAATAGCATACACAACAATGCAAGAAATAGTTGTGAAGATTTCAGAAATAAAAAACAAAGTGTGGCATATGCTATTGTTTCTCATGAAGAACAATCACATATTGATTATGAGATTCGTTTGAGGGCTGTTGTGGGTGTTGTTAGATTTCTACTTGAACAAGGTCTAGCTTTTCGTGGGCATGACGAGTCTAGCACTTCTTTGAAGAAGGGAAATTTTGTGAGATGTTGGATTGGTATGGCGCAAAATGCAAGGATGTAGCCAATGTGATTAATGAGAATGCTCCTGGCAATTGTCAATTGACATCTCGTGAAATCCAACTAGATATAGCACAAGCATGTGCAGAAGATGATGGGTTCGTAGCATGAAAAACAAAAAAATTCTACCGCAAGAACGAACAAAACCCAGATCTAATCTAGATAAAAGCCAAGATCTAATCTATTAGACAAGTGCAACGAGATAGATCTGTACTAACCCTTGTAGACACGAAAGCGTTACGAGATTAGATCTCGTGGTTGATGTAGTCGATCACTTGCCGATCTCAAGATCGAGTGGATGATCCTTCCGGCGCCGCGTTCCGGCAGCGCTTCCGCAGTCGGTCACACGTGCGGAGTCGAAGCAGACCTTCCTCTCCTCGTTCCAGCGAGCAGCGGAGGTAGTAGATCTCTCCACGGAATCCCAGCAGCACGACAGCGTGGTGGTGGTGGTGGAGTGGAGAATTCTGCAGGGCTTCGCCTAAGCCTGAGCAGAAAGAAGGAGGAGGAGAGAGGCGGCTTGGGGCAAGAGTGGAGGATTAAAGGGGGGTGGCGCCTCCACCCCTATATATATAGAGGGAGGGGTGCGGCCTAGGGTTCCCACCCCTAGTCCCACCCTTAGGGCCGGCGCACCAAGGAGGTGGGGGGAGGAGTCCTCCCCCCCAAGTCTCCTCTTTAAATTTCCCTTATCTTATCTTATCTTATCTTGGTTTTCAAATAAACTCCAAAATATCTTCTAGAACCTTCCGGAACATTCCGAAACCTTCTAGAAACCCCATACAAATACTCCGGAACATTTCCTAACTCAGAAAATGATCCCCAATATATGAATCTTATTCTCCGGACAATTCCATATCTCCTCGTGATGTCCTGGATCCAATCCGAGACTCCGAACAACATTCGGTCTCCAACGCACATTCCATATCTACATAAAACAACTTCGAACCTTAAGTGTGTCACCCTACGATTCGTGATATGCAGACATGATGAAGACACCTCTCCGATCAATAACCATCAGCGGGATCTGGAGATCCATAACGGCTCCCACATACTCAACGATGACTTTGTGATCGATAGAACCATTAACATACGAAACCAATTCCCTTTGTCACGCGATACTATACTTATCCGAGGTTTGATCATCGGTATCTCCATACCTAGTTCTACCTCATTACTGATAAGTACTCTTTACTCGTTCCATGTTATGTCATCCCTTGTGACCCAGTCACATGCTTGCAAGCTAACTAGATGACATTCCACCGAGAGGGCCCAGAGCATATCTATCCGTCATATGGATGGACAAATCCCAATCTTGGTTCATGCGCTTCAACACATACTTTCAGAATACCCAATGACACTTTTATAACCACCCAGTTACGAAGCGGCGTTTGATGTCATCAAAGTATCCATCCGGTGATGGTGATTAACATAACCTCATGGTCGAAGGAATAGGTTACTATGTATTTGAAAGCTTACAGCAATACGAACTTAATGACTTGATCTTATGCTACGCTTACTATGGGTGTGCGTCCATCACATCATTCTCCTAATGATATAACCTTGTTATTAATCACATCCTAATGTCCATGATCAGGAAACCATGATCATCAATTAATCAACAAGCTAGTTCAACAAGAGGCTTACTAGGGACTCTCTTATGTTTACAAAACACACAAGTATTAGTGTTTCCTAATAATACAATTATAGCATGTGATGTAAACATTCATCATAAACACAAAGATATAATAATAATCACTTTTATTATTGCCTCTTGGGCATATCTCCAACAGTCTCCCACTTGCACTAGAGTCAATAATCTAGATTACATGGTAATATACCGAACACCCATGGCGTTTTGGTGTTGGTCATGCTTTGCCCTAGGGAAAGGTTTAGTCAACGGATCTGCCACATTCAGATCAGTGTGTACTTTGCAAATCTTTATGTCACCATCTCGGACATACTCACGAATAGCGTGGAAACGTAGCTTGATGTGCTTCAGCTTGCTATGTGACCTTGGCTCCTGTGCATTAGCTATGGCACCTGTGTTGTCACAGTAGATGGCCATCGGGTCCAACGCACTGGGAACCACGCCAAGTTCAGTAATGAATTCCTTCATCCAAACGGCTTCTTGTGCAGCCTCCGAAGCAGCTATGTATTCTGATTCAGTTGAAGATTTCGCCACAACGCTTTGCTTCGCACTCCTCCAACTCACTGCAGCACCATTCAAAATAAATACGTAACCCGACTGTGACTTCGAGTCATCCGGACCGGTGTTCCAACTAGTATCGGTGTAACCATTTACAACAAGCTGTTCATCACCTCCATAAGAAAGAACCATATCCTTAGTCCTATTTAGGTACTTTAGGATATTCTTGACCGCTGTCCAGTGTTCCACTCTAGGATCACTTTGATATCTGCTAGTCAAACTAACAGCATGTGCTATATCCGGTCTAGTACACAACATGGCATACATGATAGAACCTATGGCTGAGGCATAGGGAATATTATTCATCTTTTCTCTATCTTCTGTCGTAGCTGGACTTTGAGTTTTACTCAAGGTCTTACCTAACAACATGGGCACGAACCCTTTCTTGCTATCTTCCATTCTAAACTTCTTTAGAACTTTGTCCAAGTATGTACTTTGTGAAAGCGCTATGAGGCGTCTTGATCTATCTCTATAAGTCTTGATGCCTAGAATGTATGCCACTTTGCCAAGATCCTTCATTGAAAAACTATTATTCAAATAGGTTTTGACGCTATTAAGAAGTTCTATATCATTCCCAATCAACAATATGTCATCTACATATAGTACTAGGAATGCTACAGAGCTCCCACTCACTTTCTTGTAAATACAAGCTTCTCCATAAGTTTGTATAAATCCAAAGTTTTTGATTACTTTATCAAAACGTTGATTCCAACTCCGGGATGCTTGCTTCAGTCCATAAATGGAGCGTTGAAGCTTGCATACCTTGTCAACATTTTTAGGATCGACAAAACCCTTGGGTTGTACCATATACAACTCTTCCTCAATGTCACCATTAAGGAACGCCGTTTTGACATCCATCTGCCAAATCTCATAATCGAAATGTGCAGCAATTGCTAACAAAATCCTCACAGACTTTAGCTTCGCTACTGGTGAGAAAGTCTCATCATAGTCAACTCCTTGAATTTGTTGGAACCCTTTCGCGACAAGTCGAGCTTTATAGACGGTAACATTACCATCAACATCTGTTTTTCTCTTGAAAATCCATTTGTTCTCGACAGCCTTACGGCCATCCGGTAAGTCCACCAAAGTCCACACTTGGTTTTCGTACATGGATCCCATTTCGGATTTCATGGCTTCTAGCCATTTGTCGGAATCTGGGCTCACCATAGCTTCTTCATACATCGCAGGGTCATCAGCGTTGTCCACCAACATGATGTTCAAGGCAGAGTCATACCAATCAGGAGTGGTACGAACCCTTGTTGACCAGCGAGGTTCAGTAGTAACTTCGTTTGAAGTTTCATGATCATCATCATTAGCTTCCTCTCCAATTGGTGCAGGCGGCACAAAAACATCTTCCGGTGCTGCGCTACTCTCAAATCCGAGAGAAGGTTCAATAACCTCATCGAGTTCTACTTTCCTTCCAGTCACTTCCTTCGAGAGAAATTCCTTCTCAAGAAAGGATCCATTCTTGGCAATGAAAACTTTGCCTTCGGATCTATGATAGAAGGTATACCCAATTGTTTCTTTCGGATATCCTATGAAGACGCATTTCTCCGCTTTGGGTTCAAGCTTATCAGGTTGTAACTTCTTTACATTTGCTTCGCAACCCCAAACTTTAAGGAACGACAACTTAGGTTTCTTTCCAAACCACAATTTGTATGGTGTCGTTTCAACGGATTTAGATGGTGCCCTATTTAAAGTGAATGCGGCTATCTCTAATGCATAGCCCCAAAACGATAGCGGTAAATCTGTAAGAGACATCATAGACCGAACCATATCTAAGAGAGTTCGATTACGACGTTCGGACACACCATTACGCTGTGGTGTTCCCGGCGGTGTCAACTGCGAAAGTATTCCACATTTCTTTAAATGCATGCCAAACTCATAACTTAGATATTCACCTCCGTGGTCAGAACGCAGAAATTTAATCTTCTTGTTACGATGATTTTCCACTTCACTTTGAAATTCCTTAAACTTCTCGAAAGTTTCGGATTTATGTTTCATAAAGTAGACATACCCATATCTACTCAAGTCATCCGTGAAAGTGAGAACATAACGATATCCACCACGCGATGCTACACTCATTGGACCGCACACATCGGTATGTATTATTTCCAAAAAGTCTGTAGCTCGCTCCATTATTCTAGAGAATGGAGTCTTAGTCATTTTTCCCATTAGACATGTTTCGCATCTTTCAAGTGATTTAAAATCAAGTGATTCAAGAGGTCCATCAGAATGGAGTTTCTTCATACGCTTCACTCCAATGTGACCAAGACGACAGTGCCACATGTATGTAGAATTATCATTCAATTTTGTTCGTTTAGCTTCTATATTGTGAACATGTGTATCACTACTATCGAGATTCAGTAAGAATAAACCATTCATCTCAGGTGCATTACCATAAAAGATATTACTCATATAAATCGAACAACCTTTATTCTCGGACTTAAAAGAGTAACCGTCTCGCAATAAACAAGATCTAGATATAATGTTCATGCTTAACGCAGGCACCAAATAACAATTATTCAAATTTAAAACTAATCCCGAAGGTAGATGTAGAGGGAGCATGCCGACGGCGATCACATCAACCTTGGAGATATTTCCAACGCACATCGTCACCTCGTCTCTCGCCAGTCTTCGCTTATTCTGCAGCTCCTGTTTCGAGTTACAAATATGAGCAACCGAACCAGTATCAAATACCCAGGCACTACTACGATTACTAGTAAGATACACATCAATAACATATATATCAAATATACCTTTCTTCTTGATGTTGCCATTCTTCAGATCTGCCAGGTACTTGGGGCAGTTACGCTTCCAGTGACCAACACCCTTGTAGTAGAAGCATTCAGTTTCAGGCTTGGGACCAGCCTTAGGCTTCTTTGCAGGAGCGGCAGCTTTCTTGCCGTCCTTCTTGAAGTTGCCCTTGTTCTTAGGCTTGCCCTTTCTCTTGAAATTGGTGGTCTTATTGACCATCAACACTTGGTGCTCCTTCTTGATCTCCACTTCAGTAGTTTTCAGCATGGACGATAGTTCAGGCAATGTCTTGTTCATGCAGTGCATATTGTAGTTCATCACAAAGTTCTTATAACTCGGTGGCAGTGATTGGAGGAGACGGTGAATCCCTAACTCATTAGGAAACGATATCCCCAACTCTTGGAGCTTGTTTGCGTACCCAGACATGGTGAGCACGTGCTCGCTAATGGAGCTACCCTCTTCCATCTTACAGTTAAAGAACTTTTCGGAGGCCTCATAGCTCTCCATGGCCGCGGGAGTCTCAAAAATCAGCCTGAGCTCCTTAATGATCTCGAACGGGTCGTGGTGCTCAAAACGCTTTCTGAAGCTCCGCTTCTAAATCGTACAGGATGGCACATTGAACTGTGGAGTAATGATTTTTCCGAGTGGCGTAAACATTCTTTACGTCATCGGTGGCATCATCTGCAGGTGGGTCACCTAGCGGTGCTTCGAGCACATAGGTCAACTGACCAGCCCTGAGGACGATCTTCAGTCCATGGAACCAGTCCGTGAAATTGCTTCCATTGTTCTTAAGCTTTTCTTTCTCTAGGAACGCATTGAAATTGATGGAGGGGGTCGCCATAATCTACAACAAATTTGCAAGTAGTTTAGACTAAGTTTATGATAAATTGATCTCAAATTTAATTCTTAAATTAACTAGGTGAACTCCCACTCAAAACAACATCCCTCACATTGTCTTAGTGATTACACGAACCAAGTCCACTACACCAAGTCCGATCTTCACGAGAGAAGATGTAGTTTCGTCGGTGAACAATCTTCATGTTCATCATATCATTTATATGACTCATGCTCTACCTTTCGGTATTCCCTGTTCCAAGACCATGTCTGTACATGCTAGGCTCATCAAGATTAACCTTAGTTTCCGCATGTGCAAATCTGGCTTGCACCCGTTGTATGCACACGTAGAATCTATCACATCCGATCATCACGAGATGCTTCGAAACGATGAGTCTTAGTAACGGTGCCAACTAAGGGCGAACACTTTATTACTTGATATTTAGTGAGAGGGATCATCTTATAATGCTACCGTCGTGATCTAAGCAATACAAGATGCATAAAGGATTAACATCACAGGCAATTCATAATTAGTGTGATATGATATGGCCCTTTCTTCTTGCGCCTTTGATCTCCATCTCCAAAGCACGGACATGATCTCCATCATCACCAGCATTGCGTCAAGGTCAGTGGCGCCGCTTCATGGTTGTCCATCATCACTAGCAACTATTACAACTACTTGGAATAAAGCTATTACAAGATGAATAGACACGCAGGTCTTAACAGAATTAAAGACAACCATTAGGCTCCTCCGGGTTGCCATATTACAACAAGGATCATTGCATACATCAAATACAATCATAATCACATGATGGCCATATCACATCACAAAAACCCTGAAAAAACAAGTTAGACGCCTCTAATTTTCTTTGCATGTTTTACGTGGTTTGGGGCTTTTGAATAAGAACGGATCTTACCTACGAACATGAACCACAACGTTGATACAAGTGCTATCAAGTGCAAAGTGTAGATTGGATCTATACTATGGTGGGAGAGACATACACCCGCAAAGCCACTTGTGCAAAGCAAGTTACACGTCAAGCGTGGAGCAAGTCTCATGTGCGATGACATGTAAGGTTAGCCCGAGCCGCTTCATCCCACCATACCGCAAAATGCAAAGTACACAAAGCAAAAGACGGCACGAGCACCAACGCCCACAAAACCATTGTGTTCTACTCGTGCAACAGATCTACGCATAGATACGGCTCTGATACCACTGATGGGTTCGTAGCATGGAAAACAAAAAAATTCTACCGCAAGAACGAACAAAACCCAGATCTAATCTAGATAAAATCCAAGATCTAATCTATTAGACATGTGCAACGAGATAGATCTGTACTAACCCTTGTAGATCCGAAAGCGTTACGAGATTCGGATCTCGTGGTTGATGTAGTCGATCACTTGCCGATCTCAAGATCGAGTAGACGATCCTTCCGGTGCCGCGTTCCGTCAGCGCTTCCGCAGTCGGTCACACATGCGGAGTCGAAGTAGACCTTCCTCTCCTCGTTCCAGCGAGCAGCGGAGGTAGTAGATCTTCTCCACGGAATCCCAGCAGCACGACGGCGTGGTGGTGGTGGTGGAGTAGAGAATTTTGCAGGGCTTCGCCTAAGCCTGAGCAGAAGAAAGGACGAGGAGAGAGGCGGCTAGGGCAAGAGTGGAGAGGGGTGCCAGGGGGTGGTGCCTCCACCCCTCTATTTAAAGGAGGGAGGCGTCATGGGGAGGTGGAGTCCTTGTAGGACTCCCCTCTCCCTTGGCCGGCGGATCAAGGAGGTGGGGGGAGAGTCCTACTCCCCCACGAATCCTTGTCTTACCCCACAAGGACTCCTTGATCCTTTCTTGGTTTTCAAGTAAACTCCAAGAAACCTTCCAGAACCTTCCGAAATATTCCGAAACCTTCTAGAATCCCCATACAAATACTCCGGAACATTTCCTAACTTAGAAAATGATCCCCAATATATGAATCTTATTCCCCGGACAATTCCGGAGCTCCTCGTGACGTCCCGAATCCAATCCGAGACTCCGGACAACATTCGGTCTCCAACGCACATTCCATATCTACTTAAAACAACTTCGAACCTTAAGTGTGTCACCCTACGGTTCATGAATATGCAGACATGATGGAGACACCTCTCCGATCAATAACCATCAGCGGGATCTGGAGATCCATAACGGCTCCCACATACTCAACGATGACTTTGTGATCGATAGAACCATTAACATACGAAACCAATTCCCTTTGTCACGCGATACTCTACTTATCCGAGGTTTGATCATCGATATCTCCATACCTAGTTCTACCTCGTTACTGATAAGTACTCTTTACTCGTTCCATGTTATGTCATCCCTTGTGACCCAGTCACATGCTTGCAAGCTAACTAGATGACATTTCACCGAGAGGGCCCAGAGCATATCTATCTGTCATATGGATGGACAAATCCCAATCTTGGTCCATGCGCTTCAACACATACTTTCAGAATACCCAACGACACCTTTATGACCACCCAGTTACGAAGTGGTGTTTGATGCCATCAAAGTACCCATCCGGTGATGGTGATTAACATAACCTCATGGTCGAAGGATTAGGTTACTATGCATTTAAAAGCTTATAGCAAACGAACTTAATGACTTGATCTTATGCTATGCTTACTATGGTGTATGTCCATCACATCATTCTCCTAATGATATAACCTTGTTATAAATGACATCCAATGTCCATGAACAGGAAACCATGATCATCTATTAATCAACAAGCTAGTTCAACAAGAGGCTTACTAGGGACTCTTATATGTTTACAAAACACACAAGTATTAGTGTTTCCTAATAATACAATTATAGCATGGGATGTAAACATTCATCATAAACACAAAGATATAATACTAACCACTTGTATTATTGCCTCTTGGGCATATATCCAACAAACAAATCTTGGGTATTAAAAGGACCTCGAACTTTCCCGTAGCATTGACGTGATGCACACCAAAAAGAATGTCGCATAGTCCCTCTTTTACATAGTCATGAACATTCCTGACAAGTCAAAGGACAATGTCAAGGCTAGAGTCGATGTTGAAGATCTATGTGATAGGAAGAGACTACACATGCAACCTCCTTAACGCAATCGCAAAAATTGGTTCCATCCGCATGCCAACTACTGCCTTGATAGCCTCCAAATAAGGAGTCATTCTGGTGGCTCAAATTTTTCGTGATGTTCCCTGATGGTTATTGTTCGAATATGAGCAAAGGAGTCAATCTTTCAACTGGAAAAGTCACCAGGCTCAAGAGTCACGACTATCATATATGGATTGAGCGGTTGTTGTCGGTGATGGTTCGAGGGTATCTCCCTAAGAATATCTTGCGAGTTCTTCAGGATTTGAGCCATTTCTTCCGCATGCTCTGTGCTAAGAAGTGAAGGGAATATGCCCGAGAGGCAATAATAAAGTGGTTATTATCTTATTCCATGTTTATGATAGATGTTTATTTTGCATGCTATAATTGTATTAATTGGAAACGTTAATACATGTGTGTTTAATAAACAAAATACAAAGTTCCTTGTAATGCCTCTCATATAAACTAGCTCGTTGATTAACAAGATGATCAAGGTTTCCTGGTCATGGACATTGGATGTTATTAATAACGAGGTCACAACATTGGTGGAATGATGTGATGAACATTCATCCGAAGTATAGCATTACGATCAAAGTCATTATGTTTATATTGCTATAACATCATATGAAGTAATCTTAGTCCTTAGACTATGAGATCATGTTAATTGCTAACACCAGAAGAGTATCTTGATAACACCAAACGTCACATCGTAACAGGGTGACTATAAAGGTGGGTTCAGTACTACGAAGGTGTTATGCTGAGGCTCATGGATCAAGAGTGGAATTTGTCAATCCCGATGACGGATAGATATACTCTAGGCCCTCTCGGTGATATCACATTAAGATAGCTTGCAAGCAAGTGATGTGATCACTAGAATGTTATATCACGGGAACGAGAAAAGAGTGCATGTCGGTAACGAGATCAAACTAGGTATTTGGATACCGATGATCGAATCTCGGACATGTATTATATCATGAGACAAAGGGATTTAGTTACTAGCGTTAAAGTTTCTCACGATCATAGAAGTCATCGTTGAATGTGTAGGAGTCAGTATGGATCTCCAGGTCCCGCTTCTGATTATTGATCTGAGAGGGGTCTCGATCATGTCTGCATTATTCGCGAACCGTAGGGTGACACACTTAAGGGATACCGACACCATTTGGAGAAAATATGTTTCAGATAAAGATTTAAGAAAGCACTGGAATTATTTCAATAGACACCGAAATTGTTTCGGGTGAAATTGCTAAAATTGGTTCTACATGTAATATTGAAATGTTGCAGGGGGTTTTATGTGAATGTTTGTTAATTAAAGTAATTAAAAAATTCTAAATAAAACTAATAAAAGAGTTTTATTAAATGAGAGAGCATTAAATTTGGAGAAATTTAATGCATTTAAAGTGGATAATTTAATGGAGAATGTGAAGAGGCAAATTTATGTGGAGGGAGTTACCACCACATGAATGGGGGAGGTGAAGGGTCACCTCCATGGGGCGCCGGCCATGGGAGGGGTACCCTCCCCTCCTCCTATAAAAGCCCCCCCCCCCCTCTCCTCACTTCTCACTCACACCTCCTCGTGAAGGATCTCTCTCCCCCTCTAGTATTATTCCCCCATGGTCTCGGATTAGCGAGATACATGTTCCCAGTGGCTTTATCTGGAAAGGAGTTGCTCCTTCCCCTGCTTTGCTGGAGTAAGGGACGGAGGTTGTCGGGGTACCGGACGTGTGTGCGATCACGGATGCACCGCTGCTTTGTGGTGCTGGACTTGGTGGTGCTGGACATGCTGGAGCTGGATCTGATGGACGTGCTGGAGCCGGACCTGCTGGACTTCATCACGATCTTGAGATCGGCAAGTGTACGACTACATCATCCACAAGTTCCAACTCGTTAACAAAGCTTTGTTGTCTTCGAGGGTAAGTTCTCTATAGATGTATATTCACCCGTTGCTTGTATCTAGTAGATAGATCTTGGCGTATAGTTCTCATCGTAGGAAATTTTTTGTTTTCTATGCTGTGAACCCAACAGTGGTATCAGAGACTGACCTATGCGTAGGTGCTTTGCACAGGTAGTAAACATATGTTTATATGTGGGCGATGATGATCATGTTATTGCTTCTTTCATGTATTTTGGATATTGGTGGCATAGTGGGATGAAGTGGCTCGGACCAACCTTACATGTCATCGTACATGAGACATGTTCCACGACTGACATGCAACTAGTTTTGCATAAGTGGCTGGAGGGTGTCTGTCTCTCCTACTATAGTCAATATCTGATTTATAACGAGTTGCTAATAATTTGGTTATCCTCGTTGTGGTTCCATGTTCGTAGGTAAGAACGGTTCTATCTCCGAAAGCTCTAAGCCACGTAAAACTTGCAATGGATAAATTAGAGGCGTCTAGTTTAGATCGTTGCTGGGCTAGTGTCATGATATGGTAATGTTGTAAGTAGATGTATGATAGATACTCTTACAACACACCTAACGTGTAAGTTCCATAGACCTTGGCCTTACACACAAAGGAATGATAGAGATCATACCATGATGCATATGATAGAGATCAAATGCATGGACCATATCATCTCACTTTACACATTAGATGTTAGCATCTTATACTGCTAGATTGACGTTTTTTGTAGCATTGTAAGATGATCCCTCATTTAGATATCAAGATAAAATGTTTCTTCCTTAAGTATGCACCGTTTTGTGGATCGTGTTTCGAGACATCACGTGATGATCGGGTGTACTCGACTCTACGCTTTCATATAACGGGTGTAAGACAGTTTTACACACGTGAATACTAAGGTTCTTACTTGGTGAGCCTAGCATGTACAGACATGGCCTCGGAACACGGACCGAAAGGTTAAGCATGAGTCATATAGTTGATGTGATACCCATATTGATGCTCGCCTTTGAAGCTACACCGACTCACGTGATGATCGGACTTGGTGTAGTGGATTTGGTTCATGTAATCACCAAAAAGGCACGAGGGATGTCGTTTTTGAGTGGGAGTTCATTTCTAATTTGGATTAGTCGAACTCAATTTGTCATAAACTAAATCGAAGTGAATTTTCATAATTTGTTTTAGTCATTGGCGTCTGTTCACTACCTTATGCTTAGTTTTAATTGAGATAATAGAACTATAGAATTCTGGATATTTACTTTACGAACTGGTATCGTATTGTTCTGAATGTCAATTTAAAGTTTAGAAGTCCTATTGCAAACTTTTAGCAAACTCTATTTACTCCATGAAATTTAATAAGTAGTATTAAATCAAGAGTAAGAATTCCAATGGTAGTATCTAAAGTATCATGTTTGCCTCCATGACTATTGATATTCAAAAGTTGTTTTAATATCAAGATTATCTAGGAGCTGAAAAATTGTTTCAGAAACCATCATGTATGGAAGATATTATGATATCTAAAACAATGTTTTTGGTTGCATTATGATAGAGTATAATTTAGAAAAATTCATGCTCTCATATTATATGAGAATTTGTGAAGGATGGAGATGCTAGGCATCCAGATCTCCCAAAAGGTTTTGGGAACTAACATTGTGCTCGCGATCATCCTTATAGGCTATAGTAGCTTGATCATGAAAGTTGTCATGATAAGGATGAATAAAAGATGTAAGTAAAATGTTTACTACACTAATAGATTACTAAAGAATGGATTTTTGAAAGAATACCAAACATTTGATGATGGTGATCCACTTCAAAGTGCAAGTCCAAAGGTATTAGTATTTGACTATACACGCTTTGTACTATGTGTCATGTGAATGACACCACTATTGATGTTGATAGATTATTTTAAAGAAAAGGAATTGTTGAAAGAGAATCTATAAAATATTTGGTAGAAAATAAAAGGTTGGAGATGTCCAACTTAGGTATATAGAAGATATACATGTTATGGCTATATTAATTGCTTGTTAAACAATGTGATTCTGAGGTATTGGATACCAAATTGGTTGGTATGAAGTGTCATACAGGACAACGTAATTCATGAACTACAATGGCCTAAGTAACTAGCAAGAGAATAAGTGATGATGTTCATCGAAAACAAATAAAGTGTTATTGTGTTTTTCATTGTTGTCAAACCTAGCCTTCAAGATTTGTTTTAATAATTGTTATTTTGTTCCGGTATTATGAGAACAATGGTTGTTCAAATAATTACCGTATTCCATAAAGGATGGATGAACTTTTACAAGTCTAGTGGGATAAATCACATACATAAACATTATTGCTAAAATGTCGCTAGACAAATGATTAAAAGATCACTTATGAAGTGACATCGCTATTTTAAATTATATTGGAAAGAAAACATGAAGAAACTCCATGTTGATGGAATTTTGGGAGTCTTTGATTTTGATCAATTGACGCTTGTGAAACTTTCCTCGAGATAATTGAAACTCTGTCCATAGGCCAAAGAGGAATGGATGACTAACTTATTGGATATTATGCATGTTGATGTATATAGTCCATTATGTGTAGCCATATGCAATGGATTTTTTGCTTCATATGCTTTCTCCAGAAATTTATGTGAATATATCTATATATTTACTTAATAAGGAAGAAGTATGAAACATTTGAAAATTGTTCAAAGACTTTCAATATGAAGTGAAAAATCATTGTAACAAGAAAATAAAAGAGTTTATGATTTGATCATAAAGGAAGATATTTGAGTTACATGTTTAGCAAAACACCTCAGATTTGAGGAATTGTTCCATGATTTGTGTTTCGCGGTAAACCATAGGAGTATGGCATATTCGAGAGATGAAATCAAACCATGTTTGACATGGTAAGATCAAAGGTGTCATTTATATAACTGCCATTATGTTTTAAGGATTGAAGCTTTAGAGACTACCGCTTTTACACTGAAAAGAGCACCATCGTGATCCGTTGAAATGACACCATATAAGTTATGGTTTGGAATAAAACTCGAATTGTCTTTTCTTAAATTTTGGTATGCTATGCATAAGTAAAATGTTTACAACCAAAGTCGGATAAGCATGTCTTTGTAGGTTATCCCAAAGAATTTGTTGGGAATTTCTCCATGACACCGAGGACAAAAGAGTTTGTTACTTGGAACATCAAGTTTCTTGAGAAGGAATTTTTCGCAAAAAGTTAAGGAGGAGGACAATAGAACTTTGATAAGGTTGTTGAACCTTAGCTATATGTGCTAAGTAGCGCAGCGCCGGAAAGTGTCCCGGTGGCGGCCACAATGCTCATGGCTCTCGTGAGTACAAAAGGTGTGATCTCGGAGATTAGAGTTCCTATAGAACCGTGTGGGTCGGTAAGAATCAAATAGTGATATTTGATAAACAAGTCGTTATTGTTTTGACAATGATGAACCGACTACATGCAAAGAAGCGATGATGGGCCCTGACTCCATAAAATGACTAGAAGTCATAGAATCCGTGATAGTATCCACACACGAGAAATCAAGTTTCTGAACTTGGAAGACCCTCCAGAAAGCCATGAAGCCTATCAGTCGTGTTTGGATCTATAAAGAAATAGACATGGATGTTTAACATCTATGAAATAGTTGACATGTCGGAAAGAAGTTTACGACAATGTTCAAAGAGTTGACTATGACAATATTTGATCTTTCATAGCGATATTTAGTCTTGACGGATGAATGTAGCAACCACTACATATAATTGGATGTATGGTAGTTGAACAAACAAAACAATGTTCTTCTAACAGAATGGTTACCTAGGAAGTGTATAAGACACGGTCCTAAGGGTTTTGTTAATTCAAAGGGTGTTAAAAGGGCATACAAACTTCAATAGTTGAAGTAAGCATAGCGGAGTTGGAATCTTCACCATGATGAAACTGTTAAAAGAGTTTAAATTCATTGAAGATGATGAAGATGCTTGCATTTGCAAGAAATTAAGTAGGAGCGCTGAGACATATTTCTAATAAATTATGTAGAGGACATATTGTTGATTGGAAATGATGTATCTTTTATTGACACAAGTTAAGAATTTCATTAAAATAGGATTTCGATAAAAGACTTGGGCAAAACCGGAATATTTGGCATCAATGTCTATATGGATAGATTGAGGCGCTAATATGGTTATGCTAGACGTACATATATGAGATATTGAAAGGGTTCAATATGGAAACAACAAGAAAGGTTCTTGCTGCATGGAAAGGATTGTATCAAGATTCAAGTGTTTCAACACTTGGTGAGTAAAATCACATGAATATTTTGATCGGTTATACCATGGTATGTATATCCAGATATGCCCTATGCTCTAAATGTTATGAGCACATACCAGAATGATTCATAAGATCATCATTGGACAATAGCAAAGATATTCTTATGAGCTTTGGAAGAACTAAGAATATATCATGTATAAGTGACAAATAGTTAAAGGTTGTTCATTGTAAAGTGTTACATTGATACTAGTTTTGTCACAAGATACAAACTAAATTTATCTCAATTTAGACTATGGGTGGCACAATGTAATGGAAAGCATGGTTTCAAGTGGGACGGATGTGGGTTGACTGCTTCCCGCCTGATATTACCCACCGGGATTAAAAGGGAAAAACGGGAGAGCAAATAGCGGGAGGAACAGAATCCATGGGACCCACATAGCCGGCACATCGCATGGACTGGAGTAGGAAGCGGCGAGGATGGCCGGTAAGAAATTTACTGTTGCAACGCTCCGCTTGTATACTCAAAGCAACGGTTAATGAATTTCGCGTAAATCTAGTAAGTAACGTGGGCTGCCTTGGGTTAGTCCGCTTCATCCCGTACGGGATAGATGGCTGTGGTTAGTAGGATGAATGGGATTTTGGTGGTGGGATGGGACACGGGACAATTGGCATGCCCGTCCCACTTGAAACCATAATGGAAAGGATGTTCCATGATGGATTTGGATGAGTTCCAAAGTTAAGACATTGTGACGAATACTACAACAAAAAGGCTAAGTATATGACTGCTATAGTAGCAGCATAGGAGGGCATTTGTGTTAAGTAGTTTGTTATCAAACTAGGTGTGGTTCAAAGTGGGCTAATACTATGAAGATATATTGTATGACAATAATATCAACATATTTTAACCCGAACAAACCAAAGGTCTCACCAAAGGACCAAATTTATACAATGCCATCTCATTTGAGAATGAGTGATGCGTAGAGACGCAAAGACATGCAAATACACACGGACATGAAACTGTCAGATCCGGAGATTATGTTAACCACTAGCAATCGTGTATATGCAACACCAGAAAGCCATAGGTGTTCAATATGCAAAGTTTTTCAAACTAGATTATTGACTCTAGTGCAAGTGGGAGACTGAAAGGAATATGCCCGAGAGGCAATAATAAAGTGGTTATTATCTTATTCCATGTCTATGATAAATGTTTATTTTGCATGCTATAATTGTATTAATTGGAAACGTTAATACATGTGTGTTTAATAAACAAAATACAAAGTTCCTAGTTATGCCTCTCATATAGACTAGCTCGTTGATTAACAAGATGATCAAGGTTTCCTGATCATGGACATTGGATGTTGTTAATAACAAGGTCACAACATTGGTGGAATGATGTGATGAACATTCATCCGAAGTATAGCATTACGATCAAAGTCATTATGTTTATATTGCTATAACATCATATGAAGTAATCTTAGTCCTTAGACCATGAGATCATGTTAATTGCTAACACTAGAAGAGTATCTTGATAACACCAAACGTCACACCGTAACAGGGTGACTATAAAGGTGGGTTCAGTACTACGAAGGTGTTATGTTGAGGCTCATGGATCAAGAGTGGAATTTGTCAATCCCGATGACGAATAGATATACTCTGGGCCCTCTCGGTGATATCACATTAAGATAGCTTGCAAGCAAGTGATGTGATCACTAGAATGTTAATCACAGGACGAGAAAAGAGTGCATGTTGGTAACGAGATCAAACTAGGTATTTGGATACCGATGATCAAATCTCGGACATGTATTATATCATGAGACAAAGGGATTTAGTTACTAGCCTTAAAGGTTCTCACGATCACAGAAGTCATCGTTGAATGTGTAGGAGTCAGTATGGATCTCTAGGTCCCGCTTCTGATTATTGATCTGAGAGGGGTCTCGATCATGTCTGCATTATTCGCGAACCATAGGGTGACACACTTAAGGGATACCGACACCATTTGGAGCAAATATGTTTCAGATAAAGATTTAAGAAAGCGCTGGAATTATTTCAATAGACACCGAAACTGTTTCGGGTGAAATTGTTGAAATTGGTTCTACATGTAATATTGAAATATTGCACGGGATTTTATGTAAATGTTTGTTAATTAAAGTAATTAAAAAAATTCTGAATAAAACTAATAAAAGAGTTTTATTAAATGAGAGAGCATTAAATTTGGAGAAATTTAATGCATTTAAAGTGGAGACTTTAATGGAGAATGTGAAGAGGCAAATTTATGTGGAGGGAGTTACCACCACATGAATGGGGGAGGTGAAGGGTCACCTCCATGGGGCGCCGGCCATGGGAGGGGTACCCTCACCTCCTCCTATAAAATTCCCCCCTCTCCTCACTTCTCACTCACACCTCCTCGTGAAGGATCTCTCTCCCCCTCTAGTATTATTTCCCCATGGTCTCGGATTAGCGAGATACATGTTCCCGGTGGCTTTATCTGGAAAAGAGTTGTTGCTTCCGCTGCTTTGCTGAGCGAGGGACGGAGGTTGTTGGGGTACCGGACATGTGTGCGATCACGGATGCACTGCTGCTTTGCGGTGCTAGACTTGGTGGTGCTGGACATGCTGGAGCTGGATCTGATGGACGTGCTGGTGCCGGACCTGCTGGACTTCATCACGATCTTGAGATCGGCAAGTGTACGACTACATCATCCACGAGTTCCAACTCGTTAACAAAGTTTTTTTTGTCTTCGAGGGTAAGTTCTCTATGGATGTATATCCACCAGTTGCTTGTATATAGTAGATAGATCTTGGCGTATAGTTCTCATCGTAGGAAATTTTTTGTTTTCTATGCTGCGAAGCCAAAAGGAAGATATGTCCCCTGATGATTGAGAAGCTGCATGATCTAGTGTCGGAGTTGCTATGCAAGTTAAAACAATCTTTTTGCTAGGTTTCTTTACTTCGATGTTACATCTCATTGTGCATCGAGTGAATGAGGCACTCTTGGGTGGACCAGTGCAATTTCGTTGGCAGTTTTGTATTGAGAGAGATTTTAAGTATATTCGATACAAATGTGGAAACAAAAATCAGATTGAAGCATGCATAGCTGAGGCAACTATCCTCTAGGAGATAACAGATGCCATGACAACGTACTATGTCGATGATGTTCCTACTATGCATAACCAAATCAGTCGTTAAAGTGTCGATGAGCCCAAGCATGACCCCAAGCTCCTCCTCTTCTAGTGTCCCGATGGCAAGGCCGGTGATGCAAAAAATTATACCTTGAACAAGGAAGAGAAGGATTGCATAATGCTATATGTGCTTATGAACATGAGAAGTGGTCCGTGGTGAGAAGGAAGAGGAGGAGAAGGGAGAAAATCAAGTGCCCAATTTCCTAAGGTAAAATGGTGAACAAATTACTTTGAAACTAGTAACTCCGTTTCAGTCTAATACGTATTTTCTCCTTTTATCCAATTCACAAATGAAATGTGGTTTGGAATGACAGATCCCAATGATGCTGAGTTGGACACTCTTCTGAAAGAGGGTGCCCCCAGAAAGAAAATTTTCACGTCTTGGTTCTATGGAAAGGTAATTTGTAACATGTCCCTCTTACCTGGCAATCCGCGACTTGTCCCTCTTATTACATGTAACTAATGTACAATTTGTATTGAACTTGTAGGGAGTTGATCCCAATGTTCAGATGTCGGATGAGTTGAGACATGTCTCCCAAGGTTGTAACCGTAGATTCAAGAGGTATGATAAGTATGATGTGAATGGGTATCGCTTCCATACAGAGTCTTGATACGTCCAAAACGTATCTACTTTCCCGAACACTTTTGCTATTGTTTCTCCTCTAAACTTGTGTGATTTGGATGCAACTAATGCAGACTGACGCTGTTTTCAGCAGAATTGCCTTGGTGTCTACTTTTTGTGCAAAAACCAACTATCAGGAAAAATCCCGGAAAATATGCCAAAAATCCTATTTCACCCGAAGACTCCAGGAGCCAGAATACGAGACAGAGAAGAGCCGGGGGTGGCCACACCACCTGGTGGCGCGGGCCAGGCCAGGTCGCGCCAGGGGGTGGTGTGGGCCCCCTAGGCACCCCCTCGGCCTCTCTCTTCGCCTATAAGGAGCCTTCTGACCTAAAAACTTCGGGGGGTTCGACGTTTTTCCAGAAGGAGTTCCGCTCCGCCGCCACCACCAGATTCCACGAAACAGCACTAGAAACTCCGTTCTGGCACCCTGCCGGGACGGGGAATTGGATGATATCGTTCATGTAATGGCATCAGATTGTTAGGGCATGGTGCCTAGTATATTTTATTAGTACTTTATGACTTTGTTGCGACTTGTTGTGCTTAATGCTTCTCACTAGGGCCCGAGTGCCATGATTTCAGATCTGAACTTATTATTGATTCATTATGATAGTATTGTTCTTGGTCTTATCTGCAAGTTGTATACACACGTTGTTGTCTGGAACCTATGGCCCCGAAGTGACAGAAATTGGGATAACCGGAAGGGAAAGGCTTTGATGTGATGATCACATGTGTTCACGGAGTGTTATTGCTTTGCTCCGGTGCTCTACTAAAAGGAGCATCTTAATTGCCAGTAGTTCCCTAGAGGCCCCGCTGCAAACGGGCTGGCAGGTGAAAAGATGTTGTGCAAGTTCTCATTGCGAGCACGTATGACTATATATGGAACACATGCCTAGGATTGTCTAGTACTTGGGTGCTTTATCTTATTTATCTGCAATTGCCCTATGTTCTGATTGCCATGTAAATTGTCTTGTCCGTGCAACCACAATACATATGGGCTCTGTCTTGGCTTAGTACTTAGTGGGAAACCTCACCGGGGTACCAACATTTGGAGGTTCTTGGCACGGTTGGATCCAGCTGGTAGAGGGGCTACTAAGGGAAGGCTTCGCCATGGTCTTCTCTGTAAAAGGACTTGATCGTGGGGAAAGTGCACAACCTCTCGAGAGTATTGCAATCTGATCGATCAGCCGTGTTCACGGAAACAGAACAACATTGAGCATCTGAAGGATGGAGCCTCTGAAAGATCTCCCTCTCTCTCTTTTCCAAACTTAAAGTTTTTATAAACCCCAAGGTGTGAGTAATATCGCCATTGGGTGGGGTTTTGGGAACTCGGTGAGTAATATGCAAGTGTTAGGTTGTTTGGGCACTTGGTGAGTAATATCCTCGTGTTCCATTCGACCCTATTTTACTTAAACAAATGTTTACAAAGTAGGATAAAACTCTACCTATTTTCTTCTTACTTAGAGAAAATTGGCTATATGCAAATAAACCCCAAAGCCTACTCTAGCCTTGCATGTAGAGTTAGTCTTGTTCCTTGGTGTAATTTGCCAATACATTCAAAGTATTGACCAACTCGTTTGGTTGCATGTTTTATGTGCAGAATTTGGAGATCGTTAAAAGGTGCGCTAGGATCACGAGTCTTCACTCAACCTGCCTGTGGCATTGATGGGACTCCAAGTTGTATATATTTTGCTTCAGTTGTAATAATGTAAACTCTGGATTATTTGATTCATGTAATAAAGACTTGTGTTTTACATGATATTTCATTGACTGTGAGTGCTAGCTAATGATCCAGGGACTAGCATGTTAATCACAGGGACTTAGGATCCTTACTCGATCCGAGGTCACTACAGATGGTATCAGAGCATAAGTTGACTGTAGATCGTGGACATAACATCGGAAAAGCCTTAGGATTAATATTTTATAAGTTATTTCAGAAAAAACTCTCATACTTCTCATCATCTATCTTTGGAGTTTAAAATTTCTTAAGTCTCTTCTTTTCAACATTAGAAATGACCGCTATGAACTTCAAGAAGAAACTTCTCTCAAGACTACCTTTCCAGAGAAGACCATCTTGCTCAAGTTAGGACTTGAGAACCTCTGTAGAAGATGTTCCAAGACTGAAGCTACGAGAATTGAAGACTTCAAAGAAAGTACCAAAAACCTCGAAGGCCTTAAGTTAAAGTTATTGACCGAAGACCTCAAAGACAATGAGGATTATGAAGATCATGAAGATTTCAAATGACCCATTAGAAACCAAAGTTGGATAGACTACACTACGATTAGATGCGGTGAATTGTGAGCTGCCATTTTGTCTGGGTTGTTCATGTCCTTCTTGATAGACTTTACTCTCCCTACCTTAAATCTTGAAGACGGAAGAAGGGAGACAAACCAAAGAACTTGAATGAGGGCGCCATCAAAATAAGAACACTCACATGGTGGAGGATGCTACAAGTCCTTGAAGATAAACAACACACAAGTGCCTCCAGGGTTAGGAAACACAAGGATAAATGCTTATCTCCAATGTAGTTCCCTCTCATAGCAAGTTCTTGCGGTAAAAAAAACCAATAAATGCAAATTTTAAGGGTGGTAGCACTCTACTGTATCCTGAACCTATTTCTTTCTAGCCTTCCCGAATCTCGGGACGAGATTCCTTTTAAGGGTGGTAGTTTGTCACATCCCAAAATTCTCCTAATTTTGGAATGTAAAGTTAATAAAATAACTTGGTTGAATTGTTTGACTTTGTTGAAATTTCTCAAAGAAAAGGAACTTTCTGTTATGATTTTCCTTCCTTGAATTCAGAAACTTGTATGAGATTGGATTAACATGACTATCGAACTTGTTTTCATTTTCTTTTCAACTATTTGATTCTTTAAATATCCAACCATGCTTAGATGATTAAAGAGAGGGAATAAAATGACTTTGCCAATTATGGTGGAGTGATATTCTAATTTCCCTATTTGACCCTTAAAGTCTCTACTTCGATTTATGAAACCATTCTAGATGCTTTTCACCACTTGCTTGAAAAGAGAGAAGATAACATGACATCTTCATTTTCATTGGATGTTAAGAATGTGTTCCTTCATGTTACATGATTGAACTTGTTGTTTTGGGCATTTGTGGCATTGTGTGTTTTGGTTGAGTGGTTAAAATAAAACCCTAAGAAGCTATTTAGAAATATTGCATAGTAGCCATATAAGGCCAAATGCATAAAACCCTATATCCTTTTGATAATACCTAAGTAGCCATATAGGCAAAAAGGCGTGAATTGAGTTTTAGTTTTAGGATTTGTGTGAATGTTTGCAAAAATCATGAAGCATTCATAATCATTTCTTTGCATCCATGCAAAGTTCCTAAAAATTAAATCCAAATCCTAATATCTAGATCCGATAGTTGATTTGCCCAAATGTTCCTATAAGGAATATATAGACATTTATAAATAAATCATCTCCAAATTAGTGAAAATGTTACAAATATGATCTTATAATGATCTACGGAATTTTAGAAAAAATTAGAAATAAGAATCATGTCATTTGGAGTTCGTATGCAAAAGATATAAAGAAAATATCAAAATAGAAAAAAATAGAAAAAGAAAAAGAAAAAAAACGAAATGGGCCACCCGGCCGGCCCACTCAGCCGACCGAACCAGCCACGCGCACGGGAGAAGGATCCATCCCACCTCCGCTTTAAAAAGCGTACGAAAATCTGGTTTCTAAACCTATCTCTATTCAAACACTTATAACTTTTTATCTATAACTCCGAATTGACTTTCGTTTGTTTCTACTTGTTCTCTACTTCAAGATCTATCTTCCCATCATCCTAAAAGCCTAAATAATTCATCGGAGCCACAGCTATAACACTTTTCCTTCCCGAAATCCCGAATCTACACCCTACCGAATCGTATTTCGCTTCTAAACCCATCTAAACTTCGTCGGATGCCTTCGGCTTCAACACGAAAGTTGTAGATCTCGTCGAAATCTTTCAATTCTGACAAACCTCACCTCTTTTCACCCACCATAGCCGGAGAATTTTGCAACGCAATATTTCAGATTTGATGGCGTAATTCCAAGATCTCCTCGCGCTCGTTTCTTGAAATCCAAATTCCTTTGGTGAAAAGGTAGATCTAATCATCCTCCACAACTTTCATGTTCAAAGTTTTTCGATTTGACATACGGATTTATCTCTCTAACACAGATCTACTTCTAGTCCTTTGTTAGGCAAAATCGGGTCTATTTTGAGCCAACTTCTCTTCTAGCCACCGGATCTCATCCCGACGGTCGAGATTCAATCGTTCCGATCAGTTGCCTCGTCACCGCCACGTCGTCATTAGGTCAGCGTCTAGTCCCAGTCAGCCTGCACGGTCAACCTGTCCAGTCAGCAGAATATTCTCTGGAATATTCCGTTCGAATTTAAAATTGCAGATTATAGATCTAACTTGTAATATCCATAGAAAATTCATACTAAGTCCAAACATTACAAATGATATACCGTTGGAATCACAAAATCGTGTAGAGTATTAATATATAATTGTATCAGACATTTACTGTAAGTATTTGTCGTGATTATTTAAATGGTTTAATACACTTTTTGGAGCAATTAATTCACAGAAAATAAAATACAACTCAGAAAAATACAAATGATATACCCCTGGATTCACAAAATTGTATAGAACATGATTCTGGAATAAAATTACAAGTTTACTGTATAGATTACTAGCGAATAATTAATTAGTATTATTGGCTTTTTAAATCATTAAATTCATAGTAAATAATCTACATATCCAAAAAATATGAGTAATATGTCCCTGAGTTCATAATCTTGCTGTAATTTTCAGATCTGTACTTAGTTTTGTTTGATGTCAGTACGATCTGTTCAGATTTATTAAACTCTATTAAACACTAAATAAATCCTAGAAAAAGATCTATAACTCCGATTAAGATGAATCCAATTCCTCCTGGTCCTTATTAATGTCCTCTATCCAGTAAAACTAATAACCAAATTTAATTAGACAATTAGGACAGAAGTTGCAACAGAACTACTAAAGCCTTTTTTTGGTCATCAAGATTTAATAACAAATACCCTATTGCATTAAATGATCTCCTACATGCATCATATGATCTAATACCATTCAAAGAACTAATATTAAATCATCATGCATGCTTGTGTTCATCATTGTTGTGGTTGTTATGTTTGTAATTGTGTTGATTGGAATTGTTTTGTCCTCGCGTTAGATTGTTCGGAGAGTGCGATTCCTGCAGAAGAATTCAATCATCACCCATAACACAAACATAAGGCAAGTTACACCACTTGTTCATATTTATGTCCCAGTTTTGACTATGCATGATCTATTCTTCAAAATTCGGTAGTATGCATGTGTAGGATTTTGGTAGATTTTCTTAGTACTATTTTGCAAGTGCGGTTTTGTAGTATGCCATGAGTAGTTCCATACTTAGGATTTTCTATTCCAATAGGTTATCATGTTTTTCTAAGTTATGCATGCTATGCTATATACTTATCTATATCAAGTATCGTTGGGAGGGTTCGAAAGACTCAAAATTTTCTAAGTATGAGAGCTCTCTCGAGCGAACTTTTCTTCTCCAAAACTCCTTCAAAATAAAACTAAGATTTCTTCTGGGCGGAATGGTTGTCGGGACAACGAGTGAGATTTTGGTGGAGGACGGCCGCCCAGGAATCAAAGAAGTCTGCCATGTTTCAGAATTCAGAAGCTTCCCGTGCAACCACAATACATATGGGCTCTGTCTTGGCTTAGTACTTAGTGGGAAACCTCACCGGGGTACCAACATTTGGAGGTTCTTGGCACGGTTGGATCCAGCTGGTAGAGGGGCTACTAAGGGAAGGCTTCGCCATGGTCTTGTCTGTAAAAGGACTTGATCGTGGATTATGGGGAAAGTGCACAACCTCTCGAGAGTATTGCAATCTGATCGATCAGCCGTGTTCACGGAAACAGAACAACATTGAGCATCTGAAGGATGGAGCCTCTGAAAGATCTCCCTCTCTCTCTTTTCCAAACTTAAAGTTTTTATAAACCCCAAGGTGTGAGTAATATCGCCATTGGGTGGGGTTTTGGGAACTCGGTGAGTAATATGCAAGTGTTAGGTTGTTTGGGCACTTGGTGAGTAATATCCTCGTGTTCCATTCGACCCTATTTTACTTAAACAAATGTTTACAAAGTAGGATAAAAATCTACCTATTTTCTTCTTACTTAGAGAAAATTGGCTTTATGCAAATAAACCCCAAAGCCTACTCTAGCCTTGCATGTAGAGTTAGTCTTGTTCCTTCCTTGGTGTAATTTGCCAATACATTCAAAGTATTGACCAACTAGTTTGGTTGCACATTTTATGTGCAGAATTTGGAGATCGTTAAAAGGTGCGCTAGGATCACGAGTCTTCACTCAACCTGCATGTGGCATTGATGGGACTCCAAGTTGTATATATTTTGCTTCTGTTGTAATAATGTAAACTCTGGATTATTCGATTCATGTAATAAAGACTTGTGTTTTACATGATATTTCATCGACTATGAGTGCTAGCTAATGATCCAGGGACTAGCATGTTAATCACAGGGACATAGGATCCTTACTCGATCCGAGGTCACTACAACTTCCCTCGAAAATACTGCGATACACCCCCTATACTTGTGGGTCATCAAGTCTCACCAGAACCGTCGGCCCAATGCAAAAACTATAAATACTACGTTCTTCACCAAAGGAGCCAATGACTTTGATTATTACGGAAGGTTACAAAACATATACGAGCTGACGCTCAATAATATGCCCCTAGAACTCAAGGTTGTTATGTTCAAATGCCACTGGTTCGACCTACACGGTGGATAGAGAAGTACCCCTTCCATTGGGTTAGTTGAAGTTAGGCCTTCAACCACCTATAGCAGATCTGGTGTCTATGTTCTGGCTCACCAAGCCAAGCAAGTTTATTATTTTACCTACCCATGCCAGAAAGAGGAACTCAAGGGCTGGGAAGTCGTGTTCCAGGTATCGCCACATGGTAAGCTACCCATGCCCTGCGATGACGATTACAACAACATTGACCCTAAAATATATGAGAAAATTTTCTATCAGAAGCAAGAGAACTTTGGAGACTTTGAGTTACAAGATCTTGAGGACCTTGAGAACGATGCACAAACTCGTGGTGAGGTAGTCACGAATATAAAGGACATAGATATGCTCACCAAGTTACATCCGGACAATGGCAACGATGATGAGCCTCCATCGTGCGATGAGCCTCCAACTTACTTCTCACGTGATAGTGCTATTGATAGTGTTGATGAGAACCCAAGACATAATCGTGAGAGTGATCATGAGTGGTGACGGCCTTTTATGTCTTTATTATTCTTAGTATTTATTTTTCATCTTAATTGCATTACGTTTTTATGCTTAGTGTCTATAGTTTATTATGTCTTTATTATGCTTAACTTTTATTTTTCAACATGCTTCTTAATTGCATTGCGTCTGTATGCTTCTTAACTGGATCATGTATTTATGCTTAATTGTTTACCTCTTCTCAATGAAGGTGATTAACCAATATAATCCAAGGCAAGGAATATCGTCCTCTTTGCTTGAGTCGATGAGGCAGAATAAGGTTACCAAAAGTGGAAGAGAACCTATTCCGAACTCGTGTTATAATGATGGAAGTGAGGGAGGAGGAGGACGAGGTGGAGGGAAAGCACGAGGTGAGGGAGGAGGAGGATGAGGTGGAGGGAAAGCACGAGGTGAGGGAGGAGGGGGACTTCCCTGAGGGTAGGACGAGGTGCAGGATGAGGACGATGAGGGGGACGAGAACAAGGTGGAGGACAAGGTGTACGCCTTATGAGTGACCTACCCTCCGCTTCTAGCGATGTGGCTTTCTAGTCCACTTACTCAGAGTCTCCTGAGGTTTAGGTGGAGGGGAGTCTGAAGATGAGGAGGGGGAGTCTCGAGACCAGGAGTCGGGGCCATCAGTGCTATCGAAGAAGCTAAAGATTCATGGGGAATCGGGTGTCCCTGAGGAATCAAAGGAACCTGCTTCCGAAGAGGAGAAACCCATCATTACGCCTAATGGAGTTGAGTAAGTGGATATACTAATTTTTGAACATGTAATTTCATTTTGGTCATAACAATTTCACATGTACTAATGTTTGATTATTGTGCAGCAATTGGACATTTCCTCCGGGGACCCATGCGCCTAACACCTTGGTTGGAGCTATGATTAGGAATTTTTGGCCGGGATCTTACACTCACGTCCCCAATAGCGAGAAGAAGCTAGCCACCAATTGGGCACACTATGAGGCCGCCAATTCCCTGGGCTATGGGAAGATTCTAACATCATGATCACCAAGTTTTGGGTAAGGCAAACTTTTCGAGTTTCGTTCATAGTTGATGACCCACCATGCTAACTCATGACTCTCACAATTTTTTATGCATGATTGAAGAGATTCTATAGGGTGCTTCTGGAGGAACAGGACAAGGTGGAGAAGACTTTGTGGGGGGCTTGTTAGAGGTTGACACAACAACAGTTTTACAATCAAAAGCATACCTGCACCAATCAATACAGTTCCGAGACGTTGGGCAAGAGGGCTCCGAAGCATGAGAATGTGAAGTATCAACCAAAAATGTATGTGGAAGATGATGGCTCGGTAAGTAAATTGCCAATGAGATTCTATGTTGTTGCTAACTTGCAATTGCATTGTATGTTTTTTAAATGAGTATTGATTTTTTAGGTTATGGCCGCGTGGGCCAATGGTAAGGTAGACCATAGAAGGACTTATCAGCGAGATGGCATGGGGAAGACCTCAAGTTCAACACCTTGAGCGAGAGGAACAAGGCAAACCACGGCTCCGAGGGACACATTGTTCAGGAAACCTCAACCATGATTGCTTCAAGGCTAAGCTGGTATACATATACATGGAATAACCTGCATTTATTTCCCCTCGTGTTCCTACTTGATACACTAACATTTCTTTGGCGATGTAGGAGGCACATCTTGGGAGGCCTATTTCCAACTTTGAAGTATGGGAAAGGATGAAGCAGAAGAGGCCCGATCTATCCCAGCCTATGCCCTCACTTCCCAAGTTCTACCGCACTGCCAAGGAGGATGGTGCTAACTACCTCTTGGCGTTCAGTGGTTTTCATCCGGAGGTGGGAGAACCTAGATATGAGGAGACCGACGAGAGAGTGTTTGTCGTGTTAGGGCGCGGCTGGGCGAACGGCCGTTTGAAGGTTCTTGATAGGGTGACCCCGTGAACTCCTGCTTTGAGCCTCACGCGGATCAAGGCTACCGTCAGCGCCAACGATCCCGCTATCTCGCCTCCTCGACGGCCTTCCTAAGCTTGCAATGATGTAAGTTTTTTCTCATTTCCATCCTCTTTCTGACATTCATTCTTGAGTGGCTAAGTTAACGAGATTCATTATTTTTGAAATTGCAAGACCACACCGGTTCATCCTGGCCATGCTTATCCTTCTCCCGGTGGTGGTTTGACGGCGGTTGCTCTGCGCCGCCCTTCGCCTGTCGTCGCGCCGGGAGACCTAGGTCTCTTGGACTCTCCCTTGCTGGACGGCTCTTGGGTGGTGTAGGGCACTTGTTCCTTTTGTATCGATACTAGCTATATTATTTGGATGATGATCTAGCTATGATATTTCAATGATGATTTAGCTATGATATTTGGATGATTGATAATATGTTTGTGTCTATGTGCATCTATTGTATAATGTGCCTAGAATATGGGGATATGAATGGGTTGTGGGAATTTTAAATATGCAGGAAACGAAACAAATAGAGAAAATATAAACAAACTGAAAGCGTCTAGGCCGATGGCTTTACTGTTGGCATATGGATTGACCATATGGCACATCCTTCCTCTTGGGTCGACGGTGAAGCCGTCGGCGCAGCGGTGGTTCTGGACCAGCGGGGCAAACATGGGCTGGCGATATTACCGTCGGCGTAGGCACCTCCTAGGAAAGCGGAGCGGCAACACGTGGCAAGCTGGCCGGCGGCATTTCTGTCGGCATATCGACTGCTAGACCTAATAGCCATCACCCGTCTATGTGGGTCCCGCAGAGGGTACGCCGATCGCGTATACACTGATGGCCCGGTTTAACTGTCATCCTGTGAGTATACGATGACAAGCTTCCATATGTCGACGGCTATTTAGGCTATGCCTACGAGGCAAAGCATCGACGGCCAGATGCCGACGGCTGCCATCAACATAGCCTACGCGGACGAAAATCGTGGGTTATGCCAACGGGATCTGGCCGCTGGCGCCTGAGTCGTTTTCTGTAGTGTCTCTATTAGACTAGCTTGTTGATTAATGATGGTATGGTTTCCAAAATATGGATATGTGTTGTCAATTAGTAACAAAATTATGTAATTAGGAGAATGATATTATGGACAAACCCAACTAAGCAAAGCAATTAGTTTATGTCACAAAGTATCCAAATCATTAGACCATAAGATTATGTTACTCACTTATACCAGAGAAATGCGTTGAAGGCATCAACCGTCACATTATAATAGGTGACTATAAAGGTGTCTTCCATGTACTTCAGAACGAACTTGTTCTTGTTGAGATGCATGAATCAAGACTAAGATTTGTCCTTCCATATGTCGGAGAGCTCCAATCCAGGGAAAAGGTTTAGCGCCACAACATCCTTCGCGGCCCAAAAACTAAATTCCACTGCTAGTAATGTGAATGACTCACGAGAAAAAAAAGACCATCACCTATAGGTCGCGAACTGATCTCTATAGGGTTTAACACTGACAAGCAAAAGAAAAAACCGTCATTCCTACGTCTTTCGCTGGTGTACCCTGGGGCGAAAAAACCCGTGACATTTGATCATTTACAGTCGTCCATAGCGGTGACAATAACGTAAAGGAAGTATGTCGTTGGGTTATCCCAAAAACTAATGGTATAGATGTTTTTATCATTTGTCACTGGTTATAGGTATAACACTGACGACTTGATATTATAATTCTTTGGATGGTTCTGAAGGTTAGTAGCTACATTTAGATCATTGGTTTCGTTGTCTGGATAGATCTAACCGTGATAAACAACTAAACTGTTCATGCTGGATTTTGTCAGTAGATTATTGGTCTAAGACACTTCTATTTTGGTTTCCCACCACGATTATGTTTGTTTCCATGTCGATTCTGGTCGGTCAGGGATCGATAGAGTAGAGAAGGATTGGAAATAACAAACTAAAACCAGCTCCGACAGTCGTCGTCATCGGTGTGGGCACACCCACTCGAAGACGACGATATGTAATTTATGATTAAGATTTATCAAGAAATTACGTAACTTTATTGTCTGAGTCTGTATGTAATAACTTTATGTGTGTCAAAGGAAAATGTACTGTAGTCAAACCAAAGATCTTGAGTGTGTTTGTATGAGAACCAACTTGTGGTTATATGGTTAGCAGGGTTGTGGTAATCTCAGCCCACTAAGGATCAAACTCCAGATTTAATCTTTTGGTGCCTCATAAAGTCGGAATATGCTTTTAGTAGGAGGCGACATTCCCATCGATAGCGATACGTCTATGGTGACTTCGTCAATTTCATGATCCGCCGGCTCCATCTTTCAAAAATGCACATAGGGAAAGGATGTGTGTGTACATTCATATGGATGAGTACAGTGGCGGAGACAGGGGACCAGCAGGGGCCTGGCCCCCCTAGCATGCAGATATTTTTGATATATCCCCTTGTTTAGTTCGTAAAACACCATCAAATTTGTATATTTTAGCACGTTGGCTCTCTCCCAACAGTTTAAAATTAGGGAAATCTTTCACCGGCCCACCTTAAACAAATTTTCTATCTCCACCATTGGATGAGTGTATGCACGTATTTGTGATCGTTTTCGTCTATGATGTATTTCTCAAACAATTAATTGCCCATGTATATAAAGAGAATCTCTACAATAAATTTAGCATTATATATTTGACAGTAGTATGTTTTGTCTGATATCGCATAAAGCACACACATTGTCAGTAATATGTTTTTCTACAAATTTGAAGTATAATATTGGCGCACGTACGCACAAGAAGACAAAGTCAAAAGAGTACTCCTCGTTATACGGGTATGTCGTATCCAACAGGAAAAAAATTCCGCCGTAATGCGAGAAACATAACATTAAACCTAGGGTTTAGCTTTGGTGCAGTGATGATACACCAACCTTTTTAACCATCCAACCAAGGCTATTTCTCGTGAGCAGTAGTAGTATTGTGTTATTTGAATGACATAAATATAGACCGCCACAATTTAAATATGATTATTTCATGAATTTTTATTTAGCATGTCATTTATGGGGGGCATATGTGACACCCTAGTCTTATTTAAAACTAATCAGGGTTTGATTTGTAGCATCATTTAGTCTTGATAAATAAAAATGCTTGCAAGAAAAGGAAAGCAAAACCCTAAACTCTATTTTTTCTCCTTCTTGAAAACCTTTCAAATGGTTTTGTATTTTGGAAAGTACCACAATGTATGGAGCCCAAATTGGTATAAAGGGCCCCTAAATATTTTCAGCTAACTTTGAAACTCTCTGGTATTTCAAACAGATTCAAAATCATGTTTGAAATGAAGTTTTGCAAATAAAAAAGAGAAACGGAAAAAAGAAAAGGTTTTACAAAAAAATAGATAACCTAATCTACCTGGGCCATAGTCCATCTCTTCCTCTCCTTCTCCCTGCCGCCCAGCGCGCCCTAAGCTAGCCCAGGCATGGCCCATCTCAGCCCACCTGGCCTGTACCTCTTCCATGTTGTCTTCCCCATCGATGGAAGGTCCCTCGTGTCACCGTTGACGTCGTCTGCCGTTGCCAGGATGTGCGTCTTGCGCCGCGATGCCCGCCACCGCTCTGGATGCTTACAAGTACCCCTTCGCCGCCAAGGAGAACCCTAGTTGTGTCCTAGTTCTTCTCTTCCTTCATCTCTCTTCCTTCCCCAGCGGAGCCCGAAACCCTAGTTGTACGGCCATAGCGGTCGCCCCACCTTCCCGTGCCTCCTCGAGCCTCACCAACGCGCTCTGGAGCTCCACTATGCATGCTTCCTCCCCACGAAGCCTAGTAATCCGGGAAGCCCCCAGTCTTCCGAATCGTGACCTCTTCCCCAATTCATGCCGCCGCTAGTCACCGACGATCCCCATTGATACCAACCTCCTTCGGCCAAATCATCCTCACCATCAGAGTCACGGTGAGCCTCTGGGCCCCTTGGGGCCCTCCTTTTCTTCCCTAGCTTTCGGAATCCCTCCCACGTCGGGCAACCGCGACCGTCTGCCGCAGTCACCATAGTTGTGGCCGCTCCGTTGACCAAATCCGGGCGGCGCCACCACCTTTCTACTCCTCGCGGTCGCCTGCGTCGAATGTGCGTACCCGCGCATCCGTCGTCCCCGTGCGCCACATGCGAGGTGCTGGCCAGGATGACGTCACAGTGACGTCAGGCGCGGGTAAGTGGTGGTAAAACCCGATGTTGGCTCTGTCTGCCGCGTGGATGCTGAGGTGGCCCTGGGGCCCCTCTGTCAGCCAGTGTGGCTAGGTGTGCCCTGGTGTAAAAGGTTATAATGTTTTCTATTTAATTTCATAAAAAGGTTTTAAATCTTATAAAATCATAACTAATTATTTATAAGGCAGAAAAATATGTATAATATATCAAAATGTTCAATAAAATGAGATCTACCTCCTAAAGCTATAATCATGCATTGTTAAGCAATTTTAATTATAAGAACAAACTAAACCGTCGTAGGTGATTCCGAGGTTTTCCTGTTTTAGGGTTTAGGCCTCTCGGACCCTGTTTAATATGATCAAGCATATTTTAGGGTTTCATTTAAGTACTATTTAACTTGTCATATCATCATCCTTGATTGAGCATTGCAATGATGCCATGTGTTGATTGTTTCCCTTTCTTTCTGGTGTTTGGTTCTTCCCGGTAGAATACGATACCGAGATCAACACCATCGAAGATCGAAGATCAATATTTGACCAACTGTAACCAAGTAAAGTATAAGTCTTTTGAAGATCTATTTATCTATTACCAATGGGCAAAGGAAAACATAGCCCCACCATTATACAATTCCATGCTTTCAAAGCATTTCAATTCTTTCCATGATGCATACGATTCTATTGTGGCCTTTTATTGATAGATAGAGTGTCCTATCTACTACATTACTCCCTTTGAGATTATATTACCCGATCCATTGATCCTAGCATAACTAGGTTTGGCTTTTGTTCACTGCTAGAGCTTATATGTGTGTCATGCTTAGTCATGCTTAGCTATTGGTGCTGCTTCATCCAAATGATGTATCAGATGTAGAGAATATGACCGGAGAACGAGGTATACTGATGAGGTGAGATCAATGGTAAAGGTTAAACATGCTTAGGCATGTATGGGAGGCCATAGTGGGATGTGGTTTTTTAGTCCCATGCTCGCCACCATTAGGAACCGAGTTCTTGCCTTTGGAACTGAGATGAGCGTACATCCACATGGGACTTAGGAACCCCTCGACTAACTAACTTGCCTAGTAGATTCTATGAGTCACATAGTTTAGGCGTTCAATCTGGCATATGTATAGAAAATGTTTTAAAAGATTTGGCGGGTGAAGGTGCATCATAACAGGTAGGTAAGCATAGACCGGATTGCTTGGGGTGGATATAGCCCCTGATAAACCAACCTCGCATCACATCTCTAGGGACAGGCTTCAGGATTTGACCCATTACGGTGGAACCAACTTAGGGCGTGACTCATGGTCAACCACCCTCTGCCGGCCTTCCAAGGAAGTGGGCTTATCTAGTGGCATTAAGAGAAGGTTGGTACGTGTGGATAATTTCTACACCCCTACAGGGTTAAATCTTTTTCAAAAGCCGTGTTCACGGTTATGAACGCTTGGTGACCAGATTTTAAGATCATCGAGAACATTAACCTAATCGTAAAACCTGGCAGATCAATGTGTGTTTAAGGATGCTTCCCCATGGGTATGTCTTGGAGATATGCCCAAGAGGCAATAATAAAGTGGTTATTATTATATCTTTATGTTTATGATAAATGTTTACATCCCATGCTATAATTGTATTAACCGGAAACATTAATACTTGTGTGTTTTGTAAACATAAAAGAGTCCCTAGTAAGCCTCTTGTTAAACTAGCTTGTTGATTAATGGATGATCATGGTTTCCTGATCATGGACATTGGATGTGATTAATAACAAGATCATATCATTAGGAGAATGATGTGATGGACACACACCCGTAGTAAGCATAGCATAAGATCAAGTCATTAAGTTCGTTTGCTATAAGCTTTAAAATACATAGTAACCTAATCCTTCGACCATGAGGTTATGTTAATCACCATCACCGGATGGGTACTTTGATGACATCAAACACTGCTTCGTAACTGGGTGGTCATAAAGGTGTCATTGGGTATTCTGAAAGTATGTGTTGAATCGCATGGACCAAGATTGGGATTTGTCCATCCATATGACGGATAGATATGCTCTGGGCCCTCTCGGTGGAATGTCATCTAATTAGCTTGCAAGCATGTGAATGGGTCACAAGGGATGACATAACATGGAACGAGTAAAGAGTACTTATCAGTAACGAGGTAGAACTAGGTATGGAGATACCGACGATCAAACCTCGGATAAGTAGAGTATCGCGTGACAAAGGGAATTGGTTTCGTATGTTAATGGTTCTATCGATCACGAAGTCATCGTTGAGTATGTGGGAGCCGTTATGGATCTCCAGATCCCGCTGATGGTTATTGATCGGAGAGGTGTCTCCATCATGTCTGCATATTCACGAACCGTAGGGTGACACACTTAAGGTTCGAAGTTGTTTTAAGTAGATATGGAATGTGCGTTGGAGACCGAATGTTGTTCGGAGTCTCGGATTGGATCCGGGACATCACGAGGAGCTTTGGAATTGTCCGGAGAATAAGATTCATATATTGGGGATCATTTTCTAAGTTAGGAAATGTTCCGGAGTATTTGTATGGGGATTCTAGAAGGTTTCGGAATGTTCCGGAAGGTTCTGGAAGATTTCTTGGAGTTTACTTGAAAACCAAGAAAGGATCAAGGAATCCTTGTGGGGTAAGACAAGGATTCGTGGGGGAGAAGGACTCTCCCCCCACCTCCTTGATCCGCCGGCCAAGGGAGAGGGGAGTCCTACCAGGACTCCACCTCCCCATGGCGCCTCCCTCCTTTAAATAGAGGGGTGGAGGCGCCACCCCCTGGCCCCTTCCACTCCAAGCCCTAGCCGCCTCTCTCCTCCTCCTTTTCTTCTGCTCAGGCTTAGGCGAAGCCCTGTAGAATTCTCTACTCCACCACCACCACCACCACGCCGTCGTGCTGCTGGGATTCCGTGGAGAAGATCTACTACATCCGCTGCTCGCTGGAACGAGGAGAGGAAGGTCTGCTTCGACTCCGCACGTGTGACCGACTGCGGAAGCGCTGCCGGAACATGGTGCCGGAAGGATCGTCCACTCGATCTTGAGATCGGCAAGTGATCGACTACATCAACCACGAGATCCAATCTCGTAACGCTTTCGGGTCTACAAGGGTTAGTACAGATCTATCTCGTTGCACATGTCTAATAGATTAGATCTTGGCTTTTATCTAGATTAGATCTGGGTTTTGTTCGTTCTTGTGGTAGAATTTTTTTGTTTTCCATGCTACGAGCCCAACAGTATGAGGGGGTGATCCTAGTTGACAGGTGATGATGATTTGGTGGATATCAAGATGATGATCAATACTTTGGAGATATCGCTCTCTTATCCTCTTTTAAAATATTCTGATTAGACGAGCTTCTACTCCCACTTGTTTTACAAACAAAGATGGCTTTATACAAAATAACCCCACCAGCCATAAGTCTTGCGGAGTACACCTTGTACTCACCTCTGCTTTGTTGATACTTTTTGTAGCCAAGTAATTGTTCCCCTGAAATATGTCCCGGCCAGCAGCCTAGAATCTATGGTGTAGGACGTCATCATTATGCTTCAGGTCTCTTAGGCCATTTGTTAAGTTTGCTATACTTAATAGCATAATTTTCCTTCCGTTGTCTGACCTTTGTGGTCAGTGACCTCTGCTTGTAATATGTTGGTTCTCTATTCAGTTATGATCTTTTAGTAATTTTTGTGTCGCGGGGTCACTGCTGTGTTACCAATTCTTCACTAGATATCCTCGATCTCTAGGTTAGGCTTATGGCAGACTAAGGTCTGGGATTTGTTTAAACCTGATCTTGGGGGTGTCATAGGTTTTTGGTATCAGCGCAGTATCGACCGTAGGAAAATCTTGCTGCTAGTCGATGTTGAGTCTAGTGCTTGTGAAAATCATTTCAAAGATAAAAAGTATTTATGAAAACTCTAGTATGTTTATTTTACTCCTTATCTGGTATTGCTCTAACTCTAGGTCATCTTATCTCGTGTTGACTTCGAAAAGTTTTGATATCTCTTCTAGTCTTTCAAATTTTAGGTGCTTTTTGGACATGTCGTTTCTGAACCAGTCGACCTAGTGTTGAGTTATCTAGAGTTGTGTGTGTTGTGTTCCTTGTTCCCCTTTGTTCTGCTTCAGCTGAGCGATTCCTTCCATCATAATATCTCTGTCTTATGGAACCTACAATATAATGTTCCACAGTGTTCTTTTCTAGGCTTCGAGGTTTCCTTTCGCCTCGTGTCCCTCCTTTTTATTTGTTTGGGTACTTTAGAAGTCGTTTATTCTTATGAAAGCTATCTCGTGATTACTATCTTGCAGTGTACGTTGTGTCACTCAAATAGTAGTTACTCTTTTCTTGGGTTTTATCTCAAGGACTTGAACCGAAAGTCCCGGATTGTGCTAGATTCTAGTGTTATGAGTCTTGTACATGAAGGTGGCCTTTAACTCAAGATCCAATTTGTTGACTCATGTTGTTAATGTTCAAGCATTACCTTAGGATGGCTAATTTTAAATATAGCCTTCAAGCTCGTGGTTTTTATCGTGAGTAAATTGTGACCACACAAGACTTCTCCTACCACTAGCAATGTCAGATGTTCTTTAATGAAACCAAATAGATCACGACAAGAGTGAGCTCCGTGAGTCTCTCATCTATACCCGTGAGTTTTCCACACCTCCCTTCTATGAATTGATTTTTGGAAGATTGTTAATCTATGCATCCACATCTTGGGATTCTATCTTGAGCATGTTTTTTCTCCCTTTGTTGTTCCCGATCATTGTCTGCCAGTTGGTAGCCAAGTAGTAAATGTGCGTAAGTGTCTTCTGATGCAAGATACTCTTGTGGTCACTCAAGACAAATCATTTCGAGATGTGAGGAGAAACAAACTCTAGCACCTCTTCATATCTAGGACTAAGGTCTGGGATTTGTTGAACCCTGATCCCGAGAATGTCACACCATAGGACTATATTATATACTAGTATTAGAATAGTAACATGAGTATACACACAATCGTAAATATATTTCAAAAAATACGTTCAGTGACTATAGGCGAGGATGATAGCTGGAGAGAGTAAAACCAAAATACTCCCTCCATCCAAAAAAAGATGTCGTGCATTTGTCTAAATTTAAATATATCTAGATAGTATTTAATATATAGATTTATTCAAATTTAAACAATTTGCGACATCATTTTTAGGATAGAGGTAGTACAATGATTCACATACCCCCTCCGGTCCAAATTAATTTACTTGGATTTATCTAAATTCGGATACATCTAGCACTAAAACATGTTCAGATACATCTGAATCTAGACAAATTCGATCCAATTAATTTGGACCAAGAGGTTACAATAAAATTCTTGTAGGAAAGCTAAAACAACGTTATTGTTTTGGAACAAAGGGAGGAGAGCATTGCTAGAGTTAGGGCATCTCCACCGGGTCGACCCAACCCGTCTCGGCGCGTTCGAATCCGTCCGCGCGGACGCGTGCGTCGTGCGCGGCGCCGCAGTGGCACGACCCATCCGTCGCGACGCGTCCGGCTCGACCCATCTGTGCATCTAATTTGCGTGACTGCTAGGTCGGCCCGGACCCGCACGGGTCGCGGGCGTGTCCTCCGCGCACGCTAGTGGCCCACCCGCCAGCGATAGATGCAATAGCGGCGCCGATTCAGATGCAACCACGGCACCGATTCAGACGCAAAGGCCACGTCAGCGATTCAGAGTCGATGGCAGAAGGCTGACCAGCGGCAGCCTGTGCCATCAATGGCGACGAGACGGTGCAATGGCTGACTGGACGCTTCAGTGTCGTCTCTTTGCCCTCCGACGTCGGGCCTTTTTTAACTGGTCGCCTGTAGTAAATTGCTATCACACCACACCATTTTCTCCCTCCTCTTTCTTTCCATTCTCCGCTACCCTGTAGCTAGCCATGGTCGGCGGCGAAGGATCTAGAGGAGGGTGTGCCTCCCGTAGATGTCGAGGGAGGCGCAGAGGACGCCATGCTCTCCCTCAACCCCGTTATCGCCCGACGAGGTCGACCCAGGCATCCAGTTCGCGGTGGCCATCCACTTTATGGACGCGCCTGGACGCGGCGGGAAACGCCTAGAAGAGGCGGAAAGAGACGGGGAAGAGGCGGAAAACGACTGGAAGAAAGCCGGCAGGCGGCGGGACGACGGGAACGAACTGGATATACACCGGCGCCGGTGTCGGTGACGGGCCTTTTCCAGGCGTAGACATTTGGGTCGCGCCGCTGGGCGTGGTCATCCGAACAGGCCGGACCGCTACCCGAAGTGACCGTGAGCCGACACAAACGGACAGAAACGGACCGTTTGATCGCGCGTTTGGATCGGTCCGGTAGAGATACCCTTAGCCGTCCTCGTGCACCGCAGGGGATCTTTTCTGGTAAAAAACTGCTGACAAGTGACATTTGTGATACATATTTTTTTAGCGTAAAGTCTGTGTACAGATGGGCCCAAATGGAAGGAGTATATTTTTTAGCGTAAAGTCTGTGTAGAGATGGGCCCACTGGGCCCACGCTTTGATTTCTAACCCATCTCTCCATCGTTTTAACTGTCTGATTTTCTATTTTTGCACGAATCGTTACTCTCTAATGATCGTATCATGTGATGATGCGAGGCACTACCTTGCCATCGCGACGACCCAAACATGTTCATGGTCGCCGTCGTCTTCGCCGACCCGCCATGTGCTCCGTGAGGCCGGAGACCGAGACCGAGACCGGGGGAGCGGTATGTACCAAGTCGTCTCCGTGCCGTGGCCGAGGTGCTTTTCCTGGCCCGGCCCTACCAACATCAGTTCTTACTGCTATCATAGACACGACGAACGTCCCCCCCACACCACCAAATCCACCCACCCACGCACTCACTCACTCACATTACATAAAAAAGAAGGTAGTGATCTAAACTAGTGTCAGAAGCATGTTTAGATACAAGGATCAACATTCGCTTTAGACGTGATTCAAAAAACAAAACATTTGCTTTAGACGCTTTTGGACCAAGCCGCGGGGAGGGAGCGGGGAGATTTGGTGGATGAACGTGAGGCGATGAACGTGACTACTTTGCGGTGTGAAAACTGGCGGGGGCGGATCAGATGCCGCATAGTTATATCGTAAAACAGAATATTACATTTTACGGTTTAGTTATTCAGCATCTGTTCCGTCCCGTCACGTGTACCACAAAATAAATTTTACGGCAAAACACACAATTCAGTGTATGAACTAGAAATAGAACATTAATTTTGCCATGGATTTTAGTAAATTGAGAGACACCATGATTGAACGGCGAGGTTTTCAGTCGAAGTAATTAAATCGACATAGCGAACGATTAAATGAAACCTTAATCGACGATCTTGCTTTCGCTGTCATCTTTCGCGTCGTTGTCCTCGGCCGCGGCGCTACCGTCCACCTCCGCGCCGTCGTCCTTGGCCACGGTGCCACCGCCCGCCTCCTCCGCGTCGTCCTCGGCCGCGACGCCACCGTCCTCCGGCTCCTCCGCCTCCTCCGCGTCGTCCTCGGCCGCGACGCCACCGTCCTCCGGCTCCTCCGCCTCCTCCGCGTCGCTTTCGCTGGGCGCGGTTCGCCTCCCTCAGGAAGTATTCCAGGAGCGCATCGTTGATGGCGGTGTTGATGGTGCGTCCAGGAACCACCTTGAATTGCACCCTCGCTTCGCGGTTGCGGTCGTCGGGTGGATCTCGTGACGGAGGGCATGGCAGACTTCGACGGTCTCATCGGGCACCCCAACTCCTACAACCAGGAGGGGCGCAACCAGTTCTAAGGCGTGTGGGGTCGTACCATCAAGTCTGTCATCGAGCACATCCGAAACGGCGGCGGTCGCCTAGAGATGTCGCCATCGCCACCACGAGATCCAACGTGAGCGCAACTATGTGCGGCCTAGTGGCTTCCAAGGGCCTCGACGACAACGTCTGCCTCCTCGTCATCCTCCGGCGTGCTTGCGCGCTCCTCCGACCGGTCCTCCCCACGCGCCTCATCCTACCTTGTACCCGTGAAGGAGGAGTTCACGTCGTCGGCGAGGCGCAACCCATCGCGGGGGATCGTCTTCCGCGAGCCGCACCAGCCGGAACTGGCCAGGAGTGGTTGCACCACTCCAAGCCAGAGCCGGAGGATACCGCAGGCAGCAAGTCCGCTCTGGCCACCCTCCTCCACAAGCAGTGGCTCCTGGCGAGCGCCCATGACCCCGAGGACTCGCCTAGCTATGGCTCGGCGTGGTTACAGACGGTGAACTCTCATGGTGGATGGGAGGGGACGATCGACCATGTGACCGAGCAGTCCATCCGCGAAGCTGGTCGGGGGTTCGTCGACCTAACGGACGACGACGACGACACTGGTCCCAGCGGTATCATCAAGGACGAGCCCACCGACGACGTAGGGCCAAGCGGCATCGTCAAGGACAGGTCGTTGGACTTGAGCGTCTTCGACCAGCACAACGGTTATCTCTATCCCGACGACCGTCACCGCCGCCACTAGATTAGTGTTTCATTGAATTTTCTTTGTTTTATTGAATTATGTTCGAACCTTGTAAAATATAATGAAATTTGAATGAAATTTTAAATTCTCGTTTGTATTCAACTTTAAAAAAATAAACACGCAACTAGGAACAGGCCACAAGTGACCGATCCAACGCTTTTGCCGGACATCATTTGGTGGATGCAACTGGAGGGTACTGTACGGGCGACTTTGATGTTCCAAGCCTTGCTCAAGTAAGCTACCGGGTGATTGTCCTGCATTAGTACCGCGCCAATCCCTGTATCGCAGGCGTCGGTTTCAACAGTAAACGGTTTACTGAAATTAGGCAAGGTGAGCACGGGCGTGCTGATCATAGCTAACTTGAGCTGATCAAATGCTTGTGTTGCTTTATCATTCCAGAGAAACCCCTTTTTAGTCAGCAGAGCAGTAAGTGGTCTGGCGATCAGTGCATAGTTCTTGACGAACTTAAGGTAGTAACCGGTCAATCCCAAAAAAAAACGCAGCTCTGTAACATTCGTTGGACGCGGCCATTTCTCCATTGCAGCTGTGTTCTCCGGATCTGTGGCAACGCCAGCATTAGAGATGATGTGTCCCATATATTTGATACTAGTTTGCGCAAATTCACACTTGGACCATTTCGCAAATAGTTGATTCTGACGCAGAGTGAGCAGAACTTGCCTAAGGTGTGTGAGATGCATCTGCCACGAACTGCTGTAAACCAAGATGTGGTCGAAAGGGCTCCGTCTATGTTGATTCCTAGAGATCCCAACGCCGTAGGACAGTACTTATTAGAGGACAAACTTCAGCACAATTCTTCGGGACCACCAAAGTGACTATTTGAATTTGTTAACCAATATATCATCTTTGGATATTTCGAAATAAATACCATTTTAAGGGTGTCGTACGATTGAAACGAATCAGGAAATCTCTGGGGATATGCAACAAGCCAACAAAAAATATATAACTCAAGCAAGCAATTTAAAGAATTTACACCGAACCACACCTTCTATGAATTTCGAAATCTATAACTCGCCTACTACTTCCCAATAGGGAAACTTTCCAAAGAGCTTATGTACTGTGAGCAAAATCTATCGCTGTGACAGAAAAGGTAAACAAGGATCCCATTCATCTTTACAAGTCACCGGCCTTATTAGCTGCAGTTTTGCTAGGCTTTGTCCTGGCAATGCTAACCAGATCACCAAAGAGTGAATCTTCAGGTCTTGCTGGTCGATTAGCCTGCTGGAGGGAAGAAGATGCAGGTGTGCCATAGAAACTGTTGTTTTGCATGGCAAGCCCATTCATTCTCTGAGAAAGCTCGTTTGCACTGGTATAGGCATATCCAGCGTTTGGAGCATAGCCATAACCTCCAGACTGCTGACCATAGCCATAACCAGCCATCTGGCCGCCATACATCTGCTGTTGGTAGAGATCCCCTGCCATCTGTTGGGGATACATGCCAGCTGATTGGTTGCCTTGCATTGGAGGATACATGCCCCCATACTGCGTGTTTGGCATGGATTGCGGATGTTGAGCCCCAGGTTGCTCCAGATATCCTGGTGGAAACTGCATCCCCCCTGGTTGTCCAGTCAGCAATGGTTGCGATGGTGAAACTTGCGCAGGCTGGCCTGCTTGAGCAGGTTGGGGTGGAACAATTTCTGCTTCCCACGGTGGTGGCGGGAGGTCACTGCTCTGATCATCTTGACCTGCAAAGCACAAAGTGCCTATGGCTCAGGACACAGGAAAAGCTACAACCATGTGTCGCAGAAAAACATAAAAATAACCTTCTGAAAAACAAATCTAGCAAAAAGTACCCACAAGAACTCTTGGACCAACTAGATATCAAACATAAATACTACTATAAGATAGCATATTACAAGGTCAAATTATATAAGATAGTGAAATACCATAGTTTGGCGCCTGCTGTGGTTGCATTGTTCCTTGAGCAAACTGGCCATTCCATGAACTTGCAGAGTTTAGGTCAGAACCTTGATCATAAGTTGCCATTGTATTTGAAGTCAGGCCATTAGAAAACGGAGAAGGCTGCTGTGATAGAACAGGATGCTGTGGAGCAGGATACGCTTGTGGTGCCGAGAGAATAGCATTTGAGTTTAATATTGGTGACGAAATGGCAGGGTTCTGGTTGTTATTGCTAACATTGCTTTGTGAAAACATGTCTACAAGATCTAAGGTATTGTGGCCTGAAGCTGAAGCTGCGGGAAGATTGCCAACAGGAACAAGTGCTTGTGAATTAGCAGGTTCTGGCTTGAAATAATCATCTCCACTAAGTAGGTCAATACTAGGGCCAACAGATGTTTCTCCAGGAGGCTTTGAAGTGCTAGATGATGGAGGCGCAGGAAGTGCTAATTGCTCAAACGGACTCATGTTACCGTCAGCTTCAGAAGACCTGACAGGTTCAGACGGTATATAAGAAAGTCAGCCAGAGCTTAATGCAGCATCTACTATTTTAATTATTTGAATACCGTTTCAAGAGTTACTGGACCCTCATAACTCAAGCATCATTTCAAGAAAATAACATGAGTTGATTATAAACAGGATGTTTGGTATTAGATAACACAACCTTCGAGGCGGCTCTTTTGTCCCCTCTGGCTTTGTTGGTGGAGAACTACTCGCAGGGACTTGTAGTTGTTTTGGCTTTTCTACCCGAACTGCTATGCCTGCAGCAATTGCATCATGCTTTGCTAGAACACGCTGCAAATCATCATTCAATGAAAGGCCCTGGCTTAGCAGCTCCTCGTCGCTGTGAAAATTAATGGATGGAATATTTAGAGAACCATATAACAATCTGTAGTCATATGAACACAACAGCCGGAACAGCAATTCAATCAGCAGTAGGAAGCCACAATGTGAAATCCAATTTATGGAAAAAGCAACCAACATACATGCGTTGAGTACCCCAATTTCAGCAAATAATGCATAGTTACATACACCACATATCAGTGCTGCCTACATAAATGGACTTCTATCAAACAGAAGAACACAAATAGAGTATCACATATAGATTTTGGACTATCACATAACTGATCTATGCTTAGAAAAGAAATATTCACTTAAAAGGGCATAACAAGTTAATGTACTTTCTTTCCATCATGTATTTATGTTTAAGGAGTCCAATGGCAGATTCATGAATTTTCAATATTACCGATCTGGACGCGCCACAAAGAATATAAGTTGCCGATTTTTTCTGTGAAGTGTAGAGATCAGGGTCAAGTAACAAAACTGTCTAGGGTGAAGTAACACACCATCCACCAATATTTTTTTAAGAATTAGTTCCAGCAGAAGCCGTTTAGGGAAGTGCTGAGTGAGTAAATGCAAGCTTACTGTGATTATTGCATCAAAATTGTTGTATACTGTGCTGTGTGTGCTAGTAGTAGCAGGTCCATGTATACTGGTTGTACAGTGAAGAAGAGTAGAGAAAATCAATAGTTTACAGTAATTTCCCAAGGAACTTCATGGTATCAGGCCAGTGCCGACAGAGGCTGTGTGTGCCTCGCAGGCAAACTACAGGTTGGGAGCAGAGCATCCAGCACAGAGGAAGTGAATTAATTTGAACCATGAAGCTTTGTGGACCAGAACCCCGATCAATCGGTGGGGATTCAGCTGCAGCTCCACTTGGATTGGCGGCTGGTGACTGGTGAGAGATTCTGGAGGGGGAGGACTTAGCCTGTATGCTTGTAGTAACCACCATTGCAAGAGCAACGATCCACAGTGCAGGGCAGAGGCTGGGGCTGGAAAGCCTCCATCCAGACATGGCTTTGAGTATGATATAGGCAACATGTGTTGTATGAATCACTCTCACCAGAGTACAAAACCTTCATCACTTCATTACAGTCTATAGTTGCCCCAACTGAGAGGAGAGCAGTGAAGCAAGATCCCAAGTTGCATATCAGAAGAGCTGGCATCCCTTGAGAAGAATAAGGTGTGGTAGCTTATATCACTTCAAAGGCAAAGGAAAGCAATTTGATCATCTGGACGTTGGTGGCTATTGTGATGCTGATTAGGCCTGATAGCAGATCAAAACCAAGATTTCGACTTTGTTGGAGGTAACATGGTATCTTGGGTGGGCAATAAACAGTTGGTGGTATCCAGATCTACTGCCAAAGCAGTCATGTCAATGCGATTGAGTGGGATACTGTGAAAGTTCTTCTCTCTGAGTTGATGCTATTGAGGAAAGGGTGCTGAAGCTTTGGTGTGACAGCAAGTCAATGATGAACGTTGCAGGCAACCCAGTGTAGCATGACCAGACAAAGGGTGTGGAGATATATCTTAGTTCATCAAAGGGTGGCTTTGATGAGGGAACCTTGAAGTCCAATCTTGAGGGCGAGTTTGGTATATTGAGCTATTGAGTGTTAGTACTCCCTCTGTTTCATAATATAAGATGTCTTAGCTTTGTGAAAGGAGTGTATCTAGACCTCTTTTAGTGTGTAGGTTCACTCCTAAAACATCTTATATTATGAAACGGAGGGAGTAGTAGACTAGCAGTAGGCCCATGAGGCCTGTATATGGTGATGTATGTACAGCGAAGAAGAGTAGAGAAAAATCATGAGATTCTGGAAATTTCCTCAAAAAACTTCAAAAACCTATCAATGGATAGCATTTGGCATAGATAATCACAGCCGCGCACATCCTATTGCTAGTTTTGTCGAAGAACGCAAAGATAAAGTTGGCAGACGAGCAATTTAGTGGGGTTATCAAAACTATTACTCCCTCCATTCCAAAATAAAACCACATCAAGTATTTTGGAACGGAGGGAGTAAGCCAGAAAAGTGCATATACTACATTTGTGCTATTTGATTCCTTGTAGTTTATATGCTGCTAGAAAATAAAAGCCATACATCACAGGAACTTACGAGGTTGTGTTGACAAGCTGTACCACTCTCTGCTTATGAGACCGACATTGGTCCACAAGGTCCACAATAACCTCCTGCTTTAAACCCTGCATGTTCATTAATGTTCAGCAATATATTGACTTGACATCCAAATCATATAACTAGAAAAAATATGATTATGGAATTCAATGTTAGGAGTTTATAGACTGTCTGAAACATGGCAGTATATGTTTTCATCAATTTTAAGTAATAGAAATCAACAAAGCAAAGGAGGATGGTGTGTCTTTTTCCTGCATTAATGTTCCACAACAAAATTGCTCATTTGATCATTTTATGAACCACAAATTGCTACAGCACGTGAGAAGGCAATCAACAGTGAAATACCTCTCTGTTTCCAGGATCAATAGCATTTAACATCTCCGAGAGAACATCCATCACGCCACGTGCATTCTGAATTTCTGTCGCACTGGTGAAAAAGTTTTGCAAAGTTGAAACTTACTTACAAGAGAGAAAACTTGAAGACTTCAAAAAAGTACACTGCTAATCATAATGATGATGAAACTGTGTGGTTACAGAATTTGAAAGAAAAGTAAAGGCAGTTGCAGTGCAGGTCACAAAGGATCAGCGTACAGGAAAGGTACACACATTCAAAGCTCTGGAAAAGGAAGCACTTCAGCATTTAAGGCCCCATATGTTTGTACCTCAGCCAAAACCGACACATAATAATATCTTAGGGTTCTGCTTGGTTATGCGTTACAAATCACAACTTTCATGCAATGATCTTAATCTACATTACTTATGAGCAACATTAATTCACGGCTGCATGGTGTATTAGGCTCTAAAAGGCAATGTACCTCAATGCAGGTATTTCTGACGCTGAAGATGATTCGGGTGCCTCCTGCCGATAGTCAGTATTACGTAAAGCAGGAGGAGGGTAGTTTTGTAGAGGTTGAGTCTGTGGTGGAGTATAGATTGGCACAGAACTCTCTGATCTTTGAGGAAATACAGCTCCAGCACGCTGATATATCAGAGAACAAAATCATAATTATTCCAGGGAAGTCTGATTTATCAAAAAGCAACATCATGATGAACACTAGATAAACACATATATTCATGTTTTTGATGCTTCACTCAAGAAGATGTTCATTTTCGTTATTGCTGGCTTATTGTTTTGTAGGATATTTTAGATGGTAAAACAGACGTTGCTAGCTTTTTGCTAACTAATGTTTGGATTACTCCGTTCGTACTTTTTGAAAGAACTACTACAGATGGTGAAAACTGTTGAAACTTGAAAGATAAACAAAATGTAAATACATGTGACGGGAATAATACCAGTAGCTCTTGATATGCAGCATAATATTGTGGATATCTCGCACGAGCACCACCAAAAGCTTCTTGCCAGGTGTCTATCAGACCGAGTATCTTCTCTTTAACATGATAATCAGGCTAAAAAACAAAAGAGAAATCAAAACTGAAATCTTATAAATTTAAATGGAAGGTCAAAAAACTATGCGGACAGACCTTTTTCTTAACTATCTTCGCCATTTCATGGAGTATATCCCTCTCAGCAACATGCATATGAACAAAATCTCCACAGTTTTTAATCAGCGTCTCCAGCAACTAAAAAAAAGAAAATGAAGTACTTCAGTGCAAGTTTTCTCAGTGTCATTGGTACCCATCCTCTTCAGTTCGATTGCATAACAAGTCAACACAATTTAACTAACAACAGTATGCTACAACAGATAAAGCGGTAAAAGACGACTGCAGTAAAGCTGTAAGGCTTATATTGTTTCAGCAAGGTTAAGGTTAAAGAAACTAAGAAATAAAAAGCTTATACACACAGCCAATTCTGTTCTCCCTCCTAAATTCTTCTATTTCCTGCCATGCCCATCTTTTACAAAGCTCTAAGGATTCACAGAAACAAGGTAAGAAACTTAGCAAGATTCTGTCACCTAGGTAACTTTTACGATCCGAAAGTCCAAACAAATTTGGCATTCGCAATGACCATCACACCCATCCCTTAGAATGCTATTAAAGCATGAAGTCATTTAACATATGATGAGGTTGCAGCTGCTGAACAGAGTGTCACGTGACTGATTCTCCAAGTTGTATTACTAATTTATTGCAAGCATTAGCAGTCTTACAATGCAGTCAGCATCTCATCACTCTAGCTGAGTCATAATTTAAGTTTTAGCCAACAAAACAAACAAAAATTACCTCTAACGCCATAATACTATGGAATCAACCTGGAGTAATTGATCAATTCATATGCAAGTAATACTAAAATATGTGAACTAAGCATCATCATCAAGATATGAATGTGGGTGCACAACAAAGAAGCAAAACAAGTATATTTGCTGATTAGTAGAAGAAAATTATTGCTAAAAGGAGCAAAACATACACATTTAATTTTTTTAACTGATACCAGAAAATAATCATAAGTTTCTAGCTACATGGAAAACTGGCAATTGATGGTTCGAATGTATACACCACATGTCAAGTAAGTTACAGAATGATACTTACAGTTAGTGCGAGAAGCTGGACCTTTGAGTTCTTGTTTCCAATCCGCTTCTTGATAGACTTCACTACATCTTTGGCTTGCCTATGTGCATCGTATAGAATATAAGAGAGTAAGTATTGCAAAGAACTGGCACACTGAAGTACTGAACTCAGATACTGTTTAGTGTAAGTTTCAGGTTGAAATCGTGACTTCTTTACAGCCTATTGCTTCGACACGGAGAACACCAATATTATCCTAACGACTTTCTTTCGATTAAGTATACTTACAGTGCAAGCTTCATCAACAGTTCAAGAGTTCCAGATCATCACGTTAATACTGAGTCAGAAACTAACAAGTAGTCCTCAATATCGTAGGCATAGTCACTACACAACACTCCTGATTATTGATTATTTGTTTTGTTCCCTCCATGTTCATTTTCTTATCTTTTTTCCAACACCATTGGTAACTGATATTGAACTTAGCCTGGTTGAACAAAATGTGACCTGTTTAGCATTGTTGTTAATTGGCACTTTGTCACATTTGCAAGTTCAAACACAAATTCCCATGACAGTCCAGCTAAGTAGGCATAGCGATTGGAAAGAGCTTATCATGGCATGTTTCCTTATCATGGCCACGATCCTCCTCGTTCATTAACTAGGAGCGGGTGCACAATGTCTATGTTATGGTGGTCAAAAAAGTGGAGCTGAAGGTCACAGGAGCACTATTAGCAACAAGAGGCACCTGTGTCAGAGCGCAGATTGTGAGGTCCTAAAGTATCAACCCTTGTGCATCAGGTTTCGAAACAATAGTCACAAGAAACTGGCAAATAAACAGTAGATTTAATGAATCGGAACCCAGGCATGCGCTCCTTAATAATTCTATTACTTCACCTAGTGATACTTCAAGTCTCATCACTCCATGTGTCCTACTCTTTCCCGTTAATTCAAGCTGATGAACAGAGTACTATACTACAGAAAATATACTGAACATCAGCTGAATTTCACAGGACCACAAAGACTGATCAATCGTTCCGGTCCGAAACCTCAGCCCAAGTATACCACAAGCGTACCCCAAAATCGTGACAAAACTAGCAGAGGACAGTCCCCGTCCAGTTGCGCACGGAACCTCTAGCCACGAGCACATCCCAGCCGATGTAGCAGTAAGGACGACGCCGTGAACAATCAAGGTAATAATTTAGAGAGCAGAGGGGAGGGCGAAGAGTGGCTCACGAGGGGTCGTGGTTGAGGATGTCGCAGATCTCGAGGTTGAGGGACCAGTCGGGCCCGATTAGAGACTCACTGGTCGCGCGATCGACCAGCACCGATTGCGGCATCGCGGCGAGCCGCTGGTCGGCGTCGACGGGGACGGGAAGGAAGAGCGGGCGCAAACCCTAGCAGAGCCTCGCTGTGTCCGTACCTTCGCGTTTGCTTGGCCTACCTGTCCGGTCGGTTGGACAAGGGAAGGAGGAAAATTCTCTCTATTTTGCAAATTCTGGATTGGGAATTTGAGTATTTTTTGGAAGAAACTTCCAAGAGAATTTTGGTTGGCGGCAGACAATAAAATTGCAACATATTCCTGCTCCCAATGCAACATATTCTTTTATTTCTCTTACGGTCTCGGATTAACTCTAAACGTGTCTACCCTTAAGTGTGACACTCTTACGATTCGGAAATGATTAGACATGATCGAGATCTCTCTCCGATCAATAACCAACAGTAGGATTTGGAAACCATGATGGACCCCATGCATTCCACGAATAATTTGATCACTTGGACCTTAAACGTCGAGTCTCATTCTCTTTTCGTTACGGTATCAGGTTTTCCCAAGATCCGATCTCCAGTATTGATATACATAGTTCGATCTTGTTACTGACAAACACATTTACTCATTTCTATGACATTACATCATCATGACCTAGTCACATGCTTGCAATCTTCATTGGTGTAATCTCATCGAGTGGGCCCAGCATATCTATCCTTCACTTGGATAGGCAAATCCCGATCTCGATGCATACGCCTCAATCTATCCCTTTGGAATAGTCAGTATACACATTGATGATCACCTGTTACAGTGTGACGGTTGTCAAAGCAGTCGTGGGTGATAGTGATTAAATATGATCTAATGCTTAGAGGAGTGAATTATTACGTTTTACTAGGTATCACAATGTTGAACTTTGTGACTAAATCACATTGCAATACTATGGTTGGGTGTGTGTCTGTCACATCATTCATCAAATGAAGTGACCATTTTGTCAACTAACATAAATAACCATTAGAAACCTCGATCATCCATTGCCCAACGAGCTAGTCTTCTAGAGAATACTAGGGACTTGGTTTGTTTATATACCACGTGTATTAATATTTTTGTTTAATACAGTTATAGCATGGTACAAAACTATTATGAACATATGAGATATATCAATAAAAATATCTTTATTATTGCCTCTAGGGCATATCTCCAATAGTCTGCCACTTACACTAGAATACAAATAAACTAGTTTACATTTGGTAGTAATCTAACATTAATAGCTTTCTAGTGTTGATCATGCTTTGCTCGTGGTGGAGGCTTTGTGAACGGTTCTGCGACATTTAGATCCATATGCACTTTGCAAATCCTAATGTTACCATCACTAACAAACTCTCTTATTATATGGTAACGCCAGAGAATGTTCTTGAACAGTGGAGTGGAACCTTTGATCCTTCGCGTTTGCAATGGCCCTTACGTTATCGCAGTAGATGCACATAGGGTCATGTATGCTCGGAAACACTCCAAGTTTGATAATGAACTTCCTTAACCAGACAACAACATTCGTCGCTTCTGAAGCAACAATGTACTCTGATTCCATTGTAGATTGAGCCATTGAGGATCTCTTCCCGCTCCTCCAACTGACTGCGCTGCCATTTACCAAAAACACATACCATGTTTGAGATTTCGAGGCATTTAAATCAGTACTAAAACTTGCATCCACGTAACCAGTTACGACAAGTTCTTCATCACGTCCTCCAAAGACAATAATCATATCCTTAGTTCTTTTCAAATACTTGAGGATATTCTTAACAGTTGTCCAATGAACCATCGCAGGGTTACTTTTGAAATGGCTCGTCAAACTAAGAGCTAGGGCCACATCCGGTCGAGTACCCAGCATGGAATACATGACAGAACCTATGGCTTAAGCATAGGGAGCGATTTTCATTGCTTCCTTATTGATGACTGCAAGAGCACATATCGATTGTAGCTAGTTTCGAAATAAGAGTATCGAACCCATACAGAGATATTTGGTTAAGTTCTTTATGCCCGTCGTCACTATCTACCAGAGGATACTTGTAAGGTGCCTTTGATTTCAAGTAGAAAGTGTTTGAAAGGTTTTGTGAAAGTGCAAGAAAGTAATAAAAGCAATAAAAGTAAACAAGTAGTGAAAGTGTTTGGAAACGGTGTTGGAACTCAATAAGGCTAAAGTGTTCTCGGGGCTGTAGGATACACCACTAGCATAAGGCAATTATTTGTGATTAGGATAATCTATTTATTATGTCATGACATGTGTGGAGAGAGCTCAATAATAAGATGTTCACCACAAGACTCGTGAGTAGTCGCTTCTTGAATCAGGTATTGAGGTCATCTATAAATAACCACTGCGATGCCTGAGAGCAATAACTCGTACAGGCCACCACAATTAAGGGTTTCCCCATGGATATCATAATAAGCTTAGTGAGTCCCTCTTAATACCCCCTTTTGACCGTGTAGATTATAAGCCAATGCCTACTGTCACCACTTTGCACTTGAAATACTCTCATAGACGTCCAAAAGGGTAGCTTCCTCTCTTATTTAGTCCCGGAGGCAAGTGATATGTGGCTGACTTCACATATCATCTAAAGAGAGAGATCTAACACGATATCATAGATTAATGGATCATAGATAAAAGTAATAGATCATATTTATTTCATTTCATAATAAAGCTAAGGTTTCTCTATCTCCCCAATAACAAGGGAACTACTCACATATGGAAGCAATCAACAACATCATCATATTCATATGGATGGGTAAAAGCATAAAGATAGATCTAATAGAAACCACAATTGTATTGGGAATTACATCAAGATCTAATGTATGAAGAGGGGAATAGTAATGGTGACGGAGATGTAGTGGTTGGTGAAAAGGGGGTCATGTGATGTCCTCCGATGATCCATGAAGCAGCAAGGATTCACCCTTTCCTACTTCCTTCTCCAGATCCCTCCCTAGTGTGGTGTTTTGAGGCTGAAAGTTTCTGTGAATGTCGGATCTGAGTTTCGTCTTTGTGAGGTGAGAGTATTTGACGAGGCGGACGAGCTGATAGGTGGTACGGGCGGACAGTACGGGCAAGCTCTGCACGTACCAATGTTCATTAAACCCTTTGTACCAATGGTCGTTAAAATCATTTAAATGACATTTATCACTTAGAAATATCATATTGCTGCATAACATGATAGTCCCAATTGATATATTCATGAAAGACTTAATTGTTTGGGATCATATTGGAACAAGGACAAAAAGATGCGCGTGAGTGTAGTAAAATACCAAAAATCCTACTCTACTTGTGCAAAAACATAAGGTAATTATGCTTTAAAATGGACTCGTCAACTTCTCCAAACTAGACTCTTGCTCGTTCCTGAGCAAGATGGTGGCTCATGAATAAGGTCATCATGTTCATGAGGCACGAGTCGTTACAATAAATAAGACAATTTGAATCATAATTACAATATCAGCTATAGAACTGCATTGTGAGTTATATCATACTCTCACACATCACATGACTTAGAGGCTTTTACACCTTTTGTATCAATAGTTTATAAAAAGTTTGAAGATTATGCATATTATAAAATCATTAAGTTCAATTATATGAGCACTTGATGGAGTAATGAATAATTCATGATCATTGCTTGAGTACCTTTTATCAACTTGCACTTTTTCCTTTTATCAAAATTCTTTGATAGCAGTGCCTTTTTATTTTTGCTTAACAATATAATTGGATCATGTTAATACTCTTTATGGCTCTTGATGGTTCAAACGAATGACTATAACATGCTATCAAGATTTCCTTCTCATAACTTATCAATACTTTGTTGGTGTGGGAGACCCTAAAGTCATAACAGTGGTACAAGTATCATAGAACTCATCATAATTCATACATATAATACAATAGTCATAAATCAAAATATTTTCAAATATCAAAAAGTCTCAAAATCTCATCAGATATAAATCTTTCCTTAGACCAAAGGAAGTTGATAATGTAGCTAATACCAATACGGGAATTTTGAAACTAACAAGCGTGTAGGATAGTAAACATGCTAAACACGAGGAAGTATATTACAAGGCATAAATAGATCCCCCAAGCTTAGAATCAAGCCGGAAAAGATCACATGACTCCTTGTGAGTACCTATTCCTTCTTTGGAGTAAAGAAATCATCATCCTCTTCCTCTTCTTCGCTTTGAGACTGCAAGCATGGGCAATACACGCAAAACGAGTGGATAATCCCATCATACTAGCATGTTGCTCTTAAATTATCTTGTAGAGCAGCTTCCTATCATCAGCCATCTCGGTAATAATCTTAGTTAGGAATTGGACCCTACCATCGATGTCATCAACCTTTTTTCTCAAGGTCTTTACCCATCAACTAGTAGGAATCAATCCCTTCATCGATGGTCTCAACACATGCTTTGGAAATCTTTTCGAGGCTTAGGATCTTCTCACTAATCTCATCTTGTTTCCCTTCCTTCTGGGTCGAGGAACTAGGACAAGATTTAGGAGAGGATCTGTGAAGGTTATACCTATAAGGATTCGGTGGGTACTCTTCCGTGTTCTTCCTTTGCTCCACACGTCTTGGCATCTTCAACTTATGTGGGAACATGACCTCCTAATTGGGAAGTGGCACCACTTGAGTAGATTCCAGGGTTGAAGAGGACGAGGGATCCCTTTCGAGTCCCCTCCTCTTGTGTTTTGTCAAAGATATGTCCTCCTTCTTCGTCCAGATCCTCTTGATGTGAAAGGATGCATAACTCTTGAACGATCAAGTGACATCTGATGCATGAGGATAAATTGGAAAAAGGTAGGTGGAGGACAAACCCTAGATTCAAGAGGCACAAGAAAAAGTAAGGAAGAAGGAAAACAAAAAGGAAAAACAAATCAAGAAAAAGGGCAGCACCAGTCGGTTCCGGTTGTTAGTACGAGTGGGATATTCCCATACCGTGCGTCCGTACTAGCTGCTATCGACCTCTTCCAAGACGGTAAGGTTTTTTTAAAGATAGAAAACAAAACAAAAGAGCGATGGGACGAAGTGTACAGAGAGTTTAACAACATATCGTACGGTGGGAGGTGATCGTCCGGCCTGGTTGTACCGACTCTTAGGAAACCAAATAAAAATCGAAAGTGGTAATGAGCTTTTAACAACCTGCGGTACGGGCTAACCCGACCATACAATCCGCCCGTACCGAGTCAGAAAATGGCTCAGTTCGATCAGGAGAACCGGAGGAGAAAGAAGAAAATAGACAGCAAGATATAAAAGGTCTCAAGAAAGCAAAAGGTGATATAAAATAGATCAATAAGTGCCTCATTCATCATACTGTTGTTTGATGTATTCCTCAGACATTATTAAAGAGATCAATTCCACCGTGTCTAGCTCTCCAACACGGTAGTGCTTTAAGCATTGCCCGTTAACAATGCAAGATGAAGAAGGGACATTGCTTTTCAATTTCACCATCCCTGAAGGATATGCTTCGTCCACTTCATATAGATCTTCCCACCTGGATCTCAATTTTCCTGCAAATATCTTTATCCGAGAATTGTAGAGCAAAACTTATCTCCAGATTTAAATTCTTTAATTTCTATCTTTCTATCATGCCATTTTTTATTTTTCTTTAAATATTTTAGCATTTTCATAGGCTTCGTCTCTAAGTTCATCTAAGGCATGAATGTCCAAGAGACGTTTATCTCATGCGGTCTTAAAGTCAAAGTTTAGAGTTTTAATAGCCTAGTAGGCTTTATGCTCTAATTCCAAAGGAAGATGGCAAGATTAACCGTAGACCATCTTATTTGTAGTCATTCCCATAGGATTTTTGTATGCGTGCAATATGCCCATAAAATGTCGTTCAGCTTCATAGCCCAATCCTTTCTTGATTTCCATACCATATTCTAGAGTATAACTTTAATCTCCCAATTCGGAAGATCAACTTTCCCACTTGTTTGTAGGTGGTAAGGTGAGGGGACTCGATGTTCGACTCCATATTTATGAAGAATCTTAATGAAAGTACCTTTCATAAAATGAGTTCCACCATTGATAATGAAAAATAGAGGAACTCCAAACCTGGGAAAAATAATATCTTTGATCATCTTGATAGAAGTGTTTGCATCTGCATGAGAGGTGGGTATGGCTTCAACCCATTAGTAACATAGTCAACAACAACAAGACTATGAGTGTAACCATTAGAGATAGTAAAAGGGCCCATGAAATCAATCCTCAAACATCAAATGGTTCTATTATAAGGTTATAATTCATGGGCATCTCATGTATATTCCCTATGTTTCTCATACGTTGGCAAGCGTCACAGTTCCTAACATAACTATGAGCATCTTTAAACAAGGTAGGCCAATAGAATCCTGATTGCAGAACTTTAGCAGTCGTATGATCGCCAACATGGTGTCCCTGATGACTGCAAGTGCACAGATCCATTGTAGCTAGTTTCGAAATAAGAGTATCGAACCCACAGAGAGCTATTTGGTTAAGGTCTTTGTGCCCCTCGTCACTGTCTACCAAAGGATACTTGTAATCCGCCTTTGATTTCAAGTAAAGGGTGTGTGAAAGGTTTTTTGTTGAATGCAGAAAAATAATTAAAATAAGTAAAATAAAGCAAGTAACAAAAGCATTTGGAAAAGTGGTTGAACTCAATAAGGCTAAAGTGTTATCGAGGATGCAAGATACACCACTAGAATGTTGTAATTAATCATAATTAGGCTAACCTATTTCTTGTGTCATGACATGTGTGGAGAGAGCTCCATAATAAGATGTTCACTACAAGGCTCGTAGGCAGTCACTTTGTTGAGCCAAGAATAAGGTCATCTCTATCTGAGAGAAGTCACCCATATAGACCACCAAAATTAAGGATCTCCCCATGGATATCATAATTAGCTTAGAGAATCTCTCTTTATTCCTTCTCTGATTCGCTCTGGCACACTTCCAAACACGTCCAAAGGATTTTACCCTCTTCTTTAGTCCTAAAGGAAAATGATATGTGGACGACTACACGTACCATTTAAATAGAGTGATCAAACACATATCATACAAACATCATAGACCAATAAGTCAATGGACACAAGTATAGATCATCTTTATTTCAATGCACAATAGTGCTAGGGTTTCTCAATCTCCCTAAGAACGAGGGAAACTACTCACACATGGAAGCAATCAACAGAATCATCATAATCAAATGGATGGATAAAAGTATGGGGATAAATCTAGTACAAATCACAATTCAATCTGGAATTGCAACAAGATCTAATGAATGAAAGATGGGGGTAGTAGTGGTGATGGTGATGTAGTGGTTGATGATGAAGGGGATGATGCGATGTCCTCCAATGATCCGTGAAGCAGCAGGGATTTACCCTTCTCCGAATTTATCCTCCAGATATCTTTCTAGTGTGGTTTTTTGTGGCTCAAGGTTGTTGTGAATGTCGGATATGTGATCCATGTTCGCCAGGAAAAAGTATTTGACGAGGCCGTCGTGCTGCCATGTGGTACGGGAGGGCTCCGCCCGTACCACTGGTCATTAACACTTTAATAGCCTTCCTTCACATTTGTATTCTCCCAGGTGCGAAGGTAAATCAATTAAATGACTTTTATCACTTAAAAATATCATGTTACAACATAATATGATAGTTCCAATTGATATGTTAATAAGAGACTTAGTAATTCGGGATCTTGTTGAAATAAGGACAAAAGGTGCGTGCAAATGCAGTAAAATACTAAAAAACCTATTATACTTATGCAAAAACAAAAGATAAATATGCTTCAATTTTGGACTCATCAGTCCCCCATAAGTACTATCATGACAGGCTTTTAAGATAGCCCTCATTTCATGATCGGGCACATACTTCATAATCATCCCATCAAGCCAGTGCCTATATAAATAAGGATCATCCCAAAAGTAATATTTCAAATCATTGAAAATTTTCTTCCTCTGATTATAATTCATTCCCTTTGGTAGAAACTTACCTACAAGAAAATTAGCATAATATGCAAACCAAGGGTCACACGATTCTACTATGGCAAGATATTCACTAGGAATGGATCTTCTCCTTCCATGCGTGATAGATGATCAACAACGGGGTTATCTTTACCTCTTCTCTCAACTATTTACAGGGCATACTCTTGTAATAATAGGACCCACTTAATCAAACGATGCTTTGCATCTTTCTTGGCCAAGACATGTCTTAAAGCCTAATGATCGGTATGAACTATTATTTAGAGTTTATAATGTAGTGTCTAAACTTATCGCAAGAAAAAACAACAGCTAGAAATTCTTTTTAGTTTTTGCATAATTCTTCTGATCTTCATCAAATACTCGACTAGCATACTGAATAACATTTAGGTTTATGCCTTCCATTTGTCCAAGAACAGCCCCAATAGCATAGTCACTAGAGTCACACTTAATTTCGAATGATTCATCCCAGTTTGGTAGTTGGATAGTAGGTGCGGAAACTAGAGCCTTTTTTATTGATCAAAAGAAGCGACAATTTTTTTGTCAAAAGCAAAAGAAATATCTTTATTTAGTAGGTAATTCAATGGTGTAGCTACTTTAGCAAAATCCTTAATAAAACTTCGATAAGAACCCACATGCCAAAGAAAGTTCTTCACCCCTTTTATATCTTGCTATCATGGTGGTGTCACGCCAGATGCCATGGGTAGGCTAAAGATGGGGCCTATGGACACTAGTGGTATCCGAGGAGGGATAGTGCGGTGGATCCGCACACGAAGATTACACACTCTCAACACACAATGTACCCAGGTTCGAGGCTCTCCTATGGAGATAAAACCTCTACTCCTGCTTTAGATCTTATATTACGATCTCTAGACTAATACAAGTGCTCCTTGAGTTGTATCGAGAGGAAGAAGATGAAGTGCTTCTGCCTATCTTCTCCTCTAGGGCTTACGCGTATTACTAATGAATCGATCGACCGCCCCCTCATTAGAGGCCCTGGATCACCTTATAAAGGGGTGGCCAGGTTACAACTAGGGCATACGTGGCCTAGATATTTCCTAGAGTTGCTTGTCCCAAAATAGTAGTTCGGCGCCCTCCTTTCCTCTGTCGCCAACCTCTACATAGCAATGACCTAGAGTCCACACTATCTGACGGTTGGGTGTCAAACACTGTCACACCCGTGAACCACTACTCAGACCTTGTTCCAGATGCCCTTGTATCTAGCGCTTGTCTCCCAGGAAACCCGGAAGAGAGAGAAAAGCATTGACCTTGGGGCTGGCTCACTCCTTCCTGAGCACGCCAACCCCTGACTCGGTCATGTCCGGATGAATCTGTCTAGACGGTACATGTACATAGAAAGCAAAGTAGGTGTCGTGCCGACATACGATATATGTTAGCCAGGTCTTGTCGGGCCAATCCGGCCTTGGGTAACCCGGTCGTAACTCGGTCGACCCTTATATACCTCGGCCAGCTTATTCCTTAGCTGATTTATACCTCGGTGGACTATGTCCTTATATGTTAGCTTGACCCTACCTGGGGTCATCCCCCAACATTAGTCCCCAAAGCTGGTAGGGTCTTAGCAGCTTTAGCTGAAAAGGCCACAACTGGTTCAACTTATCCGGATCTTTGTCTGTATTACCAAAATATTTATATGTCAGACCTTACCAATTGTAACTCGGCTGCACCACTTGGTGTCTCGCTTTGCATCATTGACCCTTCCTGGATCTACCTGAGTCATTCCTCATTGGCCGAGTCATATTCTCACATCCGGGATATTTCCCTTAGATGCATAGCTTCTCTCGTACTCCTTTTATCCTATGTGTACATCAATCATTGCCCTTTGACTCATTTTAAGGGCAATGACAACATTTACTGCCACACCACGTCAGTTATCACTGCACCCCCATCACATCGTGGCATGGATCCTCGAATACCACTAAGGCCAAACATGCAGTTACGCCTCTAGGCTGTGTAACCGTGTGTGTGGCACGTTCCTGTTGGAAATATGCCCTACACACAAATAATAATATGGATTATTATCATATTCATAAAGTTTATGATTAAGTTTTATATCATGCTATAACTGTATTGAAAGGAAACGTCAATACACATGTGACATATAAACAACCAGGAGTTCTCGGTGAAGCTCTAGTCACTGGTTCATTGGTCAACAGATGATCAAGGTTTCGTGATCATGTGGCATTTATACCAGTTGACAATGGAGTCACCTCATTGCGATAATGGGATGATGAGCTATACCCAACCTAAGCATCATGACTCGATCATGTCACGAAGTTCAAGTTACGATGATTAGAAAATACCTAGTGTCCTATTTCTTAGACCGTGAGACCATATCAATCACTGTTACCAGAAGATACTCAGATAGCATCAAACGTCATCTGATGACATGGTGATTATAAAGGTGTGCTCAGGTATTCGGAGGAATAGTTGAGGTATTATGTGTCAAGAGCCAAATTTTTCCATCGGCATGACAGAGGAGATACTCGAGGGCCCACTTGGAGAAGTTATATCCAATAGTTGTGCAGCGTGTGATTTGATCACATGGATATCACTTGTCAGAGCGAGTCAAATATCATTTGTTGGTAATGAGATTGAACACGTTCCGAGATCTTGGACAATGCAAGTATTGAGAGACAAAAGGAATATGACACAACATTCATGGTTCAGCGACGAAAGATTCATAGAATGCACAGGGGTCAACATGGCCATCCAGGTCCCTCTGATGATCATTGGTACGGGAAGGTCCCGACCATGTATGGAGTGTTCCTGAACCATGGGGTATCACGCTTAAGGGCTTGATGATGCCCAGAGAATGTTTTGGTGTCGGCAGAATCACCGAAGAAAAGAGAGAGAGAGAGAAAATCGGAAGGGTCTCGGTAAGACCGAAGAATGTCCGGAGAGGGGTGGAAGGAGTTCCATATCCACGGGGATTGAATAAGATGTAAGTGAATGTTGAATATTGATTTAATCATTCATTTATATTTATTCAATAAAATAAAAAGAATTAAAATGGTCAAAATACCTAATTGGACCAAAATCCCTAGGAAAAGGGCCCATGAGGGAAAGACCAAAGGGAGGAAGGAGGAAGGGTGGCTAGGCCTTGGGCACCCCGCGCTGGGCCCACTAGGGCCTTGGCTGGCCGGCCAAGCCCCCTATCCCCTCTCCTTTGTTTAGTCCCACGTGGCTAAGGCAATTGCCTTGTGGGGGGTTTTCCCCTATATAAAGAGAGGTATTTTGACAAATTAAATACACAATAATCAATAAAAGTTTTTCTCTCTTTTGGGGAGACCTCCAGTTGATTATTTATCACTCTAGTGATCGTGGTCCCAAGTCCGGATCACGTGAGCAGGAGTCTTCTTCACCGCGGAGCACCGTCGCGCTACTGGATTCGAATCCAGAAGCTCCACTTCCACAACTGCTACCGGATCGGAGGAGCGGAATTCATCGCTAGGTGTAACTCCCTCGGAGGTGCAACACTTGGGGCACTAGAAGTCGTTGGAGCCACAGGAGCCGCCAGGACTTCAACACGACCTCGAGGTTGGGTTCGGTTCGTCTACATCAACCACGCTCTCCCGAGCGTTGACAACACTTTCCAGTCTTCAAGGGTAAGTTCACAAAAATCCCCTCCCATTACTGCATTACTAATAGATAGGTCCTGGCATTAGGGTTATTGGCGTAGGGAAAATTTATTGCTTTCATGCGCGAACCCCTACGGTGGTATCAGAGACAGATCTATGCATAGTATTGCTAGTAGGGATTTCTATTTTCGTGCCCCTGGTTCGTTAGTTGTACTCAGTTTTCCCCAGCCGCTTAGTTTTTCCTCACTTTTCCCCTCCTTCCATTCTGAAACCCTCACATGCGCTCGGACGGGTGGATTCCTTCAGGTCAAAGGCTTGATCGTTACATCCTGACAGGTGGGACCGCATTGGGTAGGTCCTGTGTTGAGCGTTACGTTACGTCGCCTCGACCGTTACATGCTGATAGGTGGGGCTGTGTTGGGACGGGGCCTGCGTATGTGGTGAAGGGTGGGGCCGTGTTGGGACGGGTCTTGCATACGTGGTGAAGGGTGGGGCCGCATGGAGACACGTCGGACCGGCTATTCTTGCTCCGAGCCTAGAACAGCTCCCACACCGCCCCTCCCCTCCACTCTCCCGCCGTCGTGCCCTCCTACCTGAGTGCCCCTCCTACCTTATGTCATCCTCGGCCCCGAGCCTCCCCCCTAGCCGTGGCGCCCACTCCGGCTCCGCTTCCTCCCCAGCTAGATCTACCCCTTTCGTGGAACAGTATGCGACGCTGGCGGGTGTATCGATCCTCCCCGTCGAGCGCAGAGAAGATTGGGTGGAATCGGAGGGATCTAACGCATGGATTCCATCTTTTCCCTTTGTGGATTGATTATAGGTAGTAATTGAGCACGAATCACCGGTGCTCAGCTAACTTCCTTGCTTTTCGAATAGGATTGATCCAGCGCTGGCATTTAGATTGGCGGTTAAACTAGATACTAGCGTAATTCGTGGTTGTGAACGGTATCTCTCTGGATTTTACTTCCCAGCGGTGGTTGCAACCTCCATAACTCTCAGAAATTTGAAAGATAAAATATATTCTAGATTCCCCTGGAGCAATGGCGATTCAGTTGATTTGCAATATTTGAGAAAAGATTGCTCCCACTAACTAGCGAAGCTGATCTAGTAATGCTTTTCTCTTTGAATGCTGTCGAGCATTTTGGTCAAATTCGTCTTCATGTGCAACCTAAAGTTGAACACACGGGAAAGAGGGTTAAAGCATCAGCTGGTGGTCAGGCGTCACTAGATTATGAGGATGAGTTGATGTTTCCCGAATTGGTAGATAGATTCAGCAAATAGGCACGAGAGGATCAATACACGGAGGAATTGGCCCACGATGCCAGATTTGATGACACTAATGAAGAAGAGAACAAGGAGAACAATGATTGTCTCGTTTTAGCCGAGTATGATGGTGAGGACTTGCCAGTAATTGAGTGGGACAATAATGATCCTAAGATTTCAGAAGGCATCCTATTTGAAACGATGTGGGACTGTCGTAATGCCCTTACTACATATTGCATCTGCACCAATAATGATTATGTTGTTATTAAGTGTGAGCCAACAAGGTTCATAGTGAAGTGCCCATACAAGAGGTGTAGGTGGAGGATGCACGCATCCACTATGCTCAGGAGCAGTTTGGTTCAGGTATTACAGCCAGTTGTGTATTTTAGATCATTGTGTAGAATTTGTTAACTGTACCTGACATTTTCATTATGTTTTAGATAAAAGGTAACCAATTCGAACATTCTTGTCCACCTCAAGGGGGACAACCAAAGGACAAAACAAAACTAGCAAAGACTAGGTGGTTGGCAAATGCAATCATGGATTGGATGAGAGCGAACCCATCACTTGGTGTAACAGTGCTCATAAAAAAGTTTCTGAAAAGTTTAATATTACAGTACCTTACATGAGGATGTTCTATGCAAAGGAAATGGCTCTTGATAGGATCAATGGTCCATGGAATGAAAGTTTTCAGTTGCTTTACAGCTTCAAAGCTGAAGTTGAGATGGCTAGTCCAGGTAGTGTTGTACAGATAGACAGGCATACAGTTCAGTACAAAATAAGGGGGAAGACAATGGAGAAGGAGTGCTTTAGAAGGGATTTTGTTTGTTTTAAAGCTTGCTGGCAAGGGTTTCTAGATGGTTGTAGGCCTTGGCCGTGGATGCAACCGTTCTTCATGGCAGATTTAAAGGACAACTAGTAGCTGCTACTGCAGTTGATGGCTACAATTGGATGTTCCTTGTTGCTTTTGTAGTTTTGGAGATTGAGTCAGAATAAAGTTGGACTTGGTTTCTGGAGAATTTGCGCGACCTTATAGGTCATCCACCAGGACTTACTATCCACACGGACGCTTGCAAAGGTTTGGAGAAAGCTATAGAAGCAGTATTTCCCGGAGTGGAGCATAGGGAATGTATGCAACACTTAGTGCATAATTTTACAAAGAAATTCAAGGGTAAAGTTTATACTAACAACCTATGGCTAGCTTCATACACATGCAGTTTGAGGAAGCATCTGTATCATTTGGAAGTGTTGTATAAACAAAAACCTGCGGTGAAGGAGCACTTGGATGCAAATCATGGAATGGTGTGGTCAAGAAGCCAATTCAATGAAATTTGCAAGGTAGACTATGTGACAAGTAACCTTATAGAGAGTTTCAATGCAAAGGTCAAGTTATTGAAAGGGCTTATGCTGTGGCAAATATTTGATAAGATTAGGTAGATGATCATGGTAAAGATCGATTTGTGTCAAAGAATTGCATCAACAGTATATGCTGACCATCTCATTCACCCATCTTTGATTAAGGCATTGCATGCCAGGGCAAAACAATTGAATATGAAATGCGTTAGAAAAGGAATAGAGGCTGAGGTAACGTACACTGACAGTAAAGATAGGCAATGGAGGTATCTAGTGAGTTTGGCTGACATGACATGCCATTATAGGCAATGGCAACTCCGTGGGAAACCCTGCATACATGCATTGTTTTTCATTGGTGTTCTAGGAGGTGAAGAGGGTGAAGTTGATCAGTATGTGTCGAAGTATTTCTCCATTGCCAAATTTAGGGCAGCATATGCTCAGAATGTTCCGACCTTTTAGGGAAAATACCAATGGATGGAAGTGGCTTCAAGCTATACCCTCTAGTTTTTATTAGACCAGCAGGTAGGCCAAGCAAGAATAGGATGAGAGATAGTGCAGAGGGTGGTGCACCAACTCGATGACATAAGTGCAAACATTGTGGGATCCTAGGGCACATTGCTAGGCTTTGTAAAAATACAGTGGACCCAGCTTATGGAATGGATGATCAGGCGGGAGCAGCGAATGCAGATGAGAATGATGTATCTGAACAAGAGGAGAATGAAGCAACGAATACATTGCAGATTGAACCAATGGATCGAGAGGAGATTGAACCAAATGCAAGGGAGATTGAACCAGATGCAGGGAGATTGAACCAGATGCAAGGGCGATTGAACCAATGTATCGAGAGGAGATTGAACCAAATGAAGGGGAGATTGCACCAAATGCATGGGAGATTGAAGCAATTTATTCATTGGAAGCAGAGTTCAAAAGTAAAGAATTACACAAGAGGATATTGAAGAAATGATGCCAATGTGTTTTGAACCATATGAACCAATGAATCGAAACGTGGTTGGACCAATTGTACGATGGACTGAAGCACTTGATTCATTTGATGCAGAGAAAAAGAATAAATGGACCAAACAGAAGAAGCTGATGGTGGACTCCGAGAATATTCCAGCCAGGATCACCTGGAGCAAGGTGGTGAATTCTGAGAATATTCCAGCAAAAAACACTAGGAGCAAGAAAAAAATGAATTTGAATTATTAATTTGAATTTGTATGATGAATTTGAACTACTGTCAATGTTTGTATTGAATTTGAACTACTATCAATGTTTGTGACGCTTCCAAGTTTGTATGTTGGATAACCCTATAACGTACGTGTTATTGCAAGTTTCTATTGTCATGCACCTAGTTCCTTAGCACTGCTCAGTTTTACCCTCGACATGTGGTCAACACATGGGGTTTAGCTAGTTCATGGCTTAAACCATAGCAAATGTTGACCAATTGATCCAAAATTTGGAACACTTGTCTATCCTAGGTTGATTTACCATATGAAATTGGAAATTTTGGATTTACTTGTAATCAGCCACATTTTTCTTTTTTCTAAGCAATTAAATTCAAATAAATGGTTTTAGGGTTAGTTTAATTCAAAAAAAGAAGTCAAAACATAGTGCAACCTTCGCATGGAGTCTTGTTATGTTAAATAAAACCTAACATGAATAATAAAGGAAAAGGAAATAAAGAGAAATGGACTTCTCCCCTAAACCACTTCTTGGAATGAGCTACTAGCTATAAGATGTGATGTCTACGCACGTCTATTCTTGTAGACAGTTGTAGCCTCCAAGTGCAGAGGTTTGTAGAACAGCAACAAGTTTTCCCTTAAGTGGATCACCCAAGGTTTATCGAACTCAGGGAGGAAGTGGTCAAAGGTATTCCCTCTCAAGCAACCCTGCAATCAAGATACAAGAAGTCTCTTGTGTCCCCAACACACCCAATACACTTGTCAGGTGTATAGGTGCACTAGTTCGGCGAAGAGATAGTGAAATACAAGTGGTATGGATAATTATAAGTGGTAATGGTGATAGAAAATAGCTTGATGACCTAGATAAGACTAAAGGCAAACTGAAATAAAGATAGAAGCAAGCAAACATGTAACATATCTAGTAGCAAACGGTGTTTCAGTGCTTAGAAACAAGGCCTAGGGATCATACTTTCACTAGTGAACACTCTCATATAAATATCTTCTCTTTATCATACTACTCTTAACTACTCTCCGGTTGGACACTCTAATCGATGGTAGGGCTATAACAGCACACCTCAAGTTCATCTCTCCCATCTAGAAACCCCACAATGTCACCTTGAGCACTAGATGAGTTGTACAAACACCACAATTTCATAAAGACATCCAACTCCAAATATAACTCATAACAAGTATTTGTAATCTCTAGCCTAAGTGCCACCATGGTGTGCACGATGTCAACTTCACACACACGGGGAGAGCAAAGATCTATTAAAGCACTTGAGTAGCAAGGTAGATCTATAGATTACCAGCTCATGATCTCAATAAGATCATGCATAGAGAGAAAGATGAACACATAGCTACTGGTAGAACCCTTAGCCTTGAGAGAGAACTACTCCCTCCTCATCATGGGAATCAACAACGGTGATGGATATGGTGGTGGAGATCGATGGAGATGGCTTCGGGGGCACTTCTCCATCCCGGAAGGGTGACGAAACAGAGACTTCCTGTCCCCCGAATCTCCCCTTCGGTGGCGGCAGCGCTACGGAACTTGTCGTGGCTGGAGGCTTGATATTTTAGGGTTTTGGTATTGGGAGGCTCTTATAGGCGAAGGAGGCAAGGTCGATGGCCGGCCAGGGGGCCCACACCATGCCCTGGCGCGGCCTGGGGGGACCCGCGCCTAGGGTGGTGTGGCCACCCTGTGGCCCCTCTCCGATTCTCCTTCTGGCTCCATGAGTCTTCCGGGAAAATAGTAACTTTGGCTTTTGTCCCGTCCAATTCCGAGAATATTCATTTTCTGACTTCCTGGAACCAAAAATAGCAGAAAACAGGCAACTCGCACTGTGGCATCTTATTATTAGGTTAGTCCAAGAAATCATATGAAAAGTACTCCAAAGTGTGGACAAAACATAAGAAAGTAGATAAAACCAAGCATGGAACATCAAAAATCATAGATACATTTGCAATGTATCAACATCCCCAAGCTTAAATCCTGCTCGTCCTCGAGTAGGTAAGTGATAAAAAGAAAGAACAATTTTTGAGGTGACATGCACCATCAAAGACTTGATCAAAGTATTTGTAAAATATTCAAAGCTGGGATCATAGTATTTCAATCATAACATGAAAGACAATGTTCTAGCAATAAGCAAAGAAACTATGATGCAACATGAAAAGGCACAAACAAAAGATTCATGAATAACAATGCTTTGCAAGACGTTTGTTTGTTTCACATAAAGAAAACATGGCATAATAGTATTCAGCTTCTCCCTCAATAGAGTAGCAAATATAAATGCATAGGACACCTTCAAAGTTCATAAGAGTGACTAGATACAATAGTTTAAAACAAGCAATAACAAGTTATGCATCAATCAACTAGTCTTGGGACAATGCACATAGAACTAAGAATGGCCACTATGCTCTCAAAGAAGGTGCATAAAGTTAGAAGGTGGAGACTCAAAATAATGGTGGAAGAAAGGCCTTTATAAAAGGAAGTAGGGATTCAAGTCTCATAAAGAGCTTCCAAAAATTATGGTACTTATAGCTTTCAGCTCTCATTGCCCCTATCATAAGCATCTTGAAGTGATTAAGGTTAAAGTGAACAAACTATGGAGTATATGCTTGACAAAGTATAAGTTGGAAATCTCATGTCCCTTGAATACGAGGGCCGCTCCTCATGCTACTCAAGTTTAGTCACCGGTAAGTTCTTGTCATCGTAAGTACATGTGTATGATAGAGAACCGTCAACGGGGTACCCCTTGCCCGATGATACGGAAGAATCCCCATATCAAAATGACAAGGCAAGCAGACAACGAGCATCTCAGCAATCTTCTTATTTACCATGGGAATATGGTGCTTTTTTCTCTCTTTCCTCTTTTCATATATCTCTTTTTTTCTCTTTTCTTTTTCTCTTTTTTCTCAATATCTGACTCTTTTTTTATAAGAAGAATGCTTCATAGACAACTCATTATGGTTACGCTGCAGGTTTCCACCATGACAGCATGGATTAGACCAGCGGCCCAGGCGTTTCTCTAACACATATACATAACTCCATGGACTTACAAGCTCCCCTTTCATTTCACACCGATGACATCCATAGACAAAACAACATGATATCAACTAGGTACAAAGTACTAGTGCAATGTTGAAAGTGTTCCCCATGACAACATGTTTCTGCTAATCCCCAACAAATAAGTGCAAGCATATACAACATAGATGACACAATGGTTCAAGTTTATTAATGGGCAAGAAAAGTAAAGTGTGCCATCAAGTTCATGAGAGCTTTAATCACTAGTTTTCTCATAACAAGTTTAATTTGGAAGGTAAACAAAAGCATGAATATACTTGGAATAGCATAAGCTAGTAGGTAGGTATGGTGGACTCTTTGGAATAACTTGGTTTAGGGAGTTGGATGCATGAGTGGAACTCATACTTGGTTGCAGAGGCTAGCAAAAGACTGGGAGCGACAAACTAAGAGAGCAATAATGGCCATAATCATGCAGAGCGACAAAACATCATTGATCAAAGCATAAAGTGATACTACAAGTTGAAAACTAAAGGATAATAAAGGCTATGGTGACTTGAGATAGTCATAACATGGTGTGAGCATGCGCCACGTCAACCCAAATAAAGCATCAAAGGAGAATACCACTATACTATGCTTTAATATGCTAAAACAACGCATGATTCATCCAAGGCACATTAAGCAATCTCAATTGTTTATAACAAGTCATGCTACAGCAAAGAATACTAAGCATAAAGCCAAAACAACATCAAGCATGGCATGACAAAGCATAGGCCACAGTCAAAAACAAGCTCTCTTTACCACTTAAACATGAACTTTCCTACTCTTTTTCCAATTCAAACCAAACTATTTGCAAACCAATGTATGAAAGAGGGGGTCCAACCAATTTATTCATCAAACTAAGAAAACCAAGCAAACGAAAATGAAAAAGAAGACGCTCCAAGAACAACACAACTGTGCATGAAACAATAAAAATAAAGCGTTTGGAAGAAACCTGGGATTTTTATTGATGAAGAAGGGGATGCCTTGGGCATCCCCAAGCTTTGACACTTGTACTTCTTGGATATTTCTTGGGGTGACACGCGTGGAATCCCCAAGCTTGAGCTTTAGTCCATCCATCATCTCATTACTCATTCCTTCCATACACCTAAAATTTTTTCCTTCATACAAAACTTCACACAATCTTTATTAGCAACATTAGTGCACTCAAGATAATAGGTCTTAAGGTTCAGTTCCAACATCAAATAAACTTCCATTAAACACTAGCAACTAAAGCACTTCCCTCAAATAGCTCAATTCCCCAAAAGAACTCAAAAAGGAACCAACAAGAAGCAAATGCAGAAAATGGCAGAAATCTGTCAAAATAGATCAGTAGGTAAAGACAATTTTTTTCGAAGACCTTCTATTGCTCAAATCAAAAAGTGTTGAACTAAAGAAAGTTATATAACAACCTAGGACAGAAGCACAAAAATTCAAGCCTCAAAAGGAGGTATAGAGATTTTACACGAATTTTTACGGTGAAGCACTGAAATCTGTTTCGGGACATCAACTTTCCCAATCATTACTTCTCTCTCATTAGAGGTTACTCTTGGCACAAAAAGCAAATAAAAAGGATAAGGAGCGGTTATTACTGAAGTAATAACTTCCAAGACTCATCTAAAACTTTTGGGTTATCTCCCAATAAGTACTTTTCTTTAATGCCTTTAAGTTAGGCATGATAGTTTGAGAAGATGCTCACATAAGAAATATGAATTGAGGTGAAAGAGAGCATCAAAAAGCAAATTCAAAGCACATTTAAGTCTAACCCACTTCCTATGCATAGGAATCTTGTAAAGAAACAAGTCATGAAAGCACAAAGCAACAAGCATAGGAAAGCAAAACAAGTGCAACTTCAAGACTTTCAACATAAAGAGGGGAAACTTAATATTAGTGAGATGCATAAAACCATGTTTCCCTCTCTCATAATAACTTATAGTAGCATCATGAATAAAATTAACAATATAACTATCACATAATACATTCTTATCATGAGCCACATGCATATAATAATTATCACTCTCCACATAAGCATAGTTATTCTTATTAATTGTAGTGGGAGCAAATTCAACAAAATAGCTATCATTATTATTCTCATCACCATAATCATCAAATATAGGAGGCATATTGTAATCATAATTAATTTTCTCCTCAATAGTAGGTGGACTTAAAATATCATATTCATCATTGTAATCATCATATATTGGCGGTTTGGTACCATCATAAGAAATAGAATAGCTATCTTCCAAAGCTGGGGAACTAAAAAGATCATTTTCATAAAACTAGCTTCTCTAAGCTTAGACTTTTCCATAGCATTAGCAATAATGGTGTCCAAAGAATTCATACTAACAACATTGCTATTAGCATGCAAATAAAGTTCTATAGGTTTTTTAATTTTCTCTTCAAACACTTCAAGTCCTAACTCAAGATAAATACTATAAAGTTCTATAATTTTGTTATTGTTTTCCATTAAGCCTAACTAGTGAAAACAAGAAACAAAAAGACAAAATTGCAGAATCTAAAGGAAATAACTTCGAGCACTCACACCGGAGGATGTGAGTACCTTTTACCTTACCTCCCGGCAACGGCGCCAGAAAATAGGTGTTTGCCGTGGGAGGTTCTTCTTCTTTAATCCTCCGGTGTGAATACCTTTTACCTTACCTCCCCGGCAACGGCGCCAGAAAATAGCTTGATGTCTACGCACGTCTATTCTTGTAGACAGTTGTTGGGCCTCCAAGTGCAGAGGTTTGTAGAACAGCAGCAAGTTTTCCCTTAAGTGGATCACCCAAGGTTTATCGAACTCAGGGAGGAAGTGGTCAAAGGTATTCCCTCTCAAGCAACCCTGCAATCAAGATACAAGAAGTCTCTCTTGTCCCCAACACACCCAATACACTTGTCAGGTGTATAGGTGCACTAGTTCAGCGAAGAGATAGTGAAATACAAGTGGTATGGATAATTATAAGTGGTAATGGTGATAGAAAATAGCTTGATGACATGGACAAGACTAAAGGCAAACTGAAATAAAGATAAAAGCAAGCAAACATGTAACAGATCTAGTAGCAAACGGTGTTTCAGTGCTTAGAAACAAGGCCTAGGGATCATACTTTCACTAGTGAACACTCTCATATAAATATCTTCTCTTTATGATACTACTCTTAACTACTCTCTGGTTGGACACTCTAATGAATGGTAGGGCTATAACAGCACACCTCAAAGTTCATCTTTCCCATCTAGAAAACCCCACACTGTCACCTTGAGCACTAGATGAGTCCAACAAACACCACAATTTCATAAAGACATCCAACTCCAAATATAACTCATAACAAGTATTTGTAATCTCTAGCCTACGTGCCACCATGGTGTGCACATTGTCAACTTCACACACATGGGGAGAGCAGAGATCTATTAAAGCACTTGAGTAGCAAGGTAGATCTATAGATTACAAGCTCATGATCTCAATAAGATCATGCATAGAGAGAAAGATGAACACATAGCTACCGGTAGAACCCTTAGCCTCGAGAGAGAACTACTCCCTCCTCATCATGGGAATCAACAACGGTGATGGAGATGGTGGTGGAGATCGATGGAGATGGCTTCGGGGGAACTTCCCCGTCCCGGCAGGGTGCCGGAACAGAGACTTTCTGTCCCCTGAATCTCCCCTTCGGTGGTGGCGGCGCTGCGGAACTTTTCGTGGCTGGAGGCTTGATTCTTTAGGGTTTTGGTATTGGGAGGCTCTTATAGGCGAAGGAGGCAAGGTCGATGGCCGGCCAGGGGGCCCACACCATGCCCTGGCGCGACCTGGGGGACCCGCGCCTAGGGGTGGTGTGGCCACCCTGTGGCCCCTCTCCGACTCTCCTTCTGGCTCCGTGAGTCTTCCGGGAAAATAGTAACTTTGGCTTTTATCCCGTCCAATTCTAAGAATATTCATTTTTTGACTTCCTGGAACCAAAAATAGCAGAAAATAGGCAACTGGCACTGTGGCATCTTGTTAATAGGTTAGTCCAAGAAATCATATGAAAAGTACTCTAAAGTGTGGACAAAACATAAGAAAGTAGATAAAACCAAGCACGGAACATCAAAAATTATAGATACATTTGCAATGTATCAAGATGCATGGCTTTCTACTCACTCAACCTCCAAGATAACCCATCCCAAAACATACTTTGTCAAAATGAGGCCAAATTTGTCACACTTGTGTATCTTTGAGTTGCAAACAATATAATGTCGACCAAGATGGATTATTTTGTTCAAATAACACATTTTCCATTTGTTATGCCAAAAGCTTGAATTTCCCTTAGTCATTTTTTATCTGAGCGCCCTTGTTTTCCTTAGCTCTACTCAGTTTTCCCCTCCCGTTAAAGTTTTCCTCAGTTTTCCCCTCCCGCTAAAGTTTTCCTCACTTTTCCCCTCTCTCATCTCTCACTCTGGCTAGCGCTCTGATTGGTCGAGATGTATGTCACACGGATCATGGCTAACCACCGTTGGATACATCATGACCCGACGGGCTGGAGGTCTCTCTCCCGATGGGCGCACCTAACCTTGTATGGCAAGGACATACCGATAGGCTGGATGTCTCTCCCTCCATTTCCCTGTCGCACGTATACCAGCCACATCAACTAGCGCTCAGTTTGGCCGCGCTCTAATTGGTCGATTTGTATGTCACACGGATCTTGGACAACCACCGTTGGATACATCATGATCCGACGGGCTGGAGGTCTCTCCCTCCCTTTCCTTGTCGTACATATACCAGCCACATCTTCCTCCCCTCCTATCGACGTACGGCTTGCGGCGGCGCGGATGTAAGCATGTGGGGGTCAGAACGGCTTGCGGCGACACGGATCTAAGCGTGGCTGCTAGAATGGCATGCGCCAGTGAGGATCTAACCGTCTAAAAGACACTGATGGATGCCATCATCTGCAACATCAGTGCGACAGCGGTGGTGCCGACAGTGGCCATCGATGAAAGAAATCGATGGAAGCCATCATCCGTTCACATCTACGGCTGTGGTGCCTGATATATTGCAAATGTATCTATTATTTTTGATGTTCCATGCTTGGTTTTATCCACTTTCTCGTGTTTTGTCCACACTTTGGAGTACTTTTCATATGATTTCTTGGACTAACCTATTAATAAGAGCCATAGTGCCAGCTGCATGTTTTCTGCTGTTTTTGGTTCCAGGAAAGTCAGAAAATGAATATTCTCGGAATTGGACGGGACAAAAGCCAAAGTGCCTATTTTTCCGGAAGACACTAGGAGCCAGAATACGAGACAGGGGAGGGCCAGGGCCTGGCCACACCCCCAGGCGTGGGTACCCCCAGGCCACGCCAGGGCATGGTGTGGGCCCCCTGGCTAGCCATCGACCTTGCCTCCTTCACCTATATATTCCTCCTGAGGCAAAAACCCTAAATAATCAAGCCTCCAGCCATGAAAAGTTCCGCAGCGCCGCCGCCACCGAAGGGGAGATTCGGGGGACAGAAAGTCTCTGTTCCGGCACCCTGCCGGGATGGGGAAGTACCCCTGGAGCCATCTCCATCGATCTCCACCACCATCTCCATCGCTGTTGCTGATTCCCATGATGAGGAGGGAGTAGATCTCTCTCGAGGCTAAGGGTTCTACCGGTAGCTATGTGTTCATCTCTCTCTCTATGCATGATCTTATTGAGATCATGAGCTTGTAATCTATAGATCTATCTTGCTACTCAAGTGCTTTAATAGATCTCTCCTCTCCCCATGTGTGTGAAAGTGATAGCGTGCACACCATGGTGGCACTTAGGCTAGAGATTACAAATACTTGTTATGAGTTATATTTGGAGTTGGACGTCTTTATGAAATTGTGGTGTTTGTTTGAACCATCTAGTGCTCAAGGTGACAGTGTGGGGTTTTCTATATGGGAAAGGCTTACTTTGAGGTGTGTTATTATAGCCCTACCATGGATTAGAGTGTCCAATCGGAGAGTAGTTAAGAGTAGTTAAGAGTAGTATCATAAGAAGAATATATTTATATGAGAGTGTTCACTAGCGAAAGTATGATCCCTAGGCCTTGTTTCTAAGCATTGAAACACCGTTTGCTGCTAGATCTATTACATGTTTGCTTGCTTCCATCTTTATTTCAGTTTGCCTTTAGTCTTTTCCCACGTCAACCACACACCATCAAGCTATTTTCTATCACCGTTACCACGTATAATTATCCATACCACTTGTATTTCACTATATCTTCGCCGAACTAGTGCACCTATACACCTAACAAGTGTATTGGGTGTGTTGGGGACACAAGAGACTTCTTGTATCTTGATTGCATGGTTGCTTGAGAGGGATACCTTTGGCCACTTCCTCCCTGAGTTCGATAAACCTTGGGTGATCCACTTAAGGGAAAACTTGCTGCTGTTCTACAAACCTATGCACTTGGAGGCCCAACAACTGTCTACAAGAAGAGAAGTGCGTAGACATCAAGCTATTTTCTGGCACCGTTGCCGGGGAGGAAAGGTAAGAGGTATTCACACCGGAGGATTAAAGAAGAAGAACCTCCCACGGCAAACGCCTATTTTCTAGCGCCGTTGCCAGGGAGGTAAGGTAAAAGGTACTCACAGCCTCCGGTATGAGTTCTCGAAGTTATTTCCTTTAGATTCTGCAATTTTGTCTTTTTGTTTCTTGTTTTCACTAGTTAGGCTTAATGGAAAACAAAAAAAATTAGAGAGCTTTTTAGTATTTTTCCTAAGGTAGAACATGAATTGTCTAAAAAGATAATTAAAAACCCATGGAACTTTCTTTGCATGCTAATAGCAATGTCATTATATGAATCTTTTGAACACCTTTGTTACTAATGCTATGGAAACGTCTAAGCTTGGGGAAGTTAGTTTTTATGAAAATGATCTTTTTAGTTCCCGAGCTTTAAAGAAGAAAATTTGCTCTGATGATACTTTATCTCCCATATGTGGTAATTCTAATGATACTTGTGATATTTTAAATCCACATACTGAAAGCATCTCCTTTAAAATTCCTGTAAAAATTGTTGAACGTGTTATGAACAACTGTTATTTGGGAGATGGAACTGTCAATCCTGGTGAACATTTACTCTTTATACACGAATTATGCGAGTTGTTCAAGTGTGCAGGTATTTCAATGAACCAAGTTAAGAGGAAGCTATTCCCTTTGTCACTTAAGGGCAAAGCAAGGGAGTGGTATGAGCTACTAGATGATCCTCATCATTTGGAGTGGAAGGAACTTGAATCTCTCTTTTACTCTAAATTTTATCCTCCTCATGAAATTCATAAAGATAGGAATTACATTTATAATTTTCATCCACATGATACGGCGGGGAGGGAGGCTAGCTCACTTAAAATTGGGACAAATTTAAGCCCAATTTCAACCAAAATTCTGTGACTTAAATTATATGTATGATTTGAATAAATTTGACATGTATTTGAGCCGTGAGACCGGTGGATATGCTCTAAAGATGATTCATAAGTAGCAGTACTTGCTTTGACAATCTCCGGTGGGCTTGTATAAATTTGATCGAAATATGTATGATTTGAATCAAAATTGATATGTATTTGAGTAGTGAGGACGGTGGATATGCTCTAAAGATGATTCATAAGTAGTACTCCCTCCGACCCAAATTAGTTGATTTATATTTGACTAGATTCGATTGTATCTTGAGGAATTTGAGTCAACTAACTTGGATTGACAATCTCAGCTAATAATTTGGAATGGGCAACGGATGCTGCCGCCAACGCCGCAACTCTACATGACAGCCACGATCGCAGCGACAGAACAGTCAAAACTAATAGGCCCCAACTTGACCCTCTAGGCATTTGGCATGCCAACTATGGGCCGCTAGATCCAATGGCAAGCAACTTGGGTACCGAATGCATTCTCTTGACCACTTTGGGACTGCTAGATCCAATGGCAAGCAACTCGGGTACCGCAATGCATTCTCTCGACAACTTTGGGACCGCAAAGTGCCTAAATTAGCAGGAACTCACAACCATCTATTGAATAAAAATCCTACTCTCTAAATTAGCTATCTATTCAACTAATCATCACACGTGACACCCTTCACCACAAACCGCATACTATAACTGTTGGGACGCGGATGACAACTACTAACCCCCCACTTGAAGTTCATGTTTTAGATTTTCTACGACTTGATCAGATATGGCAAGATCAACCTCAGGTGTCAACTTCTCTTTGCGAATAAGCTCTGAATTCTTCCTCGACAGTATGCTTCAGCTCGAATATCAACAGTTTTTACGGGCCAATTCATCACCTAACTTGGCAACCATCTCCTCCAAATCCATCATATGGCTAGACCACTTAGTTAATTCATCTTGGTATGCAATGTACCATGGATCATCGGCATGCATAGCACACTGTAACAATCGCAAAACAAACTAAATTGGAATCAGTATGACAGGCCATGTCAGCACTACAAATTCAACGGTATAAAGAGAAGGAGCTACATGCACTTCCGACGTGGTAGGAGAAGGAGAATGTGTCCACGACATGATCGATTCCCCACCCTCGCCGGTGTACCCGCTACGATTAGATATTGAGGACTAATTTGCACCTACGATATCGAGGAAATTACGGGAACCGAATCAATTAGGGTGGGCGGAGCAGGAGCGGAGGTCTTAGCAAGCACTACTAGCAATTGCTGCGACTATTCGTCGAGCTATGGTGGCGGAACCAAATCCCGGTCATCGTGGGCGGCGGACCTGCCTGCGGTCGGTACCGCCCCACCGTACAATGCGTGCGGGCGAAAGAGGTGCTGAAGCCGTGGTTGAGGTGCAGCGCGACAATCCGTTCGATACCGCCGTAGGATAGATCCAGCGACGCGCCGACGATGGCTGCTCTGTCCGCCGGTGGGATAGGAGCTGCTCGGGGCTGGGGGCTGGGAGTAGATGAGAGAGAGAGAGCCGACATGTCATACACGACCCCACCTGTCAATTATTTCATATTTGCCAATTTTGTTGCCAAACTTTTTCTTTAAAATTTGCATATTTGCCACATGACCACCACATGTCAGTGACACACAAAATGGCAAATATGCAAGTTGCAAAGTAAAACGTGGCAAATTTCAAATCCACCCTCTAGACCCACATGACGGCCCCACCGGTCATTGGCTACGACAGCCCCATAGAACGTCTCCATATAGCGGCCCCATCGTTCATTGGCTTCGACGGCCCACAGAATGGCGTGTCATTGGTTGCACCGACCACACAATCAGGAAAAGACGGGGCCCACAAGTCAGCGAGAGACAGATGGCTGGTCTGCCGTGTATCCTGGCCCCACCTGTCAGCATGTAACGGTCGAGGCGACATAACGTAACGCTCAACGCAGGACCCTCCCAACACGGTCCCACATGTCAGCATGTAGCGGTCAAGCCTTTGACCTGACGACATGCACCCATCCGAGCGCATGTGAGGGTATCGGAATGGAGAGAGGGGAAAAGTGAGGAAAAACTAAGCAGCTGGGGAAAATTGAGTATAACTAACGAACCAGGGGCACGAAAATATAAATCCCTTGCTAGTATGGGTAGAACACATGAATTGTAGCATGTGGGCATTGATCTTTTAGTTATTACCCTCCCACGTGTACTTGTGTATACCACAGTAATGCTTGATGAAGCTCCCCCCACCCGACTTTACGCGTTCATTCGCGAGGCTGGTCCACGCTTGACATACAGCTTGTACCGTATAAAGTGGCTTTGGGGTGTCTCTCTCTCTCTCTCTCTCGCGTTAGTTGGTATACCATTTGGAAAGGAGGGCCCCGAAAGGGGTGTAGTATAGACAACTACTTGATCAGCAATATGGTGGAAGTTTGTAGGTAAGAATCGGTTCTTGTATGAAAGCCCTAGCAGCCACGTAAAACATGCAAAGATAAAGTAGAGGCGTCTAACTTTATTTTGTAGGGGGCGTTGTGATGTGATATTGTAGTAGCCAAGATAAAGTGTTCTCCCTTAGTGTGCACCACCAATAAAGTTCTTCGTTATGAGGTAGGCCGTGATGATCGGGTGTCAGACATATTTGCATTCACATACGGTGGGTGTAATCCATGTTGCATAGCGGATACATTAAGATTGAGTTGGTGAGCCTAGCATGTGTATACATGGCCTTAGAACACGGATGGTCAAAATATCGAGCACGAGTCACATAAATGATGTGATTGATGTTTCGGCGTCCACCTTTGCAACTATATTACCGGCCGTGACGATCGGGGGTGGTGTAGTGAATAGGGATCGTGTAATCACTAAAACCCTATTTGGGGATAGGAGTTTTTAGTGGAGTTCTTGTTTTAACTCACATAATTATAAACTTAGTCTAAATTCTCTTTTGCAATTATAAATGTAGAAAATGGTTCTCCCCGATGCTACCTTCCCGGTTGACGATTGGTTAGAAGGAGAGAAGCTCAAACTAGATGGATCCAGCTTTTCTATGTGGGTTGCGCGTCTCCATGTTCTCCTTAGTGAGAATGATGTGGTCTACTATATATGCTACAAGATGAATTTGGAGCAGCCCTATTTCTATGCGACCCTAGAACAGCGGGAAGACCGTTATTACCGTCATGAGATGTCCACCTTCATTTCAGTGACGATGCGCTTCAGAATGGTTGACGAGTTGTGGCCAATTGTGGGTAATCTTAACCCTCGTAAGAAATGGTACAACTTAGATCACATTTCGTGGAACAAGTGTGCATATGGAAACATGAGCCGATGGGAAATTTCCTCTCCATAAAGATGGATGAGAACTCTTCACTGGAGAGCCATTTGGAGCGCATACATGATGCATATATGAGGCTTGCTTACTTCCTGAATAACTGGCTGATGAGCTATTTTGCAATAGGTGTGTTGTTGCGGTCGCTGCCACCAAGCTACCAAGCACATGCCAGGACTTGCATCATGAGAGGTGATGGCGAAACACAGGATTTCCACGAGTTCATATCACATGTGAAGGTTGAACCCATTGCTGGAGAGGTCATCGATGACAAAGGTATATATTTGATATATAGTTTTATAAATGCTATAATCTTGCAAACACTTATTGTAGTGTTAAAGTATTGGATACTTATTCTGTTTTGGTGAAAATGGGTCCTTCTGCATGATGGCTGCTTACTAGAGGGAGGTGAAATTGTGTGTTGATGGCGAGCATGATGATGATGGCCAACGACACTCTCCCTCGACGTTTATCACTTAGTTTATCGTTTTTGGATAATTATTGTAATCGATGGATTGCGAACTTCTTTAGTGTGTCTCACACTTCGTGAGACAGTTATTCATATGAGTTTGTAATAAACAGTTGTTCTGCTTCTATGAATGATTTCTATTTGCGTTCATATGTTGTTCAATTATGTGTAAATTACTTGTTGTGAAACTAATTGATAATGCATGAACATTTATAAAATATAAAAAATGCCTTGAAAAATACCCAACTTAATGATATGTTCATTTTGAATGAAACCATTGTTTAAATTCAAAGTTATGTTGATAATATGTGAAATTCATTTGATTTCTTGTCACATATGAATCATGCCCAAGTTCGGCAAGATAACTTAAACACCGTGTATTGCATGAATGCAAAGTGTTTGATGAATTGTTGCAAAAAAAATTACATATTTGATGTACCGTATTTCAACGAAGCGGTGATTATCATTTTGTGATTGTTTGAATTTTGTAAAAAGGTTTACTAAAGGAAACATAAGCATGAAACTATTTTGATATGATCAAAGTATTTTCAGCATGAAGGGGTATTAAAGATAAAAGAAAATCCAATTACTATGCTTTGATTAATAGTAATGAAATTCGACGTTATGTGATTAGCATAAGAAACTGTGAAATGCAATGCATTTGATACGTCGAAATGCAAAGCATCACAATGTGATATTAGTTATCAAGTGGGTGAATAGATGGTGCCAAATAAATTGTTGTAGTGTAAATGTAAAGACCATTAGTTAGAAATAGTAAACACTCATTTAGAATATAAAGTGAACCATCTAAATTCATGAGATCGGCGCCATATCTTGTATGGATTGTCGTCTAAGTTTTGGAGTTATTTGATATCACGAAAACAATAGCGAACAAATCCTTGTAGAGTATTCATTGGAAACTTTGAATATGAAATCTATGGCTAGAACCAAAAGAAAGGCAAAACTAGTGTTGCTTCAATTTTGGTGCTTTCTCGAGAAAATTTGTGTTCTCGACTATGAAGCTTATGGAAGATAGTGAAAAACACGATGAGGATTCAAAACCCTGCATCAATGTTGAGAAGCGCAACGGAAAGCATTCCTGAACGAGTTCTCTTCATAAAGGAAAGAATCAATGATAGTGATCATTGTGTTTTCCCCGCTAGTGTTTTTACTACATAAAGTAGGATTCAAAAATGTACCCCACATCTTGTATGGAGACATTTGTGAATCACTTATCATGTTACCGGAATATGGCATACCTACGAATTACGAAGAAAATGATGGTAAACTAAAATCATGAGAAATCCTAGAGGCAAAATTCACTTAATATTAGTAAGTAATTCATTGCTGAATCTTACCAAGTGAAGGGTTACTTGAAATTTCCAAAAGACTTCAAGGTCATGGTGGAAAAGGTGAATGACAAAGACATGATTTGTCATGAATATTGTATTAGACAAATTCAAAAAGAATCTGATTCAGAAGTGCTAAAAGTCTAGTGGATTTGATACTAGTAAGGTACTAGAATCTTGTAATAAAACTCTCAGTTTGATAATTTATCAAAGGATTTTGAAGTTATTCAAAATAGTGAGAGGAGCAATTTGCATAAAATTGAGTGGGAGCAATAAATGTCTCATACTCAAATGTGTAGGAAACACATTTTGAGTGGGAGCAATGTAAGTTTCGCACCAGGATATGTTAGGAACATATTTTTGAGTGGGAGCTTAATGATTGATTCTTAAGTGTGTATAACACATTAAGAATAAAAGCGCAAGTACCAATAAATAATGATTTATAGGGATTAGAAGTTGAAAGTAAGTATATTACACTATTATGTCGTATTCCTAAAAGAGATTCTGAAAAGAGTTTTGGAATAAGAATTAGTCAAGGAGTGGTCTTCGATCATTTGGATTAGGAATAACACTAAGTTATGCATCAATGGTTGAAAGAAAGAAAAGGATGATCATCATCCACTATGTTGAGACATAGGTTCTGTTCTGGAAACCATGAAGACAACTTAACATAATATATGATCCGAGAAAGGAACGTTTGAAAAGTGATTAAGTATGAATCATGGAACATTGAGCTAAACATATCTACAGTGTCTGATGAGAACTGTAGACATGTTTTCAAATCTATGAAGGATGACATATCTTAAAACATAAAGTGTTATGTTATAAGGGCATGTGTTAACCTTAGAAGATTAGAAATCCCATCCATAATACCAACTAAAATCAAGTAGGAAGCGAGGTGATAAAACATCAAAAGTTACACATAGCGCACTAGTGTTTTGATGATTACATTTATAATAAAATATAAGGGTACCATCTAACGTGATGTATATTGTTGTGGCGAGACTTATTCGTCTTTATGCAGAAGGTGTGTCCCAAGGCACGGTGCCCATGAGAAAGCTTGTTATGGCTGATCTAACATCATTGTTGGCTCCTAGAAACCGACCTCAGCCTGTTGCCATGACTACGATACATACACAAAGATGTTATCATATGATGATAAAGTATTAATGTCAATCAAGGTGATATTAGTAAGTTACAAAGGATTTGGGGTTGTAAAGTCCAGACCTAAGACTCAACCTCTTCCATGAGCAAGCATGATCAAAGGTGCCAGGATATATGGTGCCAATGATTAGTAACAAAAGCAACTAGTTTATTTGTACTCTAGTGCAAGTGGGAGACTATTGGAAATATGCCTTAGAGACAAATAATAATATGGATTATTATCATATTTCATAAAGTTTATGATTAAGTTTTATATCATGCTATAATTGTATTGAAAGGAAATGTCAATAGATGTGTGATATATAAACAACTAGGAGTTCCCGGTGAAGCTATAGTCACTGGTTCATTGGTCAACAGATGATCAAGGTTTCCTGATCATGTGGCATTTATGCGAGTTGACAATGGAGTCACATCATTGCGAGAATGGGATGATGAGATATACCCAACCTAAGCATCGTGACCCGATCATGTTATGAAGTTCAGGTTATGATGATTAGTAAAGACCTAGTGTCTTATTTCTTAGACCATGAGACCATATCAATCACTGTTACTTGAGGATACTCGGATAGCATCAAACATCATCTGGTGACACGGTGATTGTAAAGTTGTGTTCAGGTATTCAGAGGAACAGTTGAGGCATTATGCGTCAAGAGCGGTATTTTTCCATCCGCATGACGGAAAAGATACTCAAGGTCCCTCTGATGATCATTGGTACGGGAAGGTCCCAACCATGTATGGAGTGTTCCCGAACCGTGGGGTATCACGCTTAAGGGATTGATTATGCTCATAGAGTGTTTGGTATCGAGAGAATCACCGAAGAAAAGAGAGAGAAAACCGGAAGGGTTTCGGTAAGATAGGAGAATGTCCGGAGAGGGGTGGAAGGAGTTCCATAGCCAAGAGGATTGAATAACATGTAAGTGAATGTTGAATATTGATTTAATCATTTATTTATATTTATTCAATAAAATAAAAATAATTAAAATGGTTGAAATACCTAATTGGGCCAAAATCCCTAGGGAAAAGGGCCCATGAGGGAAAGACCAAAGGGAGGAAGGAGTAAGGGTGGACAGCTGGGCCTTAGGCACCCCGTGCGGGGCCCACTAGGGACTTGGACGGTCGGCCAAGCCCCCCTCTCCCCTCTCCTTTGTTTAGTCCCACATGGCTAAGGAAATTGCCTATATGGGGGTTTTCCCCTATATATAGAGGGGTATTTTGACAAATTAAATACACAACAATCAATAAAAGATTTTTCTCTCTTTTGGGGAGACCTCTAGTTGATTCTCTCTCTCTCTCTCCCATGACCATGGTCCCAAGTCCCGATCGCACGAGAGGAGTCTTCTTCACCGCGGAGCACCGTCGCGCTGCGGGATTCGGATCCTGAAGCTCTACTTCCACAACTACTGCTGGATCAGGGGAGCAGGAGTCTGTGATAGTTGAGGCGGAGAACTAGGCCCCCTACTGCGAAGGACCTTGGACGTAATCATCGACCGTGATAGTTGCGCAAGTTTTGCTGATATATAGTAGCTCTTTGTAGGGCTTCATCTCGAGCTTCATCGAGTGCATAAACGTCATCCTCAAGTGCTTCTCTTGATTCCTCTTCATCATATATAGCTACTCTGGGAGATTCATGTGATACTTCGACTGGAAGGACGACTTCAGCGTCATGGACCAGAAAGAAGGGTGTTTCTTGTGTTGAAGTATTAGGGGTGGTTCGAGCTATCGAGTGGTGCGAGCAACCTTTTCTTGAGGACAATAGTTACTAAGCCATTGCCTTTTTCCACTTGTCCATTGGTTTGTGGATGAGCTACTGAGGAGTATCTTACCTTGATTCCCATCTCCTCGCAGTATTCCTTGAACTCATTGGAAGTAAAATTAGTTCCATTGTCTGTAATCATGTCGTTTGGCACACTGAACCGAAATACTATGGACTGTATAAAATTCACAGCCGAAGCTCCATCTTGAGTGATGACTGGCATTGCTTCGATCCATTTAGTAAATTTGTCGACTGCTACTAGTAGAAAGACATGTCCTCCTGGAGATGACTTGTGAAGTTTACCTACCATATCAAGTCCCCATTGAGCGAAGGGCCAATCCAGAGGTATATGATTTAACTCAACGGCGGGTGCTCTAGGTTTTGTTGCGAATCATTGACATGCTGCACATGTTCTAACTATGTATTTTGCATCTTGAACTGCTATGAACCAATAAATCCCCAAAACTAAGAACATGGCTAGACTGCTGATTGTCGCACAGGACAAGGCTGTAGGGGACAAAGAGCATTGGACCCAGGACGCAAGCGGAGACACTGAAGATGAGGGTATGGAGGATAACAGATCGGCTCCCGCGACACCCATTGCTGCCATGCAGCATGTGGGTATTCAGTTGGGGATTGAACCCTCTAAGCTAACAAAAGAAAGGCTTGAAGCTGACCCTGATGCTGCTGCGATTGCCCAAGATGAAGATGATTAATATAGCTATGGTAGTATCTAGGTGTTTGCTGCATACTGTCTGTGCTTCTAGTTTCAGTAAAAATATGGTCTACTGTTAGATTATTTGGTGCTTTTGTTGGGCTGGTTTGAGTCATTTATCTTGGTTGGGTATGTTTAGTGGTACTTGTAGTCTCAAGTGTTTATGTTATAACTTATGTTAGAATCAGTGGGATGTTGCGTTTGTGTTTGAGATGACATTATGTGTTAGCTCATGGTCATGTTGGTCTGAAGTTTATACAGTTTATTAAATGAATCATATTTCTAGAAGAAAATGGCGTGTTCTCTGTTGGAATGTGCGTGGGATGAAAGTGAATGTGATATGATTTATATGCAAGAAACAAAATATGAGAATTTTTGCTGGACAATGATTAGAAAATTTTGCCCAAAATGTTTTGATAATTTTGTGTTCTCTCCCTCGGTGGACGCTTTTGGAGGTATCATTGTGTTATGGAAATCATCAACTTTTACTGGGATACTTGTGGAAAATCTGAGATTTGGTATTGTCATTAATTTCACTTCTGTTCACAACAATGACATTTGGACTATGGTCTGCGTTTATGGGCCACGTGTTGGGCCTGAGAGAGATCAGTTTGTCGATTGGTTATATAACCTGCATATTCCTATTGTGGAAAACTGGCTTCTGCTAGGTGATTTTAACTTCATCCGTTCTCAATCCAACCGCAATAGACCTGGTGGTAATATCAATGATATGTTTGTTGGGGGGGGGATACCCCCGGGTAGGGTCACGCCGTGGTATGAAAGGCCGAGTTAGCCGAGGTCCGGCAAGATTAAAGCAAGTACTGGCCGGGTCACCTCAAGGCAGGCCGAGTCACGTGGTAACCCGGACCTGGGGGCGTTCGCCTGATTAGCCCTAATCCGACTTAAGCGGTAAGTCGGAAGCGTATGTCTAACCTGTATGCAGGAAAAGGGTGTGGCCGGATGAACCATCGTCCGGGTCGCAGTAACCTTCTAGGAGAAGGAAGGAATCTCGCTGGTCAAAAGGAGCCCCAGTACGCACTGCCTGAGCGAATCGAGCAAGGACTGGACCACCGGGGCGTGGCCTACAAGCGTGACGACGCCCGTGTCAGCTGACGAGGGCGCCGTCATGGCTCACGTAGCTAAAGCATAGCTGACGAGGGGGAAAAAGCACCCCGGTCGGTTTGCCACTTTCGGAGGGGGCATATTCTTAGGAATATTCCTCCACGTATGCCCTAGATTGAAACCGAGCCTCCCCTATAAAAGGAGGACTAGGGCTTCAGTAGAGGGGGTTGGATTTTATTCTCTAGACAATTCTGTTAAGGTCTAGGGTTTGAGGTGAGGTCTGTTGGTGAGAGTAAGAGAGCTTCTTCTTCCTCCTCTCGCCGATACAGCTCTAGGAGCACTTGTAACCTTGGGAGAAAATCAATACGAGTTTTGGTGTGGAGAATCACTTCGCTATCCCTCCCTGGATTCCCCTAGCGCATATTAGTCCCCACCTTCTGCCTATACATGGCATCTGCCGTGACACCACCACGACAGTTGGCGCCCACCGTGGGGCGTAAGGAGCTAGCATGGGTCAAGATCCAGACGGGAAACTTCATCGCCACTGGAGAGCGCATCGTCTCCGGGCTCGTCCAGCGCTTTGAAGCGCGGGACTTCGTCAGCGACAACGCAGGCTGCTTCGGCACGCGCCCTCTCCCGCGCAACGGCGTCTTCCTCAAGCTCGGCGCACACAAGGTCTACGTCGCGGTGGACGTGTCAGGCGTTCATCCGCGCCACGTTGTCGAAGCAGGCGAACCGCCCCTCACTGTGGCTCGCGGGGGACATATCGCTCGTTCCCCGGACCATGCAGAGGTGATGATGATAGTGCCGGGAGCGGTTACGAGCAAGGATCCGACGCCAGATCCGGAGGTGACACCCAAGGCACCAAGGAAAGGTAGGGGTCCTCCGCTAGAGAGGCCGGAGAACGTGCTGAGAGAGGCAATAGATAGCTTGGCAAACCCTGTAGTAGCAGCTGTAGATCCGGCTCGCGCACATGCCGAGCTGGAAGAAACTCGGCAGAAAATACTTGAGGGCGCAAAGAAAATAGCCGCAGCCCAGTGGTCGTTGAACATGACGCTGCGTGAGTACGCAAAGGCGAACAAAGTTGATGCTGTAAAAGTTAAAGGGAGGAATCTCATGCTCGAGATGAACAGAGAAGGTGATGTCGAAATCGAGGAATCAGAGAACTGTCTTTCTGTGGGGCTGCCGAGGTATAGTACCCCAGCCAAGAACCTCAGAGCGGTGGATGCAGCTGCATCCGAGTTAGAAGGACTGACGGGTGAAGCCCGGCAAAGGCAGCAAAACCGAGTTAACGAGCTGGTTCGGATTGCGAACAGGCAAAACGAGGAACTGCTCAGGGCGAACCCGAAGAGAGCTGGAGCCTCCAAGATCGTCCATTCGGCGATGGGTAACCCAGAGAAATCCGCTGGAGCTGCGTCGTCCCCTCATGGTGATCCAAGGAGAGAGGAGGTGGTAACCTCGGCCAGATGGAACAAACAGATTGTCCCGTATGACCCGACACAGGCGGGGAAAGAAAAAGAAGCGCAGAAAAATGATGATCGACGGAGTGTGAGCCGAGGCGAAGCTGGCCGAGGTAACCGTGACCAAGGCAATGCCGGTCGGAGGAACGTTGTCAACGGCAATGCCGGGCAGCAAAACTCAGCAGGGGCAAGACAACCGCAGCAGCGGAACATGCCAAGGCAAGAGCATAGTGCCGGCCGAGGTATCCAACAGAAAGACGCACCGCACGAGCAAAACCGGTATAACGACGGTGATTCGGAGATGGCGAATGCGGGATATCCGAGACCGGACTATCATGTGATAGGTTCGAGACTGGGAAGCAGGGATTTGATGCCGGACGATGCAAGGTTGAAGCTGGATCGACTATATAGGTCGGAACAGATAGAATGTCAGGGTCCACGGGGTCTAGCATGCTTTGGACCCCGGATCATGAAAGAGCCACCAGTCCCGAACTTTCAATTGCCTAGGGGTACCAAGACCTATGACTGAAGTACCAAGCCAGAGGCTTGGCTGATAAACTATGCTACCGCTGTAAAAATTGCCACAGGCAACCTGAGATGGGCCATACGATATGGACCCCAGATGTTGGAAGGCCCGGCAAGGGTGTGGTTGAACAATTTGCCGCCAGGGAGCATCAACTACTGGATTGATTTCGAGGAGATGTTCATCAGCAATTTTTCGAGTACGTATCAAAGGCCAAATAGGCCACAGACCCTAGCTATGTGCAAACAGCGACCCAATGAGACAAACCGGGAGTTCTTGACCCGGTGGTGTACCATGAGAAATTCGTGTGAGGGCGTGATAGAATCACAGGCCATAGCATGGTTTGCACAGGGGTGCAGGTATGGAAGCGAGTTATGGATGAAGTTGCAACGGAAAATGCCGGCAACGTTGGCAGAGATGATCCGGATCGCAGATTCGTATGCATTGGGTGACCCGACCCAGCCAAGGCTCGCCTCAAACGAGCCAAGCGATGAGTACTATCAGAGGGATGGATCCGGATCATCCCGGAGAAATGATTATAGAGGAAAAAGGAGAGATGATCGACCGGACCATCGGTACGGTTCGCACCAAGTAGCGGCCGTGAGTCAAGATCATCCCGGAGCAGGGGGTAGTCAGCGCCAGAAAACTGGAGGTCAGTGGACCCCAAGGAACGATGGGAAGAAAACTTGGACACCGGAGCAAAAGAAGCAATGGCAAGAAAGGAAAGACCGTCCGAGGTATACTTACGAGTCGATGTTGGACCAGCCGTGTAAGTTTCACACGCCAAATCCGAAAAACCCTGCGGGTCATACGACGAGGCAATGCGAGTGGATGCGCAAGATCGAGCAAGGTGGTTCGAGGAATGCTCAGGCACCCCGGAATGATCAGCCTCGGCAGGAGTTACCCCGGCAGCAATTGCTCTCCGGAGCGAACACGCAACAGCTGATGTTGCCTCCCCCTCCGCCGAGGTATGATAACAATGAAAGAAGGGATGCAGTGCACCAAGTAGAAAATCAGCAGCAGCCGGATCAGAGGCACCCCGGAAATGAGGGGAGAAACGAGTACAGGGAGCATCACCAGAGCTACTGTGTATTTACCACAGAAGAAACTGATAGAAAAAGCTTGCAGCGTAGGCATATGGAGGTGAATGCGGTAATGCCGGCAGTGACGAGGTACATGCCTTGGTCCGATCAGGAAATCACTTGGAGCATTAGGGATCACCCCAAGCTCATGCCGAGCCCTGGCTCATATGCGTTGGTGCTGGATCCTACATTCATTGGGCCTAACATCAACGTAAGATTCTCAAAGGTACTGATCGACAACGGCAGTAGCATAAATATCATGTACGCGGACACAATGCGCAAGTTGGGTATTTCAGAGAATGCTCTAGGCCACGAGGACAACTTTCCATGGCATTGTGCCCGGCATTTCTTGCGAGCCCATAGGCAAGGTCCGGGTCGACGTCTTGTTCGGCACGAGGGACAATTGCCGAACTGAAAATCTGGAGTTCGAAGTAGTGAACTTGGAAAGCGCGTATCACGCGTTGCTCGGAAGGCCAGCGCTGAACAAGTTCATGGCAAGTTGTCATATAAGCTATTTGAAAATGAAATTGCCCGGACCAAACGGAGTAATTACAATTGCTGGGGACTTCCGGCGTTCGATGGAGTGTGCGTCGACCGGATCAATCTTAGCCGAGTCACTTGTGATTGCACAGGAAAAAAGGAAAATTCAAGAGGTGGCTGCGTTGGCTCAGTTTGCGCAACGGTGTATGCTGGTGCTGAGTAATCCCCATGGAACTGTCTCCTTCCAGGCCACGAAAGATACCAAGAAGGTTCCTGTTGATGACATGTTTTCAGAGCGCATCGTAACAATTGGTGCCGGGCTAAGTGATAAATAGGAAAGCGAGCTCGTCAGCTTCCTCCGTGAGAATCGGGACATTTTTGCTTGGTCCACACAGGACTTGCAAGGTGTTCCGAGGGAGTTGGCCGAGCACTCTTTAAATGTGAGACCCGGAGCTAAGCCGGTGAAGCAACCTCTCTGCCGCTTCGCCGAAGATAGGAGAAAAGTCATTGGGGATGAGATAGCACAGTTGCTAGCTGCAGGATTTATCATGGAAGTTCTCTACCCAGATTGGCTGTCTAATCCGGTGCTGGTGGAAAAGAAGAAAGATGATTCGAACGTGGTAGTGGTTTGGCGCATGTGTATCGACTACACGAACCTGAACAAGGCGTGTCCGAAAGATCCATTCCCGCTGCCAAGAATAGATCAGGTCATAGACTCAATTGCGGGATGTGAACTGTTGTCATTCATCGATGCTTACTCCGGTTTCCACCAGATACCTTTGAATCCGGATGATCAAATAAAGACTGCGTTTACTACCCCGTATGGGGCTTATTGCTATCGCACCATGCCGTTTGGTTTACGTAATGCAGGGGCAACGTACCAGAGATGTATGCAAAAATGTTTGCATGACCAAATAGGTCAAAATGTACAGGTATATGTGGATGATGTGGTTATCAAGACCAAGGAAAGCAAAACGCTCCTTGACGATATCAGGCAAATGTTCGCAAACCTAAGGAGGTTCTGGATGAAACTTAACCCAGAAAAATGCACCTTCGGTGTCCCGGCTGGAAAATTGCTCGTCTTTCTGGTTTCCAGCCGAGGTATCGAAGTTAATCCAACCAAGATCCGAGCCATCGAACGAATGGAACTGCCGAAGTGTCTTAATGATGTCCAGAAGTTTACAGGTTGCCTGGCCTCGTTAAGTCGGTTTGTATGTCGGTTAGGAGAAAAGGCATTGCCTCTCTATCAACTCATGAAAAAGTCTGATAAGTTCATTTGGACGCCGCAGGCGGATGAGGCCTTTGCCCACCTAAAGAAAATGTTAGCCACGGCGCCAGTGCTAGCCTCCCCACTATCAAAAGAGCCAATATTGCTCTATATAGCCGCAACCAACCGAGTTGTAAGTGCAGTGATAGTGGTGAAGCGTGATAAGGAAGGTAGGTCAGTGCAAAGGCCGGTGTATTATTTGAGTGAAGTGTTGTCAACCTCAAAGCAGAACTACCCACACTATCAAAAAGTGGCGTATGGCGTGTACATGGCCGCCAAGAAATTGAAGCATTACTTTGAAGAGCATCCCATCCGGGTCATATGTGAGGCCCCTATATCCGAGATAATGAGTAACAAGGATGCAAGCGGCAGGATTGCAAAATGGGCAATTGAGCTAGCTCCTTACGCCCCGCAGTATGACCGGAGAGAAGCCATAAAGTCTCAGGCTGTGGCGGACTTTTTCGTGGACTAGGCCGAGGTACAGTACGAACCACCGCTTCCAGATCCGAACTATTGGCGGATGCACTTTGACGGATCAAAAACCAAAACCGGGCTAGGTGCCGGAGTTGTACTCACGTCGCCAAAGAAGGACCAGTTGAAATACGTGCTACAGATCCACTTCACCGCATCAAATAATGTCGCTGAGTATGAAGCACTTGTGCATGGGCTCAAGGTAGCAAAGGAAATTGGTATACGTCGGATTATATGCTTTGGCAACTCGGATTTAGTGGTGCAGCAAGTGTCCGGAGTATGGGACACTCTTGATCCGAACATGGCACTATACAGATTTCACGTGCAGAAGATTTCTGGTTACTTTGAGGGATGCGATTTTCATCACGTACCCCGGGTGGAAAACGAGGCTGCTGACATGCTGTCGAAGCTCGGGTCAACCAGACAAGCAATTCCACCAGGTGTAGCATTAGAGCACCTCAAGAAGCCATCCATCAGGCCATCCCCAGAATCCGAGTCCATCTACGTCCCGGAGGACACAGAGTCCGGAGCAGCGCCCATGGACGTTGACACGGGAAGTGGTGCGCGAAACCCGGGGACTGCTTCGGCAAACCCGGGGACTGCTTCAGCAAACCTGGGGACTGCTTCGCAAGACCCGGGGACTGCTTAGCGTAGTCCGGTTGGAGTTATGCCGGTGGATCATATGGAGATAGACGAGGACGTGTTCCCCGTGCGGCCAATACCGGCTTGGGCATTGCCTATATTTCAATTCCTGAAAGATGGAACGTTACCCACTGAGGAGGTGTTATCGAGGCAAACACAGAGGAGGGAAAAGGCTTACACGATCATCAATTCCGAGTTATACAAAAGAAGTGTGACCAATGTCCTCCAGCGGTGTGTTGACCCGGACGAAGGGCTTGAAATCATCAGAGATATACATTAGGGGGAGTGCGGGCATCACGCCTCATCCCGAGCCTTGGTAGCGAAAGCTTTCCGACACGGATTCTACTGGCCAAACGCCTTAGAGCAAGCAGAAGATCTGGTGAGAAAATGCAATGGTTGTCAGAGGTACGCCACAAAGACGCATATGCCAATGTCGGAACTCAAGACCATCCCAATCACTTGGCCATTTGCCGTATGGTGCCTGGATATGGTGGGCCCGTTCAAACCAGCAAAAGGAAACATGACTCACATTTTGGTAATGGTGGACAAGTTTACGAAGTGGATCGAGGTAAAGCCTATAAGAAAATGTGATGGAGCTACGGCCGTAATGTTTCTCAAAGATATTATCTTGAGGTACGGTTATCCACACAGTATCATAACTGATAATGGCACAAATTTTGCGGAAGGAGCATTTGCTCGTTTCTGCCGGGATAAAAGGATCTGACTTGACGTAGCTTCGGTAGCCCACCCCGCATCGAACGGGCAAGTGGAAAGATCCAACGGATTAGTGTTATCCGGGATAAAACCCCGGCTCATTGAGCCGCTGGAAAGATCAGCGGGGTGCTGGATAGAAGAACTACCAGCGATACTGTAGAGTTTAAGAACAACTCCGAATCGATCAACAGGCTATACGCCGTTTTTTCTGGTATATGGGGCAGAAGCTGTATTACCAGCCGACATAGAGCATGATTCGCCCAGAGTCACCCAATACACAGAAGCCGAAGTGCAAGAAGCCCGGCAAAATGATGTTGATCTGCTGGAAGAAGCGAGAGAACTGGCACTGTCCAGATCCGCCATATATCAGCAAAATATCCGACGCTATCATAGCCGGAAAGTGTGCCCCCGAGTCTTTCGGGAAGGCGATCTGGTGCTTCGGTTGGTACAACGTACTACTGGAATGCATAAATTATCCCCCCCATGGGAAGGGCCATTCATCATGAGCAAAGCATTGCACAATGATTCTTATTATCTTATAGATGCAAAGCCACAGGAAAAGAACAAGGCGGACAAATCTGGTGAGGAATCCAAACGTCCATGGAATGTAGCTCTCCTTCATCCTTTCTACACTTAGCGAAGAAGTGTATGTATCCGGGTTACCTCATATGTCGGTATATATGTCGGCAATGAGTTTATCAATGAAATGTTGGCACCTCGAGCAGTAACTCGGGGACTGCCTTAATAATATTTGTTGTCTTTTGTTATTTGTGCATCGGCTGGAATAGGTTATTCTACTTAGCTCGGATTAGTAGTGTGTGAGCACCAAAAACCCAACTCTTCGACCTGCTGCTGTCCAACAAGAATTGGCTTCATGGCAAGCAAGAGAACAAGTTTGGAATTGCGTAGCACATGAAAAACGACTAAGGAAAAGAATTTATTCAAGCCGATGTTTATTTTCCGGACTAATCCCGTATTTATTTTCGAGCTAAGTCTAAAAGTTTCCCAGTATTGTTAAGACAATTTTTAGGCTCGGATTCGTAAGTTGTAAAACCGAATCAAGGTAGACACGACCCGAGCCAAAAGATTGAACGAACAAGAAAAATAAACTTGGGGACTACGCCCACGTTAATCCGGCATAAGTACTCAGTAGCAAAATATCACATGTATTTGGAATACAATTCCACCCGGCATACCGGGGATCTCATGAATTTTCAAGTGTTTTTACTTAGGAGCAGCAGGACGGAGTTCGGCATCATCATCGCCCTCTTCGATATCTGAGGCAGTGTCCTCCTCCGATTCACCCGAGTCATCTTCAATGTTCTCAACTTCCTCTTCGCCTGCGGCTTCCAGGAAGCTCGGACCCTCAGTCCATTCATGAATAGGGGCATATTCAATGAGGCTGTGGGCGCAAGCCTGGCGCCGAGCTACCCACTCCGGGTCATCTGTCCATTTGGACCCGGTGCGTAGCCGTGTGAGGAGGCTGAGATCTATCTTTTCGTACCACGTCAAAATGTGGTGAAGGACGGTATTGGCAGCAGCGCGGCCAGCGGATTCTCGCCAGAGGTCGAGCTGGGTCTCAATTTCTGAAAGCTTTTCAGCGAGCTGCGTGATTCTCTCCGGAGCGTCATCGGCGGGCCAGAAGGCGTGGAAGATCCGGACTGAAACATCGAGGAGGTCCCGGCCGTAGTTCTTGATAATTTCCACGCGAGATGACAGGCTGACCAACAGGTCCTCCATGTCAAAGGGAATGGGGTCACCCTTAGCAGTGACCGGAGTACCTCTCTCTCGGCGGAAATTGGCAACAGCAGCACGTGCAATGGCAGTACCCTCTGGAAAGTGGCCTGGGAAACAAGGCAAAGGACAAAGTTGAGAAAACAAGACATGAGAAATAACCCGGAGAAGTAAGGCGGATAAAGGAAAAGAAGTTACGAGAGATGTGACTGTGAATCCGGGTCAACTCCTTGATGCAAGCATCACGCCTTTTCCGAAGCTGCTCGAGCTCAGCATTCGCCGACCCAAGTTTGACCTCGGCTTCCTGGAGGAGTTCGCGATCCTTAGCACTTTGGAGTTGGAGGCGCTCGCGTTCCTCGGTGAAGTCCTGGCCAACCCTTTTCAGCTCGGTTTGGTGCTGCGCCTTCATCTTAGCCATTTCAGCTTTGAGCTTGGCTATGTCATCATCTTTGGTCCGGAGGAGGACGAGCTCATCATCCTTTTTCTTCAGCTCGGCTTGATGCTGTCCTGCTTGTTCGAGAAAATGCAGCATCATGTCAGGCACATGCACACTTCCTTCAAGCAATGCTGAAACCGTGTGTTGGCCCAGTAGAGCCGAGGTATGAATGTTTGCCGAGCCAAGGAGGTAAAATGATGAGAAGCACAGTAGGAACAGATAAGAAGGACGTACCCTTGATCTGCTCCAAGTTCTTTCGCATTATTTTGTTTTCAGCTTCCACCCCAGCTGCGGGAACCGAACAATCAGATTCATTCAACAAGTAAAGTGGAAGAAAAATAAGGAAAGGAGTGAGAAAGAAATTTACCCCTTTTCTCATACTCAGCGATGAGGGCGGCCTGTTTCGTGCGGAGATTTTTATGTGTATCCAACAAGCGCTGGAATTCGGCACTTCGGCGGTTGGTGGTCACCTGAAAAAGATACAGAAACTTAAGTTAGCTGTGTGCATGTTCGAAGTGTACTAAGATCTGGGCCAAGTGGAACTTAACCCGGCTCTAGGTGAGTGCATGTTCAAAGTATACTAAGATCCGGGCCAAGTGGAATTTAACCCGGCTCTAGGTGTGTGCATGTTCGAAGTGTACTAAGATCTGGGCCAAGTGGAACTTAACCCGGCTCTAGGTGTGTGCATGTTTGAAGTGTACTAAAATCCGGGCCAAGTGGAACTTAACCCGGCTCTAGGTGTGTGCATGTTCAAACTTTACTAAGATCCGGGCCAAGTGGACCTTAACCCGGCTCTAGGTGTGTGCATGTTTGAAGTGTACTAAAATTCGGGCCAAGTGGAACTTAACCCTGCTCTAGGTGTGTGCATGTTCAAAATTATTATGGAGCTACGTTAGTTCTATAAAAGAGCATCCGGCCGAGTAACAAGTTACTCCCCCGGAGGCTCAGGGACTAATGGTTATTATCTACAATTTGCGAAGGAGAAACGGCGTACCTCCATCATCCGTCCAGCGAGGTTGATGGCCTTGGCGGCGGTATTCACTTGATCAGATTCGGGGATTACCTTGGCCTTGTTCCAGTTCATGACGAACTCCATCAGGCTTGGGGGGTACCGTTCGCCTGAGGGCATATGGGGCGTCACCAAACCCTTAGCATGTGCTTCCTTCCTCTCCACCAAGGCAAGGGCGGGGCTGGTGTGCAGAACCAACTGCCGAGTTTCGGTTGGCTCGGCAGGCGCGTCCTTTGCCGCTGGTGCCTTCTTGGGGAGCATAGACTCAAGGGTACGTTGCCCAGGCTCAGCAGTGCTGGGCTTGGTAGCGTCTTGAGTCTTCTTGCCCTTGGCTTGCGGGGAAGAAGAAGCCGTATCAGCGGTTTTCCCCTACCGAGGTTGAGAGGACTCGGAAGATGCAGAAGAACTGGGCGCTGCTACTTTCGTTGCTGGACTTGGTGTCGGCGCTGACGTTTTCGCTGCCGGGGTTGGTGCTGCTGCCGGGGCTGGAGTTGGTGCTGTTTTGGCTGCTGGTACTGGAACAGATGCTGGAGTCAAGGTATCTTTAGTGGCTGCTGGTTGTGGCGTCGCCGAGGTAGTGGCTGCTGTTGTTCTGGTTGGGCCAGTTTCCCCCGCCCTAGGATGATCTGGAGCGGCCGCAGAGCTTTCCGGAATGGGGCTCAGCGGACGTGACTCATCGTCGCGACGGGGCGAGGGGCTGACCCGGAGAGGCGATGAGATACTGGACCCACTCTGAGGGACCTCCACCGGAGCCCTGTGAAATCAAGTAACGTCAGAAGGAAAATTACGACGAAGTAAGGAAGAGCGAGTTACAGAAGAAAGAAGGACTTACGCATCCGAGGTTTCGGCTGCTTTGGGTTTCCGAGCCCTTCGTGCTGGGGCCTTCTTTCGCCTTTTGACGGGCTCGGAAGGTCCGGAGGAAGAGCTTGCGGAGGCCGCGTGCTTTTTCTTCGGCGCCACCGGAACTGGCTCGCCTGTGGCGAGGGGAGGATCCTCGTGGATATGGCCACCGGCGTGAGCTGATGGCGGAAAAGCAAAAGAAAGGGGGATAGCCTCAAACGGTTCAATTATCTCGATATCCGAGTAATCTTCATCATCGGGCCAATCTCTAGCAGAAGAGAAGTTACCCGTGGGTCGTTTCGTGGCGTCGGTCATGGGGAGAAACATCTCTTGGTCCGGCTCCTCCACGTCCGAAGTCTCCCGGTCCGGTGCCCACTTAAGGGTCGGATCCGTGCCGTCCTCGAGCGTTTGCTGAAGGAATAGCTGAGGAAAAGAGTAAACAGATGAATCAAAAATGCAACAACAATAGACAAGTAACTGGTCCGAGGTAAGTTTGCAACATGAAACTTACCATGGGAGGAAGCCGGTCACGGCAGAAATGCTCAATCCCCCAAGTCCAATCAGAGGAGAAATCCTTCTGAGTGGTGAAAAGAGCCTTAACCCGGCGGAAGGTCTCCGTATTGTTCAGCTCGAAAGATGAAGTCCGGTTGGGATCGCGGCCGTAGCTCATATGGCACACCTTGTGGGTCTGCTTCTGGAGAGGAGATTCGGTTGCGCACGAAAGTAATCATCGCATCCTCGTTGCGCAACCCGAGCTCCTTCAGCTCCGCGAACCTCTTACTCACTTGGTTGGCCAGGGCCGTAGGTTTCTTCGGGATGGCGTCCCACAGATCCAGGTTTGGCGGACCCGGGGTATAGGGAAGCAACCGGATCAAATCTTCGGTGCCTGTGTTCCGGACATAAAAGAACGCCCGGGCCCAACCTTTGCAGGATTCTAGCCCTGTGACCCGAGGGAAAATAGAAAACCTCCGGGGTGAGATGGAGGCTGCTCCGAACTGCATGAGCCGCTTGTCCTCCTGGTCAGTATGAATGTCGGGGATAACGTTGCGGCGAAGGGCGAAAAACCAGATCCACAGCTCCTTTGTGGGCCATAATCCGGCGTAGCCTTCAATCGTAGAGGCGAAAGCAGAGAGGGAAGTAATGGCATTGGCCGGAAGATGGTGCGGCTGGAGATGGTAGGTGCTGAGCCAATCATGGAAGAAATCACTCACCGGGAGTCCGAAGCCCCGCTGAAAATGAGATAGGAACACGACGAACTCCCCGGTTTTGGGCGAAGGAGCCAGCTCGGCGGAGGCAAGGCGAGCAGCGACGCCGATAGGGAGGCGTCTGGTCCGGTAGAGCCAATCCAGATCGTCCTGGCAGACCCAGGAGCCGGCCTAGGTGCCGCGGTCCGCAGCGGCGGCGTCCTCCTCCATCTCTTGCTCAGCAATGGCGAGCTCCTCTTCAGTCATCTGCTCCTCGAAGCCCTCGCTGGCGCTGGAGGCGGCGGGGGACAGCGGCTTGGATTGGCGAGGACCCGTAGCGGGAGATTGACGTCACAGTGATGGAGACGTAGAGGTGAAACGGAGAAGTGCGGCAGCGACGCTGCTTTTTGACAATGCTGGCGGCGGCGCAGTCGCGAGGAAGACGAAGGAGAGTAGCAGCGGGCAGAGGCGTGCGGAGGGGAAAAAACCTAAGGAACGCACCCCTCCGCTATTTAACCACCCACGTAAGCGGTGAGTGGGATCGCGCCCTGTGGACCGGCCACGAGCTGTGGCCGTGTATTACCCGTCCGGACTAATCAGTAAGGAGCCACACGGAAGGCCTCAGGGCGGAAAGGATCCTGGGACGTGACGCACTGATGCGGTAGACGAGGGGGCAGGTGTGACATGACCCGCGCACAGTGAAGACTGACAGTTACTGCGGCGATTACTGTACCGTCCCTTAAAATAAGACAACACAATGATTACCCTTCACATGGGCTAGCGTACGAAAGAAGGAAGTAAGACCCAGATAGAGCTGTGGTAACCTGGCCGGCAAGTGAAAACTTGCAACGTGCGAAGGGAATGTAAATCCAAGCCGTCCGAGGTACAGAGGTAACTCGACAAATAGCGACAGGAGCACGAGATGGAACCTGGTGTGGCCTTAGCGGCCAAGGCGGCTAAGACCGCGCCAGCTTCGGGGACTAATGTTGGGGGGATACCCCCGGGTAGGGTCACGCCGTGGTATGAAAGGCCGAGTTAGCCGAGGTCCGGCAAGATCAAAGCAAGTACTGGCCGGGTCACCTCAAGGCAGGCCGAGTCACGGGGTAACCCGGACCTGGGGGCGTTCGCCTGATTAGCCCTAATCCGACTTAAGCGGTAAGTCGGAAGCGTATGTCTAACCTGTATGCAGGAAAAGGGTGTGGCCGGATGAACCATCGTCCGGGTCGCAGTAACCTTCTAGGAGAAGGAAGGAATCTCGCTGGTCAAACGGAGCCCCGGTACGCACTGCCTGAGCGAAGCGAGCAAGGACTGGACCACCGGGGCGTGGCCGACAAGCGTGACGACGCCCGTGTCAGCTGACGAGGGCGCCGTCATGGCTCACGTAGCTAAAGCATAGCCGGCGAGGGGGGAAAAGCACCCCGGTCGGTTTGCCACTTTGGGAGGGGGCATATTCTTAGGAATATGCCTCCACGTATGGCCTAGATTGAAACCGAGCCTCCCCTATAAAAGGAGGACTAGGGCTTCAGTAGAGGGGGTTGGATTTTATTCTCTGGACAATTCTGTTAAGGTCTAGGGTTTGAGGTGAGGTCTGTGGGTGAGAGTAAGAGAGCTTCTTCTTCCTCCTCTCGCCGATACAGCTCTAGGAGCACTTATAACCTTGGGAGAAAATCAATATGAGTTTTGGTGTGGAGAATCACTTTGCTATCCCTCCCTGGATTCCCCTAGCGCATATTAGTCCCCACCTTCTGCCTATACATGGCATCTACCATGACACCACCACGACAATGTTTCTGTTCAATGATATCATAGGACACCTGGGATTACTGGAACTTCCTTTAAAGGGGAGGTCTTTTACCTGGTCGAATATGCAGTGCATACCACTTTTGGAACAGCTCGACTAGTTCTTCACTAGCACCCACTGGATTTCTGTGTATCCTTCCTCCATGGTGTTCCCCCTTGCTAATACCGGTTCTGATCGCGCGCCAGGTGTGGTAAATATTGATACCAATATCCCCAAAACTAGCTTGTTTTGGTTTGAAAATTATTGGGTGGATATGCTAGGATTTGTGGACTGTGTGACGAGTTCCTAGAACAAACCATCATGGAAATTACACAGCTCAGCTATTTCAACAGATAAGTTGAAGAGTCTCCAATATAGTCTCAAAAACTGGCATGGCAAGCTCTCTCATCTTAAGAGGTTAATTCAAGATTGTAACAAAGTCATCTTGTTCATGGATACTCTTGAGGAGAGCAGACCTCTGTTTAGGACTGAACTTAACTTTAGAAGGATTGTAAAGTCCCATCTAGACGAGCTTTTGCTGGCTGGATGTAATTATTGGCGTAAAAGGTGTACTATTCGATGGGTCAAGCAAGCTGAGGATAACACTAAGTTTTTCCATGCTATGGCATCAGAAAGGTACTGTAGGAATACCATCTCTATGCTTAGACATGAGGAGGGCAATGAATTTTCTGATCATGATTTTATGGCCAGCTTATTATGGAATAGCTATAAACCAAAGATGGGTCACTCTGAAGGAATCGATATGAAATTTAATCTGGACAACTTGTTGGCAAGGGTAGAAGGACTTGATGAGTTAACTCGACCTTTTGAGAAAAAGGATATTGATGAGGTGGTGGCGGCAATGCCGGTGGTCGTGCCCCTAGACCTGATGGGTTCAATGGTCTGTTCATGAAAAAATGCTGGCCAATAGTGCAAAAGGAGTTTTATCAATTAGCTGCTGATTTTCACAATGGTTCAGTTAGTTTGGAGAATATTAATTGTTCATATATTACTTTAGTTCCCAAAAAGTAGGCACCTGTTGAAGTTAATGACTTTCGTCCTATTTCTCTCACCAATCTTTGCCCGAAGTTTCTCACCAAATTAGTTGCCAACCGATTACAAGACATAATTCTGGAATGTATTCACAAGAATCAATATGGGTTTTTAAGATCTAGGACCATTCAAGACTGCATTGCTTAGGCCTTTGAGTACTTGTTCCTATGTCATATTTCCAAGAAACCAATTATTATTCTCAAACTGCAGTTTGCTAAGGCCTTTGACACGGTGGAACATGAATCTATCCTTCTAATTATGAAACACAAGGGATTTAATGAGACTTGGATTGGATGGATAAAACAGATACTTTCCACAGATACTTCTGCTGTGCTCCTAAATGGGATCCCAGGAAAGCAATTTCACTGTTAACGTGGTGTCCGACAAGGCGACCCTCTGTCGCCTTTATTGTATACTTTTGGTTCAGATTTGTTGCAGTCGACAGTCAATGAGTTGGTTAGATTGGGGGAATTGCACCACCCAATTAATACAAATGAGAGGGACTTTCCTATCATCCAATATGCGGATGATACACTTTTGATTATGCCAGCAGACAGGGAACAGTTAAGAGCTCTTAAGGTGGTGTTGAATCAGTTCTCCATATCAACCGGTCTGAAGATAAACTTTCATAAGTCGCAAATAATGCCTATCAATGTTCCAAATGATATAATGATGGTGTTGTCTGAAGATTTTGGGTGCCAGGTTGGTCAGATGTCGTTCACTGGGTCTGTCTTTAGGCACTACTAGACCAACCATTGTTGAACTAATGCCGATTGTTTGTCGGCTTGAGAGGAAGCTTACGTCTAGCTCGAGTTTCCTATCTCAGGGTGCTAGACTTCAATTGATCAACTCTGCTTTATCCTCCATCCACTACACTTTCTCTGTACTCTGCAACTGCCCAAAGGTCTGACAATTCAGCTTAACCGAATACTTAGACAATGCCTATGGAGAGACAAATTTGATAAACCTAAACAATCACTGGCTGCTTGGGAGTTGGTGTGTCTGCCTAAAAATAAAGATGGACTAGGTGTGGTGGATTTTCAAAACAAGAATGCGGCTTTATTAATTAAATTTTTGGATAAATTTTATAATCACAAAGATGTCCCTTGGGTGCAACTTATCTGGAACTCTCACTACGTGAATAAAATACCACATGCTAAAAATCTATGTGGATCATTTTGGTGGTGTGATGTACTCAAGCAAGTTGACAATTTTCATGCGGTGGCAACGGTGACTCATGGAAAAGGTGATACCTTCCTATTCTGGTCTAATAACTGGTCACTTCAAGGTAGCATACAACCTCTTAAAAATAGATTTCTAAGGTTGTTCTATTATGCTCTTGAGATAAAGTTTCAGCAGCTCATGTATATGCTATGACAGATATACTTGATCTTTTTTATCTACCACTATCAAATAGTGCATATCAGGAATTTATGAGCCTGCAAAATATAATCAATGAGAACCCTCTATCAGATCAGAATGATTGCTGGACATATACTTGGGGGGATTCCTACATGCCTGGCATTTTTTACAATTTGATACATGAACATATTAAAGTGCCCAAGGTATACTACTGGATCTGGAAATCTTGTTGTATGATGAAAGTTAAAATGTTTGCTTGGTTATTACTAAGAGGTAGACTAAATACTCGGGATCTTCTACAAAGAAGACATTGGCATGTGAATGATGACATCCACTGTGAGCTCTACCCATTACACGCATACGAGGATATAATACACTTATTTTTTGAGTGTAATTTCAGTGTGAGGATTTGGAATTACTTACAAATATATTGGCAACCACATGAAGCTCTCCAGGTGATAACTGAGACGGCTAGAAAGCATTTGGACATCCTTTTTTCATGGAGGTATTGATCTTGGCTGGCTGGAATATTTGGATCATACAAAATGGAAAGATCTTCAATCATGAAAGACCAACGTTTGCAAGGTGGAAATTCAAGTTTGTGAATGATGTCACTTTGTTGTAGTACAGGATAAAAAAGAAATATAGGCATTCTCTTCTAGCATGGGTAGATGCACTACCTTAGATGTTTGACTGGTTTCAGTTTAGTTTCGACTAGTTCACTAGTCCTCTTGTATATATTTTCTGGTAGCTCTGTTGTACTATATACTTTTATTTTATAAATAAATTATTGTGGGGCTTCTGCCTCACAGTTCTAGGTCAAAAAAACTAATAAAATCCTGCCCTGAACACTTTGGCAGCAATTTCTCGGCTGCTAGCATGATGGCCACAAATTCCTTCATGTATTTCCTTGAGTATAGTTTTTCCTTCTTTGGGTGTGATGCATCGCTACAACACACCCAGAATACTTCTTTTATATAACTCTCCTTTAATTTTCTTGAAGGCTTTCCATCTTCAAGTGATTCGCTGGGCTTCTGTCACATCTTCGGGCAGTTCTCCCCGAGTCATATAGGCTATGTATGGCTGCATCCATGTGGGTTCTATTATCATGACCTTATCAATTTCTGGTTCTTCTTCAATGGCCTCTTCTGTGCTTGTACCGGCTGATGGAGCCACCGAGTCTTTTTGCAACTTACTCTTTTTCCCTACTTTGGGTGCTATGACCTCAGAAACTCTTTTTGCTTTGATATAACGCTAAGATATTTCTTCCCAAAAAAAACCAGGTGGCACTAGTAAGCACAGGGACCCAATGTTTGCCAAATTGTCGGCTTCTTCATTACTTGCTCTTCCTATGTACGATACTTCACATCCATCGAATTGAGCTTCCATGATGCTATATAGATCACGGTAAGGAATCATGTTGTCACTAACATCATTGCACTTGTTCATTGCTTGATGTGCTACAAGATTGGAATCACTGATTTTTTTAGACGAGTTGCACCGCAAGCTTTAGCCATCCACATGCCATGCAACAAGGCCTCGTACTCAGCTTCATTATTGGATGCGTTCGCAAAGCTCATACGAAGTATATATCGCATATTGTCGCCTTGCGGTGATATTAATATGACTCCTGCTCCTTCCGTTCTTTTTGATCCATCGAAGTACATTGTCCAGGCGCTAGAAAGATCAAGTGGACTCATACATTGTAACTTGGTCCATTTCGTGATGAAATCAGGCAGAACTTGTGACTTAATTGCTTCACGCTTCTCATACGTGATGTCTCGAGGGGATAATTAGATGCCCCATAGGGAAAAACGCCCAATTGCTTCTAGATTATTAAGGATGTTTGAGAAAGGTGCTTCGTTGACCACTATGATCAGATGTTCCGAAAAGTAACGACGTAGATTTTGTGCTATCATAAATACTCAGTATGCCAATTTTTGGTAGTGTCGGTACCTTTATTTGGATGGCGAGAGGACCTCACTCAAGAAATACACTGGCTTCTGGACACCATGGGTTTTTCCTTCCTCGGGTCGCTCCACAACCAAAACCATGCTGACCACCTGATTTGTGGCTGCGATGTAAAGAAGTAGTGGCTCTTTCTCTCGTGGAGACACAATGACGGGAGGCATCGAAAGCGTCTTTTTGAGGTCTTCAAAGGCGGGTTGAGCTTCTTTGGTCCATTCAAACTTATCTGACTTCCACATTAGAGTGTAAAATGGTAGTCCTTTTTCTCCTAGTCTAGCAATGAAGCGGTTGAGCGCTGCCACTCGCCTGGCCAACTGTTGTACACCTTGTTGATTTGTTGGTTTTTCATTGTCAAAATTGCCTGTATTTTCTCGGGATTGTCTTCGAGTCCTCTTGATGATACCAGATATCCGAGGAGTTTCCCTGCTGGGACTCTAAAGGAACACTTCATCGGGTTTAATTTGATTGAAAACATGTCGAGATTTTTGAATGTTTCCTGAAGATCCTTGATAAGTGATGATCCCTGCTTTGTTGTAACTATGACATCGTCAATATATACTTGTACGTCTGTGCCAATTTGGCTTCCCAGGCAATTCTACATCATCCACTGATATGTTGCTTCGGTGTTCTTGAGGCGGAAGGGCATTGTTGTGTAACAGAATACACCACAAGGTGTAATAAATGCAGTTTTCTCCTGATCTTCCTCCTTCATTAGAATCTGGTGGTATCCTGAATATGCATCCAAAAAGGAAATACGTTCACATCCTGCAGTTGCATCGATTATTTGATCGATTAGCGGTAGTGGGAAGTGATCCTTTGGACTATGTTTATTTAATGCAGTGAAGTCGATGCACATCCGTAACTCTTTGGTATTTTTCTGTGGGACGCATACTGGGTTTGCGACCCACTCTGCTTTCTTCGGTTCCTTTATAAAGTTAGTGTTAGTAAGGTGATGTAGCTCTTTTCCAATAGCTTTGCGCTTTGGTTCTGTGAAACAAAGAAGCAATTATTTTACCGGTTTTGCTTTTGGATCCAAGTTTAATGCATGCTCAGCGAGTTCCCTGGGAATTCCTGGTATGTCAGAAGGTAGCCATGCAAAGATTTCCAAGTGCTCGTGGAGGAACTCGACGAGCACGCTTTCCTATGCGGGACCAAGGTTGGAAGCCACAAATGTAGTCTTCTTCAGGTCGGTAGGATGGATCTATACTTCTTTTGTGTCTTTCGTAGTGTCGAAGGCCTGGTCAGGATTGACATGCGCTACTGCCAGAGGTTCTGTGGTGGTTCTAATTTTGAGCTGCTCAAACTCTGTTGCCATCCTGAAAGATTCGGAAATTTTATTGAACTCCTGATCGCAATTGTCTGAACATGTGAAACTTCCTTTTACTGTTATGATTCCCTTTGGTGATGGCATCTTCATGACTAAGTATGCATAGTGCGGGACTGCCATGAATCGTGCGAAAGCTGGGCATCCTAGGACCACGTGATACTATGATGGCCAATCCATGCCTTTGAACTCAAGCTTTTCCCGCCTGAAATTTTCTTTGAATCAAAAAACGATGTGCAGGAAAATTTTACCTAAAGGAATTTCGGCTTTACCTGGTACTATGCTGTGGAAGGATGTGCCAAATTTGCCAAGGTGTAGTTCATTTCCCTTAGTGTTTTGGTGTAGATCAAGTTTAGGTTGCTTCTTGCATCCATGAAGACCTTGCTCATGTAACCCGCCAATTTTTGCTTCAACTATCAAGGCCGAATGACCCGGTCATGGTACTCGAAGCGGGTGATCAGCTCTGCTGAATGTGATTTCCTGTTCTGACCAATGGAGATACTCGGATGTGGCTGGTGGAGCCATCTCTGCCATTTTGACTTGTCTTGTGATTAGCTTCTGAATTATGTTGGATGGACGCCCTTTTTGAATCATTGGCATTGCCCCCTTTGACCTAGGGTACTCATTGCCTTGATCAGTTGTGTTTTGCGGTTGCCCTGCTGGCGGAGGTGGCGCACCGATGTCTAATGTGCGAGGCGTGGATGTGTATTCTCGTTTTGCTGCTTTGGTCGCCTTTGCATTGCATAGCTCTTGCAACTTTAAGAATGTTCGGCAGTCTTTCATGAGGTGGTTGGATTGTCTTTTTCCTGCCGAGTCGACGTAAAAGTGCATATTACAGGCTCCTTCTAGTATTTGCATTGCGGACAGGGTTGGTCCCAAGCTCTTGGCTGATATCGCTGTATTGGGCTTCCTCCGCCTTTGTCCCTGCTGTGGCGGTACATGCTATTGTATTCGTCATTCTTGTTGTTGCCTTCACCCGAAAAACTGGCTGCGACGTAACTTGGTCCCGTGTTTCTGTCATTGTTTCTTCATCTCCTGTCATTGCCATGTTTATCCCTATATTCTTCGGGTGAACGTGTTCGTTTGTTATGTAGCGCATCCTCTCCATAAGCCTAGCAATTAGCTATGTCCGTTAACTGTGAAATTGTCTTGGGTTTGACTTGCCCTAGTTCTTCAATGAACTTTCGGTGACGGAGGCCATCATTAAAGGCATCAATGTCTCTTTCATAGGATATGGATTCAGATGTATTTTTGATGATGTTCCATCACTGGATGAATGCTCTTATTGACTCTCCGGGCTTCTATTTGTATGCCCACAACTGTTCTAAAGACATGGGTCCTTTGAATGTGGACTGAAACTGTCGGATGAACTTATCTTTGAGATCGTTCTAGCTACCAATAAAATCTTTGGGTAGTTGTCTGAGCCATGACCTTGCATCACCGGTAAGGTGCAATTGTAAACATTGCATTGCGGTGGCTGTGGAGTGATGTCTACGCACTTCTATTCTTGTAGACAGTTGTTGGGCCTCCAAGTGCAGAGGTTTGTAGAACATCAGCAAGTTTTCCCTTAAGTGGATCACCCAAGGTTTATCGAACTCAGGGAGGAAGTGGTCAAAGGTATCCCCTCTCAAGCATCCCTGCAATCAAGACACAAGAAGTCTCTTGTGTCCCCAACACACCCAATACACTTGTCAGGTGTATATGTGCACTAGTTCGGCGAAGAGATAGTAAAATACAAGTGGTATGGATATAAGATAACGGTGCTAGAAAATACTTTGATGGGATGGAAGAGACTAAAGGCAAACTGAAATAAAGATAGAAGCAAGCAAACATGTAACAGATCTAATAGCAAATGGTGTATCAATGCTTAGAAACAAGGCCTAGGGATCATACTTTCACTAGTGAACACTCTCATATAAATATCTTCTCTTCATGATACTACTCTTAACTACTCTCCGGTTGGACACTCTAATCAACGGTAGGGCTATAACATCACACCTCAAAGTTCATCTTTCCCATCTAGAAAACCCCACACTGTCACCTTGAGCACTAGATGAGTCCAACAAACACCACAATTTCATAAAGACATCCAACTCCAAATATAACTCATAACAAGTATTTGTAATCTCTAGCCTAAGTGCCACCATGGTGAGCACGTTGTCACTTTCACACACATGGGGAGAGCAGAGATTCATTAAAGCACTTGAGTAGCAGAATAGATCTATAGATTACAAGCTCATGATCTCAATAAGATCATGCATAGAGAGAGAGATGAACACATAGCTACCAGTAGAACCCTTAGCTACCAGTAGAACCCTTAGCCTCGAGAGAGAACTACTCTCTCCTCATCATGGGAATCAGCAATGGTGATGGAGATGGTGGTGGAGATCGATGGAGATGGCTCCGAGGGCACTTCCCCGTCCCGGCAGGGTGCCGGAACAGAGACTTTCTGTTCCCTGAATCTCTCCTTCGGTGGCGGCGACGCTACTAAACTTTCGTGGCTGGAGGCTTGATGATTTATGGTTTTGGTATCGGGAGGCTCTTATAGGCGAAGGAGGCAAGGTCGGTGGAGTGCCAGGGGGCCCACACCACCTGGTGGCGCGGGTAGGGCTAGCCCGCGCCTGGGGGTGTGTGTGGCCAGGCCCTGGCTCTCCTCTGTCTCGTATTCTAGCTCCGTGAGTCTTCCGGTAAAATAGGAACTTTGGCTTTTGTCTCGTCCAATTCCGATAATATTGATTTTCTGACTTTCCTGGAACCAAAAACAGCAGAAAACAGGCAACTGGCACTGTGGCTCTTTTTAATAGGTTAGTCCAAGAAATCATAAGAAAAGTACTCCAAAGTTGGAACAAAACACAAGAAAGTAGATAAAACCAAGCATGGAACATCAAAAATTATAGATACATTTGCAATGTATCAACATCCCCAAGCTTAACTCCTGCTCGTTCTCGAGTAGGTAAGTGATAAAAAGAAAGAATAATTTTTGAGGTGACATGCACCATCAAAGACTTGATCAAGGTATTTGCAAAACATTCAAAGCTGGATCATAGTACTTCAATCATAACATGAAATACAAAGTTCTAGCAATAAGACAAAGAAACTATGATGCAACATGAAAAAGCACAAACAAAAGATTCATGAATAACAATGCTTTGCAAGACGTTTGTTTGTTTCACATAAAGAAAACATGGCATAATAGTATTCAGCTTGTCCCTCATAGAGTAGCAAATATAAATGCACAGGACACCTTCAAAGTTCATAAGAGTGACTAGATACAAATAGTTTAAAACAAGCAATATAAAAGTATGCATCAATCAACTAGTCTTGGGACAATGCACATAGAACTAAGAATGGCCATTATGCTCTCAAAGTAGGTGCATAAAGATAGAAGGTGGAGACTCAATATAATGGTGGAAGAAAGGCCTTTTGTAAAAGGAAGTAGGGATTCAAGTCTCATAAAGAGCTTCCAAAAATTATGGTACTTATGGCTTTCAGCTCTCATTGCCCCTATCATAAGCATCTTGAAGTGATTAAGGTTAAAGTGAACAAACTATGGTGTACATGCTTGACGAAGTATAAGTCAGAAATCTCATGTCCCTTGTATATGAGGGTCGCTCCTCATGCTACTCAAGTTTAGTCACCGGTAAGTTCTTGTCATCGTAAGTATATGTGTATCATAGAGAACCGCCAACGGGGTACCCCTTGCCCGATGATACGGAAGAATCCCTATATCAAAATGACAAGGCAAGCAGACAACGAGCATCTCAACATTCGTCTTATTTACCATGGGAATATGGTGCTTTTTTCTCTCTTTCCTCTTTTCATAGTATCGCTTTTTTTCTCTTTTCTCTTTTTTTTCTCAATATAGGACTCTTTTTTATAAGAAGAATGCTTCATAGACAGCTCATTATGGTTACACTGCAGGTTTCCACCATGTCAGCATGGATTAGACTAGTGGCCTAGCCGTTTCACTAACACATATACATAACTCCATGGACTTACACGCCCCCTTTCATTTCACACCGACGACATCCATATACAAAAGAGCATGATATCAACTAGGTACAAGTACCAAGTGCAATGCTGAAAGCGTTCCCCATGAAAGCATGGTTCTGCTAATTCCCAACAAATAAGTGCAAGCATATACAACATAGAAGACACAATGGTTCAAGTTTATTAAGGGCAAGTAAAGTAAAGCGTGCCATCAAGTTCGTGAGAGCTTTAATCACTAGTTTTCTCATAACAAGTGGAAGGTAAACAAAAGCATGAATGTACTTGGAATAGTATAAGCTAGTAGGTAGGTATGGTGGACTCTTTGGAATAACTTGGTTTAGGGAGTTGGATGCATGAGTGGAACTCATACTTGTTGCGGAGGCTAGCAAAAGACTGGGAGCGACAAACTAAGAGAGCAATAATGGCCATAATCATGCAGAGCGACAAAACATCATTGATCAAAGCATAAAGTGATACTACAAGTTGAAAACTAAAGGATCATAAAGGCTATGGTGACTTGATATAGTCATAACATGGTGTGAGCATGTGCCAAGTCAATCTAAATAAAGCATCAAAGGAGAATACCACTATACTATGCTTTAATATGCTAAAACAACGCATGATTCATCCAAGGCACATTAAACAATCTCAATTGTTTATAACAAGTCATGCTACAGCAAAGAATACTAAGCATAAAGCAAAAACAATATCAAGTATGGCATGACAAAGCATAGGCCACGGTAAAAAACAAGCTCTTTTTACCACATAGGCATGAACTTTCCTACTCTTTTCCAAACCAAACCAAACTATTTGAAAACCAATGTATGAAAGAGGGGGTCCAACCAATTTATTAAGAAAACTAAGCAAACCAAAGCAAATGAAAAACCAAAACAAAAACGAAAAATAAGACGCTCCAAGAAAACACAACTGTGCATGAAACAATAAAAATGAAGTGTTTGGAAGAAACCTGGGATTTTTATTGATGAAGAAGGGGATGCCTTGGGCATCCCCAAGCTTTGACGCTTGTACTTCTTGGATATTTCTTGGGGTGACACGCGTGGCATCCCCAAGCTTGAGCTTTAGTCCATCCTTCATCTCATTACTCATTCCTTCCATACACCTGCAATTTTTTCTTCATACAAAACTTCACACAATCTTTATTAGCAACATTAGTGCACTTAAGATAAATAAGTCTTAAGGTTCAGTTATAATACCAAATAAACTTCCACTAGAACACTATCTACTGTAGCACTTCCCTCAAAAATCTCAATTTCCCAAAAGAACTCAAAAAGGAACCAACAAGAAGCAAATGCAGAAAATGACAGAAATCTGTCAAAACAGACCAGCAGGTAAAGACGAATTTTTTCAAAGACCTTCTGTTGCTCAAATCGAAAAGTGTTGAACTAACGAAAGTTAGATAACAACTTGGGGCAAAATCAAAAAAATTCACGCCTCAAAGAGACGTTCAGAGATTTTACACAAATTTTTATGGTGAAGCACAGAAATCTGTTTCGGGACATCAACTTTCCCAATCATTACTTCTCTCTCATTAGAGGTTACTCTTGGCACAAAAAGCAAATAAAAAGGATAAGGAGAGGTTATTACAGAGGTAATAACTTCCAAGACTCATCTAAAATTTTTGGGGTTATCTCCCAATAAGTACTTTTCTTTAATGCCTTTAAGTTAGGCTTGATAGTTTGAGAAGATGCTCACATAAGAAATATGAATTGAAGTAAAAGAGAGCATCAAGAAGCAAATTCAAAGCACATTTAAGTCTAACCCACTTCCTATGCATAGTAATCTTGTAAAGAAACAAGTCATGAAAGCACAAAGCAACAAGCACAGGAAAGCAAAACAAGTGCAACTTCAAAATTTTCAACATAAAGAGGGGAAACTTAATATTATTGAGATGCATAGAACCATGTTTCCCTCTCTCATAATAACTTTCAGTAGCAACATGAATAAAATTAACAATATAACTATCACATAAAACATTCTTATCATGAGCCACATGCATAAAAGAATTAATACTCCCCATATAAGCATAGTCATTCTTATTAATTATAGTGGGAGCAAAATCAACAAAATAACTATCATTATTATTCTCATCACCATAATCATCAAATATAGGAGGCATATTGTAATCATAATTAACTTTCTCCTCAATAGTAGGTGGACTGAAAATATCATACTCATCATTGTAATCATCATATATTGGAGGCATAGTATCATCAAAGTAAATTTTCTCCTCCGTGCTAGGGGGACTAAAAAGATCATTCTCATCAAAACCAGCTTCCCCAAGCTTAGACTTTTCCATAGCATTAGCAATAATGGTGTCCAAAGAATTCATACTAACAACATTGCTATTAGCATGCAAATAAAGTTCCATAGGTTTTTTAATTTTCTCTTCAAACACTTCATGTCCTAACTCAAGATAAATACTATAAAGCTCTCTAACTTTTTTGTTGTTTTCCATTAAGCCTAACTAGTGAAAACAAGAAACAAAAAGACAAAATTGCAGAATCTAAAGGAAATAACTTCGAGCACTCACACTGGAGGATGTGAGTACCTTTTACCTTACCTCCCCGGCAACGGTGCTAGAAAATAGCTTGATGTCTACGCACTTCTATTCTTGTAGATAGTTGTTGGGCCTCCAAGTGCAGAGGTTTGTAGAACAGCAACAAGTTTTCCCTTAAGTGGATCACCCAAGGTTTATCGAACTCAGGGAGGAAGTGGTCAAAGGTATCCCCTCTCAAGCAACCTGCAATCAAGATACAAGAAGTCTCTTGTGTCCCCAACACACTCAATACACTTGTCAGGTGTATAGGTGCACTAGTTCGGCGAAGAGATAGTAAAATACAAGTGGTATGGATATAAGATAACTGTGCTAGAAAATACTTTGATGGCGTGGAAGAGACTAAAGGCAAACTGAAATAAAGATAGAAGCAAGCAAACATGTAGCAGATCTAATAGCAAACGGTGTATCAATGCTTAGAAACAAGGCCTAGGGATCATACTTTCACTAGTGAACACTCTCATATAAATATCTTCTCTTCATGATACTACTCTTAACTACTCTCCGGTTGGACACTCTAATCAACGGTAGGGCTATAACAGCACACCTCAAAGTTCATCTTTCCCATCTAGAAAACCCCACACTGTCACCTTGAGCACTAGATGAGTCCAACAAACACCACAATTTCATAAATACATCCAACTCCAAATATAACTCATAACAAGTATTTGTAATCTCTAGCCTAAGTGCCACCATGGTGAGCACGTTGTCACTTTCACACACATGGGGAGAGCAGAGATTCATTAAAGCACTTGAGTAGCAGAATAAATCTATAGATTACAAGCTCATGATCTCAATAAGATCATGCATAGAGAGAGAGAGATGAACACATAGCTACCAGTAGAACCCTTTGCCTCGAGAGAGAACTACTCCTTCCTCATCATGGGAATCAGCAATGGTGATGGAGATCGATGGAGATGGCTCCGGGGGCACTTCCCCATCCCGGCAGGGTGCCGGAACAGAGACTTTCTATCCCCCGAATCTCTCCTTCGGTGGCAGCGGCGCTACAGAACTTTTTGTGGCTAGAGGCTTGATGATTTAGGGTTTTGGTATCGGGAGGCTCTTAGAGGCGAAGGAGGCAAGGTCGGTGGAGTGCCAGGGGCCCACACCACCTGGTGGCGCGGGTAGGGCTAGCCCGCGCCTGGGGGGGGGGTGGCCAGGCCCTGGCCCTCCTCCGTCTCGTATTCTGGCTCCATGAGTCTTCCCGTAAAATAGGAACTTTGGCTTTTGTCCCGTCCAATTCCGAGAATATGGATTTTCTGACTTTCCTGGAACCAAAAACAGCAGAAAACAGGCAACTGGCAATGTGGCTCTTGTTAATAGGTTAGTCCAAGAAATCATAAGAAAAGTACTCCAAAGTTGGAACAAAACACAAGAAAGTAGATAAAACCAAGCATGGAACATCAAAAATTATAGATACATTTGCAATGTATCATGGAGCCGCCCTGTAACTTGACAGTGGCCAAATAACCTGCTAGCCAAGCTTCAGGCTCTTGGAGTCCATTGTACTTTTGGTGGTCATGTGGAAGGTTAAAGTCCTTGGGTACTGAGGTTTTGCGAATCCACTGAGTGAAACAGCTGGCTCCACATAACTCGTAGTCGTCTTCATTGTCGCCGTCATGATCTCTACGGTTGTGGTTTTCGTCTCTTGCTTCGTCGTCCCTGTATTGCGTATTGTCGCCTCTTGTGTTGCTTTGCGGCTCCGATCCTAAGAGATGTGCCCGGTGTGGCGCCCGAGCTCACCGGTATGTCCCGTTTGCCGAGGGCTACTACGGCGGCGTGGGTGTATATCGGGTTGATGCGTGATTCCCTGTTTTACTTGTGCGAGAGATGCTCCTACAATGCCGAGGTTCATGAGGGCAGAACGGTGAAGGGCCACACAAGGATCGTCGGGTGCGGGTTGAGTTGTGATTAGATATGTTTGTGCAGCCACAATTGCTGCTTGAGCCATTTTTCCTTGATGTTTCCTGCTTGATCTATTGACTTGACTGATAGATCAAGGTCTCGAATCCGTTATCTTCTTTCTTCTTTGGGGATGTTCTGCAATCGAGATGTTCCCCTTCTTGGTGGTGCTCCTCCTGTTACGCTCCCGGATCCTCGGGTAGAGCTTAATTGTGCCTGCCGTAAGCTAGATTCGTCGGTTAACCTCTTTCTTTCGACGAGTTAGCTCTGCATCCTTAGTAGGTCTCTCTTCTTATGATGAAGCAAGTATTGATATGCTAATAAATATTCATGTGAGGCATCAACTGTCATTGGAACTGCACCCAAAATTGCTTCCCTGGCCTTTTGCCATGCCGTCACCAGTAGCCGAAGAGTTCGCCTCTCTTCTCCATTTGGTTCTGCTCTTCCTCCTAGGACTATGCGGTTGTCCGTTGTTTCTCCTCCACTTCCGTGATTCCCTTTGTTGCTATGGTTTCTTGCATTGTCATCCGATAAAATATCATTGGGGTCGAGGATAGGTTTATCGTTAGAATCCCGTGGTGTCGAGGTATTCCCGTTAACCATGCACACTTGGTGGAGTGTCATGCATGGGCCGGTGTTGTCGTCGTCTGAACCGAATGAGACACTGTCGAGTGGACCAGTGAAATCCATTGGTTTATGTTCTAGGTAGATTTCTGCCATCCTTATCCCGAAGTCGATGCTTTCACCGCTTTTCTCGGGTGCCGAGTTTGCTGGGCTTATCCCACGTGGTGGAGTTAGTTGAGAATTTGATCCGAAGGAGAGATTATTGTAAAGACTATCAAGGTCCCCCAGATCCATCTCATCTTGCTTGTTCTCTTTGGCTGCTTCGACTTCTACCGTGATTTCCGCAGAGGATCCGACATATGATGCTAGTGTCGCTATAAGTGCAGTATTTTCCACCGACGGTTTTTATGTAATTAGGGCTGAAGGGTGTGATCCTTGGGGGTCTGCTACTTTGAAGTGGAAGCTTCCAATGATCAAATTGGATCCGCCGTAGAATTCGGCGGGTACTATCACAGGGGTGGGCGGGTATGGAACCGCTTTTGTTGGGTTGCTACTTGGAAAAGAGAGTTCCGCCAAATCCATGGTTCTAGTGTTCAAGTTTCCCATAGACGGCGCCAATTGATGAGGGGTGACCTCGGCAATGTCCATAGAGAAGGACTTAGGGTTTTGCGGAAAAGAGAACGCTGGGGATTTCGTCGGATGTCAAGAGAACAATGGAGTCAAAGTCGCCTGAATATTTGGTGAATCACACTATTATAGATCGCTTGGGGATTTTTCGGTACCCTCGCCTTGGCTTCTCCCGTCCTATATATAATAGTCCGGGTCTCAAATATGTATGCGATAAGTTACATATGCGTAATTACAATACCAACACGATGTCGGTTCTTTGTTCCCTTTCCTAATACAACTAAAGCCTTTGTCGGTTGCTCCTTTTGGCCCATCATCTTGACTCTTCATGGGTTGTAAGCCTTTTACACAGCCAGGGTAGCAAATCATAGGCACCCAAATAACGGTACCTATATCAGAAATCCTCTGCCCTAGAAGTTTGGTCTGGTGGAGATTGGCAAGAGGATGTTCACTACTAGTAGCACTCTTGTTGATGCTAGCAAAATGATGGAGATAAATATCTCAGCTGCATTTTTGTACTTGCAATAGATAACACATAACCATTAGTCCCCGAGCCTCCAGGGAGTAAGATATTACTCGGCCAGATGCTCCTCTAGGCTAACATTGAGTAATTTAGTTGCGTATCTTAGCATGCCCGAGATATTGAGCCGAGCCACTATAACTTAATCAAAATTCCTATTAGAATCAAATATGTAGCCACCTAGATTCGGATCGAGTTTACTCGGTGCGAATCTTGAGTAGAATCAAATATCTAGCCACCTAGATTTGGATCGAGTTTACTCGGTTCGAATCTTGAGTAGAATCGAATAACTAGACACGTAGATTTAGATCGAGTTTACTTGGTTCGAATCTTGAGTAGAATCAAATATCCAGCCACCTAGATTCAGATCGAGTTTACTCGGCTCGAATATTGAGTAGAATCAAATATCCGTTTTTCTTAGTGACTAACAATTGTCTTTTTCAGATCTCCAACAATAGGCACACTGTCGAGTTTCAGAGACTCCTTTTTGCACACAAGGGCCTCTCCACCAAGCACAAGAATTTGCTACTTGAGATGAAAAATAAATGTATGTCTTTGCCTTATTGCCCCAGTACCCTTTGTGTTCTTGATCATCCAAATTAACTTGTGATTTGCCTTTTGCCAGTCGAGGTGGAGGCGCATAACAAAGAGCTGTGGAAGCGTGTTGCTGATCTGGAAGGTACTTTGCCTCTTGTCTCTTATTTTTTGCACTTTTCCTTTCTGATTCGCCTTTGTAATTTTACCTCAGCTTAGCCGGGTCAAATGTTCTTGCAAAGTCTCATCAAGATTGCATATCCATGCCTGAATTGAGGATTCATTTTCTGGAACAAGCAGGACAACACCAAGCTTAGCTGAAGGAGAAGGATGAAGAGATCTCTCGGCTCCTTGCCGAGAATGAAAATCTGAAGAAACTCTAGAAAACTGAGCTTGATAAGCTCAATCATGAGTTCTCCAAAGAGAAAAGTCGGCTGACGCATCAACTTGAGAAAGAGCAAAACTTCCTCAAGAGGCCGAGGTAAAATTTGACTCGGTTTCCATTGAGTTGGAAAAACTCAAGAAGTAAAATGGTGGCATGGTTGTCCGAGCTCACCTGGATCAACAACATTGTGGCCTATGAGTTTCTTCTTGCCGATTCTTTCCTTTTTCTGCCGAGGTATCCCTTTTACTCTTATTGATTTGCCAGACTTGCTCCGAATCCAAAACTCACGCTGCTACTGCTGTCCGGAAGTTCCGGGGGAAGAAGGATGAGGTTGGTCCTATCCCAACCGAGTATGACATTGATGATTCCTTGGTTGGTCTCTCGTCCAGCCTTAGACCCATGAAAACCTTTGGTGTTGACCTCATGGATGCCACCATTCGAGTTTTCCATGTCCTCTTGCCAGAAGACCCCGCTCCCAAGCAAGTCAAGAAATTGGTTGAGAGACTGATGGATTGCGAGGAACATGTGAGCTTGTGGCGGGAGGCTGCTGCGCGGGCCGATGCTGATACCTCCCTATCCTTTGTGCTCTCATGGTACAATGGTATCAACTTGGATATCCTCCAAAACATGCGCACTGGATCTAGATGGACCACTGATCCGGTCTTCATCAAGGAATGCCAAGCCCGAGCCTATGAGCTCATCCAATATGCCTTGGTTCATGCTTGGAACGACGGGCCGAGCTAACTGGGCGAGGTTCGCGATGAGTACAAGGAAAATCCCAAAGGAGATGAAGGGAACCTGGAGGAAGACCTAGATCAGAATGAAGGATCCTCAGATTGTATCGAAGAAGCCGAGGCTAACATCGAGGCTGATACCCCGGCTGCCACAACTCCTGCATCAACTGAAGCTTTTGAACCTGCCATTCCTGCGCTTGATTCGGCCACCGCTGCTGCCGATGAATCTCCTGCTGCCCCTTAGGCAGAAAAAACTTGAAACTTTATTAAATTCATGGTATGTCGGGTGCAACATGTAATATACAGTTTAAGTTGTTTCGCTGCTGCTATATTTTGTTATGTCAGATCCTTTTGGGTGGAGTCCCCGAGTTTCATTTTCTTGTTTGCTCAATCTTGGGATCTAACTCATGTCTACCATTTTTTGGCGTTCGACTTATGAGTCCAAGATCAGAAAATTAAATCAACAATACTCAAAACCACGAGAATTAGCTCAGGGTAATTCAACATAATAGTAAATAAATTTAATACAGGGGTTAGTCCAAAAACAAGTGTCGGCTTGCTTATTTTTCTATCCTTAGTCATTTTTCATGTGCATAACACTCGCCATCTTTTGCTCTTGCTTGCCATGAAGCTGGGTTTTGGATAGCAGCAAGTCAAAGAGTGGGCCTTTGGTGCCGACACACTACTAACTCGTCCTAAAGGGGTAAGAAACTTAAGCCAGCCGATATAAAAATGTAAGTACAGAAAAAGGACAATTACTACTAAGGTAGTCCCCAAGTCATGGCTCGAGGTGCCGAGGTTTCATTAATTAGCTCATTGTGGACATATAATTCGACATATGAGAGTACGAGATACATACACTTCCGCTAAGTGTAAAATGGACGAAGGAGCACTACATTCCATGGCCTTTTCGACTCTTCTCCTGACCTGTCCGCCTTATTATTCTCATGTGCCTGGGCATCTATAAGATAATATGCATCATTGTGCAGTGCCTTGCTCACAATAAATGGCCCCTCCCATGGAGGTGATATTTTATGCATGCCGACAGTGCGTTTCACTAGCCGAAGCACCAGATCTCCTTCCCGAAAAACTCGGGGGTTTACTTTCCGACTATGATAGCGTCGGAGATTCTACTGATATATGGTGGATCTAGACAACGCAAATTCTCTTGCTTCTTCCAGCAGATCAACTTCATTATGTCGGGCCTCTTGCACTTTGGCTTCAGTGTATTGGGTGACTCTAGGCGAGTCATGCACTATGTTAGCTGGTAATATAGCCTCTGCCCCATATACCAGAAAGAATGACATATAACCAGTTGATCGATTTGGAGTTATCCTTAGGCTCCATAGTACTACCGGGAGTTCATCAATCCGACACCCCACTGATTGCTGCAGCGGTTCAATGAGCTGGGGTTTTATCCCGAACAATACTAGCCCATTGGATCTCTCCACTTTCCCGTTCGATGCTGGATGTGTAACTGACACAACATCGAGTCTTATTCTCCTGTCACTAAAGAATTGAGAAAATTCTCCCTCTGCTAAGTTTCTGCCATTATCAGTTATTATGCTATGTGGGTAGCCATATGTCAAGATTATGTCTTTTAGGAATGATACGGTTGTGGGTCCATCACATTTTCTGATTGGCTTGACCTCAATCCACTTTGTAAAATTGTTGACCATGACTAGTATATGAGTCATGTTGCCACGTGATGGCTCAATGCACGGCGCCCAGAAAAATGCTTGATGGTGGTGTTGATTTTAGAGATCGTTGGGAACCCCAAGAGGAAGGTATGATGAGCACAACAACAAGTTTCCCTCAGTTATGAAACCAAGGTTTAATCGAACCAGTAGGAGCAAGGAAACACCCCAAAGGTGTTACTTGCCGAGCTTTGGCAGGGCGCACTACCGGTGCTAGAAGCAACGTGGAGACCTGCACAACACAACCACAGAACTTTGTCCCCAACTTGCGATGAGGTTGTCAATCTCACCGTGTTTTGTGGAAAACAAAGGATTAAACGTATCGAATGGAAAGAAGTAAAAGTTTGCAGAAAGTAACACAAAAGCAGTAAACAGTTTATAGATTGTATGTAAAGCAAAGGACGGGGATCCATAGTTCACTAGAGGTGGCTCTCCTTAGATAGATAACATGATGGGTGAACAAATTACAGCGGGGCAATTGACAAACACCGATAAAGCAATACATGCATATACTAATCATCTTGACTCCTCTGAGACTTGATTGGGCATTACAACATAATACATAGACCGCCATCCAACTGCATCTATGACTAATAATCCACCTTCAGGTTATCATCCGAATCCCTCCAGTATTAAGTTGCAAGCAACAGATTATTGCTTTACGAACTGCGTGTAAAGTAAACAATACGATTGTTCTATGAAAAAAGGATTGTTGTTTTCTCCCTAGTAGCAACAACACATCTAGTACCTTAGAGATTTCTGTCACTTCCCCAGATTACCAGAGGCATGAACCCACTATCGAGCATAAATACTAACTCTTGGAGTTGCTAGCATCTACTTGGCCAAGATAGCTACTAACAACGGAAAGCATGCAATATCACAAATAACAAAGACATGATAGAGTCAATAATCAATCTAAAATAACATCTCAATATCCATCGGATCCCCGCAAACACAACATGCAGAATTACAAATAGATGATCTTGATCATGAACGGAGCTCACAAGATCTACACATGAAAGCACAAAGGAGGAAAACTAGCCATCTAGCTACTACATGGATCCGTAGTCCAAGGATGAACTACTCACGCATCACACCAGAGGCTTGCATGGTGATGAAGAAGGCCTCCAAGGTGAATTCCCCTCTCTGGCAGGGTGCCGGGAAGAGCTTCAGATCCCTCCCGATCTAGGGATGGAGATGACGACGGCTACAGACTCTTTCGTGGATTTTTGATCGGGTACTTAGGGTTTACGTCCCGAGGGCATCTTATAGTCAGAAGGGGAGGCCGAGGGGTTCCTGGGCTGGCCACACCACCCCCTGGCGCGGGCTAGGCCTGGCCGCGCGGCCAGGTGGTGTGGCCGCCCTCTAGCCCCTCTCCGTCTCGTATTATGGCACTTGATGACTTCCGAAAAATAGGCACTTTGGCTTTTGTCCCGTCCAATTCCGAGAATATTCATTTTGTATCTTTCCTGAAACAAAAAACAGCATAAAACAGGCAGCTAGCACTATGGCTCTTGTTAATAGGTTAGTCCAAGAAATCATATGAAAAGTACTCCAAAGTTGGAACAAAACACAAGAAAGTGGATAAAACCAAGCATGGAACATCAAAAATTATAGATACATTTGCAATGTATCACCACGTGCTGGTTTAAATGGTCCAACGATATCCAAACACCACACTGCAAATGGCCAAGCTATAGGTATAGTTTTGAGTTCAGAGGCTAGCATGTGTATTTTTCTCGAATATCTCTGACACCCATTGCATTTTATCACTAGGCCCTCAGCTTCTTGTAAAGCACTGGGCCAATAAAACCCATGCTAGAATGCCTTGGTGACCAAGGCTCTGGATGAGGCATGATGCCCACATTTGCCCTGATGTATATCTCGAAGAATCTCCTGCCCCTCTAGCAGATCAACACATCGCTGCAGGACACTAGTTACACTCCTTTTATATAACTCGCCATTTTTATGGTATAGGATTTTGCCCTTCTCCGAATTTGTCCGACGAGGACTTCATCATTCGACAAAGTTTCATCTCTCAAAAAGGTCAGAATTGGTTGTGCCCAAGATGGTACAGAACGAGACGGGAAAACAACTTCATCAATTTCCATTGGATCTGTCGATATAACTTCTGCCAGGTCAAGCTGAACAGTCCCCGGGTTTTGCGAGGCAGTCCCTAGGTTTGCCAAAGCAGCCCCCGGGTTATTTGGAACACTCCCCCATTAAATGTCCATTGGTACAACCTCTGATCCTGGTTTGGCCGGGATATGGATTGACTTAGATTCAGGTGATGGGTTAAATGATGGTTTTCTGAGATGTTCGAGAGCTATGCCTAGCGGGATAGGTTACCGAGATGAACCAAGTTTTGATAATACGTAAGATGCATCATTTTCAGCACGAGGTACATGGTTGAATTTACATCCTTCGAAGTACCCACTAATTTTCTAAACGTGAAATGTGTACAAGGACATATTTGCATCAAGGGCATCCCAATGACCCGAGACTTGTTGCACCACCAGGTCCGAATCACCAAAGCACTAGATCCGACGTATGCAAATCTCTTTTGCTACTTTTAGTCCATGCACAAGTGCCTCATATTTGGCCACATTGTTTGATGCGGCAAAGTGAATTTGCAATGCATATCTCAATTGATCCTTCTTGGGCGATGTAAGGACTATCCCAACACCTAACCCGGTTTTAATTTTTGACCCGTCAAAGTGCATTCTCCAATAGTTCGAATCAGGCAAGGGCGACTCATACTGCATTTCAGCCCAATCGAAAAAAGTCGACTAATGCCTGAGACTTTATAACATATCTCCTATCATATTGCGGAGCATATGGAGCTAACTCGATAACATATCTCCTTGTTGCCAATTATCTCGGATATTGGTGCTTCACATATCACCTTTATAGGGTGTTCTTCAAAGTAGTGCTTAAGCTTCTTGGCTGCCATATAGATGCCATATGTCATCTTTTGGTAATGTGGATAGTTATGTTTAGATACAGAAATCACCTCGCTAAGGTAATAAATTGGCCTCTGTATCGACTTACCCTCCTCGTCACGCTCCACCACTACCACATCACTTATGACTCGGTTGGTCACTGCTATATAGAGCAACATCAGCTCCTTGGATAGTGGCGAGGCTAACACAGGTGAAGAGGCTAGCATATTTTTTAACTCGTGGAATGCACTATCGACATGCGGTGTCCAAATGAACTTGTCCGACTTTTTCATTAGCTGGTAGAGAGGCAATGCCCTTTTCCCTAGCCGACTAACGAAATGACTCAACGATGCTAGGCAACCAGTGAACTTTTGGACATTGTTGAGACACTTCGGTAGTTCCATACGTTCAATAACTATGATTTTAGTCAGATTAGCCTCGATACCTCGGCTGGATACGAGGAAACCGAGTAATTTTCCACCCGGGACATCAAAGGTGCATTTTTCTGGGTTAAGCTTCATTCGGAACCTTCTCAAGTTTGCGAATGTTTGCCGGATATCATCCATAAGAGTATGAATCTCCTTGTTTTTTATCACCACATCATCAACATATAGTTGGACATGTTTTCCAATTTGATCACGTAAGCATTTTTGCATGCATCTTTGATATGTTGCCCCTGCATTACGTAAGCCGAATGGCATGTTGCGATAGCAATAAGCCCTGTACGAGGTAATAAAGGAAGTTTTTATTTGATCATCTGGGTTTAACGATATCTAGTGGAAACCATAATACACATCTACAAATGATACAAGTTCACAACCAGCAGTCGAGTTAATGACCTGATCGATTCTAGGCAAATAAAACAGGTCCTTTGGACATGCCTTGTTCAAATTGGTGTAGTCAATGCACATGCGCCACACCACTGCCACGTTCGGATCATCTTTCTTCTTTTCTACTAGAACCAAATTAGAGAGCCAATCTAGATGAAACACTTCCATAATAAACCCGGCTGTAAGGAGCTGAGTTATCTCATCACCTATGATCTTTCTCCTATCCTCAGCGAAGCGGCGGAGAGGTTGCTTCACCGACCTTGCCTTGGTCCTGACATGCAAGGAGTGCTCAGCCATCTCCCTTTGTAGATCCTGTGTGGACCAAGCAAAAATGTCCCTATTTGTCATTCAGGCCCGCACCAATAGTTACAGTGTGCTCTGGGAATTGTTCGTCAATCTGAACTTTCTTTGTATCCTTAGTCAGCTGAAAAAGACACTCCCATGTGGGTTACTCAGTGCTGGCATATTCAGTTGAGCCGACTGAGCTAGTGCCACTGCATCGTGAATCCTCTTCTTCTCATGTGCTATCACCAATGACCAGGCCATATTTGATCCGGTCGAGGCACACTCCATTCAGCGCCTAAATTCCCCAGCGATAGTGATGACCCCCTTGGGCCCTGGCATTTTCATCTTCAAGTAGCTTATGTGAGTACTGGCCATGAACTTGGAAATTGCTAGCCTACCAAGCAATGCATGATAACAACTCTCGAGATCCACCACCTCAAATGACAAGTTCTGTGTCCTGCAGTTATCTCTCGTGCCGAATAACACATATATCCGGACCTTCCCAATGGGCTCACATGACAAACCCAGCACGATGCCATGGAATGTGGTCTTAGTTACCTGAAGCATGTTCTCCGAGATACCCAACTTGTGCATTGTGTCCTTGTAGAGGATATTGATACTCCTGCCATTGTCAATGAGTACCTTGGAGAACTTCACATTTATGTTTGGCCGGATAAATGTTGGCTCAAGTACTAGAGCATATGATCCATGACTCGGCATAATCTTGGGATGATCCTTTATGCTCTAGGTGATCTCTTGGGCCGAACAATACATATACTTTGGCACCGCCGACATAACCGCGTTGACCTCCATATGTTGCCTCTACACACTTTTCCTATTATTTTTCTCTGTGGTGAAGACCACATAACTCTGGTGATGTTCTCTATATTCATTCCGGTCATCATGGCCGGGGTTTCCGTGTTTTCCCTAGTTCTGATTTCCCACTTGATGGACATTTTCTCTTCTCTCCTGGTTCTCATACCTCGGTGGTGGCAGAGGTAAAACTAGCTACTGAGCATTCCCCCTGTGAGCTGTGGTTGATGAGGCGCCTGAGGCGGACCCATGTCAACCATTGCTTGATGCATCCATACACACTTCCGAGTCGTATGATTTGTCGGCTTACTTGGATTCTGCGTGTGACACTTACACAACTAATCCAACATAGACTCATATGTGTATCTCGTCCTCTCCTGCCACTGGTTCTTTTGCTCATTGGTCCATGTTTTCTTGCCATCAGTTTTCTGTGTCCATTGCTGGCCACTATTCTTCTGTCGCTGGCTACTCCTAGCACCTGGGTGATCTTGGTTCATGGCAGTGACATGATTCGAACCATACTGATAATCCGGCCTATCATATATTCTTTTACCTTGGTATTCATTCCGTCGGGATGACCCGGCCCCGTCGCTGGAGTAATACTCCTCATTCGGCTCTACCGACATAAGCAAGGGTTGAGTAGGATCTCCCAATGCATATGAATCTACAATCTTGATAGTTTTAGCCAACATAGTTGGCATATCTCTCTGTAGCCTTTGCCACAACACACTTGCATGTCGGCACCCTTGTGCAAACCAAGCAATTGCCTGTGACTCAATTACTCCTTCACATGAATCGTGTAGTGTACATAACCGAGTCAAAAACTCTCGGTCTGTCTCATTCGGCCTCTGTTTACACATTTCTAGGTGTTGCGGCCTATTCGGCCTCTTGTAACTGCTTGTAAAGTTGCTGATGAACATCTCTTCAAAATCTAGCCAGTAGTTGATACTCCTTGTCGGCAGATTATTTAGCCAAATCTCGCTGGTCCCTCTAGCATTTGAGGAAATGTCTCACCACCCATCTGAGGTTGCCCTGTGCGATGTGCACAACTATGGCATAACCAATCAACCAATCTTGTGGCTTCGTGCTACCGTCATATGTCTTTGTCCCCCTAGCTAGCGGAAAGTTCGGCATAGGTGGCCCCCTCATGGTGCGAAGTCCAAAACATGCAGGACCCGAAGGACCTTGTCCTTCCATCAATTCCGACATATAAATTATGTCCAACTTCAACCTTGCATCATGTGGCTACAAGTTCCTGTTCCGTAGCCTAGATCACATTGCATTTCCCATCATATGATGATCCGGCCCAGGAAATCCGGCATTGGCCATAGCCTAATAACCATCATTGTATCTATTCTGTGCTGGATGAGCATACTGGTGCTGCATTGCTGGTCCAACACTTTCATCTTGCCGAGGTATATACTGCTGCTGGTGCTACTATGGTGGATATTGTTCTGCTCTAGCCAAATTACGCTAGCCGGCATTGTCGCGCCCAACATTTCCATGACTCGCATTGCCTTGGTCGGGGTTCCCTTGACCACCATTACCTCGGCTAACACTCCCTTGACCAGCATTGCCCTGCACTATTTTGCCTTTCCTGACCACCTTTGTGTCGTAAGGTACCATATGCTTGTTCCTTCTACCAGAGGTTACACCCTCGTCTCCCCGTGGGCCTGCACCAAGTGATGACGCTGCCTGGCCGATCTTGTAGGAGCGCCCCTAGCCGAATGAACGACACGGGAACTAGCTGCCCTCGCCGGGTTAGTCCTGAGTAGTTCCTCATTCTACTGGTTCACAATGCGCACCAGTTTAATGACTCTTTCCTGCTGCCTCTACCAAGCCTCATTGGTTAAAGCATCTAACTTGGCTGCTGCTGCATCTGCAGCCCTTAGGTTCTTTGCCGAGGTACTATACCTCCACAAGCCTGCAAACATTGGGTTACCCAAATCTACTAACTTAGGCATGTACTCCTTATCTATCTCACTAGTGAGGTTTTTCCTCTAATGTTTACACCATCCATGCGAGTTGGGCTAGTGTTAATTTTATTGGCCCTATTGTACTCATGCAGCCTGATGTTCAATGCCTACTGAGCCGCAACTACTTTCTTGGACCCCTCTAGCACTTTCTGCCAGGTCTCCTCCAGCTCGGCCTGTGCCTGAGCCGGATCTACTATGGGAGCTACTGGAGTAGTCAAACTCTCTATGGCTTGCTGTAGTATGTTATACGGCCTCTCCAGCAGAGGGAACATTGAACGAGTTACCTCGGGAGTTGTTTCTCCATCCTCAATCGGATCTTTGCTAGTGCTAGCACCTGGCGCAGTCATCATCACCTCGACGCAGCTAGCGGGGCGAGTGATACATGGACTGTCAGCTGCGTATAGAGGAGTATCCGCCGCTATGATGACTCGCTCTGGGCACACTTCCAAACACGTCCAAAGGATTTCACCCTCTTAGTTAGTCCCGAAGGCAAATGATATGTGGCCGACTACACATACCATCTAAAGAGAGTGATCAAACACATATCATAAAAACATCATAGACCAATAAGTCAATGGACACAAGTATAGATCATCTTTATTTCAATGCGTAATAGTGCTAGGGTTTCTCCATCTCCTCGAGAACGAGGGAAACTACTCACACATGGAAGCAATCAACGACATCATCATGATCAAATGGATGGATAAAAGTATGAGAATAAATCTAGTGCAAACAAAATTGAATATGGAATTGCAACAAGATCTAATAAATGAAAGATGGGGGTAGTAGTGGTGATGGTGATGCAACGGTTGATGATGAAGGTGGTGATGCGATGTCCTCCAGTGATCCGTGAAGCAGTAGGGATTTTCCCTTCTCCAAGTTCCTCCTCTAGATCCCTTTCTGGTGTGGTTTTTTGTGACTCAAGGTTGTTGTGAATGTCAGATCTGTGATTCGTCTTTGCTAGGAGAATGTATTTGACGAGGCGGTCATGCTGCCGCGTGGTACGTGCGTACAGTACGGGCGGGCTCTGCCTATACCACTGGTCATTAACACTGCAATAGCTTTCCTTCACATTTGCTATTCTCCCAGATGCGAACATAAATCAATTAAATGACTTTTATCACTTAAAAATATCATATTACAACATAATATGATAGTTCCAATTGATATGTTCAGAAGAGACTTAGTAATTCAGAATCCTATTGAAATAAGGACAAAAGGTGCGCGGAAATGCAGTAAAATACTAAAAACCCTATTCTACTTATGCAAAAACAAAAGGTAAATATGCTTCAGTTTTGGACTCATCAGTCCCCCATAAGGACTATCATGCAGGATTTTAAGATAACACTCATTTCATGATCGGGCACACACTTCCTAATCATCCCATCAAGCTTGTGCCTATATAAATAAGGATCATCCCAAAAGTAATATTTCAAATCATTGAAATTTTTCTTTCTTGAATTATAATTCATTCCCTTTGGTAGAAACTTACCTACAAGAAAATTAGCATAATCTGCAAACCAAGGGGCACGTGATTCTACTATGTCAAGTATTCACTAGGCATGGATACATTAATAGGTATGGATCTTCTCCTTCCAACAGGGTTATCTTTACCTATTCTCTCAACTATTTGTAGTGCATAGTCTTGTAATAATAGGACCCACGTAATCAAATGATGCTTTGCATCTTTCTTGGCCAAGAGATGTCTTAAAGCCCGATGATCGGTATGCACTATTACTTTAGAGTTTATAATGTAGTGTCTAAACTTATCGCAAGAAAAAAACAACAGCTAGATTTTTTTCGGTTGTTCATAGTTCTTATGATCTTCATTAAAGACTCGACTAGCATACTAAATAACATTTAGGTTTATTCCTTCTATTTGTCCAAGAACAGCCCCAATAGCATAATCACTAGAGTCGCACATAATTTCAAAAGGTTCATCCTAATTTGGTGGTTGGATAATAGGTGCGGAAACTAGAGCCTTTTTTAATTGATCAGAAGAAGCGACAAAACTTTTGTCAAAAGAAAATGAAATATCTTTATTTAGTAGGTAACTCAATGGTGCAGCTACTTTAGCAAAATCCTTAATAAAACATCGATAAAAACCCACATGCCCAAGAAAGTTCTTCACCCCTTTTATATCTTGCTATTGTGGTGGTGTCACGGAAGATGCCATGAGTAGGCTAAATATTGGGCCTATGGACACTAGTGGTATCCGAGGAGGGATAGTGTGGTGGATCCACACACGAAGAACACACACACTCTCAACACATGATGTACCCAAGTTCGAGGCTCTCTTATGGAGATAAAACCTCTACTCCTGCTCTAGATCTTATATTACGATCTCTAGACTAATACAAGTGCTCCTTGATCTATATCAAGAGGAAGAAGATGAAGTGCTTTTGCCTCTCTTCTCCTCTAGGGCTTACGCGTATTACTAATGAATCGACTAACCGACCCCCTCCTTGGAGGCCCTGACTCACCTTATAAAGGGGTGGCCAGGTTATAACTAGGGAATACGTGGCCCAGATCTTCCCTGGAGATGCTTGTCCTAAAATAGTAGTTCAGTGCCCTCCTTTCCTCCATCGCCAGCCTCTGCAAGGAAATGACCCAGAGTCCACGATGTCTGACCATTGAGGGCCAGACACTGTCACGCATGTGAGCCACCACTAAGACCTTGTTCTAGATGCCCTTGTCTCTAGAACTAGTCTCCTAGAGGAACCCGGAAGAGAGAGAAAAGCGTTGCCCTTGGGGCTGGCTCACTCCTTCCTGAGCACACCAACCCCTGACTCGGTCCTGCCCGGATGACTTGGGCTAGATGGTATATGCACATATAAAGCAACGTAGATGCCGTGCCGACATACGATATATGTCGGCCAGGTCTTGTTGGGCCAATCCGTCATTGGGTAACCCGGCCATAACTCGGCCGACCCGTATATACCTCGGCCAGCTTATTCCTTAGCTGATTTATACCTTGGTGGACTCCATCCTTATACGTTAGCTTGACCCTATCTTGGTTCACCCCCAACACTTGCGGCATCGGTAATCTTTCTAAGGAAACAATTCTAGAATCATCAACTTCGATACCTCTCTTAGAAATTTTGTGCCTGAAAACTATACCTTCTCTTACCATGAACCTATAGTAGTCCTAGATGAGGACTAGCTTGGTTTGCTTGCAATGCTGTAGTATTCTAGTAAGGTTATAGGGACATTGTTCAAAAGCAGTGCCATAAACAACGAAGTTATCCATAAGAACCTCCATAGAGTTTTTGAAAAAACTACCAAATATCTTAAGTACACATTCTTTAAAAGTTGCAGCTCCATTGCATAAACCAAAAGGCATCAATCTATAAGCATAAGTCCTGTATGGGCACATAAAGTTGTCTTTTCTTGGTCTTTGGGTTGGATAGCAATCTGAGAGTATCTCGAATACCTATCAGAAAAATTAAAATAGGAGTTACCTGTTATTCTCTCTAAAATACGATCCATAAAAGGTATTGAATTATGATTCTTCACTGTCTGCTTGTTTAACCTTATGAAATCTATACACATTCTATACCCTATTATTGTTCTAGTGGGAATCAGTTCATCCTTATCATTATTGATTATGGTTACACATCTCTCTCTAGGTATGTAATGATTACACATCTCTCTCTAGGTATGTAATGAGCCGGACTCACCTATTTACTATCATAAATTGGATAGATAATACCAACGTCTAACATGCATGTGACTTCTTTTCTCACGGCTTCTTTCATTCTAGGATTTAGAATCTTTTGAGTGTCTACAAAAGGTTTAGCATCCTCAACCATAGGTATTTTATGAGTGACTATGGAGGGATATATGCCTTTTATATCACTGAGAGTATATCCATAGACTTCATGTTGTTCAACAAGCAGTTCAAGTAATTTCTTATTTTCATCGGGGGAAAGTTTATCATCAATAATTATGGGACACTTACTTTCCTTGTCTAGAAATTCATACCTGGGCCCTAGAGGAAGGGGTTTTAATACCATAGGAGGTGGATAGTCATCTCCCTTTCTCTCTAATTCTTCAAACTCATTTCTAAGAAGATTTTCTACTTCAAGTGTCGTGTCAAGGATATCGTCCAGGTCTTCTTTTGCGAAATCATTTGGGATTGAGTCATTGTTTGTCAGGCTCCATTCCAACTCAGTTTGCGGGGTGCTAAAATAAATTTCCAATTTTCATTAGGGTAAAGTTTATCATCAATAATTATGGGACACTTACCTTCCTTGTCTAGAAATTCATACCTAAGCCCTGGAGGAAGGGGTTTTAATACCATAGGAGGTGGATCGTCATCTCCCTTTCTCTCTAATTCTTCAAACTCATTTTTAAGAAGATTTTCTACTTCAAGTGTCGTGTCAAGGATATCATCCATGTCTTCTTTTGCGAAATCATTTGGAATTGAGTCATTTTTTGTTAGGCTCCTTTCCAACTCAGTTTGCGGGGTGCTAAAATAAATTTCTGCCAATTCTTCAATAGTATTTTCCTCCTTTATCTCGATCTTCTTTTCATATAACAACTTTTTGAATTGGTCACATTTTACTTTTAGATCTTTTTCTCCAAACTGTAAAGTCATAACTTCTTTCTTGTCATTAATATTGATATTCATAGAATCATAAAATGGACTCCCAAATATGACAAGACAAAAGAAATCTAATTGCATATCAAGTCAAATGGATAAATGAAGGTTCCAACAGAGATATAAGCATGGCGAAGAATTCCATGAGATTGTTGCAAGCTTCTATCTGAAAACATGATGGTGGCATCGGTAGGTTCTAGTTCTGGTTCATCAAGGTAATATCGTAACCCCTCATAGATAGAGTAATGCATAATGTTTATAGAAGAACTTAGTTCACAAAGTGCTACGTAAGTAGATTCGCCTAAATGAAAAGGGATTTTCTGCTTATCCTTGTACTTACCCTTAGGCTTACCTTTGATTATATCAGAGGATTCTCTACTTACGAGCATTACTTCATTGTCAATAACTTTGGGCTCTAGCAGCTCTTTCACTAAGTTGATATTCATTTTGATAGTCCCCAGATCTCTGGTTAGTTTTGCTATCCTTCTTGTACCTTCATTTTTGTTATTTTTCCATTTTGTTAGGATAGTTTCATCCTCAATTAGCAATCTCTTATCCATTCGCTAAAACTTTCCTTGGGATCAATCTTACGGGGCTTTTCGTCATAAGGTGGCTTGTAATGTTCCCTATCCTTTGGGATTTGTGAATGCTCAGCGTAGGTTGTACCAGTTTGAACAATCATACAAGGATCGAGGTTGAAGTTTCCAAGTAATTCCTCTACTTTACCAGATGCTAGAAATCTCCTCAAATAGTCATACTCTATATGATTCTCTTCTTTATTAAGTTCAATTCCATTGCGGGCTTCTTCCATCCTATGAACTGTATCTAGCAAATTCCAAGCTCTTTCAATGCTAAATTCAGTAAATGACCCATTAGAGAGAGTCTAATTGATTTCTATTATTGGTGCTTAGACTTGCATAGAAAATGTGAACTACCAACAAAGATGGGAAATTGTGGTGGGGGCAATGGTCAAGAAGCCCCCTATAGCTTGAGTACCCTTCATAGAGGCTTTCGTTGGGGCCTCCTTTAAAATTGATGATCATGTGTCTAGCTCCAAGGGTTTTCCCCTAGGGAGAAATCAATTAAGAATGAAGATAGCCTCTCCCAGGAGTTAGTAATTTTTGTAGGACATTGAATGTACCAATAATGGCCCTCATTAATAAGAGCTTGGTTAAAGAGAGTAGATTGAACCTCACTCTCGATAAAAATATTAAGACAAAAAGTTCCACATGTTTCTTCAAAGAACCCTACATGCTCATACGGATCCTCTGTACCATCCCCTACAAACAGTTTAGCATGCAGAAGATCCAGCAGCATGGGGTTAATATCATACCCATCAGGGTTATTAGATTTTAAATAAGCATCCATGGGTGGACTAGAATTCTTTATTGCTTCAAGCTGAATAATATGTTGGTACTCGCCCATGATGTTTACCTAAAACTAGTAAACAACTTTAGTAAAGAAATTAGTAAAATTAGTAACTAAGAACAAAGACCAAAAGCTCTTAGCTCCCCGGCAACGGCGTTAGAAAATAGCTTGATGACTACAAGAGCACATATCGATTATAGATAGTTTTGAAATAAGAGTATTGAACCCTTAGATAGCTATTTGGTTAAGATCTTTATGCCCTTGTCACTATCTATCAAAGGATACTTGTAAGGTGCGTTTGATTTCAAGTACATGGTGTTTGGAAGGTTTTGTGAAAGTGCAAGAAAGTAATAAAATTAAGAAAAGTAAACATGTAGTGAAAGTGTTTGGAAATGGTGTTGGAACTCAACAAGGCTAAATCATTCTTGGGGATGCAGGATACACCACTAGCATAGGGTAATTATTTGTGATTAGGATAATCTATTTCTTATGTCATGACGTGTGTTGGGAGAGATCAATAATAAGATGTTCACTACAAGACTTGTGAGAAGTCGCTTCTTAAATCAGGTATTGAGGTCATATCTAAATAACCACTTCGATGTCTGAGAGCAACAACTCGTACAGACCACCACAATTAAGGGCTTCCCCATGGATATTGTAATAATCTTAGCGAGTCCCTCTTAATTTTCCTTTTTTACCATGTAGGTTATAAGCCAATGCCTACTATCACCACTTTGCACTAGACATACTCCCATACACGTACAAAAGAGTATCTCCCTCTCTTTAGTCCCAGAGGAAAATGATATGTGGCCAACTTCACATACCCATACCATATCATAGATCAATGGATCGTAGACAAAAGTAATAGATCATATTTATTTCATTTCATTATAAAGTTAGGGTTTCTCTATCTCTCCAAGAACAAAGGGAACTAATCACACATGGAAGCAATCAACGACATCATCATATTCATATGGATGGGTAAAAATTATAAGATAGATCTAATACAAACCACAATTGTATTTTGAATTACAACAAGATCTAATGTACGAAGAGATGAATAGTAATGGCGATAGAGATGTAGCGGTTGATGATGAAGGGGATGATGTGATGTCCTCCGATGATCCATGAAGCAGCAAGGATTCGCCCTTCTCCTAGTTCCTTGTAGCATCCCAATTGTCTAACAATGGTAATGCTACTTGGTCTAGTAATATAATGGCTACTTCCTATATATAATTGTTGCATCATAATTATATCATGCTCATGTCATCATGCCACCTTGCATTTGAGCATCATATAAAACCCTTTTTCTTTGGTTCTTCTCTCATATGCATTATTAATTGTATTTGCCTCTTGATATTGTTTTGGCTATTGATATATTATTTAATGCCCAAATTGAGTTGGGGGCATATCTTTTATTCAACTCTATCACCTTTCTTTTCACCACCTTATAAATTCCACCACCCTAATTACCATGGGCTTTTATTTTATTTTGGCATTTACTCTAGCTCATGTGGTTGGGATGGATTCAACTATAACTTCTTTTGCTTGGCCTTTATTCCAGTTTTTGGGAATGCATAAGAATAATGCCATGTTAATATTATTGTTTTCACAAGAATGATACATGGCATTTATTACACATGCATGGGCCATGCAACCATCACCACAATTCCTTTCTTTGGATTTTACTTGGTTTTTGAGTGGATCTTCTACTTGGAGCTTTCTCTTCTCTCTTAACCCCCACCACCTTGTTTAATCTCTCCTTGCCATGTGCCTCAACATCATCACCTCACTTGTGTAGGTTCCATGCAAGATCATGAGTAACATACCAAAACCCTACCCCACTTTCTAACCACCTTTTTCTTGCTTGAGCTTGTGTTGATCATGAGGAAGCCCTACCACCTTAACCTACCCCTTTCCTCTCTCTCTCTCTAACCTCTCTCTCAAGAACCCTAAGCTTTCCTCTCTCCTTCTCTCAAACCCTATCCTCACCTCACCACCTCTCACTCACCATGCCGAGCACCTCTCCCTCTCTCTGCCAGCAGGGACCCACCCTAGCCTCCCTCTCTACCCCATGCGAGCTACCCCTCTCTCTCTAACCCCTAACCAAACCCTAACCCGAGACCACCCTAGCTAACCCGAGTCTCTCCTCTCTCTTTCTCTCTCACTGTCGGGCCTGTCCCACCTGAGCCCCCGCCTTTGCCTCTCCCTGGCCCACCTGCCATGCCCTCCCTGGCCAAGACGAGCTCCAGCTCGAGCACGTGTGGAGGAGGGTGAAAAGCGGCCGAAGCCACTTTATCCCTACCCCATGCCCACACGCGACCTCGCCTCTCCCTCCCGGGTTATACCTTTCCCCACGCCTCCTCTACCTCGCCAGATCCACCCCAGGGCCCTGCCCTCTCCCCTCTTCCTCCCCACCAACGCCGTCTACCTCCCGCCGGTCCCCGCCAGTACCACTGACATCTCTTCGTTCCGGCCAGCACGCGTGTCGTGGAGGTGGTCGAGGAGACCAAGGAAGGTCCCCTACATCGCCCTGTACGCGCCAACGAGGAGGAGGAGCACCAGGATCGCCAGGACCAGCGCCGCCCGACGAAACCCTAGATCTCCGGTTCGCCAGCTCCGCCGACGCCCTGCTGCGCCTCGTCCCGATCCGCCACCGGCAACCTCCTCGCAGTGAGCCCCTCTACCGCCTAGACATTCTCCGCCTCGCCGTCAAACCCTAGCCGCGGCCATCGTTTCACCAAGCACTCTCAGTGCGCCGTGGACGCGCGCGTCTGCATGTCGCCGCGACGCACCGCGACCTAACTAGCCGCCCTTCCCCCTCCTAACATCATCCCCGCCTGTCCCAGTGGCTACCGCCTCCACGCGCACGCCCAGGTCCCCGGTTCGAGTCCCCCGTCCCGCGTCGCGTGCACTGTCACCGTCAGATTCGTCAGATCGATAGAGAAGATCCACAGTAGCGCTGCCACTTTGCGTAAAACCCCCCAGCTTTTTAATCCGCTCAACCCGCGCTCCCCTTAACCCCACCTGTCAGCCCCTGTGTTCTTTTCACAAAAAGGCACTTGCATTTTAGCAGGCTCAACCCGCGCTCCAGTACGCCCCCACCCGTCAGCCGCTGCGGGGTTCGGCCTCTGGCACATGGGCCCTAGTCCGCTGGCCCACCTATCAACCGCATCAGCTAGGCTAACCCGCGGTGTAAAAAGGTTTTTCGCGCGCTGCGTCGCCAGTCAGACTGGCCCCACCCGTCAGCGTCTGGGGCTGGAGAAGGGCTGGGTAACAAAAGTAATTCCGTTTATCTGTTTTAATAAAACAAATTCAAAATGTTTAAATTCAAATTCAAATCAGATTTAAATAACTTTTAAATTATAATTCCAAATTCAACATATAATATATGTTTTGAAATCAGAAAAATGTGAGGAATTCAAATATGGCCTTCAAAATAATGTTTGACCATTTTAAATTTTCGATATGATTAAAATTACAAATAAAATGCCTTTTTCTTAATAAATTAATAACTTTAAAACTATATCTCCAAATTAGACAAATAATATGTCTAAATCGATCAGCGCGACGAGCCTGTTCTATCTATGCAGTCCTTGTTCTGAATTGAAGCATGCATCATGTCATTATTAAAAAAATCTGAACTGTTTATGGCAATAAAACTCGACTAAACAAATAATAAAATGCTTTATTCTTGTACCCCACACCTCACCATGCCATGCTACTTTAATGCCATGTAAATTGTGCATCATTCATCATGGCATGCTTTTCTACTTGTCGCATCTTACTTCACATGCTTGTGCACTTTATTTATGTTGGCCTTGTTTGTTTGGTTCTTCTTCGAATAGACGCCCAGCAGGAGAATTACCAGGAATTACAGGAGTACTACCCAGATCCATCTCTCGCTTCAACTGAGCTGCCAGGCAAGCACTACCACATGCTTGCATACATATAGTACCTATTGCCTCTATCTTATTCTTGCATCATTGAGTCGCGATTGCATTAAATTGAATCCCAAGTAATGCATAGCCTTTACTTTTAAACCCCACCAAGGCTTGTTCCTCCATCCCATGAGCCATTACTACAGGAGTTGTTTGAGCCATGCGAGTTGTAGAAAAGCATGTGTAGGGCATGTGAGTGTCTGATGGATAATGAGGTACCTAAATAACATAACTTGAGTAGTAATGGGATAACTAATGAAAGAGGCACCGGTGAGCAATATCTGCTATTTGGTTTTTCATGCTCACTTGTGTCCCGTAGGACCTCGAGTACTTGATTCCTGTTCCTTGACTATTCGCACTATCCACATCCGGGAGGCCTTATGGACCCCCCTAAGCCAGAGCTTGATTCATTCTTATTTCTTCGGGCCACAATTAGTTTGGGGCTTTATTACTATCCTGTACTTATGCCATGTTACTGCTTTATTTAAGATTATGCGAGGAGCACCTGTACTGTTTTGGATCGCGCCACGTTTTCGCGGTATCGACAAGCTAGTCACATTTTCGGGTTCCCAGTCGTTTACAGCCGTCGTCGCAAACCCTGGGTCCGTCTCGGAGCCGGCCAACTTCGTTGCGGGTATCTTATTGGGGTGGCCCCCTGAAATATTTCTGAATCCTGTGATTGCTTTGTCGTGAATGCCTCGTTGGGTTTTGAGTTGGTTTTTCCGAGGTTGATCGAGTGTGTGTTGCTATTCGTGCACCCCTGCAGGGTAAATATTTCTGAAAGCCGTGTCCACGGTTATGGACGACTTGGAGCACAGTTTCTCGATCATAGACAAGTATAACTAAAGTACCGCTTTTAAATTGACTAAGTACTTGACTAGTAAATAGTGCAATACTCATGGAATGGTTAATAAAACTCCCAAGGGATGATGGGGGTTGTTCGTCCGCTTCCTCGTTGGTAAGTGAGGAGGATGGATCTGTTAATTATACTGTTATAACTGTTGTTCCTAATTAACGGACATCCGTCTATCATTGGTTAGGCGGATGGTTAGAGAGTATCTATAGAATTGTTAGATATTATCTTTTGCTGCAATTGCGTCACCCCAGGTTGTGTCCCCTTTAATGACATAAAGACTTGCTGAGTACCCCTAGGGTCTCACACGATAAATTCTTTGATTCAGATGAATAGGTGTACCCGCAAGATGGATACTGGGTGGAGGAGACAGATGATGTTGGCAACAATCATTCGGTGTAGAGATTCCGGGAACGGGGATCCGTGAGATCTGTGGGCAGGATGTGTTTATTTATGTGGCATCTTATGCCGATTTGCTTCTTATCCGTACTCGGATCTTGTTTCCGCTTCCGCCTGATACTCTGATGTTTGTTGTATGAGGAGCTATCCTAAATTATTATCTCTATATAGGATATTTGAATCTTGCCGTATGGCGTTGCAATATTTCTATTTCTTTTATATGGAATGGCTCTGAGGACTGTTGTATGTGGCTTGCATACATACTCATTTGTGTATGTAGTTGATGCCTTCGCCTGCCGATTACGCCGCTCGTTCTTGTCCCGATGTTCTGAAAGTGGTTAGGACGGCCGAAAGGTCTACCGTGAGTGGCCCTGGGCCCCACCGTACTATTTTAACCACTTTCGTTCATCCAGGCATGTAACTAAGAGCGTAATTCACCGAGGTAGTTACATTCCTCCTCCAGATCCCTCTCTAGTGTGGTGTTTCGAGGCTGGAAGTTTCTATGAATGTCAGATCCGAGTTTCGTCTTCACGAGGTGAGAGTATTTGACGAAGCGGACGCACTGACAAGTGGTACAGGCAGACGGTACGGGTAAGCTTTGCATGTACCCATGGTCGTTAAACCCTCTACAGCCTTTCCTTACATTCTCTCTTCTCCCATGTGCGTGGAAAAATCATTTAAATGATATATATCACTTAGAAATACCATATTACCGCATAACATGATTGTCCCAATTGATATATTTACTAATGTCTTAATGATTCAATATCCTATTGGAACAAGTACAAAAAGGTGCGCACGAGCGCAGTGAAATACCAAAAATCCTACTCTACTTATGCAAAACATAAGGTAAATTTGCTTCAGAAATGGACTCATCACTTATCATGATCCATTTCTAGACATTGAGTCACACTCAATGGTTTACCTTTTACTATGAGTAAGAACTCTTTCTTTGCCTTATCCATTCTAAACCTTTTCAGAACTTACTCTAGGTAAGTACTCTGACTTAGTGCTAATAAGTGTTTTGATCTATATTTATATATATCTTAATGCCTAATATATATGCAGCTTCACACATGTCCTTCATGGAAAATTTCTTGTTTAAATATTCATTCACACTTTTCAGAAGATTCACATCATTCCCTATCAACAATATGTCATCCACATACAACACTAGGGATGTCACTAAGCTCCCACTCACTTTCTTATAAATGCAGGCCTCTTCTTGATTTTGGACAAATCCAAAACCTTTAATAACTTGATCAAAATGAAGATTCCAGCTCTCAGATGCTTGCTTTAGTTTATAAATAGAATATTGAAGTTTGCATACTTTCCCAGCATCTTTTGGATAACCAAATCCTTCTAGTTGCATCATATACAACTCTTTGTCAATGTTGCCATTCAGGAACATGATTTTCACATCTATATTTCATATTTCATAATCGAAATGTGCAACAATTGCTAGTAAAACCCGAATAGACTTAAGCTTCGCTATGGGAGAGAATGTCTTGTCGTAGTCAACTCCTTAAATTTTTCAGAAACCTTTTGCGAGAAGTAAATCTTTGTAGACAGTGATGTTACCATTAACATCAATATTTTTCTTAAAGATCCATTTATTTTCGATAGGCTTGCGTACTTTGGGAATATCCACAAAAGTCCATACTAGGTTGTCATACATGGATTCAATTTCGAATTTCATCGCTTCAAGCCATTTATCAGACTCGAGGCCTTCCATTGCTTCCTTGTAGGTTGGAGGTTCGTCATGTTCAATCAACATGACCATGTTAGCAAGATTTCCATACCACTCAGGTGCAATACACACTCTTGTTGACTTGCAAGGTTCAGTAGGTGCCTCAATGTGAGTGTCATGATCACCATCATTTGTTCCCACTCCAATTGATGAAGGCGATTCCGGAACATCCTCTGTTGCACCACTCGATATTTGGAGATCAGGATCAACGATCTCATCGAGCTCTACTTTCCTTCCACTTACACATTTCACGAGGAACTCTTTGTCGAGGAAGATAATGTTCTTAACGATAAACATTTTACCCTCGTTCTTGTTGTAGAAGGTGTATCCAATAGTTTCCTTTGGATACCCTACAAAGATGTACTTTTTTCGCTTTTGGTTCGAGTTTTTCAGGTTGTAGTTTCTTAACATAAGCCTCACATCCCCAAACTTTAAGGAATGACAATTTTGGCTTCGCGCCATGTCATATCTCATATAGTGTTGTCTCCACGGCTTTGGATGGCGTCCTATTTAAAATGAATGCGACAATTTCTAACGTCTATCCACAGAATGATATAAGTAAGTCGGTGAGAGACATCATAGATAGCACACTATCTAATAAAGTGTGATTCGTCGCTCAGACACACCATTATGCCATGCTGTTCCAGCTGGCATAAGCTGTGGTATGATGTCAAAAGCCTTAAGATGCATGCCAAACTCGTAACTCAAATACTCGCTACCTCGATCAGATCAAAGGTGCTTGATTTTCTTGTGGAGTTGATTTTTAATGTCACTCTGAAACTCCTAGAACTTTTTGAAGGTTTCAGACTTGTGTTTCTTAAGTAGATATACCCATATTGACTCAAACCGTCAGTGAAGATGACAAAGTAACGATAACCATTATGCGTTGAGACACTCATTGGTCCACATAAATCAGTATGTATGATACCCAATAATTTCACTGCCCATTACATTTTACTGGAGAATGGTGTCTTGTTCATCTTGCCCATAAGGCACGGTTTGCATCAGTCGAGAGATCGAAAATCTAGCAACTGTAGAAGTCTATCATAATGGAGATTCTTCATGCGTTTCAAACTAATATGACCCAAACAACAACTCCACATATACATGGAATTATCATCACTAAGCTTACATTGCTTGGCATCAATGTTATGGATGTGCGAATCATCACAATCGAGATTTTATAAGAATTAACCTTTACTTTTTGGCGCATGAGCATAAAACATATCATTCATATAAATAGAACAACCACTTGTTTCTGATTTAAAAGAATAATGATCTCGCAACAAGAAAGATCCACTCAAAATATTCATGCTCAATGTTGGTACAAAGTAACAATTATTCAAAATAAAAACTAATCGTGAAGGGAGACGTAGAGGGAGAGTGCCGACAACCATCATGTCCACCTTGTGGGTGTTGCCGACACACATAGTCACCTCGTCCTTCACCAAGAACCGCTTATTCAACAACTCCTATTAAGAGTTACAAATATGAGCAACAAAACTAGTATCAAATACCCAAGTGTTGCTCCTAGCACTTGTGAGGAAAACATCAGTAACATGTATATCATATATACCTTTCTCTTTTGTGGCAATCTTGTCGGCCTTCTTATCCTCCAAGTACTTGGAGCAGTTGCGCTCAGTGAACGTCACCCTTGTAGTAGAAGCACACGACGCCGGGCTTGGGCGCCTTCGAGGAACCGACAATATTCTAGTCGTCCTTCTTAGGTTTTCCCCTCTTGCCATTACCCTTCTTGCCGGGCTTCTTGAAGTCAATAGTTTTGTTGACCATCAAGATAGGGTGCTCCTTCTTGATCTCCACCTCAGTGTCCTCGATCATAGAAAACAATTTTGATAGGGTTTTGGTCATCCCATGCATGTTGTAGTTCAGGACGAATCCTTTGTAGCTAGGGGCAACGAATTGCAGCGTCGTTGATTTTGCAATCAAGAGAGTTCAGACACTGAACGTAGCCATCATTTTGACTATGTGCTCTCTCACGTTTTTGTGCTCTTCCACCTTGGTCGAGAAGAACAGTTATGAGACTTCATACCTCTCGGCCTTGGTCTGGGGTACAAAGACAACCTTGAGATCAGTGATTATCTCATAAGCACTCATCTTTCCAAAGCGCTTTTAAAGGTCAGTCTCCATGGCATAGGGCATACCACTCTAGACACGGGCGTGATCATCCAACTTTTCTGATAATTTTTTTATCAGCTTGGGAGGCGGAGTCAACGGGTGGGTTACCTAGATTAGCTTCAATCAAGTATATAAGAGAGCTTATGGAGAACAAGGATAAGCCTTAAATTGTGGGACCAAGCGGTGATGTTGGACCCATCAGTTTTAAGCTTTTCTTTCTCAAGAAAAGGTCCTAGGTTGAATGTGAGGCCAGACATCTATAATGGTATTTGCAAATCCATTAATCTTATCTTTACTATTAAAAAAGGCTTATGGTCTTGATGGTCTGGTACATATTTTTGTTGGATGCTTTTACCCTGTGATTTTGGTACGTATATTACAAGGAGTGCCACCGCTGAATAAAGCGTTGCCTTTGGGTCCATACGACGCAACTCAGACTCCAGATTCGGCGCTTGCCTTCTTTGAGCCAACTAGACAAGAAATATGGGAAGCTGGGAGCGATGATGATCCACGTGGAAGTGGACTTTTTTAACTAGAAAGAGGATGCCATGTGAAGAGCACGAACGATAAGGTGGAAGCTTCCCATGGCTAGGCCCCCGTGCATCCCCATGCCATCTTCATTGGAACCGCAAGCGGCAGCGGCAGAAGGTTGAGCTCACGGGGGAAGGTAGGCACGGTTGCTAGCGAGGGAAGAGGGATACGATGGAGACCGGCGAGGGAATAGACTATGCGGCGGCCTTCTAGGATAGGAGCATGTGCGATGGACGGTGTGAAAATGCATGCGGCCTCCTACCTTGGGCTTCACATACAAAAATAAGAACTTGTTAACATATAATACAGTATAATAATGCTATGACATGTGATCTTGGTAGCTAGCATGACCATGGAGGTGCAACAACACCGTAGTGTCGACTTCGCTGGAATCCCAACGTCTCTACATGAGGTCCACCTCACTTTCGGGGTTAAGATGACCTCGCGGGATAGGGAATCTAGACCCCGCTACACGTACCCTCATCGGCGTAATTCGTCATTTGTCCATGGAGCCGCCTACGGGCCCTATCGCTAGTGCCAACACCCGCCAACAGATGAGGCCTCGCCTCCTCATAACAAGGGCGAGGCAATCCGAGCTGCTCCATGTCAGGGAAATGTACATGTACGGTGATGTGCATATGTTCTCCAAGAACAACCAAGTCGATCTTCAATGTTCACATAACTTTCTTGTGTTTCCTGTTATGTTCGCTCATATCAGACTAATCCTCTCCATGGTGGATGAGATTGGAACTTTCGGGAGGGTCCTTGGCCTCAAATATTTCCTTGATCGGAGTCTATCTCTGAGCTCGCGTAATTTGCTGCAGTGCTCACAGGCCGCGAACAAGCAGCTAATCCCCTCGACGATGAGCAGCAGAGCAAGAGCTCCACCATGATGTAGAACATCTTCAAATTTCCCCTTTTTGTGCTCTCATCGTCTTGCCCTTCTTGGTGGATTCGTCAGTGAGGAGCGCCTGGGAACTTACTGCTTGGTTCCATGTGATGGGGTTAGCCATGCCAATGAGCTTATGTATTGTATGGCAGGCTGCTACACCCGTAATCTCCATCTCCACCCGGATTCCAGTGGCTGGTTACTTTTCCAATTGGCTTGATATGTGTTAGGGTAATAGATCTTGTATTACCAGAGGGCCAAAGGCCAGAATATATAGTACATGTACAGGTGCAAATATACAGAAAGCCCCCTAACATATGGGGAAACTACAATATACAAATATACTCTAACACCCCCCCCTCAAACTCATGGTGGATCCACAACACTGAGTTTGGAGAGTAAGAAATCATGCTGAGCGCGGGTTTGTGCCTTTGTAAAGAAATCTGCCAACTGCAAGTCTGAAGGCACATAATGGAGCGCAACAACTTGATCCTGCACCTGAGCACATGTATAAAAAGCATCAACACCAATATGCTTGGTCAGCTCATGCTTGACCGGATCACGTGCAATACTGATAGCACCTGTACTGTCTGACAAAAGCGGAGTGGGTGTCATAACAGAGACCCCAAAATATGCAAGCAACCACCATAACCAGGTCACCTCAGCAGTCACCGAAGCCATAGCCCGCAACTCAGCCTCAACACTCGAACGAGAAACCGCGACCTGTTTCTTCGTCTTCCAAGCAACAAGCGAACCACCAAGAAACACACAGTAAGCAGAAAGTGAACGACGATCCGTAGGATCATTCGCCCACGTAGCATCCGAGTAGCACTGGAGCTGGAGAGAGCTAGAACGAGGGAAGAGAAGGCGACGAGTAATCGTGCCACGAAGATAACGAAGGACACGGAGGAGATGACCGTAGTGAACAGTGGTAGGAGCTGAGACAAACTGGCTCAGAATATGAACAGGATAAGAGATATCAGGACGGGTGACAGCAAGATAAACAAGACTCCCAACAAGATGGCGATAACGAGTGGGATCAGGAAGAGGATCACCATCCGTAGGACGAAGCTTAACATGAAGCTCCATAGGAGTCTCAACGGTGCGCTCATCCACAAGAGCAGCCCGAGCAAGAAGATCCTGAATATACTTTTCCTGAGAGATAGAAAACCCATCAGAAGTGGATGAAACCTTAATCCCAAGAAAATAGCGAAGAGGACCAAGATCAGTCATAAGAAACTGATCACGAAGACGAGCCTTGACAAAGGCAATATACTCAGGATCATCACCAGTAATGATCATATCATCAACATAGAGAAGGAGAAGAGTGCGTCCACGAGGAGAAGTGTGAACAAAAAGCGCTGGATCATGAGAACTAGGGGAGAAACCAGCAGCAGTCACCACAGAGGCAAAGCGCTCAAACCAGGCACGAGGGGCCTGTTTCAGGCCATAAAGAGAACGTCGAAGACGACAAACCATCCCATCGGGAACAGAATACCCAGGAGGAGGCTGCATATAAACCTCCTCACTCAACTTGCCATTAAGAAAAGCATTCTGAACATCAAGCTGGGACACAGACCAGCGTCGGACAGAAGCAACAGCAAGAAGAGTACGCACAGTGGTCATATGTGCCACAGGAGCAAAGGTCTCATCATAGTCACGACCATGTTCCTGCTGAAAACCATGAGCCACAAGACGCGCTTTATAGCGCTCAAGAGATCCATCAGAGCGGGTCTTAATTTTATAGACCCACTTACACGTGATAGGACGAACACCAGAAGGGGGAGAGACAAGATCCCAGGTGCCTGTGCGCTCAAGCGCAGCAATCTCCTCAGCCATGGCAAGCTGCCATTCAGGATGACACGCAACATCCCGATAAGAAGTCGGCTCGGAAACTACAGAGAGACCATACTGACTAGGGGAGTAACGGTCTGGAGCACGACGCTGACAAACAGGTCGTGAGGAAGGAAGCTCATCTGCGGAAGATGACTCATCAGAAGAGGAGGAAGAAGGAGGCGCAGAGGAAGGATCCAAAGCTAGAGACCGAGGAGAACTAGGGGAACTAGACGGAGGAGAGGAAGGCGCTGAAGACAAAGGAGGCGCAGCAGAAGGAGGAGGTGGAGGAGAAGAGACAGCGGAAGGTGTATCAGGAAAAAGAAGAAAAGAGAGATCATCCGTTGGGTAAGTACCAGAGGTGGGGCGAGGATAGAAAGGACGCGTTTCATCGAACGTGACATCACGAGAGATGCGCATACAACGACCAACGGGGTCCCAACAGCGATAGCCCTTATGCTCATCACTGTAGCCAAGAAAAACACGCTCAATAGACTGAGCGGTTAATTTGGTGCGTTCACGAGGAGGGAGAAGGACATAGCAAACGCAACCAAATAAACTAAGAGTCGAGTAGTCTGGACAGGAGCCAGAAGGACGCTCGAGAGGAATGCCACCTTGAAGAGCAGCTGAAGGCTGGATATTAATGAGGCAAGTCAACGTAGCAATAGCCTCAGCCCAGAAATGCGGCGGAAGAGAGGAAGCAATCATCATAGCGCGGGTAGTCTCAAGAATATGACGATGCTTACGCTCGGCGACACCATTTTGAGCATGGGCGCCGGGACACGAGAACTGAGCAAGGGTGCCCTGCTCAGCAAGGATGCCACACAGGTGCTGGGAGATATACTCTCCTGCAGAATCAGCACGAAACACACGAATAGGCGTGGAATACTGAGTACGAACCATGGCCACAAAGCGCTGATAAATAGCAAGCACCTCGCTGCGAGAGCGCATAAAAAATAACCAGGTGTACCGTGAAAAATCATCAATAAACAAAATATAGTATCGGTGGCCCCCTTTTGAAGCAAAGGGAGCCGGACCCCACACATCTGAATGAACTAAATCAAAAGGTCGCTGAGATACAGACACACTAGTAAGATAGGGAAGCTGAATCTGTTTACCTAACCTACAACCCTGACACGAATGTAACGACGACACATCTCCTGAGACAAGCCCCAGAAGATCACGACGAACTAAGGATGATAAACGGGAGCCACAAAGATGACCCAGCCGATGATGCCACTGCTGAAACGAGCCAGTGACAGACGCAGCAACCGCAGGAGAAGTGGCAAGAGAAGTGTTAGCGGAAGGAACGCGAAGCCAGTCTAACTCCCATAGCCCCGGAGACTCAATGCTGCGAGGGCCAGCTCCAACCAGAGCCTGTGTACGACGGTCCTAAACAGCACAAGAATTAGCATCAAGAATGACACGACAACCAGAATCAGTAAGCTGACTAGCAGAGAAAAGGTTCATCTTAAGGCTAGGAACATGAGAAACATCAGGAACAGAGAAGGAGGAAGTAGAGAGGGTGCCTCGACTGGAAACAGGAAGAGAGGTACCATCAGCCGTAATAACACGGACAGGAGAAATAAGAGAGCGAATAGCAGAAAGAATAGAAGACGCAGAAGTCATATGAAAAGAAGCTCCAGAATCCAGATACCACGGGGATGACGTACCTGACTGTGTAGAAGATGATGGTCGCGCGGTGCCAGAAGAACTAGTCATAGAACCAGCATTACCCGACGAGGAGGAGCCTGTAGCAGCGAGCAGACTACGAAGACCACGAATAATATCCTGATCAGACAGAGCACCAGCAGGGGGTCCAGAAGCACCAGCAGGAGGTCCAGAGGCAACAGTAGAAGATCCTGAAGAACCAGACTGGCGACGAGCAAGATACTACTGACGTAAGCGTGGATCCCTCGTCCAGCAACCAGAGATATCGTGGACAGGCTTGCCACAGTGAGCACAGGGAGGACGAGAACCACGGGGCTGCTGAGACTGACTCTGACCCTGGGCCGGTGGAGTAGAAAGTAGCGGCGGCGCGAGAGACCGCGACGAAGCTGGCGGCACGGGGGGACCACGGGCAGCAAGAACAGAAGGAACCTCAAGAAGACCAGCACCACGAAGACGAGTCTCCTTAGCACGAAGCTCAGCCAGTACCTCAGAGAGCGGAACACGACCATGGGCAAGCAGCCGGGCACGACGCGGCTCAAACTCCTTGTGGAGCCGCGACAAGAACTCAAAGGCAAGCTGAAACTCCAGATCTGCGCGCACAATCAGACAACAGGACATGTGTTACACACCGCTGTACGAAGAGAGTCAAGCTGACGCCAAATAGCAGCACTCTGAGTATAGAAATCATCAATAGTAGAATCACTCTGCTTAAGATCATGCTCCTGACGAACCATAGACAGATAAAGAGCATCTCCAGACGGCTGATAGCGCTGACGAAGAAAAGCCCACTGAGCAGCAGCAGTGGGAAGACCCATGAACTCAGTAGCATACTGAGGCAGAACACTGGAAGTGAGAATAGCAGCAGCACGAGCATCCTCATCTGTCCACTGAGTGTAGTCAGCCAGATCCAGCCGGTAGGTCGTAGTAGCAGTAGAATGCTCCTAGACCTGGCGCTCATAATCAGCCCGAGCAGAAGCATCAGCACTCTGGGCTGCATCCTTGACCGCCTAAGTAGCATCGGGGGCAAGGGCAACGAGCGTCGGGGCACGAGGCACTGGAGGCACAACGGGGCGCGGTGGACAGGAGACCTCACCGGAAAGCACACCCCAAAGGCGAAGACCGCGCATATGGACGCGCATGAAAGCAGCGAAATCAGGATAATTCGCGCCATCAAAAATCACCGGGCAGCGAGGAATCGCAACATAGCCCAACGAGGAAGACATTTTTTTTTCAAGCTGAACGAGAGCAGATCAGATCGGATCTGGAGGGCGGCGACCGGGGGGCGGACCGGGGGCGGATCCGGGCGGCGGCGGCCGACGGAGGGCGGCCGGCGGCGGCGTGCGGGGGAGAGGACGGGGCGATGGACAAGCAGCTAATCCCCTCGACGGTGAGCAGCAGAGCAAGAGCTCCACCATGATGTAGAACATCTTCAAATTTCCCCTTTTTGTGCTCTCATCGTCTTGCCCTTCTTGGTGGATTCGTCGGTGAGGAGCGCCTGGGAACTTACTGCTTGGTTCCATGTGATGGGGTTAGCCATGCCAATGAGCTTATGTATTGTATGGCAGGCTGCTACACCTGTAATCTCCATCTCCACCCGGATTCCAGTGGCTGGTTACTTTTCCAATTGGCTTGATATGTGTTAGGGTAATAGATCTTGTATTACCAGAGGGCCAAATGCCAGAATATATAGTACATGTACAGGTGCAAATATACAGAAAGCCCCCTAACATATGGGGAAACTACAATATACAAATATACTCTAACAATATGTTGCACGTAATTAATATTCTAATGTGTGCACAATACGTGTTGTTAAATTGAGTTTTTATTCTACCATTCACTTGTAATTCTCTCAAATCAAGCAAACATAGAAGAATTTACTCTTGTTCTTTTCTTCTTTCTCACTAATTGTTCGCTTGATTCTCGCTGGAAAACTGCAATTGTTTCTGGACTATATCAATCTAGATTTTATCATGAACTTATGTAAATGAGAGCTAGCAAAAAAATTGTGGAAGAGAGGCGTAGGATAACACACCACGACACACCTCTAGGCTCCTTTGGTGAGAGAGTGCACCCAAAGGCAGTTAAGGCAAAATATAGCATAGTAAGAGAAGAAAACATTAATATATATAGTACAAATATTTATTTGTAAATCATGAAATATGTGATGAAAAACTTAGAAATCCGTGACAACGCCGCAGCTAGTGTTCATAATATGAGTTCATGTTTAGTTAAACAAAATCACCATATCTCCCACTTAAACAAACATTCTTATTTGTTGTTTTAGTGATTACACCATCCTTATTCACTATAACATCCTGGTCATCACGACCGATGGTATTGTTGCAAAGGTAGATATCGACATATTAATCACATCAATTATGTGACTCATGCTTAATCTTTCGGTCATTCCGAGGCCATGTATCTGTATGTTAGGCTCGCCAACGTTAACCTTAGTGTATTACAGTACAACCTGGCTTACACCTACAGTATGCGAATATCGATGTGTCTAACACCCGATCATCATGGTGTGCTTCATAACGATGGACTTTTTTAGTGATGCACACTAATGAGAGAATACGAATGTTAGAATTATGTTGAGGGATCGTCTTATACTGCTACCGTCGAAAGTCTAATAATAGCAAAATACGATGGTATTGTTGCGATATGATATGGTTATCACTCCTTGATCTCCATCGAGTGCCAGCATTGCGCCAGGTTCATGGTGTCTCCACGCCATTGGCAGTTCATTTCCCAAACACTTATCTTGATCATACATATCACATTCTCCCTACAAAATAAAGTTAGACACCTCTACTTTATCTTTGCATGTTTTATATGGCTGTATAGGCTATAGCACAATAATCATTTCTTACCTACGAACGTGCAACCACAACATGAATTGATTAGCTACCAAATTTAAATCCCTTTTCAGGGCCGTCCTTTGTAAATGTCATATCAACTAATATAGGAGATACAAACACCCGCTAGCCACTTATAGGGTACAAGCCATATATTAGTCGTGGAACCAGTCTCCCGTAAGCTTACGCTTAAGGTCGATCCGGGCCGCTTCATCAAACATTTCCGCGATATGAACAAGTACACGTGTGAGGGTAGTAACGAGAAAATCAATGCCCACATATTTCTATATGTTCTACTCGTACCAACACATTTATGCATAGATCAGCTCTGATACCACTGAAGGGATTCCATGGCAAAAAACAAAAAATTCTAACAACGAGAATACCATATCCAAGTTCTATCTATGCACATGTAAAGTAATGAGAGGAATTCAGTGTTCATACCCTTGAAGACCGAAAGCGGGATTATGTTCCTATTCAAACATTGTTGATGTAGCCGAATGATGTTGCCGACCTCAAGGTTGAGAAGGCATCCAACCGTCTAGCACCACAACTGGCGGTGCCTCTGAAGTACTCACATGTCCGGTGTAGAGGCGTCTATCAAGCTCTGGTCCAACAAAGCAGCGGAAGAAGAAGATTCGGACCAGATCCAGTTGCACGAAGGTGTGCATATGGTGGAGAAAGCTCTACCTCGCAGCGCACGTTCCAAACTGTGGAAACATGCACGAGAGGGAGAGAGAGGAGAAGGGAAAAACCAATAGGGTGAGTAGGGAGAGGGATCTCCCCTTCTTATATAGGGGGAAAAGGGGCACCACATCCCTCCAAGTCCCGGTATGGGACTAGACGTGGAGGAGGAAGAGGAGGAGGCAGCGGGCGATGGGAGTGGCTCTATCCCGTGCGCCTTGGTCTCCTAGACTGACTAGCGGTGGTGGGTAGGCCCCACCCTGCACGCCCATGAATCTTTGTCCGACGCCCCCTTCATGGGCCCATTCCCTCCGGAATGGACCATTAGGTGGGTTGCCCATTTATTAATTAAATAAAATCATATTTAATTATTAATTCATCTAATTAATAATAAATAGATTTTATTCAATTCTTTTCACTTCTAAACACCTTTTGAACCCCTCTGAACAACTTTGGTTTCTCCCTGGAACGATTCCGATTCTGTTTCTCTTCTATTTCTCTTATGATCTCGGATTAACCTTAAGCATCTATACCCTTAAGTGTGAAACCCTTACGATTCGAGATTGCTCTGACATGATCGAGACTTCTCTCTGATCAATGACCAACAACAGGATCTGGAAATCCATGATGGGGCCCCCATCCATTCCATGAATAACTCGATCGTTCGAACCTTAAACGCCGAGTCTCATTCCCTTTGCGCTAGGATATGTGGTTTGTCCAAGATCCGATCTCCAGTATCGATATACCTAGTTCGAGCTTGTTATGGACAAACACATTTACTCGTTCACGTGACATTACATTCAGGCGATCTAGTCACATGTTTGTAAGCTTCATTGATTTAATCTCACCAAGTGGGCCTAGAGTATCTATATGTCACCCGGATAGGCAAATCCTGATCTCGATACATACGCCTCAACCTATCCATTTAGAATACTCAATACACACCTTTATGATCACTTGCTATAGTGTGACGGTTGATACGATCAAAGCAGCCGTGGGTGATAGTGATTAAATATGATCTCATGGTCAAAAGAGTGAGTTATATATTATGTTTTACTAGATATCGCAATGTTCAACTTTGTGACTGGATCACATTGCAATATTTTGTGTCCATCACATCATTCATCAAATGAAGTGACCTTGTTGTCAACTGACATAAATATACATGATCATGAAACCTCGCCCGATGAGCTAGTCTTCTAGAGGATATTAGGGACTTGGTTTGTTTATATAGCACACGTGTATTAATGTTTCTGCTTAATAAAGTTATAGAATGGTACAACTATTATGAACATATGAGATATATCAATAAAACATCTTTATTATTGGCCTCTAGGGCATATCTTCAACAATAGATTATGAAGGATATGTGGACTGAGACCTGAACTAAGGTCGTTTTTGAGGTGTGAAAACTCTCATTTGGGACAATCGACTTGGCTAGCCCAGCAGCGCCCCCAACCAGCCAGCTCTACTGATTTTGGCATATTTTCTTGTCATTTTGACTATTTTTCTATTATTAGTTATTTCATTGCTATTTACTAATTATGAGCACAGAAAAACACACAATTTAAGAGACACAACTTTATAGCCATAAAATTAAAGTCTCGTCCATTAAATCATGGTCGGTCGCCATGTCCGTCTATCCTAATACACAATGTATACTGATGTGCTCGTCGTTCGACGTAGAGCTCGTTAGGAACCCCAAGAGGAAGGTATGATGAGCACAACAGCAAGTTTTCCCTCAGTTATGAAACCAAGGTTTAATTGAACCAGTAGGAGCAAGGAAACACCCCAAAGGTGTTACTAGCTGAGCTTTGGCAGGGCGCACTACCGGTGCTAGTAGCAACGTGGAGACCTGCACAACACAACCACATAACTTTGTCCCCAACTTGAGATGAGGTTGTCAATCTCACCGTGTTTTGCAGAAAACAAAGGATTAAACGTATCGAATGGAAAGAAGTAAAAGTTTGCAGAAAGTAAACACAAAGTAGTAAAAGATTGTAGATTGTATGTAAAAGACAAGGACCGGGATCCATAGTTCACTAGAGGTGGCTCTCCTTAGATAGATAACATGTTGGGTGAACAAATTACATCGAGGCAATTGACAAACATCGAGAAAGCAATACATGCATATACTAATCATCTTGACTCCTTTGATACTTGATTGGGCATTACAACATAATACATATACCGCCATCCAACTACATCTATGACTAATAATCCACCTTCAGGTTATCATCCGAACCCCCTCCAGTATTAAGTTGCAAGCAACAGATTATTGATTTACGAACTGCGTGTAAAGTAAATAATACGATTGTTCTATGAATAAAGGATTGTTGTTTTCTCCCTAGTAGCAACAACACATCTAGTACCTTCGAGATTTCTGTCACTTCCCCAGATTACCAGAGGCATGAACCCACTATCGAGCATATATACTAACTCTTGGAGTTGCTAGCATCTACTTGGCCAAGATAGCTACTAACAACGGAAAGCATGCAAGATCACAAATAACAAAGACATGATAGAATCAATAATCAATCTGAAATAGCATCTCAATATCCATCGGATCCCCGCAAACACAACATGTATGAATTACAAATAGATGATCTTGATCATGAACGGAGCTCACAAGATCTAAACATGAAAGCACAAAGGAGGAGAACCAGCCATCTAGCTACTACATGGATCCGTAGTCCAAGGATGAACTACTCACGCATCACACCGGAGGCTTGCATGGTGATGAAGAAGGCCTCCAGGGTGAATTCCCCTCTCCGTCAGGTTGCCAGGAAGAGCTTCAGATCCCACCTGATCTAGGGATGGAGATGATGGCGGCTACAGACTCTTTCGTGGATTTTTGATTAGGTACTTAGGGTTTTCGTCCCGAGGACAATATATAGGCGGAAGGAGAGGCCGAGGGGGTGCCGGGAGCAGCCACACCACCCCCTGACGCGGGCTAGGCCTGGCCGCGCGGCCAGGTGGTGTGGTGGCTCCCTGGCCCTTCTCCGTCTCATATTCTGGCACTTGATCCCTTCCGGAAATAGGCACTTTGGCTTTTGTCCCATCCAATTCCGAGAATATTCATTTTCTGACTTTCCTGGAACCAAAAACAGCAGAAAACAGGCAGCTGGCATTGTGGCTCTTGTTAATAGGTTAGTCCAAGAAATCATATGAAAAGTACTCCAAAGTTGGAACAAAACACAAGAATGTGGATAAAACCAAGCATGGAACATCAAAAATTATAGATACATTTGCAATGTATCAACATCCCCAAGCTTAACTCCTACTCGTCCTCGAGTAGGTAAGTGATAAAAGAAAGAATAATTTTTGAGGTGACGTGCACCATCAAAGACTTGATCAAAGTATTTGCAAAACATTCAAAGCTGGGATCATAGTACTTCAATCATAACATGAAAGACAAAGTTCTAGCAATAAGCAAAGAAACTATGATGCAACATGAAAAGGCACAAACAAAATATTCATGAATAACAATGCTTTGCAAGACGTTTGTTTGTTTCACATAAAGAAAACATAGCATAAAAGTATTCAGCTTGTCCCTCAATAGAGTAGCAAATATAAATGCAAAGGACACCTTCAAAGTTCATAAGAGTGACTAGATACAATAGTTTAAAACAAGCAATATCAAGTTATGCATGAATCAACTAGTCTTGGGACAATGCACATAGAACTAAGAATGGCCACTACGCTCTCAAAGTAGGTGCATAAAGATAGAAGGTGGAGACTCAATATAATGGTGGAAGAAAGGCCTTTGTAAAAGGAAGTAGGGATTCAAGTCTCATAAAGAGCTTCCAAAAATTATGGTACTTATAGCTTTCAGCTCTCATTGCCCCTATCATAAGCATCTTGAAGTGATTAAGGTTAAAGTGAACAAACTATGGTGTACATGCTTGATGAAGTATAAGTCAGAAATCTCATGTCCCTTGCATACGAGGGCCGCTCCTCATGCGACTCAAGTTTAGTCATCGGTAAGTTCTTGTCATTGTAAGTATATGTGTATCATAGAGAACCGCCAACGGGGTACCCCTTGCCTGATGATACGGAAGAATCCCCATATCAAAATGACAAGGCAAGCAGACAACAAGCATCTCAACAATCTTCTTATTTACCATGGGAATATGGTGCTTTTTTCTCTCTTTCCTCTTTTCATAGCATCTTTTTTTTCTCTTTTCTCTTTTTTTTTCTCAATATAGGACTCTTTTTTATAAGAAGAATGCTTCATAGACAGCTCATTATGGTTACGCTGCAGGTTTCCACCATGTCGGCATGGATTAGACCAGCGGCCCAGGCGTTTCTCTAACACATGTAAATAACTCCATGGACTTACAAGCTTCCCTTTCATTTCACACCGACGACATCCATATACAAAAGAGCATGATATCAACTAGGTACAAGTACCAAGTGCAATGTTGAAAGAATTCCCCATGAAAGAATGGTTCTGCTAATTCCCAACAAATAAGTGCAAGCATATACAACATATAAGACACAATGGTTCAAGTTTATTAAGGGCAAGTAAAGTAAAGTGTGCCATCAAGTTCGTGAGAGCTTTAATCACTAGTTTTCTCATAACAAGTGGAAGGTAAACAAAAGCATGAATATAATTGGAATAGCATAAGCTAGTAGGTAGGTATGGTGGACTCTTTGGAAAACTTGGTTTAGGGAGTTGGATGCATGAGTGGAACTCATACTTTGTTGTGGAGGCTAGCAAAAGACTGGAAGCGACAAACTAAGAGAGCAATAATGGCCATAATCATGCAGAGTGACAAAACATCATTGATCAAAGCATAAAGTGATACTACAAGTTGAAAACTAAAGGATCATAAAGGCTATGGTGACTTGATATAGTCATAACATGGTGTGAGCATGTGCCAAGTCAATCTAAATAAAGCATCAAAGGAGAATACCACTATACTATGCTTTAATATGCTAAAACAACGCATGATTCATCCAAGGCACATTAAACAATCTCAATTGTTTATAACAAGTCATGCTACAACAAAGAATACTAAGCATAAAGCCAAAACAATATCAAGCATGGCATGACAGAGCATAGGCCACAGTCAAAAACAAGCTCTTTTTACCACATAAGTATGAACTTTCCTACTCTTTTCCAATCCAAACCAAACTATTTGCAAACCAATGTATGAAAGAGGGGATCCAACCAATTTATTCAGAAAACTAAGCAAACCAAGCAAACTAAAACCAAAACCAAAACGAAAACGAAAAAAAAGACGCTCCAAGAAAAACACAACTGTGCATGAAACAATAAAAATGAAGCGTTTGGAAAAAACCTGGGACTTTTATTGATGAACAAGGGGATGCCTTGGGCATCCCCAAGCTTTGACGCTTGTACTTCTTGGATATTTCTTGGGGTGACACGCGTGGCATCCCCAAGCTTGAGTTTTGGTCCATCCTTCATCTCATTACTCAATCCTTCCATACACCTGGAATTTTTCCTTCATACAAAACTTCACACAATTTCATTAGCAACATTAGTGCACTTAAGATAAATAAGTCTTAAGGTTCAGTTTTAACACCAAATAAACTTCCAATAGAACACTAGATACTGCATCACTTCCCTCGAAAAGCTCAATTCCCCAAAAGAACTCAAAAAGGAACCAACAAGAAGCAAATGCAGAAAATGGTAGAAATCTGTCAAAACAGACCAGCAGGTAAAGACGAATTTTTTCGAAGACCTTCTGTTGCTCAAATCAAAAAGTGTTGAACTAACTAAAGTTAGATAACAACCTGGGGAAAAAGCACAAAAACTTACAGCTCAATCCGACAGAGCTCTCTCACGAAGTTTTACGGTTAAGCACAAAAATCTGTTTCGGGACAGCAACTTTCCCAATCATTACTTCACTCTCATTAGAGGTTACTCTTGGCACAAAAAGCAAATAAAAAGGATAAGGAGAGGTTATTACAGAGGTAATAACTTCCAACACTCATCTAAAACTTTTGGGTTATCTCCCAATAAGTACTTTTCTTTAACGCCTTTACGTTAGGCATAAGAAGCAAAGAAAGAATCAAGTGTTCTCAAATGAAGAAGCATTAAGACCAAATTTTGTTTTCATAGGAGAAGCAAAAGAAATCTTTTCTCTCTTTTTAGGGAAGTGTTCTATACCTTTATTGAGTGAGAGTTGATATTTAATGGTGCCTTCTTTCATATCAATGATGGCACCAACAGTTCTAAGAAAAGGTCTTCCCAAAGTAATAGAACAAGAAGCATTGTATTCAACATGAAAAACATAGAAGTCAACGGGGACATAGGAATCATTAACCATAATAAGAACATCATTACAACTCCCCATGAGTTTCTTTTTAACATTATCATCAAGTGGGACATTCAAATAACAATCTTCAAGAGGAGGCAAATTGTAGCATCCCATCTGTCTAACATCTGTAATGCTACATGGTCTAATAATAAAATGCTACCTCCTACATATATTGTTGCATCATAATTATATCATGCTCATGTCATCATGCCACCTTGCATTTGAGCATCATATACAACCCCTTTTTATTTTGGTTCTTCTCTCATATGCATTTGTATCACTTGTATTTGCTTCTTGATAAATTGTTTAATGCCCAAGTTGAGTTGGGGGCATATCTCTTTCAACTCCACCACCTTTTCTTGTCACCACCTTATAATTCCACCATCCAAAATAATTGTGGGCTTTTGCATCTTCTTTGGTTCTTGTTTGGCTCACATTATATAGATGGATTCAATTCTATACCACATGCCCATATAAGATTATGTTGTTTTCACCATATACACTTTTGGGGAATTACATGTGGAGTGCTTAGTGCTCAAGTGCAAAAGCTTGGAAGGATGAGCTTATTTGAATGTTATGGAACCAACGAAATAGCTAGTGGCCAATACACTCTAGCAAGTTGCATTATATTCAAACAGGCCATTTATTTCATACTTGACCATGTGGTTCTTCACAATCTTGTTCAAGTTTGGTTTTCTTTCAATTTTGAATGCATGCATAAAAACATAGTGCCCTGTTGAATTATATTTGTTTGAACAAATATATGTTGCCCTATGTGATCATGCATGAGCCATGCAAGTGACCTTTCATCTTCTACTTCCTCTTTTGTGTTCTTATGTGATTTTTATGGGTTTTTAATTCAAGCAAAGTTTGGAAGATTGAAAAGACAACCAAGCTAGCCAAAGCACCATCCTCTCTCACCCTCCCATGCATGTGCAAGTGCACACCTATGCCATCTTCTCCCAACCAAACCTCATCTAGCTAATCTCTCTTGTTCTCTTTTATCTAACTAACCATCTAGTCCAACCCTCTCCCATTTTTTTCTCCCTTTGGCAAGCTCCAAGTCCACCACGTCCTCCTCCCTGGTCCATCTCCCCTTGCTACTTCTGGCTGAGAACAAGAGGAGGAAAGGAGAGAGCTCCCACCCGACGTCACCTCCCTCACTTTTTGAAAAGCAACACCACCACCTCCCATGTGATTCTCCCCATCCCTCTCTCCCTTGAACAGCCACCACAACGCCTCACCCCCTCTCTCCCGTGACCAGCTCCACCACGCCTCCCACCTCTCCTGGTCCCCCTCTCCTTCCTCTTTAAGCAAAGAAACAAGGAGGAGAGAAGAAACAAACCATCTACCCGAGCTGCCCTCCTCCCTCTCTCTTTTGGCAAACCCAACAACCCCATGTGACCTTCCCCCTGCCTTCCTCCTTATCTACCCTGCAGAGACCAAGTCCTAGATCGAGATCTGAACCCTATCTTCCTCCCTTCTTCCTCCCCAAGCCTCTCCATGGCCTCTCCATGTCTATCATACCCTAGCTCGACCATGATCGTATACCCGTCGACCTGAAGCCATCCCACGAAGGTCATGCAACAGCCTGGTCTAACCTGATATAACAAAGCAAATCCAATGCCGAGACGTGCATAGACACACGTTACACGGACAGGTTTTATTCTCTAAGAAAACATTAAAGGAAGAAAGCTCGAGAGGGTTTACTGCTAACAATCACCCCCTTAAGCCCGAACTGCAGCTTTCACCTCAACGACACCAAGCCTTTGTCTCATCTCGATGAACTTGACTCGTCCTAGTGCCTTTGTCAGGAGATCTGCAAGCTGATCATGTGTACCAATGTGTTCAATATCAGCCTTCCCTTCCTCGACACAAGATCGAATAAAGTGGTACTTCGTGTCGATATGCTTGCTTCTGTCATGATGAACTAGATTCTTTGACAGAGCAATGGCTGATTTGTTGTCAACATTCAGAGTGAACTTTGCTGGTGTTTTTCCAACCAAATCTGCAATTAATCGGCTGAGCCACACACCTTGACAAGCTCCACTAGCAGCTGCCACATATTCTGCTTCGCATGAGGAAATGGCTACAATCTTTTGCTTTTGCGAGCTCCAAGTTATGACATTCCCACTGAGCAAGAACACCACCCCTGAGGTGCTTTTCCTGTCGTCTGTGTCACCTGCTAAGTCACTATCGCTGTAGCCTGTCCGGACAGTTTTCTCTGAGTTTTTCTTGTAACAGCATCCATACCCGATGGTCCCTTGAACATATCTCAGGATCTGTTTTACAATGCTCCAATGCTGCTTGGTTGGAGCCTCCATGTACCGGCTGGCAATGCCCACCGCGTACGCTATGTCAGGTCTCGTGTTGACAAGATACCTCAAGCTGCCGATCACGCTGCGATACAGCATTGCATCAACAAGTCCACTGTCGTCCTTCTTGCTGAGCTTCACACGACTCTCCATTGGAGTAGCACAGGCATTGCAAGAACTCAGCCCAGCGTTTTCCAGTATTTTCCCGGCGTAGCTGCTTTGACACAAGTTGATTTTGCCATTTTTCTGCTCCACCTCAATGCCCAAATAATAAGACAAGAGTCCAAGATCACTCATTTTGAATAGCCTCTGCATCTCTGACTTGAAACTGTCAATGTCATGTGAATTGGTCCCAGTGATGACCAAATCATCTACATATACTCCCACCAGCAGGAAATTATTGTCATCTCCTCTTCTGTACACAGCGTGCTCTAGCTCACTCCTGCTGAAGCCTAGTGAAAGGAGAGAAGCGTCCAATTTTGCATTCCAAGCTCGAGGAGCCTGACGCAAACCATACAATGCTTTCTTTAGTCAGAGAACTTTGTGGCTACTGTCTCCTTGACTGAACCCTGGTGGCTACTGCACAAACACTGTCTCTGCAAAGTCGCCATTCAGAAATGCTGATTTAACATCCATGTGGTGCACCTGCCATTTGTTGTGTGCTGCTAGAGCAAGAAGTAGACGCACTGATTCCATGCGAGCTACCGGAGCGAAAACGTCCTCAAAATCCACCCCCTGACGCTGAGCATAGCCCTTCGCGACCAGGCGAGCTTTATGCTTCACAACATTGCCATCAGGATCCTTTTTCACTTTGTAAACCCACTTCAGGCCAATCGCTCGGTGACCAGCTGGCAGCTCCATGGGATCCCAAGTGCCATTGTCGACGATTGCATCGAGCTCTTCTTGCATCGCCTTGCGCCACAGTGGGTCTTCCAGTGCCTCATCCAAACTGCCTGGTTCTTCCGCGGCGAGAAGGCACAACCCAGCCTCATCGGCCACGCTACCATCATCGCCTGTGTCTGAGTCAACTGGCGGCATTACTGGCATGGTGGTGTCAATGAGGTTATCAATGCACCGGTAGCGGTGTGTGCCACCAGCATCTGTGTCCAGGTTGTCATCGTGGCTGAGTGGTGTAGCGAACTCAACCGTCGGTGTCTGAGCTTCACTTAACACAGGCTCTGTCAGCGAGGCCGCAACAGAGGCTGACGCGGCAGGTGCATATGCAGAATCTTCTGCCACGACAGAGCTCGCGGCAACTCCCCGGTTCATAGTCCCGCTTCCTTGTACATCGGTGGAGTAGACCACCGTGAAATGTGGTAGGCCCAGCGAGCTGCCTGGCACCTCCACACGCTTCCCAGTCCCACGGGCGGCGCTCCTCGAAGATGACGTCTCGTGTGACATGGAGCCTCTTTGTGATCGGATCATAGACTCGATATGCCTTTGACCCAACTTCGTACCCAACGAAGATGCCCGGGACTGATCTGTCTGCAAGTTTGTCGACTCCTGGGCCTAGTTTTTTCACATGAGCTACGCACCCGAATTTTTTTAGATGTTGCACATTGGGTTTCTTACCATGCCATGCCTCGTATGGGGTCACACCTTCCAGACTCCTTGATGGTGCGCGGTTTAGGAGATAGACAGCTGTCTTGACAACCTCTCCCCAGAACGCACCTGGCACTTTCATCGCCTTCAGGAGACAGTGAGCCATCTCGACCACCGTCTGGTTACGCCGTTCCACCACGCCATTCTGTTGTGGTGTGTACGGAGCAGTGGTTTGGTGGTTGATGCCGTTTGCCTCGCAGAACTCGATGAAGTCATGTGAATTGAACTCCCCACCTCGGTCGGATCGGAAGGCAATGAGCTTGCACTCCCGTTCCACCTCTGCTGCAGCCTTGACCTTCTTAAAGAACGAGAGAGCCTCGTCCTTCGATCTGAGTAATTCCAGCCACATATAGCGGGTATGATCATCCACAATTAAGATGAAGTACTTACGACCGCCTGAGGTAGGTGGAGTGATCGGACCGCAGAGGTCTGTGTGCACTAGCTCCAGTGCTTTCTTGGCTCGGAATGTGCTGGCTTGAGGAAACGGGAGACGGTGCTGCTTTCCTAGAGCACACCCGTCACAGAACTCCTCCACATGATCAATTTCAGGGACGCCGCGTGCCAAGCCCTTCTGTGCCAGGGCTCTCAGCACACGAAAGTTGAGGTGGCCATAGCAGCCATGCCATAGCCACGCAACACCATCATCCTTCTGCAGCAGGAGGCTAACTAGAGTATCCAGTTTCAGGCGCACGGTGTAGACGCGATTTCTAGTGCGGCCTACCCTCGCCAAGACCTTGCGCGGGCGGTCGAGGATGCTCATGTCCCCTCCTTCAATGGTGATCTTGCAACCATTTTCATCAAGATGGCCGAGAGAGATTATGTTGCTCTTCAGACTAGGGATGTAGTAGACATCCCCGAGCACGTGGTGATCGCCAGTGAGGCACACGAACACCACCGTGCCCCTGCCCTTGATGCTGACGATCGAGCCGTCCCCGAATCGAACCGTGCCGTGGACCGATTCATCGAGGGAGGTAAACATCTCGTGCACGCCAGTCATGTGACTGCTCACACCGCTGTCCAGGTACCAGATGCCCTCCGGTGATGGCACAGGGATCACACGGTCCTTGTTCAGGTACACCGTCTCAAATGCACCGTCCGCGGCATGCACCAGCATGCACACCTACGCCATGAGAAGACCCGGAGCCTCCTCTTCTTCTACCTGTGCCAAGTTGGCCGTTGCTCCCTGGATGCCGCGATCACGATCTCGCTTCGCCTTACGGCACTCCTTGGCCCAGTGCCCAGGTTTGCCGCAGTAATGGCAGTTTCCTTTGCGGCGCTCTCCGCCGCCATCGATGCTATTCGCGGCCTTGTCGCTGCTCTGCGGTTTGGGCTTTCCAGTGCCCTTTCCGCCCTTGTCGCCTGCCGATGATGAGCCATGCCCGCGCTGGCGTTGCCACGCGGCCCACTCTTCCTCCGTCAGCAACAGTTTCCCGACACCTTCAGTAGCATCGTCGAGCTCATAGCCCTCTTCGGCGGTGGTGAACCGGCCGGTTAACTCCTCTATCGTGAGGTCACACAGCCTCACAGTCTGCTCAATTGCCATTGCAATCATGTGGTACTTCTTGGGAACCACCTGAAGAAACTTCAGCACAGCTTTATACTCATCGATGGGGTCGCCCAGCAGCTCAAGATCATTGACGATAGCTGTCAACCGGATCGCGAAATCCTCGATGGACTCGCCGGACTTGAACTGCAGCTCCTCCCACTCGCGGCGGCGCGTCTACGCCTTGGCCTCCCTGACGCGCTCGCAGCCGAGCCGCATGGTCTTGATGGTCTCCCACGCCGTCTTGGCGCAGTCCTTGACCGCCAGGGTGCGCACCAGTTCGGGCGGCACGGCGCGGAGCAGAGCCGCCAGCACCGCTCGGTCATCCCCATCCTCGTCGGTGCCATACTCGATCACGTCCTAGAGGTGCTGCGCCTGGAGCTGCACCCTCATCACCATCGCCCACTCCGCGTAGTTCGAGCGGGTGAGAGTGGGGTAGTTCGTGGAGCCGGTGCTCTCTCGCACGACACGCTCGCGTACCACCAACTTGCCACCGCCTCTTCGCGACGGGTTCTTGCCGCGCCGTGGTGCCGGGAACAGGGAAGGACGGCATTGCTGCGTCGCCGGCGGCGCTAACTTGCCGCTCCCTTCCACGACATGTGCCCCCTTATCCTTCGCCGCAGGAGTGTTGGACATGGCTCTGATACCACGTGTTGTTGCGAGGCTAACCTAGATGAAGGATTCAGATATTCAGAGTTCAGAGAACGAAGAACACCAGTTTTTGTGCAGTCTAAATCTCTTGCTGCATTTTCGGATCTTCTTCTTATTTATGCGGTCAACCCCGTTTACAACTGAAAACTAAAACAAACAGGTAGGAGGACCGAGCTCTACAGGCGTGCCATCCCACGCCCACTCGTTCTCCCTACGATACCGCTGCATGAGCAGAGTTCGTGCCATCCCACGAAGTTCATGCAACGGCCTGGTCTAACCTGATCTAACAAAGCGAATCCAATGCCGAGACATGCACAGACACACGTTACACGGGTAGGTTTTATTCTCTAAGAAAACATTAAAGGAAGAAAGCTCGAGAGGGTTTACTGCTAACAAACCAAGGACATCTAAGGGTGCCGTAGGCTTCCTCTGATTCTCCTCCATCGTCCAGTATATGCCCTCATCGCCGGAGCTGGACAGCACGCCGCCGTCGTTGCCGTGCCCGTGAACAGCAATATCAGCTCGACCTCTGCCTCCCTCGAGTTCCACAGTACCCCAAGGCTTCCCATCGCTCTTGAGAGCCGCTGGTATATACACCAATCTCCCTGACATCCCCTACCTCTTCCTCTCGCCGCCATTCTCCGTCGTGCGCGACGCCGTGCGCGCTCACCACCACGAGAGCGCCAGCAGATGTTGTTGTTGTCGGTGTTTCTCGCGATCTAGCTATTGTTGTGGTGCTCTAGTTCGAGTGACACCTGAACAAAAGTTGTAGATCCCAGATCTCTCTTCAAAACAATATAAAGAACGTTTAAAACCATCAAGCACATCTCTAGGAATCGTGATCACAAGATCACTGTCCGAACAGATCTATGTGTTCCTGTTGCTTGTGTTGTTCACGAAACTTCTCTCAGAACGGTCCACCCCAGCACGAACCACTCCCATAAAGGTGTAGAGCTCGTTGTCCTCTTTAATTCGAGTACTCATATGTCAGTTTTCGTTCAGCGAGCTAGTAGATATCAGCCCTGAAAGATCGACCTGTCTCGTGGTTCGTCAGTGAGCGAGCGCACAGTATCATTCGTCAGTCTCGGATCTGCAGCGAATAAGACTTGTTGTAAGATACCTGCAATCTAAAACCAATCCGAATCAGCCCTGTTGGTCACTGGGGTGCTGCTTGTTGGGCCAAACCTTGAGGTCCTGAGATCGAGTCCCTGTGCCACCCCTTTTCTTTTTCTTTGTTTTCAGCTGATCCATAGGCCCACCTGTCATCCCCTCAACCAGTTACCTCCGACCCAGTCACCCAGTCAGTACCGCGGCCCCGCCAGTCAGCATCAGCGGCTAGATTCATCCTAGTATAAAAAGTTTTGGGTTATTTTTTTTCGAAATAGAGGAATTCCAGAAATGAATAAAAGGGGTTTAAACCATTTCTTTCATATCTTTTGTTTGACATATCCAATTAATACAAATAATATATGTTTTTGAATCAGAAAAATGTGAGGATTTCAAATCTGCCATCCAAATTAATGTATGACTAATTTAAATTTTCGAAATTGTTTAATTGCAATAAAATGCCTTTTTCTTAATTAATTAATAACTTTAGTTCTATAACCCCAAATTTGACAAATGATATGTCTAAAACGATCAGCTCGACGAGCCCGTTCTTACTATGCATTCTATGTTCTGAATTGCAGCATGCATCATATAAATATTAAGCGGACAACAAGTGTTTGAGAGCAAAACATGACTAAAACTTAATAAAATGCTTTATTCTTGTACCCCACACCTCACCCATGCCATGCTACATTATTGCCATGTAAATTGTGCATCATTCATCATGGCATGCTTTTTTGCTTGTTGCATTTTATTCATATGCTTGTGCACTTTATTTATGTTGGCCCTTGTTTGTTTGATTCTTCTTTCGAATAGACGCCGAGCAGGGGAAATATCAGGAATCCCAGGAGTACTACCCAGATCCGTCTCTCGCTTCAACTGAGCTGCCAGGCAAGCACTACCACATGCTTGCATACATATAGTACCTATTGCCTCTATCTTATTCTTGCATCATTGAGTCGCGATTGCATTAAATTGAATCCCAAGTACTGCATAGCCTTTACTTTTAAACCCCACCGAAGCTTGTTCCTCCATCCCACGAGCCATTACTACAGGAGTTGTTTGAGCCATGCGAGTCGTAGAACAACATGTGTAGGGTATGTGAGTGTCTGATGGATAACGAGGTACCTAAACAACTTAACCTGAGTAGTAATGGGATAACTAATGAAAGAGGCACCGGTGAGCAATATCTTCTATTTAGTTTTTCATGCTCACTTGTGTCCCGTAGGACCCCGAGTACTTGATTCCTGTTCCTTGACTATTCACACTATCCACATCCGGGAGGCCTTATGGACCCCCTGAGCCAGAGCTTGATTCATTCCTATTTCTTGGGGCCACAAAGTAGTTTGGGGCTTTATTACTATCCTGTACTTATGCCATGTTTTACCGTTTTATTTAAGATTGTGCGAGGAGCACCTGTACTGTTTTGGATCGCGCCATGTTTTCGCGGTATCGACAAGCCCAGTCACACTTTCAGGTTCCCAGTCGTTTACAGCCGTCGTCGCAAACCCTGGGTCCGTTCCGGAGCCAGCCAACTTCGTTGCGGGTAGCTTAGTGGGGTGGCCCCCTGAAATATTTTATGAATCCTATGATTGCTTTGTCGTGAATGACTCGTTGGGTTTTGAGTTGGTTTTTCCGAGGTTGATCGAGTGTGTGTTGCTATTTGTGCACCCCTGCAGGGTAAATCTTTCTGAAAGCCGTGTCCGCGGTTATGGACGACTTGGAGCACAGTTTCTCGATCATAGACAAGTATAACTAAAGTACCGCTTTAAATTTGACTAAATACCTGACTAGTAAATAGTGCAATACTCATGGAATGGTTAATAAAACTGCCAACGGATGGGTTGTTCGTCCGCTTTCTCGTTGGTAAGCGAGAAGGAGGATGGATCTGTTACCTTATACTATTATAACTGTTGTTACTAATTAACGAACATCCGTCTATCATTGGTTAGGCGGATGGTTAGCGAGTATCTATAGACTTGTTAGTTATTATCTTTTGCTGCAATTGTGTCACCCTAGGTATATGTCCCCTTTAGAGGCATAAAGACTTGCTGAGTACCCCTAGGGTCTCACACGATAAATTGTTTGATTTAGATGAATAGGTGTATTCGCAAGATGGATACTGGGTGGAGGAGACAGATGATGTTGGCAACGATTACTCGGTGTAGAGATTCCGGGGATGGGGATCCACGAGATCTATGGGCAGGATGTGTTTATTTATGTGGCATGTTATGCCGATTTGCTTCTTATCCGTACTCGGATCTTGTTTTCCGCTTCCGCCTGATACTCTGATGTTTGATGTATGAGGAGTTATCCTAAACTATTATCTATATCTAGGATATTTGGATCTTGCCATATGGCGTTGCTATATTTCTATTTCTTTTAGATGGAATGACTCTGAGCACTCTTGTAAGGTAGCTTGCATACATACTCACTTGTGTATGTATTTGATCTCTTCGCCTGTTGCCTGCGCTGCTCGCTCTTGTCCCGATGTCTTGAAAGTGGTTAGGACGGCCGATGGGTCTATATGTGGGTGGCCCCTGGGCCCCCGCTGTACTATTTTAACCACTTCCGGTTCATCCAGGCTTGAACTTAGAGCGTAGGGTCCGAGGTAGTTACAATTGGTATCAGAGCCATCCCGCCCTTCAGGGTCTCAGCCAAATGGTCGTTGTCAGTCTAGCTAATATTTTGGTAGCTATGTATACTAGGGAAAAACAAAAACGTGAGAGTAGGACTTCTTTCATTTTTCTTCTTACCCACCCACCCACCCTTTTCTGGTGAGGAAGTGTAACGTTTTCAATCCTCTTCTAAAATTCAAACTAGGATTCACGTGTTCGGGGTTCCGTAGTACCATAGGTTGTGTGTGTGTGTGAATTCCTTGTCTATCTGTTGCATCCAAATGTTATCACTATCTGCCTTTTGGTTATCAACTGTTGGTACATTCCATACCGACAGGCTTTGGTAAACCGACGCGATCTATCTGATCCGTTGTACACCGGCGCGATCTGTCTTACTCTTTGTTATCCGACGCTATCTTGTTTGGGGTGTTGTTTCTGTAGTTGCTAATCTTTAGGTTCATCTTTAGAAAGAAGGAAGTTGGGATATGTGTTTTACTTATTCATGTGCTGAGTAATGATTTGAGTGCGGGATGGAGTCGCGACCATACCACTACTTTTATCATTCGCTCTTGTATATTGAATTGGTAGAGTACTAATCTTGATTCGTTAAGTGGTTTTGCACATATAGTGGTATTTTAATGCCGAAATTTGCGGAAATTTTTTCTTTGATAGCTTTGGGTACCACACTCGTTATTCAGTCGTCTACGATATGCTTAATATCTTCTAGGTGCTTTGAACTTTGTTGATATTTTAATATCATCTTAGTAATTTGTATCCTTTAAATCTTGGTTAATTCCATTTTGGTACTATTTTGGATTATTATTATTCTCCATTATGGTACTGACTTGAGTTTATATCAATCACAGGATGGCACCACCACGCCGTTCTGAGGAGGACATACCACCTGAACCGGGGGCTTCGTTGGCAAGTATTGCTAATGCCTTGGGAGCAATGCAGCAGAACCAACAGCGATTTGAAGAAAGTGTCAGGAGGAATGAGTTTGTTCCGCTACCTCCACCTCCCAAGCGAGGAGACGTCAAGAGTTTTCTGAAGTTCAACCCGCGCCACTTTGAGGTGTCTGATCAGCCACTTGATGCTGATGATTGGTTGCGTGAGATGTCAAGGTTGTTGATGACTGCTGATGTTCCTGAGCAAGAATGGGTAAAATGTGCCACTCACCTTCTAAAGGGAAATGCAGCTCTGTGGTGGGAAAATTACCTCAAGGCAAACCACTCTGGTTTTCAGCCTACTTGGGAGCAGTTCACTGGAGCTTTCAAAGAGCAATATCTGTCAGACATTTTCATGGAAAGGACAAAGGAAGTGTTTCTCAACCTCAAGCAGGGCAATGACAATGTCAATATATATCAGAAACTTCATGAACCTTTCTCGGTATGGTGGCGATGAGATCTCTAATGACAAGAAGAAGCAAAAGAGGTTCAGGCAAGGGCTCAATGCATCCATCAAATATGCAATCACTCATGCAAGGCCAGGGTCTTTCTAGAACTCCAACATACAGCTCTACAGGAAGAAGAAAGTAGGCAAGTGTTTGAGGAGTCCAAGAAACACAGCCGTGACGCAGCAAGTTCTTTAGCTATGACAGCTCCTTCTAAGCGCCGAGTGTGGGTTCCTAACACCCCACCGTCGCTCCCGGCTCCACCAAGACCTTCAAGCTACGCGGCAAGGCCACCAAACTCCTTCACCGCGGCTCCTAGGGGCTACAACCACAACTACCCTGGAGCGTCTGGCGGAGTCCCCGGCTACGCTGCTCCACGTCCACCTAGTGCATGTTACACCTGTGGGAACACTGGGCATCAACACTGGAGTTGTCCCATGAACAACAAAGCTCTTCCTCCACCACCTCCAAGACCTGCGGCAAGTCCTTCTATGGTTCGTGCACCTCCACCTCGGGCTCTCAACATCAACACCAAGCCCGGATCTACTGTTGCTCGTGCCAACTGTGTCAACGTCGCTCAAGCTGAGCATGCACCTGGAGTTGTGATGGGTATGCTTCCTGTTAACTCAGTTCCTGCACGAGTTTTATTTGATTCTGGTGCATCACATTCATTCGTGTCATACAAGTTTTCGGAGAGTAATGGGTTAACTTCTGATGCTTTACCAACTCGCCTCATGGTGCAATCTCCTGGATCAAACATGAGGGCTTCTAAAATCAGCCATGGCAATCAAATTGAGATTGGTGGTTCTTCGTTCCCGGCTTCCTTAATTATTCTGGGCAATTCTGACATTGATGTTATCTTGGGCATGGATTGGTTGACAGCAAATGCAGCTGTGATTGATTGTGCTGAACGCTCGGTTCTCTAAAAAATCCTGAAGGCCATATAGTCTATTCTCCAAGTCTGACTCCTGCAATTCAGATTTTCTCTTTGGCGGCTCTGAATGATGATGCTATGGAAGCTATTCAGAGTGTTCCGGTGGTCTGTGAGTTCCCAGATGTTTTTCCTGAAGAGTTGCCAGGTATGCCTCCTGATCGAGAGGTCGAGTTTGTGATTGAGCTTGAACCTGGAACCGCTCCTATCTCCAAGCGGCCTTATAAAATGGTCCTGCTGAATTGGCTGAACTCAAATGTCAGCTTGATGAACAAGAGAAGTTGGGTTTCATTCAGCACAGTACTTCTTCTTGGGGTAGCCCAACCATTTTTGTGAAGAAGCGAGACAAGACTGATAGACTTTGTGTTGACTATCGGGCTCTCAATGCTAAAACCATGAAGAATAAATATCCCCTTCCGTGGATTAATGATCTCTTCGATCAGCTAGCTGGAGCTGTGGTTTTCTCTAAGCTTGACTTGAGAAGTGGATATCATCAAATCAAGATTCGCAAGGAATATGTTCCCAAAACAGCTTTCACCACCCGCTATGGCCTGTATGAGTACACGGTCATGTCTTTCGGTCTCACCAACGCACCTGCCACCTTCTTGAGGCTTATGAACTCGATTTTCATGGAGTATCTTGATAAGTTCGTCGTGGTCTATCTGGATGACATTCTAGTCTATTCTAAGTCAAAGGAAGAACATGAAGAACACCTTCGTTGTGTCCTAAACAAGCTTCGTGAGAACCGCCTGTATGCAAAGTTCTCCAAGTGTGAGTTCTGGCTGCCTGAAGTCACCTACCTTGGTCACGTCATCTCTGCCAAGGGCATTGCTGTCAACCCAGAAACTGTTCAGACAATTGTTGACTGGCTTCCACCCAAAAATGTCAAAGAAGTCCGGAGTTTCCTTGGTTTGGCTAGTTACTGTCGTTGCTTCGTTTAGAACTTCTCGAAGATTGCGAAGCCTCTTACCGATCTCCTCAAGAAAGGCAAGAAATACCTTTGGTCTCCTGCATGTCAAGCTAGCTTTGAAACCCTCAAAGAGAAGCTCACTTCCACACCAGTCTTGATTCCTCCAGATACATCAAAGCCTTTCCAGATATTCTGTGACGCCTCCTTGCAAGGATTGGGAGCGGTCATGCAAGAAAAACAAGTTGTTGCTTATGCCTCTCGACAGTTGAAGACGCATGAGATCAACTATCCTACACATGACCTCGAGCTCGCAGCAGTTGTCTTTGCTTTGAAAGTATGGTGGCACTATTTGCTTGGCAACCGTTGCGAGATCTTTTCTGATCACAAGAATCTGAAGTATATCTTCACACAGCCTGATATCAACCTTCGTCAGAGGAGGTGGATTGAAGCAATTAATGATTTCGATCTCACAATCAACTACACTTCAGGCAAAGCTAATGTCATGGCCGATGCTCTCAGCCGAAAAGCTTATGTCAACAACCTCATGGTGGAAGAACAACAGCCTCTCTTGTGTGAGGAATTCCGCAAGCTCAACCTTGAAATTGTGGATCAAGGGTATCTTCTGAACCTTCTGGCAACACCTCTCTTGGAAGAAAAAGTTCGCTCCATTCAACTTGGTGATCCTTACACTAAAAAGATCATCTCCAACATTCAGCTTCCAAAGTATGAGTCCTTCCACGTCGAGGACCAAGGCGCTCTTTTCTTTGAACACTGGATGTTTGTTCCGAACTACCCGGGTTTAAGAGAGCAAGTTCTTAAGGAGGCGCATGATTCTGTTCTTTCTATCCACCCTGGCAGCACTAAGATGTACATGGACTTGAAAACATAGTACTGGTGGCCTGGGTTGAAACGAGATTGTGCCAAGTATGTCTCGGAGTGTGATGTCTGCCGCAGAGTTAAAGCTGTCCATCAGAAACCTTCCGGTCTTCTACAGCCATTGAAGCCTCTGGAATGGAAATGGGAGAAAGTTGAGATGGACTTCATAACTGGTTTTCCAAGGTCGCAGAAGGGCAACAATGCAATCTTTGTTGTCATCGATAGGCTTTCTAAAGTGGCTCACTTCTTTCCCGTCAAGGAAACAATGTCTGCAATTCAGTTGACTGAGCTCTATATCAACATAATTGTCTCTCTGTATGGGGTTCCTCTTGAGATCAGCTCAAACCGTGGAAGCATCTTCACTTCCAAGTTCTGGGGAAGTTTCCAAAATGCTTTGGGAACAAAGTTGAACTTCAGCACAGCTTACCACCCTCAGTCGCAAGGACAAGTTGAAAGGATCAATCAGATTCTGGAAGATATGCTTCATGCTTGCGTCATCTCTTTTGGCATGAAGTGGGAAGAATGCCTTCCTTATGCTGAATTCTCTTACAACAACAGCTTCCAGAAAAGTCTAAGGATGGCACCATTTGAGGTTCTCTATGGACGCAAATGCAGAACTCCGATGGTTGGTCGGGCGCAGGTGAAAGAACATTGTTTGGTCCCGACATTGTAACTCAAGCGGAGGAGAAGGTTCACATCATTCTTAAAAACCTGAAGATTGCTCAAAGTCGCCAGAAGAACAACTATGACAGAAAGCACACGGACATGGAGTATGTCCCTGGTGATCTCGTTTACCTTCGTGTCACTCCCATGAGAGGCACGCACCATTTTGGTATCAAAGGAAAGCTGGCTCCTAGATACATCGGTCCTTTCAAAGTTCGGGGAAGAAGAGGAGAAGTCGCTTATGCTCTCGAGCTCCCTGAAAAACTCAAGGTCCATGCTGTTTTCCATATCTCTCAACTCAAGAAGTGCTTCAAGGATCTCGGCAGGACCGTGGACCATGAACTCATCAATCTCCAAGAAGATCTGTCTTATCAAGAACACCCCATAAAAATCCTAGAAGTCGCAGAAAGAAGGACTCGCAACAAGTCCATGAAGTTCTGCAAGGTGCAGTGGTCGCACCATTCCGTTGATGAAGCCACTTGGGAACGCGAGGACGAGCTCCATGCCAAGTATCCTACCCTCTTCGTGTCTTCTTCTTCTTCCTAGAATCTCGGGGCGAGATTCCTGTTTAGTGGGGGAGAGTTGTAGCATCCCATCTGTCTAACATCTGTAATGCTGCATGGTCTAATAATAAAAAGCTACTTCCTACATATATTTTTGCATCATAATTATATCATGCTCATGTCATCATGCCACCTTGCATTTGAGCATCATATAAAACCCCTTTTTATTTTGGTTCTTCTCTCATATGCATTTGTATCACCTGTATTTGCTTCTTGATAAATTGTTTAATGCCCAAGTTGAGTTGGGGGCATATCTCTTTCAACTCCACCACCTTTTCTTGTCACCACCTTATAATTCCACCATCCAAAATAATTGTGGGCTTTTGTATCTTCTTTGGTTCTTGTTTGGCTCACATTATATAGATGGATTCAATTCTATACCACATGCCCATATAAGATTATGTTGTTTTCACCATATACACTTTTGGGGAATTACATGTGGAGTGCTTAGTGCTCAAGTGCAAAAGCTTGGAAGGATGAGCTTATTTGAATGTTATGGAACCAACGATATAGCTAGTGGCCAATACACTCTAGCAAGTTGCATTATATTCAAACATGCCATTTATTTCATACTTGACCATGTGGTTCTTCACAATCTTGTTCAAGCTTGGTTTTCTTTCAATTTTGAATGCATGCATAAAAACATAGTGCCATGTTGAATTATATTTGTTTGAACAAATATATGTGGCCCTATGTGATCATGCATGAGCCATGCAAGTGACCTTTCATCTTCTACTTCCTCTTTTGAGTTCTTATGTGATTTTTTATGGGTTTTTAATTCAAGCAAAGTTTGGAAGATTGAAAAGACAACCAAGCTAGCCAAAGCACCATCCTCTCTCACCCTCCCATGCATGTGCAAGTGCACACCTATGCCATCTTCTCCCAACCAAACCTCATCTAGCTAATCTCTCTTGTTCTCTTTTATCTAACTAACCATCTAGTCCAACCCTCTCCAATTTTTTTCTCCCTTTGGCAAGCTCCAAGTCCACCACGTCCTCCTCCCTGGTCCCTCTCCCCTTGCTACTTCTGGCTGAGAACAAGAGGAGGAAAGGAGAGAGCTCCCACCCGACGTCACCTCCCTCACTTTTTGAAAAGCAACACCACCACCTCCCATGTGATTCTCCCCATCCCTCTCTCCCTTGAACATCCACCACCACGCCTCACCCCCTCTCTCCCGTGACCAGCTCCACCACACCTCCCACCTCTCCTGGTCCCCCTCTCCTTCCTCTTTAAGCAAAGAAACAAGGAGGAGAGAAGAAACAAACCATCTACCCGAGCTGCCCTCCTCCCTCTCTCTTTTGGCAAACCCAACAACCCCATGTGACCTTCCCTCTGCCTTCCTCCTTATCTACCCTGCAGAGACCAAGTCCCAGATCGAGATCTAAACCCTATCTTCCTCCCCAAGCCTCTCCATGGCCTCTCCATGTCTATCATACCCTAGCTCGACCATGACCGTATACCCGTCGACCTGAAGCCAACCAAGGACATCTAAGGGTGCCGTAGGCTTCCTCTGATTCTCCTCCATCGTCCAGTATATGCCCTCATCGCCGGAGCTGGACAGCATGCCACCGTCGTTGCCGTGCCCGTGAACAGCAATATCAGCTCGACCTCTGCCTCCCTCGAGTTCCACAGTACCCCAAGGCTTCCCATCGCTCTTGAGAGCTGCTGGTATATACACCAATCTCCCTGACATCCCCTACCTCTTCCTCTCGCCGCCGTTCTCCGTCGTGCGCGACGCCGTGCGCGCTCACCACCGCGAGAGCGCCAACAGATGTTGTTGTTCTCGGTGTTTCTCGTGATCTAGCTATCATTGTGATGATCTACTTCGAGTGACACCTGAACCAAAGTTGTAGATCCCAGATCTCTCTTCAAAACGATATAACGAACGTTTAAAACCATCAAGCACATCTCTAGGAATTGTGATCACAAGATCACTGTCTGAACAGATCTGTGTGTTCATGTTGCTTGTGTTGTTCACGAAACTGCTCTCAGAACGGTCCACCCCAGCACGAACCGCTCCCATAAAGGCGTAGAGCTCGTTGTCCTCTTTAATTCGAGTATTCATATGCCAAATTTCGTTCAACGAGCTAGTAGATATCAGCCCCGAAAGATCGACTTGTCTCGTGGTTCGTCAGTGAGCGAGCGAATAAGACTTGTTGTAAGATACCTCCAATCTAAAACCAATCCGAATCAGCCCTGTTGGTCACCGGGGTGCTCCTTGTTGGGCCAAACCTTGAGGTCCTGAGATCGAGTCCCTGTGCCACCCCTTTTCTTTTTCTTTGTTTTCAGCTGATCCATAGGCCCACCTGTCATCCCCTCAACCAGTTACATCCGACCCAGTTACCCAGTCAGTACCGCGGCCCCGCCAGTCAGCATCAGCGGCTAGATTCATCCTAGTATAAAAAGTTTTGGGTTATTTTTTTTTCGAAATAGAGGAATTCCAGAAATGAATAAAAAGGGTTTAAACTATTTCTTTCATAACTTTTGTTTGCCATATCCAATTAATACAAATAATATATTTTTTTGAATCAGAAAAATGTGGGGATTTCAAATCTTCCATCCAAATTAATGTATGACTAATTTAAATTTTCGAAATTGTTTAATTCCAATAAAATGCCTTTTTCTTAATTAATTAATAACTTTAGTTCTATAACTCCAAATTTGACAAATGATATGTCTAAAACGATCAGCTCGACGAGCCCGTTCTTACTATGCATTCCATGTTCTGAATTGCAGCATGCATCATATAAATATTAAGCGGACAATAAGTGTTTGAGAGCAAAACATGACTAAAACTTAATAAAATGCTTTATTCTTGTACCCCACACCTCACCCATGCCATGCTACATTATTGCCATGTAAATTGTGCATCATTCATCATGGCATGCTTGTTTGCTTGTCGCATTTTATTCATATGCTTGTGCACTTTATTTATGTTGGCCCTTGTTTGTTTGGTTCTTCTTTCAAATAGACGCTGAGCAGGGGAAATATCAGTAATCTCAGGAGTACTACCCAGATCCGTCTCTCGCTTCAACTGAGCTGCCAGGCAAGCACTACCACATGCTTGCATACATATAGTACCTATTGCCTCTATCTTATTCTTGCATCATTGAGTCGCGATTGCATTAAATTGAATCCGAGGTACTGCATAGCCTTTACTTTTAAACCCCACCGAAGCTTGTTCCTCCATCCCACGAGCCATTACTACAGGAGTTGTTTGAGCCATGCGAGTCGTAGAACATCATGTGTAGGGTATGTGAGTGTCTGATGGATAACGAGGTACCTAAACAACTTAACCTGAGTAGTAATGGGATAACTAATGAAAGAGGCACCGGTGAGCAATATCTGCTATTTGGTTTTTCATGCTCACTTGTGTCCCGTAGGACCCCGAGTACTTGATTCCTGTTCCTTGACTATTCGCACTATCCACATCCAGGAGGCCTTATGGACCTCCCTGAGCCATAGCATGATTCATTCCTATTTCTTGGGGCCACAAAGTAGTTTGGGGCTTTATTACTATCCTGTACTTATGCCATGTTTTACCGTTTTATTTAAGATTGTGTGAGGAGAACCTGTACTGTTTTGGATCGCGCCATGTTTTCGCGGTATCGACAAGCCCAGTCACACTTTCGGGTTCCCAGTCGTTTACAGCCGTCGTCGCAAACGCTAGGTCCGTTCCGGAGCCGGCCAACTTCGTTGCGGGTAGTTTAGTAGGGTGGCCCCCTGAAATATTTTATGAATCCTGTGATCGCTTTGTCGTGAATGCCTCGTTGGGTTTTGAGTTGGTTTTTCCGAGGTTGATCGAGTGTGTGTTGCTATTTGTGCACCCTTGCAGCGTAAATCTTTCTGAAAGCCGTGTCCGCGGTTATGGACGACTTGGAGCACAGTTTGTCGATCATAGACAAGTATAACTAAAGTACCGCTTTAAATTTGACTAAATACCTGACTAGTAAATAGTGCAATACTCATGGAATGGTTAATAAAACTGCCAACGGATGGGTTGTTCGTCCGCTTTCTCGTTGGTAAGCGAGAAGGAGGATGGACTGTTACCTTATACTGTTATAACTGTTGTTACTAATTAACGAACATCCGTCTATCATTGGTTAGGCGGATGGTTAGCGAGTATCTATAGACTTGTTAGTTATTATCTTTTGCTGCAATTGCGTCACCCCAGGTATATGTCCCCTTTAGAGGCATAAAGACTTGCTGAGTACCCCTAGGGTCTCACACGATAAATTGTTTGATTCAGATGAACAGGTGTATTCGCAAGATGGATACTGGGTGGAGGAGACAGATGATGTTGGCAACGATCACTCGGTGTAGAGATTCCGGGGATGGGGATCCGCGAGATCTGTGGGCAGGATGTGTTTATTTATGTGGCATCTTATGCCGATTTTCTTCTTATCCGTACTCGGATCTTGTTTTCCGCTTCCGCCTGATACTCTGATGTTTGATGTACGAGGAGTTATCCTAAACTATTATCTATATCTAGGATATTTTGATCTTGCCGTATGGCATTGCTATATTTCTATTTCTTTTAGATGGAATGGCTCTGAGCACTCTTGTAAGGTAGCTTGCATACATACTCACTTGTGTATGTATTTGATCTCTTCGCCTGTTGCCTACGCTGCTCGCTCTTGTCCCGATGTCTTGGAAGTGGTTATGACGGCCGACGGGTCTACACGTGGGTGGCCCCTGGGCCCTCGCTGTACTATTTTAACCACTTCCGATTCATCCAGGCTTGAACTTAGAGCGTAGGGTCCGAGGTAGTTACACAAATCAAGCATATCATAAACCCTTATAGGCATAATAGAAACACTACTATCAAGATCACACAAAGCTTTGAAATCAAAGTCATTCACTTTCATATTAATGATTGGTTCCCAACCAGCTTCTTGCTTTATAGGAATAGAAGCTTTGTGTTTCATCTTTTCTTCTTTAATCTTTATGAGAGCATCAGTAATGTGTTTTGTAAAGGCCATGTTCATAGCACTAGCATTAGGACTTTTAGCAAGCTTTTGTAGGAACTTAATAACTTCAGAGATGTTGCACCCATCAAGACCAAAATAAAATTTATCATCTAAAGTAGTAGAACTATTACTAGCCTCATCACTAGTGGTGGTAATAGTAGAAACACTAATGTTTCTAGCAATTTCATCTTCTCTTTCCCACTTAGCATGTAATTCAGCTAATAGTCTAACATTTTCATCAATTCTTACTTGTATGGCATTAGTAGCTGCAAAGGGATTGTCATTAGTTTCAGGTTTAGCAGCCATTTTATTCAAAGAAGATTGAGCTTCAGCCAAAGATGCTATATTTCTTTCAGCATTAGAGAGTTTTTCCTCAATAGTTTTATTGAAATCAGTTTGCTTACTAATACTCTTTAAGCATAACTTCAAGTTCAGAGGGAGCACTCTTATTATTGTTGTAAGAATTTCCATAAGCATTACCATTGTTGGGAGGATATGGCTTATAATTGTTGTTACCAAAATTGTTCCTATAAGCATTATTACCATAAGCATTGTTGCCAAAATTGTTATTTCTTATGAAGTTCACATGAACTTGCTCTTCTTGAGCAACCAAAGAGGTGAAAGGAACATTATTTGGATCAATATGGTCTTTCCCATTAACAAGCATAGACATAATATTATCAATCTTATCACTCAAGGAGGAGGTTTCCTCAACAGAATTTACCCTCTTACCTTGTGGACCTCTCTCAATATGCCATTCAGAATAATTAACCATCATATTGTCCAGAAGTTTTGTTGCAGCACCCAAAGTGATGGTCATAAAGGTACCTCCAGCAGCAAAATCCAATAGGTTCCTTGAAGAATAGTTCAATCCTGCATAAAAAGTTTGGATGGTCATCCAAGCAGTCAGTCCATGAGTGGGACAATTCTTTACCAAAGATTTCATTCTTTCCCAAGCTTGAGCAACATGCTCATTATCAAGTTGTTTAAACTTCATTATTTCACTTCTCATGGATATAATCTTAGAAGGAGGATAGTATTTTCCAATAAAAGCATCTTTGCACTTAGTCCAAGAATCAATACTATTCCTAGTTAAGGAATTCAACCATTCTTTAGCTTTTCCTCTCAAAGAGAAAGGAAACAATTTCAGCTTAATAATGTCACCATCTATATCCCTATGATTTTGCATCTCACAAAGTTCAACAAAGTTATTTAGATGGGAAGAAGCATCTTCATTACCAACGCCAGAAAATTGATCTCTCATAACAAGATTGAGCAAAGCAGGCTTTATCTCAAAGGAAGTATTTTCAGCCACAGGTGGAGCAATTGGTTATGAGGGACTCCCCTTGTGAAGATGTCCTTGACTCCCCGGCAACGGCGCCAGAAAAGATCTTGATGTGCTCGTCGTTCGACGTAGAGCTCGTTGGGAACCCCAAGAGGAAGGTATGATGAGCACATCAGCAAGTTTTCCGTCAGTTCTGAAACCAAGGTTTAATTGAACCAGTAGGAGCAAGGAAACACCCCAAAGGTGTTACTAGCTGAGCTTTGGCAGGGCGCACTACCGGTGCTAGTAGCAACGTGGAGACCTGCACAACACAACCGCAGAACTTTGTCCCCAACTTGCGATGAGGTTGTCAATCTCACCGTGTTTTGCGGAAAACAAAGGATTAAACGTTTCGAATGGGAAGAAGTAAAAGTTTGCAGAAAGTAAACATAAAGCAGTAAAAGATTGTAGATTGTATGTAAAAGACAAGGACCGGGATCCATAGTTCACTAGAGGTGGCTCTCCTTAGATAGATAACATGTTGGGTGAACAAATTACAGCGGGGCAATTGACAAACACCGACAAAGCAATACATGCATATACTAATCATCTTGACTCCTTTGAGACTTGATTGGGCATTACAACATAATACATAGACCGCCATCCAACTGCATCTATGACTAATAATCCACCTTCTGGTTATCATCCGAACCCCCTCCAGTATTAAGTTGCAAGCAACAGATTATTTCTTTACGAACTACGTGTAAAGTAAACAATACGATTGTTCTATGAACAAAGGATTGTTGTTTTCTCCCTAGTAGCAACAGGACATCTAGTACCTTAGAGATTTCTATCACTTCCCTAGATTACCAGAGGCATGAACCCACTATCGAACATAAATACTAACTCTTGGAGTTGCTAGCATCTACTTGGCCAAGATAGCTACTAACAACGGAAAGCATGCAAGATCACAAATAACAAAGACATGATAGAATCAATAATCAATCTGAAATAGCATCTCAATATCCATCAGATCCCCGCAAACACAACATGTATGAATTACAAATAGATGATCTTGATCATGAACGGAGCTCACAAGATCTAAACATGAAAGCACAAAGGAGGAGAACCAACCATCTAGCTACTACATGGATCCGTAGTCCAAGGATGAACTACTCACGCATCACACTGGAGGCTTGCATGGTGATGAAGAAGGCCTCCAGGGTGAATTCCCCTCTCTGGCAGGGTGCCGGGAAGAGCTTCAGATCCCTCCCGATCTAGGGATGGAGATGACGGCGGCTACAGACTCTTTCGTGGATTTTTGATTGGGTACTTAGGTTTTTCGTCCCGAGGGCAATATATAGGCGGAAGGAGAGGCCGAGGGGGTGCTGGGAGCGACCACACCACCCCCTGGAGCAGGCCAGGCCTGGCCGCGCGGCCAGGTGGTGTGGTGGCTCCCTGGCCCTTCTTCGTCTCGTATTCTGGCACTTGATCCCTTCTGGAAAAATAGGCACTTTGGCTTTTTTCCCGTCCAATTCCGAGAATATTCATTTTCTTACTTTCCTGGAACCAAAAACAGCAGAAAACAAAAATGGCACTATGGCTCTTGTTAATAGGTTAGTCCAAGAAATCATATGAAAACTACTCCAAAGTTGGAACAAAACACAAGAAAGTGGATAAAACCAAGCATGGAACATCAAAAATTATAGATACATTTGCAATGTATCATATGCATAGAACTTTTATTTGATCCCTAATATATGCCTCGAAGTTTGATCCATATTTATCATCGAATGTGAGTGGCTCCTATCGGAGCATCGATGAGCTGCCATAGGGGTAGTTGAGGTTAATAGAGTCAGACATCCCGTGGGTACCATGTTGGGCATAGATAATGCAAATTATGGAAAATATGGCGTTGGGGTCGACCTTGGTGGAGGATAGAAGTGTTCACGACGCAGTGACACCATCATCGAGGAAGTAGGCTGGCAAACAAAATGATTAGCTCCTAGTGGTTGCTAGTGGTAGTGCTCCCTTGGCTAAAACCGGCCACCGAGTTGATGCCATGACGGTGGACTTCACCGTCAGATTACACTCGAGGCCATGCGACCCCAACACCACCATTTTTGTCCTCTCACCCTGGTTTATGCGCCTTCACTCATACCCTCTCTAATGCCTCCCACCCCTTATATGTTACCTTCGTCAGTAGCAATGACAACAACGTAGGACGAGATGTGGGGAGACACAAGAGTTGCGACATCATTGATGTCGAACAAAATGCTTCGGCCTCAACTAGGCTAAAACGAGAGAGTCGGGTGGGAGTGTGGAAGGAGTGGGAGAAAGTGAAGTAGGTTTTGGTTATCTCACTTCCGGATGAGCCTAGTTTGATCTGCGTCATATATGAGAGCATGTCTAGCACCCCCTAGTCAACCTCGAAGGTTGGGACAGATAGTTTTGGCTGCCCGAACCCGATGGGCTGCGCCACGAGAGCTCGATTTCTCATCCAGGCCCCCAATGGGACAATGAAGGGACATGTGGGTGCTGGTGAAGATGCTCTTAGTTGATATGGATTTTCCACGACATCGCTGACTCTTAGGGAGCCATGTTGCGGATAAATCTAGCATCATGACGATGGTGTCTCCAAATCTATCTAATTTGACACCCAATTCAACTTGTAGAATAATTTTTGAATGTAAATGTACTTTGTAATAAATCAACGACACTTACTACAGATCGAAGAGAGTAGTATAAGTGATATATTTGATGTTATAGTATAATCCAATAACTATGATTAGTACCTCCATTTCAATGAATAAGACTTATACATTTAATCAGTATAATCAAATCTTATTATGTTTGACCAAATCTATAGGAAAAATATCAACAAGTACGATACAAAATGAATACTCCCTCCATCCACAAATAAGTGAATTGGGTTTGTCAAGATTTGGATGTATCTAGACTTGTTTTTGTATGTAGATACATGCGAATCTAGAGAAACTCAAGTCACTTTTTTTTGACGGAGGAAGTATTATTTTAAAAATATATTTTATAGTAAATCTCTTGACATTGATTTGATATTATAATTGTTTATATTTTTACCTAAAACATTGGTCAAACTTAGAAGCAACCGACTTTCTTACTAAATTTATAAGTCTCATTGGAACTGTAGAAGTGTATATGCCACCTGTTATTGTTCCGAATATTTTCTACAGACACTGTACAAGTGCAAACACCGATAACATACACATACACACATTTATATGAACGACGCATGCTGTCGTGGTGGCGGAACGGCAGATGCCATGGATAGGCTAAAGATGGGGCCAATGAGTGCTAGGGGAATCCAGGGAGGGAGAACGTGGTGATTCCACGCACATATGTTCTTGTATTCTCTCTATCAATGGTGTTTACAAGTGCTCTTCAAGCCTCTGGCAAGAAGGAGACTATGTATCTTACTCCTTACTAGCAAGGTCAGGAGTTCTATCTATGACAGAGGAAGAATCATCGATCCCCCACTATGGAGGCCCCAGTGCTCTTTATATAGGGGAGCCCGGGTTACAACATTAGGGCACACGTGGCAGCATATCGGAGAATATGCTCCTCGTGTAAAGCTAGATGCTTCTTTATTCTCTTTAATGGCTCGTCCGGACTTTGGACGTAACCAGTGGCATAATCCTTGCCTTTTAGCATCACCAGACACGGGCTACGTCAACCGAGATTGCCCGCATCACCTTGGTCGCTCATGACTCGCTGGTACTCCTCTCTGCTTTGGTCCGCTCATGTTGCAGCTAGTAAAGCCACCTTTTGACCAGCGGGAGATTCCTTCCTTCTCTTGGAAGCCATATGATAGTCCGGCTGGCTTGTGGCTGACCCGGTTATGAGGGTACCTGCATAATAGGCAGACAAATATGGCCAGCATATATTTTATGCCGGCCGGGTCAATGCTGAAGAGATGCTCCGCAAGTCGGGTTACTCTGTAGTTCGGCCTGCCTTGAGGTGACCCGGCCAGCACTTGCTTTGACCATGCCGTACCTCGGCTAACTCGGCCTTTATACCCCGGCGTTACCCTACCCGGGGGTATCCCCCCAACATTAGTCCCCGAAGCTGGTGCGGTCTTAGCAATATCAGTTGCTAAGGCCACAGCAGGTTCCCATATCCGGATCCTTGCCTCTTAGGCCGAGTTACTCCGTGACCCGGAACTTTTCCTCTGATGGTCCCTTCGCTCACTCCAAGTTATTCCTTGCTGGCCAGGTTATCCTTTCCTTCTATCGTACGCTTCCCCATGTCCTACGTGGATGTTAATCATCATTTTGCCTCATTTTAAGGGCTATACGCATTTAATGCACCGGTTACTATCGCAATGTCATGAATAACTGTTGTGCACGTCCCTTCACTGCAGCGCCTCGTTAACTGTATCATTACGCCACGTCGTAGGATCCTCTGTCCCTATGGCTCTTACTGTGGCCACGCCTTTATTGGCTGACTTGGCCAAATACACGCCCAACCGCAAAGGATCCCACTACGCACCCCTTGCTCGGTTAAGTAGAAGGCCTGGGGCAATCTCTGGGGAAGTTCCCCACTTTCTCCATGCCTTCCAGCCTCCTTCTTCTCTGAAGGAAATCTCATCGCCACCGCCAGTTCCTCTTTGCACCAGCGCCGTCACCACCGCACACAGGCAGCATCTTGCGCCTGCTCCACTGTTCCCGCTCAAGAGCTTCATCACGGGGCCTTGCGCTTCCTGTTTCCCCTCCAGCGGTTACTTCTATTCTGATTTTCTCCTCGAAGATCTCGAGCCCACCACGACCGAGGAGGAGGCAGTCGTGGTGGCACAGCAGGAGGAAGAAGCAAAAGGCTGCGCGCACGGCGGCTGGGATGGCGCATTCGTCTGCGAGGACGACCTTGACTGGCTCCATGCCACGCGCCGCATCCCCGCCGGTGTCGCGTGTTGCCTCACCTCCGGCGAGATTTCTCCTTCCCCCAATCTTGGGGAATATGTTGTTTTTCTGTCGCATTTTCAGCACGGCTTCGGCCTCCCCACCTCAAATTTCTTTTTTGATTTTATTTCTACATACCAACTGCAACCGCATTATATCCCCGCCAACGCCATCACTTCTTTGTCCTCATTTTCCTCTGGCATTAAGGGATACATTGGCCTCTGGCCAACCAAGGAACTTTGGATCAAATTCTTCGGTCTCCGGAGGAACGTGATCCCGAACAAGGAGCTTGCTCTGGAGGATAAGAACCTGACCCAGTGCGGCGCGGCCTCCATATCACCTCTCAAGGGCTCCGTGTTTCCCCGGGTCACTGGGCTTGAGTCTTGCAAGGGTTGGGCCCGGACTTTCTTCTACGTCCGTAACACCACCGACGAGGACTTGATTCGGCTCCTCCCCTTCAAGCTTGGCCCTCCAGATACCTCTCTTTGGGAGAGAATCCCCAAGCGACCCACGGCCCTGGCGAATCTGGTGGAGCGCCGAATCAAGGAACTGCTCAAGGAGAAGCTCCAGGGAGAGGACATCATGATTACTTTTGTCCGCAGCTGGGTCTCCCCCCTTCAGAAGCGAGCCCATAAGATCTTCTACTTGAGAGGCCCCCTTGATCCCTACCGGACTTCATCCCACGAGCTTGATAACTCGGCAATTTTTCGCCTGGTTAAGGCCATTTTCAATGTGGAGAAGGAATTCTCTGAAGGTTGGAAATGGGGGCTCGAGCCCTTCACCCGGGACAACCCTCCTCCAAAGGTAAACTTACTTCTTACTGTTTTCTAGATCTTATCTATATGTCGGTTTACTTTCGTAACTTCGAAATTGTTGTCTTGTTCTCAGCGATTCCTCCAGCAGCCACTAGAGGATGGCGAGGTGTTGGCGAGCAAGTGGGTATCAGACCGCACCGAGGAGGATGATGAGGAGCCTGATCCGGAGACCTTTCTGCCTACCCCGGACATCGTCAAACGTAGCGCTGGTAAGGCCTCTTCTCTAAGGGATTGGCCAGATGACGATGACTCGGACGTTGAGGTCCTGGAGGTACTTGATCTGGTTCCCATCTCTTACACGCATCTAGTTATGTACGAATCTTTAGCTAACCCGGCTGGTCAGTTCCACGAGTTTCCTCCCCTCGCCAATGGTGGTTCGGCTCCTACTTCTTCTCAAAAGCACGCGGCTACCTCGGCCGCAGCGTCGGAGGTGCCGCCGCCCAAGAAGAGGCAGAAGAAGTCCAAGGTGAAAGCCTCTACTAAGCCGGCCTCCAAGAGCACAGTCCGGAGGGCGCCCAAACCTTGGGCTCCCCCAACCTCGGATGAGTAAGTCCTTTTGCACTTGCACTTTGGGATTTTTTCCTTTGTTTGCCTGTCTTTTATTGGTTCTCTCTTTTTGACTTGATGCTTTTCTTCTTTTCAGAGCTCCTAGGGTCATCCCTCGGAGTGGCTCCGGCATAGCCTCCCCAATCAGGAGCAGCCCTACTCCCCCCCGTGATGACGATATTCGCCCGCTCAGTCCTATCCAAGAGGGCTCCACGGCTACGCCTGACCAGAGCCCACCTCGTCATGAGGAGGGCAATGTCGGCACGGGGGGTAGCGAGGTGGCTCCGGATACGGTGATGCCGGATCTCCCTAGTTCTTCTTTGGCCTCCGTGCCAAGTTATGAGGTGCCAGCTTCATCGGCACCGCCCCCAACAAGTTCTTCTACCCCAATGTTTCTAGTACCAGTAGCACCAGAAGTAGCAACAGCAACAGCAGCATCAGCACGAGCACCAGCAGCACCATCAGCAGCAACATCAACAACACCAGTAGCACCAATAGCACCAGCATCAGCACTAGCACCAGTAGCAACATCAGCAACACCAGCAGCACCAATAGCACCATCAGCAATAGCAGCAACATCAGCAGCACCAGCATCAGCACCAGCACCAGCAGCACCATCAGCATCACCAGTAGTAGCAACAACACCAGCAACAGCAGCCAAAGCCTCAACAGCCTCCACCAAGCCTCCCAAGAGGAAGGCCCCGTCAGCTCCCTCCGGGTCAACTCCCTCAGTTGCTGATATCTTCCAGCCAGCTCCTCAAGCTTCATCCGGCAAGCTCAAGAAAGTTGTCGGGTCAGCTAAAGGGATCTCTTTTGGGTCTGCCGCCACCGGGTCAGAGGGTAGCAGGTAGCTGGTTTTGCATACCAGCCTCGCTGCAGCTCAATCCGCCAGGAAAGAGGCCCATGTCAAAGGCCTTGTGGCGAACTACTCTGCGAGCGGTGAAAGTTACAGTCCACTGCTCCTTGAGTATGTGAAGAACTGGAACAATGCAGAATTCATTGACCCACAAGATGATCTGCTGGAGAAGTTCGGCCCAGCCGAGTTCAGCGCACAGATGAACTCCGCTACCAAGGCCATCTCTTTAGCTGGCCAGATGATGGAGGTAATTATTTTCCTCTGCTGCTAGTACTTTGTACAACTGAGCATTTGTAGATATAACCCCTAGTCCCCGAGCCTCTGGGGGAATAACTTGTTATTCGATCGGATGCTCCTTATAGAATTTAGTTTTTGTCCGTAGCAACGTCAAATTTTAACATAGTTAGAGCCGGGTTAAGTTCCCTTGGCCCGGATCTTATACACTTCGAATATCCACACACCTAGAGCCGGGTTAAGTTCCACTTGGCCCGGATCTTGTAGACTTCGAATATCCACACACCTAGAGCCGGGTTAACTTCCACTTGGCCCGGATCTTGTAGACTTTGAATATCCACACACCTAGAGAGAGGTTAAGTTCCACTTGGCCCGGATCTTGTAGACTTCGAATATCCACACACCTAGAGCCGGGTTAAGTTCCACTTGGCTCGGATCTTGTAGACTTTGAATATCCACACACCTAGAGCCGGGTTAAGTTCCACTTAGCCCAGATCTTGTAGACTTCAAATATCTACACACCTAGAGTCGGATTAAGTTCCACTTGGCCCGGATCTTGTAGACTTCGAATATCCACACACCTAGAGTCGGGTTAAGTTCCACTTGGCCCGAATCTTGTAGACTTCGAATATCCACACACCTAGAGCTGGGTTAAGTTCCACTTGGCCTAGATCTTGTAGACTTTGAATATCCACACACCTAGAGCCGGGTTAAGTTCCACTTGGCCCGGATCTTGTAGACTCGAATATCCACACACCTAGAGCCGGGTTAACTTCCACTTGGCCCGGATCTTGTAGACTTCGAATATCCACACACCTAGAGCCGGGTTAAGTTCCACTTGGCCCGGATCTTGTAGAGTTCGAATTATTATCAACTTCGCCTTTGAACTTGACATTTCCTTGCTTATTTCAGATTACCACTAACCGTCGAACCACTGAATTCCAACACTTGCTGGACTCTTATAAAGATATGCGTGCGCGTTATGGCAAACTCCTAGAGGAGCACCAGAAGAAGGGTAATTTTCCTATGATCCGTATTAATTTGCCTATATTCTTACTCTTCCGTCTTTGTTCACTCGAATTGCCTATGATCTGTATTAATTTTCTTTCCAAACCATGCAGCCGAGGTTGAAGCTGAGAACATCATTATGTGGAAGAATCTGGCTAAGATCAAAGGTAATTTTATCTCCTTCACACAATCACCATACTTTCCTTCCTTTATCCGGTGGACACTTATACTTCGGGTCCTCCGGATCATTCCATTGTTGTAGTTGCTCTCGATGACAGCGTTTTAATGCCTGACATGATGACTCATTTCCTCGAACAAACAGGAAAACATGAGGCTGAGCTGAAGAAGAAGGATGAAGAAATAGCCCGGCTCCAGCTCCAGGACTCGGAGATTACTCGGCTGAATGCCGAAATTCAGAGGCTCAAGGGCCTCCATAAGTCCGAGTTGGAGAAGGCTGACTAGGAGTTTGCTGAGGAGAGAGCGTTTAACCATGCAAATCTCCAAGGACAAGAGGTTATTGCAGGAAGCCGACATCAAACTTAAGTCGGTGACCTCTGAATATGAGAAACTCCAGGCCCATAACACCGATGTTCATTCCAAGCTTCAGCGATTCCTCTTCCAGATTGCACGTGAGTTTTCTGACCTTGCTTAATTTTCCTTCCTCCGGGTTTGGTGCTTTTGTTCACTGTTTCCTCTGCTTCTTTCTCAGGCAAATTTCCAGAGAGTGATGCGCTTGGTGCTGCCGCTATAACTCGGTCCCGCGAACAGCGTGGTTTGCTTGTAGGCCTCGATGCTGAGCTAATCCCGTATACCACGGAGGACCTGCTGGCGAGTCTCACTGCTCGTCTTGAGCTGGTGAAGAACCATGGCACATACATCATACCAGCAGCAATGCGAATGTACAACTCCCCTGGCCCACTGAGCCTATTCCCAAAAAAGGTTCATCTTTCATAGCCAAACTGATGGAGTGCAAGCATCAGCTCAATCTATGGTGTGAATCTGTTGCACGGGCTGGTGCTGACATCACGTTGCAGTTCGTCCTTTTGTGGTACGAGGGAATTGACCTGGGTTTGCTTACCCGCATGCGCACCGGATCTATGTGGTCCAAAGATCCGGAGTGCGTTGCGCCCCGCAAAACCTGTGCCAACAAGCTCATTCAATATTCTTTCTGCCACGCTTGGAATGAAGGGCCGAGTTATCTTGATGTCTTTGATGATGAAGCTGTTTCCGGAGATGAAGAAGAGGAAGGGAGTGAAGGTGAGGCCTCCGAGCTTGGCGACGAGGCCAAAGACCCGGAGGATGGAGAGGTCAATCCTGAGGATGAACTCGAGGCTAGCGCCCCTCCCCCACACTCCGAAGTACTTCCTTCCTTGACAGATGATTCGTCTGCTGCCACTGCTCCTTAAAAACACTTGTCATATTTATCAGATCCCCAGAATGCCGGGCAGAAATATATCTAAGTACCTTAGTTTGGTTGTGCTACAATTTATTGTTTTGAACTAGGTTCTTAATGTTGGATTATCATGGGCAAAGTCCCCGAGTTTTGTTTTCTTGTTCCCCCAATTTTTGACTCGACTCGCGTCCACCTTGATTCAGTTTTTGACTTACGAGTCCGAGTTTCAAAAAATTAATTTAACAGTACTTGAAACTTTGAGATTAGCTCAGAATGATCTGGCGTGAGTTAAATACAACAAACCAAGGGTTAGTCAAAATAACCAATGTCGGCCTACTTAAGTTCTTTTCATTAGTCGTTTTTCATGTGCTTTGCCATTCCAAACTTGTTCTCTTGCTTGCCATGAAGCCAATTCTTCTTGGACAACATCAAAGTCGAAGAGTTAGGTTTTTGGTGCTCACACATTACTTATCCGACTAAGATATAAGCGACTTAACCCAACCGACATATAAATACGAAAATGAGAGAGATAATTATTACGGCAGTCCCCGAGTCTCTGCTTGGGGTGCCAAAGTTTTATTAATAAGTTCATTTACCGACATATGAGTAGCTCGGATACATTCACCTCTTTGTTAGGTGTAGAAAGGACGAAGTAGTGCTACATTCCACGGTCGCTTAGATTCCTCTCCGGACCTGTCCGCCTTGTTTTGTTCCTGTGGCCGCGCGTCAATAAGATAGTATGAATCATTGTGCAAGGCTTTGCTTACAATAAAAGGCCCTTCCCATGGAGGGGATAACTTATGCATGCCAGTAGTGCGATGTATCAACCGGAGTACCATGTCACCTTCCCGGAAGACTCGGGGGTTTACCTTGCGGCTATGGTAGCGTCGGAGATTTTGCTGATATATGGCAGATCTGGGCAAGGCCAGTTCTCTCACTTCCTCCAGCAGATCAACATCATTTTGTCGGGCTTCGCACACTTCGGCTTCTGTGTATTGGGTGACCCTTGGCGAATCATGCTCTATGTCAGCTGGTAATATAGCTTATTCCCTGTATACCAGAAAGAATGACGTATAGCCTATTGATCAATTCAGAGTTGTTCTTAAACTCCACAGTACCGCTGGTAGTTCTTCTATCCAGCACCCCGCTGATCTTTGCAGCGGCTCAACGAGTCGGGGTTTTATCTTGGACAATACTAGTCCGTTGGATCTTTCCACTTGCCCGTTCGATGCAGGATGGGCGACTGAGGCGACATCCAGCCGGATCTTCTTTTCTTGGCAGAACCTCACAAATGCTCCTTCAGCGAAATTCGTTACATTATCAGTTCTGATGCTATGGGGATAGCCGTATCTCAAGATTATATCTTTGAGGAATCTTACTACTGTTGCCCCATCACATTTCCAAATTGGTTTCACTTTAATCCACTTGGTGAACTTCTCAACCATAACTAGGATATGGGTCATCCCTCCTTTAGCCGGCTTAAACGATCCTACCATATCTAGGCACCATACATCAAATGCTAGGTAATGGGGATAGTTTTCAGCTCCAACATTGGCAAACGAGTTTTCGTGGCATATCTTTGACAGCCATTGCATTTTCTCACCAAATCCTCTGCTTGCTCCAAAGCATTGGGCCAATAAAATCCATGACGGAAAGCTTTTGCCACTAAGGCCCTTGAGGAGGCATGATGACCACATTCCCCTTGGTGAATATCGCGAAGTATTTCAAGTCCTTCCTCTGGGTCAACGCATCGTTGCAACACTATTGTTACACTTCTTTTGTATAGTTTGGCGTTGATAATAGTGTAAGCCTTTGCTCTTCTCTGGATCTACCTTGAGGATACTTCCTCATCCGGCAAAACTCCTTCTTTAGGAAATCGTATATTGGTTCAGGGAATGCTCAGGCATCTCGGAACGATCAACCTCGGCAGGAGTTACCCCGGCAGCAATTGCTCTCCGGAGCAAACACGCAACAGTTAATGTTGCCACCACCTCCACCGAGGTATGAAAACCATGAGAGAAGGGATGCAGTGCATCAGGTGGAAAATCAGCATCAGTCAGATCAAGGATATCCCGGCAATGAGGGGAGAAATGAATACAGAGAGCATCACCAGAGTTATTGTGTGTTTACCACAAAGGAAATAGATAGAAAGAGCTTGCAGCACCGACATATGGAAGTGAATGCAGTTATGCCGGCAGTGACGAGATATATGCACTGGTCGGATCAGGAAATTACATGGAGTATCAAAGATCATCCCAAGCTTATGCCAAGCCCTGGTTCGTATGCGTTGGTACTGGACCCAACGTTCATCGGGCCAAATATAAATGTGAGATTTTCCAAGGTGCTGATTGACAATGGCAGCAACATCAATATTACGTACGTGGATACAATGCGCAAGTTGGGTATCTCGGACAACATGCTCTAGGCCACGAGAACAACGTTTCATGGTATTGTGCCAGGCATTTCTGGTGATCCCATTGGCAAAGTCCGAGTTGATGTGTTATTCGGCACACGAGATAACTGCCGAACAGAGAACTTGGAGTTTGAGGTTGTGAACATAGAAAGTGCATATCACGCGTTACTCGGCAGGCCTGCCCTGAACAAGTTCATGGCAAGTTTTCACATTAGTTACTTGAAGATGAAGTTGCCCGGGCCAAATGGAGTAATTACCATAGCAGGTAATTTCCAACATTCCAATTGAGTGTGCGTCAGCCGGGTCTAACCTGGCCGAGTCACTCGTAATTGCGCAAGAGAAAAGAAAGATCCAAGAAGTGGCGGCATTGGCTCAGTCCGCACAGCAGTATATGCCGGGCTAAGTAACCTGCATGGAAGTGTCTCATTTCAAGCAACTAAAGATACGAAGAAAGTGCCTGTTGATGATTTGTTCCCAGAGCGTACCGTAACAATTGGTGCCGGGTTAAATGACAAATAGGAAAGCAAGCTCGTCAACTTCCTCCGTGAGAATCGGGATATCTTTGCTTGGTCCACACAGGACTTGCAAGGTGTTCCGAGGGAGTTGGCCAAGCACTCTTTGAAAGTGAGACCCGGAGCAAAGCCGGTGAAGCAACCTCTCCGCCGCTTTGCCGAAGATAGGAGAAAAGTCGTTGGAGATGAGATAGCTCGGCTCCTAGCAGCTGGGTTCATCATGGAAGTGCTTTACCCGGATTGGCTATCTAATCCGGTGCTGGTAGAGAAGAAGAAAGATGATCCGAATGTGGCAGTGGTTTGGTGCATGTGCATCGATTACACGAACCTGAATAAGGCGTGTCCAAAAGATCCCTTCCCACTGCCAAGGATAGATCAGGTCATAGATTCAGCTGCTGGGTGTGAACTATTGTCATTCATTGCTGCATATTCTGGTTTCCACCAGATACCTCTGAACCTGAATGATCAAATAAAGACTGCATTTATCACCCCGTATGGGGCTTATTGCTATCGCACCATGCCTTTTGGTTTACGTAATGCAGGGGCAACATACCAAAGATGTATGCAAAAATGTTTACACGACCAAATCGGTCGAAATGTGCAAGTACACGTGGATGATGTGGTGATAAAAACCAAGGAAAGCAAAACGCTCCTTGATGATATCAGGCAAACATTCGCGAACCTAAGAAGGTTCCGAATGAGTCTTAACCTGGAGAAATGTACCTTCGGTGTCCCGGCTAGAAAATTACTTGGATTTCTTGTCTCTAGCCGAGGTATCGAAGTTAACGCAACTAAAATCCAAGCCATAGAGCGAATGGAACGGCCGAAGTGTCTTAACGATGTCCACAAGTTCACTGGCTGTCTGGCATCCTTAAGTCGGTTTATATGTCGGATGGGAGAAAAGGCATTGCCTCTCTATCAACTAATGAAAAAATTCGACAAATTCGTATGGACCCGCAGGCAAATGAAGCCTTCATCCAGCTAAAGAAAATGTTAGCCACTGCACCAGTATTAGCATCTCCACTATCAAAGGAGCCAATGTTGCTCTATGTAGCCGCAACCAACCGAGTTGTAAGTGTAGTGATAGTGGTAGAGCGCGACGAAGAGGGTAAGTAGGTGCAAAGGCCAGTCTATTATCTGAGCGAGGTATTATCAGCATCAAAGCAGAACTATCCTCACTATCAGAAAATGGCATATGGTGTACATATGGCAGCAAAGAAGCTGAAGCACTATTTTGAAGAACACCCTGATGATCCACAAGTATAGGGGGTGTATCGCAGTATTTTCAAGGGAAGTGAAACCCAACTTATTGATTCGACACAAGGGGAGCCAAAGAATATTTATAAGCCTTAACAACTGAGTTGTCAATTCAGCTGCACCTGGAAACAATCTTGCTCACAGTAGTTTATTAGTAGCAATAGTTTTGTAGTAGGAATAGTAAAGTAACAGCAGTAGTAAAGCAAAGACAGTAGTAACAAAAGCAGTAAACAGCGGGATTCGAGTGCGGTAGGCATAGGGATGGATGGACGGGCATTGCATGGACAAGACAATTCACATAGAAATCAGAACATAGGGTAATTGCAGATAAATAAGATAAAGCACCCAAGTACTAGACAATTCTAGGCATTTGTTCTATATATAGTCATACGTGCTCGCAATGAGAACTTGACAACATCTTTTGTCCTGCGAGCCCATTTGCAGCGGGGCCTCTAGGGAACTACTGGCAATTAAGGTGCTCCTTTTAATAGAGCACTAGAGCAAAGCATTAACACTCCATGAACACATGCGATCCTCACATCAAAGCCATTCCCTTCCGGTTATCCCGATTTCTATCAATTCGGGGCCATAGGTTCCAGACAACGACGTGTGTATACAACTTGTAGATAAGACCAAGAATAATACTATCATAATGAATCAATAATAAGTTTAGATCTAAAATCATGGCACTCGGGCCCTAGTGACAAGCATTAAGCACAACAAGTCGCAACAAAGTCAAAAAGCACTAATAAAAGATACTAGGCACCATACCCTAACAATCTGATGCCATTACATGAACAATCTCATCCAATCCCTACCATCCCCATAGCCTACAGCGGGGGATTACTCACTCATAGATGGGGGAAACATGGATGGTTGATGGAGAAGCGATGGTGATGATGATGGCGATGATCTCCTCCAATTCCCCATCCCGGTAGGGTGCCAGAATGGAGTTTCTGGTGTTGTTTCGTGGAATCTGGAAAAATGTCGAACCCCCCAAAGTTTTTAGGTCAGAAGGCTCCTTATAGGCGAAGAGAGAGGCTGAGGGGGTGCCTGGGGGGCCCACACCACCCCCTGGCGTGACCTGGCCTGGCCCGTGCCACCAGGTGGTGTGGCCACCCTTGGCTCTTCTCCGTTTCGTATTCTGGCTCCTAGAGTCTTCGGGTGAAATAGGATTTTTGGCATATTTTTTGGGATTTTTCCTGATAGTTGGTTTTCTGCACAAAAAGTAGACACCAAGGCAATTCTGCTGAAAACATCGTCGGTCCACATTAGTTGCATCCAAATCACACAAGTTTAGAGGAGAAACAATAGCAAAAGTGTTCAGGAAAGTAGATACGTTTTGGACGTATCAACTCCCCCCAAGCCTAGCTTATTGCTTGTCCTCAAGCAATTAAGTTGAAAACTGAGTGCGATAAAAGAACTTTCACGAACACAATTGCTTCATATGATGTAAATATTCTCAGCAATGTGATCAACTACTTGGACAATTCATAATAAAGAGTATGCAACCAAGTTTACTTAATAGTCTTTGCAAGCTATGAAGAGATTCCAACTCAAGAATAATAAGTAGCACGAAGCACAAACATAAGCAACATTGCAATGCTCATAGAAAGGTATGATAGAGTGTTATCTCGCTTGCCTTTGATTATGAATGCCAAGGCACCTCTGAAGTTCAAGTGATGACTAGAAGTAAAGATATCAAGGATACAAGCATCAAAGTCATAACACAAATAATCAAGTAATGAGACAAGCACAACGAATGACAACTATGCTCTCAAGAAGGTGCTCAAAGAATATGTGGAGACTCAACAAGTAGAACAAAAAGGTTTTGAATAATTTTGAAAGGCTTCCAAATGCTGAAAGTATGGTACTCGTTAGCTTTGAGCTCTCATTGCCCCTATCATAAGCATCTTTAATGTGGTTAAGGTGAAAGTGAGGTCCAATCTGAGTTATATGCTTGACAGACTATAAACCGAAAATCCCAAGTCCCTTGAGTACGAGGGACGCTCCTCATGCTACTCAACTTTAGTTACCGGTAAGTTCTTGCCATGTAAGTATGTGCGTATCATTGAGAACCTCCAACGGGGTACCCCTTGCCCGATGATACGGAAGAATCCCCATATCAAAATGACAAGGCAAGCAGACAATGAGTATCTCAGCAATCTTCTTATTTACTCTGGGAAAATGGTGCTTTTTTCTCTCTTTCCTCTTTTCATAAAACACTTTTTTTTCTTTTTCTCAATAGCTATATCTCTCTTTTTTTATAAGAAGAATGCTTCATAGATATCATTATGGTTACGCTGCAGGTTTCCACCATGTCAACATGGATTAGACCAGCGGCCCAGGTGTTTCTCTAACACACATACATAACTCCATGGACTTACAAGCTCCCCTTTTATTTCACACCGACGACATCCGCAAACAAAAGAGCAAGGTATCAACTGAGTATATATTTACAAGTGTTGAAAGTGTTCCCCGTGACAGCACGGTTCTGCTAATCCCCAGCCTATAATTTGCAAGCATATAACTTTCATGGAGAGTTCACAATGGTTCAGGTTTATTAAGTGCAGGAAATAAAGTTTGCCATCAAGTTCGTGAGAGCTTTACTAACTAATTTTCCCATAACAAGCAAACATTTATTCGGAAGAAAACAAGGCATATTAAATATGCACGGAAGTAGCAAATGATGCTAATAGGTAGGTATGGTGGACACTTTGGAAATATTTGGTTTAGGAAGTTGGAAACTTGAGTAAAACACTCAGTGGAAGTGAAGGCTAGCAATAGTAAGGGAGCGACAAACGAGAGAGCAATAGTTGTCATTATCATGCTTGCAACAAAACAAGACTACTCATGGCATGAAAGTGATTCAAGATCCTCAAAGGAAAAATAATTTGTCAAGGCTTAACTGATTATTACAGTCATGTGCATGCGTGAGCATGTGCCAAGTCAATCAAATGTAACATTCAGAGGAGGATACCATGGTGTCATACCAATTTATGAATAGAGCAATGCAAGCAAACATTCATAAGACATGCTACAAACTATTAGCGAGCTAGAGCTAATCATAAGAAAGAAAGAACTACTAAGCATCCAAAGAAAACATACACTCTACATGAACGGACTAAGCATGCCCACAGTGATGAGTATATGTACAAAAATGAAAACAAATAGAGTTCGTTACCAGCCTCTTACCGTGCCTCAAGTTTTCATTAATCATCATTATTGCTCTTCACTTGTGTGGCTTGAATAATAATATGAAACCAATATTCCACTGAGAACTGCCGAACCCTATAGCAAACTCGCAAAAACCAAAGAAGAACGACAAATATTTTTGGTGTTTTCAATTTTTAAACAAGAACCAAAAGGGAAAAACAAAGAAAAATCTTTTTGGATTTTTCGAATAGTTCAAACAAAGCAAAAAGGGAAAAACAAACCAAGGCAAAAAGAAGAAGCAAACCAAAGAGAAACAACAAAAATATTTTTGGTCTTTTTGTGTTTTTAGAAAGCAAAAGCAAAGAAGAACGAAAACTAAAAAGAGAACGAAAACATGAATATACAAAGTACCGACGCAACATGATATGGAGATGAGTGCGGTGTCGGCGTACCTCCCCCCAAGCTTAGGCTTTTGGCCTAAGTGGGTATCAATCCATGTATGAATAGGGGTTCCAAGCGGGCGGATCTTGGTAAGAATGGTCGTAGCTGGGCCCATGAGAAGAGGAGGAAGCTCCCCAATCATAAGCGGGCTGCTGATATGATGACTCTCCCTCATTCGAGGGCTAGACCGAATCATCCGTGACCTCCCTTCTAGTGTCCTGCTCGTGTTGGGAGAGCTCTCCCGAGTACGTGTCAAGCTCCTCCTCAGTGAGGGACCATCCTTCCCTATTATCAAGGTTAAACAAGACAGGTGCAGGCAAAAGAACAACACGCTCGGACTTGCTCTTTCTCCAACCAGCTTTGAGAAAGGTTATTTCATAATACAACTCACTCAAACTAGCCCACGAGGAAATAAATTTATGTTGTATCATGGAATTAAAATCAAGCCTCTCTATGGGAAACTGTAGGTCTAGATGATGAGGCACTAAACCATGCAATGCTAGTAAATGAGAAGCAATGAGGCCTCCACAAATTCCACCTTTCTCATGGTTAGCAGCAAGACGGAAAGCTATCAAAGCACCCAAGTTGTAAGACCTATCTCGTCTAAGAGCAGCAGAGATAAATGCTAGATCAAACGAAGATAACTTATTAGCAGTTTTCCTAGCAAGAACACACTTGGCAATAAAGTAGGCAAAGTAGTGAATGGAGGGAAGATGAATGTTACGGATTTTTCCATTCTCCTTCGAGAAGCTACTCCCTTGGCAAATTTCTGCATATAAATCCATGAGTGGTTCAGGTCTCTCCTTAATCTTTCTACATGATCCCCATTGAGGTACCTTAATAGCTGCACAAAAATCATCAAGAGAAAGGTCGACAGCTATATTGTAAATTTTGTAATGGACCATGGGGATAGGCAAAGAGTGACTAAATTTGAAGTCCTACACCACAGACATGGTTAACTTCACAAATTGATAAGGTTCATCTTCCAAAAAGTGCTATAACCCTGCATTAGAAACCAAAGTGTGGAAATCTGGTAGAATTCCTGCAGCTCTCATGAACTCAGAGCATGGATAAATGGAGGAAAAAAACTTCCTCCTCTCGGTGGACCTTCATGACCTCAAGCACCCAAAGCTCATGTTGGTTTAGGTGGTGTTCACTCATCTTCTATTCTGAAATTTAAACACCTATTACACAAGTGATTGCAAAGTAAATATAATGAAGGATTCTACTCATAGGGACTTGCAAGAGGCCTAAACATGCATCAAAACTATATCTCTAAGCATCAAACAAGCTTACAAGCTCTCATAACCAGTCACCTACAGCAGCAAAATACTCAACATATAATCCACTAAACACAAATCTACTTGGACAAGGGGAGGAGTCACATACCAGGGAACAAATGCTCCAAATTTCAGCAAGAAAGATAGGCTGAGCAAGGAGATCGAAGAAATCGAGAGCAAGCACAGAAAGAACGTGATTTTGAGCTATGAACTGGAGCTTACTCGGGAGAGAGAAGAAAGTGGCAGGTGAGAGAGGTAGTGGGGGGCCAGGGGTGGCCCACACCAGGGCATGGCGCCACCCAGGGCTGGCCGCGCCACCACATGGTGTGCCTGCCTGGTGGGCCCCCCTGGTACCTACAAGGTACTCCTCTGCCCCTTTTTTCACGTAAAAATTTAATATGAATTTTTTGGAATTTTTCGAGACACTTTATTTTTGGGCATTTTTCAGAAACAGAAGAATGATTTTTCTGACAGACAGGTTTTTTTTCTTTTTGAAACATGATGCAAGGACAAAACAAGTCTAGAACTACAGAAGTTCTAGCATGCAAGCAACTAACAACACAAAGAAAACTATACGAAAGCAAAAACTAAAATGCAAAGGATAGAAATAAACAGAGATAATCATAATGAAAACATTGTTTTGTTCAATGGAATCCTTTTGTTTGCAAGGTTGATCAGGTCTTGCTACCAAAACAATTGCATATGAGACAAAACTTTGTACTCCACTAATGATTATGTTACCTTAACCTTGATAGCAATGGTCCCAATCATAATAGTTTCAAATTTTTCTCTTGGTATGGGACAATATATTTCTCCAACTTGAATGCCTTCAACATGTTCAATTGAATTCCAACCATAAGTCCTTTCAATCTTCTTGGGGAAATAGACAATATGTTCCTTGTCATTAATATTGAAGGTCACCTTTCCTTGATTACAATTAATAACAGCTCCTGCAGTATTAAGAAAAGGTCTCCCAAGAATAATAGACATATTATCATCTTCAGGCATTTCAAGCACAACAAAATCAGTTAATATCAAGCAATTGTGAGCCACCTAAACAGGTACATCCTCACATATACCCACAGGAATAGTGGTAGATTTATCAGCCATTTGCAAAGATATATCAGTTGGTATCAATTTTTCAAGCTGAAGCCTCTTATAGAGAGAGAAAGGCATAACACTAACTCCAGCTCCCAAATCACACAAAGCAGTTCTAACATAACTGTTCTTAATAGAGCAAGCGATAGTTGGAATCCCTGGGTCTCCAAGTTTCTTAGGAACCTTACCATTGAAAGAATAATTAGCAAGCAAAGTAGAGATTTCTTCATTAGCGATCTTCCTTTTATTCGAGACAATGTTCTTCATATACTTTGAGTAAGGAGGAAATTTAATAGCATCAGTCAAAGGAATTTGCAAGAATAAAGGCTTCATCCACTCACCAAACTTATTATAGTGTTCGTATTCTTTTGACTTGTGTTTCTTATCAGGGAAAGGCATAGGTTTTTGGACCCAAGGTTCTCTTTCACTACCATGTTTCTTAGCAATAAAATCTTCTTTGGTGTATTTAGTAGTCTTAGTGTGGTTTTCAGGTTCTTCTTCATTAGGAACTTCATTTTCTTCATTACCACTTTCAGTTTGAACATCAGAGATATATATACTATTAGGATCTATAGTAGGTTCAGTGGGTTCTACAACAATTTTATGTTTATTTTTCCTTTTCTTACGAGTAGAACCACTATTTTCAGCTTGTCGAGAATCCTGCTCAATCCTTTTGGGATGCCCCTCAGGATATAGAGGATCCTGGGTAGCAGCACCACTTCTAGTTCTAATTTCATAAGCATGTTTTTCTTTAGCAGCATTCACTAGCAAGTCGTTTTGCACTTTAACGAGTTGATCTATTTGAGTTTGAACCATTTGAAAGTGTTTAACAATCATTTTAACATCATTAGAGGTTCTTTCCACAATATATTTCAACTCAACAATAGCTCTAGTGTTTTCCATTAGATGATTTTGCACCCTTTTATTAAAGTTATCTTGCTTAACAATAAATATATCAAATTCTTCTAAGCATTGATCAAGAGGTTTAGAGTAAGGGATATAACCTTCATCAAAGTGTTGGAGAGAGTATACCTCAATAGTGGGTGCGTAGGAAATAGGCTTACATAATTCTTCTATAGGAGGTAAATTCTTGATATCTGCAGCTTTAATTCCCTTCTCCTTAAGACATTTCTTAGCTTCCTTCATCACTTCATCATTTAATTCAATAACTCCCCTCTTCTTTGATGTTGGGATAGGCTTAGGAATAGATGGTTCAGGTATAATTACTTCAGGTATAGCTTGTTTAGGAGGAGTCCAATCTTCATAATTCTTGCTTATTTTAGCCATTAATACTCGGCTTCCTTAGGAGTCCTATTCCTGAAAACACAATCAACACAACTATCTAGGTATGTCCTAGATTCCTCAGTTAGTCCATTATAAAATATATCAAGAAGCTCATTCTTAGGTAATGGACTTCTAGCCCATGCATGAATCAAAGCACAAAACCTTGCCCAAGATTTAGGCAATACCTCTTTTTCTACTTGTTTGAAATCAAAAAGTTCCTGCAAAATAGCATGTCTAGCACTGGGAGGAAAATATTTCTGCAGGAAAGTACTAATCAAGCACTCAGGGCTATCAATAGATCCAGGAGATAAATTACTAAACCAAGTTTTAGCTTCTCCTTTTAGTGAAAAAGGAAAAATCTTAGCAACAAAGTAAGTACGCATCTTAATATCATCAAAAAACAAGCCACTCTTGGTAGAAAGTTCATTCATATGTGCTACCGCACTTTCATTCTTAGTCCCACAAAAAGGTTCTTTCTCGACAATAGCTATGTAAGATAGATCGAGAGAGAAATCATAATCTTCATCTGTAATGTTTATGGGAGAAGCAGCAAACTTAGCCGCAGGATATAATTTGGGTCTAATAGGACGCCTCTCAAGGAGACTCTTAGCAGCGCTCCTATCATGGGTGTTCTTACATTCTTTAATAAACTCATCGGTCATCTCAACATAATCTTCTTCAATATCATAACTCTCACTAGACTCAGGTGAGCTAACAGGTGTGGTAGTGTCTTCATTAGGAGTTTCGGTATTTCCAGCTATAGTTCTAGCAATCGTAGCATCTAGAAAAGGACCTAATGAACTACTCTTATCAAGCACATTAGAAGCAACATCATAAGCATCAGAAGTTTCAGATTCAGCAGTAGTAGAAGTGTGTGTAGCATGTGTACGTGGTGGTGTAACGAGCTTACTTATAACAGATGGTGAATCAAGAGCAGCAGAGGTGTTCAGAACCATACCTCTTCTTGTAGTGGATGGTAAAATAGGAAACTTGCCATCACGAGACTTACCCATGATGGATGGATAGCAGCAAACAATAGAGAATCCAAGTGAACTTGATAAATAAAGCTATGGTCCCCGGCAACGGCGCCAGAAAATAGTCTTGATGACCCACAAGTATAGGGTGTGTATCGCAGTATTTTCGAGGGAAGTGAAACCCAATTTATTGATCCGACACAAGGGGAGCCAAAGAATATTTATAAGCCTTGACAACTGAGTTGTCAATTCAGCTGCACCTGGAAACAATCTTGCTCACAGCAGTTTATCAGTAGCAACAGTTTTGTAGTAGGAATAGTAAAGTAACAGTAGTAGTAAAGCAAAGACAGCAGTAACAAAAGCAGTAAACATCGAGGTTCGAGTGCGGTAGGCATAGGGATGGATGGACGGGCGTTGCATGGACAATACAATTCACATAGCAATCAGAACATAGGGCAATTGCAGATAAATAAGATAAAGCACCCAAGTACTAGACAATCCTAGGCATGTGTTCCATATATAGTCATACGTGCTCGCAATGAGAATTTACACAACATCTTTTGTCCTGCCAGCCCGTTTGCAGCGGGGCCTCTAGGGAACTACTGGGAATTAAGTGCTCCTTTTAATAGAGCACTGGAGCAAAGCATTAACACTCCGTGAACACATGTGATCCTCACATCAAAGCCTTTCCCTTCCGGTTATCCTGATTTCTGTCACTTCGGGGCCATAGGTTCCGGACAATGACATGTGTATACAACTTGTAGATAAGACCAAGAACAATACTATCATAATGAATCAATAATAAGTTCAGATCTGAAATCATGGCACTCGGGCCCTAGTGACAAGAATTAAGCATAACAAGTCGCAACAAAGTCATAAAGCACTAATAAAACATACTAGGCACCATGACCTAACAATCTAATGCCATTACATGAACGACCTCATCCAATCCCTACCATCCCCATAGCCTACAGCGGGGGATTACTCACTCATAGATGGGGGAAACATGGATGGTCGATGGAGAAGCGATGGTGATGATGATGGCGATGATCTCCTCCAATTCCTCGTCCCGGCAGGGTGCCAGAACGGAGTTTCTGGTGCTATTTCGTGGAATCTGGTGGTGGCGGCGGAGCGGAACTTCTTCTGGAAAAACGTCGAACCGCCCGAAGTTTTTAGGTCAGAAGGCTCCTTCTAGGCGAAGAGAGAGGCCGAGGGGGTGCCTGGGGGCCCACACCACCCCCTGGCGTGGCCTGGCCTGGCCCGCGCCACCAGGTGGTGTGGCCACCCCCTGTCTCTTCTCTGTTTCGTATTCTGGCTCCTGGAGTCTTCGGGTGAAATAGGATTTTTGGCATATTTTCCAGGATTTTTCATGATAGTTGGTTTTCTGCACAAAAAGTAGACACCAAGGCTATTCTGCTGAAAACAGCGTTAGTCCGCATTAGTTGCATCCAAATCACACAAGTTTAGAGGAGAAACAATAGCAAAAGTGTTCGGGAAAGTAGATACGTTTTGGACGTATCACACCCCATTAAAGTTATATGTGAAGCCCCCATATCTGAGATAATGGGCAATAAGGATGCAAGCGGCCGGATCGCAAAATGGGCGATTGAACTAGCCCCATATGCTCCGCAATTTGACAGAAGAGATGCGATCAAGTCTCAGGCAGTAGCTGATTTTTTCGTGGAGTGGGCTGAGATGCAGTACGAGCCACCATTGCCAGATCCGAACTACTGGAGAATGCACTTTGACGGATCAAGAAAGAAAATCGGATTAGGTGTCGGGGTTGTGCTTACTTCTCCCAAGAGAGATCAGCTGAAGTATGTGCTACAGATCCATTTCGCAGCATCGAACAATGTTGTAGAATATGAAGCACTTGTACATGGGCTCAAAGTGGCAAAAGAAGTTGGAATACGTCGGATCCAGTGTTTCGGTGACTCGAATCTGGTGGTTCAACAAGTCTCAGGGCAATGGGATGCTTTGGATGCAAACATGGCATCATACAGATTTCATCTGCAGAAAATATCGGGATACTTCGAGGGATGCGAATTTCATCATATACCTCGGGTGGAAAATGAGGCTGCCGACATATTGTCAAAGCTCGGATCAACCCGACAAGCAATACCGCCAGGTGTAGCACTAGAGCATCTCAGAAAACCATCTATCAGGCCATCCCCGGAATCCGACTCAATTTTCATCCTAGCAGATCCGGAGCCCAGAGCTGTACCCATGGATATTGATGTGGGAAGTGGTTCAGGAAACCCGGGGACTGCCACGCAGAACCCGAGGACTGTGCAGCGCGACCCGGCCAAGGTTATGTCGGTGGATCAAATGGAAATTGATGAGGATGTGTTTCCGGTGCGAGCTATACCGGCTTGGGCGCTGGCCATATTTCAATTCCTGAAGGATGGAACTTTGCCTAGTGAAGAGGTACTTTCTAGGCAAATTCAGAGGCATGCAAAGGCGTACACGATTATCAATGCCGAACTATACAAAAGGAGTGTCACAAACGTCCTCCAATGATGTGTTGACCCGTAAGAAGGGCTTGACATCCTCCGGGATATACATCAAGGGGAATGTGGGCATCACGCCTCATCCAGGGCGTTGGTAGCAAAAGCTTTCCGGCATGGATTCTATTGGCCAAGTGCCTTAGAACAAGCAGCAGATCTAAGAAAATGCAATGGTCGTCAGAGGTATGCAACCAAGACACATATGCCAATGTCGGAGCTCTAGACCATACCAATTACCTGGCCATTTGTTGTATGGTGTTTGGATATGGTTGGCCCGTTTAAACCAGCAACAGGGAACATGACCCATATCTTAGTCATGGTTGAAAAGTTTACCAAATGGATTGAAGTGAAGCCAATAAGAAAATGTGATGGAGCTACCGCCGTGACATTCCTCAAAGATATCATCTTGAGATACGGCTATCCTCACAGTATCATAACGGATAATGGCACAAATTTTGCCGAAGGAGCATTTGCGCGATTCTGCCGAGATAGGAAGATCCGGCTCGACGTTGCCTCAGTAGCCCACCCCGCATCGAACGGACAAGTGGAGAGATCCAACGGATTAGTATTATCCGGGATAAAACCCTGGCTCATTGAGCCACTGCAAAGATCAGCGGGGTGCTGGATAGAAGAACTACCAGCGGTACTGTGGAGTTTAAGAACAACTCCGAATCGATCAACAGGCTATACGCCATTTTTTCTGGTATATGGGGCAGAAGCTGTATTACCAGCCGACATAGAGCATGATTCGCCTAGGGTCACCCAATACACAGAAGCCAAAGTGCAGGAAGCCCGGCAAAACGATGTTGATCTGCTGGAAGAAGCGAGAGAATTGGCATTGTCCAGATCCGCCATATATCAGCAAAATCTCCGATGCTATCATAGCTGGAAAGTAAACCCCCGAGTATTCCGGGAAGGTGATCTGGTACTCCGGTTGGTACAACGTACAGCTGGCATGCATAAGTTATTTCCCCATGGGAAGGGCCATTCATTGTGAGCAAAACATTGCATAATGACTCTTATTATCTCATCGATGCAAAACCATAGGAGAACAATAAGGCGGACAGGTCCGGCGACGAATCTAAGCGTCCATGGAATGTAGCTCTACTTCGTCCGTTCTACACTTAGCAAAGAAGTGTATGTATCCAAGTCTCTCATATGTCGGTATGTATGCTGGCAATGAGTTTATCAATGAACTCGTGGCACCTCGAGCAGTAACTCGGGGACTGCCTTAATAATATTTGTTGTCTTCTGTACTTGTTGTTTATTTTTATGTCGGCTGGTTTAAGTTGCTTCCGCCTAAGCCGGATTAGTAGTGTGTGAGCATCAAAAACTCAACTCTTCGACTTGTTGTTGTCCAGCAAGATTTGGCTTCATGGCAAGCAAGAGAACAAGTTTGGAATTGCGTAGCACACGAAAAACGACTAAGGAAAAGAACGTAATCGAGCCGACATTTGTTATTTGGACTAACTTTATGTTTTCCTTTTTTTTACTACGCTGAATTATTTTGAGCTAGTCCTAAAGTTTCCAAGTATTGTTAAGTCAATTTTTGAAACTCGGACCCGTAAGTCATAAAACTGAACCAACGTAGACACGGGCCGAGCCAGGAAATTGGAGAAACAAGAAAATGAAACTCGGGGACTACGCCCAAGTTAATCCGGCACAAGCAACTTAGTAGCAAAATATAGTCTGTGTGCTTAATACATCTGCACCCGGCATACCGGGGATCTGATAAATTTCAAAGTGTTTGTTGGTAATCAAGGAGCAGCAGGAGGAGGTAACTCGGTGCCAGCAGGTGGAATTCCGGCCTCAGCTTTAGCATCATCTTCATCTTCTTCGACGTCTGAGGCTTCGTCCTCCCCCTCCTCATCCGAACCATCTTCGACATATTCGTCGTCAATGGCTTCGAGAAAGCTTGGTCCCTCGTTCCATTGATGGATGGGGGCAAACTGAATGAGGCTATGGGCGCAAGCCTTGCGTCGAGCTAACCAATCCGGATCAGTGGACCACCTTGATCTGGTGCGCATGCGCTCAAGAAGATTCAGATTTATTTTCTCGTACCATGTGAGCACATGGTGGAGGACGATTTCAGCTCCGGCGTGTCCGGCGGATTCCCTCCAAAGATCAAGCTGGGTCTCACACTCCATTAACTTGTTAATTAGAGTTGTGGATCCCTCCGGAGTATATTCACCAGGCCAAAGGGCATTGAAGATCCGGACTGCTGCATCTAGGAGACCCGAACTATAGTTCTTCACAATCTCGACGCGAGAAGATAAGCTGACCAACAAGTCCTCCATATCATAAGGAATGTTTTCAGCGCCAGGACCAGTTGGGGTACCCCTCTTCTAGCGGAACTAGGCAACGACGGTAGCTGCAATGGCATCACCCTCTAGAAATTTATCTGAAAACAAGACAAATGAAATAAGTAAAGGAAGTTAACCCGGAAGGATTCATGTCGGCTGAGTGAGAAGAACTTATGAGAAATATGACTATGGATCCGGGTCAGCTCCTTGGTGCAGTTATGACGTCGCTCCCGAAGTTGCACAAGTTCAGCATTTGCCGACTCAGGCTTAACGTCGGCCTCCTTCAACAGTTCTTGATCTTTGGTGATTTGGAGCTTTAGACGTTCTCGCTCTTCAGTAAAATCTTGGCCAGCTTTATCCAACTCCGTTTTGTGGAGCGCCTTGAGCTTTTTCATTTCTGCCTTTAGTTTGGCAATATCATCATCTTTGGTCCGGAGGAGGGCGAGCTCATCATCCTTCTTCTTGAGTTCGGCCTGATGCTGCCCTGCTTGTTTGAGAAAATGCAGCATCATATCAGGCACGGGCACACTATCTTCAAGAGATGTTGAAACAGTTTGTTGACCCGGCAAAGCCGAGGTATGAATATTTGTTGAGCCAAGATGAAAAGGAGAAAGAGCGCAGAAGAAGATTAAGCAAAAATGACTTACCTTTTATTTGGTCCAAGTTCTTCCGCATGATGGTGTTTTCGGCTTCCACTTCGGCTGCCCAATCCGAATAACATATTAGTTCGGTGGGAAAAGACAAAGGAAGATGGAAAAAGGCCAAGGAGAAAACTTACCCCTTTTCTCGAACTCAGCGAGAAGTGTAGAATGTTTCGAGCGCAGCACCTTATGGGTGTCCAACAGGCGCTAGAACTCAGCGCTCCGGCTCTAGGTGTGTGCATATTCAAAGTGAACAAGATTTGGGCCAAGTGGAACTTAACCTGACTCTAGGTGTTTGCATATTCAAAGTGTACAAGATCCGGGCCAAGTGGAACTTAACCCGGCTCTAGGTGTGTGCATATTCGAAGTGTACAAGATTCGGGCCAAGTGGAACTTAACCCGGCTCTAGGTGTGTGCATATTCGAAGTGTACAAGATCCGGGCCAAGTGGAACTTAACCCGGCTCTAGGCGTGTGCATATTCGAAGTGTACAAAATCCGGGCCAAGCGGAACTTAACCCGGCTCTAGGTGTGTGCATATTCGAAGTTACTAAGGAGCTACGCTAGTTCTCTAAGGAGCATCCGGCCGAGTAACAAGTTACTCCCCCGGAGGCTCGGGGACTAATGGTTATACCGCTAAGTACTAGTGCATGTTAAAGAAAAGACAAAGTAGCGTACCTCCATCATCCGGCCGGCAAGGTTGATAGCCTTGGCGGCTGTGTTCATCTGTGTGGCAAACTCGGCAGGCCCAAATTCCTCCAGGTGTCATGGAAATGGCCACGGCAGTCGCTGCCATGGGCAGCGATTGAGTGTTTCGTGAGGAAGAGTTGGCGGCCACCTGCGGTGCGAGATGGGGGCGGATGCACATGGGTTTACCCAGGTTCGGCCCCCCGGAGGGTAAAGACCTACTCCTGCTAGACTAGATTATGAGAGAGCGAGTTACAGGGGTGGTGAGGACGGCGGCTAGGCAGCGAGTCGCTTGAGGGGGTGTATGATGGATAATAAGCCTCCAGGATACCCTAGGGAGGTTTATATATGAGGCACCTCGCTAGGGTTTACAAGCTGTCCCCGAACAAGATAAGGATCCGGGGACTTTTGACCTAAACCGACTGGGCTTCTCCTACGCTTCTCGGCTTCCAGTCACCAGTCGATGGGCCTTTCCTACCTTCATAGTCCAGTCGCTGTCCGTCAGGCGCACTCGCAGGCCTTTCGGCCCACACGGAACGTCCCGCTAAGCATACCCCCTTTGGCATATCCCCATCAGTAGTCCCCGAGGCCATCGTTGATGCAGGCGCGAGCGACCTTTTGGCGTTCGAAGTATGCGAGCCCAATTTGGGCGTCAGGTCGAATCGGCGGTGGACTTTATTAGAACCGAGGAGAATTTCCCCACAGCTCCATTCATTACTTCAATGAGCGTCACTGCCGTCCAGTCGTCGTTTCGACGAGAGGAAAGACTGGCGAGTGGCGAGTAGACCAATAGGAGTTGGACCGTCAATCTGGTCAAACTATCCATTGGAATTTCCAACGGTAACTACGGCGCAATTACCGTGAGTAACGGCTATCCCGATTTTGGCGGGTGACGTTTCCCATATAAGGGGAGTGATGGATCAACTTTGCAATCCTTCTTTGCATTCTTCATTCTTCCTCCTTTGCTCTTCCTTCTTGCTTCCTCCCGACTTACTCTCCCCGCGTCGCGCGATTCCACTTCTCACTCGATGGCGCCTCCCAAGGGCTCATGGGGGAAATCCAAGTGCACCACGGCCCAACTCAGATCCTTCGAGGACGCCGGGGTGCTCCACAAAGGGAACTGGCGGATTCCCCCTCCTCCGAGACCGAGCCGAAACCGCGACCCGGCGAGTTCATCTGCTTCACCAGTCATCTTGAGAGGGGCTTGGGGTTCCCTACCTTGCTCTTCTTCCGCCGCTTCTGCGCGTACTACGCGATCAAGCCCTCCGATCTTGGTCCACACAGCATCGAGTAGTTGGCGATCTTCGTCGCCTTCTGCGAATGCTACCTCGGCTGCAGGCCATACTTCCCGTTATGGCTAGAACTCTTCCACGGCCGCATCGGGCGTGAGGCGTCCAGCGGTTTGATGCTGGCCGCGGGAGGGGTCACCTTCCAGTTGAAGCCAAAGGCCAACTTCGTCAAGCTCCTCCTACCGAAGAAGGCCGCCAGCGAGTGGAAGAAGAGCTGGTTCTACGTCAAGGAAGCCACTCCCTCCGGCGAGGTATCTCTTCCTGAATTCGTCGCCGAGAGGAGCGAGCCCCGTCGGTTGGCTCCGAAGAAGCTTCCTGAAGATCAGCGGATGGCCATCGCAGAAATGATGGATCAGATCCAGAAGCTGAAGGATCAGGGGTTGGTTCCGATCAACCTCTACAATTGCTGGCTTGGGCGGCGCATGGTCCCGCTGGCGGCTCGTCCGAACTGCATGTACGAATACAGCATGAAGCATGATCCATCCCGGACCAGCAAGGAGTCATGGGAGTCCGAGGACTACAAGGCCGCCTTGAAGAAGATTACCGACACGGAGTTTACTAGCGTGGCGGTCGGGGTCACCCCGTATACTTCCGTGAAGAATGAAGCCCCCACAGTAAGTTCTCTTTCCAATCGCTGCGTCCGTATCTCAATTTCAGTCTTTTCGCTCGGGGTGTTTTGACTCGTGTTGGTTCTCAACTTTTTCAGGTATTGGAGGGTTGGCTCCCTCCGCTTGACGAAGAGGTTCCCCAGGAATTGGAGGAAGATTCCAAGGGGGATCCTTCCGACAGCGAGGGGGAAGAAGAAGAGGTCCCTCCCCCAGCGCCTGTGGCTCGCAAGACCCGGATGCAAAAACAGTGAGAGGTCGAAGCGAGCCGCAGCCTAGACGAGTTCGAAGAAGGCGACGACGTCGCCCATGAGCAAATGTCCCGGCACACTGCTACGCCATCGAAGCCCCCACGCCGGCCCAAATCACCGGCAAAAAGGCCTGCATCACCGGTCAGGTCGTCAGTGGTGTTCGATTCAGATGACGACTCCGACGACGAAGGATCTCCTGAAGTCTCGCACAAGGCCCTAAGTGACACAGTCCCGGCGAAGGGGTTGGAGGACGAGGACAGGGAGGTGGTGGTAGAGGTTCCCCTGGCGACGATCGTGCCATCGACCTCGGGGGTCCCAAGCCAAGAAGCGGCCGAGGTGGTGCCGCTCAAGTCGCCACAGCCGTCGAAGGCAGCAGCGTCGGAGCCGGAGATCCCGGCGACTGCAGCTTCATCGTCAAGGAAGCCCTCGGTTTCGTGGGCTTCGGACGTCTTCGAGCGGGGGCTCAGCCGCAAGCTGGGCCCCGAGTTGGACAAGCCCACCCATATCAGTATTGGGATTCGTTTCCTTCCAGTCGCCAAGTAAGTCGTGCTTCCTCGTCCCAATTTGCCTTGTATTTTTCGTGTTGTGGTTGTGCTGATTGGAGGGGATCGTGCAGGTCAGGGGCTAAGAAGATTGGTCGCCCTTCGGTTGCTAAGATTCCACCGGCCTCTGGCGTGGGAGAGGGCGATCTTCCCAAGAAGAGGAAAGCCTCTGAAGATGTTGCAGCCGCTGAAGTTGCGAAGAAGCAGAAGGGGGTGCTGACGATGCTGCGACCAGGGGGAGCGCCGTAGAGCTAGCTGCTGCGCTAGTCGTCAAAGAGATGGCGGCGACACGATCGGGGCCAGTACTGGCTGCGTCCGTGCCGGAGGTGCCGGTCTCGGCGACCAGCGCCCCTGCCAGGGCGTCGGCGACGTTCCCTCGTTTTATGGCGAGGGGGTTTCTAGGCGTTGCGGACACGCAATCTCCGCAAAGTCCGGAGATCGTGGATGCGGACATTGGGTCCCGCCACGGACGCACCTCCTTCGCGGTCCCGTCGACTGACGCCGCTGAACTTCACAAGATGCTCGGCGCTGCTATTCAGGTATGTCCAGTCCCCGAATTCCTAGTTGTTGAATTTCAGCGGCTAGGAATTCTTTTTTCTTTTCCTTTCTTCTCCAGTCCCCGAGTTCCTAGTCGCTGAATTTTAGCGGCTGGGAACTGGGTTTTGTTTTTCTTCCTTCTCTAGTCCCCGAGTTCCTAGTCGCTGAATTTCTGCTACTGGGAACTGGGTTTTGTTTTTCTTCCTTCTCCAGTCCCCGAGTTCCTAGTCGCTGAATTTCAGCGGCTGGGAACTGGGTTTTGTTTTTCTTCCAATGCTCAGTTGGTTTCTTTGTTTGCAGGGGTTACAACGGGAGTCGACTTATCGGCAGGCCGCACGAGAGCGCTTGGAGCGTGACTTGCGCGAAGCGCAGGAGGTAAACCGGCGGCTTCGGGAGACAATTGGTGAGTGTCTGTTTTTGTTCTTCTTTTCCTGATGTGAGGTGGTTATATGCAATACTTTGATATCTTCACTTACAGATGGTTTCCCGGCTGAGATCTCCAAGGCCTGTGAGGGGTATGTCCCACTCGCCGAACTGGACGCGGCGAATGGGCGAGTAGCCTCCCTGGTCAAGGACTTGGAGGAGGCTAAGGCGGCCTCAATTTCTTTGGAGGAACGGGCGAAGGCTGCCGTCGCCGCGGCTGAAGAAGAACGCAAGGCCGCGAACTCCATCATCGTTGGGCTGCATAACGAGCAGACTGCCCTAGAGAATCACGTCAAGGAGAACTGCCGCAAACTCCTTGGTGAGTCTTTGTCTTTGCTTGGCCCTTTCGTCTGGTCCCTGCTATGGGGATTTCATAGTTTCACTGACGCTTGACTTTGCAGCTGTTGTAGGCCAAAGTGACCCGGTTGTGCAGACGTACAGTGCCTCGCAGTGCGTGACTGCCGTGGTGAATGCAGCCATGGCCTCGGCATTGTGCGTCCAAGCAGCTCTCCAGGGCATGTCTCCCACCGAGGTTATCCCTGGGGGGTTGATGGAGGTATGGCGCTATCTGGAGGAGGTACCCATCGTTGTGGAGTGGATGACGCGCTCGGTGTTCAGGAGCGGGGCCGCCACGGCATTGAGCTTGGGTCTCACCCACTTCCCCGACGACTTCGATCTTGACGACGTGACGAGTGGCTATCCTTCGGTGATCGGCACGGTGGAGATGTCGGAAGTGCTGAAGTTAACCGCGAAGGCCACTCCTTACCCCGATCGTGTCTTGGCGATGGGAGATCTGCTGCCGTATCAGGAGACAGTGTTGGCGCCTGGCGACCCCAAACCGGAGTACCGCGACATGAAGTCGGAGCAGCCCTTTCGATCGTCGGTGTCGAAGTCGCTGACGACGTACCCGACGAACCCGTGGCAGCCTTTTGTGCATGTCAAGGGGGGTGGTGCAGCTTCATCATCAGGTCCTGCAGAGTAGACAATGTAATTTGCAAAGTTGTGATAAATGCCGAGTGGCGAACACTGTAAGATATTTTTGCAATATGTGCCATGAGGGGTCGATGGACTCGCATTTTGATGAGTAATGTATGTTGTGTTTTTGCCTATGAATTGTTTTGATGGAGCGAGTCCCCGGGCGCGTCCGCCTTTTAATGGGGTATAACTCAATTGTATACTTTAGTGTATTTTTTTTGTTTACGTATTGTTTTTTTCCCTCGCGTCTTCTGAGTGGCGAGTCCCCAAGCGCGAGTAGGACTGACTTAGGAGCAAGTCCCCGAGTATGGTGCCTAACCGTATTGGTCATGATCCTGTTGCAGGTTGTGAGTGCGTTGTTTGTAACACGTCTCCTCCCCTGGCTCGGAGAGCCAGTCGCTTGGCGAGCCCTAGGCAGCTCTCTTACTTGGTGTGTTCCCTAGCCGCGTGGGGGTTCCGGTTTTGCGGAGTCCCCGTGCGTGGTACTTAACCGTTCGAGTAGCTTTGCGCGGGGGTGGGAGGGACAGATCGCTGTGGTAAGCGTGTATCGGTCGTCTTGGCCCGGTGGGCCAGTCGTGCTAGGCGACTCCAATGGCGGCTCCGGGTTGGCGTTTTTCGTGGACGACCCAAGGCCCGAATACTTCCGGTGCCCTTGTGTCGCACTACTTTGCCGTGCCGGTCGCTCGACCAAAGGTTGAGTTCCGTTAGTGGCGTATTGCTGATATGTACGAGTGCGAGTGGCACAAGAATATGGCGAGTGGGCACAATTTGTGTGATCCGAATGAATTTCATTATATATTCCGATGGAGTACAGTATTGGGTTCTAAGTATAGAACTTTTTGAGGAGGTTTACATTCCATGGCCTCCCGACCTCCAATTGGCCATCACCCCGTATGTCGATGAGGTAGTAGGCGTCGTTGCCAAGGACTCGGCCTATGGCGAATGGCCCCTCCCATGGAGGGGAGAGCTTGTGCATGCCCTTCTTGTCTTGGACCAGTCGTAGGACCAATTCGCCTTCCTGGAAGGTGCGAGTTCGCACTCGGCGGCTGTGATAACGGCGTAGTCCTTGCTGGTATATGGTGGTGCGGGAGCGACCCAGGTCGCGTGCCTCGTCGAGTTGATCGATGCTGTCTTGGCGGGCGATCTTGTTGGCCGCCTCGACGTAGTTGGCGACTCGAGGTGAGTCGTGCTCCATGTCTGTTGGCATTACAGCTTCGGCGCCATACACCATGAAGAAAGGTGTGAACCCGGTTGATCAGTTGACGGAGGTGTGAATCCCCCATATCACGGAGGGGAGCTCGTCGACCCAGCATCCTGGGGTGCGCTCGAGGGGCACCTGTAGTCGCGGCTTGAGCCCATGGAGGACGCTCTGGTTGGCTCATTCTGCCTGGCCATTTGATTCCGGGTGGGCGACTGATGCGAGGTCGAGCCGGATGCCGTGCTCCTCACAAAATTCCGCCATGGCCCCTTTGGCAAAGTTGGTGCCGTTGTCTGTTATGATGTTGTGCGGGTAGCCGTACCGGTAGATGAGTTCGCGGAGGAACTTGGTTGCCGTCTTGCCGTCGCACTTTTTGATCGGCTTGGCTTCGACCCACTTGGTGAACTTGTCGACTGCGACCAGGAGGTGAGTAAACCCAGATGGGGCCTTCTTGAATGGGCCCACCATGTCCATGCCCCATACGGCGAATGGCCACATGATGGGGATTGTCTTGAGCGCCGAACCAGGAAGGTGCGTCTGGTTGGCGTACTTCTGGCACCCGACGCATCGTTGGACGATGTGGGTGGCGTCGGCGTGTGCAGTGGGCCAGTAGAAACCATGCCGCATGGCCTTGGCGACTAGCGACTTGGCGCCGGCGTGATGGCCGTAGTCGCTAGCGTGAATGTCCTGGAGGATCTTGCGGCCTTCTTCTGGCTGTACACAGCGCTGGAACACGATCTCCTTCGGTGGGCTGACTGAGGGTTTGTGGATGATGTCAAGGAAGACGCCTACTGGTGGCATCTGCCGAGTCGATCCGGTGCGGGAAAGGGCGTCTGCCTCCTCGTTTTTACGCCTGTCGATCCACTCGACGGAGTAGCCGTCGAAGTGTCCTCCCAACTGATCGACGGCTTGGCGGTACGCTATCATTGTTGGGGAGACAACATCGCACGTCCCGGCCACTTGGCAGGCGACTAGGTCGGAGTCGCCATAGCATCGTAGGCGGTTGATGTTCATCTCCTTGGCAGCTCTCATGCCGTGGAGGAGGGCCTCGTATTCCGCCATGTTGTTGGTGCAGGGCTTGAAGTTGAGGTGGAGCACGTAGTGGAGCTTGTCTCCTTTGGGAGAGGTCAGTATGACCCCAGCCCCCGCGTCGTCGGAGTTCTTGGAGCCGTTGAAGTGGAGCGACTAGTAGTGGAGGTATGGGAGCTTCTCTGGCTGCTGTGCTTCTTCCCAGTCTGCGAGGAAATCAGCCAGGGCTTGTGACTTGATCGCCTTTCGGGGCTCGTACTTGATGTTGTGGACGCCGATCTCGACGGCCCACTTGGCGACTCGCCCAGTTGCCTCGCGATTGCGTATGATGTCCTGCAGGGGCGCGGAGGAGACCACCGTGATTGGGTGCTCTTGGAAGTAGTGTGGGAGCCACCACTGTGCTCGGAATACCGTGTACACCAGTTTTTGGTATTGCGGGTAGCGCTGTCGTGAGTCCGTTAGGACTTCGCTGATGTAGTATACAGGGCGCTGTATGGGGCGCTCCTTGCCCTCTTCCGGTCGTTCGACGACCATCACGGCGCTGACGACTCGATTGGAGGCCGCGACGTAGACGAGCATTGGCTCTTTGTCGAGTGGCACGGCGAGTAGTGGTGCCGTGAGTAGCACTTCTTTGAGTGCTTTGAGTGCGTCGTCGGCCTCCGCGTCCCATTGGAACATTGGGTTCTTGCGCATCAGGCGGTTGAGGGGCATTACCTTCTCGCCTAGTCGGGGGATGAAGCGACTAAGAGCCGCGACTCGCCCTGCCAACTTTTGGACGTCGCGCAGGCACTCGGGTTTCCCGAGTCACGTGATGGTGTCGATCTTGGTGGGGTTGGCTTCAATGCCTCGCTTGGAGACTACGCATCCCAGAAGCTGTCCGGTGGGTATGCCGAAGGTGCATTTTCTAGGGTTCAGCTTGATGTTGTACCTCCGCAGGTTTGCGAAGGTTTTAGCTAGATCGGCGAGCAGATCGTCCTGGCGGGTGGATTTTACCACCAAATCGTCGATGTAGACGTGAATGTTGCGGCCAATTTGGCTCGCTAGACACTCCTGCATGCACCTCTGGTATGTGGCACCTGCGTTCTTAAGGCCGAACATCATGGCTGTGTAGCAGAATGCGCCGAATGGCGTGATGAACACCGTCTTCTCCTCGTCTGCGACCGCCGTCTTGATCTGGTTATAACCAGAGTAGGCGTCGAGAAAACACAGCGACTCCGATCCCGCGGTCGAGTCGATGATCTGATCGATGCGCGGTAGGACGAACTCCTCCTTCGGGCAGGCGTTGTTGAGGTTGGTGTAGTCGATACACATTCTCCAGGTGTTGTTCTTTTTGAGAACCAGGACTTGGTTTGCCAGCCACTTGGAGTATTTGATTGGCCGGATGAAGCATGCAACTAACAGGCGCTGGACTTCCTCGACGATTGCTCGGCGGCACTCTTCATTGAAGGGCCGTAGCGACTGTTTTACTGGTCGCACTTTGGGGTCGGCATTAAGTTTGTGCTCAGCGAGTTCCCTTGGGATGACAGCTCTTCAGGATGGTGGGATCGTCCTTGTTGATGTTGCCCGCGTATTTCGTGAGCTCCTCCGCGTGGTTGGTCTCCGCGGTGATGACGGCGTCGGCAAGCTCGGCGCCTTTTTCCTCGCATTCCACGGCCATGTCGGGGTCGTCATGGACGGTGATGATGCCACTCGGCCTGGGGAGCTTCATCATGTTGTAGGCATAGTGTGGGGTCGCCATGAACTTTGTGAATGCCTGGCATCCCAGGACGTAGTGGTAGGGGCTGCGGAAGTTCACCAGCTCGAAGATGATCCTCTCTGTGCGGTAGTTTGCCGGAGTGCCAAAGGTGACTGGCAGCGTCACTTTCCCGATCGGGTATGCCTTCCGACCGGGGACGATGCTGTGGAAGGTCGTCAGTGTTGGCTCGATGGCTGTTTCTAGGAGCTAAAGCCTTTTGAAAGTGTCGAGGTACATGATATTGATGGAGCTCCTACCGTCCATCAGCGTCTTGGGCAGCCAGTAGTCGACCACCTTTGGCCTGACTACCAGGGCGACTCGCCCTGGGTACTCGATTCTTGGCGCGTGGTCCTGGCGACTCCAGGTGATGCTCTGCTCGGACCAGTTTAGGAAGCGGCGGATGTCGACTTGCGTCACCGCATTGACAGCGATCGCGCGGGTGAGTACCTTCTTCTCGCGCTTGGTGCCGAGCCCGGCGAAGGTATGTAGCGACCCGATGGCAGTTCCGAAGCCATCGCCGTTCCCGTTGTCCCGAGGTGGGTTGTTGTTTGGGTCCTCCCTTGCACGTCTCGCCTTTTCAATCTCTTTGAGAGAGTGGCAATCAGCGGTGGTGTGGGTGGCGGGTTTTCCCTCCCTACTATGGTAGATGCAGGGCTGGTTGAGCAGGGCGGTGGGGTCGAATTTCGGCCTCGTCGCGTTGTTGGCGCGGTAGTTCCCGCTGTCGCGGTAGTTTCCTCCATCGCGGCGATAGTTCTTGGAGTCCCGCTAGCCGTAGCCGGCGTTGGCGACGAAATCGACTCGCCTGTCCGTCCGGCGCTTGCTAGTGATGCGGGTGTTGCTGTAAGACATGTCGCGTAGACGCCCGCTATCGTGGATGCTGGTGCGACGTCTTCCTCCCGACTCGTCGTCGGAGTCTTGGTTGGGGTCCTCCTCCGCGTAGCGCTTGGCGATCTCGAGGAGGTCGGGGATGTTATCGAGCGTCCGGTAGACCCTCTTGATCTTGGCGACCAGGGGCTCGTACCGGCACGCGTTTTTGAAGCAATGTATCGCTCTGTCTGGGTGGATGCCGGAGGCGTTTATCCATAGTTCTTGCCACCTTTGGATCCATCGGTGGGTCGACTCGCGTGGTCCCTGGATGCATCGCTCCAGGTCTTCTATGGTGGTGGCACGGGTGTAGGAGCCCTCGAAGTGCCTGACGAAGGCGTCCCGCATTTCTTCATAGGAATCAATGTTGTTGGGAGGGAGGGTGTTGATCCACTGCTGGGTCGCACCCTCCATCATCAGGGGGAGGTAGCGAGCGGCGAGCAGGTCGTTGTGGCCTGCGATCCACATTGCTATGAGGTATGTGTCCAACCAGACGGCTGGGTCGTATGTTGGGTTGTACTTCTCGATCTCCTTAGGGGCCTTGAAGTTGGTGGGGTATTTTTCCCCGCAAATCATTGGTCCAAAGCATTGCGGCCCGACTCGGCTGAGCGAGCCTCTTGGCTCCGGTTCGCCGCGGTTGGTGAGGGTGTGCCGTAGGTCGTAGGGCTGGCGCGACCGCCATGTCTAGTTGTTGATGATGTTTGTTCGGGCGTCGATGGGTTACCCATTGGCGGCGACCGTGTTGTTTGCCGGTCGCGGCTCGTTGGTCGACAGCGCAGGATTGGCGGCCCGTGGTTGATTTGCCAGGGGCTGGGGTGGTGGGCAAACTAATGTGTTGGCCACGGTGGGGTGGCCGCTTGATGCTGCCCTGCTTGCCGAAGAGCGGGAGTACATTCGCCCCCGTGGGTCGACTCCCGCGGCTTGTTGTTCGACGGCCCTGACGAGTAGGGCCTTGGCGTACTGGATCTGTAACGCGCCATCACCCTGGACATCATGGTTGGCGATCGCGGCGTCAGCCGCGACAACACTGTCCATCGGGGTGGAGTATAGTGATAGCCCGTTGGCATCACGGGCTTGAGGCGAGATGATGATCCGCGGTTGATCCGGTGGGGGGGCGCGGCCCATGGGTGGTGGAGGAGCCCCGGTCACCGGCGCTCCAGGTGGTGGTCTTGCGGGGTTGCTCCCGCCTGGCGGCACGTTCTCGCAGTATTCGCGCTCGGTGGCGCGCGTGGGGTTGCCCTCGTCGTTGAAATTCAGGACGCGGCCCTGAACGTCGAGGTTCAGGCAGGTCCTGATGCGGCGCTGGTGGTAGAGTGATAGCTCCCGCACCGTCTCCCGCTCGAGGCGGTATTTCTCGTGTTCGGCGAGTTCGTTGCGTTGCGCCTCCACCTCCGTGGCCATCGCAGTCGGCGGGATCGGCGTGGAGAACGGATCTGGCAGGGCGGCTGTGCTACCCGCCATGTAGATCGCGTTAAAGCGATTGGATCTGGCGCGAAAATCCTCGAGGGATTCCGAGCCGGAGTCGGAGTCGAAGATCCCTAGGATGGAGGGGTCCTCGAAATCCTCGGGGTTGGAGACTCGCGTGATGGAGTCCTTCCGTGACGCGGCGGTGATAGATCCGCCGGCCGTTGCAGGGGTCGCGGATTCTGCGTCATCGTTCAGGGCGTCGTGGTTGGTGGCGACGTCAGTCTCGACCGCGTCGCTGGCGGCCGAGTCGTACTTGCTGACGAGGCTCCTGATGGAACGGACCTGCTCCTCCGAAAGCAGGTCGCGGTGTGGCGGCGATCCGCCAACGATCACCGTCGCGGCTGGGTCGATCTCGCCGGTGAAGCCGACGAAGAGGTTGATGGAGCCGACCGGCATCACCGCGGCGTGGGTGACCGGGCATGACGCCGGGATGTAAGTACTGGGCAGGATCTGTAAGATCCCGCCGATGGCAATCAAGCGACCGGCGGCGATCGGTCGATAGATTGGCGAGTAGGGTCTCGCCGCAGAACTCAGGCCAGTCTCGCTATGCCCCACGGTGGGCGCCACTGTCGTAGAAATGGCCACGGCAGTCGCTGCCATGGGCAGCGATTGAGTGTTTTGTGAGGAAGAGTTGGCGGCCATCTGCGGTGCGAGATGGGGGCGGATGCACATGGGTTTACCCAGGTTCGGCCCCCGGAGGGTAAAGACCTACTCCTGCTAGACTAGATTATGAGAGAGCGGGTTACAGGGGTGGCGAGCTCGGCGGCTAGGCAGCGAGTCGCTTGAGGGGGTGTATGATGGAACGTAAGTCTCCAGGATACCCTAGGGAGGTTTATATATGAGGCACCTCGCTAGGGTTTACAAGCTGTCCCCGAACAAGATAAGGATCCGGGGACTTTTGACCTAAACCGACTGGGCTTCTGCTACGCTTCTGGGCTTCTAGTTGCCAGTCGATGGGCCTTTCCTTACTTCATAGTCCAGTCGCTATCCGACTGGGCTTCTGCTACGCTTCTTTGGCATATCCCCATCACCAGGAGATCGTCGTTATGGACGAACTCTGCCTTGTTCCAATTATTGACAAACTCAATCAAGGCAGGAGGATAGCGCTCTCCGCTAAGCATATGAGGCGCAATCAGACCCTTGGCGTGGGCTTCCCTCCTCTCAATTTGGGCAGCAACGGGGCTGGTGTGCAATAAGTTGCGTATCAGCTGACCCGGACGGAGCATCTTTATTTGGCGGAGTTCTCTTCGGAAGCATGGACATGAGCGTGTGCTATCTAGACTCAATGGATGCCGCCCTGGCAGCGTCAGAAGCTTTCTTGGCCTTGGGCTGCTGCTGAGAGGTTGAAGTTTGAGCTGCGGGTTTGGTCTTGGGAGCAGCCCTAGTGCTAACTGGGCCTTCTCGCCGAGTCTTGGAAGACTCGGACGAGGCGGATGGAGTTGTTGCTGTCAGTGCTGGCGCTGGTGCTGGTGCTAGTGCGGGTTTTGGTGGAGGAGCTATGGGTACCTCTGAGGTAGCAGGTTGCGGCTGAGCCGAAGAAGAGCTGGGGGCATCTGCTACCTTGACAGAACCACTTCCCCCTGCTCCAAGGTCGCCCCCTTTAGACGAGGTGGGCTAGAACCCGGAGCAGCCGCTGAACCCTCCTGAATGGGGCTCAGCGGGCATGAATCATCGCCACACGGGGGAGATGGGCTATGCCGGAGGGGCGAAGCAATGCTAGATCCGCTCTGGGGAACCTCCACAGCAGCCCTACCGAATCAAACGACGAATAATAAGTTACAACAGAAGAAAATCACGAAGCAGAAAATGAGATAAGGAAGAAGTGACTTACTCGTCAGAAGTCAATGGCTCTTTGGGTTTCCGAGATCTCCGAGCTGTGGCCTTAGTCGTAGGCTTGGTGGCGGCTTTGTCTGCAGACTTCTTTCGTCTCTTCGTTGGTTTAGAAGGTCCGGAAGAAGAAGCAGAGGCGGCTCCCCTTTTCTTTGACACGGCCGGGACAGGCTCGCCCGTGGCAAGAGGAGGATCTTCATGGATCTGCCCACCCAGGTTAGCTGATGCCGGAAAGGCGTAAGAAAGGGGGACAGTGTCAAATGCTTCCATCACCTCAGCGCCAGAATCATCCTCATCATCAGGCCAATCTCTTAAGGAAGAGAAGTTACCGATGGGTCGCTTGGTCACATCGGGAAATGGCAGGAACATTTCTTGATCCGGCTCCTCCTTGTCCGGGACATCTCGATCATTCGCCCATTTGAGAGAAGGCTCGGTGCCATCCTCGAGGGTTTGCTGAAGAAACAACTAAGAAGGTAAATGCAAGAGGATCAGATAAATAACATATTCCGACATATGATATAAATCGGAGAAATATTGGGTCACGAGATTTACCACAGGAGGAAGCCTATCTCGGCAGAAATGCTCAATCCCCCACTCCCAATCAGCGGAGAAGTTTTTGTCAGTCGTGAAGAGGGCCTTGACCCGGCGGAATATCTCGGTATTTCTCAGTTCAAATGAGGAAGTCCGGTTGGGGTCAAGACGCCAGCTCATATGGCACAGTTTGGGAGTGCGTTTCTAGAGAGGGGAGATCCGGTTGCAGACGAAAGTGATCATCGCGTCCTCGTTACGCAGCCCCGCATCCTTCAGCTCCTGGAACCGTTTGTTGACTTGGTTCGCCAAGACTGTGGGATTCTTGGGAACCCGGTCCCACATATCCGGATTAGGAGGACCCGGAGCGTAGGGGCGCAGCCGGATCAGATCTTCATTCGTGCCATTTCTTACATAAAAGAAAGTTCGGGCCCAGCCCTTGCACGAATCTAGCCTCGTGACCCGGGGAAAGACGGATTGTTTCCGGGGACAAATGGAAGCAGCGCCGAACTGTAAGGTGTTTGTCCTCCGGGTCAAGCTCCTTATTCGGAATCACGTTCCGGCATAGACCGAAGAAACAGATCCAGAGCTACTTGGTGGGCCACAATCCGACGTACCCTCTATGGTGGAGGCAAAGGAAGAAAGGGAAGTGATGGCGTTTGCCGGAAGGTGGTGCGGTTGAAGTTCGTAGATGTCAAGGAAATGATGGAAGAAATCGCTGACGGGGAGGCCAAACCCACGCTGGAAGTGGGAGAGAAACACCACAAACTCGTCGGGATTGGGTGAGGGTGCGAGCTCCTCGGTGGCGAGACGGGCAACCACGCCCTCTCGGATGCGCCGGGTGCGGTACAACCAATCTAGATCGTCCTGGCACACCCAGGAGCCTGCCCAGGCGCCGTGTTCGGCGTTCTCCGCCCCCTCCTCCATCTCCGCCTCCGCGACAGTGAGCTCCTCTTTAGTCATGTCCAAATCGATGCCCTCCCTAGCCCTATCGGAGGTGGGCGGCAGAGCCTTGGACTGGCGCGGACCCGTGGCGGTGGAGCTGCGAGGGAGCGGCAGCAAGGGAGGTGCAAGGAATGGTGCGGCGGCAGCATGGCTAGGCAGGTGCGGCGGCGGCCCTGTCGCTAGGAGGAAGAAGAAGAGGCAGAGGGGCGCGAGAATGGGGGGAAATACCAAGGGTCGGGACCCTCCCCTATTTAACCACGCCCCGGCTGGGGTAGTGGGATCGTGCGGTGCGAAAAGGCCACACGGTGTGGCCGTGTATTTGCCGGGTCAGCCAATCAAATGCGAGCCATAGGAAAGACCACATGGCACAGGAGATCCCACGACGCGACGTGGTGATACAGTTAACAAGGAGATAGACATGATGTGACGTGTGCAACAGTAACACTTGACATTAACTACGGCAAGTAACTGGCGCAAGCCCTTAAAATGAGGCGAAGTAATGATTACCCTCCACGTGGGACGTGGGGAAGCGTACGAGAGAAGGAAGGATAACCCGGATAACCAAAGGGTGACCTGGCCGGCGGGTGAAAACTCAGAATGTGCCAAGGGAAAGTTAGCCCGTGGAATCCAGACTATGAGATAGCTCGAAAAAAGGAGCAAAAGGTTCGGAAACTTGAACCTACCGTGGCCTTAGCAGCTGGAGCTGCTAAGACCGCACCAGCTTTGGGGACTAATGTTGGGGGATACCCCCGGGTAGGGTCACGCCGGGGTATAAAGGCCGAGTTAGCCGAGGTACGGCGAGGTCAAAGCAAGTGCTGGTCGAGTCACCTCAAGGCAGGCCAAATCACGGAGTAACCCGGACCGGAGGATGTCCGCCTAACTGAGTCCCGATCGACGTATGTCTTATGCCGGTAAGATTTATGTAACTTGTATGCAGGTACCAGTGTGACCGGATTAACCAGGCACGATCTGGGTTATATCAGGCTTGCAAGAGAAGGAAGGTATCTCGATGGTCAAAAGGAGGGCACTGTACGCTAGAGCGTGAGCGAAGCGGACATAGGCTAGGACCACCGAGGCGTGGCCGACAAGGGTGACGTGCCCTATGTCGGATGACGCTGGCGCCGCAGAGGCTCACACAGCCTCTGCATGGCTTACGATGGGGAAAAGTGACCCGATCGGTTTGCTATTTTGGGAAGAGGCATATTCCCTGGAATATGCCTCCACGTATGCCCTAATATGAGATCTAGCCACCCCTATATAAGGAGGGCTAGGGCATCTGTAGAGGGGGTTGGGTTTTACTTGGTTGATTTCTAGTTGGTCTCTGAGAGCTAGCTAGTGGTGAGACTAAGAGAGTCCCTTCTTCCTCCTCTCCCCAATACAGCTCAAGGAGCACTTGTAAACCTTGGAAACCGATTGAATACAAAGCATCTGTGTGTGGAATCACCACACTATCTCTCCCTGGATTCCTCTAGTGCAAATTGTGCCCACCTTTAGCCTATCCATGGCATCTGCCGTGACACCACCACGACAATTGGGTTTCACTTCCCTCGAAAATACTGCGATACACCCCCTATACTTGTGGGTCATCAAGACTATTTTCTGGCGCCGTTGCCGGGGAGCATAGCTTTATTTATTAAGTGCACTTGGATTCTCTATTGTTCGCTGCTATCCATCCATCATGAGTAAGTCTCGTGATGGCAAGGTTCCTATTTTACCATCCACTACAAGAAGAGGTACGGTTTTGAACACCTCTATTGCTCTTGATTCACCATCTGTTATGAGTAAGCTCGTTACACCACCACATACACATGCTACACACATTGCTACTACTGCTAAATCTGAAACTTCTGATGCTTATGATGATGCTTCTACTGTGCTTGATAAGAGTGGTTCATTAGGTCCTTTCCTAGATGCTACGATTGCTAGAACTATAGCTGGAAATACTGAAACTCCTAATGAAGACACTACTACTACACCTGTTAGTTCACCTGAGTCTAGTGAAAGTTATGATATTGAAGATGGTTATGTTGAGATGACCGATGAATTTATTAAAGAATGTAAAAACACCCATGATAGGAGTGCTGCTAAGGGTCTCCTTGAGAGGCGTACTATTAGACCCAAATTATCTCCTATTGCTAAGTTTGCTGCTTCTACCATAAACATTATAGATAAAGATTATGATTTCTCTCTCGATCTATCTTACATAGCTATTGTTGAGAAAGAACCTTTTTGTGGGACTAAGAATGAAAGTGCGGTAGCACATATGAATGAACTTTCTACCATGAGTGGCTTGTTTTCTGATGATATTAAGATGCGTACTTACTTTGTTGCTAAGATTTTCCCCTTTTCACTAAAAGGAGGAGCTAAAACTTGGTTTAGTAATTTACCTCCTGGATCTATTGATAACCCTGATTGCTTGATTAGTGCCTTCCTGCAGAAATATTTTCCTCCTAGTGCTAGACATGCTATTTTGCAGGAACTTTTTGATTTTAAACAGGGAGAAAAGGAGATATTGCCCGAATCTTGGGCAAGGTTTTGTGCTTTGATTCATTCACTAGCTGGAAGTCCATTACCTAAGAATGAGCTTCTTGATATATTTTATAATGGACTAACCAAAGAATCTAGGACATACCTAGATAGTTGTGCTGATTGTGTTTTCAGGAATAGGACTCCTAAGGAAGCTGAGGAATTAATGGCTAAAATAAGTAAGAACTATGAAGATTGGAATCCTCCTGAACAAGCTATACCTGAAGTAATTGTACCTGAACCTACTATACCAGTGCCTATTCCAATATCAAAGAAAAGGGGAGTTATTGAATTAAATGATGAAGTGATGAAGGAAGCTAAGAAATGTCTTAAGGAGAAGGGAATTAAAGCTGTAGATGTCAAGAATTTACCTCCTATAGAAGAATTATGTAAGCCTATTCCCTACTCATCCACTATCGAGGTACACTCTCTCCAACACTTTGATGAAGGTGATATCCCTTACTCTAAACCTCCCGATCAATGCTTAGAAGAATTTGATATCTTTATTGTTAAGCAAGATAATTTTAATCAAAGGGTGCAAAATCATCTAATGGAAAACACTAGACCTATTGTTGAGTTAAAAGATATTGTGGAAAGAACCTCTAATGATGTTAAAATGATTGTCAAACACTTTCAAATGGTTCAAACTCAAATAGATCAACTCATTAAAGTGCAAAAAGACTTGCTAGTTAATGATGCTAAAGAAAAACATGCTTATGAAATTAGAACTAGAAGTGGTGCTGCTACCCAGGATCCTCTATATCTTGAGGGGCATCCCAAAAGAATTGAGCAGGATTCTCAACAAGCTGAAAATAGTGGTACTACTCATAAGAAAAGGAAAAAGAAACATAAAACTATTGTAGAACCCTCTGAACCTGCTAAAGATCCTAATAGTATATTTATCTCTGATGTTGAAACTAAAAGTGGTAATGAAGAAAATGATGTTCCTAATGAAGAAAAAGTTGAAGAAGAACCTGAAAAGCATACTAAGAATACTAAATACACTAAAGAAGATTTTATTGCTAAGAAACATGGTAGTGAAAGAGAGCCTTGGGTCCAAAAACCTATGCCTTTCCCTGATAAGAAACACAAGTCAAAGGAAGATGAACACTATAATAAGTTTTGTTAGTGGATGAAACCTTTATTCCTGCAAATTCCTTTGACTGATGCTATTAAATTGCCTCCTTACTCAAAGTATATGAAGGACATTGTCTCGAATAAAAGGAAGATCCCTAATGACGAAATCTCTACTTTTCTTGCTAATTATTCCTTTAATGGTAAGGTTCCAAAGAAACTAGGAGACCCAAGGATTCGAACTATCCCTTGCTCTATTAAGAACAATTATGTTAGAACTTCCTTATGTGATTTGGGAGCTGGTGTTAGTGTTATGCATTTCTCTCTCTATAAGAGGCTTCAACTTGAAAAATTAATACCAACTGATATATCTTTGCAAATGGTTGATAAATCTACCACTATTCATGTTGGTATATGTGAGGATGTACCTGTTCAAGTGGCTCATAATTGCTTGATATTAACTGATTTTGTTGTGCTTGAAATGCCTGAAGATGATAATATGTCTATTATTCTTGGGAGACCTTTTCTTAATACTGCAGGAGTTGTTATTAATTGTAATCAAGGAAAGGTGACTTTCAATGTTAATGACAAGGAACATACTGTCTATTTCCCCAAGAAGATTGAAAGGACATATGGTTTGAATTCAATTGAACATGTTGAGGGCATTCAAGTTGGAGAAATATATTGTCCCATACCAAGAGAAAAATTTGAAACTATTATGATTGGGACCATTGCTATCAAGGTTGAGGTAACATAATCATTAGTGGAATACAAATTTTTGTCTCATATGGAATTGTTTTGGTAACAAGACCTGATCAACCTTGTTAACAAAAGGATTCCATTGAACAAAACAATATTTTCACCGTGATTATCCCCATTTACTTTTATTCTATCCATTTTAGTTTTTGCTTTCGTTTAGTCTCGTTTTTGTTGTTAGTTGCTTGCATGTTAGAGTGCCTTAGAACTCCTGTAGTTCTAGTCTTGTTTTGTCTTTGCATGATTCCAAAAAAAAATCTGTCTGTCACAAAATCATTCTTCTATACCTGAAAAATGCCCAAAAATAAAGTGTCTCAAAAAATTCTAGAAAATTCATATTAAATTTTTACGTGAAAGAAGGGGCAGAGGAGTGCCTGGGAGGTACCAGGGGGACCCACCAGGCAGGCACACCACCTGGTGGCGTGGCTTGCCCTGGGTGGTGCCATGCCATGGTGTGGGCCACCCCTGGCCCTCCACTAACTCTCTCACCCGCCAGTTTCTTCTCTCTCCCGAGTAAGCTCCAGTTCATTGCTCAAAATCGCATTCTTGCTGTGCTTGCTCTCGATTTTTTCGATCTCCTTGCTCAGCCCATCTTTGTTGCTGAAATTTGGAGCACTTGTTCCCTGGTATGTGACTCCTCCCCTTGTCCAAGTAGATTTGTGTTTAGTGGATTATATCTTGAGTATTTTGCTACTGTAGGTGACAGGTTATGAGAGCTTGTAAGCTTGTTTGATGCTTAGAGATATAGTTTTGATGCATGTTTAGGCCTCTTATAAGTCCCTATGAGTAGAATCCTTCATTTTATTCACTTTGCAACCACTTATTTAATAGGTGTTTAAATTTCAGAATACCAAGCATGAACAACCATACTTTTGGAGAGATATTTGAGAGGGATGCACCTAGAAGGTCGAGGCCCTCAAGATCAGCCTCTCAGTTTAGGCCATCATACAACGAAGATCTCATTGCAACTCGTATTGGTAATGAAAGGGATGATGAGGATGCTCACTCATCTACTTTTCCTTGTTTTACTTTCTTACAAGCTGCAGGGATTCTTGATGATTTCTCTATTGATTGAGACGGTTGGTTCGACCTCATATATGCAAGATGAGAGTGAGCAATACGCTGTGCTCACCAAAACCTTTGTTGAGAGCTTCATGTTTACTAACACGTCCTATCAGTCAACTGTCTTGACCAATTCGAAAGATCATTTGGTGTGGTTGAAATAACAGAATTGGCTTTCAAAATTTATAATATGCCCTTTACCATGCCATTGGAAAGATTTTGTAGTATTGTAGGTGTAAGCATGACAGGGACCATGAATAAAATTCAAGGCCGGCCCGCTGATTTGCTAGAGCTTTACCGAGGGGTGACCAATGATGATGACCGCGTGGCGCAACGCGGAAAGATAAGAAACATCCAACTCCCTGCTCTCAGATACTTTGCATATTATCTTACTACTAGCATACTTGGTACGGAGAACACAAGTAATATCTCCAACTATCATTTAGCTTTCCTTGCTGCTGCGCTTAACAATGATACTCGGTACAACCTTGGCTCGCTTATTGCTCGCTGCCTAGCTGTTAGGGGGCCTATCTATGGGGGCATCATTGCCTCGCGTATGGTCAATGCATTAGGTCTTTTAGTGGGCCCCAATGATACTATACTGGCACCACAAAGAATTGACCTTGTTGCTATGAAAACTCATCACTTTGTCACTGTTGCTTCTGATTTAGACAGTCTAGTATATAGGATGTTGTTTACTGATGGGGATGAGAGGGAGATCCCTTTGCCGCGGTCTTCTTTGTTTAGTGTTCACAGGAGACCGTGGTCGCGCTCCAAGGAGGAGGTGGACGAGAAGCTTCGCTTACTGGGCTTCCACGAGCAGCACCAGGAGGATGTACCCTCCTACTATCACTCTGCACACTACAGAGGGATGTACTCGAGCTCGCACCAGGACGAGGGTACCTCCTCGTCATACTACGGTGACACGTCATCCTGGCCGGCTTGGGATTGATACCCACTTAGGCCAAAAGCCTAAGCTTGGGGGGAGGTACGCCGATACCGCACTCATCTCCTTATCATGTTGCGTAGGTACTTTGTATATTCATGTTTTGTTTTCTTTTTAGTTTTCGTTCTTTCTTTGCTTTTGCTTTCTAAAACACAAAAAGACCAAAAATATTTCTGTTGTTTCTATTTGGTTTGCTTCTTCTTTTTGCCTTCGTTTGTTTTTCCCTTTTTGCTTTGTTTGAACTATTCGAAAAACCCAAAAAGATTTTGCTTTGCTTGCTTTTCCTTTTTGGTTCTTGCTTTAAAAAATCAAAAACACCAAAAATATTTGTTGTTCTTCTTTGGCTTTGTGAGTTTGTTGCAGGGTTCAGCAGTCCTTAGTGGATTTGGTTTCATATTATTATTCAAGCCACACAAGTGAAGAGCAAAAATGAGGATTAATGACAACTTGAGGTGTGAGGCTGGTAACGAACTCTATTTGTTTTCATTTTTGTACATATACTCATCATTGTGGGCATGCTTAGCCTGTTCGTGTAGGGTGTATGTTACTTATGGATGCTTAGTAGTTCTTGCTTTCTTATGATTAGTCCCAGCTTGCTAATAGTTTGTAGCATGTCATATGAATGTTTGCTTGCATTACTCTATTCATAACTTGGTATGACACCGTGGTATCCTCCTCTGAATGTTTCATTTGAATTGACTTGGCACATGCTCACGCATGCACATGACTGTAATAATCAGTTAAGCCTCGATGAATTATTTTGCCTTGAGGATCTTGAATCACTTTCATGCCATGATTAGTCATGTTTTGTTGCAAGCATGATTATGATAGCTATTGCTCTCTCGTTTGTCGCTCCCTTACTATTACTAGCCTTCATGTTCACTGAGTATGTTTTACTCATGTTTCCAACTCCCCAAAACCAAATATTGCCAAAGTGTCCACCATACCTACCTATTAGCATCATTTGCTACTTCCGTGCATATTCAATATGCCTTGTTTTCTTCCGAATAAAATGTTTGCTCGTTATGAGAAAGTTAGTTAGTAAAGCTCTCACAAACTTGATGGCACACTTTATTTTCTTGCATTTAATAAACCTGAATCATTGTGTCCTTCTTTGTTGCGTATATGCTTGCGCTTTATAAGTTGAAGTTAGCAGAACCATGTATCATGGGGAACGTTTTCAACATTTCATTGGTACTTAGTACCTCGTTGATATCATGTTCTTTTGCTTATGGATCCCGGCGGTGTGAAATAAAAGTGAAACTTGTAAGATCATGGAGTTTGTATGTATGTTAGAGAAACGCCTAGGTCGCTAGCCTAAGCCATGCCTAATCATGGTGGAAACTTGCAGCATAACCATAATGAGCATTCTATGAAGCATCCTCAATAAAAATCTATGCACATAGTAAATAAAAAGATCGCTGAGATGCTCATTGTCTGCTTGCCTTGTCATTTTGATTATGGGATAGCTCCCGTGTCATGTGTAAGGGGTACCCCGTTGGCGCTTCTCTATGATACGTATATACTTACAATGACAAGAGCTTACTTGTGACTGAAGTTGAGTAGCATGAGGATCGGTCTTCGTAAGTAAGGGGCATGAGACTTTGATTTATAACTTGTCAAGCATATCCTCTTAGTTGTGCCACTTTAACCTTAACCATTTAAAGATGCTTATGATAGGGGCAATGAGAGCTCAAAGCTAACAAGTACCATACTTTCAGCATTTGGAAGCCTTTCAAATTATTCAAAACCTTTTGTTTTACTTTTTGAGTCTTCACATATTCTTTGAGCACCTTCTTGAGAGCATAGTTGTCATTCTTTGTGCTTGTCTCATTATTTGATTATTTGTGTTATGACTTTGATGCTTGTATCTTTGACATCTTTACTTCTAGTCTTCACTTGGACTTTAGGGGTGCCTTGGCATTTATAATCAAAGGCAAGCGAGATACCACTCTATCATACCTTGTTATGAGCATTGTAATGTTGCTTATGTTTATGCTTCATGCTACTTATTAGTTTTGAGTTGGAATCTCTTCATAGCTTGCAAGTCCTATTAAGTAAACTTAGTTGCATACTCCTTATTATGAATTGTCTAAGTAGTTGATCACATGCTGAGAATATATACATCATATGAAGCAAATGTGTTCGTGAAAGTTCTTTTATCGCACTCAGTTTTCAACTGAATTGCTTGAGGACAAGCAATAAGCTAAGCTTGGGCGGAGTTGATACGTCCAAAACGTATCTACTTTCCCAAACACTTTTGCTATTGTTTCTCCTCAGAACTTGTGTGATTTGGATGCAACTAACATGGACTGACGCTGTTTTCAGCAGAATTGCCCTGGTGTCTACTTTTTGTGCAGAAAATCAACTATCAGGAGAAATCCCGGAAAATATGCCGAAAATCCTATTTCACCAGAACACTCCAGGAGCCAGAATACGAGACGGAGGGGGGCTGGGCCCAGGCCACACCACCTGGCCGCACGGGTAAGCCCAGGCCACGCCAGGGGGTGGCCTGGCCGCCCCAGACTGCCCCTCGGTCTCCCTCTTCGCCTATAAGTTGCCTTCTGACCTAAAACCTCCGGGGGTTCGACGTTTTTCCAGAAGGTGTTCTGCTCCGCCGCCACCACCAGATTCCACGAAACAGCACCAGAAACTCCGTTCTGGCACCCTGCCGGAACGGGGAATTGGAGGAGATCATCGCCATCATCATCACCATTGCTTCTCCATCGACCATCCATGTTTCCCCCATCTATGAGTGAGTAATCCCCCGCTATAGGCTATGGGGATGGTAGGGATTGGATGAGATTGTTAGGGCATGGTGCCTAGTATCTTCTATTAGTGCTTTATGACTTTGTTGCAACTTGTTATGCTTAATGCTTGTCACTAGGGCCCGAGTGCCATGATTTCAGATCTGAACATGTTATTGATTCATTATGATAGTATTGTTTTTGGTCTTATCTGCAAGTTGTATACACACATTGTTGTCCGGAATCAATGGCCCCGAAGTGACAGAAATCGGGATAACCGGAGGGAATGGCTTTGATGTGAGGATCACATGTGTTCATGGAGTGTTAATGCTTTGCTCCGGTGCTCTATTAAAAGGAGCACCTTAATTGCCAGTAGTTCCCTTGAGGCCCCGCTGCAAACGGGCTGGCAGGACAAAAGATGTTGTGCAAGTTCTCATTGCGAGCACGTATGACTATATATGGAACACATGCCTAGGATTATCTAGTACTTGGATGCTTTATCTTATTTACCTGCAAATGCCCTATGTTCTGATTGCTATGTGAATTGCCTTGTCCATGCAACGCCCGTCCATCCATCCCTATGCCTACCGCACTCGAATCCCACTGTTTACTACTATTGTTACTGCTGTCTTTACTTTACTACTGCTGCTACTTTACTATTCCTATTACAAAACTGTTGCTACTGATAAACTGCTGTGAGCAAGATTTTTCCAGGTGCAGCTGAATTGACAACTCAGTTGTTAAGGCTTATAAATATTATTTGGCTCCCCTTGTGTCGAATCAATAAATTGGGTTTCACTTCCCTCGAAAATACTGCGATACACCCCCTATACTTGTGGGTCATCAAACCTATCTGGTCATGTAAGAATTTTTGCATGCATCATTGGTACGTTACTCCTGCATTACGTAACCCAAAGGGCATAGTGTGATAGCAATAAGCCCCGTACGGGGTGATAAACGCAATCTTTATTTGATCATCCGGATTCAGGGGTATCTGGTGGAAACCGGAATACGCATCAATGAAAGATAGTAGCTCACATCCGGTTGTTGAGTCTATGACTTGATCTATTCTAGGTAGTGGAAATGGATCTTTGGGACTGATACATTACAAATGTATCTATAATTTTTGATGTTACATGCTTGGTTTTATCTACTTTCTTATGTTTTGTCCACACTTTGGGGTACTTTTCATATGATTTCTTGGACTAACCTATTAACAAGAGCCATAGTGCCAGTTGTCTATGTTCTGCTATTTTTGGTTCTAGGAAAGATAGAAAATGAATATTCTCGGAATTGGATGGGACAAAAGCCAAAGTCGTTACTTTACCGGGGGACACTTGGAGCCAGAATACGAGACAGAGAAGGGCCAGAGGGCGGCCACACCACCTGGCCGCGCGGCCAGGCTTGGCCCGCGCTAGGGGGTGGTGTGGCCAGCCCAGGCACCCCCTCGGCCTCTCCTTCCGCCTATATATTGCCTCTGATACGAAACCCTAAGTACCTGATCAAAAAATCCACGAAAGAGTCTGTAGCCGCCGTCATCTCCATCCCTAGATCGGGAGGGATCTGAAGCTCTTCCCAGCACCCTGCCGGAGAGGGGAATTCACCCTGGAGGCCTTCTTCATCATCATGCAAGCCTCCGGTGTGATGCGTGAGTAGTTCATCTCTGGACTACGGGTCCATGAAGTAGCTAGATGGCTAGTTCTCCTCCTTTGTGCTTTCATGTTTAGATCTTGTGAGCTCCGTTCATGATCAAGATCATCTATTTGTAATTCTGCATGTTGTGTTTGCGGGGATCTGATGGATATTGAGATGCTATTTCAGATTCATTATTGATTCTATCATGTCTTTGTTATTTGTGATCTTGCATGCTTTCTGTTGTTAGTAGCTATCTTGGCCAAGTAGATGCTAGCAACTCCAAGAGTTAGTATTTATGCTCGATAGTGGGTTCATGCCTCTGGTAATCTGGGGAAGTGACAGAAATCTCTAAGGTACTAGATGTGTTGATGATACTAGGGAGAAAACAACAATCATTTGTTCATAGAACAACCGTATTGTTTACATTACACGCAATTCGTAATGCAATTATCCGTTGCTTGCAACTTAATACTGGAGGGGGTTCGGATGATAACCTGAAGGTGGATTATTAGTCATAGATGCAGTTGGATGGCGGTCTATGTATAATGTTGTAATGCCCAATCAAGTCTCAAAGGAGTCAAGATGAGTAGTATATGCTTGTATGCTTTCTCGATGTTTTTCAATTGCCCCGCTGTAATTTGTTCACCCAGCATGTTATCTATCTTAAGGAGAGCCACCTCTAGTGAACTATGGACCCTAGTCCTTTCTTTTACATTCAATCTACAATCAACTGTTTACTCCTTTGTGTTTACTTTCTGCAAACTATTACTTCCTTCCATTCGATATGTTTAATCCTTTGTTTTCAGCAAAACTGGTGAGATTGACAACCTCATCGCAAGTTGGGGACAGAGTTCTGTGGTTGTGTTGTGCAGGTCTCCACGTTGCTGCTGGCACCGGTAGTGCGCCCTGCCAACGTTCAGCTAGCTACACCTTTGGGGTGTTTCCTTGCTCCTACTGGATTGATAACCTTGGTTTCGTACTGAGGGAAAACTTGATGATGTGCTCATCATACCTTCCTCTTGGGGTTCCCCAACGAGCTAGGTATATTTTGGGCCATCAGGGACACGCCTTATTCAGGTTCGTGTAATCAATGCACATGTACCATACCATCCTTCTTCTTTTCCACAAGCACCGGATTAGAGAGCCAATCCGGATAGAGTACTTCCATGATAAACCCCGCTGCTAGGAGCCTAGCTATTTCATCCCCAATGACTTTGCTTCTGTCCTCGGCGAAACGCCGGAGAGGCTGCTTCACTGGCTTAGCCCCGGGCCTTAAGTTTAATGAATGCTCAGCCAACTCCCTCGGTACACCTTGCAGATCCTGAGTAGACCAAGCAAAGATATCTCGATTCTCACAGAGGAAGTTGACGAGCTCGCTTTCCTATTTGCTTTCTTAACCCGGCACCAATGGTTACGGTGCGCTCTGGGAACTGATCATCGATTGGCACTTTCTTTGTATCCTTAGTTGCTTGGAATGATACGCTTCCATGCGGGTTGGTCAGAGCCGACATATGTTGCTGCGTGGATTGAGCCAATGCCACTACTTCTAGTATCTTCCTTTTCTCCTGAGCTATCACGAGCGACTCGGCTAAGTTAGATCCGGCAGAGGCGCACTCGATCGAATGTCGGAAGTCCCCTGATACAGTTATTACACCCCTTGGTCTGGGCAGTTTCATCTTAAGGTAGCTAATGTGAGTACTTGCCATGAACTTGTTCAGTGCGGGCCTTCCGAGTAACGCGTGGTAAGCGCTCCCCAGATTCACTACCTCGAACTCCAAATTCTCAGTCCGGCAATTATCTCTCGTGCCGAATAACACATCAACTCGGACCTTACCAATTGGCTCACAGGAAATACCTGGCACAATGCCATGAAAAGTGGTCCTCGTTGCTTGCAGCATGTTCTCCGTTATTCCCAACTTGTGTGTGGTGTCTTTGTACATGATGTTGATACTACTTCCATTGTCAATCAGTACTTTGGAGAACCTCACATTGAGATTCGGCCTGATAAACGTCGGATCCAGGACCAGTGCGTAAGTCCCTGGACTAGGCATGATCTTAGGTGATCCTTGATGCTCCACGTAATCTCCTGATCAGACCAGGGCATGTATCTCACTACTGTCGGCATTACCGCGTTCACCTCCATATGCCGGCGCTGCAAGGTTTTCCGGTCATTTTCTTCCGTGATAAACACGCAGTAGCTTTGATGATGCTCCCTGTATTCATTTCGTCCCTCATTCTCGTGGTAACCTTGGCCTTGTTGCTGGTTGTTGTCCACTTGATGCACCGCATCCCTCCTTTCCCGATTTTCGTACCTCGGAGGAGGTGGTGGCAACATCAGTTGTTGTCCATTTCCTCTAGTTAGTAATGGCTGCCATGGTGCCTCATTTCTAGGCGCTTCATTCCGAGGTGCCTGAGCATTCTCCGAGCTGCCTTGCTCTAACTTTCTCATCCACTCACACTGCCGGGTTGTGTGGTTCGCCGGACTATTCGGACTTGACGTATGGAACTTGCAAGGTTGATCCAGCATAGATTCGAACGTATACCTCAGTCTATCTTTCCGCTCCTGCCATTGCTTTTTCTGCTCCGGGGTCCAAGGCTTTTTTCCTTCGTTTTTATGTTGCCAATTCTGTCCTCCAATTTTCTGGCGCTGGCTGGCACCGGCATTGGGCTGGTCCCGGTCTACCGCTGCCACCTGCTGCGAGTTGTATCGGTAATCCGGACATTCGTCCCTTCTTTTCCCCCGAAAGTCATTTCTCCTTGACGATTTGGAGCCATCTCGGTTGTAATATTCCTCGTTTGTCTCACTTGACATTAATCGAGGTTGGGTTGGATCTCCCAAGGCATATGAATCCGCGATATGGATCGTTTCAACCAAAGTGGTTGGCATATCCCGCTGCAACCTTTGCCACAACATACTTCCATATCTACATCCTTGGGTGAACCATGCAATGGCTTGTGATTCAATTACTCCCTCGCATGAGTTATGCACATTGCACCACCGAGTCAAGAAATCCCAGTCCGGTTCATTTGGTCTTTGCCGGCATAGCGCCAGGGTTTGTGGCTTGTTGGGCCTCTTGTAGGTGCTCGAGAAATTGCTAACGAACAACTCCTCAAAGTCCAGCCAACTGACACTTCCTGGCGGCAAATTGTTCAGCCAAACTCTTGCTAGTCCTTCCAACATCTGTGGCACATATCTTACTGATGTCTACGCACTTCTATTCTTATAGACAGTTGTTGGGCCTCCAAGTGCAGAGGTTTTTAGAACAGCAGCAAGTTTTCCCTTAAGTGGATTACCCAAGGTTTATCGAACTCAGGGAGGAAGTGGTCAAAGGTATTCCCTCTCAAGCAACCCTTGCAATCAAGATACAAGAAGTCTCTTGTGTCCCCAACACACCCAATACACTTGTCAGGTGTATAGGTGCACTAGTTTGGCGAAGATATGGTGAAATACAAGTGGTATAGATAATTATAAGTGGAAACGGTGATAGAAAATAACTTGATGGCGTGGAAAAGACTAAAGGCAAACTGAAATAAAGATGGAAGCAGGCAAACATGTAATAGATCTAATTGCAAACGGTGTTTCAATGCTAAGAAACAAGGCCTAGGGATCATACTTTCACTAGTGAACACTCTCATATAAATATATTCTCTTTCTGATACTACTCTTAACTACTCTCCGGTTGAACACTCTAATCGATGGTAGGGCTATAACAGCACACCTCAAAGTAAGCCTTTCCCATCTAGACAACCCCACACTGTCACCTTGAGCACTAGATGAGTCCAACAAACACCACAATTTCATAAATACATCCAACTCCAAATATAACTCATAACAAGTATTTGTAATCTCTAGCCTAAGTGCCACCATGGTGTGCACGCTGTCACTTTCACACACATGGGGAGAGCAGAGATTCATTAAAGCACCTGAGTAGCAAGATAGATCTATAGATTACAAGCTCATGATCTCAATAAGATCATGCATAGATAGAGAGATGAACACATAGCTACCGGTAGAACCCTTAGCCTCGAGAGAGAACTACTCCCTCCTCATCATGGGAATCAGCAACGGTGATGGAGATGGTGGTGGAGATCGATGGAGATGGCTCCGGGGGCACTTCCCCGTCCCGGCAGGGTGCCGGAACAGAGGTTTTCTGTCCCCGAATCTCCCCTTCGGTGGCGGCGGCGCTGCAGAACTTTTCGTGGAATTCTGATTGACGATCTAGGGTTTTGGCTTCGGGAGGCTTCTTATAGGCCAGAGGGCAAGGTCGGTGGGCGGCCAGGGGGCCCACACCATGCCCTGGCGCGGCCTAGGTGGACCCACGCCTAGGGGTGGTGTGGCCACCCTATGGCCCCTCTCTAACTCTCCTTCTGGCTCCGTGAGTCTTCCGGGAAAATAGTAACTTTGGCTTTTGTCCGGTCCAATTCTGAGAATATTGATTTTCTGACTTTCCTAGAATCAAAAACAGCAGAAAACAGGCAACTAGCACTGTGGCATCTTGTTAATAGGTTATTCCAAGAAATCATATGAAAAGTACTCCAAAGTTGGAACAAAACACAAGAAAGTAGATAAAACCAAGCATGGAACATCAAAAATTATAGATACATTTGCAATGTATCAACATCCCCAAGCTTAACTCCTGCTCGTCCTCGAGTAGGTAAGTGATAAAAAGAAAGAATAATTTTTGAGGTGACATGCACCATCATAAACTTGAGCAAAGTATTTGTAAAGCATTGAAATCTAGGATCAAAGTACTTCAACATAGCATGAAGGATGAAGTTCTAGAAATAAGACAAAGAAACTATGATGCAACATGAAAAGGCACAAAGAAAAGTTTCATGAATAACAATGCTTTGCAAGACGTTTGTTTGTTTCACATAAAGAAAACATAGCACAATAGTATTCAGCTTGTCCCTCAATAGAGTAGCAAATATAAATGCATAGGACACCTTCAAAGTTCATAAGGGTGACTAGATACAATAGTTTAAAACAAACAATATCAAAGTATGCATCAATCAACTAGTCTTGGGACAATGCACATAGAACTAAGAATGGCCACTATGCTCTCAAAGAAGTGCATAAAGATAGAAGGTGGAGACTCAATATAATGGTGGAAGAAAGGCCTTTGTAAAAGGAAGTAGGGATTCAAGTCTCATAAAGAGCTTCCAAAAATTATGGTACTTATAGCTTTCAGCTCTCATTGCCCCTATCTTAAGCATCTTGAAGTGATTAAGGTAAAAGTGAACAAACTATGGTGTACATGCTTGACGAAGTATAAGTTAGGAATCTCATGTCCCTTGTATACGAGGGCCGCTCCTCATGCTACTCAAGTTTAGTCACCGATAAGTTCTTGTCATTGTAAGTATATGTGTATCATAGAGAACCGCCAATGGGATACCCCTTGCCCGATGATACGGAAGAATCCCCATATCAAAATGACAAGGCAAGAAGACAACAAGCATCTCAGCAATCTTCTTATTTACCATGGGAATATGGTGCTTTTTTCTCTCTTTCCTCTTTTCATAGCATCTCTTTTTTTTCTCTTTTCTGTTTTTTTCTCAATATGGGACTCTTTTTTATAAGAAGAATGCTTCATAGACAGCTCATTATGGTTACACTGCAGGTTTCCACCATGTCAGCATGGATTAGACCAGCGGCCCAGGCGTTTCTCTAACACATATACATAACTCCATGGACTTACAAACTCCCCTTTCATTTCACACCGACGACATCCATATACAAAAGAGCATGATATCAACTAGGTACAAGTGCCAAGTGCAATGTTGAAAGCGTTCCCCATGAAAGCATGGTTCTGCTAATTCCCAACAAATAAGTGCAAGCATATACAACATAGAAGACACAATGGTTCAAGTTTATTAAGGGCAAGTAAAGTAAAGTGTGCCATCAAGTTCGTGAGAGCTTTAATCACTAGTTTTCTCATAACAAGTTTAATTTGGAAGGTAAACAAAAACAAGAATATACTTGGAATAGCATATGCTAGAAGGTAGGTATGGTGGACTCTTTGGAATAACTTGGTTTAGGGAGTTGGATGCATGAGTGGAACTCATACTTGGTTACGGAGGCTAGCAAAAGACTGGGAGCGGCAAACTAAGAGAGCAATAATGGCCATAATCATGCAGAGCGACAAAACATTATTGATCAAAGCATAAAGTGATACTACAAGTTGAAAACTAAAGGATCATAAAGGCTATGGTGACTTGAGATAGTCATAACATGGTGTGAGCATGTGCCAAGTTAACCCAAATAAAGCATCAAAGGAGAATACCACAATACTATGCTTTAATATGCTAAAACAACGCATGATTCATCCAAGGCACATTAAGCAATCTCAATTGTTTATAACAAGTCATGCTACAGCAAAGAATACTAAGCATAAAGCCAAAACAATATCAAGCATGGCATGACAAAGCATAGGCCACTGTCAAAAACAATCTCTCTTTACCACTTAAGCATGAACTTTCCTACTCTTTTCCAATCCAAACCAAAATATTTGAAAACCAATGTATGAAAGAGGGAGTCCAACCAATTTATTCAGCAAACTAAGAAAACCAAGCAGACTAAAAACCAAAACTAAAAAGAAGACGCTCCAAGAACAACACAACTGTGCATGAAACAATAAAAATGAAGCGTTTGGAAGAAACCTGAGATTTTTATTGATGAAGAAGGGGATGCCTTGGGCATCCCCAAGCTTTGACGCTTGTACTTCTTGGATATTTCTTGGGATGACACGCGTGCCATCCCCAAGCTTGCGCTTTAGTCCATCCTTCATCTCATTACTCATTCCTTCCATACACCTAAAATTTTTCCTTCATACAAAACTTCACACAATCTTTATTAGCAACATTAGTGTACTCAAGATAATAAGTCTTTAGATTCAGTTCTAACACCAATTAAACTCCCATTAGAACACTAGCTACTGTAGCACTTCCCTCAAAAATCTCAATTCCCTAAAAGAACTCAAAAAGGAACCAACAAGAAGCAAATGCAGAAAATAGCAAAAATCTGTCAAAACAGACCAGCAGGTAAAGACGAATTTTTTAGAAGACCTTATGTTGCTCAAATCAAAAAGTGTTGAACTAACGAAAGTTAGATAACAACCTGGGTCAGAAGCAAAAAATGCACGCCTCAAAAGGACGTACAGAGATTTTACACGAATTTTTACGGTGAAGCACAGAAATCTGTTTCGGGACAGCAACTTTCCCAATCATTACTTCTCTCTCATTAGAGGTTACTCTTGGCACAAAAAGCAAATAAAAAGGATAAGGAGCGGTTATTACAGAGGTAATAACTTCTAAGACTCATCTAAAACTTTTGGGTTATCTCCCAATAAGTACTTTTCTTTAACGCCTTTAAGTTAGGCATGATAGTTTGAGAAGATGCTCACATAAGAAATATAAATTGAAGTAAAAGAGAGCATCAAGAAGCAAATTCAAAGCACATTTAAGTCTAACCCATTTCCTATGCATAGGAATCTTGTAAAGAAATAAGTCATGAAAGCACAAAGCAACAAGCATAGGACAGCAAAAAAAGTGCAACTTCAAGACTTTCAACATAAAGAGGGGAAACTTAATATTATTGAGATACATAAAACCATGTTTCCCTCTCTCATAATAACTTTTAGTAGCATCATGAATAAAATTAAAAATATAACTATCACATAAAATATTCTTATCATGAGCCAGATGCTTAAAAGAATTAATACTCTCCACATAAACATAGTCATTCTTATTAATTATAGTGGGAGTAAATTCAACAGAATAGCTATCATTATTATTCTCATCACCATAATCATCAAATATATGAGGCACATTTTAATCATAATTAATTTTCTCCTCAATAGTAGGTGGACTGAAAATATCATATTCATCATTGTAATCATCATATATTGGAGGTTTGATATCATCATAAGCAATATAATAGCTATCTTCCAAAGTTGGGGAACTAAAAAGATCATTTTCATACAAACTAGCTTCCCCAAGCTTAGACTTTTCCATAGCATTAGCAATAATGGTGTCCAAAGAATTCATACCAACAACATTGCTATTAGCATGCAAATAAAGTTCCATAGGTTTTTTAATTTTCTGTTCAAACACTTCATGTCCTAACTCAAGATAAATACTATAAAGCTCTCTAATTTTTTTGTTGTTTTCCATTAAGCCTAGCTAGTGAAAACAAGAAACAAAAAGACAAAATTGCAAAATCTAAAGGAAATAACTCCAAGTACTCACACTAGAAAATAGGCGTTTGCCGTGGGAGGTTCTTCTTCTTTAATCCTCCGGTGTGAATACCTTTTACCTTACCTCCTCGGCAATGGCGCCAGAAAATAGCTTTTTATGGCGTGTGGTTGACGTGGGAGTTTCTTCTTCGATCCCTAGCAATGGCGCCAGAAAAGAGCTTGATGTCTACGCACTTCTATTCTTGTAGAAAGTTGTTGGGACTCCAAGTGCAGAGGTTTGTAGAACAACAGCAAGTTTTCCCTTAAGTGGATTACCCAAGGTTTATCGAACTCAGGGAGGAAGTGGTCAAAGGTATTCCCTCTCAAGCAACCCTCCAATCAAGATACAAGAAGTTTCTTGTGTCCCCAACACACCCAATACACTTGTCAAGTGTATATGTTCACTAGTTCGGCGAAGAGATGGTGAAATACAAGTGGTATAGATAATTATAAGTGGTAACGGTGATAGAAAATAACTTGATGGCGTGGAAAAGACTAAAGGCAAACTGAAATAAAGATGGAAGCAAGCAAACATGTAACAGATCTAATTGCAAACGGTGTTTCAATGCTAAGAAACAAGGCCTAGGGATCATACTTTCACTAGTGAACAGTCTCATATAAATATATTCTCTTTATGATACTACTCTTAACTACTCTCCGGTTGAACACTCTAATCGATGGTAGGGCTATAACAGCACACCTCAAAGTAAGCCTTTCCCATCTAGAAAACCCCACACTGTCACCTTGAGCACTAGATGAGTCCAACAAACACCACAATTTCATAAAGACATCCAAATCCAAATATAACTCATAACAAGTATTTGTAATCTCTAGCCTAAGTGCCACCATGGTGTGCACGCTGTCACTTTCACACACATGGGGAGAGCAGAGATTCATTAAAGCACTTGAGTAGCAAGGTAGATCTATAGATTACAAGCTCATGATCTCAATAGGATCATGCATAGATAGAGAGATGAACACATAGCTACCGGTAGAACCCTTAGCCTCGAGAGAGAACTACTCCCTCCTCATCATGGGAATCAGCAACGGTGATGGAGGATGGTGGTGGAGATCGATGGAGATGGCTCCGGGGGCACTTCCCCGTCCCGGCAGGGTGCCGGAAGAGAGACTTTCTGTCCCCCGAATCTCCCCTTCAGTGGTGGCGGCGCTGCGGAACTTTTCGTGGATTTCTGATTGACGATCTAGGGTTTTGGCTTCGGGAGGCTTCTTATAGGCCAGAGGGCAAGGTCGGTGGGCGGCCAGGGGTCCCACACCATGCCCTGGCACGGCCTAGGTGGACCCACGCCTAGGGGTGGTGTGGCCACCCTATGGCCCCTCTCCGACTCTCCTTCTAGCTCCGTGAGTCTTCCGGGAAAATAGTAACTTTGGCTTTTGTCCGGTCCAATTCCAAGAATATTGATTTTGTGACTTTCCTGGAACCAAAAACAGCAGAAAATAGGAAACTGGCACTGTGGCATCTTGTTAATAGGTTAGTCCAAGAAATCATATGAAAAGTACTCCAAAGTTGGAATAAAACACAAGAAAGTAGATAAAACCAAGCATGGAACATCAAAAATTATAGATACATTTGCAATGTATCACTTACTGCCCATCTCAAATTTCCTGTCGCGATCTTAACCGCCATAGCGTAATCAATCAGCCAATCCTCTGGCCTAGTACTACCATCATAGGTTCTAGTTTCTCTGGCCAGCTGAAAGTTCGGCACTGGTGGCTCTTTCATGATCCGGGGCCCAAAGCATGCTGGACCCGGTGGACCCTATAACTCAATTAGCTCCGACCTATAAACTCTATCCAGTTTCAGCCTCGCGTCATTCGGCTGCAAATTCTTGCTTCCTAGCCTTGACCCAATTATGTGGTGATCTGGTCTGGGATATCCGTCGTTGACCATAGCCGAATAGCCATCATTGTACCTTCCCTGATCCAGATAAGCATTCTATTGTTGCGCTGCTTGTTCCGCACTTCCCTCTCGCTGAGGCGCGCGCTGCTGGTGTTGCCGAGGTACATTTTGCCCTGTCCCCGCCGGATCACGCTATCCGGCATTGCCATTGACTGCATTCTGCTGACCGGCATTGCCTTGGTCGCGGTTACCTCGGCCAGCTATACCTCGGCTGGTACTGTTGCGGTCCTCATCAACTTGCACTGCCTTGCCTTTTCCGGCTCTCACCGGATCGTAGGGGACCATCTGTTTGTCTCTTATCCTGGAGTTTACCACTTCATCTCTCCTGGGATTGTGACCCGGAGACGATGCGGCTCCACCGGATCTCGCCGGATTATTTCTAGCCGAATGAACCACATGTGTAGCTCCTGGTGGCGCCGGGTTAATTTTGTTCATTTCTTCATTTTGCTGGCAAGCGACCCTCAACAAATGGTTTACCCTCTCTTGCTGCCTCTATCGGGCCTCTCCGGTTAAACCTTCTAACTCGGACGCGGCCGTATTTGCTGCCCTTAGGTTCTTTGCCAGGGTATTGTACCTTTCCAGCCCTCCTGTGACTATCGTGGCTGTCTGACCCGGCCTAGGCTCATATTCCTTGTCGATTTCAGTAATCAAGTTCCTACCTTAAATTTTCACTCCGTCTATGCGATTTGCCTTTGCATATTCTCTCAGAGTAATATTCAAGGACTGCTGCAACTCTGCTACTTTCTTTGCCCCAGCTAGCATCTTCTGCCTAGTTTCTTCTAACTCAGCTTGCGCCTGAGCTGGATCTACTACAGGTGCTATTGGCGTTGCTAGGCTATCTATTGCTTGCTGGAGCACATTCTGTAGCCTCTCTAGTGGTGGAAACCTTGATCTTGTCTGCTTTGGCGTTGCCTCCGGCTCTGGTGTCGGGCCCTTGCTGGCTTCCGCGCCTTGCGCGGTCATCAGGACCTCAACGCTGCTGGTGGGGCGAGTGATACGCACACCACGAGCTGCGCTGAGAGGTGGTTCACCTCCCTCGACGATGTGCCGCTGATGAACACGGGACTCGTCCACACCGATGTAGATCTTGTGTGTGCCAAGCTTGATGAAGACGCCGTTGCGCGTTGGGGGGTTGTCTGCCGAAGCTTCCTGCATTGTTGCTGACGTAGTCCAGTGCTCCAAAGCGCTGAACCAGGCCGGAGACGACGCGCTCGCCGGTGCTGGAGAAGCTTCCCGTCTGAATTTTCACCCCTGCTAGCACTGCTAGCCCCACGGTGGGCGCCAACTGTCGTGGTGGCGGCACGGCAGATGCCATGGATAGGCTAAAGATGGGGCCAATGAATGCTATGGGAATCTAGGGAGGGAGAACGTGGTGATTCCACGCACAGATGTTCTTGTATTCTCCCTATCAATGGTGTTTACAAGTGCTCTTCAAGCCTCTGGCAAGAAGGAGACTATGTCTCTTACTCCTTACTAGCAAGCTCAAGAGTTCTATCTATGATAGAGGAAGAATCATCGACCCCCCACTATGGAGGCCCCGGTGCTCCTTATATAGGGGAGCCCGGGTTACAACGTTAGGGCACACATGGCAGCATATTCAGAGAATATGCTCCTCGTGTAAAGCTAGACGCTTCTTTATTCTCTTTAACGGCTCGTCCGGACTTTGGACGTAACCAGTGGCGTAATCCTTGCCTTTTAGCGTCACCAGACACGGGCTACGTCAACCGACATTGCCCGCGTCACCTTGGTCGCTCATGACTCACTGGTCCTCCTCTCTGCTTTGCTCCGCTCATGCTGCAGCTAGTAAAGCCACCTTTTGACCAGCGGGAGATTCCTTCCGTCTCTTGAAAGCCATATGATAGTCCGGCTGGCCTGTGGCTGACCCGGTTATGAGGGTACCTGCATAATAGACAGACAAATATGGCCAGCATATATTTTATGCCGGCCAAGTCAATGCTGGAGAGATGCTCCGCAGACCGGGTTACTCCGTAGTTCGGCCTGCCTTGAGGTGACCCAGCCAGCATTTTCTTTGATCGTGCCGATACCCGGCGTTACCCTACCCGGGGTATCCCCCAACACATGCACGCAATCCTTCCAATAAGGGCACATTTGAGAAAATGATCTGGCGGATTAAGTCTTGAGAGCAGGCACGCACACCCTACCTCTAAGAGCATATTCGAGAAACTGAGCTGGTAGATCAAGTCTTGAGATTGAGATTGACGACATCACGAGAGATGCTGCTTCTCTATGGACGGATCGACGTCTCGAATCGAGAATATTCTATTTTTAGAAGACACACATAGTTAAACCTGTTATTTGAACTATGGTGGGTTGAGGGTACAACCGTTTCGTTATATCGTTCCCAACTTCTTGTACACGTAGTTTTGCACGATGATCCACAATAGTTGCATACCAGGCATGTCACGGCATTCTTCAGGCCATGCCAAGTATGGAGCGGCTCCGTTGACCAGGCGCGTGGGCTGCGAAGTCCATGGACCGGTTCCTGGGGCTTGGCACGACGGGTCCATGGTTCGCTAAGTCCATGGACCGGTTCCTGGGACTGGGCACCACCGGCGCGTGGCCTGAGAGCTCCACCGCGCGGATCCTGGGGCTGGGCATCGCCGTCGCTTGCCCCGCCAGCTCCACCGGTCGGTTCCTGGGGCTGGGCCCCACCGGCCCGTGCCCCGCGAGCTCCATCGCGCGGTTCCGCGGGCTGGGCACGGTCACAGCCAAGTCCAGCGGCGGCTTGGGGCTCACCTTGGTGTCCCCCCTCGCCCACTTCTTGGAGCTCTGCCGCCGCATCAGCACCTTGATCAGCTCCCCCACCTGGTTCCGCGGCGCATTGCTGGAGCTCGCTTTGGCCTTCTGAGCCGTCTCCTTCTCGCCGGCGACCTTGACGTGCATCTCTTGCGGTACGTTCGCGTCGACCTGATTGCTCGTGGAGACGGGCACGGACGCCTCGGTGTCCAGCGCCGCCTTCTCGTCGTGGTCGGCTTTCTTGAACCTCGCTGTCGTGGCCAGGGTCTCGACGGCGCCGATAACACCCTCGGCCCTTGCGCACACCTCGAGCAGCAGTGAGGCGGCGCTGAAGAGCGGCAGCACCTCGATGAGCGGTGGCGTCCCGGCGTCCTGCTCGTGCTCTGTCTCTGGCGATTCGTCTTCTCCTTCTTCCAGTACAGCCGCGAGGCACCTCAGCTCGTCCCTCAGCTCCTGGGCGGCGGCGTTCATGTCCGCCACGACGAGGCCGAGGCGGTCGGACCGCGTCATCGAGGTGACGGAGCCCGACGCCTCGCGGAGCACGGCGGCCAGGTGGCGGCTCAGGGCGAGGCAGGTGCCGGCGAGGTGCTTCTTGACGTGCGGCGGCGTCTGGGCCTCGGAGCCGACGCACGCGGCGAGGGCGTCGATGCAGTACGCGCAGCAGCGCATGGCGGTGCCGACCTTCTGGTATTGGCCGTACGGGTGCCGGAAGCCGAACTTGCCGTGGCCGGGCTCCCACTTGGCCAGATTGGCCAGCGAGTCCTCGTTCGCCTTGGCATTCAGCACGAACTTGTACCTGCTTGACTTCTCGGAGAGCGTCCGCCTCGCGGGCTTCTCCCCCGTGGTGGCGGCGCCGTCGACGTCAGAGAAGTAGTCCTCGACGCAGCCCTCGGCGGCGGCGGCGAGCTTGTCCATGTTGCGCGCGACGAGGAGGTGGAGCTCCTGCCCCGCCCAGACCGGGACGACGAAGGTGCAGACGGCGAAGCACATGAAGGCGCCGATGGCGATGGTGGTCAGGCGCTGCTGCGCCATGTACACCACCTCGTCGACGCGGTACCCCGACACGGAGACGAGGCAGTAGGTGAGGATGAAGACGGTGACGCCGTAGTCGAACTTGGCCTTCATCGTCGGGATGAATCGGGAGAAGGTGGCCACCGAAGCTGCACGCACGAACGTCGCAAATGTTAGTTCGATCGATCGATCTAACGGAACGGAGCGCTACGAGTAGAAGAAATGGCACGTACCCATGACAAACATGGAACCGGTGAGGACGTATGGCTGGAGCTCCTTGCCGGACTGGCTGGCGGCCCAGTGTACGCCGAGCGCCAGCGAGCCGCCGGCCACCGTCGCCATGGCTCTGTTCAGGCCTTTGTACAAGCAAGCACCTGAAACAAACCCATACTCATATATGTTAGCTCGACCATAACATGCTAATTATGCTATGCGTGAGGTGCATAATCTAGAGGTAGGTACTGTACTTCTTAGTTACATACCGACGGTGTACTCGAAGACGACGACGACGGTGAGGACGGCCCACATGGCATTCCCGCCGGTGAAGTCATAGAGCGGGTGGACGTAGTAGAAGACGGAACAGAGGGCGAGCGCGAGGGCCACCTTGAGCCCGTGCACCACCCTCCTCGGGTCGTCCGCGCCCACCTTCCACACCATCTTGCCGAACCCGGCCACCCTGTCCCTCGGCGCGGCCATCCACGAGAAGAGCCACCACCACGGCAACGGCGCGCAGCAGCACGCCCGACGCCCCCCGCCGCCCTTGACATTGTCGTGCTCGCCGGCGTCCGGCACGTTCACCCTCCATTCCGCCGCCCCAACGCCGTGCCCGGCGTCCTGCTCGGCGGTAGCCCCAGCTGGTAATGCCATGCTCGTGTGTGTGCTTGGTTGATTGAGTTAGATCGATTTGTTGCCTTGTGTTTGATGGATGCAGTAGCATGGATGGATCGAAGGCTTATATACGCGAGGAATGGAGATTAAAAAATGGGGCGCCTGACGTGGCGCACGTTGATGTCTGTCACGGTCACCACGCCACACTTTGGGAAAGGGTGCTCTGTTTACTATTAAGAAATTCGGATACATCACCTGATGTCCTGGTCACAAAGAAAACATGACGAATGAAGGGGCCAGCGATATATGCTCTTTGTTAATGCTGAAACTTTCAGGAAAGTGCATGCGTTGAAGCCAGCCAGCCAGCAGAGGTCAAATGGTAAAGAACTAGGCAAGTGTGTGTATTCTTTGTTTTACAGCTTTCACTAGGCTTATCAAAGAGATTTAAGATGCTGTAGAAATATTCCTAGTACAAAACAGACAATACATATCGAGTTTATCTCGCAACAAATACCATCAGAACGGTGAAAGGTTGTGTTAAGAAAGCGTGTGCTCTCTCTTTGACATACAGTACATGCTATGATTAGAATTGCCAACCATGTGAAGGATCTGCTGCGGACCCATAAATAGCACTGTAGCATCCTCGCGGAACTGGCCGTGTTTCTCGTGAATCCGTGGTCATAGTCAGAAATGCAGCAATATGCATATTGTTTAGTCATTACTGTTCCTTCTCGGCATTGTTTTGGCTCCCTGTGCAACCCTTTTCACATACGTTCAAACTATAGCCAGTACAGTACAATACTTCTATCAAAGCCCTGCAGCCAGTTAGGGAACTTGCATTACTTACATACATGCATGAGGCTTTTGTTTCAGAAAAAGGGAATACTCGCCTTCGATGCAGGCAGATATATGCATGAGTAAAGACACGCCTAATAAAGGATTCTGTCTACCGCACACAAGCACTGTGTACAATAAGAGACATTGTAGCATCCTCAAGAAACTGACAGTGTTTTTCATGAAACAACTATATAACCACTAAGGATCTTTCCAGAATTTAGACACAACTGGGATGTATGATGCTTTTGGTGTTAGGTTCAGGGAGGGACATGATTGTTCTTGTTGCTTTTTGAGGAAATAAAGGACCCATGAAATCTTGCATCGTAACAGAAATCCCTCTGTTGGATGAGTTATCTCTTCACTCACTTTTTTTAGGAAGACAATGACTATTGATGTTTTGAAAAAGTTATGTAAGAAAAGAGGGAAAAACATATCTAACCAAATAGATTAAGGTAAGTAATTTGCCTGATCCTAGGCACCCTAATACGATACGCCACCAGTAACCTGGCATCTTCAACTAAATTGAATCGCCACGTACCACCATCCCATTCACCCATGCGTGCGCGACGCTGGCCCGTCTTCCGCAGCCACTGTCGCACCTTCCACAACAGCCGTCGCACGCGTCCCCGCCCTTCTGCCGCTGCCATCCCTTCGGCAGCAGCCGCCGTGTAACATCCCAAAACTTTAATCAAGGTTATCAAGATCCAAATCACCCAATTTAGGGCTAACAAAAAACTTTTTATCATTAAAATACTTAGGAATGCATATGTGTGTTTGCATTAATATAGAATTGTTTGGAAATGACATGTTTGATTGATCTATATGTTGTGAAATTGTTTAAAGGTGAATGACACATCATCTAGACCATTTTAAAACAAAATCCAAAGAAAAAGAAATCAAATAAGAATAAAGAGACCAAATGGTCATCTAGGTCATTTTAGGTGTTCCTAGAAGTGAATTTCAAACAGATTTTTTTTAGATCTTTGCACCCCTTGCTAGTACAAGTAAAGATCTACCAAGCCCCACTTTAAAATCTTACAAAAACCCTTAGCCACTAATTTTAAATAACATGTGAAAAATAAATCCATTACATATGCATAGATCCCACTTTTTCAAAAACCACTCAAATGAACCCCCCTTGCCAACCCAAGCAACCAAAGACTACCAAGCATAAGATCAAGTCACATACCAAAAATATTTTCAAAATTCAAATTTGAATTTCTTGCGGCCATTGTGTCGAACACCTAGCGATCAATAATCTGCCTAACTATTACTATTGTTAATCAAAGCCTTGGCCCCCATTTGACCCCATCATCTCTCCTCTGTCTTCCTAGCATCTAACCCAGCCCCAGATAACACCCCCCCCTTCGCCGCTAGCAGCAGTATCGCGACACCCCGAGGCCATGCTCGCCGGTTGAGCATGGACAGCTCACAGCAGGCCACACCGCTCTCTTCCACCGTGGCTAGGAGGCAGGCGAGATCACACCGCCGCCGCCTGTCTCTTCCCCGAGCAATGCCAAGCACTAGACCAACCACAGAGCGCCGCGCTCTATGCCTCTGCGCCATGCATAGATCGCGCCAGTGCGCCGCACCCGACAGCCTCGCACAGACCTCGTCTTGCCCTCATCTTGCACGCGCACACTCGCCTTAATACCAGCACGCCCCCAGACATCCCTGTTCGCCGTCGATTGACCCACAGCCACCGCACGCGGGTCGAACGCCGCTGCTGCCGCGCAGAGCGTCGACCATTTCCGACCAAATGTCACCGCCCCTAGCCATGCCTTTATGCCGTAGAGGACCGACAGGAGACTGCGCATCGACCGCCGCTCGCAGCCACGCCTCTAGCATCCCGTAGCCATGTCGCCACCCTCGCCTGACCATGTCGCGCTGTCCCATCGTCGAGCCTATAAAAGGAGGCCACCACCAGCCTCATTCTACACACCATTCACCTCCCCTCTCACCACTGAGCCTTCCCCACTTCTCCACGGAGCCAATCGATCCCTCAGTCGCCGAAATTCCACCGAAACTGGCCGCAACAGAGGAGAAGAGGCGCCACTGATTGCGACTATCCCAGGAGCCGCCGCGACCATGCCTAGAACCGTCGTTGTCCACTAGTTCGATCGCCCCCATTGCCACGCCTTGCTGGAGCCCTGGTAAGGCCCCACGTACCCCCACCATGCCGCTAGGGTTAGCTCTCGCCGGCGACCTGTTCGCCGGGGACGACGATCCTCAACCGTTGATCCGTCTTTTAATCGTAGCGCTGAGAGTGTCCCGTACCGCTTCGCGTTGGATGTGTCGCTGACATGCGAGACCAGCCTATCAGTCGCCCTCTACGCCGCGGAGCGTTACTGGGCCAGCCCATTTATTTTCCCGCGCTAGCCCACAGATTCAAATAGAGCCTTTTCTATTTAGGTTTAAACTAAATTCTATCCACTTGTTTAAAAATCATTTCAGAGAGATCCACTTAACCAAAATGCATGATTCAATTTTTGTTAGAAAGATAATCAAAATATCTATCCAAGCCCATTGGATTTAAATCAATTGGAGTTAGAGATAATCTATAGCAAAAATAACAAGGTAGAGGCTTTTCTGCATTCAAACATTTTTCAAAAATCAACCCTAATAGCTTTTGAGTTGATTCCAACTCTCAAAAATCACATTTTGCCATACCTATCTGAATATGTATAAATATTTAGATTTGCATAAAGTGACCTTGGACTAGTACCAAAAGAATGCTATTAGGGCATTTCTAGTCACTTTAAATTGATTAAATAATAAACCTCAACTTTATAAAATGTGACCAACACTTTAAATCACATTCCTATGTATTAGAATATGTGGTGATGACATGTGTCCACATGATCCCATATTTTAATTGGATAATATTAAATCTTAATTAATTTCAATGAGTAGAAATTACTTTTCTCAAATAAAATAATAAAGCTAGTTCTTTAAATCTTATGATGATTGTGATGGTACTAGATCATCAAGTGTGTGCCTTAGTGTGCTAATTAGACTAGTTAAGTATTTTTTGGTGATTGTGTAACCCGTGTTTATTTATAGACGATAGTACCGACCAAGTCTAAGAGGAGGAGTTCTACCTCAAAGAAGACGAGGAGAATTTCAACCACTACACCAATCAAGGAAAGCTATTATTGGCAAGCTAATACTTGCAAGCCATAATTAACAATTCAAGCTAACACTTGCAAGCTTGATAACCTAAGCAAAATGCCTTAAGCATGCTTTGGGTTATACCATTTTCATTTATACCCATCCCAAGTTTTATTTGCAAGCTTTACTTTCTTTCTTTACCGAAGTTCTTTACTTTTCTTATAGATAGCATAAAGAGTATAAAACTTGGCCTATCTAGTTATACTTAGATGTCATTCTATGGCATGAGATTGAAGATTAACACCCCTCTTTAGTGAACACTCTTAACCTTAGTAGCTAGTGCTAGTTATAAAACTTGATCACTTTGGATGGGATTACTTGGTGAAAATGATTATGAAAACCTTGGAATGATGAGTTATTCTATTGAGATGTTTTGACATGTGTTGAGAAACACAAATGGTTTATGATGATGAAAATGTTGAGGCATGAGCCTTAGCCCCTTTTATAAAAACTGATGGTTGGGTTCGAATGCGATACCATTCCAATTTTTACCGTACAACCACAATACCTGAATAGGGTAAGGCTTAGCCGGAAGTTTATATGCATTAGTATGGGCTCCCTCGCGGGAGAGGTTTGAGCTGAGGCTACCTCTCAATCTTTTCCACCTATGCAGTGCCCAGGATGGGAGATGGCCATGGCTGAGAGGCCAAGCTCATAGGAGAGGTGCTTATACTAGGGTGTGTAATTGAAAGGTTATGATTGATTATCCGCATACTAAGTATGATGATTCAGGGTTATCCCTGACGGATGTATCAAATTTTTTGGTGAAAGTGTACCACCTCTACAGAGTGTCAAACTATTCGAATAGCCACGTCCGCGGTCATGGACAGTTGGAGTGGCCGTACTGTTCCATCGTCAGATGTTTTCAAAATGACTTATGAAATGATTTGTGACTTTGACTTGACCACAACAGAGTTGTGACTATGATAACTAGTTTCCCACTTAAGTGATTTAGAACTTTAATTTAGCTTTCTTTACTTCTGAACTCAGCTTAGGTTTCAAATTTGCCTTTGCAAATAAACTTAGAGCTTAGCATTCCTACTAGAACTACCTTACTTGTTAGTGATAGTTTGCGAGTACTTAAAGAGTACTCATGGCTTTGTCCCTTGCTATTCCCATGGCCAGACTATGAGGAGGACTATCCGGAAGAAGGACAACAGGATGGCTACGACAACTAGGATCATCTCCCATCGTCAGCATTTCCCGTGACACTGAAGATGGAACCCACCGTTACGCTTATTATTTATTCCGCTGCTTGTTTGTACTAAGACTAGATCATGACATCCTTTATTTGTGTAAGACCTTATTATGGTTTGTAATGGATGATGTACTGTGATATCCAATCTGTTATGTCTCGCAAAAATGGTAATCCTGGGATTGCGAGGCATGTCATAATAGGCATATGGGATTAAAAACCCGGGTGTTGACAAGTTGGTATCAGAGCCATCCTGACCATAGGAGACCCTAGTTAGAATGGACGTCGAAACAAAAACTTAGTTTTGAAAACAAATGAAGTGAGTATTTATGAAAACATATTCCCACTCTTATCCTTGATTCTTTCAAAAAAATCATGTTCCTCAAAAATTCTTACATTACTACCTAAAACTTGACACATTTGATCACCTCACTAACTTACTCATCCTAAATCCTTGTAGATGGAAGTTCAGTACTGGAAGTTCTACCAGTTGGGCAACGGAGGCTAACTGATCTTTGAGAGGGATCTTGATGCACTGTCTGAGTACCTGGAGCGCCCGCATCTGGAATTCTTCAGAGCTCAACTCAATGACCACCCAAGCGAAGATTTACAATGGCTGATAGTTGCTGATCTTCGAGGCAAGATGGAAGCACCTCATTCCGAGAAGATTCAATTCACCGTGAGAGAGAACAACTGGCTAGATGGATTAGCTAGGGCAATGCATGAAGTTCTCGCCCGTCTTTGCGGACAGAATGTCAACTTGATCCAGGGAACTCGCTTTGCTCAATATGCAAGGCATGATTCTATGGGAATGCCATTGGAGATGCCAAGCCACCCGGAGATGAAGCGCCAAATGGAGAACCTTGACTTCCTACTGTATGATCGGTAGAAGGAACTGGACAATGCTCGAGCCTACGCCAACCACAACCTTGCCATTGCCGCCCAGAAGGCCCAGACTTTCGCCCTGCTAGTCAAGGACCGTCAATCACTTCGTCGTCAACGCGAGAAGAAGGATCGCACCATCGCTCATCTGCGCAAGAAGGTGGCCGACCTCGAGAAGACCATCCAGGAACAAGAAGCTCAGCTTGCAGCAAAAGAAGAAGAGGAAGAAGGTGAAGACATCCAAGGAGATATTCACTCATACCTTAGTGATGACAATGACTACCTGGAGGATGATGCCATGGACTTCTACACCGACGATGATGACTCTGACTTCATCGATGATGAGTAGATGCACTAGAGCACTATTGTAGGAGTGAGAAGTATCGATCCCACTGTATCGTAGTTCATAGAATGGTTCTTAAAACCATCTGTTTTTCTTTCATGTTGTGGTGTGTGTGTGTTTGTATCGTGTGCTTTGATTGAATGAATGAATGAGAAGGAGTTAGTTTGCAAAACCTGAGTTCAAATTCAAAGTTTTTAGCTTTGAAAGCAAAACCATGAACCTTAGAACTTTCCCTCTTACCCTATTATCTATCTCAATATTCAGATGACTCGTGGAAACCCCGAAGGAAGCAGCTCATCGTAGGACCCGATGCTGCAGATTCTGCAGATGCTAGTTTCCGACCGTGAAGCTAGTAGAGCAGAGCACCAAGCCAACCTAGCAACCCTGCAACAGATCGCTCAGATGGCCCACAATAATCAAGGCCATGGAAATCAGGATCATCATGGATCCAAGCTCAAGAACTTTCAGAATACCAATCCCCCTATCTTTAGCATGTCTGAAGACCCATTAGATGCAGATGATTGGTTACAAACCATGGAGAATAACCTAGAAGTCGCAGGAGTTGATGCCAATGAGAAAGTATTGTTTGCCATCCACTATCTGGCAGGAGATGCATGAGCCTGGTGGAATAGCACTCGTACCATGAATCACGGTCAAGTGATGATGTGGGAAGATTTCAAGACCAATTTTAGTCGCACCCATGTGCCGCAAGGTTTACTCACTAGAATGAGAGATGAGTTCAGAGAGCTGAAGCAAGGCAGGATGATGGTAGTTGAATACCGTGACAAATTTCTGTCCCTTGCTAGGTATGCACCTGATGAGATCAACATTGAAGCCAAGAAGGAGAGATTCCTGAATGGATGATACATTGCAAATGTATCTATAATTTTTTATGTTCCATGCTTGGTTTTATCCACTTTCTTGTGTTTTGTTCCAGCTTTGGAGTACTTTTCATATGATTTCTTGGACTAACCTATTAACAAGAGCCATAGTGCCAGCTGCCTGTTTTCTGCTGTTTTTCGTTCCAGGAAAGTCAGAAAATGAATATTCTCGGAATTGGACGGGACAAAAGCCAAAGTGCCTATTTTTCCGGATGTCATCAAGTGCCAGAATACGAGACGGAGAGGGGCCAGAGGGCGGCCACACCACCTGGCCGCGCGGCCAGGCCTGGCCCGCGCCAGGGGGTGGTGTGGCCAGCCCAGGCACCCCCCCGGCCTCCCCTTCCGACTATAAGATGCCCTCGGGACGTAAACCCTAAGTACCCGATCAAAAATCTACGAAAGTGTCTGTAGCCGCCGTCATCTCCATCCCTAGATCAGGAGGGATCTGAAGCTCTTCCCGGCACCCTGCTGGAGAGTTGAATTCACCCTGGAGGCTTTCTTCATCACCATGCAAGCCTCCGGTGTGATGCGTGAGTAGTTCATCCTTGGACTACAGATCCATGTAGTAGCTAGATGGCTGGTTTCTCCTCCTTTGTGCTTTCATGTTTAGATCTTGTGAGCTCCGTTCATGATCAAGATCATCTATTTGTAATTCATACATGTTGTGTTTGCGGGGATCCGATGGATATTGAGATGCTATTTCAGATTGATTATTGATTATATCATGTCTTTGTTATTCGAGATCTTGCATGCTTTCCGTTGTTAGTAGCTATCTTGGCCAAGTAGATGCTAGCAACTCCAAGAGTTAGTATTTATGCTCGATAGTGGGTTCATGCCTCTGGTAATATGGGGAAGTGACAGAAATCTCTAAGGTACTAGATGTGCTGTTGCTACTAGGGATAAAACAACAATCCTTTGTTCATAGAACAATCGTATTGTTTACTTTACACGCAGTTCGTAAAGCAATAATCTGTTGCTTGCAACTTAATACTGGAGGGGGTTCGGATGATAACCTGAAGGTGGATTATTAGTCATAGATGCAGTTGGATGGCGGTCTATGTATTATGTTGTAATGCCCAATCAAGTCTCAGAGGAGTCAAGATGATTAGTATATGCATGTATTGCTTTCTCGGTGTTTGTCAATTGCCCTGCTGTAATTTGTTCACCCAGCATGTTATCTATCTTAAGGAGAGCCACCTCTAGTGAACTATGGATCCCGGTCCTTTTTCTTTACATACAATCTACAATCTTTTACTGCTTTGTGTTTACTTTCTGCAAACTTTTACTTCTTTCCATTCGATACGTTTAATCCTTTGTTTTCCACAAAACACGGTGAGATTGACAACCTCATCGCAAGTTGGGGACAAAGTTCTGTGGTTGTGTTGTGCAGGTCTCCACGTTGCTACTAGCACCGGTAGTGCGCCCTGCCAAAGCTCAGCTAGTAACACCTTTGAGGTGTTTCCTTGCTCCTACTGGTTCGATTAAACCTTGGTTTCATAACTGAGGGAAACTTGCTGCTGTGCTCATCATACCTTCCTCTTAGGGTTCCCAACAAGCTCTACATCAACACCGCCATCAAGCATTTTTCTGGGCGCCGTGCATTGAGCCATCAAGCATTTTTCTGGCGCCGTTGCCGGGGAGTCAAGGACATCTTCACAAGGGGAGTCCCTCATAACCAATCTCTTTACTTTGTTGTTTTTTGTTTTGCTTAGTTTCTTTTTGCTTTGTTTGCTTGTTTTGCTCTTCAAAAACACAAAAAAAAATAGTTTTACCTGTTTTATTTCTTATTTGAAAAACACAAAAAAAATTAAGTCCCCTTTAGTTGTCACCTCTTCCTTAGCTCACCATGTTGATCCCTACTTTCACCCTGAAAAACCTTCCAATTGGTAGTGGTCCTAAAATTGGGAAAGATAACATTGAAGAATTCTTGAATCATGTTAGCAAACATGAAGATACAAAGGATAGATCCCTTGTAGAACTTGCTCCAAATTATGAGATTGATGCAGCTTCTTTAATTCACATGTTAGAAGCTAGGTTTGTTAACCTCAACCCCTTAATGCAAGTGATGTTTCTTAAGCTTAAAGAAATTGAGGATCCTGAAAAAAGGGATTTTATTCTAGAAACTTTGTTTAAGGAGTTCTATGATGTTGCCAAGGAAGCTAGAAAAGTCTTTGAACATTTAAATATGCTAGGATCATGTGTAGATGTTGTTGGTACACGAGAAAAGATGAACAAAACCGAACCTAATGGGGAGGAACCTAAGATACCAATACCCTTTAAACTAGTAGCAATACATGATGCCATAGAAAAGAATCTTGATTGGATCGTTCCTGCAAACCCTTTTGATGAGAATAGTGAACCTAAGAGCATTGAGAGAGGATCCTCTCGAACTTATTTGGATGATATACCTTGCCTTGTTGAAAAAATTTCTGGTATTGGTCTTAATGCTTCTTCATTTGAGAACACTTGATTCTTTCTTTGCTTCTTATGCCTAACTTAAAGGCGTTAAAGAAAAGTACTTGTTGGGTGATAACCCAAGAGTTTTAGATGAGTCTTGGAAGTTATTACCTCTGTAATAACCTCTCCTTATCCTTTTTATTTGCTTTTGGTGCCAAGAGTAACCTCTAATTAGAGAGAAGTAATGATTGGGAAAGTTGCTGTCCCGAAACAGATTTCTGTGCTTCACCGTAAAAATTCGTGAGAGAGCTATGTATGTCGGATTGAGCCGTAATGCTTTGTGCTTCTGCCCCAGGTTGTTATCTAACTTTCGTTAGTTCAACACTTTTTGATTTGAGCAACATAAGGTCTTCGACAAAATCCGTATTTACCTGCTGGTCTGTTTTGACAGATTTCTGCCATCTTTTGCATTTGCTTCTTGTTAGTTCCTTCTTGAGTTCTTTTGGTGAAATTGAGCTTTTTGAGGGAAGTGCTACAGTAGCTAGTGTTCTAATGGAAGTTTATTTGGTGTTAGAACTGAACCTTGAGACTTATTTATCTTAAGTACACTAATGTTGCTAATGAGATTGTGTGAAGTTTTGTATGAAGGAAAAATTTCAGGTGTATGGAAGGAATGAGTAATGAGATGAAGGATGGACTAAAGCTCAAGATTGGGGATGCCACGCATGTCACACCAAGAAATATCCAAGAAGTACAAGCGTCAAATCTTGGGGATGCCCAAGGCATCCCCTTCTTCATCAATAAAAATTCCAGGTTTCTTCCAAACGCTTCATTTTTATTGTTTCATGCACAGTTGTGTTTTTCTTGGAGCGTCTTCTTTTTCGTTTTTGTTTTGGTTTTTCGTTTGCTTAGTTTTCTGAATAAATTGGTTGGACCCCCTCTTTCATACTTTGATTTGCAAATAGTTTGGTTTGGTTTGGAAAAGAGTAGGAAAGTTCATACTTATGTGGTAAAAAGAGCTTGTTTTTGACTCTGGCCTATGCTTTGTCATGCCATGCTTGATATTGTTTTGGCTTTATGCTTAGTATTCCTTGCTGTAGCATGACTTGTTATAAACAATTGAGATTTCTTAATGTGCCTTGGATGAATCATGCGTTGTTTTAGCATATTAAAGCATAGTATAGTGGTATTCTCCTTTGATGCTTTATTTGGGTTGACTTGGCGCATGCTCACACCATGTTATGACTATCCAAAGTCACCATAGCCTTTATGATCCTTTAGTTTTCAACTTATAGTATCACTTTATGCTTTGATCAATGATGTTTTGTCGCTTTGCATGATTATGGCCATTATTGCTCTCTTAGTTTGTCGCTCCCAGTCTTTTGCTAGCATCCACAACAAAGTATGAGTTCCACTCATGCATCCAACTCCCTAAACCAAGTTATTCCAAAGAGTCCACCATACCTACCTACTAGCTTATGCTATTCCAAGTACATTCTTGATTTTGTTTACCTTCCACTTGTTATGAGAAAACTAGTGATTAAAGCTCTCACGAACTTGATGGCACACTTTACTTTTCTTTCCCTTAATAAACTTGAACCATTGTGTCATCTATGTTGTATATGCTTGCACTTATTTGTTGGGGATTAGCAGAACCATGCTTTCATGGGGAACGCTTTCAACATTGCACTTGGTACTTGTACCTAGTTGATATCATGCTCTTTTGTATATGGATGTCGTCGGTGTGAAATGAAAGGGGAGCTTGTAAGTCCATGGAGTTATGTATATGTGTTAGAGAAACGCCTGGGCCGCTGGTCTAATCCATGCTGACATGGTGGAAACCTGCAGCGTAACCATAATGAGTTGTCTATGAAGCATTCTTCTTATAAAAAAAGAGTCCTATATTGAGAAAAAAGGGAAAAGAAAAAAAAGAGATACTATGAAAAGAGGAAAGAGAGAAAAAAGCACCATATTCCCATGGTAAATAAGAAGAATGTTGAGATGCTCGTTGTCTGCTTGCCTTGTCATTTTGATATGGGGATTCTTCCGTATCATCGGGCAAGGGGTACCCCGTTGGCGGTTCTCTATGATACACATGTACTTACGATGACAAGAACTTACCGGTGACTAAACTTGAGTAGCATGAGGAGTGGCCCTCGTATACAAGGGACATGAGATTTCTGACTTATACTTCGTCAAGCATGTACACCATAGTTTGTTCACTTTAACCTTAATCACTTCAATATGCTTATGATAGGGGCAATGAGAGCTGAAATCTATAAGTACCATAATTTTTGGAAGCTCATTATGAGACTTGAATCCCTACTTCCTTTTACAAAAGGCTTTTCTTCCACCATTACATTGATTCTCCACCTTCTATCTTTATGCACTTACTTTGAGAGCATAGTGGCCATTCTTAGTTCTATGCGCATTGTCCCAAGACTAGTCGATTGATGCATAACTTGTTATTGCTTGTTTGAAACTATTGTATCTAGTCACTCTTATGAACTTTGAAGGTGTCCTATGCATTTATATTTGCTACTCTATTGAGGGACAAGCTGAATACTTTTATGCTATGTTTTCTTTATGTGAAACAAACAAACGTCTTGCAAAGCATTGTTATTCATGAATCTTTTGTTTGTGCCTTTTCATGTTGCATCATAGTTTCTTTGCTTATTGCTAGAACTTTGGCTTTCATGTTATGATTGAAGTACTATGATCCCAGCTTTGAATGTTTTGCAAATACTTTGATCAAGTCTTTGTTGGTGCATGTCACCTCAAAAATTATTCTTTCTTTTTATCACTTACCTACTCGAGGACGAGAAGGAGTTAAGCTTGGGGATGTTGATACATTGCAAATGTATCTATAATTTTTGATGTTCCATGCTTGGTTTTATCCCCTTTCTTGTGTTTAGTTCCAGCTTTGGAGTACTTTTCATATGATTTCTTGGACTAACCTATTAACTAGAGCCACAGTGCCAGCTGCCTATTTTCTGCTGTTTTTCGTTCGAGGAAAGTCAGAAAATGAATATTCTCGGAATTGGACGGGACAAAAGCCAAAGTGCCTATTTTTCCGGATGTCATCAAGTGCCAGAATACGAGACGGAGAGGGGCCAGAGGGCGGCCACACCACCTGGCCGCACGGCCAGGCCTGGCCTGCGCTAGGGGGTGGTGTGGCCAGCCCAGGCACCCCCTCGGCCTCCCCTTCCGACTATAAGATGCCCTCAGGACGTAAACCCTAAGTACCCGATCAAAAATCCACGAAAGAGTCTGTAGCCGCCGTCATCTCCATCCCTAGATCGGGAGGGATCTGAAGCTCTTCCCGGCACCCTGCTGGAGAGTTGAATTCACCCTGGAGGCTTTCTTCATCACCATGCAAGCCTCCGGTGTGATGCGTGAGTAGTTCATCCTTGGACTACAGATCCATGTAGTAGCTAGATGGCTGGTTTCTCCTCCTTTGTGCTTTCATGTTTAGATCTTGTGAGCTCCGTTCATGATCAAGATCATCTATTTGTAATTCATACATGTTGTGTTTGCGGGGATCCGATGGATATTGAGATGCTATTTCAGATTGATTATTGATTCTATTATGTCTTTGTTATTTGAGATCTTGCATGCTTTCCGTTGTTAGTAGCTATATTGGCCAAGTAGATGCTAGCAACTCCAAGAGTTAGTATTTATGCTCGATAGTGGTTTCATGCCTCTGGTAATCTGGGGAAGTGACAGAAATCTCTAAGGTACTAGACGTGATGTTGCTACTAGGGAGAAAACAACAATCCTTTGTTCATAGAACAATCGTATTGTTTACTTTACACGCACTTCGTAAAGCAATAATCTGTTGCTTGCAACGTAATACTGGAGGGGGTTCGGATGATAACCTGAAGGTGGATTATTAGTCATAGATGCAGTTGGATGGCGGTCTATGTATTATGTTGTAATGCCCAATCAAGTCTCAGAGGAGTCAAGATGATTAGTATATGCATGTATTGCTTTCTCGGTGTTTGTCAATTGCCCTGCTGTAATTTGTTCACCCAGCATGTTATCTATCTTAAGGAGAGCTACCTCTAGTGAACTATGGATCCTGGTCCTTTTTCTTTACATACAATCTACAATCTTTTACTGCTTTGTGTTTACTTTCTGCAAACTTTTACTTCTTTCCATTCGATACGTTTAATCCTTTGTTTTCCGCAAAACACGGTGAGATTAACAACCTCATCGCAAGTTGGGGACAAAGTTATGTGGTTGTGTTGTGCAGGTCTCCACGTTGCTACTAGCACCGGTAGTGCGCCCTGCCAAAGCTCAGCTAGTAACACCTTTGAGGTGTTTCCTTGCTCGTACTGGTTTGATTAAACCTTGGTTTCATAACTGAGGGAAACTTGCTGCTGTGCTCATCATACCTTCCTCTTGGGGTTCCCAACGAGCTCTACATCAACACCGCCATCAAGCATTTTTCTGGGGGACGTGCATTGAGCCATCAACGGACTGCATGATGAGATGCAACCGGTGTTAATCAACACCATTTTGAAGATCTCGAAGAGCTAGTCAACCCTGCCATCTATATGGAAGGGAAGATAAACCAAGCCAATGACAACCGCAAGTGCAGAATGATGCATCAGAGTGTATCCAACAACCATGAGAAGTATCGCCCCAACCCGTCTGCAGGATATGCCCCAAGGAATAATAGACCCCTTATGTCCCGTCCAAGCTACCCCAACCATAGCGGAGGAAATGTGAAGTCTGGAGGAAACCACAACAACAACCCCGGCAACTCCAACAACTTCAACCATGCACCGACCAAGTCCAACAACAACAACAACAATACTACCCCAAGGACTGGAAGCAATATCGTGCATGTTGCAGCCAAAGACAAGTCCCAGATTACTTGCTTTGAGTGTGGAGTGAAGGGTCACTACTCAACTGAGTGTCCCAAGAAGCTTGCAGCCACCACCAATGTGAATGCCCCAGCTCAGCAGCATCGCCATGTTCAACCTAGAAGAAGATTTGCCCCAGGGAATTCGCTCAACCGCAATGGTCGTCTGTTCCACATGAATGCTGAAGAAGCCCAAGAAGCGCCAGATGTCGTGCTGGGTATGTTTTCTGTTAACTCAGTATTAGCAAGAGTGTTGTTTGATTCTGGAACATCACAGTCGTTTGTTACAGAAGAATTTGCATGCACTAGTAAGATTCACCCAACCAATTTGAAGCATGTCATGATACTTCAAATACCTGGTTCAACCACCAAAGCTAGACAAATTTGCAAGGCTGTGCCTATTAGAATACATGGGATAGATTTTTATGCCAATCTAATAGTACTTGGGACCAAAGGTTTGGAAGTCATACTAGGAATGGATTGGATGTCAAAACATAAAGGGTTGATCGAATGTGCCAAGAAAGCCATCACCATGACCAGTAGCTCTGGAGTGTCAGTAGAGCATATCTCTAAAACCTTGCCCCATCAATTCAAATGCAACAAGAGTCTAGCCCTACCAACCATAGACCAAGTCAGAGTAGTCTGTGAATACCCCGACGTATTCCCAGATGAATTGCCCGGTATGCCCCTAGATCGGGATATCGAGTTCATCATTGAACTAATTCCTGGAACTGGACCCATAGCTCAGAGACCCTATAGCATGAACCCATCAGAGTTAGTGGAACTGAAGAAGCAACTTGATGCTATGCTGGAAAAAGGCTTGATTCAACCAAGCACATCGCCATGGAGATCGCCCGTTCTGTTTGTGGACAAGAAGGATGGAGGTAACCGTTTGTGTACCGATTATCGGAAGCTGAATGATGTCACCAGCAAGAACAAGTACCCCTGCCCAAGATAGAGGATCTGTTTGATCAGTTGACTGGTGCCAGAGTGTTCTCTAAGATTGATCTTAGGACTGGTTATCACCAACTCAAGGTTCGTGCAACGGATATTCCAAAGACCGTCTTTACTACCAGATATGGATTATATGAGTATCCGGTCATGTCTTTTGGATTAACCAATGCCCCCGCTTATTTCATGAATCTCATGAATAAGATCTTTATGAACTTTCTGGATAAGTTTGTCATTGTGTTTATCGACGACATTCTTATCTATTCCAAGTTAGAAGAAGACCATGAGCAACATCTGAGAACTGTCCTTGAAACCCTTAGAGAACATTAGTTGTATGCCAAGTTTAGCAAATGTGAGTTCTGGCTGAAAGAAGTAGGATTCCTCGGACATATTGTGTCGGTAGGAGGAGTCGCTGTCGATCCCGCCAAGATAAAAGATGTTGAAGAATGGAAAGCCCCAACCACTCAAACCCAAGTCCGTGCATTTCTCGGATTAGCGGGATATTACCGCAAGTTTGTTGAAGGATTTTCGAGCATATCGCAAGACCGATGAAACAACTGTTGAAGAAAGACAAGAAGATTGAATGGACCGACAAATGTGAAGCAAGCTTTCAAGAGCTCAAGGAGAGATTGATTTCAGCCCCAATATTTATTATGCCAGATATCAAGAAGCCGTTTGATGTGTATTGTGATGCATCCAAGATTGGTCTCGGATGTGTGTTGATGCAAGAAGGCAAAGTCATAGCATATTTGTCTAGACAACTGAAGCAATATGAGCAAAACTACCCTACCCATGATCTTGAACTAGCAGCCGTCGTTTTAGCATTGAAGACATGGCGTCATTACCTTATGGGTAACCGCTGTGAGATTTATTCGGATCACAAGAGCTTGAAGTATATTTTCACTCAGAAGGAGCTGAATATGAGGCAAAGGAGATGGATAGAGTTAATCAAGGATTATGACCTTGACATTCACTATCACCCCGGCAAAGCCAATGTGGTAGCGGATGCTCTTAGCAGATTACCGTGCAGATTAAACACCATGATCAAAGAAACCCAGCCAAGTTTGCATGAAGAGTTGGAGCAGTTTAGAACTGAGCTAGTTAGCAAAGTATTTTTAGCTAGCATTGAAGTTCAACGCACTTTGATCAGTCAGATCAAGGAAGCCCAGAAGGGAAATGCAAGTATCGATGGAATCAAGTGTTGTATTGGTACAGGAAAGGTACCTGGATTCATAGAAGATGAAGAAGGAGTTTTGTGGTACAAAGGACGTATCTGTGTGCCAGCAGATTCGGAGTTGAAGCAAGTTATCATGCAAGAAGCTCATGATACTCTTTATTCTATCCACCCCGGAGGAACAAAGATGTATCAAGATTTGAAGGAGCAACTTTGGTGGCACAGGATGAAGAGAGAAATCGGAAGCTACATCGCCAAGTGTGATATCTGTCAGAGGGTCAAAGCAGAACATCAGAGACCTACAGGACTGTTGCAACCATTGCAGATTCCGGAATGGAAATGAGATTCCATCCAAATGGACTTTATCACCGGTTTACCTACTTCTAGTAGGGGAAATGACTCTATCTGGGTCATCGTTGATAGACTGTCCAAGGTAGCCCATTTTATACCTGTCAAGACAACCTACCCGAGTTTAAAGCTAGCAGAGTTGTACATTGCTAGAATCGTCAGTTTGCATGGAACCCCCAAGACCATAGTGTCGGATCGAGGAACCCAATTTACCTCGAGATTTTGGCAGAAAGTCCAAGAAGGATTAGGAACCAAGTTGAATTTCAGCACAACTTATCACCCGTAGACTGATGGACAGACTGAAACAGTTAACCAAATCTTAGAAGATATGTTGAGAGCTTGTGTGCTTGAGTATGGATCAAAATGGGAAGATTGTGTGCCTTTCGCAGAATTCTCATACAACAACAGTTATCAAGCTAGTTTGCAAATGACCCCATTTGAGTTCTTATATGGAAGAAAGTGCCGTACCCCTTTGAATTGGTCGCAAGTAGGAGAGAGTCTGATTTTCGGACCCAACATCCTACGAGAAGCTGAAGAGAAGGTTCACAAAGTCCGTGAACACCTCAAGACAGCCCAATCCAGACAAAAGAGTTATGCCGACAAGAGACGTAGAGACCTGACCTTCAATGTCGGAGATTTTGTGTATCTCAAAGTATCGTCGTTGAAGGGAACACAACATTTTAGTCTGAAAGGAAAGTTAGCCCCCAGATATATTAGACCTTTCAAGATTCTGAATCACCGAGGAGAAGTATCGTATCAACTGGAGCTGCCAGAGGAGATGTCAGCCATCCATGATGTGTTCCATATCTCATTACTTCGCAAGTGCTTAGAAGTTCCGGAGAAGACCGAAGTTTTCAAGAACATCGATCACCAAGCTATAGATATCAACAAGGATCTGACCTATCGTGAAGTGCACATCCGTATATTGGAAGAATCTTTCAGAACCACCAGAACCCAGAGTATCAAGTTTCTCAAGATTCAGTGGAGCAACTATACCGAAGAAGAAGCTACCTAGGAGCGAAAAGATTACATTAGGACAAAGTTTCTAGATCTCTTTAGTTCCTAGTTTTCTTTCTTAAATCTCGGGACGAGATTTTGTTTAAGGGGGGAAGGTTTGTAACATCCCAAAACTTTAATCAAGGTTATCAAGATCCAAATCACCCAATTTAGGGTTAACAAAAACTTTTTATCATTAAAATAATTAGGAATGCATATGTGTGTTTGCATTAATATAGAATTGTTTGGAAATGCCATGTTTGATTGATCTATATGTTGTGAAATGGTTTAAAGGTGAATGACACATCATCTAGACCATTTAAAAACAAAATCCAAAGAAAAAGAAATCAAATAAGAATAAAGAGATCAAATGGTCATGTTGATCATTTTAATCCACTAGGCCACTTTAGGTGTTCCTAGAAGTCAATTTCAAATAGAAACAATTCTAGATCTTTGCACCCCTTGCTAGTACAAGTAAAGATCTACCAAGGCCCACTTTAAAATCTTACAAAAACCCTTAGCCACTAATTTTAAATGACATGTGAAAAATGAATCCATTACATATGCATAGATCCCACTTTTTCAAAAACCACTCAAATGAACTCCCCTTGCCAATCCCAAGCAACCAAAGACTACCAAGCATAAGATCAAGTCACACACCAAAAATCTTTTCAAAATTCAAATTTGAATTTCTTCCGGCCATTGTGTCGAACACCTAGTGATCAATAATCTGCCTAACTATTACTATTCTTAATCAAAGCCTTGGCCCCCATTTGACCCCATCATCTCTCCTCTGTCTCCCTAGCATCTAACCCAGCCCCAGAAAACACCCCCTTTCGCCGCTAGCAACAGTGCCGCGCCACCCCGAGGCCATGCCCGCCGGTCGAGCATGGACAGCTCGCAGCAGGCCACACTGCTCTCTTCCACCGGGGCTAGGAGGTAGGCGAGATCACACCGCCGCCCCCTGTCCCTTCCCCGAGCAATGCCAAGCACTGGACCACCCACGGAGCACCGCGCTCTACGCGCCATGCACAGACCGCGCCAGTGCGTTGCACCCGACAACCTCGCACATACCCCGCCTTACCCTCAGCTCGCACGCGCACATTTGCCTTAAGACCAGCACGCCCCAAGACATCCATGTTCGCCGGCGATTGACCCACAGCCACCGCACGCCGCGTCGAACGCCGCTGCTGCCGTGCAAAGCATCGACCATTTCCGACCAAATGCCACCGCCCCTAGCCATGCCTTTACGCCGTAGAGGACCGCCAGGAGACCGTGCATCGACCGTCGCTCGCAGCCACGCCTCTAGCTACCCGTAGCCATGTCGCCACCGTCGCCTGACCACGCCGCGCTGTCCCATCGTCGAGCCTATAAAAGGAGGCCACCCCAGCCTCATTCTGCACACCACTCACCTTCCCTCTCACAACTGAGCCTTCTCCACTTCTCCCCGGAGCCAATCAAGCCCTCAGTCGCCAGAATTCCACCGAAACTGGCCACAACAGAGGAGAAGAGGTGCCGCTGATTGCGACTGCCCCAGGAGCCACCGCGACCACGCCTAGAACCGCCGTCGTCCACTAGTTCGATCGCCCCATTGCCACGCCTTACTGGAGCCCTGATAAGGCCCCACGTACCCCCACCATGCCGCTAGGGTTAGCTCTCGCCGGTGACCTGTTCGCTGGGGACGACGATCCTCAACCGTTGATCCGTCTTTCAATCATAGCACTGAGAGTGTCCTGTACCGCTTCGCGTTGGATGTGTCGCTCACATGCGGGACCAGCCTGTCAGTCGCCCTCTACACCGTGAAGCGTTACTGGGCCAATCCATTTCTTTTCCCGCGCTAGCCCACAGATTCAAATAGAGCTTTTTCTTTTTAGGTTTGAACTAAATTCTGTCCACTTGTTTAAAAATCATTTCAGAGAGATCCACTTAACCAAAATGCATGATTCAATTTTTGTTAGAAAGATAATCAAAATATCTATCCAAGCCCGTTGGATTTAAATCAATTGGAGTTAGAGATAATCTATAGCAAAAATAACAAGGTAGAGGCTTTTCTGCATTCAAACATTTTTCAAAAATCAACCCTAATAGCTTTTGAGTTGATTCCAACTCTCAAAAATCACATTTTGCCATACCTATCTGAATATGTATAAATATTTAGGTTTACAAAAAGTGACCTTGGACTAGTACCAAAAGAATGCTATTAGGGCATTTCTAGTCACTTTAAATTGATTAAATAATAAACCTCAACTTTATAAAATGTGACCATAACTTTAAATCACATTTCCATGTATTAGAATATGTGGTGATGACATGTGTCCACATGATCCCATATTTTAATTGGAGAATATTAAATCTTAATTAATTTTAATGAGTAGAAATTACTTTTCTCAAATAAAATAATGAAGCTAGTTCTTTAAATCTTATGATGATTGTGATGGTACTAGATCATCAAGTGTGTGCCTTAGTGTGCTAATTAGACTAGTTAAGTATTGTTTGGTGATTGTGTACCCCGTGTTTATTTATAGACGATAATACCGACTAGGTCTACGAGGAGGAGGAGTTCTATCCCGAAGAAGACGAGGAGAATTTCAACCACTGCACCAATCAAGGCAAGGTATTATTGGCAAGCTAATACTTGCAAGCCATAATTAACAATGCAAGCTAACACTTGCAAGCTTGATAACCTAATAAGCAAAATGCCTTAAGCATGCTTTGGGTTATACCATTTTCATTTATACCCATCCCAAGTTTTATTTGCAAGCTTTACTTTCTTTCTTTACCAAAGTTCTTTACTTTTCTTATAGATAGCATAAAGAGTATAAAACTTGGCCTATCTAGTTATACTTAGATGTCATTCTATGGCATGAGATTTAAGATTAGCACCCCTCTTTAGTGAACACTCTTAACCTTAGTAGCTAGTGCTAGTTATAAAACTTGATCACTTTGGATGGGGTTACTTAGTGAAAATGATTATGAAAACCTTGGAATGATGAGTCATTCTATTGAGATGTTTTGACATGTGTTGAGAAACACAAATGGTTTATGATGATGAAAATGTTGAGGCATGAGCCTTAGCCCCTTTTATAAAAACTAATGGTTGGGTTCGGATGCGATGCCATTCCAATTTTTACCGTACAACCATAATACGTGAATTGGGTAAGGCTTAGCCGAAAGTTTATATGCATTAGTATGGGCTCCCTCACGGGAGAGGTTTGAGCTGAGGCTACCTCTCAATGTTCTCCAGCTATGCAGTGTCCAGGATGGCAGATGGCCATGGCTGGGAGGCCAAGCTCATAGGAGAGATGCTTATACTAGGATGTGTAATTGAGAGGTTATGATTGATTATCCGCATACTAAGTATGATGATTCAGGGTTATCCCTGATGGATGTATCAAATTTTGTGGTGAAAGTATACCACCTCTGGAGAGTGTCAAACTATTCGAATAGCCGCGTCCGTGGTCATGGACAGTTGGAGTGGCCATATTGTTCCGTCGTCATAAGTTTTAAAAATGACTTATAAAATGATTTGTGACTTTGACTTGACCACAACAGAGTTGTGACTATGAAAACTAGTTTCCCACTTAAGTGATTTAGAACTTTAATTTAGCTTTCTTTACTTCTAAACTCAGCTTAGGTTTCAAATTTTCCTTTGCGAATAAAGTTAGAGCTTAGCATTCCTACTAGAACTACCTTACTTATTAGTGATAGTTTGCGAGTACTTAAAGAGTACTCATGGCTTTGTCCCTGGCTATTCCTGTGGCCAGACTATGAGGAGGACTATCCATAAGAAGGACAACAAGGCGGCTACGACAACTAGGATCATCTCCCATCGTCAGTATTGCCTGTGATACTGAAGATGGAGCCCACCGCTACGCTTATTATTTATTCCGCTGCTTGTTTGTACTAAGACTGGATCATGAGATCCTTTATTTGTGTAAGACCTTATTATGGTTTGTAATGGATGATGTATTATGATATCCAATCTGTTATGTCTCGCAAAAATGGTAATCCCGGGATTGCGAGGTATGGCATAACATGCATCTGGGATTAAAAACCCCGGTGTTGACACGCTGCCGCGCGTCCCCTCCCTTCCACCGCTGCTTCCGCAGCAGCCACCACCGCTCATCCCTCCCCTTTCGCCCCGCCGCCCATCCCTGATCTCGACCTCGCCGTGCCCGCTGCCTGTCCCCACCGCTCGTCCAGGTAGCCCGTCTGCGCCACAACTCGACCCCGTGGTGAGCCTCACCGATCCAATCCTCTTTTCTCATTGTATTTTTAGTTTATCTATATGATTTAGGGTACAATTGTAGATGATATTTGGGTTGGTTTTAGGTGGATTTAGGTTAGAGATGTGTATATGATTTTAGATTGATTTTTTAGGGATTTAGTCTACACATGTGAACATGATTTAGGTTTATGCGGTCTAGAAATTACAGGGTTTAGTTGTAGTGTTTAATTATAGGTTTGGCTTAATTAGGTTTAGTTTTAGGGTTTAATTATAGGGTTTGCTTAATTAGATTTAGTTGTAAGGTTTAATTGTTGCCGTAATCTAGGGTTTGCAAGTGATGAAAATGGTGCTTAATTAGGTTAGTGGGTGGCGACACTATGCCGTGGGTGGCAGCACTATGCACAAACATGGTGGCGCTTAAGATATAAATAGACAAGATGAATCATCGTTAAATTCATAACCACAAGATGGTGCTAGAGGGACACCAGTACGACGAAGCTTCTCAAAGATGTCTTAGGATCCCGTCCTCAGACATTTTTGAGGAGTTCGCCATAGAGAAACTCTAATATGTGAAATTTGTTAGCTCACCGTCTTAGGATCCCATCCTCAGACATCTGCGAGGGTTCTTATTTGTTATAATTTGTGTGTCCAATATAATTAATTATGAGACCTTTTTTATGTTGGTTTTGGTTCTGCTTTGTTGCAAATTGTTGGATTATGCAACTTCCCATTTTCTATGTTTGTTATGCATGCAACTTAATTAATTGAGCTTTATATGTAGCAAATGTCTCTCGAATGTGCTAAGTGTGGCGACACGAGGCTTAGTACGTGTCATCCGGTGGTTATGATGCCCGTCTTTAAACCGCTAAAACCGATTTCCAGACTCTTCTACATGGTTTTTCCTCAGAACTTTCTGACTAGTATGTTTTAATCCATCATGTTGTTGCTAAGTTGTTCATTTATATTGTTACATTCAAGTTTTTTTGTCTAAATATTGTTTCTTAAATTGTAAACAGTACATCCTATGTTTAGCAAGCCGTGAAGTTTTGGAGAAGATCAACGTTGACGAAGATAAAGATGCCATCGGTGTGGCCAACATAGTCTTACATGCAGTCAGATCTTTAATGTTCTTATCACAAATGAAGGAGAGAGAACCTTCTTCAGTGGTTGTGCTTGGATTGGACTTGCCGACGTCGTGCGGGTTTCACACTGGTGGGACGTTGTGGCTGACACTATGGGGAGCTGATCATGCAAGAATCGATCTGCTGAACTACCATGGGAACGCCCCTTCTAGCTATTATCAGTAGTAGCAGATTGAGTAGCTATCATGAACTAGAACTTTTTTTTTTTGAGATCTTCATGAACTAGAACTTGAGTACCTATTATGCCATCGCATTAATAATAGTTTATGGACAATTACTATTATTATTCAAATTTGAGTAGCTATTATCTGCTGAACTTGTTGTTACAATAAAATGCTTGTTAGTACTATTACTATTGCTGTTACTATAATAAATTGATGGCATTTCTAAAATATCTTCAGTATTTTTTTTTGCAATTCGAAAACATCGTAGTGGCGTGTATACATGCCACCAGTAAGGCTTACAAGCGGCGCACCAAATGGTACGCCACCAGTAGCACCAAATGGCACACCACCACGTCGTGCGCCACCGGTAGACACTTACCACTTGCGTGAGCGTAGTGGCGTACCTCTTGTGCGCCACCAATAGCAAATCGGTACGTTACCGATAGGCGTTTTCCTAGTAGTGGGTGGTTAAAGGACATGTTTGTAACTTTTATTATTTTTTGAGAATTATTCGTACTGTTGTTGAGGATTATGTATAGATCAGTGGACTTTTCGGAAAACAATAAGTCTAAACTGAGGCTACGGAATAATGGTCGAGAATGAGACCAGAATTGGACAACCAAACCAATGTGCTCGCTCCGTTTCAAAATATAAGATTGTTTAGATTTATGAAATAAGTGTATCTAGACTTTTTTTAGTACGTAGGTTCACGTATGTTTGAAGTGAACATACGTTCTAAAAGAGATCTAGATACACTCCTAAAACATCTTATATTTTGAAACAGATGGAGTATACGAGAGCCTGTCCGACAAGCATGGTATGAGCATATTATGGCTAGGCGAAATAACACATTATTGGTGGAAAATTATCTACTACGAACTACTGTACGTACAACGAAATATAGTTGCCTGGGCAGAGAGAGGCATAGACCAGCGTGGTTTTCTCGTTGATCACACGGTCTGCTTGGAACATCTTGGAGTGGCACTGCTCATCGGATCCGCATGACAGTGTGCAGGATATTTTAGATACAGTACGTACAAATTGGGCACAAATATCCATATAGTACGCGTGGTCAGTCCCTGCGCGTGGTTGCAGAGATCTCATCGCAGCTAGCAGCAGGCAGTGACCGGTGGGGTTTGGTGGCCATCAATTGATAGTGCATCCTCCTCGTTCCGCTGCATTCCTTCGTGGATCTCGTTTGCCAGTCAGTCTGGGGTTGACCAGATCCTCGCACCACGGCGACTCTGCGAGGACTACTCGCTTTCTGACGAGCAGGTGCGTCTCCATGTATGTATGGACTATGGAGTGGTTGAACCAAAACTTGTCCTTCACGCCCCGATCGTGCTTTTTGGTCTCGTTTATTTTACTCTCACTGGGTACGGCTGCATGGGCAGTATTTTGTGCACATCTTGCTTGTTTTATCTCCCCGGCCATGATGCAATATTATTCCTTCATACTATATCTTATTAATTTCGTACAACGACAGAGGTTTTAGTGAAGATTCCTAGTGTCTTGGAGGCGGATTACAGCTGCTCCTGTGCTGTTTACTGTTCTTTTGTTAAGACTCGTGTCCCCAAAACCAATTAAAGGTTGCGTGAGTTTAAAATATAGTGTAGATATGGGGTACCTGCACAAAATTAATGGATGACGATAGATGTGCGTCCACTGATATAGGAAGGGACAAAGAGAGTAGTTTAGTGCTGTCCTCGCTAATCTTACATCAGCCTCATCTATTGTTTGATAAGTTAAGTTATTTGTCACATTTTAAGAAACGGAAAAGTGTTTCATTTTCTAGTATTAAGTTTCTTAATTAATTGTGTCCTGAATAATGCTCAAAGAAATGATTGACGTACGAGTGCTGATTCGCATGTGGAAACTAATTTGCATGTACACAAGTGTTATTCTGAACGAATGCTTAATGGGAATACATATACAGTACTACGTGAGTTGTTTGGTCATGCTACCGGTCATAGATATGGAGATATCAATCAAACATTATGTAACTGAACTAGCGTTGGGTAGACCGGATATACCGGTAGTGCACTATGTATGTCTACATCATTAGATTGGAGATCGTGGCACAAACTTAGGATGTGAACTCGTAGTCGTATTCCGATGTCCTATGATCCTCATTATAACTTTGTTTGTGCATACGAATGCGAGACATAGTAATACCAAGTGAGCTCAAAGAATATCTCTCTACCGCCAGGAGGAGCCAGATCTAAGGTGTCAAGTGGGATCCCACCAAAGGCCCACCTCTAGTTTATTTTAAAATTTGTCAAAATTTTATACTACAAATTTTAAAATGAACTAGAGATGGGATTTTGGTGGAATCCCACTTGACACCCTAGCGAGATATCACTTGTTTAACTATCCATGTCTTCAGACATACTTTCATAATTATTCAGGAACTGCTTGTATGGCCACCTTTGCAGGTGGGGTTGGTCAGTCATATAGACGAGTCTTCCAATATGAGGGTGCTTGATATTTTTGTGGTCTTTAGGATATATGCATAAAATAATGATACAATGATATGCCTATTAACTTCATAATACTATCTCATATAGAATCATACATTGATCGGTTTCTACCCTTGTTCCTCTTAACAAGGTACTCCCATTGTTGGTGGCATCTTTAGTTACAATAATTTATCATGATGAGAGAACTTATCATCACACAACACATGGGATAATCCTACAGGTTAGACTAGAAACATCTTGGTCATTTTATCTTTACTACACCCGCATGTGAGATATGGCGTGCCTACACAAAATTAATGGATGATGATCGATGTGCGTCCACCGATACGAAGGGACAAAGAGTAGTTTAGTGTTGTCCTCGCTAATCTTATATCATCCTCATCTATTGTTCGATAAGTTAAGTTATTTGTCACATTTTAAGAAACAGAGAAAAGTGTTTAATTTTCTGTTAATTTCTTAATTGTGTCCTAAATAATGCTGAAAGAAATGATTGATGAGTGCTGATTCGCATGTGGAAACTAATTTGCATGTAGACAAGTGTTATTCTAAACGAATGCTTAATGGGAAAACATACACTGCGTGAGTTGTTGGTCGTGCTACCGGTCATAGACATGGAGATATCATGTAAATGAACTAGCATTGGTAGACCGGATACCGGTAGTGCACTATGTATGTCTACATCCTTAGATTGGAGATCGTGGTGTTAGAGTATATTTGTATATTGTAGTTTCCCCATATGTTAGGGGGCTTTCTGTATATTTGCACCTGTACATGTACTATATATTCTGGCTTTTGGCCCTCTGGTAATACAAGCATCTATTACCCTAACATGGTATCAGAGTCGTAAGGCTTTTTTCTCCCTCGCAGCCGCCGCCGCTTGCCCCGGCATCCTGCCGCCGCGCCCGGCCGCCGCTGCCGCTGCTCGCCCCGGCCGCCCGCCGCCGCGCCCGTTCGCCGCCGCCGCCTCCTCTCCGTCGTCGCCTCCTCCGGCCGCCCGTCCGCCACCGCCTCCTCTGGCTGCCCGTCCCCGGCCGCTGCTCGCCCCAGCTCTCTGTTGCCGCGCCCAGCCGCCCAGTTTTCGTCCGATCTAGATCGGATCTGGAAAAAAATCGACAGAGCTATGTCTTCCTCGTTGGGCTATGTTGCGATTCCTCGCTGCCCGGTGATTTTTGATGGCGCGAATTATCCTGATTTCGCTGCCTTCATGCGCGTCCATATGCGCGGTCTTCACCTTTGGGGTGTGCTTTCCGGTGAGGTCTCCTGTCCACCGCGCCCCGTTGCGCCTACGGAGCCTATTGCACCAACGCCCGTTGCCCTTGCCCCCGATGCCACTCAGGCGGTCAAGGATGCAGCCCAGAGTGCTGATGATACTGTTCGGGATGATTATGATCGGAAGGTCCAGGAGCATTCTACTGCTGTTGCGACCTACCGTCTGGATCTGGCTGACTACACTCAGTGGACAGATGAGGATGCCCGTGCTGCTGCTGTTCTCACTTCCAGTGTTCTGCCTCAGTATGCTGCTGAGTTCGTGGGTCTTCCCACTACTGCTGCTCAGTGGGCTTTTCTTCGTCAGCGCTATCAGCCGTCTGGAGATGCTCTTTATTTGTCTGTGGTTCGTCAAGAGCATGATCTTAAGCAGGGTGATTCCACTATTGATGAGTTCTATACTCAGAGTGCTGCTATTTGGCGTCAGCTTGGCTCTCTTCGTACAGCTGTCTGTAACACATGTTCCTGCTGTCTGATTGTGCGCGCGGATCTGGAGTTTCAGCGCGTCTTTGAGTTCTTGTCGTGGCTCCGCAAGGAGTTTGAGCCGCTTCGTGCCCAGCTGCTTGCCCGTGGTCGTGTTCCGCTCTCTGAGGTACTGGCTGAGCTTCGTGCTGAGGAGACTCGTCTTCGTGGTGCTGGTCTTCTTGAGGTTCCATCTGTTCTTGCTGCTCGCGGTCCCCCCGTGCCGCCAGCTTCGTCGCGGTCTCTAGCACCGTCGCTACTCTCTGCTCCGTCAGCCCAGGGTCAGAGTCAGCCTCAGCATCCTCGTGATTCTCGTCCTCCCTGCGCCCACTGTGGCAAGCCTGGCCACGATATCTCTAGCTGCTGGACGAGGGATCCCCGCTTACGTCAGCAGTACCTTGCTCGTCGGCAGGCTGGCTCTTCAGGATCTTCTGCCATTGCTTCTAGACCTCCTGCTGGTGCACTGTCTGATCAGGATATTATCCGTGGTCTTCATAGTCTGCTCGCTGCTACAGGCTCTTCCTCGTCAGGTACTGCTGGTTCTGTGCCTAGCTCTTCTGGCACCGCGCGACCATCACCTTCTACACAGTCAGGTACGTCATCCCCGTGGTATCTGGATTCTGGAGCTTCTTTTCATATGACTTCTGCGTCTTCTATTCTTTCTGCTCTTCGCTCTCTTATTTCTCATGTTCATGTTATCACGGCTGATGGTACCTCTCTTCCTGTTTCCAGTCGAGGCACCCTCTCTACTTCCTCTTTCTCTGTTCCTGATGTTTGTCATGTTCCCAGTCTTAAGATGAACCTTTTCTCTGCTAGTCAGCTTACTGATTATGGTTGTCGTGTCATTCTTCATGCTGATTCTTGTGTTGTTCAGGATCTTCATACACAGGCTCTGGTTGGAGCTGGCCCTCGCAGTCTTGAGTCTCCGGGGCAATGGGAGTTAGACTGGCTTCGTGTTCCTTCCGCTGACACTTCCTCTGCCAGTTCTCCTGTGGTTGCTGCTTCTGTCACCGGCTCGTTTCAGCAGTGGCATCATCGGCTGGGTCATCTTTGTGGCTCCCGTTTATCGTCATTAGTTCGTCGTGGTCTTCTGGGGTCTGTCTTAGGAGATGTGTCCTTACATTCGTGGCAGGGTTGTAGGTTAGGCAAACAGATTCAGCTTCCCTATCCTACTAGTGTGTCTGTATCTCAGCGACCTTTTGATTTAGTTCATTCTGATGTTTGGGGTCCAGCTCCCTTTGCTTCAAAAGGGGGCCATCGATACTATGTTTTGATCATTGATGATTTTTCACGGTACGCCTGGTTGTTTTTTATGCGCTCTCGCAGTGAGGTGCTTGCTATTTATCAGCGCTTTGTGGCCATGGTTCGTACTCAGTATTCCACTCCTATTCGTGTGTTTCGTGCTGATTCTGCAGGAGAGTATATCTCCCAGCACCTGCGTGGCATTCTTGCTGAGCAGGGCACCCTTTCTCAGTTCTCGTGTCCCGGCGCCCATGCTCAAAATGGTGTCATCGAGCGTAAGCATCGTCATATTCTTGAGACTACCCGTGCTATGATGATTGCTTCCTCTCTTCCGCCGCATTTCTGGGCTGAGGCTGTCGCTACGTCGACTTACCTCATTATCATCCAGCCTTTTGCTGCTCTTCAGGGTGGCATTCCTCTCGAGCGTCTCTTTGGTACCTGTCCAGACTACTCAACTCTTTGTTTATTTGGTTGCGTTTGCTATGTCCTTCTCCCTCCTCGCGAACGCACCAAACTGACCGCTCAGTCTGTTGAGTGTGTCTTTCTCGGCTACAGTGATGAGCATAAGGGCTATCGCTATTGGGACCCCGTTGGTCGTCGGATGCGCATCTCTCGTGATGTCACGTTCGATGAGACGCGTCCTTTCTATCCTCGCCCCACCTCTGGTACTTACCCAACGAATGATCTCTCTTTTCTTCTTTTTCCTGATACACCTTCCGCTGTCCCTTCTCCTCCATCTCCCCCTTCTGATGCGCCTCCTTTGGTTTCGGCGCCATCCTCTCCTCCGTCTAGTTCCCCTAGTTCTCCCCGTTCTCCGGCTTTGGACCCTTCCTCCGCTGTTCCTTCTTCCTCCTCTTCGGATGAGTCATCTTCCGCGGATGAGCTTCCTTCTTCACGGCCTGTTCGTCAGCGTCGTGCTCCAGACCGTTACTCTCCTAGTCAGTATGGTCTCTCTGTCGTCTCCGAGCCGACTTCTTATCGGGATGCCGCGTGTCATCCTGAATGGCAGCTTGCCATGGCTGAGGAGATCGCTGCGCTTGAGCGCACTGGCACCTGGGATCTTGTTTCTCCCCCTTCTGGTGTTCGTCCTATCACGTGTAAGTGGGTCTATAAAATTAAGACCCGCTCTGATGGATCTCTTGAGCGCTATAAAGCGCGTCTTGTGGCTCGTGGTTTTCAGCAGGAACACAGACGTGATTATGATGAGACTTTTGCCCCTGTGGCCCATATGACCACTGTGCGTACTCTTCTTGCTGTTGCTTCTGTTCGACGCTGGTCTGTGTCCCAGCTTGATGTTCAGAATGCTTTTCTTAATGGCGAGTTGAGTGAGGAGGTTTATATGCAGCCTCCTCCTAGGTATTCTATTCCTGATAGGATGGTTTGTCGTCTTCGACGTTCTCTTTATGGCCTGAAACATGCCCCTCGTGCCTGGTTTGAGTGCTTTGCCTCTATGGTGACTGCTGCTGGTTTCTCTCCTAGTTCTCATGATCCAGCGCTTTTTGTTCACACTTCTCCTCGTGGACGCACTCTTCTCCTTCTCTATGTTGATGATATGATCATTACTGGTGATGATCCTGAGTATATTGCCTTTGTCAAGGCTCGTCTCCGTGATCAGTTTCTTATGACTGATCTTGGTCCTCTTCGCTACTTTCTTGGGATTGAGGTTTCCTCCACTTCTGATGGATTTTATATCTCTCAGGAAAAGTATATTCAGGATCTTCTTGCTCGGGCTGCTCTCGCGGATGAGCGCACCGTTGAGACTCCTATGGAGCTTAATGTTAAGCTTCGTCCTACTGATGGTGATCCTCTTCCCGATCCCACTCGTTATCACCATCTTGTTGGGAGTCTTGTTTATCTTGTTGTCACTCGTCCTGATATCTCTTATCATGTTCATATTCTGAGCTAGTTTGTCTCAGCTCCTACCACTGTTCACTACAGTCATCTCCTCCGTGTCCTTCGTTATCTTCGTGGCACGATTACTCGTCGCCTTTTCTTCCCTCGTTCTAGCTCTCTCCAGCTCCAGTGATACTCAGATGCTACGTGGGCGAATGATCCTACGGATCGTCGTTCACTTTCTGCTTACTGTGTGTTTCTTGGTGGTTCGCTTGTTGCTTGGAAGACAAAGAAACAGGTAGTGGTTTCCCGTTCGAGTGTTGAGGCTGAGCTGCGGGCTATGGCTTCGGTGACCGCTGAGGTGACCTGGTTACGGTGGTTGCTTGCAGATTTTGGGGTCTCTGTTACGACACCCACTCCACTTTTGTCAGACAGTACAGGTGCTATCAGTATTGCACGTGATCCGGTTAAGTATGAGCTGACCAAGCATACTGGTATTGATGCTTTTTATACACATGCTCCGTTGCAGGATCAGGTTGTTGCGCTCCATTATGTGCCTTCAGACTTGTAGTTGGCAGATTTCTTTACAAAGGCACAAACCCGCGCACAGCATGATTTGTTACTCTCCAAACTCAGTGTTGTGGATTCACCATGAGTTTGAGGGGGGGGGGGGGGGGGCGTTAGAGTATATTTGTATATTGTAGTTTCCCCATATGTTAGGGGGCTTTCTGTATATTTGCACCTATACATGTACTATATATTCTGGCCTTTGGCCCTCTGGTAATACAAGCATCTATTACCCTAACACGTGGCACAAACTTAGGATGTGAACTTGTATCTGTATTCCGATGTCCTTTATAATCCTCATCATAACTGTGTTTGCGCAGACGATTGCATGGCATCGTAATACCGAGTGCGTCTAGGGGAACGAGATTTAAGGTGTCAAGTCGGATCCCACCAAAGTCCCACCTCTAGTTCATTTTAAAATTTGTAGTACAAATTTTCTCAAAATTTTACACTAGAAATCTCAAAATGAACTAGAGGTGGGATTTTGGTGGAATCCCACTTGACACCCTAGTGAGATCCCACTTTTTTAACTATCCAAGTCTTCAGACATACTCCCTCCGTTTTAAAATATAAGATGTTTTAGCTTTGTGAAGCAAATGTATCTAGATGTCTTTTAGTGTATAACTCGGAGTGAACATAGACACTAAAAGAGTTTAGATACGTTCACTTCACAAAGCTAAAACATTTTATATTTTGAAACAGAGGGAGTACTTCTGTAATCATACTGGAACTACTTGTATGGCCACCTTTGCGGGTGGAGTTAGGTCAGTCATATAGATCAATCTTTCGGTATGAGGGTACTTGATATTCTCATGGCCTTAGAATATATGCATAAGATAATGATATGATGGTATGACTATTAACTTCATAATACTATCTCATAGTGAATCATCCATTGGAACGGTTCTGTACCCTTGTTTCTCTTAACAGGTACTCGTATTATTGGTGGCATCTTTAGTTAAAATAACTTATCATGATCAGAGAACTTGATCATCACACAACACATGCGCTAGTCCATTTTTGTTAGTTCATTTTGACATTTTCACCAGCGAATTAAGATCCATTAGTGACAAGAAAGACGCCAAATTCACCTTTATCTCAATGTGGAGGGGCAATGGACAACCTGGAAGCTGATAGTCCATCAGCCCGGGGAAGCTTTATGCCATCCGCTCAAGCTCATTTATGATCAAATTCATTATGTTTATATTGCTATAACATCATGCGAAGTAACTTTACTCCTTAGACCATGAGATCATGCCAATCACTAATACCAGAAGAGTAACTTGATAACATCAAATGTCACACCATAATAGGGTGACAATAAAGGTGGGTTCAGATACTCTGAAAGTGTTATGTAGAGGCTGATGGATCAAGAGTGGGATTTGTCCATCCCGATGATGGAGAGATATACTCTGGACCCTCTCGGTGATATCATATTGATATAGCTTGCAAGCAAGTGATAATATCACTAGAATGTTATATCACGAGAATGAGAAAAGATTACTTGTCAGTAACGAGATCAAACTAGGTATGGGGATACCGATGATCGAATCTCGTACATGCAATATATCGCGAGACAAAGAGATCTAGTTACGACTTAAAGGTTCACACGATCAGTAGAGTCATTGTTGAATATGTGGGAGTCAATACAGATCTCCTAGTCCCGCTTCTGATTATTGATCGGAGAGGGGTCTCGATCATGTCTGCATTATTCGTGAACCGTAGGGTGACATACTTAAGGGATACTGACACTATTTGGATCTAATATGATACTAGAGAAAGATTATGAAAGTGCTGGAATTATTTCGATGGACACTGGAATTGTTTCGGGTCAAATTGTTGAAATTGGTTTTGCATGTGATATTGAAATATTGCAATGGGTTTTATGTGAATGTTTGTTAATTAAAATAATTAAAAAATTATGAATAAAATAAATAAAAGTGTTTTATTTAAAGAGAAAATGTATTTAATTTAGTGGACATTAAATGCAAAGTGAGTGGAGTGGAAATTGATGTGAGTAGGCTTAGTGGAAGTTCCACCCACATGAATGAGGGAGAGGTGGGGGAACCCACCATGACTGGCCAGCCACGGCCATGGGGCTGAGCCCCCTCCCCTATAAAAGGAGCCCCATGCCTCCTCTCCACTTTCACCACCTCCTCGTGAAGGTTTTCTTCCTCCTCTAGCAATTCCCATGGTTTGGATTAGAGAAGCACATGTTCCCGGTGGCTTTTTCTAGAAATTACTGCTTCCGCTGATTTGCTAGAGCGAGGACTTGGAGGTGGTCGGGGTACTGGACGTGTGTGCGAACACGGATGCACTTATGCTTTGTGGTGCTGGACTTCATCATGATCTTGAGATCGACAAGTGAACGACTACATCATCCATGAAATCAGATTTCGCTAACAAAGCTTTTCGGTCTTCGAGGGTAAGATCTCTATGGATGTATATCCACCCGTTGATTGTATCTAGGTAGATAGATCTTGGTGATTAGTTGTTTGTATCGTAGATTTTTTATTTTCTATGTTGCGAACCCAAAAGTGGTATCAGAGCTTGATCTATGCGTAGATGCTTTGCACGAGTAGAACACATATGATTATATGGATGTTGATGATCATGTTATTACATCTTCTATATATTTTGGATAATGGTGGAATTGTGGGATGAAGCGGCCTGGACTAACTTTACATATCCTCGCACATGAGACATGTTCCACGCTTGACATGCAACTAGTTTTGCATAAGTGACTAGCGGGTGTCTGTCTCTCTTACTATAGTCAATATCTGATTTAAAACGAGTTGCTAATAATTTGATTATCATTGTTTTGGTTCCATGTTGGTAGGTAAGAACGGTTCTATCTCCGAAAGCCCTAAGCCATGTAAAAACATGCAAAAGGTAAATTAGAAGCGTCTAGTTTTTTGGTTTTGCTGCGCAAGTGTTATGATATGGTGATGTTATAATTTGTAGTATGGCTTGATACTCTTGAAAATTATAACATACCAAAGTGTAAGTTCAATAGACCTTCCCTTACACATATAGAAATGATGAAGATCATACCACGATGCACAAGATACTGATCAAGTTCAAGAACCATATCATATCACTTTTTTTCATATGATGTTTGTTTGCATCTTATATTGCTTGTATGTCGCTTTAGTAGCATTATAAGATAATCCCTCATTTAAATATCAAGATAAAATATGTTCTTCCTATAGTATGCACCATTAATAAAGTTCGTCGTTTCGAGACACCATGTGATATTCGGGTGTGATAGACTCTACGTTCGCATACCACGAGTGTATGTAAGACAGTTTTACACACGCGAGTACTAAGGTTCGTACTTGGTGAGCCTAGCATGTACAAATATGACCTCGAAACACGAACGTAAAGGTAAAGCATGAGTCATATGGTTGACATGATGACCATATAGATGCTTGCATTTGAAGATACACCAACTCACGTGATGATCGGTCTTGGTGTAGTGGATCTGGTTCATGTAATCACCAAAAAGACACGAGGGGTGTTGTTTTTGAGTGGGAGTTCATGTAGTAATATGATTAAAGTTGAACTCAATTTATCATAAACTAAATCGAAATGAATTTGAATAATTTGTTGTAGTCATTAGCATTCATTTACTACCTTATGCTTAGTTATAATTGAGATAATAGAACTATAGAATTCTGGATATTTACTTTACGAACTAGTATCGTATTGTTTTAAGTGTCAATTTAAAATTTATAAGTCATATTGTAAACTTTCAGCAAACTCTATTTACTCCATGAAGTTTAGTAAGTAGTGTTAAATCAAGAGGAACAAATCCAGTGTTAGTATCTAAAGTATCATGCTTGCCTCCGTGATCCTTGATATTGAAAAGTTGTTTTAGTATCAAGGTTATCAAGGAGCTGAAAGAATTGTTTTAGAAACCATCATGTGTGGAACATATTGTGATATCTGAAACAATGATTATGGTTGAAATATGATAGAGTATAATTTGGTAAAATACATGTTCTCATATAGTGAGATAATTTGTGAAGGTTGGAAACGCTAGGTGTCCTAATCTCCCAAAAAGATTTTGCGAACTTACATTATACTCGCGATTCATCCTTATAGGCTATAGTAGCTTGATCATGGAAGTTGTCATGATAAGGATGAATAGAAGATATAGGTAAAATGTTTACTAAACTAAAAGATTACCAAAGAATGGATTTTGAAAGAACGCCAAACATTTGATGACGGTGATCTACTTCAAAGTGCAAGTCCAAAGGTATTAGTATTTGACTATATCCACTTTAGAATATGTGTCATGTGTATGGCACCACTATTGATGTTGATAGATTCTTTTAAAAGAAAAGGAAATGCTAAAAGAGAATCTATAAAATATTTGGTAGAAATAAAAAGACTCGAAATGTCCAGCTTAGGTATATAGATGATATGCATGTTATGGATATATTATTTTCTTGTTAAACAATGTGGTTCTTGGGTACTGGATATCGAATTTTTTGGTGTGAAGTGCCATACAGAACAACACAATTCATGAACTGCAATGGCCTAAGTAACTAGAAAGAGAATATGCGATGATGTTCATTGAAAACAAATAAAGTGTTGTTGTGTTTCTCGTTGACATCAAAGGTTGCCTTAGAGATTTGTTTTAATAATTTTTATTTTGTTTCGGTAATATGAGAACAATGGTTGTTCAAATAAGTATCGTATTCCATAGAAGATGGATGGAATTTTACAAGTCTAGTTAGAGAAATCACGTCCATAAAAAATAATGCTAAAATGTCGCAAGACAAATGATTGAAAGATCACTTACAAAGTGACATCACTGTTTAAATTATATTGGAAAGAAAACATGAAGAAATTATATGTTGATGGATTTTTGGAGTCTTTGATTTGATCAATTGATGCAATCCTGGAAATAATTGAAACTCCGTTCATAGGCCAAAGAGGAATGGGTGACTAATTTATTGGACATTGTGCATGTTGATGTATATAGTCCATTATGTGTACCATGTGCGGTGGATCTTCCAACTTCATATACTTTCTCTAGAGATTTGAGTGAATATATGTGTATATTTACTTAATAAGGAAGAAGTATGGAACATTTGAAAATTGTTCAAAGACTTTCAAGATGAAGTGGAAAATTATTGTAACAAGAAAATAAAGTATTTATGGTTGTATCATAAAGGAAAATACTTGATTTACAAGTTTAGCAAAACATCTAAGGTTTGAGGAATTGTTCCATGTATTTGTGTTTCCTAATAAACCATAGGAGTATGGAGTGTTCAAGAGATTAAATCAAACCTTGTTTGACATGGTAAGATCAAAGGCATCATTTAAAAATGCCATTATGTTTTAAGGATTAAAGATTTAGAGACTACTGGTTTTACACTAAAAAGAGCACCATCGTGATCTGTTGAAATGACACCATATGGGTTGTGGTTTGGGATAAAACCCGAGTTGTCGTTTCTAAAATTTTGGTATGCTAGGCATAAGTAAAATGTTTACAACCAAAGTCGGATAAGCACATATTTGTAGGTTATACCAAAGAAAAAGTTGGGTATTCCTCCATAATACTAAAGACAAAAGAGCTTGTCACTTAGAACGTCAAGTTTCTTAAGAAGGATTTTTCATAAAAAGTTAAGTGGGAGGACAATAGAACTTTGATTAGGTTTATGAACATAAGCAACATGTGCTAAGTAGCGCAGCGCAGCGCTACAAAGTGTCCCGGAAGTGTCCACAATGCTCATGGGTCCCATGATTATAAAGGTATTGATCTCAGAGATTAGAGTTCCTATTTGAACCGTATGGGTTGGGTAAGAATCAGATAGTAAGATGTGAAACAGAAGTCGTTATTGTTTTGACAATGATGAACCAACTATATGCAAATAAGAAATGATGGGCCCTGACTCCATAAAATGACTAGAAGTCATAAAATCCGTGATAGTTTCCATACACGATAAATCAAGTTTTTGAACTTGGAAGACCCTCCGGAAAGGTGTGAAGCCTATGGATCGTATTTGGATCTGTAAATAAATAAATATGGATGTTTCACATCTATGAAATAGTCAACATATCGGAAAAGAGTTTGCAACAATGTTCAAGGAGTTGACTACGACAAGATTTGATCTTTCGTAGTGATATTTAGTCTAGAAGGATTAATGCAGCAACCACTACATATGTCAGTTTTGGTATATGGTAGTTGACCAAACAAAACAAAGTTCTTCTAATAGAATGGTTACCTAGGACGTATACATGACACGGTCTGAAGGGTTTTGTTAATTTAAAGGATGCTAAAAGGGCATGCAAACTTCAATGGTGGTTGAAGTAATCATAGCAGAGTTGGAATATTCACCGTGATGAAACTATTTAAAGGTTTTAAGAGATGATGAAGGTGATTGCATTAGCAAGAAATTAAGTGGGAGCGCTGAGACATATTTCTAATATATTATGTAGAGGACATATTATTGATTGAAAATGATGTATCTTTTATTGACATGGGTTAATAATTTCATTAAAATTGGATTTTGATGAAAGACTTGGGAAAAACCAGAATATGGATAGATTGAGGTGCTAATATGGTTGTGCTAGAATGAGTTCAATATATGAGATATTGAATGAGTTCAATATAAAAATGACAAGAAATGTTATTGCCGCATGGAAAGGATTGAATCAAGATTCAAGTGTATCGACACTTGGTAAGTAAAAACAAGATTCAAGTGTTTTTACACTTGGTGAGTGAAATCACATGAATATTTTGATCAATCATATATACCATGATATGTATAAATCTAGATATGTCCTATGCTCTAAATGTTATGTGCATATACTAGGATGACTCATAAGATGATCATTGGACAATAGTAAGGATATTCTTATGATCTTTGGAATAACTAAGAATATATTTATGAAGAGGTGACAAATAGTTACAACAGTTCATTGTAAAGTGTTACATTGATACTATCTTTGTCACAAGATACAAATTAAATTTATCTGAATTTAAACTATGGGTGGCATAGTCTAATGGAAATAAGGTTCCATGATGGATTTGGATGAGTTCCAAAGTTAAGACATTGTGACGGCTACTACAATAAAAGGCTAAGTATATGACTGCTATAGTAGCAGCAAAGGAGGGAATTTGTGTTAGGTAGTTTGTTATCAAACTAGGTGTGGTTCACAGTGGGCTAGTACTATGAATATATTGTACGGCAATAATATCAACATGTTTTAACCCAAAGGAACTAAAGGTCTCACCAAAAGACTAAATTTATACAATGTTATCTCATTTGAGAATGAGTGATGCGTTGAGATGCAAAGACATGTAAATACACACGGACCTAAAAGTGTCATATCCAAAGATTATGTTTACCACTAGCAAACGCGTATATACAACACTAGAAAGCCATAGGTGTTGAATGCGCAAGTTTTTCAAACTAGATTATTGACTCCAGTGCAAGTGGGAGACTGAAGAGAATATGCCCGAGAGGCAATAATAAAGTGGTTATTATCTTATTCCATGTTTATGATAAATACTTATTTCTCATGTTATAATTGTGTTAATTGGAAGCGTTAATACATGTGTGATTAATAAACAAATAAGAGTTCCTAGATATGCCTCTCATATAAACTAGCTCATTGATTAATAAGATGATCAAGGTTTCCTGATCATGGACATTGGATGTTGTTAATAAAGAGGACACAACATTGGAGGAATGATGTGATGAACATTCATCCAAAGTATAGTAACACGATCAAATTCAGTATGTTTATATTGCTATAACATCGTGCGAAGTAACTTTAGTCCTTAGACCATGAGATCATGTCAATCACTAACACCGGAAGCGTAACTTGATAACATAAAATGTCACACCGTGACAGGGTGAGAATAAAGGTGGGTTCAGATACTCCGAAAGTGTTATGTAGAGGCTGATGGATCAAGAGTGAGATTTTTACACCCCGATGATGGAGAGATATACTTTGGGCCCTCTCGGTGATATCACATTGACATAGCTTGCAAGAAAGTGATAATATCACTAGAATGTTATATCACGGGAATGAGAAAAGATTAGTTGTCAGTAACGAGATCAAACTAGGTATGGGGATTGAAAGGGTTCTGTAGCAGAAAACAATTTTTTCTATCTACTCGAACACTAATACCAGGATCTATACTATGTAGACATAAGCAACGGAAGAGAAAGACGGTGTTCATACCTTTTGAAGACCGAGGCACGCCTTACGCAGGAAGGCGTATATTGATGAAGACGAGCAGCACCTCAAGTGTGGTGCCTCCGAAGTTCGTCACACGTCCGGTGTGGGTGACGTCAACCAGACTCCGATCCAGCCGAGCAGCGAAAGAAGTAGATGTCGGATCGCTGATGACACGACGGTGGTGTGAAGGTGGAGAACTCACCAACGAGGTCCTCCCCAATATTACGGAGAAGTCCTCAATGGATGAGAGAGAGAGAATGAGAGGGAATGGGATGATTCCAAAGGGGGAGGGGTGACCCCTATATATAGTAGGATGGGGATGCAACACCCAAGGGCCAGGCGGTGTGGGACTAATCCCTACACCCGCTAGCCACCTAGGGGCAGCTGCCGGCATTAGGTGGGCCCCACTAGGGTGGCCCACAAAGCCCAGGCCAGTTGGCCCCCTCTCTCTAGGCGCCATGCCCTATTGGGCCTCCCTTCGGGTGAGGCCCATTAGCATTGGGAAGCCTTTAATAATATAATAAAATATATATTTAATATTAATTCTCTAATTAACATTCAAATACATATATTATCATATTCCTTTTCTCCAGAACACCTTCCGGACCCCTTCGGATCTCCATCGGATGTTACCCGGAACTATTCCGGTTTCTCTCTTTCTATTTCTCCTACGATACCTCATCTACCATAAGTGTCCCCACCCTTAAGCATGACATCCTTTGGTTCAGAAACACTCCGGACATGATCGAGACTACTCTCACATCAATGAACAATAGAGGGACCTTGATGGCCATGTGACCCCCGTGCGTTTCATGAATATAATTGCTCGAATCATGAGATAATCCTTTCCCGTTCCCTTTGTCATTTGATACCTAATTCATCCGAGACTTGATCTTTGGTATCTCCATACCTTAGTTTGGTCTCGTTACCGATGAAATTTTTTACTCATTCTCATGTTGTCACATTTCGTGACCAAGTCACATGCTTGCAAGCTTCATCAATGCAACGCCACCGAGATGGCCACATATATCTATCTGTTACATGGATTAGACAAATCCTGGTCTTGATATGTACTCCTCTACGCATCCCTTTGGAAAACCTGAGTGGCACCTTTTTGATCACCCTTTTACGAGATGATTCTTGATAACCATCTAAGCTTCCTCCAGAATTTACCTCACGGTTAAAGGATCAAGTCGTGAGGTTCGCTTTGTTTTATCATCAATGGTGAACTTTGTAACTAGATCTCATTCAAGATATAACGGTCGGATGTTTTTCTATCATGTTATTCAACTAATAAAATGACCCCATTGTCAATTGGCATAAATTCCCATGATCTTGAAAGACAGACCATCTTCATGACCAATGAACTAGTTCGCTAGAGGTAACTAGAGACACAATTTGTTTACATACCACACGTGTATTAACGTTTCGTATTAACACAGTTATATCACAGATATATCAAATAATACACTTTATTATTTGCCTCTAGGGCATAACTTCTTCAGTCTCCGACTTGCACTAGAGTACAAAAAAAACTAGTTTACAATTGGAAGGAACCTAACACCAATGGAATCTCGGTGTTGTTTGTGCTTGGCTTGTAGGAGAGCTTTAGGCAACGGATCTGCCATATTCAGTTCCGTATCTACTCTGCAAATCTTGACTTCACCTTCATCAACATTCTGCCGAATGACGTGAAATCTAAGCTTGATGTGTTTGGCTGCGGAATGCGTCCTTGGTTCTTTTGCGTTTGCAATAGCTCCTGTGTTATCACAATAGATCGTCACGTGGTCATGCGCATTTGGAAAACCTCCTAGTTCGAGGATGAAATTCCTCAGCCAAACAGCTTCATTTGCTGCATCAGCCGTAGCAATGTATTCAGACTCCATTGAAGACTACACCACCACCAGTTGCTTCTTACTCTTCTAGCTTACCTCCCCACCATTTACTAGGAACACAAATCCTGTTTGAGACTTCGAGTCATCATGATTGAGTTCTAGCTTGCAACTACATAACCCGTTATGTTTAGAGCTTCATCACTCCCTCCATAGACAAGGAACATATCCTTTGTTCTTTTGAGATACTTTAGGATATTGTTTACAGCTGTCTAGTGATCCAGTCCTGGATTACTTTGGTATCAGCTTGTCAAACTAAGAGTGAATGCCACATCAGGCCGCATACTTAACATTGCATACATGATAAATCCTATGGCTGAGGCATAGGAGATATAGGACATATTTTCTCTATCATTATCCGTTACCAGACATTGAGTCACACTCATTTTGCAATTGTTCACCATTGGCACAGAGCCCTTTTTGGCATTGTCCAGTTTGAACCTTTTCAAAATATTTTTGATGTAAGTACTCTGACTTAATGCAATTAAGCGTCTTGATCTATCTCTATAGATCTTGATGCCTAATATGTATGCAGCTTCACCTAGATCCTTCATGGAAAATTGACTACTCAAATATGCTTTTCATAAGATCCACATCATTTCCCTTGAGTAATATGTTATCCACTGATGTCTACGCACTTCTATTCTTGTAGATAGTTGTTGGGCCTCCAAGTGCCGAGGTTTGTAGAACAGCAGCAAGTTTTCCCTTAAGTGGATCACCCAAGGTTTATCGAACTCAGGGAGGAAGTGGTCAAAGGTATCCCCTCTCAAGCAACCCCTGCAATCAAGATACAAGAAGTCTCTTGTGTCCCCAACACACCCAATACACTTGTCAGGTGTATAGGTGCACTAGTTCGGCGAAGAGATAGTGAAATACAAGTGGTATAGATAAGTGGTAACGGTGATAGAAGATAACTTGATGGCGAGGAAAAGACTAAAGGCAAACTGAAATAAAGAAGGAAGCAAGCAAACATGTAACAAATCTAGTAGCAAACGGTGTATCAATGCTTAGAAACAAGACCTAGGGATCATACTTTCACTAGTGAACACTCTCATATAAATATATTCTCTTCATGATACTACTCTTAACTACTCTCCGGTTGGACACTCTAATCAACGGTAGGGCTATAACAACACACCTCAAAGTTCATCTTTCCCATCTAGAAAACCCCACACTGTCACCTTGAGTACTAGATGAGTCCAACAAACACCACAATTTCACAAAGAGATCCAACTCCAAATATAACTCATAACAAGTATTTGTAATCTCTAGCCTAAGTGCCACCATGGTGAGCACGCTGTCACTTTCACACACATGGGGAGAGCAGAGATTCATTAAAGCACTTGAGTAGCAGGATAGATCTATAGATTACAAGCTCATGATCTCAATAAGATCATGCATAGAGAGAGAGATGAACACATAGATACCGATAGAACCCTTCGCCTCGAGAGAGAACTACTCCCTCCTCATCATGGGAATCAGCAATGGTGATGGAGATGGTGGTGGAGATCGATGGAGATGGCTCCGGGGGAACTTCCCCGTCCCGGCATGGTGCCGGAACAGAGACTTTCTGTCCCCCGAATCTCCTTTTCGGTGGCGGCGGTGCTGTGGAACTTTTCGTGGCTAGAGGCTTGACTATCTAGGGTTTATGCATCAGGAGGCTTCTTATATGCGAAGGGACAAGGTCGGTGGGCGGTCAGGGGCCCACACCACCTGGTGGCGTGGCCAGGGCTAGCCCGTGCCACCACATGGTGTGGCCGCCCTGTGGCCCCTCTCCGACTCTCCTGCTGGCTCCGTGAGTCTTCTGGGAAAATATCAACTTTGGCTTTTGTCCGGTCCAATTCCGAGAATATTGATTTTCTGACTTTCCTGGAACCAAAAACAGCAGAAACCAGGCAACTGGCACTTGTTAATAGGTTAGTCCAAGAAATTGTATAAAAAGTACTCCAAAGTGTGGACAAAACATAAGAAAGTAGATAAAACCAAGCATGGAACATCAAAAATTATAGATACATTTGCAATGTATCATCCACATATACTACTAAGAAAACAACTGAGCTCACACTCGCTTTCTTGTAAACACAGAACTCTTGTTGATTTTGGACAAATCCAAAACTCTTGATCACTTGATCAAAACATTGGTTCCAGCTCCGAGATGCTTGCTTCAATCCATAAATGGACGGATGAAGCTTGCATACCTTTCCAGCATCCTTAGGATCAACAAAACCTTCCGGTTGCATCATATACAACTCTTCATCAATGTGACCATTGAGGAATGCGTACTTGACATCCATCTGCCAAATTTCATAGTCGAAATGTGCAGCAATTGCTATTAAAATCCGGACAGCCTTAAGCATCACTACGGGAAAATAAGTCTCATCGTAATCAACTCCTTGAATTTGTCAAAACCCCTTTATGACAAGTCGAGCTTTGTGAACGGTCACATTACCATTCACATCTGTCTTTTTCTTAAAAATCCATTTATTTTCCACGGCCTTGCGGCCTTCTGGAAGATCTACCAAGGTCCAAACTTGGTTCTCATACATGGATCCTATTTCAGATTTCATGGCTTCTAGCCATTTCTCGGAGTCAGCACTATCCATAGCTTCTTTGTAGTTTGCAGGTTCTTCTTGTTCATGTAGGATGACAAACATCACAAGGCTACTGTACCAATCTGGAGTGGCACGAATTCTTGTAGACCTGCGAACCTCAGGATTTTCGATGTTGTTGCTTTGATCATCATCATTGGGTTCTTCCTCCATGTTGGAGAGCTGTTTCGGAACAGCTTCCGTTGTGCTACTCGGAATTTGGAGAGAAGGGTCAACAACTTCATCTAACTCAATTTTCCTTCCACTAACTCCTTTATCAAGAAACTCTTTCTCAAGAAAGGTGTTGGTTTTTGTGACAAACTTTTGCCTTTGGCCTTGTTGTAGAAAGTATACCCAACGGTTTCCCTTGGATATCCCACAAAGATACATTTTTCTGATTTGGGTTCGAGTTTGTCAGGCTGCAGTTTCTTGACGTAAGCCTCATAACCCCAAACTTTTAGAAACGACAACTTTGGCTTCTGGCCATACCATATCTCATACGGAGTTGTCTCCACGGATTTGGATGGTGCTCGGTTTAAAATAAAAGCAGTGGTATCCAACGCGTATCCCCAAAAAGACATACACAAATTAGTTAAAGACATCATGGACCGCACGCTATCTAATAGGGTTCGGTTATGTCATTCTGACACACCATTACGATGTGGTGTTCCGGCTAGCGTAAGCTGTGGGATAATCCCACACTCCTTCAAGTGCATGTTAAACTCATCACTCAAATACTTGCCTCCCCGATCCGATCGAAGATGCTTGATTCTCTTGTTAAGTTGATTCTCTACTTCTCTCTGAAATTCCTTGAACTTTTCAAAGGTTTTAGACTTGTGCTTCATTAAGTAGATATATCCATATCTGCTTAAGTCGTCAGTAAAGGTAACAAAGTAATGATAACCATTGCGTGTTGAGACACTTATTGGTCCACATACATCCGTATGTATGATTCCTAGTAGGTCTACAGCTCTCTCCATTGTCCCGAAGAATGGTGTCCTAGTAATCGTGCCCATGAGGCATGGCTCACATGTATCAAGGGATTCGAAATCCAATGATCCAAGAAGCCCTTCTGAATGAAGCTTCTTCATGCGTTTTACGCCAATGTGACCAAGACGGTAATGCCACATAAACATGGAATTATCATCATTATGCTTGCAATGTTTATCATCAACACTATGTATGTGTGTATCACAATCAAGATCAAGTAAGAATAAACCATCACATGCAGGGGCATGAACATAGAAAATATCATTCATATAAATTGAACAACCATTTGTTCCTGATTTAAACGAATAATGATCTTGCAACAAGCAACACCCACTCACAATATTCATACTCAATACATGTACATAGTAGCATTTATTCAGAACCAAAAATAATCCTGACGGCAGACGGAGATGCAGGGTGCCGACGGCCATCACTTCGACTCTCGAACCATTGCCGGTGCGCATCGTCACCTCGTCCTTCCTCAGGCGCCTCCTACTCTGCAGATCCTACTGAGAGTTACAAATGTGAGCAACAAAATCGGTATCAAATACCCAGGTGTTACTCCTGGCGCTTGTAAGGAGCACATCAATAACATGTATATCACATATACCTTTGTCCTTGGCGTTTATCTTGCCAGCTCGTTTGTCTTCAAGGTATTTGGGGCAGTTGCATTTCCAGTGCCCATCCCCTTTGCAGTAGTAGCACGTAGTGCCGGGTTTAGGGCCAGGCTTGGTAGTCTTTGAGGTATTGGCAACGAACTTGCCATCCTTCTTGGGCTTCTTGCCCATGCCTTTCCCCTTTTGTCCCGGCTTCTTAAAGTTGGTGGTCTTGTTTACCATCAATATGGTGTGGTCCTTCTTGATTTCTACCTCAGCAGTTTTGAGCATGGCGAACACCTCAGCAAGGGTCTTAGTCATCCCTTGCATGTTGTAGTTCATCACAAAGCTCTTATAGCTAGGGACAGCGAGTGCAGCACCCTATCAATTGCGAGCTCCTCCGGGATTTTGCAATCCAGGGCGTTCAAACACTTAACGTAGCCAGCCATTTTGACTACGTGCTCACTGATACTGCTGTGCTCTTCCATTTTAGCAGAGAAGAAGAGCTCGGAAGCATCATACCTCTCTGCTCGAGCATTCTACTCTAGATGAGGGAGAAATCGCCCGCCTTGGACTGCCATACATTCTTTTCGTCCTGGGAGGTGGAATCTGCATGCTTAGCTGGAAGCTCAGCCTCGATGACATAAGTCAACTTGTAAGGGACTAGGAGGATCCTATGATTACGGAACCATGTGGTGAAGTTGGTTCCATCAGTTTTCAGCTTGTCCTTCTCAAAGAAAGTGCTAAGGTTGAAGGTGGGTGGGAGAGACATCTACAATGGATTTGCAAAGTGTTTAGACCATGTTCATAATAATGAGTTCAGGTTTTAATTTAAACTAACAGAAGAACTAAAACTCAAATTAACATCCCTCCACTCATTTAGTGAGCACATGATCCCAATCCCCTGCACCTCTCCCGATCATCACGACCATCAGTGTAGTATCAAAAGTGGACATTCCCTAATGTTGATCACATCAACCATGTGATTCGTGCTCGGCCTTTCGGTCTCCTGTATTCCAAGGCCATGTCTCTGTAACATGCTAGGCTCGCTAGTTCTAACTTGTGTGTATTCGCAGTGCAACATGGCTTACACCCACTGTATGCGAACGTAGATATGTCTGACACCCGCTCATCACGGCCTGCCTCATACCGAAGAACTTTCTTGGTGGTGCACACACAAGGGGAATTCGATTAACTGGAATAATGTGAGGGATTATCTTATTATGCCACCGTCGAATATATAATTATACCAGCACAATAAGTAATACTTCATAAAGTAAAGTGTTATGACGTGGTTATAGCTTTTGATCATCATCAATAGCTTCAACAAAAGTTTCACAAACTCGTCATTGCCATGTCTTAACACATGCCGTATGCAATAATAAAGATAGATGCCTCTATATTATCTATTGCAAGTTTTACACGGCTTTAGGGCTTTCGCGGTAGAACCCCTTCCCACCTACGAACGTGGAGCCACAACATGGATTCAATGATTGCCGTTCTTCTTCCCTTTTTAGGGCCCTCCAATGTTGATGCCATATCAACTACTGTAGAGAGACAGACACCCCCCTAAGCCACTTTGATTTGTGGACCAGTCTCGTGAATCACCACATGAGGTCGGTTGGGGGACGCCTCATCAAACAGTGCCGCGATATGAACAAGAACATAAAAGAGGGTAACAACTAGAGAATCAATGCCCACATATTGCTAAGTGTTCTATCTATACGACATGTCTACCCATAGACCTGCTCTGATACCACTGGAAGGGTTCCGTAGCAGAAAACAAAAAATTTCGATCTACTCGAACACTAATACTAGGATCTATACTATGTAGACATAAGCAACGCAAGAGAAAGACGGTGTTCATACCTTTTGAAGACCGAGGCAAACCTTACGCAGGAAGGCGTATATTGATGAAGACGGGCAGCACCTCAAGTGTGGTGCCTCCGAAGTTCATCACACGTCCGATGTGGGTGAAGTCAACCGGACTCCGATCCGGCTGAGCAGCAGATGAATTAGATGCCGGATCACTGATGACACGATGGTGGTGTGAAGGTGGAGAACTCACCCACGAGGTCCTCCCTAATATTACGGAGAAGTCCTCAATGGATGAGAGAGAGAATGAGAGGGAATGGGATGATTCCAAAGGGGGAGGGGTGACCCCTATATATAGTAGGGGGTGCACCACCCAGGGGCCAGGCGGTGTGGGACTAATCCCCACACTCGCCGGCCACCTAGGGGCAGCCGCCGGCCCTAGGTGGGCCCCACTAGGGCAGCCCACCAAGCTTAGGTCGGCTGCCCCCCTCTTCCTAGGTGCCATGCCCTATTGGGCCTCCCTTCAGGTGAGGCCCATTAGCATTGGGAAGCCTTTAATAACAAAATAAAATATATATTTAATATTAATTCTCTAATTAACATTCAAATACATATATTATCATATTCCTTTTCTCCGGAACAGCTTCCGGACCCCTTCCGATCTCCATCGGATGTTACCCGGAACTATTCCGGTTTCTGTCTTTCTATATCTCCGATGATACCTCATCTACCCTAAGCGTCCCCACCCTTAAGTGTGACATCCTTCGGTTTGGAAACACTCCGAACATGATCGAGACTACTCTCACATCAATGATCAATAGAGGGACCTGGATGGCCATGTGACCCCCGTGCGTTTCACGAATATAATCGTTCAAACCGTGAGATAGTCGTTTCCTATTCCCTTTGTCATTTGGTACCTAATTCATTCGAGACTTGATCTTTGGTATCTCCATACCTTGGTTCGGTCTCGTTACCGATGAACTTGTTTTCTAATTCTCATGTCATTGCATTCCGTGACCAAGTCACATGCTTGCAAGCTTCATCAATGCAACGCCACCGAGATGGCCACATGTATCTATCTGTTACATGGATTAGACAAATCCTGGTCTTGATATGTACTCCTCTACACATCCCTTTGGAAAACCTGAGTGGCACCTTTTTGATCACCCTTTTACGAGATGATTCTTGATAACCATCTAAGCTTCCTCCAGAATGGTGATTTGTATTACCTCACAGTCAAAAGATCAGGTCGCGTGGTTCTCTTTGTTTTATCATAAATGGTGAACTTTGTAACTAGATATCATTCAAGATATAACGGTCGGATGTTTGACTATCATGTTATTCAACTAATAACATGACCCCATTGTCAATTGGCATAAATGCCCATGATCTTGAAACATAGACCATCCTCATGACCAATGAACTAGTTCGCTAGAGGTAACTAGAGACATGGTTTGTTTACATACCACACGTGTATTAACATTTCGTATTAACATAGTTATAGCACAGTATGAAACGTATTATGAACATATAGGAGATATATCAAATAGTACACTTTATTAATTGCCTCTAGGCCATAACTCCTTTAGGGATACCGATGATCAAATCTTGGACATGTAATATATCGTGAGATACAGAGATTTAGTTACAACATTAAAGGTTCACATGATCACTAGAGTCATCGCTGAATGTGTGGGAGTCAGTATAGATCTCCAGGTCCTGCTGCTGATTATTAATCGGAGAGGGGTCTCGATCATGTCTGCATTATTCGTGAACCATAGGGTGACACACTTAAGGGATATCGAGACCATTTGGAGCAAATATGATACCAAAGAAACATTATGAAAGCGCTGGAATTATTTCGATGGACACTGGAATTGTTTCAGCTCAAATTGCTGAAATTGGTTTTGCATGTGATATTTAAATGTTGCAAGGGATTTTATGTGAATGTTTGTTAATTAAAGTAATTAACGAAATTCTGAATAAAATAAATAGAAGTGTTCATGCATTTAATTTAGTGGACATTAAATGCAAAGTGAGTGGATTTGAAATTGATGTGAGTGGGCTTAGTGGAAGCTCCACCCACATGAATGAGGGAGAGGTGGGGGCACCCACCATGGCTGGCAAGCCATGGCCATGGGGATGCGCCCCGTCCCATATAAAAGGAGCCCCATGCCTCCTCTCCTCTTGCACCACATCCTCGTGAAGGTTCTCTTTCCCCTCTAGCAATTCTCATGGCTTCGGATTTAGCAAAGTATATGTTCCCAGTGGTTTTTCTGGAAGGATTTGATATTTCCGCTGCTTTGCTGGAGCAAGGACTCAGAGGTGTTTGGGGTACCGCACATGTGTGTGATCACATATGCACTGTTGCTTTGCAATGCTAGACTTTATCACAATCTTGAGATCGGCAAGTGAACGACTACATCATCCACGAAATCAGATTTCATTAACAAAGCTTTTCGGTCTTCGAGGGTAAGATCTCTATGGATGTATATCCACCCGTTGATTGTATCTAGGTAGATAGATCCTGGTGCTTAGTTGTTCATACCATAGAATTTTTTTGTTTTCTATGTTGCGAACCCAACACCATGAACCTATATATTAAACATGAGATTATATAATAATAATAATTACCTATAGAGCACTAATGCCAAAAGAGCTCGTCCCATTGCCACGACAAAGCCTAACATGAAGCCCAAGTGCACTAGCAAGGAAGAGGAGAATGCCGTGCAGGCTTTGCCCGCATCTCCTCTAGTGGCAACGATGCGAGGAAGGGTGGGGGAGGTCCCTAGTGGCGACCACCACTAGGGTTTCCCCTATGTCATCAGAGGAGGGAGACAAAGAGTAGGAGAAACTGCTCTATTTTTAATAGATACATCTATAGGAATAATCCAACCTTTTTTGGACACAACATCGGAGCACAGACTCAACATTGGAGCACGTACGAAAATCTTGGTAGATTGTGGAGGTACTATGGTGAGGCTTATCTTTTTTGACAGCTTCTTTTTCTTTATGTTTGCTAAAATTTGTTTCGTATGAGTACTTGAATTTACTTACTCCCTCGGTTTATAATAAGTGTCTCTAATTTAGTACATACCGGTGTTTTGATTTAGTATTGTACTAAACCAGCGACACTTATTATAGATAGGATAGTACAATTAAAATAATAAATCATATATGGCTTTGTGCATCAAGACGCAAAGACCCAGAATCATCCTGAAAAAACCCATGCATCTGGAGTATAGCTCGTGAGAAATTCGAGTGGAATCAATACTTAGGTCAGCCTTCGTCATGACCATGACATTAGAGGCGGCGGCGGTAGCTGAGAAACCCCATCTAGGGTTCCGTTCCCCTCGCTAGTGACGTTGTTGGACCATTCCACCTCCGGTGGCCTTAAGGGCTTGGAGGCATGGCGGACCACGGCCTCTCGTTGGTGGGAGATTTCTGTTGGTTGGTTAGACTATTTTTATTGTCTTTTTGGGATGGTGAGGTGACGCATACATCCTGAAGTCAGAATAAGATCCTCTCTGCCATATCCTTGCTCCGATGGTGCATCTAGCACCAACGAATGGCGCGTGGAGTCGTGTATCCGGTAGATCTTCTGGGATATGTTCATTTTTCGTGTTCAATGGTGTGTTTTTAGGTTAGTATCTTCCGATCTACGAATGTCATCATTGGCGATGGTTGCTGCTATAGGGCGCTGGTCCTTTGGGGCCTTAGCACGACAACTTCTCGCATGTCTTATACATTGAAAATGTATCTATAATTTTTTATGTTCCATGCTTGGTTTTATCGACTTTCTTGTGTTTTGTCCACAAATTGGAGTACTTTTCATATGATTTCTTGGACTAACCTATTAACAAAAGCCACAGTGCTAGTTGCCTGTTTTCTGCTGTTTTTGGTTCTAGGAAAGTCAGAAAATGAATATTCTCGGAATTGGACGGGACAAAAGCCAAAGTGCCTATTTTTCCGAAAGTCATCAGATGCCAGAATACGAGACGAAGAAGGGCTGGGGGGGGCCACACCACCTGGTCGCGCGGCCAGGCCTGGCCCGCGCCAGGGGGTGGTCTGGCCGACCCCAGCACCCCCTCGGCCTCTCCTTCCGCCTATAAGATGCCCTCGGGACGAAAACCCTAAGTACCCGATCAAAAATCCACGAAAGAGTCTGTATCTGCCATCATCTCCATCCCTAGATCAGGAGGGATGTGAAGCTCTTCCCGGCACCCTGCCGGAGAGGGCAATTCACCCTGCAGGCCTTCTTCATCACCATGCAAGCCTCCGGTGTGATGCTTGAGTAGTTCATCCTTGGACTATGGATCCATGTAGTAGCTAGATGGCTAGTTCTCCTCCTTTGTGCTTTCATGTCTAGATCTTGTGAGCTCCGTTCATGATTAAGATCATCTATTTGTAATTCTGCATGTTATTTTTGTGGGGATCCAATGGATATTGAGATGCTATTTCCGATTGATTATTGATTCTATCATGTCTTTATTATTTCTGATCTTGCATGCTTTCCGTTGTTAATAGCTATCTTGGCCAAGTAGATGCTAGCAACTCCAAGAGTTAGTATTTATGCTCGATAGTGGGTTCATGCCTCTGGTAATCTAGGGAAGTGACAGAAGTCTCTAAGGTACTAGATGTGATGTTGCTACTAGGGAGAAAACAACAATCCTTTGTTCATAGAACAATCGTATTGTTTACATTACACGCAATTCGTAAAGCAATAATCTGTTGCTTGCAACTTAATACTGGAGGGGGTTCGGATGATAACCTGAAGGTGGATTATTAGTCATAGATGCAGTTGGATGGCGGTCTATGTATAATGTTGTAATGCCCAATCGAATCTCAAAGGAGTCAAGATGATTAGTATATGCTTGTATTTCTTTCTCGATGTTTGTCAATTGCCCCGCTGTAATTTGTTCACCCAGCATGTTATCTATCTTAAGGAGAGCCACCTCTAGTGAACTATGGATCCCAGTCCTTTCTTTTACATACAATCTATAAACTGTTTACTGCTTTGTGTTTACTTTCTACAAATTATTACTTCCTTCCATTCGATACGTTTAATCCTTTGTTTTCAGCAAAACCGGTGAGATTGACAACCTCATCGCAATTTGGGGACAGAGTTCTGTGGTTGTGTTGTAAAGGTCTCCACGTTGCTGCTGGCATCGATAGTGCGCCCTGCCATCGTTCAGCTAGCTACACCTTTGGGGTGTTTCCTTGCTCCTACTAGATTGATAACCTTGGTTTCGTATTAAGGGAAAACTTGCCGTTGTGCTCATCATACCTTCCTCTTGGGGTTCCCCAATGAGCTCGATATATTTTGGGCCATCAAGCATATTTTCTGGCACCGTTGCCGAGGAGTCAAGGACATCTTCACAAGGGGAGTCCCTCATAACCAACTCTTTACTTTGTTATTTTTGTTTTGTTTAGTTTCTTTTTGCTTTGTTTGCTTGTTTCTTATTCAAAAACACAAAAAATTAGTTTTACAAGTTTGCTTTCTTTATCAAAAATACAAAAAAATAGTTCCTTCTATAGTTGTTATTTTCGTTAGTCTGTTATTGTCTTGCTTTATCATGCTTTCTATCAATGGTTGGTTTCTTTGAAACTGAATCTTATTGGCAAGGTGGGTTCACGGAAGAACAAAAATATTATTATAAGGAACACCACTTGTCACAAAAAGGGAAACACTTATGGGAACAAATTGATAAATTGTATACCATTGCTATAAACGTGTGCTCTACTTATAATGTTACTTATTGCTTTGATAAATCTTGTTGCTGTAGGAGGTATAAACACCTCCCTTTTCAATGTGAGTATAATGATAATGTTACCATATCTTCTTATGTTAAAGGGAATTATGACTTTTATGATGTGGAACAAATTGAAGCATTTATTGCTTGGAAGGGTGCATTTGAGCTTGCTAGTTCGCATAAAAATACTGATGATTCACCTTATAAATATGAGGTTTATGATATACTTAAATTTTGCTTTGATAATTATAAGGTAGAAAATGGCTATATTCTTGAATATCTTAATAGATGCTCTCCACCAATGGAAGAGACTAATGCCTTGCAGGAACCTATGGAAGAAGAAATTTCTGAAACTGGAAGCTCATTGGATGAAAAAGAGGAGAGTGATGATCAAGAGGAGGAAGAATGGATCTACCCATCCCTACCTTCTAATGAGAGTAACTCTTTAACCCTTACATTATTTGATTATCCCCCATTCTTACCAAAGGAGGACAAATGTCATGTTCCTGAGGATTCCTTTGAAAATGTTTATAATAAAGCTCTAGTGTTTGTAGATCATGAAAAGCATGCTTTATGTGATAGTTATATTGTTGAGTTTATTCATGAGGCTACTGAAAACTATTATGGGAGAGGAAAATATGGTTGTAGACATTTTCATGGTAATGAAACACCTCTCTATGTGCTGAAAGTTTTGAAGTTGCTCTTGTTTTATCTACCCATTCTTGTTACTATGTGCTTCTTTGATTTATTTTCTTACAAGATTCCTATGCATAGGAAGAGGGTTAGACTTAAATGTGTTTTGAAATTGCTTCTTGATGCTTTCTTTTACTTCAAGTCATATTTCCTATGTGAGCATCTTCTCAAATTTTGATGCCTAACTTAAAGGCGTTAAAGAAAAGTACTTATTGGGAGATAACCCAAAAGTTTTAGATGAGTCTTGGAAGTTATTACTTCAGTAATAACCGCTCCTTATCCTTTTTATTTGCTTTTTGTGCCAAGAGTAACCTCTAATGAGAGAGAAGTAATGATTGGGAAAGTTGCTGTCCTGAAACAGATTTCTGTGCTTCACCGTAAAATTCGTGTAAAATCTCTAAACGTCTTTTTGAGGCGTGAATTGTTGTGCTTCTTACCCAGGTTGTTATATAACTTTTGTTAGTTCAACACTTTTTGATTTGAGCAACAGAAGGTCTTCGAAAAAATTCGTCTTTACCTGCTGGTCTGTTTTGACAGATTTCTGCCATTTTCTGCATTTGCTTCTTCTTGGTTCCTTTTTGAGTTCTTTTGGGGAATTGAGATTTTTGAGGGAAGTGCTACAGTATCTAGTGTTCTAATGGAAGTTTATTTGGTGTTGGAACTGAACCTTAAGACCTATTATCTTGAGTGCACTAATGTTGCTAATAAAAATTCTGTGAAGTTTTGTATGAAGAAAAATTTCAGGTGTATGGAAGGAATGAGTAATGAGATGAAGGATGGACTAAAGCTCAATCTTTGGGATGCCACGCGTGTCACCCCAAGAAATATCCAAGAAGTACAAGCGTCAAAGCTTGGGGATGCCCAAGGCATCCCCTTCTTCTTTAATAAAAAAATCCCAGGTTTCTTCCAAACGCTTCATTTTTATTATTTCATGCACAGTTGTGTTATTCTTGGAGCGTCTTATTTTTCGTTTTCGTTTTCGTTTTTCGTTTGCTTAGTTTTCTTAGTTTTCTGAATAAATTGCTTGGACCCCCTCTTTCATACATTGGTTTGCAAATAGTTTGGTTCGGAATGGAAAAGAGTAGGAAAGTTCATACTTATGTGGTAAAAAGAGCTTGTTTTTTACTGTGGCCTATGCTTTGTCATGCCATGCTTGATATTGTTTTGGCTTTATTCTTAGTATTATTTGCTGTAGCATGACTTTCTTATAAAAAATTGAGATTGCTTAATATGCCTTGGATGAATCATGCGTTGTTTTAGCATATTAAAGCATAGTATAGTGGTATTCTCCTTTGATGCTTTATTTGGGTTGACTTGGCACATGCTCACACCATGTTATGACTATCTCAAGTCACCATAGACTTTATGATCCTTTAGTTTTCAACTTGTAGTATCACTTTATGCTTTGATCAATGATGGTTTGTCGCTCTGCATGATTATGGTCATTATTGCTCTCTTAGTTTGTCGCTCCCAGTCTTTTACTAGGCTCCACAGCCAAGTATGAGTTCCACTCATACATCCAACTCCTTAAACCAAGTTATTCCAAAGAGTCCACCATACCTACCTACTAGCTTATGCTATTCCAAGTATATTCATGCTTTTGTTTACCTTCCAAATTAAACTTGTTATGAGAAAACTAGTGATTAAAGCTCTCACGAACTTGATGGCACACTTTATTTTTCTTGCCCTTAATAAAATTGAACCATTGTGTCGTCTATGTTGTATATGCGTGCACTTATTTGTTGGGAATTAGCAGAACTATGCTATCATGGGGAACGCTTTCAACATTGCACTTGGTACTTGTATCTAGTTGATATCATGCTCTTTTGTATATGGATGTCGTTGGTGTGAAATGAAAGGGGAGCTTGTAAGTCCATGGAGTTATGTATATGTGTTAGAGAAACGCCTGGGCCGCTGGTCTAATCCATGCTGACATGGTGGAAACCTGCAGCATAACCATAATGAGCTATCTATGAAGCATTCTTCTTATAAACAAAGAGTCCTATATTGAGAAAAAAAGAGATTATAAAAAGAGGAAAGAGAGAAAAAAGCACCATATTCCCATGGTAAATAAGAAGATTGTTGAGATGCTCGTTGTTTGCTTGCCTTGTCATTTTGATATGGGGATTCTTCTGTATCATCGGGCAAGGGGTACTCCATTGGCGGTTATGTATGATACACATGTACTTACGATGAAAAGAACTTACTGGTGACTAAACTTGAGTAGCATGAGGAGCGGCCCTCGTATACAAGGGACATGAGATTTCTAACTTATACTTCGTCAAGCATGTACACCATAGTTTGTTCACTTTAACCTTAATCACTTCAAGATGCTTATGATAGGGGCAATGAGAGCTGAAAGCTATAAGTACCATAATTTTTGGAAGCTCTTTATGAGACTTGAATCCCTACTTCATTTTATGAAGGCCTTTCTTCCACCATTATATTGAGTCTCCACCTTCTACCTTTATGCACCTACTTTGAGAGCATAGTGGCCATTCTTAGTTCTATGTGCATTGTCCCAAGACTAGTTGATTGATGAATAACTTGATATTGCTTGTTTTAAACTATTTGTATCTAGTCACTCTTATGAACTTTGAAGGTGTCCTATGCATTTATATTTGCTACTCTATGAGGGACAAGCTGAATACTATTATGCTATGTTTTCTTTATGTGAAACAAACAAACATCTTGCAAAGCATTGTTATTCATGAATCTTTTGTTTGTTCCTTTTCATGTTGCAACATAGTTTCTTTGTCTTATTGCTAGAACTTTGTCTTTCATGTTATGATTGAAGTACTATGGTCCCAGCTTTGAATGTTTTACAAATACTCTGATCAAGTCTTTGATGGTGCATGTCACCTCAAAAATTATTCTTTCTTTTTATCACTTACCTACTCGAGGATGAGCATGAGTTAAGCTTGGGGATGTTGATACATTGCAAATGTATCTATAATTTTTGATGTTCCATGCTTGGTTTTATCCACTTTCTTGTGTTTTGTCCACACTTTAGAGTACTTTTCATATGATTTCTTGGACTAACCTATTAACAAGAGCCATAGTGCCAATTGCCTGTTTTCTGCTGTTTTTGGTTCTAGGAAAGTCAGAAAATGAATATTCTCGGAATTGGACAGGACAAAAGCCAAAGTGCCTATTGTTCCGGAAGTCATCAGATGCCAGAATACGAGACAGAGAAGGGCTAGGGGCCGGCCAGAATACGAGACAGAGAAGCGCCAAGGGGTGGTCTGGCCGACCCCAGCACCCCTCGGCCTCTCCTTTCACCTATAAGATGCCCTCAAGATGAAAACCCTAAGTACCCGATCAAAAATCCACGAAAGAGTCTATAGCCGCCGTCATCTCCATCCCTAGATCGGGAGGGATCTGAAGCTCTTCCCGGCACCCTGTCGGAGAGGGTAATTAACCCTGGAGGCCTTCTTCATCACCATGCAAGCCTCCGGTGTGATGCGTGAGTAGTTCATCCTTGGACTATGGATCCATGTAGTAGCTAGATGGCTGGTTCTCCTCCTTTGTGCTTTCATGTCTAGATCTTGTGAGCTCCGTTCATGATCAAGATCATCTATTTGTAATTCTGCATGTTGTGTTTGCGGGGATCCGATGGATATTGAGATGCTATTTCAGATTGATTATTGATTCTATCATGTCTTTGTTATTTGTGATCTTGCATGCTTTCCGTTGTTAGTAGCTATCTTGGCCAAGTAGATGCTAGCAACTCCAAGAGTTAGTATTTATGCTCGATAGTGGGTTCATGCCTCTGGTAATCTAGGGAAGTGACAGAAATCTCTAAGGTACTAGATGTGTTGTTGCTACTAGGGAGAAAACAACAATCCTTTGTTAATAGAACAATCGTATTGTTTACTTTACACGCAGTTCGTAAAGCAGTAATCTGTTGCTTGCAACTTAATACTGGAGGGGGTTCAGATGATAACCTGAAGGTGGATTATTAGTCATAGATGAAGTTGCATGGCGGTCTATGTATAATGTCGTAATGCCCAATCGAATCTCAAAGGAGTCAAGATGATTCGTATATGCATGTATTGCTTTCTCGATGTTTGTTAATTGCCCCGCTGTAATTTGTTCACCCAGCATGTTATCTATCTTAAGGAGAGCCACCTCTAGTGAACTATGGATCCCGGTCCTTTCTTTTACATACAATCTATAAACTGTTTACTGCTTTGTGTTTACTTTCTGCAAACTATTACTTCCTTCCATTGGATATGTTTAATCATTTGTTTTCAGCAAAACCGATGAGATTGACAACCTCATCGCAAGTTGGGGACAGAGTTATGTGGGTGTGTTGTGCAACTCTCCACGTTGCTGCTGGCACCGGTAGTACGCCCTGCCATCGTTCAGCTAGCTACACCTTTGGGGTGTTTCCTTGCTCCTACTGGATTGATAACCTTGGTTTTGTATTGAGGGAAAACTTGCTGTTGTGCTCATCATACCTTCCTCTTGGTGTTCCCCAACGAGCTCGATATATTTTGGGCCATCAATGTCTACTACAACAAGCTTTTGCCCGGTTCCGGTGTTGGAGGGGCGAGGACGACGGTTTGCCTTCGGCTCGTGCTAGTTGAAAGGGAAACGGATGTCGCCTAGAGAGGGGGGGTGAATAGTCGTTTTAAAATTATTATGGTTTAGGCTCTAATAAATATGGAATAAAACTTAACGTTTAATTTATCAATCCAAAACCTATATCAACTAGTGCGAGATAAAATACTTCAAGCACGATGGCTATGACAATGTAAATTGCATAAGTAAAGGGCTCGGTTGAGAGATAACTGATGGACGCAGAGACAATGATTTGTTTCCTGAAGTTCACTTCCAAAGAAGCTACGTCTCCGTTGGAGAGGTGCGGGGGCGCAATGTACTTCGAACACCACAAATGGTCACCTTGAGGTGTGGTGGCTTGATGCTCACCCAATGCCACACAAGTCCTTACCCCAAGATGCGAAGTCATGCAACTCACCGACGCCACAAAAGGCTCACCCTGTTCTCTCGTGAGCTCGCCACAAACGCCTACTCATGTTCCACTATGGGACACTTGAGGGCGGCACCGAACCCGTACAAGGCTTGGGGAAATCTCCACAACTCAATTGAGGGCTCCCAAGAAACGCCACAAAGGCTCCACAATGCCACAATAGGTCACAAAGCTTGAGGAATCTCCACAACTCAATTGGAGGCCCCAAGAACACACCACAACTCCACACAACCGTCTAGGGTTCCAAGAACCCAAGAGAAACAAGCCCAAGAGCTTGAACTCACCGAATCTCCAAGGAGAACTCAAACCTATGCACCAAATGCAAGAGGCAAGTCCTTCTCTCTCAAATTCCACCAAAGCTACAAAAGCTATTGGGGGAATAAGAGAGGAAGAACACAAGAAGAGAACAAAAAACTCTCCAAGATCTGGATCCCAAGGATTACTTCACAAAGAAGGGATTTGTTTTGGTGGGGTTGTAGATCTAGATCTCCTCTCTCAAATCCCTCAAAAAGATGCAAGAATCATATGAGGAGGAAGGGGAGAGGGCAATCTCTTCAAGGTCAACAATGGAAGAGAGAGAGAGAGAGTAAAAAATGGACCAAAAAGAGCTACACCACGAAGGGGAAGGGGATCTTCTTTTAAAGGGATCCCTAACATCCCGTTATGCACAGTTTTGTGCACGGCTCGTAGTACCGGTGAGTGGACAGTACTACCGGTGGCACCCAACCAACGGTCCAAAAACGAGGTGCGAAAAGAGAGAAAAACCTGGCCGAAACTACCGCCAGAAATTTCAACAAATAGCGCACTCCAAAATAGAGAGGAAGCTGAACCAAAATTGGGGTTACCGGAAAATGGGCCGGAATTTACATCGGTACTACCGGCGGCAAAAAGTCCCAGTGGTACTACAGGTGGCCCTCCGGAACTACCGGTCACGAAAACTTCAGAAACCAGAAATGCAATAAATTTCGCATATAAACTCCAAACAAGATGAAACCAATTTTGTCGAAATATTGGGTATCACCAAGGGAAAATGCCATGAATATATATATGTGAGATATCTCCCAAGGTGTGGAGCCAGAAAACCCGCAAGATCGAAAACACAAAAATATATGCAAGGGAAATCCTTTTTTTATGAACTAGAGCTTGTTATGAGGATAACCACAAGATCTAGATCCTCTCATGGACAAGGACCAAACAACAACCAAGAAAGACAATGCTATGTATGCAAAGGTTTGAGCTCTCTCCGAAAGATACGAATCAGTCACCCACTCGGGAGCCCCTCTTGATAGTACGGCTATCTATCCTAAACTCGATCTCCCAACACTACAAGGGACCGGTAAGATAGAAAACCTATCAAGATCATACCTTTGCCTTGAGCATTCCACTTGAGCTTGATGTAGACCGTCTTGTCCTTCTCAAGATGGATCGCCTTTCTTGAATGCACTTGCTTGCTCTTACTTGATGAAGACTTGAGAAATACTCCCCCATACTCCATGGGGAAGTCTCTTCTTCGAACTTGTCTTCATCATTCCATGATTACCGAGGATGGAAAGCTTCAAGCATGAGATCTTCTAGAGATGACGCATCTTGAGCTTGCACTTCAATTCTTGATGATGTCTTGAAGATAGCCATGAGGAACTCCATCTTCTTCTTATTCTTCAAGACATACCTGATCTTCTTCTTCTTATACTTGATTCCAATAGGCACAAAGCCCTTGGATATTTCTTCTTCTTTTTCAATCTTGAGACCAACACATAGTCCAAGCAATGCTAATAGACAAACGTACAAGTGAAACTCAATTTACACATTAGTCCATAGAGATTGTCATTAATTACCAAAATCACACATGGGGGCATACATGCCCTTTCACTAGTGTTTGTAGTCGTCGCTAGGTGGTCCTTTGACCTATTTGTATTTTTTACTACTTTTAGGTCTATTTGTACTACCGTTTATGGTTATTAATGAGATCGGTGGAATTTTCACACAAAAATCAATACTTAGGTTAGCTTTCATCATGACGATGCTTAGCGAGGATGACTCATGCAGTGGGACGAGCTTGCATCTTAATGGGATGGTTTTAGGAGGAAGAGATGTGGCTTTGTCTCATGGAGTGGGTAAGCATATGGGCCAAAAATATTGGAGCATCTCTAGCGGTGCCAGTAAAAACGCGAACCATAAAACGCGAGTTCAAGCCCTAGTATCCAGGTTTTATGGTTTCGAAAGTCACGACGCAAATCAGTGCCCGCAAACGAAACCATAAACTAGAACCGTTTATGGTTTCGTTTGCGGGCACTCATCTGTGCCGTGACACAAACCGAAACCATAAAACTATGATTCTAGGGTTTTGCACATATGAAGATTTCACATGTATGAATGATATGATTAAATAGAAAGAACACAAATAGAATAAGTATCCAGATTATTACAACAATAGTTTGAATCAAATTACAACAATAGTTTCAATCAAATTACAACAATAATTTCAAACAAATAATGAAAGGTTCCGAATACAAATGAATGTCTCAACAATAGGAAATGAAATGAATGGATAAATGAGGTCATCATTTTGCCCCGTGAAGATGCCAATGGTGCTCTACGAGATCTTGGTTGACTTGAGTGTGTGTGGCTGAGTCTTCAATTTGCCGATATGTCTCAAGGAATGCTTGGACGTGATCTTGGTTCCTTTCTAGCCTCACTCGACTGCCAACATTGTCAAAGAAAAATTCCAAGTTCATGTCCCTCTCATCTTCAATGATCATGTTGTGAAGAATGACACAAGCTTTCATGATGTCTATGAGACTTTTCTTGTCCCAAACACGACATGGGCCACGAATAATAGCAAACCTATCTTGCAAAGCACCAAAAGCTCTCTCTATCCTTTCAGCAAGCTTCTTGTGCCTTTGCAAACCCAGCTTTTTTTTTGTTTTGGGTCTATGAATGGTATTCATAAATGTTCCCCAAGATGGGTAGATGCCATCGGCAAGATAGTAGCCCATTGTGTAGTCATGGCCATTCACTTTGTAGTTGCAAGCCGGAGCTTCTCCACTTGCAAGTTTGGCAAATAGATGAGATCTATGCAACACATTGATGTCATTGAGAGATCCTAGCAATCCAAAAAAGCAATGCCAAATCCACAAGTCATGGGATGCTACGGCCTCAAGCACAATTGTTGGATCCCTACTTTCGCCACAATAAAAGCCATGCCATGCTTTTGGGCAATTCTTCCATCTCCAATGCATACAATATGTACTTCCAAGCATGTCCGGCCAACCTCTAGCCTCATTCATAGCCATTAATTTTTTGGTGTCCTCTTCATTGGGAGATCAAAGGTACTCCAAACCAAATACACGGATGCTTGTCTTCGAAAACATCCGCACCGAGAGGATGATTTTATCTTCACCAATGCGAAGATACTCATCGGTATAATCGGCTGGAATACCATATGCTATCACTTGCATGGCAGCCGAGTTTTTTGGTACAAGATGAATCCTAATGTGCCGACACTATTCCTCAAGCGAGTGAAGTACCGACAATTGGCTTCACAAGCTTCACTATTTTGACAAATAATTCTTGCTGCATTCGATATCTTCTACGAAAGAGGGATGGAGGATATGTGGGTACCTTGGCGAAATAATCTTGCATCAAGGCTTCTTAGCCGGTGGCACGATTCCGTGGGACGGTGATGCGGCCAGGGACTGACCCTCGCCGCCTCTTCATAGCCATCCGGTCTTGAAGATTCTTTATAGTGATGATGACCATGGCTTGCTCGACATCATTGTCGAGAATCAACTCGTCGATCTCGAACTGGCGCACTTCCCTGTAGAGAGGAAAGTAGGAGATTTCTCGTGGATGAACTCGTCTATAGAAAACCCGAATCAATGGCGGATCCACCGAATCGACGGGAAACATGCGAATTGAAGAACTCACCGTGGTGGATGTGATTCGGTTGATTCCGGCAGGGGCAGCAGCGGCGAAGGCGTCCCCGGTGCCCGCAGGAAAGCAGCGGACGATGGGGAACACCGGGCCGGGCCGAGGTGTGGGCAGGGACGGCAGGATCTTGGAAAATCGATAATGGTGGTGGAGGAGGACCTAGGGCGCGGGAGGGGAACGCGCGAAAATGTCCCTCCCCCCAACAGGCGGAAGGAGATACAGGTTGTGTGTCGGTTCTGCGCGCGGAACTGGAGATTCCCAGTTCCGCCCACGATTTTTATCGGCGCCCATAAATTTTTTTATGGTCTCGTCCCTTTTACAAGCGCTGATTGGCACCGATTTTTCGCTCGCAGCCCATAACCGATGGTTATTTTATGGTTTTGGCCCTTTTACGGGCACCACTAGAGATGATGTAACACCCCCAGGATCAGGGTTAAACAAATCCCAGACCTTAGCCTGACATAAGCTTAACCTAGAGCTCGAGGATATTCAGTGAGAAATAGGTAACACAACAGTAACTCTGTGGCACAAAAATTATTAAAGCAACCTCATAACTGAGCGAAGAACCAAAATATTACAAGCAGAGGTCACTGACCACAAACATCAAACAACGGAAGGAAAATTATGCTATTAAGTATAGCAAACTTAACAAATGGCCTAAGAGGCGTGAAGCATAACGATGACGTCCCAGCCCATAGATTCCAGGCTGTCGGCCAGGAACCCCAAGCTACTCGTCGGTGTCGATGTAGTACCAAACCTATCTTCAGGGAACACTTACTCTTTTACAAAAGTATCAACAAAGCAAGGATGAGTACAAGATGTACTTCGAAAGACTTATGGTTGGTGGGGTTATTTTGCGTAAAGCCATCTTTGTTTATAAAATAGGAGGAGAGAAGAAGCTCGTCTAATCAGAACATTTTAAAAGGGGATAAGAGAGCAACTTCTCCAAAGAATTGATCATCATCTTGATATCCACCAAAGTAATCCTCATCTCATAACTAGGATCACCCCCTCGTACCCAAGAGGAAGCATCCCTAAGCGCACGTTGAACTGTCAAGTTTTCCGATTAGGTTCATGTTCTCTATGATCTTAGAATTCGGTCACCAAGCATTCATAACCATGAACACGGCTTTTCGAAAAGATTTAACCTTGCAGGGGTGTACAACTTTACCCACATGTACCAACTGACTCTTTATTCCAAGCTATTTGCCATCTTCCTTGGAAGGCTGGCTGAGGATGGTTGGACACGACCTTTACCTTTCTTTCGCCGAGACCATGAGTCACACCCTAAGGAGGGTTCCGCTGTAATGGTTCAAATCTCGAAGCCGGTCCCTAGAGATGTGAGTTGAGGTTGGTTTATCAGGGGCGCCATCTACCCCAAGCAACCCGGCCATGCTTACCTACCTGTTATGATACACCTTCACACGCCAAATCTTTCAAAACATTTTGTATGCATATGTCGAATGGAACGCCCGAACTATGTGACTCATGGAATCTACTAGGCAAGTTAGTTACTCGTGAGGTTTTCCAGGTCCTGTGTGGCTATACGCTCGTCTTGGTTCCAAAGGAAAGAACTTGGTTCCTAGTAGTGGCGAGCATGGGACTACAAAAACCACATCCCACCATGGCCTCCCATACAAGCCTTAGCATGTTTAACCTTTATCACTGATCTTACTTCATTAGTATACCTCGTTCTCCTGTCATACTAGATTCTCTTCATCTGGTACATCCTCTAGATGAACCAGAACTGACAGCTAAGCATAGCTAAGCAAGACACATATAAGCTCTAGCAGTGCACACAAGCCAAACCTAGTTATGCTAGGAGTAGTGGATCAGGTAATATAAGCTCAAAGGGAGTAATGCAATAGATAGGATACTCTATCTATCGATAAAAGACCACAGTAGAATCATATGCATCATGGCAAGAATTGAAACACTTTCGAAACCATAGGATTGTATAATGGTGGGGCTATGCTTTCCTTGTTTGTTGATACCCAGATATAGATCTTCGGAAGCCTTGGTCTTGACTTGATTATAGTTGGTCAAGTATTGTTCGTCGATCTTCGATGGTATTGATCTCAGTCTTCGATCTCGATATCGATATCGTATTCTACCGGGAAGAAGCAAACACCGGAAAGAAAGGGAAACAAAAATCAACACATGGCATTGATGCAATGCTCAAGAAAGGATGATGATATGACAAGTTAATTAGTATTGTAATTAAACCCTAAAGCATGCTTGGCAATTTAAGCAGGATCCGAGGGGTACAAACACTAGAATAGGGGAGACCCCGGAATCACCTGCGGGGGTTAATTTAGTTCTCTAATTAAACTTGCAATTGAAGTTGTTGAACAATGCATGATTTTGAGTCTATTGTAAAGATCTCATTTTTCTTAACATTTTGATATATTATACATATTTTTCTGACTTATAAATAATTACTTATTGAATTTATAAGATTAAACCAATTTCTGGAAATATTAAACCAATTATTAAACTTTATTGCGACATCATGACATCAGCGCAGGGCCGGGGGACATTTTTCACCGAGGCAGCGTCTACCCACAGTGACTGACAAAGGGGCCCTGAGCCACCTCAGCTGCCACCATGGTGGTCAGCAGTCAACGGGGGACCCACGACCACGTTAGCGCCATGTTGGCACGACGTCACCGTGACGTCACGTCGCCGGCCACCTGCAGATGGTCATCGGCGCCGGCGATTTCGAGCACGTGCGCGCGAGCTGGGTATGTGGTTCAAACCGGGGCTCCAAGGCGAGCTATCTAGAGGCAGCGCCGCTGTGATTTGACCACCAGAACAGTGGCTGCGACAGCGTGCGGCAGCGGAACTTGCAGATCACCGTGGCGGCAACAGCATAGAGCGAGAGGGAGCGAGTGGAGGGGCGCCTGAGCACCAGATTCTCACCACGAAGCTAATGGGCGTGATGGCGAGGACGGAGGTGGACCAGAAAGACAAGGTCGATGACGACGCTTGTCGGTGTCGGGGAAGACGACCTTGATTCTGGCGATTGAGGGCACGTGCGCTTCCGTGCTTGGCAAGGAAGGACCGGGAGGACGAGGCAGAAGTGATGGAGTGCTCGGTTGGCCTCGGGGCGGTGCAGAACGGCGGCGGATGATGGGGTATGACGGGGTTAGGGTTTGGGCTTGCACGGGAGAGAGCAAAGGAGAGCAAGAGAGGGAGGGAAAAGTGGATAGGGAGAGCGAGGGCGACGTCCTGGCGATCTTATCCTCCATCTAGAGCGCGATGGATGGTGGCGAGGGAGCGGCACGGAAGGACGGCATCGGAGCTGCCACGGAGGAGCTTCTCCTTCTGTCGTCGAGGAAGAAGAAAGGAGAAGAACAACGCAGGGGTACTGGGCCTTGGGCCGGGGTGGGCTGGTTGCTGGGCTGCGGGCTACTACTGGTGCGACAGATAGACAGAAGAGGAGGTGGGATGCGGCCTTCCAGGGTTAGGAAACCCTTTTTTTCTGTAAAATTGTTTTCCTTTTATGTTTTCTCTTTCTATTTGTATTTTCAAATACTTTTATATTTTGAATCATTTGAAAAATACCAGAGACTTTTGTAAACTATAGAAAATATTGCAGGGGCCCTTTAATCAATTTGGGCTTCATATATTTTGGGTCTTTTGAAAATATTCAAAACCTTTAGAATAGGTTTCCAAATAGAGGAGATTAGGGTTTAGGGTCACATTTTCTTGTTTCACGCATTTTAAGATATGATGCTCATGAATGCACAAACAAAGTCCTAATTAGGATTAGGTAAAACTTGGGTGTTACAGATGCTCTTACTACTTCGAGTGTAGCTGTAAAATTAATCCCAAAATATCCCATAATAGACTGAACCAATCTGCATTCAGCCTCTTTTTGGGGCAAATTCTATATACTGACCAGGTCGGTGCCTACGAGTCCCGTCCACCCCTGGCCGGTGGTTTGGGCGTGGACCATCTAGCAGGTGTGTTTTCTGCTGGGTTTTTTCTGTTTTCTGTTTCTTTTTCTGTTCAATTTTTTTAAAAAAAAATCAAATTTAAAATAGTTCATTAATAAAAAATGTTCGTATATTCAAAAATGTTCAAATTTTAAAAAGTTAGAGCCTATAAATGTTCAAATTTATAAAACTTTACCAATTCAAAGAATGTTTAGATTAAAAAAGTTCAAATTCAAAAAGTATTCATATTTAAAAAATCCAGATTCGAAAAATATTCAAATACAAAAATATTGTTATTTTTCAATATTCGAAAAACAGAAAAAGAAAAGAAAAGAATCAACAGAAGAAAGAAAGAAAAAAGACAAAAAAAGAAAAAACGACACTTGGCCGGCCCAACACACCCCCGCCTCAGGTTGTGTAGCGCCTGCTACTCATCGACCAGGGTGGCATATAGGACCCCTTTTTGGTCTTCTTGTTTTGGCGAAAAGAGCTGATGACAAGAAGACATTTTCCCATAAACAAGGCATAGCTGATGAGTCATGACAACAAGACATAGCCAACAGTCTACAAGAGGTCGTCCAGCGCTATCCCCTAAAAGGAGCATCGAATAAGCAAGTAACAGAAAGCAGCTTATTAGAGCATCTCCAGCCGATGCGCTCCGGCTATGGCCTTTTGGGGTTTGCGCCGGCGATTTTTGAGATGTGGGGCTGCAGCTGAGTATCGCCCCGGCCCATAGAAAAAACAGAGATGTATTTAAAAGGTTTTATTTCCGCTACCAAAAAAGGGGTCAAATCGTCACAAGTTTTTCTTCCGCTGAGGTGGAAGTCGCCTCCGGTGTCGTCGTTGGTGCAGAAGTCGGCGGTGGTGATGGTGTCGCTGTCGGGGGAGAGCTCGCTATCGAGGTTGACTTCGCAGAGGCAACCACATTTCTTGCAAAAAAGGGAAACGGCGACGCGACAAACAAAATTGACGGCGGACGAGCTTACTTGATTGGTGCCGCTTTCTGGCCGGTTTGTGATCTCCTCTTGGATCCCGTGCCACTTGTGGCAAGTGAGTTGGATCGCGTCCCAATGGTGTGACATGGCCGATTGGCTTCGCTCCATGTAAATGACGTTGAAATAGGGATCCATAAGCTTGTGCTCACCGAACACCACCTTCACCCTCGCCCAATAGTTTTCGTAATTTTGATTCGCGTCGGTGATGGAGTCGATGCTCACAACCTTCCACGCTTCAGCGAGGCATTCGTCCTCGATCTACTCCCATTTGATCCGAGGTTCAATGGGTGTGGCTGACTTCCGCTTCCTCTTTTCTTGTCATCTATCGCCGGCTCCTCCTTGTCGCCATCATCCTCGTCGTGTTCCTCCTCGACATCATCCTTAGGGGAGGGGATAACCTCGAGCGAGGCGTCGAGTGGCCGTGGTTCTCCTGGAACATCGCCGGAGGGGACAGCTACGAGACGCTCCCTTGTCTGCCCCACACCACGCCGGGGAAGTATGGCGCTTGCGGCGGAAGCACCGACCGTTCCTGACTCTTCTTCATCACCGTGTCCTTCGCCGCCAGCGCGTCCCTGGCCTTGGCCTTCAGCCTCTCTCTCCGCGGTCAAATGTGACCGTCCCCGGCCGCGCGCACTTCTTCGTGCACGCAGTGTTGGACATCTCCAACGACTTCTCTTTCGGTGCCTTCGTTTTTATCGCCTTTGCCTTCGGCGGCACCACGTCGGTGTTCACCGTCCGGGGGATAACGAACTTCTTCGATGCCATGGCGGGCGAAATGGTGGGAATAACAACGGGACATGCGCGTATGGGGGACATGGGGAAAGAAATGGAGAGAAAACAAAAGTGAGATAAAGGAAACGCTTTGTGTCGCCGATAGAACGAGCCCGCTCGACTTTTCATTCCATCCAGCGCTCCCACGACTCGTCCTCCTCCCGGTGCGTTGGGCTCGGCCTCGGTTCACAGGTTCCAAACTTCGTCCAAGCCAGCAAAAAAAAGGTTCCTGAGAAGCTAGCTGGACAAATTTTGCAACACTAGCGCCGTAAAAGACCCCAGGGGGCGCGTCTAGGGGCCGGCTGAAGATGCTCTTAGGATTGGCGGCCCACATTCCTTTAAGCAATTGTCGGCCAAGCCTCGATTCTCTGTAGCAAGGCATGCAAAATTTGTTTTACTTTAGTTGTGCCAAAGATCTCCGTATTGGCCATATGTAGATGTAGCTCGCTCGTGCATGGCAAATTGGCTGGACGGAGAAAGAATTGCGAGTGTCAGGCAGAACACTCGTCTGTTGAACTGCAAACCAGAATAATTTCACTCTCACTGACCGTCATATGGAAGAAGCACTCGCTCCGTTCACGAAGAATGGGCGGCAGAAGAAGCATAAGATCGGTTCTGCGTTTCAGAATATGCCCTGGACCAGGTGCAGATAGGGTTGCAAGCGGGATCCGCAAAAGTCCTGCTTCTAGTTTATTTGGAAAAAGAAGTCCGTATCACCCCCATAAATATTAGGTTTGGGCCACTAACCCCCCCCCCCCCCCCCCCCAACTAACTAACTATTCAAAACCGTGCATATTACCCCCACAGCATGCTAAGAGTGGTATTGAGACTGGTTTTTGCCATCGTGGACTCCAGTTAAGCGGCACATGTAGCTGGGTGTAAATAACCCCCCTAGGTTTCATCCTCTGTAATTCCCCATCGCTGCTCCCTCCGCTGTCCCCATCGCCGCCTCCTCCTCCCCGACCAAATCCGGCCACCTCCTCCTCTGTCCCATAGAAATCCGCCCTCCCCGTACTCGTTCCCCTCCTCCCCATCGCCTCCTTCATCGAAATCCGGCCTCTCCTACTCGTTCCCCTCCTCCCCATTGACACAGCCGCGAGCTAGCTCAAGGTATGTTCCCTGCCCCCATTTTCTTTACATAAGAAGCACTCCCGTCCTTTGATCGATCGAGCACGGGGAAGATGAGCTGACTCTGTTTAACAATATCCACTCCATGTAAGTTAAAATCCCACCCAATCCAGTCCAATGCACTTGTAGAGTAGATTAACCGAACAAGCCCCTACCGACCTGTGGCTGATGTCCCAGGATGCTGCTCCTGCTGATGAAATCAGCATCGATGCCAAGACCCTCCTCTCTTTTGAGGCATGTCTTTTTCTCTTTTAAACTACCTGAACCTTGCCGATCTAAAAAATACATATGAGCTGACCGGCTACTTGTTGCTTTTCTATTTGGTCAGCTCAAGATGGTGGCGAAGAGCACCACCAAGGTATACAGGGACAACAGCCCCACCGCGCCCTGTCGGTATTGTCAATGCCGTCTTCGCCGTCCTACTGCATTGCATGTCCCTTGTGGAGCTCCTTGCCACAGAGTTCATGGGGCGCAAGCTACATGGCAGCGCCAGGCTCCATCTCGTCTGCTTCCTCGCCGTCTTCCTCGGCGCCGACGGCATGTCCGTCATGGCCAAGAGGGCGTGACGACGTGTTCGCTCTGTTGTACGTGGTGCTGGTGCTGCGCGCACGCACGTTTACGCACCTTGTATATACCGGTGTCGATGCAGTGTAGTAGTAGTGAAGATCAGCTTTGTATTTTGGAGTATACCGTGTACGTGCTGCCAATGAACTAGCAGCAGTGTACTATTTTGGAGTTGGTTTCAGTAAGTTGAGGATCATATTTGTATCTTGGAGTTGGTTTCAGTAGTAGGAGAGCGACGACGGGATCGGACTAGGTGCGTGGGTTCGACCAGACTAGGTGCACGTGTCCCTTAACTGGAGTCCACGGTGGCAAAAACCAGTTTCAATACCACTTTCAGCCCGCCATGGGGGTAATATGCACGGTTTTACATAATTAGGGGGGCTAAGTGACCCAGTTATTAGTTAGGGGGGTAGTGGCCCAAACCCAATACTTGTGGGGGTGATATGAACTTCTTTCTTCATTTGGGTGTTTTCTAGTTGAACTTTTGTCAAAAACATTGGGCCTTGCAGAGGAAAAAAGAAAACGCTCTCGCGACCTGGCCACCCCCTGCGCGGGCGACCAAGCCGCCGCCACCGTCCGTCCCAGCGAACCCCTCCGCTTCCTTCCTTCCTCGCCATTGTCGGCCTATGAAGGCCTAGGCTCGGGCGGCGTCGGGCGGCGGCAGCCCTCGGCCTCTCCCTCTTGGACAAGTCCACGCACGGGGCGGCGCGAACCGGAGGGTGTCCCCTGACGGAGGCACTCCGGCGAGGCGGCGGGGCTTCCCGGTGCTGGTGTGGATGGCAGACATGGCAGTGGAGCTTCCCTTGGCAGCTATGGCGGCGGGGCAACAAGCTGGCCAGATTCTGCGGGCTCAGATCTAGGCCCTTCAGGCCCTATCTGGGCATGAGCGGGTCGGGAGGGGCTCAGCCTCTCCGCCTCCGTTTTGGATCGATGAGAGGATCATGATGGGAGCGATGGTGCCATCGCCGCGCCTGCTGCAGCGTGGCGGCGGGAGCTTTGCAGGCCTGTCTGGGCCCGGCCAAGCAATATGGTGCCGATCAAGAGGGTAGCAACGGTGATGGCCTACGAGCAGCAATGTGGCGGCAAGGACTTTGCGGGCCCTTCCAGGGTCCGGCCGGGCCTGCCCGGCCTGGTCTGTCCCTACTGCTACGTCCGGTCGGCTCCCGCTGTGTTGGTGGAGGATGTCCTCCAGGTGGCTGTGTTGTTGCCGCCCTCCGGCTCCAAGTGGTATGGTGTGCTCTTGTTGATGCGTATGGACGGCTACCACCCATGGCGGTGGAGGTTGTTCCCTCCCGCGTGGAGGTGGTATTGTCCCTCCTTATCTACGGTTGTTTCTTCTCGGTCCGGCCGGTCTCGCAGTGTCTGCCTTGGTGAGACGACGATGGTGACTGCAAGACCGTGGTGGCGCATGTTGGTGGCGGCAAGTGGGTGGAGCGCTATGGATTGTATGGGGCTGTGGTTTTGAGGATCGGGAGAAATCCCTGTCGGCATGTTCGACACTGACGTGGTGACACCTATGGGCATCGCCCTTCCTTCTTGAAGGGCGTCGGGTGTAACCCTTCCCTACTCCCCTTCATGTACCGGGAGAAATCCTAGGACCAGTCCGGGCACCAGCTCGTCGTCGTTGCATTCCTTCTTGGAGGTGTTGCTTGGTACGCGACAATTCAGAGCATAGGCATGGTGGGACTTCTCCGGAGGGCACAGCGGTCGAGGGTCATCAACGCTTGTTGATCTGGCGTTGTTGGCATTTTTTTCTCTTTGTTTCTCTTCTTTTCTTCTTTTGGGCTTGCTTTGTGCTGTTTGGCCCAGCAGTGAACTCGTTGTATCGGTGGTTGCTATATTACTATAGTGGGACAAAAGTCTATTTCGAGGAAAAAAAATTGTACTAGAAATATTTCACATGAATTAGAAGTGCGAATTTCGCGGGATCCCGCTTGCAGCCCACCTGTGCTAAAGGGAATTGCACCATCCGTCAAAAAACAGGTTTCCACACTAAACCAGTTTCTGCGCTTTACTATGTTTCTAAGTGGAGAAACTCATCTGTGCTTTGTTTTTACCTTTTGTTTGCGCTATTTTGTTTTTTTAGTTTTCGTCAGCAAAGAAACGAAAGCATATGCTATCCGGTCATAAAGTGGAATTCAATAAGAACATACATGATTGGTACCCATTACTCTGATTACAATCATTCTGCTGAACCAACAAAAATGCATACCTACATCACTTTCTGGAATTAAAGGAGCCAAAAAGCGTCATCACCTAGTCCAACTGATGTTTATCATAACATACTTCTCTTTGCCAGAATGACTTCCTCATTGTGGGTGCTTGTAATAGATTTTTGTGGCCGGCGTAATGGATGTTTTTCCGCTCAACTGGTAATCTAAATTGGCCACTTAAGTACCATTCGTGGTAAGTAAGGCCCTCTTTCCCCTTTACTCCTTTGGGAAGAAATAAATATAATCTGGCATATCTTACGAGCTATATTGGAGTTGTCCATCATTATCTTCCACCTTTATCACTCAGTTTGTTAGTGGCATCCTTTGAACTCGGTTAGTCATGTAATTGTGTTGTAGTGCGTGAATATGTACTTTTTATTATCTTAACGAATTATTTGGCTGAGTAACATGCGCATTTACAGGGCTAAATTATGAAACAGTTATATATGACGTTCAATTTGATTATCTATCCATTTGTAAAACAATAAATTACATTCTTAAGAAATACCATGAAGGATTAGACGATACTATTCTTCCTTTACCAAATTAAATAATTCTAATATAATATACTAATAGCCGATATTAGAAAAGTTTGTCGCATGCATTCTTCTAGTTTTTTTACACCAAAAGAGGGAACCATGTTATGGTGAATATACTAATTTGCGATTTTACCATTTCCACAGTTTTTCAAATAATTTCCCTTTTATTTGTGAATAAAAAAATATTGGTCATCCTTTGTGAATTAATTTGCAAATATATTGATCAGATAAATTAATCTTAGGAGCTTTTGAAAGGGCATTTCCCTCGCGAAATGGTTTTGGAGCAGATAACAACTTCATTAGCAGAATAATTGTGTGTTTAAGCCATATAGGTACATTAGAGAAAAGCACAAGTCATTCGAGACCCCTCATAAGAAAACCTTCGAAGACGGTGTTTCTAGCGTTTTATTTTGAGTCATAGTAAAACCGTACTATCAAGAGAGGGTCTGCTTCGAAAGATACAAGTGGAATCAAGTCTACATACACAAACCCATATTTGAGCCCCCAAAGCCATCCCATGTGCGAGAGTTCTCTCCCATCAACTCTTTGAGTTGTTTTTGTAATGGGGTCGGTTAGTACTTGTAACACCCCTGGGGTTAGGGTTAAATAAACCTCAAATCAACATTTGAGATACGCAAAACTCCAAACTCAGAAGACCACAGTGTAATATTCGGTAACATCACAGAACATAGGGACATACACATCATTAGTTTAAACTCTTAATAGAATAAGATATCAGATTATTAGAAACCAAGGGTCACAAACCCAAAATCACACCAAACACCCAAAGAAAATTATGTTGTTCTACACAAAAAACTTAACAAAGGGACTAAGAGGCCATAAACACAAGCGACGTCCATCCCACAGTCCTGAGGCTGCTACCTGGGAACCCCATCTACTCGTTGATGTCTACATAGAAGCCACCATCGGTCGTAACAAGATCATCTATAGCAAAAACAACAACGGCGAAAGGCTGAGTACGAGAATGTACTCTGCAAGACTTAGATAACTTAGTACAACATGCTCTGGATTGAGAGGTTTTCTCTGGGTTTACTTTTGTGTAAAGCGATCTTTATTTGTAAAAAATAGAGAGTAGCGGCTCGACTACACAAAATACTTCAAAAGGGGTAAGAGAGTGACAACTCTATCTTGAACATCATATCTTGGTAACCACCAACATCATCATCATCTAAACCTCTCATCTAGCATCACCTCCTCGATCCCCAAGGAAGCATCCTTAAGCACATGTGGATCTCCAAGTTTTACATTTAGGTTGATGTTCTCTATGATCTTAGAATCCATTCCCATGTCGTTCATAACTGTGGACATAGCTTTTTGAGAAGATTTAACCCTGCAAGGGTGTATAACTTTCCCCACACGTACCAATCGACTCTTAGTGCCAACGTATTTGCACTCTTCGAGGGGTGCCAACAAAGGGTGGTTACACACGACATTTACCTTGCGTTCGCCGAGACCATGAGTCACGTCCTAAGGAGTGTTTCACCAAAAATGGGTCAAATATCGAAGCCGGTCTTCAAGGATGTGAGGCGGGATTGGTTTACTAGATGATCCGCCTCAAGCAACCTCGGCCACACCCTATATGCAATGCACCTTTTTCACAAACGTTTTCAATGCGTATGATAAATGGAACGCCTGAACTAGGTGACTCATAGAATCTACTAGACAATTTAGTGAGTCAAGGGGGTTTCGAGGCTCCGTGTGGTTGTATGCTCAGTCTTGCTTCAAGAGGCAAGAACTCAGGTCCTAGTGGTGGTGAACATGGTACTGCAAAAACCACACCTAGCATGGCCTCCCGTACAAATCTTAACATGTTCAACTCTCACCATTGATCATATCTCCATCTCATATCATACTAGATTCTTTTGCATCTCTGATTCATCATCCGTATGGATCAGGAGTATCTACTAAGAATGGCTAAGCTCGAGAGTCGCAGAAGCTCTATCAACTCTCACATGCCATACCAAGATATGCTAGGAGTAGTGGATCAGTTATTTAAGGCTACAAAGGGGAAATGTGCAGCAGATAGGTAACTCTAGATACTGACAAAAGACCACATTGGAATCGAATGCACCCTAACAATAAAGTAAATACTTTATAAAATATAGGTTTAGAATGAGAGGCTACGCTTGGCTTGTCCTTCAGTAGACACGTATGGATCTTTGGTTCCGTTAACTTCGGCCTCGAGCTCAGATCCTATCACGAAGAACCAATACCAGAAAGAAAGGGAACGTTTAATACATGGTATAATGCAATGCTTAAGCAATATGAATAACATGTCGGATTAGAGATCCTACATTAACCCTAGGTGCAACATCGATTTAAGAGGGTTCGGGATGCCCTGGTGAAGGCATACCATCGAACCCACATGTACTTAAGGGGGTTCAGTGTTCCCCTAAATAATTAGGATTTCAAGTTGCTTGACAATAAATGATAATAGATTTAAAAGGTAGATCTCTTTTTCTGAATATTTTGATATATTATAGATATTTTTCTGTTAAACAGATTAAAAGTTATTAATTTTCTAAGATTAATACATTTTCCGCCTTTTCTGAAAATTCTTTAAAGGGTTTCTAATGTCTGCCTCATGTCATCGAAGCGAACATATATTTTTCTTATTAAGGTTGTCCCAGACTCAGTCACCGACGGCAGGGGCCCAGTCCACGTCGGTTGCCATGATGGAAAAACTTTCTCGACGCTGATGCGGGTGCCAAGTCGACTCCACGCGGTAGCCACGCAGGTGCCACGAGATCCACGTTGACTCATCGACTGACACTATGGACGACGATGGGGACGACGGAGGATGGCGAACAAGGCTGCATACCGGTGTGCGTTCGAACCGCGAGAGCGATGCAAAGATAGTGGTGCTTGAGCCACTACTTATTGGTCACTAGAATGGCTGCACGATGGTGGTATATGGAGGCGCATGGCACTTGGGCAATACAGGCTAAGCCAACAAGCTCGCGTGGTACTGAGATGCTCAGCTCAGAGAAGACGCGTTTTATGCGGGCAACGGGGACTCCCCGGCTTGATTCCGATGGCGAGGAGGAAGCTGGCGATGAGAGGAAGCTCAAGGCGCGGCTAGCTAGGCTTGGGGGCGACGGAAACGATGGCTAGCCAGTGGCCATCCTCACGCTAGAGTTCTAGTTCGGAAGAAACTCAAGCAAGAAAGGGTGTGGGGGAGAGTGAGAGAGCGAGGAGAAGAGGGCTACAACATGGGTGAACTTATCCCCTCTCTAGGGCGGTGCACATGGGCGGGAATCGCGGTGCAGGAGTCGATGTCGGTGGAGCGGGCATGCAGCTTCTTCCAGCTGGAGGAAAGCGAAGGGAATTTTGAAGAAAACCCCCCGCGGAAGTGAAAACTAACATGTGGTCCATTTTGCACTGTCTAGGGGATATAAACTTCTAGAGAACCCCTGGGTTTATTAAAACCATGTTTTTTATTATAAAAGCTCATTTTAAGTCATTTTTAGCCATTTTAATTAGAGAAAAATGTTGGGGCATTCCTGGTATTTTTCCAAAACTCTCCAATACCCAAATTAGAGAGCTTTGAAACTCAAGAGAGTGTTTGAAGTGTTTTATGGTTTAGCATTAGTGATTTTCTTACAGACAACAGGAGCAGGGTTTGCCCCTTCTCTCTTATTTCGGAGGCACTAATGTTTATGTAGGATGATTTAATGCATGCTATGATCTTAAGTACTAAATAGCTTTATTACAAACATGGGTTTTCTACAGCTCTACCCCTTACAAGAATCATGTCACGAGATTACTTGATCTTAGAAAAGAAGGTAGGGTACTCATATCAAAGACGATCTGATGAGATGTAACATACCAAAATTTTCTCCCCCAAACCCTCTTTGAAAACCTTGGATTTCTTGGGACTTTTGAAATTGAGTCGTCCTTCATAAAAATTCATTTTTCCTTTTCAATGCCCCATCTCTTATAAGACCTTGGAAATCTTGAGAAGATTTGTTTTTATCTCCCACTTTCTAACATGTGATATGAGGGGACCAAGTATGTCCTTCTCCACCCCCATACCTTTGAAAAGTACCCCCCTCTTCCATCTGACAGATAAACACTAATAAACCCCATTACAAAGCAACCCATATTCTATGCTAAAAAATCCACCTAAAATTAGGGAGTGATACCTATACCTTATCTATCCCAAGTATGCAAAAATATCTTCATACTACCTTGGATCATGATCCTCTAAAACCCTAATCTTGGTTCTGCCCAAAACCTTATCTTTTTGGATACATTTTCAAAATATTTTTAATGCATGATCCAATGCCCCTAATATATGCCCCACACATCCACCTAAAACATACCAAGAGGGCATCCCATGATCATACCTCTAACCCTACTAAAAATTGATGAAACCACTTCTTGATTTTTCAAAATTCTAGATGCACCAAGTTTGAAATCATGCAAAACCTATAAAATATCAAAGTTGAGAAATGGAAAGATACACCCAATGGTGAGAACCACATTCCATTTGGATCCCTACAACTCTTCTGAATTCTCTACCCAATCTATCTAAAGCAAGTTTTCATATTCAGTTAACTGAATTTTGAAAATTCTGCACACACCATGTTTCAAACCACTTTAAATAGGGAACTATCTAAATCCGTTGAAACGACACCATATAAATTATGGTTTGGAAACAAACCAAAGCTGTCATTTCTAAAAGTTTGGGGATGCGATGTTTATGTGAAAAAATTTCAACCTGATAAACTCGAACCCAAAACGGAAAATGCGTCTTCATAGGATACCCTAAAGAAACAATTAGGTATTCCTTCTACCACATATTCGAATGCAATGTTTTTGTTGCCAAGAATGGATCCTTTCTGGAGAAGGAGTTTCTCGTGAAAGGTGTGAGTAGTAGGAAGGTAGAACTCGACGAGGTTATTGAACATTCTCTTCATGAAATAGCGAGTGGCGCAACACTAGAAATTGCTCCGGAGTTGGCCACCATATGAAGAGGGAACTAATGATAAAATCATGAAATTCAGAATGAGGGAACTACTGAACCTCGCAGGTCAAGTAGGACACGTGCAGCTTCTGAACTATACGGAAATCCTGTCATGAATTTCATGGTAGATGGAAATGATAACCCTGCAACGTATGAAGAAGCGATGATGAGCCTGGATTCCAACAAACAGCTAGAAGCCATGCAATCCAACATGGGATCCATGTACGAAACCAGGTTTGAACCTGTGGTGACCCAGCATACCACTTAATGATGTAGTACACTATAGTCGTTGACATAACACCAATGAAACACCGTTCGCTAGTATTACATCCCTTAGAGTGGTACAACAGAAACACAGCAGATCCAAGACATGACTATAGATTACAACTCGACTCTTTACAAAAGATCCAGAGAACACTCTAGGTTAAAGAGAGAGAAAGAAACTTCTTACAAAGAAGAACCAGAAATAATAACTCAGAGCTATCTGGCTAAAAAGACTAACATCTAAACTATCTGGCTTGCAATTGCTACTAATGCAATGCTCTACATAAGTAGGTTTTATGGTTAGAGTATCTACTTCTATCTAATCAGAACTTTGTCTTTGCTTTGGTTGATGAATATGTGATAACCCACAAGTATAGGGGATCACGTGTAGCCTTTTCGATAAGTAAGAGTGTCGAATCGAACGAGGAGCTAAAGGTAGGATAAATATTCTCTCAAGTTCTATCAACCACTGATACAACTCTATGCACACTAAACGTTTACATTATCTAGAAAATAAAACTAGAGCAACAATATGAGTAATAGAGATAGCTTTGCATGATAATAAATAACAAGAAAGTAAATCTAGTTGTTGCAGCAATAAAATACACTAAACTAACAGAACCATGAGTGTGGAATAGTGATGGTAATTGTGGTGGCTTTGTCCAAGTTTAAATAGCGAATAGATCAGGTTCATTGTCTTCGATGCAATTTTCTATGTGGGAGAGGCTAAATATACATGTGCTTCACTACTTAGAATTACATATACTATATGATTAAATTGTTAGAAAACATCCGTAAGTACTAACAATGCATTAAGGTTTCTCCAACCATAGCCTTAAGTTTAATGGTCCTCTTACACCCATACGTGCAACATTCCGGTTCGTGTCCTCAGGTTTCTGTCACTCCGGCAGAACTCCCCCTTCTTTTTACACATACTACAAACCCTATGATGTTTAATCCATGCGTGCACAAATATAATGGACACCAAAGGACTGTACCATATCAACATACAACTCTAATGAACCAAAGACGTTCAACCATTCAATCTAAGAACAAAGAAACTACGCAAACATGACATAGATTATAGAATTATAACTTATAGCATCAAACACCATGTTTACATAGGACGGTACAGAGGTGTGTGGGAGGATGAACCACTGCATACTAGGAGAATTAGGTGATGGAGATGGCGGTGAAGATGGTGAAGAGGACGGCGGCGGCGCGGAGGACTTCTTCCCCGCCGCCGGTATCATGGGGGAGCACCGCCCCTTAGCCCCCTTCCTTCATGGCTTCTTGGGAGCCCTACCCCATAGAGATGAGATCCATGGGGGAGGAAAAAACGTGGCTTTGGCGGCTGCAAATTCATGGGTGGAGGTGTCTTGGGCGAATTAGGTTTCCTCTCTTTATATAGCTTCTCGGATTCCTGACACCCCATCTTGAGCTGCAGTAAATCAGGCCTAGAGGGTCCGTCTAGACTCGTAATCAACTAAATTTTATGCCCAGAACGTGTGTCGCGAAATTTCCAACAACTTTGTAGTTGAAGAGTTTTCTGTTTGACGCTGTCTTCGACCCGAAACGTGATCACCTTCAAAAAGAGTTCTGAGATAGATTTCTGGAAAAATACCAATTTCACTCCAACAAGGTTTCCACTTGTATTCTTGGTAATTCCTACACATCAAAGTGTAAAACAAGAACATTGTTCACTTTTGCAACTATTAGTAGGTTAGTCCAAATAAAACATAAACTTTCTACAAAAAGAGTGTCAAAAGCATATTATTAGCAGAAAACCATCAAAAATTATAGATACGTTACAGACGTATCAATATGTTGACTTCATTGATTTTATTGAAGAACTTGAGCTGTCGATGATGGTTTCTTGAGTATAAGTTGGTGTTTACGTCGTCTTCAACACTTAGAACCTAGCAAGGGTTAAGAAGGTACGGTTGAGTACGAGCGTACTCAGCAAATTCACTAAAAAGGAGTGTATGATGCACTATCTCTACAGCCATAGACCAAAGGTCGTAGGCAATGCAGGTTTTCGTAAACACTTCTTCAAAGGTTGCTTTTATTCTTAAAACTATGTCCGATAGCCTTCACAGGTTAATCAGAACCTTCGTGGGATTCCTTTCCTGCCGCGTTCGTAGCTCCTTCTCGAAACAGGAAGTAACATGTCACAGTTCTTACACTCTGCAGAGGTGCGTCACTTTTCCCATGAGAGACCTTAAGCTTTGTTGCACGGCCGGGAGTATATCCCCGTTCAAACTTCCATGGTTTGAGGCCCAACCTAAGATCCAAGCTAATCACTGCCCTCTTCACGATCCCGTATGTCTACACGATCTTTTGGGGCTGACTACACCTCCGTTAAGCCCCCTTTCGGGCATGCTATAACCGTGATGAGTTCCCAAAGACTCTATGAGATGGTGATGCCCCTGGCAAGTTCCATATATATAGCATCCCAATTGTCTAACAATGGTAATGCTACTTGGTCTAGTAATATAATGGCTACTTCCTACATATATTTGTTGCATCATAATTATATCATGCTCATGTCATCATGCCACCTTGCATTTGAGCATCATATAAAACCTTTTTGATTTGGTTCTTCTCTCATATGCAGTATTAATTGTAGTTGGCTTTTGATATATTGTATTTGGTTCTTGATATATTGTTTAATGCCCAAGTTGAGTTGGGGGCATATCTTTTATTCAACTCCACCACCTTTCTTGTCACCACCTTATAATTCCACCATTCCATTTACCATGGACTTTTATTTTCTTTTGGTATTTAATCTAGCTCATGGGAGATGGGATGGATCCAATTCTATCTTCTCTTGCTTGGCCTTTATTCCATATTATGGAATGCATAAGAATAATGCCATGTTATTATTATTGTCTTCACAAGTATAAGAATATGGCATTTAATGTTTTGCATGGGCCATGCAACCATCATCATCACCATTTCTTTTCTTTTGGTTTTTCCTTGCTTTGAGTGGAACCTTTCTCTTGTGAGATCTTCTCTTTTTCTCTCTCTTCATCTCTACCTCATCAACCTCACATGTGTAGTGCCATGCATGAGCTTGTAAAATCATCCCCATGTCCATCATTGTCTCACTTGATCATGCATACTAAAATCCCTCACCACCTTACCAAACCCTCATCCTTGATCATGCTTATGCTCATGTGGTTTAACCCTACACCCTACCCTCTCTCCAACACCATCATGTCACCCCCTTTTAAACCCTAATCCTCTAACCCTAATCACCTCTCACCATGTCCCCTCTTCCTAACCCTACCCCCATGCCGAGGCTAGCCCCCTCCCTCTCCCTGCCAGCAGGTCCCACCAGCCCCTCTCCCTCCAACCATGCTGAAGCTAGCCCCAACGCTAGCCATCTACCCTCCTAACCTAGCTAACCCGAGGCTTCCTCTCTTCTTTTCTTTCTCTCTCCCTGTCGTGCTGGCCCCAACCCGAGTCTGCCCCGCCTTGCTCTCTTCCTGGCCCACCTGCCATGCCTGCCCTGCCCCAGGTTGAACCCCAGCTCGTGCACGTGAGGAGGAGGGTGAAAAGGTGGCTGAAGCCACTTTATCTACCCGAGCCCCACAGGCCTCTCCCCTGTCCCTCTCCCTCGCTTTTGGCCACCTCCCCACGTCTCTGCCTCGCCAGATCCACCCCAGGCCCTGCCCTCTCCCCTCCGTCTTCTTCACCGACGCCAACTTCCTCGCCGGTCACCGCCAGTACCACTGGCGTCTCTTCGTTCCGGCCAGCACGCGCGTCGTGGAGGTGGTCAAGGAGACCAAGGAGGTCCCCCTGCTGCACCCTGGACGCGCCATCGAGGAGGAGGAGCACCAGGACCGCCAGTACCCTCGCCGCTCCGCCGCAAACCCTAGATCCGGGTCGTCTGCAACCTCACCGCTCTGCAGCTCCTCGCCTCGATCCGAGCCCTCCGTCGAGCCCGCGGTGAGCCCCTGTACCTCCCAGACAACCCCATCTTCGCCGTCATCGTCTAGCCGCGCCGAACCTTACACCAAACACCCTCTGCGCGTTGGCGGTCACTGCGTTCGCTCGTCGCAGCGCCTCGCAGACGGCATATCTAGCCCCTATCCACCTTGCTGTCACCATCCCTCAACCTACCCAAGTGGCTCCCGCCCCCGCGCGCGAGTCCTAGGTCCCCGGATCGAGTCCCCCGCGCGCCGTGCGGTCGAACACGTTTCTGTCCCCGGTTCAGAGAAGAAGATCTACAGTACGGGCCGTGGTCGATTTACAAATAGCCCCCTCTTTTTCACTCTCGCTCAACCCGCGGTACTCACGACCCCACCTGCCAGCCGCTACGTGCTTTTTACAGAAAGGCACTCCAGTTTTGTAATCTCAACCGGCGCTCCAGCACGACCCCACCTGCCAGCCTCTGCGGGCTCAGCCGCTGTCACGTGGGCCCGTAGCCGCTGGTCCCGCCTGCCATTCATTGTGGCTAGGTAAAGCCGCGGTGAGAAAAGCTTTTTCGGCGCGCGCGTGCCCCAGCCAGCAGCGGCCCACCCGTCAGTGGCTTGGGTTGAATTCACCTGGGTGTAAAAAGTTTTCCCTGTTTAGCTGTTTTAACAAAACAAATTCAAAATTGTTTAAATTCAAATTCAAATCAGATTTTAAGTAGCTTTCAAATTATAAATCCAAATAATACAAATGATATATGTTTTTGAATCAGAAAAATGTGAGGAATTCAAATATGCCATTCAAAATATTATTTAAGCAATTTAAAATTTCGAGGTGATTAAAATTACAATAAAATGCCCTTTTCTTAATAAATTAATAACTTTAATTCTGTAACTCCAAATTTGACAAATAATATGTCTAAAACGATCAGCGCGACGAGCCCGTTCTAGCTATGCATTCCTTGTTCTGAATTGAAGCATGCGTCATGCCATATTTAAAAATTAGAACTGCTTATGACAATAAAACTTGGCTAAATAATTAATAAAAAGGTTTATTCTTGTACCCCACACCTCACCTTGCCATGTTACTTAAATGCCATGTAAATTGTGCATCATTCATCATGGCATGCTTGTTTGATTGTCGCATTTTAATTCCTATGATTGTGCACTTTATTTATGTTGGCCCTTATTTGTTTGGATCTTCTTCGAATAGACGCCCAGCAGGAGAATTACCAGGAATCACAGTAGTACTACCCAGATCCATCTCTCGCCTCAACTGAGCTGCCAGGCAAGCACTACCACATGCTTGCATACATATAGTACCTATTGCCTCTATCTTATTCTTGCATCATCGAGTCGCGATTGCATTAAATTGAATCCCAAGTACTACATAGCCTTTACTTTTAAACCCCACCGAAGCTTGTTCCTCCATCCCATGAGCCATTACTACAGGAGTTGTTTGAGCCATGCGAGTCGTAGAAAAGCATGTGTAGGGTATGTGAGTGTCTGATGAATAACGAGGTACCTAAACAACATAACCTGAGTAGTAATGGGACAATTAATGAAAGAGGCACCGGTGAGCAATATCTGCTATTTGGTTGTTCATGCTCACTTGTGTCTCGTAGGACCCCGAGTACTTGATTCCTGTTCCTTGTTTATTCACACTATCCACATTCTGGGAGGCCTTATGGACCCCCCCTGAGCCAGAGCTTGATTCATTCTTATTTCTTGGGGCCACAATTAGTTTGGGGCTTTATTACTATCCTGTACTTATGCCAAGTAACTGCTTTATTTAAGATTGTGCGAGGAGCACCTGTATTGTTTTGGATCGCGCCACGTTTTCGCGGTATCGACAAGCCCAATCACATTTTTGGGTTCCCAGTCGTTTACAGCCGTCGTCGCAAACCCTGGGTCCGTCTCGGAGCCGGCCAACTTTGTTGCGGGTAGCTTATTGGGGTGGCCCCCTAAAATATTTATGAATCCTGTGATCGCTTTGTCGTGAATGCCTCGTTGGGTTTTGAGTTGGTTTTTCCGAGGTTGATCGAGTGTGTGTTGCTATTCGTGCACCCCTGCAGGGTAAATCTTTCTGAAAGCCGTGTCCGCGGTTATGGACGACTTGGAGCACAGTTTCTCGATCATAAACAAGTATAACTAAAGTACCGCTTTTAATTTGACTAAGTACTTGACTAGTAAATAGTGTAATACTCATGGAATGGTTAATAAAACTGCCAACGGATGGGGGTTGTTCGTCCGCTTCCTCGTTGGTAAGCGAGGAGGAGGATGGATCAGTTAATCATACTGTTATAACTGTTGTTCTTAATTCACGGACATCCGTCTATCAGTGGTTAGGCGGATGGTTAGCGAGTATCTATAGACTTGTTAGTTATTATATTTTGCTGCAATTGCGTCACCCCAGGTTGTGTCCCCTTTAGTGGCATAAAGACTTGCTGAGTACCCCTAGGGTCTCACACGATAAATTGTTTGATTCAGATAAACAGGTGTACTCGCAAGACGGATACTGGGTGGAGGAGACAGATGATGTTGATGACGATCATTCGGTGTAGATATTCCGGGAACGGGGATCCGTGAGATCTGTGGGCGGGATGTGTTTATTTATGTGGCATCTTATGCCGATTTGCTTCTTATCCGTACTCAGATCGTGTTTTCCGCTTCCGCCTGATACTCTGATGTTTGTTGTATGGGGAGCTATCCTAAAATATTATCTCTATCTAGGATATTTGAATCTTGCCGTATGGCGTTGCAATATTTATATTTCTTTTAGATGGAATGGCTCTGAGGACTGTTGTATGTGGCTTGCATACATGCTCACTTGTGTATGTAGTTGATCCCTTCGTCTGCCGATTACGCCGCTCGTTCTTGTCCCGATGTTCTGAAAGTGGTTAGGACGGCCAAAAGGTCTACCGTGAGTGGCCCCGGGCCCCACCGTACTATTTTAACCACTTTTGCTCATCCAGGCATGCAACTAAGAGTGTAATTCACCGAGGTAGTTACAATTGGTATCAGAGCCATCCCGCCCTTCAGGGTCTCAGCCAAAATGGTCGTTGTCAGTCTAGCAAATATTTTTGGTAGCTATGTATACTAGGGAAAAACAAAACGTGAGAGTAGGACTGCTTCCATTTTTCTTCTTACCCATCCACCCACCCTTTTTCTAGTAACGAAGTGTAACGTTTTCAATTCTCTTCTAAAATTCAAACTAGGATTCACGTGTTCTGGGTTCCGTAGTACCATAGGTTGTGTTTGTGTGTGTGTGTGTAATTCTTTGTCTATCTGTTGCATCCAACTTGTGATCTCTATCTGTCTTTTGGTTATTAACTGTTGGTACATTCCATACCGACAGGCCTTTGTAAACCGACGTGATCTGTCTGATTCATTGTATATCGATGCGATCTATCTAACTCTTTGTTATCCGACGTTATCTTGTTGGGGTGTTCTTTTTCGTAGTTACCAATCTTTAGGTTCATCTTAAGAAGAAGGTGTTGGGATATGTGTTTTACTGATTCATATGCGGAGTAATGATTTGAGTGCGGGATGGAGTCGCGACCATACCACTACTTTATCATTGCTCTTGTATATTGAACTAGTAGAGTTACTAATCTTGATTCGTTAAGTGGTTTCGCGCATATAGTGGTATTTTAATGCCGAAATTTGCGGAATTTTTTTCTTTGTTAGCTTTGTACCACACTCCTTGTTCAGTCGTGTGCGTTATGCTTAATATCTTCTAGTTGCCTTAAACTTTGTTGATATTTTAATATCATCTCAGTGAATTGCATCCTTTAATCTTGGTTAATTCCATTTTGGTACCATTTTGGATTATTATCATTCTCCATTATAGTACTGACTTGTGTTTTATATCAATCACAGGATGGCACCACCACGCCGTTCTGAGGAGGACATACCACCTGAACTGGGGGCTGCTTTGGCAAGTATTGCAAATGCTTTGGGCACTATGCAGCAGAACCAGCAGCGCTTCGAGGAAAGCGTGAGGAGGAATGAGTTTGTTCCGCTACCTCCACCTCCCAAGCGAGGAGACATCAAGAGTTTTCTCAAGTTCAACCCACGCCAATTTGAGGTGTCTGATCAGCCACTTGATGCGGATGATTGGCTTCGTGAAGTGTCAAGGTTGCTGATGACTGCGGATGTTCCCAAGCAAGAATGGGTCAAATGTGCCACTCACCTACTGAAGGGAGATGCAGTTCTGTGGTGGGAAAATTACCTCAAGGCAGACCTCTCTGGTTTTCAGCCTACTTGAGAGCAATTCACTACTGCTTTCAAAGAGCAATATCTGTCAAAAATTGTCATGGAAAGGATGAAGGAAGTGTTTCTCAACCTCAAGCAGGGCACTGATAATGTCAATACCTACATCAGAAACTTCATGAACCTTTCTCGTTATGGTGGCGATGAAATCTCTGATGACAAGAAGAAGCAAAAGAGGTTTAGGCAAGGACTCAATGCTTCCATCAAATATGCTATCACTCATGCAAGGCCGGCGTCTTTTCTGGAACTCCAACACACAGCTCTGCAGGAAGAAGCAAGTAGGCAAGTGTTTGAGGAGTCAAAGAAACACAGCCGTGATACAGCAAGCTCTTCTGCTATGACAACTCCTTCTAAGCGTCGTGTCTGGGTTCCTAACACCCCACCGTCGCTCCCTGCTCCACCAAGACCGTCAAGCTACGCAGCAAGGCCACCAAACTCCTTCACAGCGGCTCCCAGGGGCTACAACCACAACTACCATGGAGCGCCTGGCGGAGTCCCTGGCTACGTTGCTCCACGTCCACCTGGTGCTTGCTATACTTGTGGAAACACTGGGCATCAACACTGGAATTGTCCAATGAACAACAAAGCTCTTCCACCACCACCTCCAAGACCTGCGGCAAGTTCTCCTATGGTTCATGCACCTCCACCTCGGGCTCTCAACATCAACACCAAGCCTGGGTCTACGGTTGCTCGTGCCAACTGTGTCAACGTCGCTCAAGCTGAGCATGCATCTGGAGTTGTCATGGGTATGCTTCCTGTTAACTCAGTTCATGCACGAGTTTTATTTGATTCTGGTGCTTCACATTCTTTCGTGTCATACAAGTTTGCGGAGAGTAATGGGTTACCTTCTGATGCTTTACCAACTCGCCTCATGGTGCAATCTCCTGGATCAAACATGAGGGCTTCTAAAATCAGCCATGGCAATCAAATTGAGATTGATGGTTCTTCGTTTCCAGCTTCCTTAATTATTCTGGGCAATTCTGATATTGATGTTATCTTGGGCATGGATTGGTTGACAGCAAATGCAGCTGTGATTGATTGTGCCGAACGTTCGGTTTCTCTGAAAATTCCTGAAGGCCATATAGTCTATTCTCCAAGTATAACTCCTGCAATTCCACCGAGAGGGCCCAGAGCATATCTATCCGTCATATGGATGGACAAATCCCAATCTTGGTCCATGCGCTTCAACACATACTTTCAGAATACCCAATGACACCTTTATAACCACCCAGTTACGAAGCGGTGTTTGATGTCACCAAAGTACCCATCCGGTGATGGTGATTAACATAACCTAATGGTCGAAGGATTAGGTTACTATGTATTTTAAAGCTTATAGCAATACGAACTAAATGACTTGATCTTATGCTACGCTTACTATGGGTGTGTGTCCATCACATCATTCTCCTAATGATATAACCTTGTTATTAATCACATCCAATGTCCATGATCAGGAAACCATGATCATCAATTAATCAACAAGCTAGTTCAACAAGAGGCTTACTAGGGACTCTTTTATGTTTACAAAACACACATGTATTAGTGTTTCCTAATAATACAATTATAGCATGGGATGTAAACATTTATCATAAACATAAAGATATAATAACAACCACTTTTATTATTGCCTCTTGGGCATATCTCCAACAGTCTCCCACTTGCACTAGAGTCAATAATCTAGTTAAAAACTTGTGCATTCAACACCTATGGCTTTCTGGTGTTGTATAGACACTATTGCTAGTGGTAAACATAATCTTCGGATCTGACACTTCCAGGTCCGTGTGTATTTGCATGTCCTTACGTCTCTACGCATGACTCATTCTCCAATGAGATGGCATTGTATAAATTTGGTCCTTTGGTGAGACCTTTAGTTCCTTCGGCTCAAAATATGTTGATATTATTGACACACAATATATCTTCATAGTATTAGCCCACTTTGAACCACACCTAGTTTGATAACAAACTACTTAACACAAATGCCCTCCTTTGCTGCTACTATAGCAGTTATATACTTAGCCTTTTGTTGTAGTATCCGTCACAATATCTCAACTTTGGAACTCATTCAAATCCATCATGGAACATCCTTTCCATTATATTGTGCCACCCATAGTCTAAATTGAGATAAATTTAATTTGTATCTTGTGACAACACTAGTATCAATGTAACACTTTACAATGAACTACCTTTAACTATTTGTCACTTATACATGGTATATTCTTGGTTCTTCCAAAGCTCATAAGAATATCTTTACTATTGTCCAATGATCATCTTATGAATCATTCTGGTATATGCTCATAACATTTAGAGCATAGGACATATCTGGACGTGTACATCTCAAAGAATGATTGATCAAAATATTCTTGTGATTTCACCAAGTGTCAAAACACTTGAATCTCGTGTCAACACACTTGAATCTTGATTCAGTCCTTTCCGTGCGTCAAGAACCTTTCTTGTTGTTTCCATATTGAACTCATTCAACATCTTATCTATGTACATTTGGCAAAACCATATTAGCGCCTCAATCTATTCATATAGACATTGATGCCTAATTCTTGGGTTATGCCTAAGTCTTTCATCAAAATGAAATTCTTAACCTGTGTCAATACAAGATACATTATTTCCAATCAACAATATGTCCTCTACATAATGTATTAGAAATATGTCTCAGCGCTCCCACTTAATTTCTTGCAAATGCAAGCATCTTCATCATCTCCGATGAATTTAAACTTTTTTAACAGTTTCATCATGGTGAAGATTCCAACTCCGCTATACTTACTTCAACCATTGAAGTTTTGCATACTCTTTTAGCATCCTTTGAATCAACAAAACCCTTTGGATCGTGTCATGTACACGTCCTAGGTAACCATTCTATTAGAAGAACTTGTTTTGTTTGTTTAACTACCATATACCAAAATATATGTAGTGGTTGCTACATTAATCCGTCCAGACTAAATATCGCTATGAAAGATCAAATCTTATCATAGTCAATTCCTTGAACATTGTCGTAAACTCTTTCCGACATGTCGACTATTTCATAGATTTGAAACATCCATGTCTATTTCTTTATAGATCCAAACACGACTGATAGTCTTCACACCTTTCCGGAGGGTCTTCAAAGTTCAGAAACTTGATTTCTCGTGCATGGATGCTATCACGGATTCCATGACTTCTAGTCATTTTATGGAGTCAGGGTCCATCATCGCTTCTTTGCATGTAGTCGGTTCATCATTGTCAAAATAATAACGACTTGCTTATCAAATCTTACTATTTGATTCTTACCGACCCACACGGTTCTATAGGAACTCTAATCTCCGAGATCACACCTTTTGTAATCACGAGAGCCATGAGCATTGTGGCCGCCACCGGGACACTTTCCGGCGCTGCGCTACTTAGCACATATAGCTAAGGTTCAACAACCTTATCAAAGTTCTATTGTCCTCCCACTTAACTTTTCACGAAAAATTCCTTCTTAAGAAACTTGACGTTTCAAGTAACAGACTCTTTTGTCCTCGGTGTTATGGAGAAATTCCCAACAAATTCTTTGGGATAACCTACAAAGACGTGCTTATCTGACTTTGGTTGTAAACATTTTACTTATGCATAACATACCAAAATTTAAGAAAAGACAATTCGGGTTTTATCCCAAACCATAACTCATATGGTGTCATTTCAATGGATCACGATGGTGCTCTTTTCAGTGTAAAAGCGGTAGTCTCTAAAGCTTCAATCTTTAAAACATAATGGCAGTTTTATAAATGACACCCTTGATCTTACCATCTCAAACATGGTTTGATTTCATCTCTCGAATATGCCATACTCCTATGGTTTATCGGGAAACACAAATCATGCAACAATTTCTCAAGTCTTAGGTGTTTTTGCTAAACATGTAACTCAAATATCTTCCTTTATGATTGAATCATAAACTCTTTATTTTCTTGTTACAATGATTTTCCACTTCATCTTGAAAGTCTTTGAACAACTTTCAAATGTTTCATACTTCTTCCTTATTTAGTAAGTACAAACATATACTCACTCAAATCTTCGGAGAAAGCATATGAAGTTGGAATCCATCGCCCACGACTACACATAGTGGACTATATACATCAATATGTACAAATTCCAATCAGTTAGTCGTCCGTTCCTCTTTTGGCCTACGAACGGAGTTTTAATTATCTCTAGGAAAGTATCACAAGCGTCATTTGATCCAAATCAAAGACTCCAATAAATCCATCAACATGGAGTTTCTTCATGTATCCCTTTCAATATAATTTAAACGGCGATGTCACTTTGCAAGTGATCTTTCAATCATTTGTCTTGCGACATTTTAGCAATAGTGTTTATGGATGTGATTTCTCCCACTAGACTTGTAAAAGTTCATCCATCCTTTATGGAATACGGTAATTATTTGAACAACCATTGTTCTCGTAATACCGGAACAAAATAACAAATCTTGAAGGCTAGGTTTGATGTCAACGAAAAACACAATAACACTTTATTTGTTTTCGATGAACATCATCACTTATTCTCTTGCTAGTTACTTAAGCCATTGTAGTTCATGAATTACGTTGTCCTGTATGACATAGTATACCAACCAATTCGGTATCCAATACCGGAGAACCACATTATTTAACAAGCAAGGAATACAACCATAACATGTATATCTTCTATATGCCTAAGTTGGACATCTCCAATCTTTTCTTTTCTGCCAAATATTTTATAGATTCTCTTTCAGCAATTTCTTTTCTTTTAAAAGAATCTATCAACATCAATAGCGGTGTCATCAACATGACACATGGTACAAAGCGTATATAGTCAACTACTAATACCTTTGGACTTGCACTTTGAGGTGGATCACCATCATCAAATGTTTGGTGTTCTTTTAAAAAATCCATTCTTTAGTAATCTTTTAGTGTAGTAAACATTTTTCTTACATCTTCTATTCATCCTTATCATGATCAAGCGGCTATAGCTTATAAAGGTGAATTGTGAGTATAATGTTTCTTTTTCAAAACCTTTTGGAGGATTAGGACGACTAGCGTCTCCAACCTTCACAAATTCTCATCAAATATGAGGACGTATACTCTATCATGTTGTAACCAACACATTATTTTAGATATCGCAATACCTTTCACATATGATGGTTTCTGAAACATTGCTTTCAGCTCTTAGATAAACTTGATATTAAAAACAATCTTTTGAGTATCAAGAATCATGGAGGCAAACATGATACATTAGATACTAACACTAGAATTGTTACTCTTGATTTAATACTATTTATTAAACTTCATGGAGTAAATGGAGTTTGCTGAAAGTTTGCAATAGGACTTATAAATTTTAAATTGACACTCAAAACAATACGATACCAGTTCGTAAAGCAAATATCCAGAATTTCTATAGTTCCACTATCTCAACTATAACTAAGCGTAAGGTGGTGAACGGATTCCAATGACTACAACAAACTATGCAAATTCACTTTGATTGTGTTTATGATAAATTGAGTTCGACTAATCTAAATTACAGATGAACTCCCACTCAAAACAACATCCCTCGAGTTGTTTTAGTGATTACGCGAACCAAATCCACTACACCAAGTCCGATCATCACATGATATGATGTAGCTTTAAAGGCGAACAATCAACATGTTCATCATATCATCCATATGACTCATGCTTTACCTTTCGGTATTCCGTGTTCTGAGACCATGTATGTACATGCTAGGCTCGTCAAGGTTAACCTTAGTTTCCGCATGTGCAAATCTGGCTTGCACCCGTTGTATGCACACGTAGAGTCTATCACATCCGATCATCACGAGATGCTTCGAAACGACGAGTCTTAGCAACGGTGCCAACTAAGGACGAACACTTTATTACTTGATATTTAGTTAGAGGGATCATCTTATAATGCTACCGTCGCGATCTAAGCAATACAAGATGCATAAAGGATTAACATCACAGGCAATTCATAATTAGTGTGATATGATATGGCCCTTTCTTCTTGCGCCTTTGATCTCCATCTCCAAAGCACGAACATGATCTCCATCATCACCAGCATTGCGTCAAGGTCAGTGGCGCCGCTTCATGGTTGTCCATCATCACCAGCAACTATTACAACTACTTGGAATAAAGCTATTACAAGGTGAATAGACACGCAGGTCTTAACAGAATTAAAGACAACCATTAGGCTCCTGCCGGTTGCCATATTACAATAAGGATCATTGCATACATCAAATACAATCACAATCACATGATGGCCATATCACATCACAAAACCCCTGCAAAAACAAGTTAGATGCCTCTAATTTTCTTTGCATGTTTTACGTGGTTTGGGGCTTTCGCATAAGACCGATCTTACCTACGAACAAGAACCACAATGTTGATACAAGTGTTGTCAGATGCTCATTGTAAATTGAATCTTAACTATGGTGGGAGAGACAGACACCTGCAAAGCCACTTGTGCAAAGCAAGTTGCACGTAAAGCGTGGAGCAAGTCTCATGTGCGATGACATGTAATGTTAGCCCGAGCCGCTTCATCCCACCATGCCGCAAGATGCAAAGTACATGCTAAGACACCGACAACAAAAGCATCAACGCCCACAAAAACATTGCGTTCTACTCGTGCAACAGATCTACGCATAGATACGTCTCTGATACCACTGATGGGTTTCGTAGCATAGAAAAACAAAAACAAAAATTCTACCGCAAGAACGAACCAAACCCAGATCTAATCTAGATAAAAGCCAAGATCTAATCTATTAGACATGTGCAACGAGATAGATAGGAAATAACCCTCATAGATCCGAAAGCGTTAACGAGATTAGATCTCGTGGTTGATGTAGTCGATCACTTGCCGATCTCAAGATCGTGTGGATGATCCTTCCGGCGTCGCGTTCCGGCAGCGCTTCCGCAATCAGTCAAGTGGACGATCCTTCTGGCGCCGCATTCAGGCAGCACTTCCGCAGTCGGTCACACGTGCGGAGTCGAAGCAGACCTTCCTCTCCTCGTTCCAGCGAGCAGCGGAGGTAGTAGATCTTCTCCACGGAATCACAGTAGCACGACGGCGTGGTGGTGGTGGAGTAGAGAATTCTGCAGGGCTTCGCCTATGCCTGTGCAGAAGAAAGGAGGAGGAGAGAGGCGGCGGAGATTGGGTGTTGTAGAGGAGGGACAAGGGGTGGCGCCTCCCCCTTCTATTTAAAGGAGGGAGGGCGCCTTGGGAGGGGGAGTCCTGGTAGGACTCCCCACCTCCTTGGCCGGCGGATTGGGGAGGGGGGAGGAGTCCTCCTCCCCCATGACTCCTTGTCTTGACCCACCAGGATTCCTTGGTCCCTTCCTTGGTTTTCAAGCAAACTCCAAGAAACCTTTCAGAACCTTCCGGAACATTCCGAAACCTTCTAGAATCCTCATACAAATACTCCGGATCATTTCCTAACTCAGAAAATGATCCCCAATATATGAATCTTATTCTCCGGACAATTCTGGATCTCCTCGTGATGTCCCGGATCCATTCCGAGACTCCAAACAGCATTCGGTCTCCAACGCACATTCCATATCTACTTAAAACAACTTCGAACCTTAAGTGTGTCACCCTATGGTTCGTGAATATGTAGACATGACAGAGACACATCTCCTATCAATAACCATCCGCGGGACCTGGAGATCCATAATGGCTCCCACATACTCAACGATGACTTCGTGATCGATAGAACCATTTACATATGAAACCAATTCCCCTTGTCACGCGATACTATACTTATTCGAGGTTTGATCGTCGGTATCTCCATACCTAGTTCTACCTCGTTACTGATAAGTACTCTTTACTCATTCTATGATATGTCATCCCTTGTGACCCAGTCACATGCTTGCAAGCTAACTAGACGACATTTCACCGAGAGGGCCCAGAGCATATCTATCCGTCATATGGATGGACAAATCCCAATCTTGGTCCATGCGCTTCAACACATACTTTCAGAATACCCAATGACACCTTTATAACCACCCAGTTACGAAGCGGTGTTTGATGTCACCAAAGTACCCATCCGGTGATGGTGATTAACATAACCTCATGGTCGAAGGATTAGGTTACTATGTATTTTAAAGCTTATAGCAATATGAACTAAATGACTTGATCTTATGCTACACTTACTATGGGTGTGTGTCTTCTCCTAATGATATAACCTTGTTATTAATCACATCCAATGTCCATGATCAGGAAACCATGATCATCAATTAATCAACAAGCTAGTTCAACAAGAGGCTTACTAGGGACTCTTTTATGTTTACAAAACACACATGTATTAGTGTTTCCTAATAATACAATTATAGCATGGGATGTAAACATTTATCATAAACATAAAGATACAATAATAACCACTTTTATTATTGCCTCTTGGGCATATCTCCAACAGTCTTTGCTTTGAAAGTATGGAGGCATTACTTGCTAGGCAACCGTTGTGAGATCTTTTCCGATCACAAGAGTCTGAAGTATATCTTCACACAGCCTGATCTCAACCTTCGTCAGAGGAGGTGGATTGAAACAATCAATGATTTCGATTTGACCATCAACTACACTCCGAGCAATGCTAATGTCATGGCCGATGCTCTCAGCCGAAAAGCTTATGTCAACAATCTCATGGTGGAAGAACAACAGCCTCTCTTGTGCGAGGAATTCCGCAAGCTCAACCTTGAAATTGTGGATCAAGGGTATCTTCTGAACCTTCTAGCAACACCTCTCTTGGAAGAAAAAGTCCGCTCCATTCAGCTTGGGGATCCTTACACTAAAAAGATCATCTCCAACATTCAACTTCCAAAGTATGAGTCTTTCCACGTAGACGACCAAGGCACTCTTTTCTTTGAACACCAGATGTTTGTTCCGAACTACCCGGGTTTAAGAGAGCAAGTTCTCAAGGAGGCGCATGATTCTGTTCTTTCTATCCACCCTGGCACCACTAAGATGTACATGGACTTGCAAACACAATATTGGTGGCCTGGTTTGAAACGATATTGTGCCAAGTATGTCTCGGAGTGTGATGTTTGTCGTAGAGTTAAAGCTGTCCATCAGAAACCTTCCGGTCTTCTACAGCCATTGAAGCCTCCGGAATGGAAATGGGAGAAAGTAGAGATGGATTTCATCACTGGTTTTCCAAGGTCGCAGAAGGGCAACAATGCAATCTTTGTTGTCATCGACAGGCTTTCTAAAGTAGCTCACTTCTTTCCCGTCAAGGAAACAATTTCTGCAATTCAGTTGGCTGAGCTCTATATCAATAGAATTGTCTCTCTGTATGGGGTTCCTCTGGAGATCAGTTCAGACCGCGGAAGCATCTTCACTTCCAAGTTCTGGGGAAGTTTCCAAAATGCTTTGGGAACAAAATTGAACTTCAGCACAGCTTACCACCCTCAGTCGCAAGGACAAGTTGAAAGGATCAATCAAATTCTGGAAGATATGCTCCGTGCTTGCGTTATCTCTTTCGGCATGAAGTGGGAAGAATGTCTTCCTTATGCTGAATTCTCTTACAACAACAGCTTCCAGAAAAGTCTAAAGATGGCACCATTTGAGGCTCTCTATGGTCGCAAATGCAGAACTCCGATTGGTTGGTCGGGCGCAGGTGAAAGAATATTGTTTGGCCTCGACATTGTAACTCAAGTGGAGGAGAAAGTTCACATCATTCTTGAAAACCTGAAGATTGCTAAAAGTCGCCAGAAAAGAAATTATGACAGAAAGCACACGGACATGGAGTATGTCCCTGGTGATCTCGTTTACCTTTGTGTCACTCCCATGAGAGGCACGCACCGCTTTGGTATCAAAGGAAAGCTGGCTCCTAGATACATCGGTCCGTTCAAAATTCGTGGAAGAAGAGGAGAAGTTGCTTATGATCTTGAGCTCCCTGAACAACTCAAAGTCCATGATGTTTTCCACATCTCTGAAATCAAGAAGTGCTTCAAGGATCCCGGCAGGACCGTGGACCATGAACTCATCAATCTCCAAGAAGATCTGTCTTATCAAGAACACCCCATAAAAATTCTAGAAGTCACAGAAAGAAGGACTCGCAACAAGTCCATCAAGTTCTGCAAGGTGCAGTGGTCGCACCATTCCGTTGATGAAGCCACTTGGGAACGTGAGGATGAGCTCCGTGCCAAGTATCCTACCCTCTTTGAGTCTTCTTCTTCTTCCTAGAATCTCGGGGCAAGATTCCTGTTTAGTGGGGGAGAGTTGTAGCATCCCAATTGTCTAACAATGGTAATGCTACTTGGTCTAGTAATATAATGGCTACTTCCTACATATATTTGTTGCATCATAATTATATCATGCTCATGTCATCATGCCACCTTGCATTTGAGCATCATATAAAACCTTTTTGATTTGGTTCTTCTCTCATATGCAGTATTAATTGTAGTTGGCTTTTGATATATTTTATTTGGTTCTTGATATATTGTTTAATGCCCAAGTTGAGTTGGGGGCATATCTTTTATTCAACTCCACCACCTTTCTTGTCACCACCTTATAATTCCACCATTCCATTTACCATGGACTTTTATTTTCTTTTGGTATTTAATCTAGCTCATGGGAGATGGGATGGATCCAATTCTATCTTCTCTTGCTTGGCCTTTATTCCATATTATGGAATGCATAAGAATAATGCCATTTTATTACTATTGTCTTCACAAGTATAAGAATATGGCATTTAATGTTTTGCATGGGCCATGCAACCATCATCATCACCATTTCTTTTCTTTTGGTTTTTCCTTGCTTTGAGTGGAACCTTTCTCTTGTGAGATCTTCTCTTTTTCTCTCTCTTCATCTCTACGTCATCAACCTCACATGTGTAGTTCCATGCATGAGCTTGTAAAATCATCCCCATGTCCATCATTGTCTCACTTGATCATGCATACTAAAATCCCTCACCACCTTACCAAACCCTCATGCTTGATCATGCTTATGCTCATGTGGTTTAACCCTACACCCTACCCTCTCTCCAACACCATCATGTCACCCCCTTTTAAACCCTAATCCTCTAACCCTAATCACCTCTCACCATGTCCCCTCTTCCTAACCCTACCCCCCATGCCGAGGCTGGCCCCCTCCCTCTCCCTGCCAGCAGGTCCCACCAGCCCCTCTCCCTCCAACCATGCCGAAGCTAGCCCCAACCCTAGCCATCTACCCTCCTAACCTAGCTAACCCAAGGCTTACTCTCTTCTTTTCTTTCTCTCTCCCTGCCGTGCTGGCCCCAGCCCGAGTCTGCCCCGCCTTGCTCTCTTCCTAGCCCACCTGCCATGCCTTCCCTGCCCCAGGTCGAACCCCAGCTCGTGCTGTTGGAGATATGCCCAAGAGGCAATAATAAAAGTGGTTATTATTATATCTTTATGTTTATGATAAATGTTTACATCCCATGCTATAATTGTATTATTAGGAAACACTAATACATGTGTGTTTTGTAAACATAAAAGAGTCCCTAGTAAGCCTCTTGTTGAACTAGCTTGTTGATTAATTGATGATCATGGTTTCCTGATCATGGACATTGGATGTGATTAATAACAAGGTTATATCATTAGGAGAATGATGTAATGGACACACACCCATAGTAAGGGTAGCATAAAGATCAAGTCATTAAGTTCGTATTGCTATAAGCTTTCAAATGCATAGTAACCTAATTCTTCGACCCTGAGGTTATGTTAATCACCATCACCGGATGGATACTTTGATGACATCAAACACCGCTTCGTAACTGGGTGGTCATAAAGGTGTCATTGGGTATTCTGAAAGTATGTGTTGAAGCGCATGAACCAAGATTGGGATTTGTCCATCCATATGACGGATAGATATGCTCTGGGCCCTCTCGGTGGAATGTCATCTAGTTAGCTTGCAAGCATGTGACTAGGTCACAAGGGATGACACATCACGGAACGAGTAAAGAGTACTTATCAGTAATGAGGTAGAACTAGGTATGGAGATACCGATGATCAAACCTCGGATAAGTATAGTATCGCGTGACAAAGGGAATTGGTTTCGTATGTTAATGGTTCTATCGGTCACGAAGTCATCGTTGAGTATGTGGGAGCCGTCATGGATCTCCAGATCCTGCTGATGGTTATTGATAAGAGATGTGTCTCTGTCATGTCTGCATATTCACGAACCGTAGGGTGACACACTTAAGGTTCGAAGTTGTTTTAAGTAGATATGGAATGTGCGTTGGAGACCGAATGATGTTCGGAGTCTCGGATTGGATCCGGGACATCACGAGGAGATCCGAAATTGTCCGGAGAATAAGATTCATATATTGGGGATCATTTTCTGAGTTAGGAAATGTTCCGGAATATTTGTATGAGGATTCTAGAAGGTTTCGGAATGTTCCGGAAGGTTCTGGAAGATTTCTTGGAGTTTGCTTGAAAACCAAGAAAGGGATCAAGGAGTCCTGGTGGGGCAAGACAAGGAGTCATGGGGGAGGAGGACTCCTCCCCCCCTCCCAATCCGCCGGCCATAGGAGGAAGGGGAGTCCTACAAGGACTCCCCCTCCCATGGCGCCTCCCCCCTTTAAATAGAGGGGTAGGGGCGCCCCCTCCAGGCCCTTCTCTACAACACCCAATCTCTGCCGCCTCTCTCCTCCTCCTTTCTTCTGCACAGGCATAGGCGAAGCCCTGCAGAATTCTCTACTCCACCACCACCACCACGCCGTCGTGCTGCTCTGATACCACTGATGGGTTCGTAGCATGGAAAACAAAAAATTTCTACCGCAAGAACGAACAAAACCCAGATCTAATCTAGATAAAAGCCAAGATTTAATCTATTAGACATGTGCAACGAGATAGATCTGTACTAACCCTTGTAGACACGAAAGCGTTACGAGATTAGATCTCGTGGTTGATGTAGTCGATTACTTGCCGATCTCAAGATCGAGTGGACGATCCTTCCGGCGTCGCGTTCCGGCAGCGCTTCCGCAGTCGGTCACACGTGCGGAGTCGAAGCAGACCTTCCTCTCCTCGTTCCAGCGAGCAGCGGAGGTAGTAGATCTCTCCACGGAATCCCAGTAGCACGACGGTGTGGTGGTGGTGGTGGAGTGGAGAATTCTGCAGGGCTTCGCCTAAGCCTGAGCAGAAAGAAAGAGGAGGAGAGAGGTGGCTTGGGGCAAGAGTCAAGGATCAAAGGGGGGTGGCGCCTCCACCCCTCTATATATAGAGGGAGGGGTGCGGCCTAGGGTTCCCACCCCTAGGCCCACCCCTTAGGGCCGGCGCACCAAGGAGGTGGGGGGAGGAGTCCTCCCCCCAAGTCTCCTCTTTAAATTTCCCTTATCTTATCTTATCTTGGTTTTCAAATAAACTCCAAAATATCTTCTAGAACCTTCCGGAACATTCCGAAACCTTCTAGAATCCCCATACAAACACTCCGGAACATTTCCTAACTCAAAAAAAGATCCCCATTATATGAATCTTACTCCCCGGACAATTCCGGAGCTCCTCGTGATGTCCCGAATCCAATCCGAGACTCCGAACAACATTCGGTCTCCAACGCACATTCCATATCTACTTAAAACAACTTCGAACCTTAAGTGTGTCACCCTACGGTTCGTGAATATGTAGACATGACGGAGACACCTCTCCGATCAATAACCATCAGCGGGATCTAGAGATCCATAACGGCTCCCACATACTCAACGATGACTTTGTGATCGGTTGAACCATTAACATACGAAACCAATTCCCTTTGTCTCGCGATACTATACTTATCCGAGGTTTGATCGTCGGTATCTCCATACCTAGTTCTACCTCGTTACTGATAAGTACTCTTTACTCATTCCATGTTATGTCATCCCTTGTGACCCAGTCACATGCTTGTAAGCTAACTAGATGACATTACACCGAGAGGGCCCAGAGCATATCTATCCGTCATATGGATGGACAAATCCCAATCTTGGTCCATGCGCTTCAACACATACTTTCAGAATACCCAATGACACCTTTATAACCACCCAGTTACGAAGCGGCGTTTGATGTCATCAAAGTACCCATCCGGTGATGGTGATTAACACAACCTCATGGTCGAATGATTAGGTTACTATGCATTTAAAAGCTTATAGCAATACGAACTTAATGACTTGATCTTATGCTACGCTTACTACGGGTGTGTGTCCATCACATCATTCTCCTAATGATATAACCTTGTTATTAATGACATCCAATGTCCATGATCAGGAAACCATGATCATCAACTAATCAACAAGCTAGTTCAACAAGAGGCTTACTAGGGACTCTTTTATGTTTACAAAACACACATGTATTAGTGTTTCCTAATAATACAATTATAGCATGGGATGTAAACATTCATCATAATCACAAAGATATAATAATAACCACTTTTATTATTGCCTCTTGGGCATATCTCCAACAGATATGTAGCTAGGAAATAGTTTAGGCTTTTCTTTTATACTTTTGGTAACCTTTCTTTTCTATTTGGGACAATTGTAAATACATTGTAATATTTGTTTAGATTAGTAGAGTTAATATTTTCCTTCAATTCCGATTTGTACATTGTTGTTTATTCCTTTATTATAAAGGACAATATAATTTTGTTTATTTTAAATAATAAAGTGGAAATTTCTTTTGTTACACATATTGTGACAGCAATATCTTCTTGTGTTCAATTATTTATTGTTTAGTCTATTTCATGGTAATTGACTTTTATTCCTTTATTGTAAAAAATGTATTACTACCTGTAAATATATGAGAATACATTTATATTTCTTATGATATCTATTTCTTTTATACTAGTGATTGTTGATAAATAGTATCTCAAATATGTATTTATAATCATAGTTATAATATCATTTTCAATTATAATTCTATTTCAAATTCTTTTAGAATTCAAATATATCTTTTGAATATTCAAATTTGAATTGCCTTTCCTCAAACACAAAGGTATAGTAGAGATCATGTCAAAATCAGTCGCACTTGCCCGGATGCCTCCATCAAAAAAAAAGAGATCTCGATCACTCTATAACTTCTTTAGTTTTGCGCGAAAATTTCCCGGATTTTCTTATGCATGAATGCAATGGACAAACATGTGTCATATCTATTTTGAGGTGCTAATCCTGGGATGTTATAGAACCTTTGTGGACTTACCTCATGACCGAAAGGCCGTTGAGAATAAATGGATTTTTAAGAAGAAAATTGACACTGATGGTAATGTGACCACCTATATAGCTCGACTTGTCACAAAGGGTTTTCGACAAATTGAAGAAGTTGACTATGATGAGACTTTCTCTCCCGTAGTGATGCTAAAGTCGGTTAGGATTATGTTAGCAATTGCTGCATTTTTCGATTATGAAATTTGGTAGATGGATGCCAAAACCGCGATACTTAATGGTAACATTGAATAAGAGTTGTATATGGTACAACCAAAGGGTTTTGTTGATCTTAATGATGCTGATAAGGTATGAAACTTCAGCGATCCATCTATGGACTGAAGTAAGCATCCCAGAGTTGGAATCTCCGCTTTGATGAGGTAATCACAGGGTTTGGATTTTTCCAAACTTACAGAGAAGCTTGTATTTACAAGAACGTGAGTGGGAGCTCTGTGGCATTTATAATATTATATGTGGATGATATATTATTGATTGGAAATCATATAAATTTTTAAATAGTGTTAAAAGTTATCTACACAACAATTTTTCGATGGAGGACCTTGGTGAAGCTTCATACATACTAGGCATCAAGATCTATAGAGATAAATCAAGACATCTAATTGGGCTATCACAAAGTACATATCTTGATAAGATTTTAAAGAAGTTTAAAATGTAAAAAAAATAAGAAATGGTTCTTACCTATGTTGCAAGGCAAGACATTGAGTAAGATTCAAAGTCCGACTATGGCAGGAGATAGAGAGAAAATGGATAAGATCCCCTATGCTTCAGCCATATGATCTGTTATCTATGCCATGCTATGTACAATATCGGATGTGGCACGTTATGTTAGTTTGACTAGCAGGTACCAATCTCATCTAGGTTTAGAACATTGGATAGTGGTGAAGAATATCCTTAAGTACTTGAGAAGGACTAAGGATATGGTTCTCGTGTACAGAGGTGAAGAAGAGCTCGTCACTAAGTGTTACATTGACGCTAGCTTCGACACTGATCCGGATGACTTTAAGTCACAATACGGGTACGTGTTTCTCATGAATGGAGCAGTAGTTAGTTGGAGGAGTTCTAAATAACCCGTGGTGGTGGGATCAACAACGAAGGCGAAATATGTTGCTGCTTTAGAAGCAGCACATGAAACATTTTGCATGAAGGAGTTCATAATTGAACTAGGTGTGGTTCCCAGCGCGTTGGACCCAATGGTGATCTATTGTGACAACAATGGAGCCATACCCAATGCCAAAGAACCGATATCTCACAATAATTACAAGCATATCAAGCGCTTATTTCACTCCATCCACAAGCATGTCAAGGATGGAGATATAAAGATTTGTAAAGTACATACATATCTAAATGTAGCAGATCTGTTGACTAAAACTCTCCCTAGGGCAAAACATGATCAACACTAGAACTCCATGGATGTTAGATTTATCACTATGTGATCTAGATTATTGTCTCTAGTGCAAGTGGGAGATTGAAGGGAATATGCCTAAGAGACAATAATATAGTTGTTATTATATTATTCCAAGTATATGATTGATATTTATTTTGTATGCTATAATTGTGTTAATTGGAAACGTTAATACATGTGTGCTTAATAAACAAATATATAGAGTTCCTAGTTATGTCTCTCATATAAACTAGCCCGTTGATTAACAAGATGATTAAGGTTTCCTGATCATGGATATTAGGTGTTGTTAATAACGAGGTCACAACATTGGTCGAATGATATGATGAACATTCATCCAAAGTATAGTAATACGATCAAAATCATTATGTTTACATTGCTATAACATCATCGAAGTAATCTTAGTCCTTAGACCATGAGATCATGTCAATCACTAACATTGGAAGAGTAACTTGATAACATCAAACGTCACACCGGAACAGGGTGACAATAAAGGTGAGTTCAGATACTCTAAAAGTGTTATGTAGAAGCTCATGGATCAAGAGTGGGATTTGTCCCCCGATGATGGAGAGATATACTTAGGGCCTTCTCGGTGATATCACATTAACATAGCTTGCAAGCAAGTGATAAGATCACTAAGAATGTTATATCACGGGAACGAGAAAAGAGTATTTGTCAGTAACGAGATCAAACTATGTGGATATACCGATGAACGAATCTTGTATATGTAATATATCGCGAGACAAAGAGATTTAGTTATGACTTCAAAGGTTCTCACGATCATTAGAGTCATCTTTGAATGTGTGGGAGTCAGTTTGCATCTCCAGGTCCCGCTGCTGATTATTGATCGGAGAGGGGTCTCGATCATGTCTGTATTATTCACGAATCGTAGGGTGATACACTAAGGAATACCGACACCAAATGGACCAAATGGAGCAAATATAAATATCAGATAAAGGATTTGAAAGCGCTAAAATTATTCCAATGGACACCGGAATTGTTTTGGATGAAATTGTCGAAAATGGTTTTAGATATAATATCGAAGTATTGTAAGGGGTTTTATGTATATGTTTGTAATTAAAATAATTAACAAAATTCTGAATAAAATAAATAAAATAGTTTTATTAAATAAGAAATGACATTAATTTTGGTGAAAAATTAATTCATGTGAGTGTATTTTTGAGTGGAGGTGTGTTTATGTGAGTAGAGCCTCCACCCACATGAATGAGGGAGAGGTTCGGGCACCCACCTTGGCCGCCGGCCATGGGAGGGGGTTGTCCCCCTCCCCCTATAAAAGGTCTCCTCCTCCTCCATTCTCACACCTTCTCGTGAAGTATCTTTCTCCCCATCTAGAATATTCCCCATGGCTTCGGATTAGCGAAGTACATGTTCTCGGTGGTTTCTCTGAAAGGATTTGCTGCTTCCGCTGCTTTGCTGGAGCAAGGACTCACGGATGCGCTGCTGCTTTGCGGTGCTAGACTTCATCACGATCTTGGGGTCGGCAAGTGAACGACTACATCACCCACGGGAATAAATATCGTAACGCTTTGTCGGTCTTCGAGGTTAAGTTCTCTATGGATATATATCCACTCATTGATTGTATCTAGTTATATAGATCTTGGTGCTTAGTTGTTCATATCGTAAGAATTTTTTTTGTTTTCTATGATGCGAACCCAACACATGTCCAAACTCATATCCAATAATTGGTATACCCACGTATAGGCATACATATAGGTATATCATACTTCCACTTGAATGGTATAACCTCGCGACCGCCATGACCACAAGACAGTCCGACATGGGCACCGCAAGACAGTTCGATGCCGCAAGACAGTCTGGCGCAGCCATCGCAAGATAGTCCAACACCTCAAGACAATCCGGCACCACAAGACAGTCAGGTGCGAGCTGCAAGACAGTCCAGCACGAGCACCGCAAGACAGCCTGGCACGTGCCCGACTAGCCTCATTTCCAACACGCCAGACTATCTGGCCAAATTGCTCCTGGGACTGTCCGGTGGGTCAACTCACCGCCGCCAATCCCGCACCCCGCCTTGGCGTCACCGCTAAACCTGCGTGCCGCCGGCCTGCTGGCGCTAGCCTTGTCGGCACACACATACAAGGTCAGGCCAGACTTGTGCTGGCCAGATCGACCTCGGAGTCACCGCCACTAGCTCGGCAGACACAACCACCACCGCCACCATCTCGCCGACGATGAGCCGGGGTAAAAACGTACTAGTACACGTACATTTGCTAGAAATACGTACAATTTGGTGGGAGAGTTTGCCTGATTTTATACGAGTTTGGTGTGGGGGGGGGGGGGGGTTGTGCAAGCCTCTTTAAAAAATGGAAATGTGTTTACTTCAACACCATCGCCATCAGTGTGACACCTCTGTCCAAAAAGTGGATTAAACGTGGAAGAGTTTCTTATCTTAAATTCCATCTACCAGTTTTGAACTCAATGATTTTGCTATGGTAAATATTAAGTTAAACGCAACAGTTTGTTTAGCCAAAAGCTAGCAAGTTTATATGCATTTATGGATACACTCTCACCTCTTAGCCTAACTAATTTGTCACTATAGGCGTAGTGTTGTGGAGATTTTGCAGCTAACTAAGCTTCCATGCATTTTTAGAATTATTATAAGTTTTATTTGTCAGTTTTGAAAGCAAATTGTCCCATATCCTTATCTCACTTAAAGTCGAGTGATAATTAAGCTACTCCTAATTGAAATTGATTTCCTTTTTCTGGTGGCTAATGGAAGTGCACGCATGGCTTGCTATCGACTATCTTGTTTTGTTTAGGTAGGAAGAAACTACATCGTTCCCATCATCACAGTCTCCTTGATTCGATCGAATTGTGGAAGATAATTCTGTTCTTTGAATCTTCCAACGGACAAAATTCCAGGGTGCACTGAAATGGATCTAATAAACGTGGCATTTCGGCCACATACGTACCCTTAATATTCTATACTACCTATGTCGTCAGTTATGTCGTTCAAACGCGTAGATATAGGTTCTTCATTTAAAAATACAGACATTAGGCTATCATCCCCGACAGAAAGAGAACTGAGAGGCGGTTCCAGCTCCATTGTCGGAGAATCCGGAGTTCCAAATGAAAATCTTGTTGAAACTCCATTCCAGAGAACAAATCTTGGCTTCTGACTTAAATCTGGAAAAATGTGCCTGGATTTCACCTTCGAGTTGTACAAATTAACCCAGCTGCTGCTAGCCAGCCGGTTGAACTGTCACACAAACGACGTTAGTCCAACCTCTTACTCTACGTTGGTATACCTTTGTTGGCACCCTAGAAATGTCCACACGCCAAACAGATAGATAACCTGACCTAATAATTTTTACTCATCAGGAAATTACACATGCTGACTTATGCAAATATTAACTTGAGCACTTAACACTTGACATAGAGAAGATATCTAGCGATACCGGTATCTATATGATAGCATGATACCATTTCTCAAAAATACATTTCCAAGTTTCAGAAAAATTCGGAAAACATAAAATTGTGCACAATATGTATTGTGTTCACAGTTCCTAAATTTTTTGAAACTTAATTCGGAACACACGCGGAGAAACAAAAAGACAAACTGATATGTGAATAGTGACTTTTGTGGTTTTGCCTTTTTGCACTATGAATGTTGGATATGTCATTTTTGTTTATCTGCGTGTGTCTTCGAATTTGGTTCTGAAAATTTTAGAGATTGTGTATGTATATCTTGTGAACAATCATTATTTTTTTCAAAAAAATTAAAAACTTAAAATTTTAATTTTGAGGACAGGTATCATAGTATCATTCAGTGGTGGGTGTCGCTAGATATTTTCTCAAGTACGTCATCAAGCTATATACTTGCTTGATGGCCCTGTTGATGGTACGGCAATCGATAATATAATATGGTATCTGTCCAAACGCTTTGAGACCAGTAAAAAAATAACTTATAACATTTCTCAATGCATCTTCTTACCATCAACTCTCATTGCAACCTTTCCTTGAGTTGGTCGATCATCTTCTTTATGTATCCTCATGAGGCGAATCAGCTTTAGGCTTTCCAAATCCGATGACCATTAAACATTATTTTTAAGACCAATGACCACTAAACACTTGATGTCATCTATAATTGTTTCTTTAGAGGATAAAATAATGCCACCGGCCTCACAGGATAGTACCTTACTCGATCGCACACACAACACATTCCTCTCATATAATTTCAGTTATTTTTTGGAGAGTGACGATATGATTTTGCACTTGCTAAATTATTCCGGATCTGTTTGAAAAAGATCCCGAAATGCTTTTTATACCAGGAATTATGCCTATAAGATTTAGCCAAAACAACGTGCGTCATGTGTGAGGTGCAGGGACCGACATGTTAAGACAATAGAACCTCCCAAATCTGCCAGATAACCACGAATTGAGTGCATTGCGTTTGTCCAATAACCAACCACTGAACTTGAGAGGTATCTCTATATAAGAAGAGGAATGCATGTAAAAGGAAACGACCATCTCAGACACAGAGAGGGGTAGGGAGAGAGGGTTGAGAGTATTAGCGACATGGAGGTAGGAGACGTGGTAGACGAGATGAAGAGGCAGTTGAAGCTGGGGTTGCCGATCGCCTTCACGAATACGCTCAACTCGAGCCTCCTGTTCGTGTCTCTCATGTTCGTCGGCCACCTGAGCGACAGCGAACACGTTTTCGCCGGCACGGCGCTGGCCACCAGCTTTGCTTTCGTCACTGGATTCAGCTTGATGGTACGTACGTATGCATGCACCTCATCATGTCTCCCCGATTCTTCTTTTACTTTTAAAAAAAAAACTTGCTATACTAACATGTCAAGTATCGTGACATATCACCGATTGTCGTATATCGCGAAGTTATAATTAACAAATCTCCTATTATGGATAGGATTATGGCTAGGCTTTATTGTAATTGATTGTAATCCTAGTCATGTATAAACGGATTACAAAGATTGGGGGAATACTTGTCACACTTGGGCTATTCCATTGCTTGTCAATATATATGAGGATTACAATCAATTACAATAATAAAGTCTAATGAAGCCTAGCCATAACCCTTGCTGTAATAGAAGATTTGCTAATTACAACTCTGCGATATACGACAATCAGTGATATGTGACGATATGTGACATATTAGTCTAACAGAACTATGCTCGCATGTATCGCGCCATACGGTATGGTAGACATTAGAGTATTTACAACTTACGCTTGTGGGTGGCTTTATTTAGTATTTATTACACACCATCCTCTTGTGAGAGCTCTCATCACCGTGACGAAATAAGGGGCATCTCATTGAGAATCACGGTGTGGCTCCCGGGTGCAACACACCTCCATACTTGGAAAAATTAAAAAAAGTTTAAAAAATTCAAACTTTTTTACCTTCATCTTTCATTTCTAAAAAAGTTTGAATTTTTTTAACTTTTTTTAATTATTTTTTAATTTTTCCAATTATGGGAGTGCGTTGCACCTGAGAGCCAAAAGTACGCGTTAGCATCTCATTATTCTTCTTTCAGTACTATAGTAAATTATTACTATCTCTAGAAAAATTGTCAATGCATAGCAGCACAGGTAAAGTTGAAACGAAGGACGTGACAGTGCCAATAATTTAATTGAGACCAAAAACATTTTCGAGATAGTACTCCCTCTGTTCAGAAATAACTGACTTGGATTTATCTAGATTCGAATATATCTATACACTAAAATACGTGGAGATATATTAAAATTTAGATAAACTTTTTTTTAACGTGAAAATTTAGATAAACTTACGTCAGTTATTTCTGGACCGAGAGAGTTTCCATTGCGCTGCACCTGTCGCACATTCGCACTTCGGCGGCACTCGGAGTGATCAGCTGCCTTTTTAATTCGTCCTAGGAAAGCAACTTCACTACTCCCTACTTGAGCTGCTTTCGCTTGTTTAATCCTCCGTATTATCTTCACAAATATTAAGTGATTGCCTACGCTTTTCGCGACTGCTTTTCTTTTTCTTAAATCACAGTCGATGGTGTAGGCTGTTTAGGTGGTTGTCCAATGCCTATCACCTTTTTTCGTCCTGAGTCAGCTTCCTTCTGTCCATCAAGCCTTGTCTCCGCCGGTGCAACCGTATCCGTGTCCTCCAGGCGGCTTGTAATATTCACCCCCTCCCACTAACATATGTTTTTTCTTCGGTAAAAACATATCTTGATTAGGCAGTCGACATGCATGAATTATTTTTTAAAAATAATAGTAGATGCTTTAGGTTTTTTAAAATGTTCGTGATTTTAAAAGTTTGTTCACAATTTTTTGAAAAATGGTCATGATTTTCTGAAAAATGTTCACGTTTTTTAATTTAATTATTTAAATATTTTTCAGTTTTCTAAAATACTAAAATGAAAAAATCTAAAAGGAAACTTGATGGTCTGTAGAAGAAAGAGCAGCGACTTGGACGTATCATTCAGGCGGCGGAGGCACCGCGCGGGGCCGAAGGCCGCATTAGAGATGGAACTTTGGAACCTTTATGATACCCTCTACTTTACCCTAATTTAAATAAATGAACTAGTTTTTTTGGAAAGTGTGTTTTGCCAAAACTTAGTTCTTTTTTTGGGGTACTAAGTAGGGTAAAAGATACCCATTAGGATACCCACTGCCATCCTGGCCCCATATAGCACCACAGCACCACCCTATAGCTCCCCCATTATTTTAGCGGGGGTCCTAGTCTTAACATTGATCCACAGTTGGGCCAACTTTTTGGAACGGGGGTCTGAATACGAAGTACTCTACGGGCCTACTTTGATGGGGAGTCAAGCTAGTCGCTACGGCCCATTGTCTGGCCCGTGAGGTGAGGCCCCATTCGGATCTGTTTGATTGCGGCACCACCGCTTCGTGCCGGTGTTATCCGGCGGCGGCCCGGCGTACTGGGGACGCCCGGCGAGTGGACTAGGAGACGTCGTGCAAAATCAAGGCGGAGTGATGCAGCATATGGGATCGATCCGGCGGCGCCCGCTGGCATGTGGCAGCGCGGCGCGGCCCGGCGATTTGGTAGGCGGGCAGCAAACCAAGCACTTGATGCTTGTGCTGTAGTCCTGTAGATACCGAGGCTTTCCGAGGCAGATGCAAACAAAAATCATCGAAATTGAGCAAAACTCGTGGAGTGCTATATTCGGGGTAAGTCTTCGCAAAAGAGCCAAAATTATTACAACACGACTGCGTGTACTTTGAATCTCTCTATCTGCCTGCCAGTCCATTCTCTATTTTAAGGCGAATTTCTCATTATTTCTTTCAGTTGCTTGTACGGTGAATTTCTCGATGCACCTTCTACAAGGTTGCACTTGCAGTAGAGCTCCTACTGCTTCAACTGTAAAAAATAGAGAGATATGGATACACTGAAAATCATAAGTAGAATTCCAGTTCAGTTTATAACCAGGAAACATTTTTCGTGTAAACATATTTATGCCTGATCGTCTGACTTTGTAATAACAAGCTAAGCAGATTTCCTCAATGTCTTATGGTTGGCTTACTGCTCCCTAGGACTATGCCACCGTAGTCTTGTCATACATCGGCATAGCCTCCCTCATAGGCCACAGCATGTTGTTGGCAATGCATGTGTTTAACCTTCCTCAAACTAGATTTAGTAGTATGTGTTTGCCCAATATCCTCAAAAGCTATACTACTTGATTTTTTTTCATGGCTTAAATTAAAGTTCATTGAATTATATTTGTGCGTCAGTCTTCTTCAACAACATTTATTCAGGTAGTATTAGTAATTTATATACTTGGCTTATTTAAAAAAAATATTGCCACATATTTGATGATGTGTGATCACCAATTCCCAGAATGGCATACTCAAGAGTCAGTACAATATTTTAGTTTCCCCATATATAAGTTCCATATATGCAAGCGAAGATATGTTGTTCTTTGTTCTTAGGAGAACTAACAACATTTCCTTAATTCACTAAAAGTAGGGAAGCTTTTTTGCATAGACTTTATTATTGCGCTATAATGTTTCATTCTTTTTTGTGCCAGGTGGGACTGAGCGCTGCACTAGACACATTCTGCGGTCAAGCCTTCGGTGCAAAAGAAGAAGCTTCTGTAGGTGTACACACGCAGAGAGCTATGCTAGTGTTAATGGCCATTTGCATTCCAGTGTCAGTGGTCTGGAACTGTACAGAGCCTGTACTAATCTTCATCCGACAAAATCGAGAAGTTTCCACCGTGGCTGGTTCCTACATGCGATGGATGATCCCAGCATTATTTGGTTATGCGCTCGTTCAATGCCAGACCAGGTTCCTGAACAATCAAGGGGTCGTGATTCCCTTGATGCTTAGTTCATTGCTATGTTCTGCCCTCAATGTACCGCTGTGCTGGCTTCTGGTTCTCAAGTCTCCTCTTGCCAACAAGGGGGCTGCCGTGGCTCTCTCTGCCTCATATTGGTTCAATGCCATCCTGCTTGCACTTTATATCAAATTTTCACCCACTTGCAAAGCAACATGGACTGGGTTTTCGAGGGATGCCTTCCGCCATGTTCCTCAATTCCTCAAGCTTGCTGTGTCATCAGCATTGATGATATGGTGAGTGATACTCTAACAAGCACACGCATTAATACCAGTCACTTGTTTTTTAGATTCTCCTTTATCTAGCTCTGGTCTCACCTGTAAATTTTGTTAATCAAGTTTAAGATTCTGGGCGTTGGAGCTTCTAGTGCTTCTTTCTGGTATTCTGCCCGACCCAAAACTCGAAACTTCAGCATTCTCGATCACGTAGGTTTTTTTTTCTTTTCACATGAAAAACACTCAACTTTTCCTAGATTTTACTGATACTAGCATGATTCGATCTGATAGGCGTAATACTTCATCAATTGTTACCATGATCTCCGTTGGTTTGAGCACTTCTGCTAGGTAAGTTACATTGTAACTCTACAGCTGCAAATCTACAATTTTTTTGTCCAACAGCTTGGTCATAACTATTTTTTTTGTCTTCAGCATACGTGTATCAAATGAGCTAGGTGCTGGCCGTCCAAAAGAAGCACGAAAAGTTACATTAATTGCTTTGTTTATAGCTACTTCTGAAGGCTTGAGCATATCATTAATTCTAGTCTTGTTAAGAAATGTATGGGGAAAGGTCTACAGCAATGAAACCGAAGTTGTGAAGTATGTGGCCAGTATGTTACCCTTGGTCGCCGTTAGCCATCTTTTTGATTCAGCACAGTGCTTGTTTGCAGGTATGTAAGTATTTTAATATTTTTATCTGCAGGTGTCCAATTACGTGCAATTCTAGATGCTAATAACCGGCCAGGCCCATTTTGCAAATCTTTGTAGATAAATTAGACTCATCGCCATGCTTTTATCACATAGAAAACTAACACACCATGCATATATCTTGATTTAAAGCAAGACTGAACCTCACTAATTCAACAGGAAAATCGACGAAGTCGTGAAAAGATTTTATCTAGCATTTGTCACTATTAATTAAAGCATATGGGCTAATTTATGAATCGCACAAGTACTACTACAATCTCACACCTAAAATCCAAGAAATGTACCATTCCTTAAGGTTAGAACAGTTCCACCCATGTGTCAGGGATAATGCGGGTCACGAAGTGCACCATTTGCGGAGCCTGTAGATCCATCAAATTAAAATATTGTTGCCTAAATTTTTTGAGAATGAAAATTCAGAAGGAAAAATTGTCTAGTATTTCAGATGTCGATTACGTTTCAAACTATATAACTGTGGAGTGCCAGGATATGGTGTTGTTTCGGAGAGGGATGCATTATTGCTTACTTGTCCATGCAAAGACAGGAAATTATGGCGCAATTAGTGTTACTTATATATTCATAATTATTGGATTGCTAGGCATATTGAGGGGATGTGGCTTGCAGAAGACAGGTGCAATAATAATTATAGGAGCGTTGTACTTTATTGGTCTTCCTCTCTCAGTTGTTCTGGGCTTTGTTGTTCACTTGAGATCAAAGGTACTACACAGTATTCTTCAGTTAAACTCTATAATGATGAAGTTCATGTACCATTAATCTAAGTGATATATCGACTATACCATGAAAGTACTTCCCTATTTGTGTTGTGGTAAAAGTATTTTTGTCAATTCTTTGTCACTGTTGGAGCAGGGCTTTTGGATTGGGTTCATCGTCGCACTCTTCGTTCAAGATTTGATACTTGGAATGCTATTTTCAATCATTAATTGGGAGAACCTGGTAAGTTACATGCATAACAATAGACTTGCATTTCGAATGTTTGCAACAGGGCGAGAAATTCCATCTACAGTCTTAATTAACACCATATCACACAAATTACACGACTAACCCATTGCAGTTTATAACTTTATATTACTAGGAAAAAATGGCTGACCTTAATAAAAGCCATCCTGTATAGGGAATGCCAGGCTTAAACCTCGATCATTCAGTTGACTGGATTCATATTTATGTTATTTCTTTGTTTTATTTATAGGCTGCCAAAGCTAAAGAGAGAGTATATGTTTCCATCTCACAAAAAGAGAACGTCTCCGATAGAGAGGGTCAGACAGTTATAGCACAACATGAAGATTCAAGGAGGGTGACAGTAGAAGAAGATCAGGTCTGTCCACCACAAATGCCTTGATCATAATTCTAAGGGTTGTGGACAAAGTCTCACCTACTTTCTCCTTGGGGAGATCCCAGAAGTAAAAGATCTACTCCTACTTCCTTTACCTTGTGCCCATCATTGTAATTATATTTGTTGTATTGCCTTGATGCAATTTTTTTAGTTAATAAAAGCTCCCTTGAAAGCTTAGTCTCCTAAAGGCATACAATAGACACGTTTGTTGTGCTGACAAGACACCAAACACCGGCACGGTGGGCCTTAGAGCTTCTCTAACATGTGACCTATAATAGGACTGCTGATGTAAAAACTAACTTATATATCACCTGGGCCAAAAATATCTCTCCAACGGGTGATGTTCATGTATCCGGTGATGTAAAATTTGGAGGTGGTGATGTATAACTTTGGGCCAACTGATGTAAATATATCACATGGGAGGTGATGTATTCTAAAATAGGGCACCGCGGGAAGCTCAACTGCCGAGTTGAAAGTTCACGCCGCTCGATCCTCTCTTCGACGTTGCTGTCACCGGTCGATTTTGGCTTGCTCGTGCCTCCCCGCACTACCACTCACTGGCTCCTATTGATTCTCATATGTCGTTGGCCATCCCTGACACTATCCCCTACCGATTCCCCTCTTCCGTTTGATGCGGCGTACTCGCGCGTCGAGTCTGCGCTGACCCACGTTGAGGCGGCTCTTGGACGCTCCCGTTCGCTCCATGCCGCCCGATGAGCCCCTCCAGCCGACGACCACACAGCAACAAGCAACGCGGTGCACGGATTTCTGGCCATCGATTCATGCTTCCTCACTAGACATCAAGTGCCGACTCGAGGGGCTTGCACATCGAAGGCTCGCTGCTAAGGTCGATGCCCACGACCACCCTGTTGTGTTGCGCCGTGTGTGCCTCTTCCCCCTCATCGCCCTGTTCTCACAGACGAGGGGACTCCAGGAGAACCTTCGTAGTTGAGGCTCCAATTGGAAACGGCAAAATTTTAGCCACCAATCGACTTGGTACTGCTAGTACTAGGAACTGAACTAGGCGCCAATCGGGTATTTTGTTTAGAATCTGTAGACATATGTGACTGTCCTTTATCTAATGTTGAATTGAAGTTTAAGTTGTTGGATTTTAAGTTTGAAGTGTCGAAAAGAAGGATTTGTGGTGCTAGATAACCTATTATACATCACCTAGTGTGGCAGAGGTAACCTAAAATACATCATATGAAAAAGAAGAAATTGCATAGGTGTAAGGGTACACTGCCCGTATGTGTGGTTTTGGTAATAAATGATAATCTTTTTGGAATAATGTTTTCATTGAGTTTTATATGAAGAAATATTCCATAGGTCATGCTTGTAGTCCATATGTTGGATTCAAGTATAGATGCCATAAAGATAAAGATATACCTTGAGTATTGATATCAAGATCATCGATTTGAAGAGAATAATATGATATGATCAAGAAGAACAAATGAAGATGGGATTTGTTGTGTAGAACTCAATTTATCCATGCTCTAGCTTAGGTGTTAAGCAATGGATGATCAAGATATTGAGAGTTTGATCTCAAGAAAAGAAATATGGCTCTAAGTCGATGTCATGATAGTTGTTAGAGTACACCACATTTAGGTATTAGAGTAGATCATGGATTGCTATATTTGGTAATTTAGGATTCTATCTCTGCTAGGATTTTTAGTCCCCAAGTCTTCTAGTACTATATAAACAGCACAAGGGCTCACAATGTAATAATGCAATATGCAATATCAATCTATCAACACAATCAACTATTATTGCCTGCATGGTATCAAATCCTCTCGGTTCTAAGCCGAAGGTTTAGCCCATCGCTTCCGCCACGCCGCTCTCGAGAAGATAATTCTCCATCGGGGGGCACACAATTCGATCCAATAGATTTCGTAAAAAAAAATCTCGATGGCCGCTTGACCGGCGATTCTTCCTTTTTACCGATCATAGATCGGATTGCGTTGCCCATCACTGCATGTCGTCATCTTACACCTCTAATCCAACCTCGGCATCGACTCATATCTGGAAAATCCTCGCCAACGACCGTGCCAAGGACACTATGCGTGGCATCCCAAGGGACACCTTCACATGTCGTCGCCGGTTTCTCCATCTGCACTTCACATCGCTGGCTCGTCTTCGCCGACATGAATCGGGACAATCATGCCCGAGTATGCGCCTCTCCATCAACAAAGGTCCGCATATGCATCATCGATGGGTCATCATCTCCAACAACAATCTACACCAACAACTCTACCGCACATACCGCATTGTCGCCGCCACCACCAATCAAGGTATTTGCTAATGACAATGGGTTCTGCGTCGCCGCGCTCCTGCGTGTAGATGAATAAAGCGGGTTTGATCCGTGACATCTACAACCTCCCCAACAAACGCGAAAGAGCTCCTGCATGTGGATGAATAGAACAGGTTTGACCCTCGACATCCACTACCTTTACAGTTCAATCTCCATTGACAACCACCTCGCCGTCTTCGTCCACCATGACCTCGCTGCTAGAGTTCCAGTCTAATTTTTAATTTGCACCACTTGTGCTCAATTTTTTTCTTGCAACCACTTCATCTATTCTGGTTCATATGGCGTGTAACCGACCGTACACGGAGGTCTTCTCTACTGCTCCCTCCGACTCTAGCTCGCATGGTTCATGATGGTCCTTGTCTTTGCGCGTCCGGTATTGGCAACACCGGCGCGTGTCTTCGTCCTCGGTGCGCTCCCAAGTTTGGCAAGCTCGGCACGATGTGTCGCCTACCTCTACTACCACAACTCTAGCTACGTCTACCTCGAGTTGATTACCGCTGTAACCGCCTTTTACTATTTTATTACTTGGGCGACTTCCCCCAAGATCAATGACGGCACCTACCACAACTACATCAACCTCAACAACTTCATCAACATCGACTACATGACCAACACTCCAACAACACCATCGACCACAACTATGATGCCCTCACTCTCGTCTACATTGACATCGGAATCAAGGGCTATCATCCATCAGCATCCTCTCCAGTCGGTGCCTTCATCTTATGCTCTAGTCGGACCGTCCGCGACGCTCCTGCTGTTCGCATCACTACCGATCCGATTGCGCGCGGGGTAGGGGGGTGGGGGGTGTTAGATTACACCACGGTTAGGTATTAGAGTAGATCACGGATTTCTATATTTTGTAGTTTAGTATTCTATCTCTACTAGGATTCTTAATCTCCAAGTATTCTAGTACTATATAAACAACCCAAGGGCTCATAATGTAATCACGCATACACAATATCAATCTAGAATCAATACAACTAGTATTGCCCTCAATAGTCTCACGAGTTGAGCTAAGGTTGACTAAAATTTAGAGCATGCGATGAAATGAAGAGTTCTTTATGTATCTCAAGGTATTTAGATAGAGAATGAGAAGTGTTGAGATTATGCTCTAGAGGTAATAATAATGATAATTATATAATCCATTGTTCAATATATGGGTTCATCGAACTATGAAGTGTTGTGAACCTTGACTGTGAGAATCAAAGGAAGTATCACATGCAAGTGTAGTAAAGAAATGATTCACCAAGATGTCCCTAGTCCAGCCTCTAGGACTAGCTCATGTCGTTGAGTGATGATCAAGTTTTCTGATCATAGGTAATGAGTATACTGCCAACTATGCGTACATTGTCTAGAGAGACAAGGGTATGGAACATATCCACATGATAATTTACTATGAGAGAGATCTCCGAAATAGTTTTCGGATATAACGAAATAGTTCCAGGATTCATTGAGACACCTCGATGAGGAATCATAACTATTCTGGTGACATGACCTGATTTGGTATGGTTGTTTGGAAGTCACAGGTGGTGATTTCGAGGTTCATTGTAATCATCCCGAGACAATGGTTATGTCGAGAGCTTTCATAAACATTCCGTAATATATATAGGATCGGCGGGAGGAAACTTTGGCGTGGGTCAGTGGTACAGCAACACGCAGGAGGAAACTGACTCCGTCGCCAGAAGGCGGTAGCCAACCGGATGCAGCGGTAGGGACAAACCAGGCCCTCCTTGGCCCAGCCGAGCCTAATGGGCCCGTGAAGCCCCGCCTTCGTACTGCAACAAGGGTGCCACCGTCATCGCCAACCCTAGCACTAGTCCCTACTCCTCCGTCTACTAGGGGATCTGCCACTACCACCGATTCTCGCCTCCAAGCAGCAACTTCGTCGCCACCGTGCTTACTCAGGCATGCTGGATCGCTATAGGCATGCCGGATCGCTGCCGGCCTAAGAAGCACCACCTACAGGGCGATAGCCATAAGCTTGACGAGACCAAGAACATAGAGGAGGTGTTCCAGCCTGAGCCCGCAGTCAGCAGCAGATATGCGACGGGAAAGGCAGCCATAGCGCCTCCGGGATGCCTGCCATCACACCTCGCAAACCCTATCCAGATTTTCCAGGCCGGCACTAGAGCGAGCCCGCGCAGCCCAGATCCGACCCTCCATCACTGCCGCTTGGCCATCGTCGCCTTTGCAGCCCACCAACGCACCGTTGGAAGACGGGAGTCACCGTGCCTCCCTCCAAGTGAGTGGGTGAGGACAAGCCCGCCATCACCGGCATCGACCGGGCTTTGCCTGACATTGCTCGCCGATGACGGTGGCATGGGAGGAAGGAAACAGGGTCGAGACGAGGGGGCTGGAGGTTTCACCCCATCGCTCGGGGGGAGCAATAGTAGCGAAGCATTTCCTCGGAATTGAGCCACTAATCAGGGTTCTCGTTGGCCTTTCGCCCGGCAGGGTTCATCTCGACCAAACTATCGCAAATGGGCGGTGAGTGGATCATATGTCCGTCTGATCCTTGGTGACTTGAAGAAACTCGCCAAGGCCTTGAGGGCGGACGAGATCCCTCTCGTGAGATTTTGGTGCTGCCGACGCCTCACACCCTCACAGACGGCGGAACTGGACCGAGGGGGTGTCGCAAACCTAGAAGGTGTGGTACATGTACCCACGTTCACTAGTGCGCTGACCTTGTTTGGAGACATGCATGTATGGTTTTCTAGCTTGGAAACTGTGTAGTATGTTTTTTTTAGATCAACGGTGTAGAATGTTAATGTACTTGTGAGAATGTAAAAAAAGGGTGTAAGCACTCACGGAAAAAAAATTCTAAGAACACCTGTGAAAAAGGAAGCTTGCAACCAGATTTTTTTAAAAGGAAAAAAGGAAACATGCAAGTTGCAACCAGGGGCAATAGGCAAGTGTGCATTCCACGGAAGCAATACTAGCCTCCAACCACCGCCTATGAGTAAGGGGTAGCCTCCAAGCCGAAGCCTAGGACGTGGCGGCCGAGGCCCGCAAGGCCCAGATCAGGCCCTCATTGGCCCAGATCTAGCCCACCCGGCCTAGCCGCTGTTGCGCCTACTGCTTCCTACTGGTACGCCATGACGTGCCGCACCATCCCTCCATCACCACCGCTTGGCCGTCTTCGTCTTTGCAACCCACCACCGCCACCAGGTTGAAGAACCACCGCCACCAACACACTGCTGCGAGACGGGAGTCACCGCATCTCCCTCCAAGCAAGCGGGTAAGGACAGGCCAGCTGCCGCCGGCACCGTCCGGGCTTTGCCCGGCGGCAGGGGAGGAAGGGAGGGGGGTCGAGACGAGGGGGCTGGAGGTTTCATCCCGTCGCTCGCGGGGAGCGACATGAGTGAAGCGTTTCCTCAAGACTGAGCCACTAACCTGGGTTCTCGTCAGCCTTTCACCCGGCAGGGTTCATCTCGACCAACCAACCGCAAATGGGATGTGATTGGATCATATGTCCGTCTGATCCTTATGGTGGCTTGAAGAAACTCGCCAAGGCCCCGAGGGCGGACGAGATCCCTCCGTGAGATTTTGGTGCTGCCAACGCCTCACACCCTCATAGATGATGGAACTGGACCGTGGGGTGTCGCAAACCTAGAAGAAGGGTACATGTACCCACGTTCACTAGTGCGCTGACCTTGTTTGGAGACATGCATGTATGGTTTTCTACTCCCTCCATTCAGAAATATAAGATGTTTTAGTTTTGTGAATCGAATGTATCTAGACGTTCTTTAATGTATAGGTTCGTAGAGGTTCGGAGTGAACCTATACACTAAAAAACGTCTGGATACATTCATTTTACAAATAAAAATGTCTTATATTTCTGAATGGAGGGAGTAGCTTGGAAACTGTGTAGGTTTTTTTGTTAAATCAACTGTGTAGTATGTTAATGTACTTGTGAGGATGTAAAGAAAAGGTGTAAGCACTCATGGCAAAAAAAAAAATTCTAAGAACACATGTGAAAAAGGAAGTTTGCAACAAGATTTTTTTTAATAAAGGAAGCTTGCAAGTTGCAACCAGGGGCAATAGGCAAATGTGCATTCCACGGAAGCAAGACCTTAGGTCTAATTAAGAGGACTTTACCTATTTCATCTCTATATATAAGTAGACCTTAAACAGAAACGACCACCATCGATCATCATCTCTGTGTGTGTGGAAGAGAGAAAGAGAGAGGGCCATAGAGAGTATTTGTGAATGGAGGTAGGAGATGTCCTAGGCGAGGTGAAGAGGCAGCTGAAGCTGGGGCTGCCGATTGCCTTCACGAATACACTCAACTCGAGCATCCTGTTCGTGTCTCTCGTGTTCGTGGGTCACCTGAGCGACAGCGAACACGTCTTCGCCGGCACGGCGCTGGCCACCAGCTTTGCTTTTGTCACTGGATTCAGCTTGATGGTACGTCTGTATGCATCTCCCTCCCCAGCATGATGTCCATCTTGCTTCATTTCTGTTACTACAAGAACTATATATGTTCATGGCTTCGTTATTCCTCGACCCATAACAAGCTCTAGACATGCATGTAGCACACCAGCCGGTACACAAACGAGTGTTTTAAGACGTACGGTTGTGGTGGCTTTAGACCATCCTTGATGAATCACATAACCTTGATGAAATACGTTCTTGGGGAAAAAAAACGTGATGAAATATGGAGCATCATCCTTGTTAGTTAATCCTATGTCCAGAAAAAGCATGTCCGATCCATGCATTGGCAGCAACACAATTGGGGCAGAAAACATATCCTGAGATGATATAGTATTTCCAGTGCGCTGCACCTGGCGCACACTATATTTTTTTATTACAAACAGCACCCAGGACTGCCAAAAAGCATTGACAAAAAGCTCCTGCACTCCAACCACCATCAACAATTCAACATCATCAGCTAAGCTCTTGCACTCTTTTTCGCCACACATCATTTTTCTTTTTCTTCCTGATGAAACATGGCACTGCTTCAGTCTTCCTCACTTGTCGACGCATCTTCTTCTTCTCCCCTAGCATCACGTCTGAATCAAATTAGCTAGTCCTGTTTCTCTTGCCCCAGTCGCTTCATGGAGTAAAGAATCAACACCCTGCTCCTGTGAACCATCAAGACCTGCCCAATATCTGAGGGTGGTATTGCCTACGAAATACCGACTCGTATAACACACAACTGCTTGTAGTCTCTATATATTATTTCAGTTGCTTCTACAGCCAAATTCTAATTCAGTTTTCACCCGGGAAAAAGATATGGATGCCATGAAAAACATAAAATGGATTTCTAATTCAGTTTTCACCCGGGAACATTTAATGTACTCCCTCCGATCCAAATTAATGGACTCCTATTTGTCTAGATTCGAATGTATCTAGTCATATTTTAGTGCTAATACATCTGAATCTAGAAAAATCTAAGGCCATTAATTTAGATAGGAGGGAGTATACATTTTTATGCTTGACTGTCTGACTTGTAATACTAAGCTAACCAGACTTCTTCAATGGCTTATTGCTGACTTACTGCTCCCTAGGACTATACCACTGTCCACTGTAGTCTTACCATACATTGGCATAGGACAATCATATTGTTGGCAGTATCCTCAGAAGCTATACTACTTTAGTTTTTTCCTTGCTTAATTGGAAGTTTATTAAAGTATATCTATGTGTTTGTGTTATTGAAAAATATTTACTCATCAATACTAGTAATTTATACTGATGGATTTTAATTGTTTTGCCATATATTTGATGATGTGTGACCACATTACTTCAAAATATTTTGTACATGGGTTTCAATTGGCCCTCTAAGCAATATTCTATACATTCGAGAGAAAATACCAATTCCCAGAATGGTGTGTGCTTACCAGTTAGTACTATATTTTACTATCACCATATATAAGCATATATGCACCTGAGGGTATGTTTCTTTGTTCCTAGAATGAAAACTAACAGCCATTTATTTAATCTGCAAAATGTAGGGAAACATATATTTACAGACTTCATTATTGAGTTACAATGTTTCATTCCTTGTATGGTAGATCGGACTGAGCAGCGCACTAGACACATTCTGCGGTCAAGCTTTCGGTGCAAAAGAAGAAGCTTCCGTCGGTGTACACATGCAGAGAGCTATGCTAGTATTAATAACCATTTGTGTTCCAGTGTCAGTGGTCTGGAATTTTACAGAGCCTATACTAATACTCATTCGACAAAATCGTGATGTTTCCACCGTGGCTGGATCTTACACCCGATGGATGATCCCAGCATTATTTGGTTATGCCCTCGTTCAATGCCAGACTAGATTCCTGAACAACCAACGAGTCGTGATTCCCTTGATACTTAGCTCACTGCTCTCTTCTGTGCTCAATGTACCGTTGTGCTGGCTTCTCGTTTTCAAGTCTCCTTTTGCAAACAAGGGAGCTGCCATGGCTCTCACTATCTCATATTGGTTCAATGCTATATTTCTTGCATTCTATATAAAATTTTCACCCACTTGTAAGGCAACATGGAAAGGGTTTTCGAGGGATGCCTTCCATCATGTGCCTCAATTCCTCAAGCTTGCTGCCTCGTCAGCATTGATGGTATGGTGAGTGCTTTCCATTCTCCAAGCACATTCTTTAATCTTAGTCAGTTTTTTTTTTGTAGATTTTCGTTAATCTAGCTTTTGTCTCACCTGGAAATTTTGTCAATCAAGTTTACGATTCTGGACGTTGGAGCTTCTAGTGCTTCTTTCCGGTATTCTGCCAGACCCAAAACTCGAAACTTCAGCATTCTCGATCACGTGGGTTTTTTGCTTTTCTTTACTCAGAAAAATGATACGCAAATTTATCTTGAATTTACTGACACTAGCATGATTTGATCGCACAGGCGTAATACCTCATCAATTGTTACCATGATCTCCGTTGGTTTGAGCACTTCTGTCAGGTAACTTGAAATGTAGAGTTCACATTGTAACTCCACGATTTTTTGCGGAACACCTTGGTCATACATTTTACTTGTCTTCAGCATACGTGTATCGAATGAGTTGGGTGCTGGTCGTCCAAAAGAAGCACGGAAAGTTCTATTAATTGCTTTCTTTATAGCTACTTATGAAGGCTTGAGCATATCATTACTTGTTAAGAAATGTATGGGGAAAGGTTTATAGCAATGAAACCGAAGTTGTGAAGTATGTGGCCAATATGTTACCCTTGGTCGCCATTAGCCATGTTTTTGATTCAACACAGTGCTTGTTTTCAGGTATGTACATATTTTATATTTTATTTATCTACACTTGTCCCACTACATGCAACTCTAGATGCTAATAAACCTGTCAGGCATATTTTGCAAATCATACACATAAGTTGGACTAAGATTCAAGCTTTTATCACATCGCAAAACTATGACACCATGTGTTTGAATAGAAACTGAACTTAACTGATTCAAAAAGAAAATTGACTAACTCACGAATATTTAAAACATTTGCACTAAATTTGTTAATTGCCCAACATTAGAACTTACACCTAGGGTTTAGGATTTTCAGAGTTTACGGTGATTACTACCTTTGCTCGAGTACTATGAAAATCTAAGGAATGTACCACTCCATAAGGTGACAATTTTGCCCATGTGTCAGTGTTAACAATATGCGGTGAATGAAGTGCACTATTTGTGGAGACTATGGTTCCATTAAATTGAAGCTGTATAATTATTTTGATAATGGTATTTCAGAAGGAAAAATTCTGTAGCATGTCAAATGCCGATAATTTCAGACTATGTAACCGTGCAATACCAGGATATGGTTTTGTTTCTGAAAAGAGGGATTATACACTGACATTACTAGTCCATGCAAAGTCAGCAGAAAGTTACAGTGCAGACAGTGGTACTCATATATTCTTCACTTTTCTGGATTGCTAGGTACATTGAAGGGATGTGGTTTGCAAAAGATAGGTGCAATAATAATTATAGGAACAACGTACATGATTGGCGTTCCTCTTTCAGTTGTTTTGGGCTTTGTTGTTCACCTGAGAGCAAAGGTACTATGCAACATTCTTCAGTTAAATTATTTAACCGGTGAAGTTTCTGTGCTATTAATCTAAGTGATATTGACTAGCCAGTGAACCATGAAGGTACTTCCATAATTGTATTGTGATAAAAGTATATTTTTTCCAATTATTTGTACTATTGGAGCAGGGCTTTTGGATCGGGTTCATCATCGCATTGTGCGTTCAGGATTTGATATTTGGAATGGTGTGTTTATCTATTAATTGGGAGTCTGGTAAGTTTTATACTTAATAAATATACATGTATTTTAACTATTTACACCAGAGCAAGAAACTCCATCTACTATCTTAACAATCACACCAATTACATGACTAATAATGTGTTCAGGTTTGTATTAGGAGAAAGCGGTTAACCTTAGTAAAAGCCATCCTGCATTTAGGGCTTAAATCTCGATCAGTCATTTATTAGTGGATTCATATTTATATTATTTCTTTGTTTTATTTATAGGCTGCAAAAGCTAAAGAAAGAGTATATATTTCCATCACACAAAAGGAGAACGTCCCCGATAGAGAGGGTCAGACAGTTATAGCACAACTTAAAGGTGTAAAGAGCATGGTACTAGAATAAGGTCATGCCTTGATCAGAAAAACAAGGGATCTGGACAAAGTTTCACCTACTTGCTCCTTGGGCAGGTCCCAGAAGTAAAAAAACTACTGCCTTTACCTTGCGCCCATCACTGAAAATTGTACTACTAACTTTATTGTTTGTATCGTCTTTAGTTGATTTGTAGTTAGTACCTGTAAAGCTTTGTGCGCTGAAGATATACAATAGATGTGCCCGCCGTGCTAACAAGGCTCTGAACACCAGTCCAGTGGACCCTATCATTTATCCCATGTGCGTGCCACACCGACATCCTAAGGTTAATAATCAACTTATATTTTTACACCCGAGGGAAGACCTAGGAAGTCAGACCTAATGGGTCTGGGTGCAGGTGGGACTGCTCACGGGAGGCCCGCACAGTCCTGCATATGTTAAGTGGGCATCCTGTGGGAGTCCGCTAAACTTATGCGGGTGCCCACCATCCTACATATGCCCCCGTATGCCCGCAAATGTGTCGCTGCAATTGTGGCCCGTGTAAATTCTAGAATAAGCATATGGAAGTGAATCAAGTTAGGCAAACTAAACAAGGACCATATAAGTGTAAATTCTAGAATAAGCATACTGTTGTTGTACCTGTTCCAGCATTAACATAAATAAGGACCATGTAAAACGGACATTGTATCAAGTTAGGCAAACTAAACATCCTCTGAACTGCCACTAGACCTCTCAATAAACATTGTACAAGTTACTACACACGCCAACAGCCTAAGCCTACTGGACATTGAACTCGTGCCATTTCAAATAGTTTCAACAGCAAAGGGAATATTTCAAAACTGCAAGCTGTAACAACTCACTCTTGAAGAAAGCAACACTGCAGTTGGGAAGATATAGGACCAGCAGGTCAATACCGACTGATTTAACAATCAAACATCTGAAAATTGATACAGAAGCATATCAAGCAGCTGCCATACTGGGAATCCTGACGTAATTTGCATCCCTGAACTAACTGAATTGAACAGAGTATGAGCAAGAACTGAAGACTTAGGCAAAGGAATGGGGAATCACCTTGTGCTTCCTCTTCCTATAATTCTCCAAGATTTGATTTCTCCTAGTGGATTCCACCGCCAACCAGCTGCTCCGCAACCTTGCTGTTGTCGCCGACCACCAAATTTTCAGTACAATTGCAATGCTGCATTCAAAATATTTACAAAACATTGCTCTGTTAAATACATAAGCACAAAAAGGCAAATTTCAGTTAAATTTCATACTAACAACAACATATTCAGTTAGCTTTCACAGCTATTATCAAATTTTCAGTCTAATTACAGTGCTAGATTCACCATATTTGCTGAACAATTGCAGTGCTACATTTTACAAAAAACAGAGGTCGAAACACTTTGACAAAAAACAGAGATTGAGCCTCTGAAGCTTAATGTCAATAGGCTGATAGAGATTAGCAAAAAGGACTGCTATGCTTATAGGTACACATTCAAAAAGTAAGAATGCATGTTGGTGTATTATCCCTGCAGTTCCTATCTTTATTAGTAGCCTTTTCCTACATGGAGGTAACAGCTCTCAAAGTGTACGGAAATGCCCATTACAAACACGAATAGTTCTGCTCATCCCTGACTGAAAACAGACGTGGCTACACACTGCTAACAAAAGAAAGGCCAAAAGCGACTATAGCCGGCGCGGCATACGCCTGAGTGGAAATATGAAATACATTATACATGCTGAAATAGTTTTCTTAGGCAACCAAACTCTTTATTCAGTCAGGGTCAGGTGGCAATGGCATCTTGGAGTAGATTTCCTTCTCCTGGGCTTGTAGCATGAACCTCGTTTGCACATCATGTATCGCAATAGGAAAAGGTATCATGGGAAGAAATAACAAGAATAGCAACAAATCAGAGTGAAAACTACCTTGTGCTTCCTTTTCTTGGATGTTGGGGATTCATTGCGGGTGCCAATATGAGATTTCTGTCCGTGGAGTTCCTGCCAACCAGCTGCTCATGGAAGAAGTCGCCACTAACCAGCTGCTCCTGCTCCTGGAACCTGCATCTCCTTGCAAATCTCGCCCCAGGATCGGAGGAGGTACATGAAAAGAGGGAAAGGGGGATAAATGAGTAGAGGCAGGTGGGAGTGGACCTCCCCCCGGAGCCGGAGAAGGAGTGGATGCCATGCCGAGCTAGCCGGCGGCGCTCTGGCGACTCCCCTGTCTGCGCCTAACTCGCGACCTGGGAAGAAATTGTGCGATCGATCTGGGCAAAGTGGGACATCCCACATATGCCCACTTAATTTTTCTTTTTATCCGTAGGTGTCAACTTAAGTTTTATGTGGGATTGGGTAGTGGCCGCCGTGGGCAGCGTGCTCCAACCTGCAGCCTCACTAATGGGGCTACCTCCCACCGGTCCCGGTATATCAGTATCGGCCAAAAGCACCCCCCCTCTCCCCCCGAGGGACCCTAGAGTCCAATCGAGCTCCACGATCATCTAAATCTAAGTAATCTTCGTGAGGGACCTCAAAAAAGGCAGTGGTGCACCTAGGGGGGCCATGGCCGACAGCTTCTCGTCCCCCGTCGATGGTCTGAAACTTGCATCGGAAGTTCATCTCGACTAGTTGGTGGTGGATCAACAAGGACTGGATTATGTTATGTCTGGCCGAGGCTTGGTGTCTTTAAGAAACTCGCCAAGGTTCCGAGTGCAAATGAGATCCCTCCTGAGAGATGTCGTGGTGGCAGGCGTCACAAAACCTAGAAGTAGTACATGTACGCACGCTCACCAAACTTACTTTGTTTGGAGACTCGGCTTACTTTGTTTGGAGACTCGCATGTATGTCTGGTATTCTAGCTTGGAAACTATGTACTCCCTTCCAAAAGTAATGTCACAGATTTCTCTAAATTCAGATGTATCTATACATTAAATACTGAGTGAGCACGTAAAAAAGTTCTAAGCATTCACGGAAAGAAAATAAATTCTAACAACACATGTGAAAAGGGAAGACATAATCGTCTGACCAGGCATTCAGCACAATCTTCATGCCAAATAGTACCCCAGAGAATCCAACAGCATACTGATCATAATATGCAGTCTCATTGCCAAAAAAGGAGCAAACCTTTGGACAAGAGCAAGGTGATGCCCCTGAGATAGGCCAAGCAAGGCAGCAACCATTGAAGCAAACTCACACTGCCTACTGATGTTTCAAGCTGTATGCCTTTCCACGAGAGAGATGTCATGTTGTAGAACAATCGAGTTTCACTTTAATGGTAGAAGGCTGACAGGAAGAAGCGCGTCAGATCACCATACTGCAACAAATTGACAACTGTTATTTTCAAAACATAGAACACTGCAGAAGGTACCAAGAAAAAACAAAAAAGAACTTAGAATTACATCTCAGTAGAGCCCATGACTTTAACTCTGATATAGCTAAGTTGAAAGAAATATTTCCAAGAAGTGCAATAAACCAATGTCACATTCTGTATTTTACTGGATCTAGGAGTGTAAAGGTACCGTAAGGCTATAAATGTGCATGAACTTTGAGAAATGCACACTTAAATTCCTACAGGTCTATCAATAGAACTCCAAAGCACAGTTAGTTAGTAGCAATGATCATGTGCTGATCATCTGATTGCTAACTGGTCAATCAAAAGCCTGTAAAGATGTGTCCAATGGCATGTGAATTCTCTTGAAAAAAAATCTAGTTATTTTAAATGGCGATCATAACCCCCTTATACAACTTGAAGACTAAACATCGTATTCCAAAATTTAATGAACCAAATGATATGTCTGCTCAAATGCAAAGATCATATTCTACATCAATACAACTCTCACCAGTCATCTATGTCAGAAGCAAAATAAATAATAACTATATTTGTTATTTGATCCATGGAAATAAAAAGAGAAAATACATTCTAACATCACTAATAAAGAAAAATGTGATGTTTTATCAAAGCTAAATATCTCAATGCAGACATACATGATACATGCACGATAAGCAGCAAAGACACCTGGTTCTTGGACCTTATGGCATCAGTCATGCACCTTGGGTATACATACCAGGGTATGTTTATGTACAGGACATCCAACAAAAAATAAAGGTGTTGATGAAAGCTATTCAAATCCGTAACCTATATTTTGTTCTTGGAAAACTGTAGAGTACCTTCCTAGGGTACACTGCAGCAGGGGAGGGAGCTTAATCAGCTTGCTCGGTCAGTTCTGGGAAATATGACTTGTGTACGGCAATATAGAATGAGTGTTGTATTTATCAAAGCCCTAGAAACATGCATTGGGCAACATATTAGTCTTGGTTACAACACGAAAGTGACCAAAAACGCCTTGAAAATTTACATCAATTGAACAAAGTGACCAAAGTATAATTAACATTTTTTCTTTCGATCACACCCTATAACTACAAGGTTCACAAACTTTATGTTAATATTTTCAATCCCAAAACACTAAATCAGCAGGAGCAGAATGTAAATAAAAATCCGAACTACTGTGAACTGATGCGCTAACCATTAAAATAAGTAGAACCGCCATGATGAGCTAACCAATCTATGAATATCCTAAAATTCTCAACCAAAAGGGGAATGTTTAACTGATTCAATGTGGCAGCTGTGGCTTACACTCTCTCACAAAGCTAATACAAATTTTGGTTTCCTGAATCTCTGACTTTTGGACTATACATAAGGTCCATTATCCAGTTTGGTAGTAAGAAAATGTGAAAAATTGTTGAACTGATATAGAGAAATCATCTAATTAAGATGTGAGAGCAGGTTAATCCTATAGAGTGCTCAAAAAAGTAGCAATTAGCAAAGATCTATATTTTGTAGACAAAGAAATATAAACTGGAATAGCCGCAGGACAGGATTCATCTATGTGAGCATGGCATCATCTTTAAAAGTTTGTATGAAATCTATGTGGGCCAAGTATGTACACTCTATAAAATTCATGTGAAAAGCATAGTAGCTGTGCTGTTTGTAGTGTAAAAATTGCAGAACAAAAAGTAGACATCTACTTCCCAGACATCTTAGTACTTTGACCTTCCATTGTGCTCTGCTTGTTTGTAGGTTAAAATGCAGAACAAAAAGTAGATATCTTTTTTCCCAAACATCTTTGTACTTTGGCCTTCCGTCGTCTCTTCACATAAGACTGATTAATCTTAGATTGATTCTTCCTCCAAGAACTATTATTATTCTACAAGTAACTGTGTAGTGAAGCCTAATTACAATAGAACATTATTCTCCTGCTTGGTTCATTGAAGAGAAGAAGCCAATCTTACCCTCAAAGCCACGAAATAGTACTCTAGGTGAAGATGGCGGTCCATTCAGCGAGCAATAAAGGAACATAATGTTATTATCTGTCTGGACTCATTGCCAACAAAATCAAACTATGACTGTTGCAGTGTAGTTTTTAGTGGAATCCTTCATAGCTATATTGGGGCTTTTCCGTTAGCGCTAGATTCTTATTTTAGAAAGAGAAAGTTGTTATTACACTTGGCCTCTGCATCATGTATGCATATAACAAAAAATTATCATGATACTGAAACCAATTTTCTAGTACTAGAATACGGAATAACCATGCCATCTATCATTGTATAGTTTCAGAACCAGTCACATAATATGACAAGCAACATAGGAGCTACCCAAGGCTTCCAACAAAAGATCACTCACCAGCTTCTCATCAAAAGAATTCCTAACATAAGATACATACTGTACGGAGCATAACACTTGGCAACCCTTCATCAAGTCCTGGAGGAAATGATACCACCATTCTAAAAACACGTGGAGGCAAAATGCATATCAAATATATTGATGCTAGTCACACAATCTGAATTATCAGTAACTTGAGGTCTTCAAGAATGCAAACAATTTACAATTAAAGAGTGCCCATGCAAACAATCTGAAATGAAAATAAATAATCTCAATTCATACATGTGGTCTCCTACATGGCTCTGTTTGGATGTCTATATTGGGAGGTTTGGAATTGAATTGTGCTCGAATACCAAATCACAGAAGAATCTGAAAGTGGCCTAAATTCAATTATGTTGTTTGGTTCACTGGATTGGCTCATGGAATCCCACTGAGCTAGCAATTCCAAATCCTGTTTGGATGGTCAAGTGTTGAATTGAACATATGTATGAATACAAAGCTTCTACTATAATGTAGAACATGTCTAAAAAGTGGAATCTGCACAACATGTGTATAGGTAAAAAGGATGCATCAAAAGAAGTGAAGATATTACAAAAATTATTCACAGAAGAAAAATTGTTTCCAAAAACATGAACAACATGGTCGACAAATTATGCACGCAATAGGAGCACTTCAATCAGCAGAACAGCTAAGCGACCAACCTCTGAATTCTTTTTTGCAACAGCATGGAAAGTGTCGGTTCAGTTTTGGGGATTTTTAGGTGTAAAAAAAGAATTGCAGCTGCTGCACCATGGAACTCCATGGCGAACTGCACTTTCGAAGTCACACAGAAAGAAAGAAAATGATTTAGTTGTGGGATTTATATTATGGTTTAATTTGGAAGGGATACGTTCAAGACGCTCCATTCGATGGAGTTGGAAGAGGAAGTTGGCGAGAGTGGCCCTGCCATGGGAGCTCCGCAGGAGCTGCGCAACATGGGAGCTCGCAGCAGAGAGATCTTGTCCAGAGGGTGGATGGGCCAAGGCGCACTAGCAGGCGACAGGGTTAGCCGAAGAGAGAAGGGAGGGATGAGGATGGCCAGAGAGAGAGGGGAGAGGAGCATGGCCGCAGAACTGACCACGCATCGCCGTAGCCTGCATTGCCTCCGCCCCGAGCTTCTATTTTCTTCAGGTGCAGGGAAAGGGTACGGGAAAGGTGTTGGTGATTTCAACTCGATTCAGAGGTCTGGGCCTCCGAATCTGAGAAGGGACCGCCCAGTAGTCACCGATTCCATTTGAAATCGAGGTAGATTTCCTCGGGCCGATTCCACAACTAACCAAACAAGCGAATTGGACCTGGGTTGTTTCCGATTTCGAATTCCAAGCTTGAATATCAACATCCAAACAGGCACTATATGTAAACATAAGTATATGTAAAAAAACCTTAGATGGCCCATAAAACTCGGGCATTCTTGGATAACCAAAAAAGTGCTTTCCTGTCAAGGAAATCCAGTCATATGAGAAGAAAAGGAGGCCAACTAAATTATTCAATCATATTTATGAAAAAAACATGGTGCCTGCTGTGATAACTGAATAACTAAATCCATACAAACCTAAGAGACCATTGGCATGTCCGCTGATGGCACTCTCAAACTAACACCAACATTAGAGGCTACATACATTACTGGCAAGCACATTCCATCCATGATATCCTTCCCGCCCCTTCCATTGACTATTTGAAACTCGTGTACTCTATGAATGGTACACACACATATATAGCAACAGAAATAGCAATAGGTATGGAAAGAAAGATGGAGGTCATTACCTCGACATGGGACATGCCATCCCTGAGGAAGGCGCGGACGTTTTTGACATGGGCGATGACATGAGGGTGAGATCTCCTTGCAGTGTGCCGGATACTTCCAGTTCTCATGCCCATACCAGCACCAGTTCGAAGGTGCAGGAGCCGACAATACCAGCAGAAAAAGTTATGTGTGGTGAACAGTCTGCAAAACAAAATCACGTGTAAAAGAAGGGCAAGAGAAAATCAAGAGGCGAGATAAAAGGGATCACACACCCAGAGCTTATTTTAACAGGACACACTGAGTCCGGTAAATATATGTAAGAAGTTTTGTTTGGATGAAACTTTCAGGCCTAAATATGTATCACTCAGTTCTTGGTATTTCCAAAAATATCCATCTTAAACTAACTAAATTCTGCAAGAAAGCAATGTCACATATGACATAACAATACTTAAAAGCAGAAAAAGGGTGGGCATCCAAGATCCACCCATAAAAGAAGATGCAATCAAATTTTCTGTTTTCCCCAAGACCCAAAGAGAGTACATTCTTAGAAAATAAGGTGCATTGGAATTATTTGTATCCTCATAATTAATCATCACCGGCAAGTGGCATCGCCAAATGCATTTGGGGAAAATACTGTGGAATTATTTGTATCCTCATAGTTTTCACCGGACACCAAATACATCATAACGAAATATTGCAGCAGATAGTACTATGAGCATAGCAAAACAATGTGCCGCACAAATTTAGTAGTTCCTATCTGTACTACACATATTTTACAAAAGAGAAATTAGTGGGGGCTAGGATTTGTTAATTACCTATTTTCTAACGGACCAATCTCTCAACAAATGAAACCTACAATTAGAAAATTCATTGAAGCATATAATAAATGCAGAGAAGTACAGAATAATATAATAAAGAGGAAAAAAACTACAATGAATCGACAATGACTCACTGATGGTATCAACCAGAATACTGGAAGAAGCTAATCTAAATGAATAGAACCTAGTCAGGAACATTACAAAAGAGAAATTAGTGGGGGCTAGGATTTGTTAATTTCCTGTTTATAGCAAATAACAGATCCTACTAATCATTCCAAATATTGTCCTACTCTATTGTGCTGTTTGAAAGCTTCATTGTTCAGCCATTCTTCAGCTTCATCGTTGTCTGCACCAAATAAAGTGACATATTGGCAAGACCAAGTGACAACACAAGGGCAAAGATTATATTATAGGTAAAATCATGGTAGGAACATCAGTTTTATATCCTAATAGTAATAGGTTCAGATTTACTTGCAAAGATATGCTATAGAATAATCTTCCTGCAGGATTTGTGTCCATCTCTATGGCAGCAGCTTCAGACTCGCCCTCTGACGCATGTGTTAGTCGCTGAATTCTAACTCTCATCGAGGGAGAGGATGACACAAGGAGTTGGGGCAATTTTCTGGTTTCTATTTCTCACACAAACTCACACAAATGCCATACCAACCTGAGGGGTTGGGGATACATACTTATAGGCTGCTAACCAGCCAAGAATATGCTAGATGCTAGTCTAAGATGCTAGTCTAAAGGCAGCAGTCAAGGATGCTCTATCTAACAACCAGTCCTTGATGCTCTATCTCTAACTGCTAGTCCTTGACACAAGGACCATGTGTGCTGTCCCACAAAGACCATAGGACAGAGACTTATCCATCATTCTCCCCCTAAGTCTTGTGCGTCGTCTTGTGGGAAGGCTGGACCATCCCAATCCTGGAGCAGAGTCCGACGAACGCGATCCGCCCAAGAGGCTTGGTGAGCAGATCTGCAAGCTGATCCTTGGTGTTGATGTAGCTCACCGTGATGCTCCCGTCATCCAAACAGCTTCGGATGAAGTGGTACCTCACCCGGATGTGTTTGCTCCGCTCGTGGAACACGGGGTTCCTCGCCAGGGCCAGAGCGGACTTGCTGTCCACCCTGAGCTCCACCGCTCTAGTGTCTCGACCGAGGAGATCACCAAGCAGTCGAGCGAGCCAGAGCGCCTGAGTGGAAGCGGTGGAGGCCGCTATGTACTCGGCCTCGCAGCTAGACATGGCCACCACCTGCTGCTTGACTGACTGACAGCTCACAAGGCACTTGCCGAGGAAGAAGAGGATCCTGCTTGTGCTCTTGCTGGTGTCGATGTCGCCGGCGTGGTCGCTGTCGCTGTACCCGACGAAGTGTGCCGCCCCAGGGCACCTAGGGTAGTAGAGACCGTGGTCGAGAGTCCCCGCAATGTAGCGGACGATCCTCTTCACGGCCTGCTGGTGCTCCGTCGTCGGTCGCTGCATGAACCGACTAACGTAGCCGACGGAGAATGCCAAGTCCGGCCGTGTGTGGGCGAGGTAGCGAAGGCTCCCCACAAGACGCCGGTACTGCGTAGCGTCCACCTCCTCCGTCGTGCTGTCGCGGCTGAGCTTCAGCCTCTCCTCCATCGGAGTGAGGGCTGGGTTGCAGTCGGTGAGCCCAGCTAGCTCAACGATGCGCTTGGCGTAGGCGGTCTGTCGAAGCGTGATCCCGGAGTCGTCCTGGTGCACCTCGATTCCCAGGTAGAAGGAGAGGGGCCCCAAGTCACTCATCTGGAAGGTGGCCTTCATCTCTTCCTTGAACGCCGCCACCTCCGCATCCTTGGTGCCGGTGATCACCAAGTCATCGACGTAGACGCCCACTAGCAGGGCATTTCCTCCATTGCCCCGCCGGTAGACGGCTGCCTCGTGTGGGCTTTGCTCGAAGCCCATCCCCTTTAGCGTGGAATCCAACTTGGCATTCCACGCCCTCGGTGCCTGCCGTAAGCCGTAAAGAGCCTTGCGCAGGCGGAGCACCTTGCCCTCCTTGCCGGGGATCGCAAATCCCGGCGGCTGGTGCACGTAGACCTCCTCCTTCAAGTCACCGTTAAGGAACGCCGACTTGACATCCATGTGATGGACACGCCAGCCCTCCTGGGCAGCCAGCGCAAGGAGGAGTCGCACGGACTCCATCCGTGCCACGGGAGCGAAGGCGTCGTCGAAGTCGACCCCCTCCTGCTGCACGAAACCTCGTGCCACCAAACGAGCCTTGTGCTTGACGATGGCGCCAGCTTCATCCCTCTTCAGCTTGAACACCCACTTAAGGGTGATCGCGCGGTGACCATGAGGGAGGTCAGCAAGCTCCCAGTGCGGTTCTGCTCAACCGCATCCATCTCCAGCTGCATCGCGGCGCGCCATGCCGCGTCTCTCTCGGCCTCTGCAAAAGACCGAGGCTCGCCTTCATCACACGCAAGGTGCAACTGCGCCTCCAGGTCGTGTGGCACCAGTCCCGGCACCGGCTGGTCGCCGAGAAGGTTCTCCATCGTGCGGTACCGCAGCGGCTCGCCGATGCGCTCCTCGTCGTGAGGGAGCGGGGAAGCGAACTCCACCGGGCTGTGCTCGGCGTGAGCTGGTGGTGGAGTAGACGTCCCCGGAGGGGTGGCTGTCGGTGCTGGAGCACGAGGCGTCGCCGGCTGTGCTGGAGTCGACGAAGGACTCGTCGCAGCTGAAGTCGTGGTCGGAGAGCGTGGTGCTGCCGGGGTCGATGAAGACTCGGGGGCTGAGGTAGGCATGCTGGGCGAAGAAGAGCTACCTACTCCCCCAGCTCCCTCGAAGTGGACGTGCTCGACAATGAAGTCGTCATACGTCGGAGTCGAGTCGTCATCCACCACCTTGTCCCACGCCCATCCTCGCCCTTCGTTGAACACAATGTCTCGCGCCGTGCGCACACGCTGTGTCTTCGGGTCGAGGATGCGGTAGGCCTTCAAGCCCTCCGCGTAGCCGATGAACACTCCCGGAATGCTCCTGTCGTCGAGCTTGCCGATGTGGCCAAGCTCCTTGGCGAACGCGAGGCAGCCGAAGACCCGCAAGTGGGAGACCACCGGCTTGCGCCCATGCCAAGCCTCGTACGGCGTCCTGCCGTCGAGCGCCTTGGTGGGCGAGCGGTTGAGGATGTAGACGGCCGTCACCACTGCCTCTTCCCAGAAGACAGCCGGCATCCCTCTCTGCTTGAGGAGGGACCGGGCCATCCCCACAACCATCTGGTTGCACCGCTCGACGACGCCGTTCTGCTGTGGACTGTACGGCGAGGAGTGGTGACGCTGAATGCCCTCATCAGCGTAGTACGACGCGAATTCAGCCGCTGTGAATTCGCCGCCGTTGTCGGTGCGCAGCACGCGCAGCTTGCGACCGCACTCCGCCTCTGCAACAGCCTGCACGCGCCTGATGGCGTCCGCAGCCTCTCCCTTGCTGCCGAGGACCATCACCCACATGTAGCGGGAGAGGTCGTCGACGAGCAGCAAGAAGTAGCGTCGTCCTCCCGGTGTGGCCGGTGTCACCGGGCCACACAAGTCCCCGTGCACGAGCTCGAGCCTCTCCTTGGCTCGGAAGCTCGCCCTCTGGGGAAAAGGGGTCCGCCTATGCTTCGTCATCACACAGACGTCGCAGAACTGCTCCACATGGTCAAGGCACGGTAGGCCTCGCACCATCTCCATGGTACTGAGCCGCTTCAGAGCCTCGAAGTGAAGGTGCCCGAAGCGCTCGTGCCACTGCCACGCCTCGTCGTCCCGACGGGCGGCGAGACAGAGGGGTTGTGCCACCTGCACGTTGAGGACGTAGAGTCGATTCGCACCTCTAGTTACCTTGGCAAGAAGGCGACCATGGCGATCCCAGATGCGTAGGATCCCATGCTTGATCAGCACGCTCGAGCCGTTCTCATCCAGCTGTCCCAAGCTGATGATGGAGTTCCTCAACGCGGGAATGTAGTAGACACTGGTGAGCAGCCGGTGCTCTCCAGTCTTGGCGGTGAAGATGATGGAGCCGACGCCCTTAATCTCCACGGCGGAGGCATCCCCAAACTTGACGGAGCCTCGCACGCTGGGGTCGAGCTCGGCGAAGAACTCCCGTCGACCAGTCATGTGATGGGTAGCGCCAGTGTCTAGGCACCACCCGTCAGTCCTGTCGCCGCCGGAGCCATCGCCGAGGAGGGCGTGTGCCTTTGGCTCGTCAAGGTGGAGGAGAGCCGCCGCGGCTGGTGCCGCTGGAGTTAGCTCGATGCTTGCATGTGCCATGAACAGAGCCGGCTCCTCCTCCGCCCGTGCGAAGTTGGCCTGGCCGCGTCGTGGCTGTCGACAGTCCTTGGCCCAATGGCCAAGCTGGCCGCAGTTGCGGCAGCTGTCGTCTCGTGCCGGCTTCTGCTTGCCGGCGGCGCCGCCCTGGGCGTCTTTGCGCGCCTTGCGAGGCTTGCCGCGCTTGCGGCCGCCTGTCGTGGAAGAAGGCTCCCCCTTCTTCCTATCACCTTGGCAGGCATCCCACTGCTCCCGAGTGAGAAGTAGCTTCCCGCCAGTGGTGATGGACCCTGACTGAGGCTGTGGCTCGTCAGAGTCGACGACCTTGAGGCGACCTATCGCCTCCTCGATCGACATCGTGGAGAGGTCCAGCAGAGACTCGATCGAGCGAGCCATATGCCTGTACTTCTCGGGAACGCAGCGAAAAAGCTTCTCGACAGCTTTCTCCTCGTTGTAGGTGTCCTCGCCGAACTGCACCATCTTCTGCAACAGAGTGTTGAGACGGAGAGCAAAGTCATCAACGTCCTCACCTGGCTTGAAGGCCAGGTTCTCCCACTCCTTGCGAAGTACTTGCAGTGTGGACTTGCGGGCGCGGTCGCTGCCTATGCGTGCCGCAGCGATGGCGTCCCAAGCCTCCTTGGCAGTCCGCTTGTTGGAAAGCGAGAACTGCATCTCGGGCGGGACTGCAGCGAGGAGGGCGTCCAGCGCCCGTCGATCTTCATGGTGATCGACGTTGGCATCCTGGACTGCCTCCCACATGTGCCGCACTTGGAGCCGGACCTTCATGACCGCGGCCCACTCGACGTAGTTGGTTTTGGTGAGGGTAGGCCACCCAACACCGGGACCAACGTCCCTGACCACAGTCCGGACCTCATGGAGGCCGCGGTCTTGGTCGTTTCGGCCGCCGTCGCCGCACGCGCCTCCTCCGGGAGCGCCACCGTCGTGCGTGCCTCCTCCGGGAGCGCCACCGCCGTGCGTGCCTCCTCCGGGAGCGCCACCGCCGTGCGCTTGGGCATGCTCGGCGGCCCACCGCGCTGTCCGCTCGCCAGCTGCGTCGTGGTTTCCGTCGACGCTGCCGTCGCCTGAAACGGAGCCGCTGATGCTGCCGCGCAGAGCCTGGACCTCCGCCGCTGCCTCACGTGCTGCATCCTCCGCTGCTGCTGCTTCCACTTCCGCTCTAGCTGCTGCCAGCTCTGCTGCTGCCAGCCTCGACGCCCTTGCTGCCGCCGCGGCGGTTGCTGCCGCCACTCGCTCGCGCTCCTCTGCCGCGGCGAGCTCGGCCTCCTGCCGACGCCGCGTGCTCGAGGTTACCGAGTGCTGAGAGTGGCTTGCGGACATGGCTCGCCGCTGGGGAGCTGCTGGGTGGAGAGGGGGCTGCAACCGACGAGCTGCTGCTCGTCTGCACAGAGAGAGAGGAGTGAGCAGAGGCAGCCGGAGCTGCTGCTACTGCCGGGGAAGGAGATGAGCAGGAGATGCTCAGGCTACAAACTAACTTGGCTCTGATACCACTTGTTAGTCGCTGAATTCTAACTCTCATCGAGGGAGGATGATACAAGGAGTTGGGGCAATTTTCTGATTTCTATTTCTCACACAAACTCACACAAATGCCATACCAACCTGAGGGGTTGGGGATACATACTTATAGGCTACTAACCAGCCAAGAATATGCTAGATGCTAGTCTAAGATGCTAGTCTAAAGCCAGCAGTCAAGGATGCTCTATCTAACAACCAGTCCTTGATGCTCTATCTCTAACTGCTAGTCCTTGACACAAGGACCATGTGTGCTGTCCCACAAAGACCATAGGACAGAGACTTATCCATCAGCATGTGTACTGTCAATTATGGTGACTTGTGGGTCGACTGTTACTGGACAAAGGGAACGATAATATGAACAGAGGTCTATGCATATGCTCTTCCACCCAAACTCGTCTGATTTCCTCAGAAATTCTTCTGTTACAAACCCAGAACTTGTCATCAATCTTCCATCCGGGTGACATACATTTACAGGATGTACTTAGTAGAAGGAACCAACACATGGTGAGAAGACTTGAAACTAAGAAAAATACTGAGAATTATTCCATAGAAGTACTTATTATTGATATGTAGGACAAGAAACTTGCACGATCTCTTATGACAGCATATGCCTACGAAAAAAGAACACAGACTAGAAAAACCTAGAAGGTTCAGAGCTAAATAAAATTACAAAACCAAGCTCATCAAACAAACACATGGTTCACAGTTGACCACAGTTCACATCCTTAGTTGTAGATATAACATACACCAGCATCATGCTGATCAGGCATATTGCATTTGTAGGTCATGTAGCGCTTGCCAAAGTTTTGATTAATATGCAATCCTGCCATCACCTTCCATGATAATGTCCTTAAAAGCACCACCACTAGGGATCATAGGCAGCACGTGCTCCTGGTGAGGCACTATGATATCCAACAAGTATGGCCCTGGAGTTTCAAGCATCTTCTTAATTGCTGCACGGACTTCACTCTTCTTGGTCACACGAACTGCGGGAACATTGAACCCTTTAGCAATCGTCACAAAATCTGGATATATCTCGCTCTCATTTTCTGGGTTCCCAAGGTACGTGTGCGCCCGGTTGGCCTTGTAAAACCTGTCCTCCCACTGCACCACCATTCCCAGATGTTGGTTGTTCAGTATCATGACCTTAACTGGGAGGTTCTCAATGCGAATCAGTGCCAACTCCTGAATGTTCATGAGGAAGCTACCATCCCCATCAATGTCAACAACTGTAACACCTGGGTTGGCCACAGCAGCGCCAGCTGCAGCTGGCAATCCAAACCCCATTGCCCCCAGACCAGCCGAAGACAGCCACTGCCGCGGCCGCTTGTAGGTGTAATACTGAGCCGCCCACATCTGGTGCTGCCCAACACCAGTGGCAATGATCGCCTCCCCCTTGGTCAGCTCATCCAGTACCTGGATAGCATATTGCGGTGGGATCGCCTCACCGAAAGTTTTGTATCCAAGAGGAAACTCCCTCTTCTGCTGTTCCAACTCCTCGTGCCATGAACCAAAGTCAAAACTCTTGTGTGCTTTGCCCCCATTTAGCAGAGCATTCAAGCCCTGCAAAGCGAGCTTGACATCTGCACAAATGGAGACATGCGGCTGCTTGTTCTTGCCAATCTCAGCTGGATCAATGTCAATGTGCACAATCTTGGACCTGCTTGCAAAAGCCTCAATTTTCCCAGTCACACGGTCATCAAAGCGCACACCAAACGCAAGCAACAGGTCAGCCTTATCTACTGCGTAGTTTGCATACACTGTGCCATGCATCCCAAGCATACGCAGAGACAGTGGGTCATCGCTGGGAAAATTGCCAAGACCCATGAGGGTAGTTGTAACTGGGATCCCAGTGATCTCAACAAAGCGTCGCAACTCCTCGCCAGATGCAGAGCAGCCACCGCCAACATAAAGGATTGGGCGTCGGGCCTCACCAACCAGACGCAGGACCTGCTCAAGCAATTCGGTAGCAGGTGGCTTGGGCAGGCGGGCAATGTACCCTGGCAAACTCATTGGTGCATCCCAGACAGGCACAGCCATCTGCTGCTGGATGTCCTTGGGGATGTCTACCAGCACGGGACCTGGACGGCCAGAGGAAGCGAGGAAGAAGGCTTCCTGAATGACGCGGGGGATGTCCTCGACGTCAAGGACGAGGTAATTGTGCTTGGTGATGGAGCGGGTGACCTCCACTATTGGCGTCTCTTGGAAGGCGTCCGTGCCGATCATGCGGCGGGGGACCTGTCCCGTGATGGCGACCATTGGGATTGAGTCGAGGAGAGCGTCAGCTAGCGCGGAGACGAGGTTGGTAGCCCCCGGGCCAGAGGTGGCGACGCAGACCCCCACGCGGCCGGACGCGCGGGCGTATCCGGACGCTGCGAAGGCCTCTCCCTGCTCGTGGCGGAAGAGGTGGTTGGTGATGAGGGGCGAGCGTGTGAGCGCCTGGTGGATCTCCATCGACGCGCCGCCGGGGTAGGCGAAGACGTCGCTGATGCCGCAGCGCTCGAGGGCCTCGACGAGAATGTCGGCGCCCTTGCGGGGCTCGGATGGGCCCCATGGCCGGAGCACGGTGGCAGGAGGGGCAGCCGAAGGCGAAGGGGACACAGAGGAGCACCTGATGGGGGCGGTGAGGGCGCGGCGTGAGGCGGGCAGGTGGCGCGGGAGGGTACGTTTGGGTAAGGCGGCCGTGGCGCCAGGGAAGGCGACGGCGGTGGAAGTGGCTGTGGCCATGGCGGCGGCTGTCCCGAAGGCGGCGGCGAGGGTTTGGGCGAGGGGGAAAGAGGGGGATGGGTGGAAAGTGTGGCTGGTGCGGATGTTTTGTCTTGTCGGCCGCGCGGTCTCGCGGCGTGGGAGATGTGTGGTTCAGATGTGATGGGACTGGGATTGGTGTAGGCCAACCTGGTCTAGCATGCATTACACGCGATGACATGAGGGCCTTATCCATGCTTGGGCCCAGCTGTCGGTGAAGATTACCGAGGCTGTTCCACCCGGGTCAGTATACAGAAGGATAGAACGAAGATCGCAGCGGCGCGTCAATAACATCGCACAATCTCGTGGCTCTAGCCTCCCTATCTGGTGTGTTTCGCCAATCCGTGGGTAGAGCAGGCGAAGCTATCCTAAACACGATAAACTTCGGTTATTTGGCGGAGTGAAGCTACTTTGTTCCGCTGTGTATTCTGGTGGAGTACCAAACATCACTGCATGATATAGTATACTATAGTCGTTGACATACCACCAATGAAACACGTTCACTATTATTACATCTCTCGAAGTGGTACAATAGAAACACAGCAGGTCTAAGACATGACTATAGATTACAACTCGACTTTTTATAAAACACTCTAGGTTAAAAAAAAAACTTCTTACAAAAAATAACCAAAAATAATAACTCAGAACTATCTAGTAACTACGACTAGTATCTAAACTATTTGGCTTGTCATTGCTGCTATTGCAATGCTCTACAGAAGTAGGTTTTATGGCTAGAGAATCTACTCATATCTATTTAAGAACTTTGTTTTCACTTCGGTTGGTGTATATGTTGACTTCATTGATTCTATTGATGACCTTGAGTTGTCGATGATGGTTTCTTGAGCAGAAATTAATGTTGGCGTCGTCTTCAACGGCTTAAAACCTAGCAAGGGTTAAGAATATACGGTTGAATACGAGCGTACTCAGTAAATTCACTAAAAAGGAAGATATGATGCACTATCTCTACAGTCACAGACCAAAGGTCGTAGGCAATGCAGGTTTTCATAAATATTTCTTCAAAAGTTGCTTTTATTTTGAAAACTATGTCCGACAGCCTTCACAGGTTGACCAGAACCTTCGTGGGGTTTCTTTCCTGCCGCGTTCGTAGCTTCTTCCCGGAACAGGGAGTAACATGTCACAATTCTTATACTCTGTAGAGGTGCGTTACTTTACCCACAAGAGACCTTAAGCTTTGTTTCACGGCCGGGAGTATGTCCCCATTCAAACTTCTATGGTTTGAGGCTCAACCTAAGATCCAAGCCAATCACTGCCCCCTTCGCGACCCCGCATGTTCCTTTGGTGTACGCCATGCCCACATCTTGAATTACGGCAATGGTTAGTACAAATCGTCAGATGCCAGAACTATCGTGGAACGTTGAGGGCTCCCATCCATATGCTGCATATCCTCTACGAGTTACCAATTAATGCACGCTACGAGGATAACAACCACGACCTGGCCATCCGGATGCATGCGAGAGGAAGAAGATACAGCTGACTTCTCCGTCCCATTCCAAATCTCATGATTAACGCGTAATATACGGCGCTAGAATCACTGGCGACATTGGTTGTTAAGTCCTAGATATTATGTTCCTTTACCACTGGGACTATATCAATAGATTATTACCATTTGGTAAAGAATCTATAATCATATTATTATAAAAATAGTGTTTTCTGACCTTTTTTAAATGGTGATGATAATATTTGAGTTACAAGCATTTGATAGAAAATAACCAAAGGACATGAGCAAGTTGTGAACTTGCCTTTTGTGATTGCAAGATTATGCACTCACGGTCTTCGAAACAATAGAAGATCCAAATTCTATAAACAACATCATTGGTCTGGTAAGGACTAATGTTTAAAGAAGCAAGATGCAATTATTGTTGGGTTCGCAGCATAGAAAACAAAAAATTCCTACGATGAGAACTATACGCCAAGATCTATCTACTAGATACAAGCAACGGGTGGATATACATCTATAGAGAACTTACCCTCGAAGACAACAAAGATTTGTTAACGAGATGGAACTCATGGATGATATAGTCGTACACTTGCCGATTTCAAGATCGTGATGAAGTCCTTCAGGTCCAGCAGTTCCAGCACCATCAAGTCCAGACCGCAAAGTAGCGGTGCATCCGTGATCGCACACACGTTCGGTCCATCGAACAACCTCTGCCTCCTCGCTCCAGCGATGCAGCGGAAGCAACAACTCCTTTCCAGATAAAGTTACTGGGAATATGTATCTCGCTAATCCGAGACCATGGAGAATAACTAGAGGGAGAAGAGAACCTTCACGAGGACGTAGGGCAAGAGGAGAGGAGCCATGGGGCTCCTTTTATAGGGGAGGGCCGCATCCCCAAGGCCATGGCTGGCCGGCCATGGTGGGTGCCCCCATATCTCCCTCGTTCATGTGGGTGGAGCTTCCACTAAGCCCACTCACATCAATTTCAACTCCACTCACTTTGCATTTAATGTCCACCAAATTAAATGCATTTTCTCTTTAAATAAAACACTTTTATTTATTTTATTCAGAATTTTGTTAATTACTTTAATTAACAAACATTCACATAAAACTCCCTGCAACATTTCAATATCACATGCAAAACCAGTTTTAGCAATTTCACCCGAAATAATTCCGGTTTCCATCGAAATGATTCCAGTGCTTTCTTAATCTTTATATGAAACATATTTGCTCCTAAATGGTGTCGGTATCCCTTAAGTGTGTCACTCTACGGTTCGCGAATAATGCAGACATGATCGAGGCCCCTCTCCGATCAGTAATCAGCAGCGGGACCTAGAGATCCATACTGACTCCCACATATTCAACGATGACTCTTGTGATCGTGTGAACCTTTAACGTCGTAACTAAATCTCTTTGTCTCGCGATATATTACATGTCCGAGATTCGATCATCGGCATCCAAATACCTAGTTTGATCTCGTTACCGACATGCACTCTTTTCTCGTTCCCGTGATATAACATTCTAGTGATCACGTCACTTGCTTGCAAGTTATCTTTATGTGATATCACCGAGAGGGCCCAGAGTATATCTATCCGTCATCAGGATGGACGAATCCTACTCTTGATCCATGAGTCTCAACATAACACCTTCGGAGTATCTGAACCCACCTTTATAGTCACCCTTTTACGGTGTGACGTTTGATGTTATCAAGTCACTCTTCCGATGTTAGCAATTAACATGATCTCATGGTCTAAGGACTAAGATTACTCCGTATGATGTTATAGCAATATAAACATAATGACTTTGATCGTAATACTATACTTCGGATGAATGTTCATCACATCATTTCACAAATGTTGTGACCTCGTTATTAACAACATCCAATGTCCATGATCAGGAAACCTTGATCATCTTGTTAATCAACGAGCTAGTTTATAAGAGAGGCATTACTAGAAACTTTGTATTTTGTTTATTAAACACACATGTATTAACGTTTCCAATTAATACAATTATAGCATGCAAAATAAACATTTATCATAAACATGGAATAAGATAATAACCACTTTTATTATTGCCTCTCGGGCATATTCCCTTCAGTCTTCCACTTGCACTAGAGTCAATAATCTAGTTTGAAAAACTTTGCGTATTGGACACCTATGGCTTTCTAGTGTTGCATATACGCGATTGCTAGTGGTTAACATAATCTCCGGATCTGACAGTTTCAGGTCCGTGTGTATTTGCATGTTTTTGCGTCTGTACGCATCACTCATTCTCAAATGAGATGGCATTGTATAAATTTGGTCCTTTGGTGAGACCTTTAGTTTGTTCGGGTTAAAATATGTTGATATTATTGTCATACAATATATCTTCATAGTATTAGCCCACTTTGAACCACACCTAGTTTGATAACAAACTACTTAACACAAATGCCCTCCTTTGCTGCTACTATAGCAGTCATATACTTAGCCTTTTGTTGTAGTATCCGTCAATATATCAACTTTGGAACTCATCCAAATCCATCATGGAACATCCTTTCCATTACATTGTGCCACCCATAGTCTAAATTGAGATAAATTTAATTTATACCTTGTGACAAAACTAGTATCAATGTAACACTTTACAATGAACTACCTTTAACTATTTGTCACTTATACATGATATATTCTTAGTTCTTCCAAAGCTCATAAGAATATCTTTACTATCCAATGATCATCTTATGATTCATTCTGGTATGTGCTCATAACATTTAGAGCATAGGACATATTTGGATATATACATATCATGGTATAATCGTGTTGGGTCCGCAGCATAGAAAACAAAAAAATTCCTACGATGAGAACTACGCGCCAAGATCTATCTACTAGGTACAAAGCAACAGGTGGACATACATCCAACGAGAACTTACCCTCGAAGACAACGAGTTTTGTTAACGAGTAGGAACTCGTGGTTGATGTAGTCGTACACTTACCGATCTCAAGATCGTGAGGAAGTCCGAGCGACGCAATTCAGCAGCGCATCCGTACTCGCACACACATTCAAGCCACTGGACAACCTCCACCTCCTCACTCCAGCGATCCAGCGGAAGCAGCAACTCCTTCCAGGCGAAATGCCACCGGGAACATGTATCTCGCTAATCCGAGACCATGGGGGAATAATTCTAGAGGGGGAGAGATCCTTCACAAGGAGGTGTGAGGAAGAAGGAGGAAGAGGGTGGCCTTTTATAGGAGGAGGGGGTGCCCCTCCTTCATGGCCGGCGCATGGGGGGTGACTCCTCACCTCCCCCATTCATGTGCTGGTAACCCCTCCACATTAAAATGCCTCTTCACATTCCCCTTTAAAGTCCCTACTTTAAATGCATTAAAATTCTCCAAGTTTAATGCTCTCTCATTTAATAAAACTCTTTTATTAAATTTATTCAGAATTTTGTTAATTACTTTAATTAACAAACATTCACATATAACCCCTTGTAATATTTCAATATCACATGCAGAACCACTTTCTGCAATTTCACCCGAAACAATTTCCGGTTTCTATCGAAACAATTCCTGCGCTTTGCAATTCTTTCGTCTGAAACATATGTGCTCCAAAATGGTGTCTGGTAACTCTTAAGTGTGTCACCCTATGGTTCGCGAATAATGCAGACATGATCGAGACCCCTCTCCGATCAATAATCAGCAGCGGGACCTGGAGATCCGTACTGACTCCTACACATTCAACGATGACTTCAGTGATCGTGAGAACCTTTAACGCTAGTAACTAAATCCCTTTGTCTCGCGATATATTACATGTCCGAGATTCGATCATTGGTATCTCCATACCTAGTTTGATCTTGTTACCGACATGCACTCTTTTCTCGTTCCCGTGATATGACATTCTAGTGATCACATCACTTGCTTGCAAGCTATCTTAATGTGATATCACCGAGAGGGCCTAGAGTATATCTATCCGTCATCGGGATTGAAAAATTCCACTCTTGATCCATGAGCCTCAACATCACACCTTCGTAGCACTGAACCCATCTTTATAGTCACCCTGTTACGGTGTGACGTTTGATGTTATCAAGATACTCTTCCGGTGTTAGCAATTAACATGATCTCATGGTCTAAGGATAAAGATTACTTCATATGGTGTTATAGCAATATAAACATAATGACTTTGATCGTAATGCTATACTTCGGATGAATGTTCATCACATCATTCAACTAATGTTGTGACCTTGTTATTAACAACATCCAATGTCCATAATCAGGAAACCTTGATCATCTTGTTAATCAACAAGCTAGTCTATAAGAGAGGCATAACTAGGAACCCTTTTTGTTTATTAAACACACATGTATTGATGTTTCCGATCAATAAGATTATAGCATGCAAAATAAACATTTATCATAAACATGGAATAAGATAATAACCACTTTATTATTGCCTCTCGGGCATATTCCCTTCAAATCGATCAAAATATTTATGTGATTTTACTCACCAAGTGTTGAAACACTTGAATCTTGATACAATCCTTTCCATGCAGCAAGAACCTTTCTTGTTGTTTCCATATTGAACCCTTTCAATATCTCATATATGTATGTCTGGCATAACCATATTAGCGCCTCAATCTATCCATATAGACATTGATGCCAAATATTCCGGTTTTTCCCAAGTCTTTCATCGAAATCCTATTTTAATGAAATTATTAAATTGTGTCAATAAAAGATACATCATTTCCAATCAAAAATATGTACTCTGCATAATGTATTGGAATTTTGTCTCAGAGCTCCCACTTAATTTCTTGCAAATGCAAGCATCTTCATCATCTTCGATGAAATTAAACTCCTTTAACATTTTCATCATGGTGAAGATTCCAACTCCGCTATGCTCACTTCAACTATTGAAGTTTGCATGCCCTTTTAGCACCCTTTGAATTAACAAAACCCTTCGGACCGTGTCATGTACACATCCTAGGTAACCATTCTATTAGAAGAACCTTGTTTTGTTTATTCAATTACCATATACCAAATTATATGTAGTGGTTACTACATTAATCCGTCAAGACTAAATATCACTATGAAAGATCAAATCTTGTCATAGTCAACTCCTTGAATATTGTCGTAAACTTCTTTCCGACATGTCGACTATTTCATAGATGTTAAACATCCATGTTTATTTCTTTATAGATCCAAACACGACCGATAGGCTTCACGCCTTTCCGGATGGTCTTCCAAGTTCAGAAACTTGATTTCTCGTGTATGGATACTACCACGGATTCTATGACTTCTAGTCATTTTATGGAGTCAGGGCCCATCATCGCTTCTTTGCATGCAGTTGGTTCATCATTGTCAAAACAATAATGATTTCTGTTTCAAATCTTACTATTTGATTCTTACCGACCCACATGGTTCAATAAGAACTCTAATCTCCAAGATCACACCCTTTGTAATCACGGGATCCATGGGCATTGTGGCCGCCACCGGGACACTTTCTGGCGCTGCGCTACTTAGCACATATAGCTAAGGTTCAACAACCTTATCAAAGTTTTATTGTCCTCCCACTTAACTTTTCACGAAAAATTCCTTCTCAAGAAACTTGACGTTCCAAGCGACAAACTCTTTTGTCCTTGGTGTTATGGAGGAATTCCCAACAAATTCTTTGGGATAACCTACAAAGACGTGCTTATCCGATTTTGGTTGTAAACATTTCACTTATGCATAGCATACCAAAATTTAAGAAAAGACAATTCGGGTTTTATCCCAAACCATAACTCATATGGTGTCATTTCAACGGATCACGATGGTGCTCTTTTTAGTGTAAAAGTTGTAGTCTCTAAAGCTTTAATCCTTAAAACATAATGGCAGTTATATAAATGACACCCTTGATCTTACCATGTCAAACAAGGTTTGATTTGATCTCTCGAACATACTATACTCCTGTGGTTTATCAGGAAATGCAAATTCATGGAACAATTTCTGAAATCTTAGGTGTTTTGCTAAACAAGTAACTCAAATATTTTCCTTTATGATGAAATCATAAATTCTTTTATTTTCTTGTTACAATGATTTTTCACTTCATCTTGAAAGCCTTTGAACAATTTTCAAATGTTTCATACTTCTTCCTTATTAAGTAAATATATAGATATATTCACTCAAATTTCTGGAGAAAGCATATGAAGCAAAAAGATCCATCGCATATGGCTACACATAATGGACTATATACATCAACATGCATAATATCCAATAAGTTAGTCATCCGTTCATCTTTGGCCTATGGACGGAGTTTCAATTATCTCTAGGAAAGTTTCACAAGCGTCAATTGATCAAAATCAAAAGACTCCAAAAATCCATCAACATGGAGTTTCTTCATGTTTACTTTCCAATATAATTCGAACAGCGATGTAACTTCATAAGTGATCTTCCAATCATTTTTCTTACGACATTTTAGCAATAATGTTTATGGATGTGATTTCTCCAACTAGACTTGTAAAAGTTCATCCATCCTTTATAGAATACGATAATTATTTGAACAACTATTTTTCTCGTAATACCGGAAAAAATAACAATTATTAAAACAAAATCTTGAAGGCTAGGTTTGACGGCAACGGAAACATAATAACACTTTATTTGTTTTCAATGAACATCATCACTTATTCTTTTGCCAGTTACTTAGGCCGTTGCAGTTCATGAATTATGTTGTTCTGTATGACACTTCACACCAACTAATTCAGTATCCAATACCTCAGAACCACATTGTTTAGCAAGCAAGGAATACAGCCATAACATGTATATCTTCTATATACCTAAGTTGGACATATCCAACCTTTTCTTTTCTGCTAAATATTTTATAGATTCTCTTTCAACAATTCCTTTTCTTTTAAAAGAATCTATCAACATCAATAGTGGTGTCATTCACATGACACATAGTACAAAGTGTATATAGTCAAATATTAATACCTTTGGACTTGCACTTTGAAGTGGATCACCATCATCAAATGTTTGGTGTTCTTTCAAAAATCCATTCTTTAGTAATCTATTAGTGTAGTAAACATTTTACTTACATCTTCTATTCATTCTTATCATGAAAACTTTCATGATCAAGCTACTATAGCCTATAAAGAAGAATCACGAGTATAATGTTAGTTCCCAAAACCTTTTTGGGAGATCCGGATGCCTAGCATCTCCATCCTTCACAAATTCTCATACAATATGAGAACATGTATTTTGCTAAATTATACTCTATCATAATGCAACCAAAAACATTGTTTCAGATATCACAATATCTTCCACACATGATGGTTTCTGAAACAATTTTTTAGCTCCTAGACAATCTTGATATTAAAACAACTTTTGAATATCAATAATCATGGAGGCAAACATGATACTTTAGATACTAACATTGGAATTCTTACTCTTGATTTAATACTACTTATTAAACTTCATGGAGTAAATAGAGTTTGCTAAAAGTTTGCAATAGGACTTCTAAACTTTAAATTGATATTCAAAACAATACGATACCAGTTTGAAAAGTAAATATCTAGAATTCTATAGTTCTATTATCTAAATTAAAACTAAGCATAAGGTAGTGACAGATGCCAATGGCTACAACAAATTATGCAAATTCACTTTGATTTAGTTTATGACAAATTGAGTTTGACTAGTCCAAATTAGAAATGAACTCCCACTCAAAAAACGACATCCCTCGTGCCTTTTTGGTGATTACATGAACCAAATCCACTACACCAAGTCCGATCATCACGTGAGTCGGTGTAGGTTCAAAGGCGAGCATCAATATGGGCATCACATCAACTATGTCAACACCCGGATTTTTAATCCCAGATGCCTATTATGCCATACATTGCAATCCCGGGATTACCATTTTTGTGAGACATAATGTCAACACCCGGATTTTTAATCCCAGATGCCAGTTATGCCATACATCGCAATCCCAGGATTACCATTTTTGCGAGACATAACAAATTGGATATCACAGTACATCATCCATTACAAACCGTAATAAGGTCTTACACGAATAAATGATCTCATGATCCAGTCTTAATACAAACAAGCAGCAGAATAATAAATGTAGCGGTGGGCTCCATCTTCAGTGTCACAGGCAATGCTGACGATGGGAGATGATCCTAGTTGTTGTAGCCATCCTGCTGTACTTCTTCCGTATAGTCCTCCTCATAGTCTAGCCATGGGAATAGCCAGGGACAAAGCCATGAGTACTCTTTAAGTACTCGCAAACTACTACTAACAAGTAAGGAGTTCTAGTAGGAATGCTAAGTTCTAAGTTTATTTGCAAAGTTAAGTTTGAAACCTAAGCTGAGTTCAGAAACAAAGAACGATAAAATAAAGCTCTAAATCACCTAAGTGGGGAACTTAGTTTTCATAGTCACAACCCTGTTATGGTCAAGTCAAGTCACAATTCATTTCACAAGTCATTTTGAAAACATCTGACGACGGAACAATATGGCCACTCCAACTGTCCATGACCACAGACGTGGCTATTCGAATAGTTTGACACTCTGCATAGGTGGTACACTTTCACCACAAATTTTGATACATACGTCAGTGATAACCCTGAATCATCATACTTAGTATGCGGATAATCAATCATAACCTTCCCTTTACACACTCTAGTATAAGCACCTCTCCTATGAGCTTGGCCTCCCAGCCATGGCCATCTGCCATCCTGGGCACTGCATAGGTGGACAACATCAAGAGGTAGCCTCAGCTCAAACCTCTTCCGCGAGGGAACCCATATTAATGCATATAAACTTCCTGCTAAGCCTTACCCAATTCAGGTATTGTGGTTATACGGTAAAATTAGAATGATATCGCATCCGAACCCAACTATCAATTTTTATAAAGGGATAAGTCTCATGCCTCAACATTTTCATCATCATAAACCATTTGTGTTTCTCAACACATGTCAAAACATTTCAATAGAATGACTCATCATTCCAAGGTTTTCATAAGCATTTTCACCAACTATTCCCATCTAGAGTGATCAAGTTTTATGCTTAGCACTAGCCACTAAGTTAAGCGTGTTCACTAAATGGGATGTTAATCTCAATCTCATGCCATAGAATGACATCTAAGTATATCTAGACAGGTCAAGTTTTATACTCTTTATGCTATCTATACTAGAAGTAAAGAACTTTGGTAAAGTAAAAGAAAGTAAAGCTTGCAAGTAAACTTGGGATGAGTGTAAATAAAAAGGGTATAACCAAAGCATGCCTAAATCATTTGTTTAAGTCAGGGGGAAATTGTTAACTTGCTTAGTACTAGCTTGCCTTTATTGGTGAAGTGGTTGAAATTTTCCTCGTCTTCTTCGGGGTAGAACTCCTCCTCCTCGTAGACTTGGTCGGTACTATCGTCTATAAATACATACGGGATACACAATCACCAAACAATACTTAACTAGTCTATTTAGCACACTAAGGCACACACTTGATGATCTAGTATCATCACAATCATCACAAGATTTAAAGAACTAGTTTCATTTATTTTATTTGAGAAAAGTAATTCCTACTCATTGAAATTAATTAAGATTTAATATTCTCCAATTAAAATATGGGATCATGTGGACACATGTCATCACCACATATTCTAATACATGGGAATGTGATTTAAATGTTTGATCATATTTCAATAAGTTTAAGTTTATCATTTAAATGATTTAAATTGACTAGAAATGCCTATATAGCATTATTTTGGTACTAGTCCAAAGTTACTGCATGCAAACCTATATATTATTACATATTCAGATAGATATTATCAAATGTAATTTTTGAGAGTTGGAATCAACTCAAAAGCTATTATGGTTGATTTTTGAAAAATGTTTGAATGTACAAAAGTCTATGTCTTGTTATTTTTGCTATGTGTGATCTCTAACTCCAATTGATTTAAATCCAACGGGCTTGGGTAGATATTTTAATTATATTTTTAGCAAAATTTTAATCATGCATTTTGGTTAAGTGGTTCTCTCTGAAATGATTTTTAAACAAGTGGACAAAATCTAGTTTAAACCTAAATAGAAAAACCTTTATTTGAGTATGTGGGCTAGCGTGGGAAAACTAACGGGCCGGCCTAGTGGCGCTCTGTGGCGCAGCGGGCTACTGACAGGCTGTTCCTGCATGTCAACTGCACATCTAACACGAAGCGGTATAGGGCAATCTCAGTCGTGCGATGTAACACCCTTGAATCGGCCCTATGCAAGTTTTAGCGCTTTCCGCCAAACCCGCATAGAAACGATTCAAGGACGCCCACCAGACACTTTCGTGCGGGTGGCAAACAAAGTAATAAAATTACACAACAGTCCTCGATGGGACCCACAAAATAGATATATATACAACAACGACTCCCTGAGTCAAGAATACAGACATACGATACAAAGATCCAAACCACCTTAAAAACGATAGAGCGTCCGACTATGGACAAGATGCAAATGGGGCTAAGAGCCCTAAAGAATAACCAATGGCATCCATAACCCTGCCTAGGCCAAGCCGGAAGGGTAACCCTACTAACGACGTCGATCTCAAATCTGCTAAATCAAAAAAGGGTGCCGACAAAGGGCAAAGGAAAAAAAGGAGTGTCAGTACTGAGGCCAGTACACGACGAGGCTAGAATTCGGCGGCTCTCGCCTACATAGGTATGGTGGGCTGAAGCGGCAGCGCAGCGGCACTAATCAACCTATAGAGACTCGATGCAACTGGCGGTTATTAGAGAGGGGTAAGAAAGATCTATTCGGATCCAACCTGAAGCTAACACCAAACAAACCCATCCTGGTATTCTCCCTCGAGACCAAACGAGGAAGTCAGACCAAGGAACTCACACAGTTGGCGGTTTTACTTATTCCGTTATAGTTGCAGCAATTACTAATCAGATATAGATAGCATGAGTCGTCCTGAAGCATAAGTAGTGGCAGTTTTAATTAACATTCCGTTGTAGTTGGAACATTTACTAGTCAGATATAATTGTCCTGAGGAATCCCAAAACCCAGCAATTGTTGGCACTTTTATCACATTCCATTGGAGTTGCAATACTTACTAGGCAGGTACAACATGTCACGGAACAACCCAGATTCACCGGTTGTTGGCTTTTTTTAAATATCCATTCCGTTATAGTTGCATCTGATTACTAGTCACATATTAAGTCAAATTTATAGCATTACTTTAGTTATGCTTGTCTATGATCGAGATACTGTGCTCCAAGTCGTCCATAACCGTGGACACGGCTTTCAGAAAGTTTTACCCTGCAGGGGTGCACAGATAGTAACACACACTCGATCAACCTCGGAAAAACCAACTCAAAACCCAACGAGGCATTCACGACAAAGCGATCACAGGATTCATAAATATTTCAGGGGGCCACCCCATTAATCTACCCGCAACGAAGTTGGCCGGCTTCGAGACGGACCCAAGGTTTGCGCAAATGGCTGTAAACGACTGGGAACCCGAAAGTGTGACTGGGCTTGTCGATACCGCGAAAACACTCCGCAATCCTAAACAGTACAGGTGATCCACGCACAATCTTAAATAAAGCAGTAAAGCATGGCATAGGTACAGGATAGTAATAAAGCCCCAAACTACTTTGTGGCCACAAGAAATAGAAAGGAATCAAGCTCTGGCTCGGGGGGGTCCATAAGGCCTCCCGGATGTGGATAGTGCGAAAAATCAAGGAACAGGTATCAAGTACTCGGGGTCCTACGGGACACAAGTGAGCGTGGAAGAACCAAATAACATCTATTGCCCACCGATGCCTCTGCATTAGTTATATCTAGCATTTAATAGTTATATTTAAAGACATGATTATCTCCACCAATAAGCCTTTGTCCGCATTCCAACAACTGTGGTACTTGACAACATGAGATCGCACCTGAGCAAGCAACTACGACTCGCAAGGCCAGCTATCTACCAAACACAGGTAATAGGAGGTGTCCAAGGCAATATAGAGACTGCACGGGATATAACCGGGGTACGGAAACTAAAGCATCGTGACACGGATAGCAATAGATCAACAGGAGGAAATAAAAACTATAAATGCAAAATAGGTAGAAGGGGGAGAGATGCTCGCCTGGGAAACACTGCCGAAGGTTCATATCTAGAGAACTTGTCGATACTCGCATCCACTCATCGGTCTAATCCGCGAAGAAGCAAACACTAGTAGAAACACCGGATACAATATTTAATACTACGGCAAAAGATCCGGCATGATTATGATATGATGCAGATGCGGTGCAATTAGGCAATATTAAGCGGAACCAGGGTCCCGACGATTAATTAAACGGTTCAAGTGATTCAGAACCCCCGCGATTTAAATGTTGTATTAACAAGGAAAATCATGACATCGGTTCGCTACACCATTTAAATGGAGTCCAGAATGAGACAAAGATATCCCGCAGATGGACTCCATATTTAATTATTACATGAATCAACAATTCAACCCGGACCCACAAAATATGTATGCAGGCATGTTCAATTGATATGCAACAATTCATATAGATGGCATTTATAAAAATAGGGGTCTTGGTTAGGGGATCACATTAGGGTTCGGCGAACTTGGGGTTCATCAGGGTCGGGGTTCGACAGGGTTCGACGGGGATCGGATCCGGGAAGGAGAACTTGGTGTGGCGCCAGGTTCAGGATCGGTCTTTAGATCCAGGATCGGGTCTTCGGGGTTTGTCTTCGGATCATCGGAACCGTGAAGAGTACTTTTTGCTCCAGTCCAGTTTCGACCAACGAGGAAAACGGGGTGCACGAATTGGATGGCCACAAGATGATCACCACATCCTCGCTTTGTTCCCTCTCGGACACACATGCAGGAACCAACGCAGGTAATTAACAACAGGAAACAAAATAGAGGCACAACCAACATCTATAAACACCACACGGTAGATAACTGCAACGAGCCAGATGCATGTGCACGAAGATGAGGCTACTGGGTCAACCTGATCCTTGGTGGCAGGAAGCATCAAGGAAGAAGACGTGCCAGAGGTCACCGACGATCATTGCAAGCAGGGCACCACGTTGTGGTACTGGGGTCGACATGAGCTACAGGGACGCCCGCACCACTGCAAGGTCGAGCACAGGGGAGGGCCTGGCGGTGGCGTGGCCGGGGCGGGCGCACGATCGACTGCGGGCGGTGGAGCGCGGGACGCCACGCGGTGAAGGCGGAGGGCCGGCCGAGGGGACGACGACCCTGGCAGCGGAGACGGCGGCTCGGCGGCTCGCCGACGACTCGGCGGCGGCGGGGCAGAGGCAAGCAAGCCGCAGCGGCGGCGGAGGAGAGGACGGCGGACTCACGGCGGCGCCGGAGAGCGGGACCGGGCATGGCGGTGCGTCGGTGGAGGAGGAGACGGGGGCGCGGGTGGCGGCCGGAGATGCCTCGGGTGGTGACGGCCGGCGCCGGTGAGGGGGAAGAAGCGGCGGGAGGAGGAGGCCGACGTGGGGAAGGGGCCGGCGGCGACGGGCTCGGTGGCAAAGGCGGGGCGAAGCCGCGGTTGTGGATCCTGGCAGCGGCAGAGGAGCGAGCGGTGCCGGCGGCGACTGCCGGCTGGAGAGAGGAGGGCGGCGGCGCTGCGGTTGGTGGAGGTGGGGCTCGAGCGGGGGGAATCGCGGCAGGGAAGGGGAGGGACGCGGTCGCGCCGCGCGAGCGGGCAGGTGGAGCGGGGTGGGACCTAGGCGGGTGGAAAAGTGTGTGGGGGCACGTGGGGACTGGGGTGGGGCGACATGGCCGGTGGGAGTGGTCAGGTGGGGTGGGTTCCGCTGGGTGTGTGGTGTGCGTGTGTGGCGTGTGTGCAGGTAGGGAGAAGTGCCCAGGTGGCAGTAGGGTGTGAGGTGGCGACGAGGGGTTGGTCGGGGTGAGGTGGAGGGGGCTGGGGAGGAAATAGGGGTAGGGTATTTGGTAGAAAAGGGTTGGGTGTTCTGGGGTAGGTAGGATTTTTATCTGGAGGTGGCCGGCTGGGCTTTCGGGCCGGGCTGGCTGCCTCCCAAAAATAAACAAATAATTTTATTATTTAAAACGGGGCTTTTGAAATCCGTTGGTAGACAAAACAAAATATTCCGGAGACCCGGGTTTTGATTTGAAATAATAACGGGGCGTTTAGAAAACAAAAGCAGACTTTTCGAAAATAGTTTTATGCAAACAAATGCAAGATGGCATGACGATGCTCAAATGCAAGGTGGCATGATGACATGAGCATGTGGTCATGATGATGCAATGCACAAAAACAACGCGATTTTCTAGTAGTGGTTTTGCGGGGCGCCACAATTCGACACCACTAATAATGGATCTCGCCCTCGAGATCCGCCTCATGGTACCGGAAGGAAGGTCGGCGATTTGAATCTTCTCGCTTCGTGTAGATCCTCGCGACACCACTAACAAGAGGTCGTTGTTCGTGATGGCCGAGAGAACACTCCGGGAACAAAGGCGAAGATAGCAGTATCAACAAATAAAGCCACCTCTAACTTCCGTGGACGGAGTAAAATTGCTGGATCCACCGATTCAATGTACAAAGCGAATGATAAGAGTAGTAGTATGGTAGCTACTCCATCCCGCACTCAAAGCATTACTTTGCACATGAATAGGAGAATTATGCAACCAACTCTCGGAATCAGACTGAAGATCTCGACAAGCGAGTTTCGGAAACAAAGGAGTGATGCAGCCTCTGCATCGGATCTGGCATAGATGATGTCGTCGCGTCGGAAAACACCGGAAGGCACAAACAAGGAACAAAGAATGGTACCACAGATAAAGGATCACTCCGATAGCCTGAAGTCCGGGGGTAGAAACACCGTTACCAAGGGAGGAAGCGAAACCCTGGAGGTACGAAAAAAAACCCAACCACGAGAAATCCTGGAGTCGAAGAAAAGATAAGAGAGCATATTCAAATCACGCAGGGTAAGAGGAGAGCAGCAGAGGAGTAAGGAGTAAAAGTAGACCTAATCAGATCTATCCAACCGATTTTACAAAAATAGTTTTGACACTCTACTTCGGCCGTTAGCTAGATTATCCTACAGGCTGGACTTGTGGGGTATCGTAACTGTTGGGCTCTGATACCACTCTCTAACACCCTCGAATCGGCCCTATGCAAGTTTTAGCGCTTTCCGCCAAACCCGCATAGAAACGATTCAAGGACGCCCACCAGGCACTTTCGTGCGGGTGGCAAACAAAGTAATAACATTACACAACAGTCCTCGATGGGACCCACAGAATAGATATATATATACAACAGCGACTCCCTGAGTCAAGAATACAGACATACAATACAAAGATCCAAATCACCTTGAAAACGATAGAGCATCCGACTACGGACAAGATGCAAATGGGGCTAAGAGCCCTAAAGAATAACCAATGGCGTCCAAAACCTTGGCCAGGCCAAGCCGGAAGGGTAACCCTGCTAACGACGTCGATCTCAAACCTGCTAAAACAAAAAGGGTGCCGACAAAGGGCAAAGGAAAAAAAGGAGCGTCAGTACTGAGGCCAGGACACGACGAGGCTAGAATTCGGCGGCTCTCGCCTACATAGGTATGGTGGGCTGAAGCGGCAGCGCAGCGGCACTAATCAACCTATAGAGACTCGATGCAACTGGTGGTTATTAGAGAGGGGTAAGAAAGATCTATTCGGATCCAACCTGAAGCTAACACCAAACAAACCCATCCTGGTATTCTCCCTCGAGACCAAACGAGGAAGTCGGACCAAGGAACTCACACAGTTGGCGGTTTTACTCATTCCGTTATAGTTGCAGCAATTACTAATCAGATATAGATAGCATGAGTCATCCTGAAGCATAAGTAGTGGCAGTTTTAATTAACATTCCGTTGTAGTTGGAACATTTACTAGTCAGATATAATTGTCCTGAGGAATCCCAAAACCCAGCAATTGTTGGCACTTTTATCACATTCCATTGGAGTTGCAATACTTACTAGGCAGGTACAGCATGTCACGGAACAACCCAGATCCACCAGTTGTTGGCTTTTTTTAAAATATCCATTCCGTTATAGTTGCATCTGATTACTAGTCACATATTAAGTCAAATTTATAACACTACTTTAGTTATGCTTGTCTATGATCGAGATACTGTGCTCCAAGTCGTCCATAACCGCGGACACCGCTTTCAGAAAGTTTTACCCTGCAGGGGTGCACAAATAGCAACACACACTCGATCAACCTCGGAAAAACCAACTCAAAACAAAACGAGGCATTCACAACAAAGCGATCACAGGATTCATAAATATTTCAGGGGGCCACCCCATTAAGCTACCCGCAACGAAGTTGGCCGGCTCCGAGACAGACCCAAGGTTTGCGCCAATGGCTATAAACGACTGGGAACCCGAAAGTGTGACTGGGCTTGTCGATACCGCGAAAACACTCCGCAATCCTAAACAGTACAGGTGATCCACGCACAATCTTAAATAAAGCAGTAAAGCATGGCATAGGTACAGGATAGTAATAAAGCCCCAAACTACTTTGTGGCCCCAAGAAATAGAAAGGAATCAAGCTCTGGCTCAGGGGGGTCCATAAGGCCTCCCGGATGTGGATAGTGCGAAAAATCAAGGAACATGTATCAAGTACTCGGAGTCCTACAGGACACAAGTGAGCGTGGAAGAACCAAATAACATCTATTGCCCACCGATGCCTCTTAGTTGCATGCCTGGATGAGCGAAAGTGGTTAAAATAGTACGGTGGGGCCCGGGGCCACTCACGGTAGACCTTTCGGCCGTCCTAACCACTTTCAGAACATCGGGACAAGAACGAGCGGCGTAATCGGCAGGCGAAGGGATCAACTACATACACAAGTGAGTATGTATGCAAGCCACATACAACAGTCCTCAGAGCCATTCCATCTACAAGAAATAGAAATATTGCAACGCCATACGGCAAGATTCAAATATCCTAGATAGAGATAATATTTTAGGATAGCTCCTCATACAACAAACATCAGAGTATCAGGCGGAAGCGGAGGAAACAAGATCCGAGTACGGATAAGAAGAAAATCGGCATAAGATGCCACATAAATAAACACATCCCGCCCACAGATCTCACGGATCCCCGTTCCCGGAATCTCTACACCGAATGATCGTTGCCAACATCATCTGTCTCCTCCACCCAGTATCCATCTTGCGAGTACACCTGTTCATCTGAATCAAACAATTTATCGTGTGAGACCCTAGGGGTACTCAGCAAGTCTTTATGCCACTAAAGGGGACACAACCTGGGGTGACGCAATTGCAGAAAAAGATAATAGCTAACAATTCTATAGATACCCGCTAACCAATGATAGACGGATGTCCGTGAATTAAGAACAACAGTTATAACAGTATAATTAACAGATCCATCCTCCTCCTCGCTTACCAACGAGGAAGCGGACGAACAACCTCCATCAGCCGTTGGCAGTTTTATTAACCATTCCATGAGTATTGCACTATTTACTAGTCAAGTACTTAGTAAAATTAAAAGCGGTACTTTAGTTATACTTGTCTATGATCGAGAAACTGTGCTCCAAGTCGTCCATAACTGCGGACACGGCTTTCAGAAAGATTTACCCTGCAGGGGTGCACGAATAGCAACACCCACTCGATCAACCTCTGAAAAACCAACTCAAAACCCAACGAGGCATTCACGACAAAGCAATCACAGGATTCAGAAATATTTCAGGGGGCCACCCCATTAAGCTACCCGCAACGAAGTTGGCCGGCTCCGAGACGGACCCAAGGTTTGTGTCAATGGCTGTAAACGACTGGGAACCCGAAAATGTGACTGGGCTTGTCGATACCGCGAAAACATTCCACGATCCAAAACAGTACAGGTGCTCCACGCACAATCTTAATCAAGCAGTAACATGGCATAAGTACAGGATAGTAATAAAGCCCCAAACTACTTTGTGGCCCCAAGAAATAAGAATGAATCAAGCTCTGGCTCATGGGGGTCCATAAGGCCTCCCGGATGTGGATAGTGCGAATAGTCAAGGAACAGGAATCAAGTACTCGGGGTCCTACGGGACACACGTGAGCATGAAAAACCAAATAGCAGATATTGCTCACCGATGCCTCTTTCATTAGTTATCCCATTACTACACATGTTAAGTTGTTTAGGCACCTCATTATCCATCAGACACTCACATACCCTACACAGGCTTTTCTACGACTCGCATGGCTCAAACAACTTCTGTAGTAATGGCTCATGGGATGGAGGAACAAGCTTTGGTGGGGTTTAAAAGTAAAGGCTATGCAGTACTTGGGATTCAATTTAATGCAATCGTGACTCAATGATGCAAGAATAAGATAGAGGCAATAGGTACTATATGTATGCAAGCATGTGGTAGTGCTTGCCTAGCAGCTCAGTTGAAGCGAGAGATGGATCTGGGTAGTACTCCTGTGATTCCTGGTAATTCTCCTGCTGGGCGTCTATTCGAAGAAGATCCAAACAAACAAGGGCCAACATAAATAAAGTGCACAATCATAGGAATTAAAATGCAACAACAAACAAGCATGCCATGATGAATGATGCACAATTTACATGGCATTAAAGTAGCATGGCAAGGGTGAGGTGTGGATACAAAAATAAAGCATCTTATTAATTATTTAGCCAAGTTTTATTGTCATAAACAGTTCTGATTTTTAAACATGGCATGATGCATGCTGCAATTCAGAACAAGGAGTGCATAGTTAGTACTGGCTCATCGCGCTGATCGATTTAGACATATTATTTGTCAAATTTGGAGTTGTAGAATTAAAGTTATTAATTTATTAAGAAAAAGGGCATTTATTTGTAATTTTAATCATCTCGAAAATTTAAAGTGGTCAATTATTATTTTGAATTGCATATTTGAAATCCTCACATTTTTCTGAATCAAAAACATATATTATTTGTAATATTTGGATTTATAATTCAAAAGTTATTTAAAAACAGATTTGAATTTGAATTTAAACATTTACTGAAATCATTTTTATTTAAACAGAAATTTGCTAGGACTTTTTACACCCAGAAGATGCTAGCTCAAGTCACTGACGGTGGGCCACGGTTGACTGGGCAAACGCGCACAGGAAAAAGCTTCCTCACCGTGGTGCTACCTAGCCGCTGCGATTGACAGGTGGGCCAGCGGCTAGAGGCCCACGTGACAGCGGCCGAACGCGCAGAGGCTGCCAGGTGGGGTCGTGATGGAGCGCGGGCTGAGGGCCTAAGAGCTGGGGGGCTTAACTGCAAGATTCTGGTGCTCCTCCTAGGGTTTGCGTCAGGGCGGCGGTGGTTCTGGCGGTTCTGGTGCTCCTCCTCCTCGCTGGCGCGTCCAGGGCGAAGAAGAGGGTCCTCCTCGACCTCCTGGACCACCTCCACGACAACCACGCCCGCTGGAACGAGGGGGGCGGCGGCGCTACTGGCGGTGACCGGCGAGAGAGGGGTTGGCGTCGGTGAAGAAGAAGGAGGGGAGAGGCAGGGGCTCTGGGGTGGATCTGGCGAAGCCAGGAGACGTGAGGAGATGGACAAGGCGAGGAAAAAGAGAGGAGGATGCCGTGGGGTACGGGGTAGAGGTAAAGGTGGCCTCGGCCACCTTTTGCTCCTCCTTCTCACGTGCAGGTCATGAGGGGGCTAGGGCAGGCTCGGCTGGGACTGCAGGAGGGACCAGGCAGGGCGGAGAGAGGGCCAGGCTCGGGCTGGGGCCAGCATGGCAGTGAGAGAAGAGAGAAGGCTCGGGGGTAGCTTCGGCTAGGCTTAGATATGGTGGCTCGGGTTAGGTTTTGTTAGGTTGGAGAGGTTAGTTGGGGTAGGGCATGCATGGCAGGGAGAGTGGACCTTGGCATGGTGAGAGGAGAGAGGTGAGGTGAGGGTTTAGATTAGAACTAAGGTTAGAGGGAAAAGAGAGGTGATTAGGGTTAGAGGATTAGGGTTTAAAAGGGGGTGACATGATGGTGTTGGAGAGAGGGTAGGGTGTAGGGTTAACCCACATGAGCATAAGCATGATCAAGCATGAGGGTTTGGTAAGGTGGTGAGGGATTTTAGTATGCATGATCAAGTGAGACAATGATGGACATGGGGATGATTTTACAAGCTCATGCATGGCACTGCACATGTGAGGTTGATGAGATAGAGATGAAGAGAGAAAAAGAGAAGATCTTCCAAGAGAAAGGTTCCACTCAAAGCAAGGAAAAACAAAAAGAAAAGAATTGGTGATGATGATGGTTGCATGGCCCATGCAAAACATTAAATGCCCTATTCTTATACTTGTGAAGACAATAATAATAACATGGCATTATTCTTATGCATTCCATAATATGGAATAAAGGCCAAGCAAGAGAAGATAGAATTGTATCCATCCCATCCCCCATGAGCTAGATTAAATACCAAAAGAAAATAAAAGCCCATGGTAAATGGAATGGTGGAATTATAAGGTGGTGACAAGAAAGGTGGTGGAGTTGAATAAAAGATATGCCCCCAACTCAACTTGGGCATTAAACAATATATCAAGAACCAAATACAATATATCAAAAGGCAAATACAATTAATAATGCATATGAGAGAAGAACCAAAGAAAGAGGGTTTTATATGATGCTCAAATGCAAGGTGGCATGATGACATGAGCATCATATAATTATGATGCAAAAATTATATGTAGGAAGTAGCCATTATATTACTAGACCAAGTAGCATTACCATTGTTAGACAATTGGGATGCTACAACTCTTCCCCACTAAACAGGAATCTCGCCCCGAGATTCTAGGAAGAAGAAGAAGACTCAAAGAGGGTAGGATACTTGGCACGGAGCTCATCTTCACGTTCCCAAGTGGCTTCATCAACGGAATGGTGCGACCACTGCACCTTACAGAACTTGATGGACTTGTTGCGAGTCCTGAGTTTTGCTAGAGAACAAAGTGTTAGAAAAGTTGAAGGATTGTCGTGAGACAAGAATGATAGGATGAACATAGCTCCGGTTTTCTCAAGAAACATGATAAAAGAATAGAACCACTTGTGAAAGAAATAGAAAGGACGATGTATTAGGGAGAAACAAACGACACACCATTAAGATTAAAGATTTACAGATACAAGAGAGGATGAATCTTTGTCTCACCGGAAGAAAAGAGCTAGCTTGGAGAGGTTATGAACCACTATGACAATAGCATTGTTTCTTCCCTCGGATTTAAGAAATGAAGATTGAGGAAAACATTATTGCCTTCATACAATAAAGTTCCTTGATAACAACGGAAGGATTACGGATTGTCTTCTTCTTGCACCGGTGAGAACCAAAGGATCACGCAATTGAGGTGCACGGATATAACTTCAAGAGACGGAGGTGATGCTAGATTATGGTGGAATCCTTAGAAGAAGTGGAATGTGGAATAGATTTGCGATTAATGGCATCAACCATAATTGACTTTACCAAAGAAAAAGAATTGATGAAACAAAGAGAGATAGTTTCCTTTCATCTTGTTTGGGGATGTCGAGCACCGGTAGAATGACGAGGACAGAAAAGAGTTTGCGTTTGTTCCCACCAGATAATTGAATATTTTTCTCCACCTAGAATAGACAGACCACCAACAAGAGATTATTGATTACTTTCTTCGAGAGAGCACTCTAGAAAAACAAGGGCGGAAGTAAAAGTATCGAGGAATAAAGGACACTTCTAACTTCCGTGGAATGAGTGAAATTGCATTAATCTGCCAATCCAATGTACAAGAGCGAATGATAAGAGTATGGTATGGTAGCTACTCTATCCCGCACTCAAAGCATTACTCCGCACATGAATATAAAAACCATGCAACCCAACTCCCAAAACAGACTAAAGATCTTGACAAAAGAACTCAAGGAACTCCATTAGAAAACAAGGATAGACGCAAACGATTCGCCGGATTGAAAGATAGATACAGATGATGATGTTGTCGTCATGTCGGAAAGATCCAAACCACGGGAAAAGATATGAAGGAAGATTATGGAGAACAGCTGCAAGATTCGATAGATAAGGAAATGATAGCAACAACTTGAACAGAAGGATTACAAAAGATCTGAAAAGTCTTCATGGCCTCCAGTGGATTGAGCATAGACGATAGAACGAGGGGGTTTCAAGGTTACTTGATGAGCGGAAGATTAAAAGAATTACTGATCCTTCTGAAGAATAACCAAGAGAGATTTAGCTGTCTTGAGGGAAACTTTGGCGAAACGATGCTGATAACTTGCCGAATCAAGGAAAAACTCTGGATTGGTTGTAGGTGAAGGATGGAATTAACAATTGACTTGATGATTCCCGAATTGAAATGATGTCTTTAGCAGAAGGACGTGGCCGAGATAGACGACTTCAAAAAGTCCGAATTACACTTTGAGAACTTTGCACACATGCAGTGTTCACGAAGCTTGAGAGAAAGAGACACAGTTGATCTTCCATGTCCTTCCATTGATATAGAATAGGCAAGCATATTATCAACATATACCACCATGTATTAACAAGATATTCCTAGAATACCGAGTTCAAGAGGCGAGAGAAACGAACAAATGCTCAAAACACTCTCTGAGGTCAACGCTCTTTTGAAAGATCAACATTAAGAGCAAGGATTCGTGTTGAAGAAGATGCACTGGCAGAATAGATTATCTGGTCCTTCGGAATAGAACAAGAAATGCCACCTAATTCACATTGTCGATCGGATCACCGGTTACAAAGATAAAGAGATCTTGTATAAAGGAACGATGATAGCTCATACCTTAAGCAAAGCTATCAGAGACGACAAGATGCAATTCCCTCGTATCAAAGAGAATTTTGCGGATATGAAGTTCAAAAAGATGTGCCGCATGATGAACAGATGATAGACCACCGTAGTGCCTTGAGAAAACTCCGGATTGCCAAAAATACTTGAATATGCTAAAGATATGGTCACGGTATAACTCAAAATCACAGGAGATAACCGCCACCATTTGGAGGATAGTGTTGATAGCATTTTACATATTCCACTCATGATAAGTGTCATGTAGCTATGCCGAGAACCAAATTACAATCACCAGCATCGGATCGACACTTGTTATGTAATTAGCCCAAGAGAATTTGAAGATGAAGAAAAACTCCAGGATTAAGCGCCGGTGACAAAAGAATGGGTTAGCATGAACATGCCGATAAAAGGAAGAAAGATAATGTTTCGCACACGACTGAAGAGGAGTGTGGAAACACAGATGTATCAAAGAAATTTTTTCCGCATTTTTCGGCATTAAAATACCAATAGATGCGCAAAACCACTTATCAGATAGAGATTAGCAACTCCACATTCTGTGAAAGCCTGCTGGAAGGAAGAACACCCTTAACAAGATTGCGCCGGTTAACAAAGAGTAAGACAGATCGCATCGGTATACAACGAATCAGATAGATCGCGTCGGTTTACAAAGGCCTGTCGATATGGAATGTACCAACAGTTGATAACCAAAAGGCAGATAGTGATGACATTTGGATGCAACAGATAGACAAGGAATTCACACACACACACACACAACCTATGGTACTACTGAACCTAGAACACGTGAATCCTAGTTTGAATTTTTAGAAGAGGATTGAAAACGTTACACTTCCTTACCAGAAAAGGGTGGGTGGGTGGGTAAGAAGAAAATGGAAGCAGTCCTACTCTCACGTTTTTGTTTTTCCCTAGTATACATAGCTACCAAAATATTTGCTAGACTGACAACGACCATTTGGCTGAGACCCTGAAGGGCGGGATGGCTCTGATACCAATTGTAACTACCTCGGTGAATTACGCTCTTAGTTGCATGCCTGGATGAGCGAAAGTGGTTAAAATAGTACGGTGGGGCCCGGGGCCACTCACGGTAGACCTTTCGGCCATCCTAACCACTTTCAGAACATCGGGACAAGAACGAGCGGCGTAATCGGCAGGCGAAGGGATCAACTACATACACAAGTGAGTATGTATGCAAGCCACATACAACAGTCCTCAGAGCCATTCCATCTACAAGAAATAGAAATATTGCAACGCCATACGACAAGATTCAAATATCCTAGATAGAGATAATATTTTAGGATAGCTCCTCATACAACAAACATCAGAGTATCAGGCGGAAGCGGAAACAAGATCCGAGTACGGATAAGAAGAAAATCGGCATAAGATGCCACATAAATAAACACATCCCGCCCACAGATCTCACGGATCCCCGTTCCCGGAATCTCTACACCGAATGATCGTTGCCAACATCATCTGTCTCCTCCACCCAGTATCCATCTTGCGAGTACACCTGTTCATCTGAATCAAACAATTTATCGTGTGAGACCCTAGGGGTACTCAGCAAGTCTTTATGCCACTAAAGGGGACACAACCTGGGGTGACGCAATTGCAGAAAAAGATAATAGCTAACAATTCTATAGATACCCGCTAACCAATGATAGACGGATGTCCGTGAATTAAGAACAACAGTTATAACAGTATAATTAACAGATCCATCCTCCTCCTCGCTTACCAACGAGGAAGCGGACGAACAACCTCCATCAGCCGTTGGCAGTTTTATTAACCATTCCATGAGTATTGCACTATTTACTAGTCAAGTACTTAGTAAAATTAAAAGCGGTACTTTAGTTATACTTGTCTATGATCGAGAAACTGTGCTCCAAGTAGTCCATAACTGCGGACACGGCTTTCAGAAAGATTTACCCTGCAGGGGTGCACGAATAGCAACACCCACTCGATCAACCTCTGAAAAACCAACTCAAAACCCAACGAGGCATTCACGACAAAGCAATCACAGGATTCAGAAATATTTCAGGGGGCCACCCCATTAAGCTACCCGCAACGAAGTTGGCCGGCTCCGAGACGGACCCAAGGTTTGTGTCAATGGCTGTAAACGACTGGGAACCCGAAAATGTGACTGGGCTTGTCGATACCGCGAAAACATTCCACGATCCAAAACAGTACAGGTGCTCCACGCACAATCTTAATCAAGCAGTAACATGGCATAAGTACAGGATAGTAATAAAGCCCCAAACTACTTTGTGGCCCCAAGAAATAAGAATGAATCAAGCTCTGGCTCATGGGGGTCCATAAGGCCTCCCGGATGTGGATAGTGCGAATAGTCAAGGAACAGGAATCAAGTACTCGGGGTCCTACGGGACACACGTGAGCATGAAAAACCAAATAGCAGATATTGCTCACCGATGCCTCTTTCATTAGTTATCCCATTACTACACAGGTTAAGTTGTTTAGGCACCTCATTATCCATCAGACACTCACATACCCTACACAGGCTTTTCTACGACTCGCATGGCTCAAACAACTTCTGTAGTAATGGCTCATGGGATGGAGGAACAAGCTTTGGTGGGGTTTAAAAGTAAAGGCTATGCAGTACTTGGGATTCAATTTAATGCAATCGTGACTCAATGATGCAAGAATAAGATAGAGGCAATAGGTACTATATGTATGCAAGCATGTGGTAGTGCTTGCCTAGCAGCTCAGTTGAAGCGAGAGATGGATCTGGGTAGTACTCCTGTGATTCCTGGTAATTCTCCTGCTGGGCGTCTATTCGAAGAAGATCCAAACAAACAAGGGCCAACATAAATAAAGTGCACAATCATAGGAATTAAAATGCAACAACAAACAAGCATGCCATGATGAATGATGCACAATTTACATGGCATTAAAGTAGCATGGCAAGGGTGAGGTGTGGATACAAAAATAAAGCATCTTATTAATTATTTAGCCAAGTTTTATTGTCATAAACAGTTCTGATTTTTAAACATGGCATGATGCATGCTGCAATTCAGAACAAGGAGTGCATAGTTAGTACTGGCTCATCGCGCTGATCGATTTAGACATATTATTTGTCAAATTTGGAGTTGTAGAATTAAAGTTATTAATTTATTAAGAAAAAGGGCATTTATTTGTAATTTTAATCATCTCGAAAATTTAAAGTGGTCAAACATTATTTTGAATGGCATATTTGAAATCCTCACATTTTTCTGAATCAAAAACATATATTATTTGTAATATTTGGATTTATAATTCAAAAGTTATTTAAAAACAGATTTGAATTTGAATTTAAACATTTACTGAAATCATTTTTATTTAAACAGAAATTTGCTAGGACTTTTTACACCCAGAAGATTCTAGCTCAAGTCACTGACGGTGGGCCACGGTTGACTGGGCAAACGCGCACAGGAAAAAGCTTCCTCACCGTGGTGCTACCTAGCCGCTGCGATTGACAGGTGGGCCAGCGGCTAGAGGCCCACGTGACAGCGGCCGAACGCGCAGAGGCTGCCAGGTGGGGTCGTGATGGAGCGCGGGCTGAGGGCCTAAGAGCTGGGGGGGCTTAACTGCAAGATTCTGGTGCTCCTCCTAGGGTTTGCGTCAGGGCGGCGGTGGTGGTTCTGGCGGTTCTGGTGCTCCTCCTCCTCGCTGGCGCGTCCAGGGCGAAGAAGAGGGTCCTCCTCGACCTCCTGGACCACCTCCACGACAACCACGCCCGCTGGAACGAGGGGGCGGCGGCGCTACTGGCGGTGACCGGCGAGAGAGGGGTTGGCGTCGGTGAAGAAGAAGGAGGGGAGAGGCAGGGGCTCTGGGGTGGATCTGGCGAAGCCAGGAGACGTGAGGAGATGGACAAGGCGAGGAAAAAGAGAGGAGGATGCCGTGGGGTACGGGGGTAGAGGTAAAGGTGGCCTCGGCCACCTTTTGCTCCTCCTTCTCACGTGCAGGTCATGAGGGGGCTAGGGCAGGCTCGGCTGGGACTGCAGGAGGGACCAGGCAGGGCGGAGAGAGGGCCAGGCTCGGGCTGGGGCCAGCATGGCAGTGAGAGAAGAGAGAAGGCTCGGGGGTAGCTTCGGCTAGGCTTAGATATGGTGGCTCGGGTTAGGTTTTGTTAGGTTGGAGAGGTTAGTTGGGGTAGGGCATGCATGGCAGGGAGAGTGGACCTTGGCATGGTGAGAGGAGAGAGGTGAGGTGAGGGTTTAGATTAGAACTAAGGTTAGAGGGAAAAGAGAGGTGATTAGGGTTAGAGGATTAGGGTTTAAAAGGGGGTGACATGATGGTGTTGGAGAGAGGGTAGGGTGTAGGGTTAACCCACATGAGCATAAGCATGATCAAGCATGAGGGTTTGGTAAGGTGGTGAGGGATTTTAGTATGCATGATCAAGTGAGACAATGATGGACATGGGGATGATTTTACAAGCTCATGCATGGCACTGCACATGTGAGGTTGATGAGATAGAGATGAAGAGAGAAAAAGAGAAGATCTTCCAAGAGAAAGGTTCCACTCAAAGCAAGGAAAAACAAAAAGAAAAGAATTGGTGATGATGATGGTTGCATGGCCCATGCAAAACATTAAATGCCCTATTCTTATACTTGTGAAGACAATAATAATAACATGGCATTATTCTTATGCATTCCATAATATTGCAACGCCATACGGCAAGATTCAAATATCCTAGATAGAGATAATATTTTAGGATAGCTCCTCATACAACAAACATCAGAGTATCAGGCGGAAGCGGAAACAAGATCCGAGTACGGATAAGAAGAAAATCGGCATAAGATGCCACATAAATAAACACATCCCGCCCACAGATCTCACGGATCCCCGTTCCCGGAATCTCTACACCGAATGATCGTTGCCAACATCATCTGTCTCCTCCACCCAGTATCCATCTTGCGAGTACACCTGTTCATCTGAATCAAACAATTTATCGTGTGAGACCCTAGGGGTACTCAGCAAGTCTTTATGCCACTAAAGGGGACACAACCTGGGGTGACGCAATTGCAGAAAAAGATAATAGCTAACAATTCTATAGATACCCGCTAACCAATGATAGACGGATGTCCGTGAATTAAGAACAACAGTTATAACAGTATAATTAACAGATCCATCCTCCTCCTCGCTTACCAACGAGGAAGCGGACGAACAACCTCCATCAGCCGTTGGCAGTTTTATTAACCATTCCATGAGTATTGCACTATTTACTAGTCAAGTACTTAGTAAAATTAAAAGCGGTACTTTAGTTATACTTGTCTATGATCGAGAAACTGTGCTCCAAGTCGTCCATAACTGCGGACACGGCTTTCAGAAAGATTTACCCTGCAGGGGTGCACGAATAGCAACACCCACTCGATCAACCTCTGAAAAACCAACTCAAAACCCAACGAGGCATTCACGACAAAGCAATCACAGGATTCAGAAATATTTCAGGGGGCCACCCCATTAAGCTACCCGCAACGAAGTTGGCCGGCTCCGAGACGGACCCAAGGTTTGTGTCAATGGCTGTAAACGACTGGGAACCCGAAAATGTGACTGGGCTTGTCGATACCGCGAAAACATTCCACGATCCAAAACAGTACAGGTGCTCCACGCACAATCTTAATCAAGCAGTAACATGGCATAAGTACAGGATAGTAATAAAGCCCCAAACTACTTTGTGGCCCCAAGAAATAAGAATGAATCAAGCTCTGGCTCATGGGGGTCCATAAGGCCTCCCGGATGTGGATAGTGCGAATAGTCAAGGAACAGGAATCAAGTACTCGGGGTCCTACGGGACACACGTGAGCATGAAAAACCAAATAGCAGATATTGCTCACCGATGCCTCTTTCATTAGTTATCCCATTACTACACAGGTTAAGTTGTTTAGGCACCTCATTATCCATCAGACACTCACATACCCTACACAGGCTTTTCTACGACTCGCATGGCTCAAACAACTTCTGTAGTAATGGCTCATGGGATGGAGGAACAAGCTTTGGTGGGGTTTAAAAGTAAAGGCTATGCAGTACTTGGGATTCAATTTAATGCAATCGTGACTCAATGATGCAAGAATAAGATAGAGGCAATAGGTACTATATGTATGCAAGCATGTGGTAGTGCTTGCCTAGCAGCTCAGTTGAAGCGAGAGATGGATCTGGGTAGTACTCCTGTGATTCCTGGTAATTCTCCTGCTGGGCGTCTATTCGAAGAAGATCCAAACAAACAAGGGCCAACATAAATAAAGTGCACAATCATAGGAATTAAAATGCAACAACAAACAAGCATGCCATGATGAATGATGCACAATTTACATGGCATTAAAGTAGCATGGCAAGGGTGAGGTGTGGATACAAAAATAAAGCATCTTATTAATTATTTAGCCAAGTTTTATTGTCATAAACAGTTCTGATTTTTAAACATGGCATGATGCATGCTGCAATTCAGAACAAGGAGTGCATAGTTAGTACTGGCTCATCGCGCTGATCGATTTAGACATATTATTTGTCAAATTTGGAGTTGTAGAATTAAAGTTATTAATTTATTAAGAAAAAGGGCATTTATTTGTAATTTTAATCATCTCGAAAATTTAAAGTGGTCAAACATTATTTTGAATGGCATATTTGAAATCCTCACATTTTTCTGAATCAAAAACATATATTATTTGTAATATTTGGATTTATAATTCAAAAGTTATTTAAAAACAGATTTGAATTTGAATTTAAACATTTACTGAAATCATTTTTATTTAAACAGAAATTTGCTAGGACTTTTTACACCCAGAAGATGCTAGCTCAAGTCACTGACGGTGGGCCACGGTTGACTGGGCAAACGCGCACAGGAAAAAGCTTCCTCACCGTGGTGCTACCTAGCCGCTGCGATTGACAGGTGGGCCAGCGGCTAGAGGCCCACGTGACAGCGGCCGAACGCGCAGAGGCTGCCAGGTGGGGTCGTGATGGAGCGCGGGCTGAGGGCCTAAGAGCTGGGGGGGCTTAACTGCAAGATTCTGGTGCTCCTCCTAGGGTTTGCGTCAGGGCGGCGGTGGTTCTGGCGGTTCTGGTGCTCCTCCTCCTCGCTGGCGCGTCCAGGGCGAAGAAGAGGGTCCTCCTCGACCTCCTGGACCACCTCCACGACAACCACGCCCGCTGGAACGAGGGGGCGGCGGCGCTACTGGCGGTGACCGGCGAGAGAGGGGTTGGCGTCGGTGAAGAAGAAGGAGGGGAGAGGCAGGGGCTCTGGGGTGGATCTGGCGAAGCCAGGAGACGTGAGGAGATGGACAAGGCGAGGAAAAAGAGAGGAGGATGCCGTGGGGTACGGGGTAGAGGTAAAGGTGGCCTCGGCCACCTTTTGCTCCTCCTTCTCACGTGCAGGTCATGAGGGGGCTAGGGCAGGCTCGGCTGGGACTGCAGGAGGGACCAGGCAGGGCGGAGAGAGGGCCAGGCTCGGGCTGGGGCCAGCATGGCAGTGAGAGAAGAGAGAAGGCTCGGGGGTAGCTTCGGCTAGGCTTAGATATGGTGGCTCGGGTTAGGTTTTGTTAGGTTGGAGAGGTTAGTTGGGGTAGGGCATGCATGGCAGGGAGAGTGGACCTTGGCATGGTGAGAGGAGAGAGGTGAGGTGAGGGTTTAGATTAGAACTAAGGTTAGAGGGAAAAGAGAGGTGATTAGGGTTAGAGGATTAGGGTTTAAAAGGGGGTGACATGATGGTGTTGGAGAGAGGGTAGGGTGTAGGGTTAACCCACATGAGCATAAGCATGATCAAGCATGAGGGTTTGGTAAGGTGGTGAGGGATTTTAGTATGCATGATCAAGTGAGACAATGATGGACATGGGGATGATTTTACAAGCTCATGCATGGCACTGCACATGTGAGGTTGATGAGATAGAGATGAAGAGAGAAAAAGAGAAGATCTTCCAAGAGAAAGGTTCCACTCAAAGCAAGGAAAAACAAAAAGAAAAGAATTGGTGATGATGATGGTTGCATGGCCCATGCAAAACATTAAATGCCCTATTCTTATACTTGTGAAGACAATAATAATAACATGGCATTATTCTTATGCATTCCATAATATGGAATAAAGGCCAAGCAAGAGAAGATAGAATTGTATCCATCCCATCCCCCATGAGCTAGATTAAATACCAAAAGAAAATAAAAGCCCATGGTAAATGGAATGGTGGAATTATAAGGTGGTGACAAGAAAGGTGGTGGAGTTGAATAAAAGATATGCCCCCAACTCAACTTGGGCATTAAACAATATATCAAGAACCAAATACAATATATCAAAAGGCAAATACAATTAATAATGCATATGAGAGAAGAACCAAAGAAAGAGGGTTTTATATGATGCTCAAATGCAAGGTGGCATGATGACATGAGCATCATATAATTATGATGCAAAAATTATATGTAGGAAGTAGCCATTATATTACTAGACCAAGTAGCATTACCATTGTTAGACAATTGGGATGCTACAACTCTTCCCCACTAAACAGGAATCTCGCCCCGAGATTCTAGGAAGAAGAAGAAGACTCAAAGAGGGTAGGATACTTGGCACGGAGCTCATCTTCACGTTCCCAAGTGGCTTCATCAACGGAATGGTGCGACCACTGCACCTTGCAGAACTTGATGGACTTGTTGCGAGTCCTGAGTTTTGCTAGAGAACAAAGTGTTAGAAAAGTTGAAGGATTGTCGTGAGACAAGAATGATAGGATGAACATAGCTCCGGTTTTCTCAAGAAACATGATAAAAGAATAGAACCACTTGTGAAAGAAATAGAAAGGACGATGTATTAGGGAGAAACAAACGACACACCATTAAGATTAAAGATTTACAGATACAAGAGAGGATGAATCTTTGTCTCGCCGGAAGAAAAGAGCTAGCTTGGAGAGGTTATGAACCACTATGACAATAGCATTGTTTCTTCCCTCGGATTTAAGAAATGAAGATTGAGGAAAACATTATTGCCTTCATACAATAAAGTTCCTTGATAACAACGGAAGGATTACGGATTGTCTTCTTCTTGCACCGGTGAGAACCAAAGGATCACGCAATTGAGGTGCACGGATATAACTTCAAGAGACGGAGGTGATGCTAGATTATGGTGGAATCCTTAGAAGAAGTGGAATGTGGAATAGATTTGCGATTAATGGCATCAACCATAATTGACTTTACCAAAGAAAAAGAATTGATGAAACAAAGAGAGATAGTTTCCTTTCATCTTGTTTGGGGATGTCGAGCACCGGTAGAATGACGAGGACAGAAAAGAGTTTGCGTTTGTTCCCACCAGATAATTGAATATTTTTCTCCATCTAGAATAGACAGACCACCAACAAGAGATTATTGATTACTTTCTTCGAGAGAGCACTCTAGAAAAACAAGGGCGGAAGTAAAAGTATCGAGGAATAAAGGACACTTCTAACTTCCGTGGAATGAGTGAAATTGCATTAATCTGCCAATCCAATGTACAAGAGCGAATGATAAGAGTATGGTATGGTAGCTACTCTATCCCGCACTCAAAGCATTACTCCGCACATGAATATAAAAACCATGCAACCCAACTCCCAAAACAGACTAAAGATCTTGACAAAAGAACTCAAGGAACTCCATTAGAAAACAAGGATAGACGCAAACGATTCGCCGGATTGAAAGATAGATACAGATGATGATGTTGTCGTCATGTCGGAAAGATCCAAACCACGGGAAAAGATATGAAGGAAGATTATGGAGAAGAGCTGCAAGATTCGATAGATAAGGAAATGATAGCAACAACTTGAACAGAAGGATTACAAAAGATCTGAAAAGTCTTCATGGCCTCCAGTGGATTGAGCATAGACGATAGAACGAGGGGGTTTCAAGGTTACTTGATGAGCGGAAGATTAAAAGAATTACTGATCCTTCTGAAGAATAACCAAGAGAGATTTAGCTGTCTTGAGGGAAACTTTGGCGAAACGATGCTGATAACTTGCCGAATCAAGGAAAAACTCTGGATTGGTTGTAGGTGAAGGATGGAATTAACAATTGACTTGATGATTCCCGAATTGAAATGATGTCTTTAGCAGAAGGACGTGGCCGAGATAGACGACTTCAAAAAGTCCGAATTACACTTTGAGAACTTTGCACACATGCAGTGTTCACGAAGCTTGAGAGAAAGAGACACAGTTGATCTTCCATGTCCTTCCATTGATATAGAATAGGCAAGCATATTATCAACATATACCACCATGTATTAACAAGATATTCCTAGAATACCGAGTTCAAGAGGCGAGAGAAACGAACAAATGCTCAAAACACTCTCTGAGGTCAACGCTCTTTTGAAAGATCAACATTAAGAGCAAGGATTCGTGTTGAAGAAGATGCACTGGCAGAATAGATTATCTGGTCCTTCGGAATAGAACAAGAAATGCCACCTAATTCACATTGTCGATCGGATCACCGGTTACAAAGATAAAGAGATCTTGTATAAAGGAACGATGATAGCTCATACCTTAAGCAAAGCTATCAGAGACGACAAGATGCAATTCCCTCGTATCAAAGAGAATTTTGCGGATATGAAGTTCAAAAAGATGTGCCGCATGATGAACAGATGATAGACCACCGTAGTGCCTTGAGAAAACTCCGGATTGCCAAAAATACTTGAATATGCTAAAGATATGGTCACGGTATAACTCAAAATCACAGGAGATAACCGCCACCATTTGGAGGATAGTGTTGATAGCATTTTACATATTCCACTCATGATAAGTGTCATGTAGCTATGCCGAGAACCAAATTACAATCACCAGCATCGGATCGACACTTGTTATGTAATTAGCCCAAGAGAATTTGAAGATGAAGAAAAACTCCAGGATTAAGCGCCGGTGACAAAAGAATGGGTTAGCATGAACATGACGATAAAAGGAAGAAAGATAATGTTTCGCACACGACTGAAGAGGAGTGTGGAAACACAGATGTATCAAAGAAATTTTTTCCGCATTTTTCGGCATTAAAATACCAATAGATGCGCAAAACCACTTATCAGATAGAGATTAGCAACTCCACATTCTGTGAAAGCCTGCTGGAAGGAAGAACACCCTTAACAAGATTGCGCCGGTTAACAAAGAGTAAGACAGATCGCATCGGTATACAACGAATCAGATAGATCGCGTCGGTTTACAAAGGCCTGTCGATATGGAATGTACCAACAGTTGATAACCAAAAGGCAGATAGTGATGACATTTGGATGCAACAGATAGACAAGGAATTCACACACACACACACACACAACCTATGGTACTACTGAACCTAGAACACGTGAATCCTAGTTTGAATTTTTAGAAGAGGATTGAAAACGTTACACTTCCTTACCAGAAAAGGGTGGGTGGGTGGGTAAGAAGAAAATGGAAGCAGTCCTACTCTCACGTTTTTGTTTTTCCCTAGTATACATAGCTACCAAAATATTTGCTAGACTGACAACGACCATTTGGCTGAGACCCTGAAGGGCGGGATGGCTCTGATACCAATTGTAACTACCTCGGTGAATTACGCTCTTAGTTGCATGCCTGGATGAGCGAAAGTGGTTAAAATAGTACGGTGGGGCCCGGGGCCACTCACGGTAGACCTTTCGGCCATCCTAACCACTTTCAGAACATCGGGACAAGAACGAGCGGCGTAATCGGCAGGCGAAGGGATCAACTACATACACAAGTGAGTATGTATGCAAGCCACATACAACAGTCCTCAGAGCCATTCCATCTACAAGAAATAGAAATATTGCAACGCCATACGGCAAGATTCAAATATCCTAGATAGAGATAATATTTTAGGATAGCTCCTCATACAACAAACATCAGAGTATCAGGCGGAAGCGGAAACAAGATCCGAGTACGGATAAGAAGAAAATCGGCATAAGATGCCACATAAATAAACACATCCCGCCCACAGATCTCACGGATCCCCGTTCCCGGAATCTCTACACCGAATGATCGTTGCCAACATCATCTGTCTCCTCCACCCAGTATCCATCTTGCGAGTACACCTGTTCATCTGAATCAAACAATTTATCGTGTGAGACCCTAGGGGTACTCAGCAAGTCTTTATGCCACTAAAGGGGACACAACCTGGGGTGACGCAATTGCAGAAAAAGATAATAGCTAACAATTCTATAGATACCCGCTAACCAATGATAGACGGATGTCCGTGAATTAAGAACAACAGTTATAACAGTATAATTAACAGATCCATCCTCCTCCTCGCTTACCAACGAGGAAGCGGACGAACAACCTCCATCAGCCGTTGGCAGTTTTATTAACCATTCCATGAGTATTGCACTATTTACTAGTCAAGTACTTAGTAAAATTAAAAGCGGTACTTTAGTTATACTTGTCTATGATCGAGAAACTGTGCTCCAAGTAGTCCATAACTGCGGACACGGCTTTCAGAAAGATTTACCCTGCAGGGGTGCACGAATAGCAACACCCACTCGATCAACCTCTGAAAAACCAACTCAAAACCCAACGAGGCATTCACGACAAAGCAATCACAGGATTCAGAAATATTTCAGGGGGCCACCCCATTAAGCTACCCGCAACGAAGTTGGCCGGCTCCGAGACGGACCCAAGGTTTGTGTCAATGGCTGTAAACGACTGGGAACCCGAAAATGTGACTGGGCTTGTCGATACCGCGAAAACATTCCACGATCCAAAACAGTACAGGTGCTCCACGCACAATCTTAATCAAGCAGTAACATGGCATAAGTACAGGATAGTAATAAAGCCCCAAACTACTTTGTGGCCCCAAGAAATAAGAATGAATCAAGCTCTGGCTCATGGGGGTCCATAAGGCCTCCCGGATGTGGATAGTGCGAATAGTCAAGGAACAGGAATCAAGTACTCGGGGTCCTACGGGACACACGTGAGCATGAAAAACCAAATAGCAGATATTGCTCACCGATGCCTCTTTCATTAGTTATCCCATTACTACACAGGTTAAGTTGTTTAGGCACCTCATTATCCATCAGACACTCACATACCCTACACAAGCTTTTCTACGACTCGCATGGCTCAAACAACTTCTGTAGTAATGGCTCATGGGATGGAGGAACAAGCTTTGGTGGGGTTTAAAAGTAAAGGCTATGCAGTACTTGGGATTCAATTTAATGCAATCGTGACTCAATGATGCAAGAATAAGATAGAGGCAATAGGTACTATATGTATGCAAGCATGTGGTAGTGCTTGCCTGGCAGCTCAGTTGAAGCGAGAGATGGATCTGGGTAGTACTCCTGTGATTCCTGGTAATTCTCCTGCTGGGCGTCTATTTGAAGAAGATCCAAACAAACAAGGGCCAACATAAATAAAGTGCACAATCATAGGAATTAAAATGCAACAACAAACAAGCATGCCATGATGAATGATGCACAATTTACATGGCATTAAAGTAGCATGGCAAGGGTGAGGTGTGGATACAAAAATAAAGCATCTTATTAATTATTTAGCCAAGTTTTATTGTCATAAAAAGTTCTGATTTTTAAACATGGCATGATGCATGCTGCAATTCAGAACAAGGAGTGCATAGTTAGTACGGGCTCGTCGCGCTGATCGATTTAGACATATTATTTGTCAAATTTGGAGTTGTAGAATTAAAGTTATTAATTTATTAAGAAAAAGGGCATTTATTTGTAATTTTAATCATCTCGAAAATTTAAAGTGGTCAAACATTATTTTGAATGGCATATTTGAAATCCTCACATTTTTCTGATTCAAAAACATATATTATTTGTAATATTTCGATTTATAATTCAAAAGTTATTTAAAAACAGATTTGAATTTGAATTTAAACATTTACTGAAATCATTTTTATTTAAACAGAAATTCGCCAGAACTTTTTACACCCAGAAGATGCTAGCTCAAGTCACTGACGGTGGGCCACGGTTGACTGGGCACACGCGCACAGGAAAAAGCTTCCTCACCGCGGTGCTACCTAGCCGCTGCGATTGACAGGTGGGCCAGTGGCTAGAGGCCCACGTGACAGCGGCCGAACGCGCAGAGGCTTCCAGGTGGGGTCGTGATGGAGCGCGGGCTGAGGGACTATGAGCTGGGGGGCTTAACTGCAAGATTGCCAAGGCGACTGACGGGTGGGGCTTGGTGTACCGTGGGTTGAGGCGGCAAAAGAAGCAGGGGGATTTGCAAAATGGGGCCGCGCACTGTAGATCTTCTCCACGGTCTGACGAAACAGACGGTGACAGCGCGCGCGGTGCGGTGGGGATTCGATCTGGGGACCTGGGGCTCGCGCTCGGCGGCGGTAACCAGTGCGGCTAAGCGGGGGATGGTGACAGGGAAGCGGACGGGCGCTAGATAGGTCGCTGCGCGATGCGGCGACGTGCAGACGCGTGCGACCACGGCGCACTGGGAGTGCTCGGCGAAACGTCTACCGCGGGTAGGGTTTTTCGGCGGGGCGGAGGGTGTTTAGGCGAGAGAGGGGCTCACCGCGGGCTCGACGGAGGGCTCGGATCGAGGCGGGAAGCTATGGAGCGGCGAGGTTGCAGACGACCCGGAACTAGGGTTTGCGTCAGGGCGGCGGTGGTTCTGGCGGTTCTGGTGCTCCTCCTCCTCGCTGGCGCGTCCAGGGCGAAGAAGAGGGTCCTCCTCGACCTCCTGGACCACCTCCACGACAACCACGCCCGCTGGAACGAGGGGGCGGCGGCGCTACTGGCGGTGACCGGCGAGAGAGGGGTTGGCGTCGGTGAAGAAGAAGGAGGGGAGAGGCAGGGGCTCTGGGGTGGATCTGGCGAAGCCAGGAGACGTGAGGATATGGACAAGGCGAGGAAAAAGAGAGGAGGATGCCGTGGGGTACGGGGTAGAGGTAAAGGTGGCCTCGGCCACCTTTTGCTCCTCCTTCTCACGTGCAGGTCATGAGGGGGCTAGGGCAGGCTCGGCTGGGACTGCAGGAGGGACCAGGCAGGGCGGAGAGAGGGCCAGGCTCGGGCTGGGGCCAGCATGGCAGTGAGAGAAGAGAGAAGGCTCAGGGGTAGCTTCGGCTAGGCTTAGATATGGTGGCTCGGGTTAGGTTTTGTTAGGTTGGAGAGGTTAGTTGGGGTAGGGCATGCATGGCAGGGAGAGTGGACCTTAGCATGGTGAGAGGAGAGAGGTGAGGTGAGGGTTTAGATTAGAACTAAGGTTAGAGGGAAAAGAGAGGTGATTAGGGTTAGAGGATTAGGGTTTAAAAGGGGGTGACATGATGGTGTTGGAGAGAGGGTAGGGTGTAGGGTTAACCCACATGAGCATAAGCATGATCAAGCATGAGGGTTTGGTAAGGTGGTGAGGGATTTTAGTATGCATGATCAAGTGAGACAATGATGGACATGGGGATGATTTTACAAGCTCATGCATGGCACCGCACATGTGAGGTTGATGAGATAGAGATGAAGAGAGAAAAAGAGAAGATCTCCCAAGAGAAAGGTTCCACTCAAAGCAAGGAAAAACAAAAAGAAAAGAATTGGTGATGATGATGGTTGCATGGCCCATGCAAAACATTAAATGCCCTATTCTTATACTTGTGAAGACAATAATAATAACATGGCATTATTCTTATGCATTCCATAATATGGAATAAAGGCCAAGCAAGAGAAGATAGAATTGGATCCATCCCATCCCCCATGAGCTAGATTAAATACCAAAAGAAAATAAAAGCCCATGGTAAATGGAATGGTGGAATTATAAGGTGGTGACAAGAAAGGTGGTGGAATTTAATAAAAGATATGCCCCCAACTCAACTTGGTCATTAAACAATATATCAAGAACCAAATACAATATATCAAAAGGCAAATACAATTAATAATGCATATGAGAGAAGAACCAAAGAAAGAGGGTTTTATATGATGCTCAAATGCAAGGTGGCATGATGACATGAGCATGCTATAATTATGATGCAACAATTATATGTAGGAAGTAGCCATTATATTACTAGACCAAATAGCATTACCATTGTTAGACAATTGGGATGCTACAACTCTTCCCCACTAAACAAGAATCTCGCCCCGAGATTCTAGGAAGAAGAAGAAGACTCAAAGAGGGTAGGATACTTGGCACGGAGCTCATCTTCACGTTCCCAAGTGGCTTCATCAACGGAATGGTGCGACCACTGCACCTTGCAGAACTTGATGGACTTGTTGCGAGTCCTGAGTTTTGCTAGAGAACAAAGTGTTAGAAAAGTTGAAGGATTGTCGTGAGACAAGAATGATATGATGAACATAGCTCCGGTTTTCTCAAGAAACATGATAAAAGAATAGAACCACTTGTGAAAGAAATAGAAAGGACGATGTATTAGGGAGAAAGAAATGACACACCATTAAGATTAAAGATTTACAGATACAAGAGAGGATGAATCTTTGTCTCGCCGGAAGAAAAGAGCTAGCTTGGAGAGGTTATGAACCACTATGACAATAGCATTGTTTCTTCACTCGGATTTAAGAAATGAAGATTGAGGAAAACATTATTGCCTTCATACAATAAAGTTCCTTGGTAATAACGGAAGGATTACGGATTGTCTTCTTCTTGCACCGGTGAGAACCAAAGGATCACGCAATTGAGGTGCACGGATATAACTTCAAGAGACGGAGGTGATGCTAGATTATGGTGGAATCCTTAGAAGAAGTGGAATGTGGAATAGATTTGCGATTAATGGCATCAACCATAATTGACTTTACCAAAGAAAAAGAATTGATGAAACAAAGAGAGATAGTTTCCTTTCATCTTGTTTGGGGATGTCGAGCACCGGTAGAATGACGAGGACAGATAATTGAATATTTTGGCCCATCTAGAATAGACAGACCACCAACAAGAGATTATTGATTACTTTCTTCGAGAGAGCACTCTAGAAAAACAAGGGCGGAAGTAAAAGTATCGAGGAATAAAGGACACTTCTAACTTCCGTGGAATGAGTGAAATTGCATTAATCTGCCAATCCAATGTACAAGAGCGAATGATAAGAGTATGGTATGGTAGCTACTCTAACCCGCACTCAAAGCATTACTCCGCACATGAATATAAAAACCATGCAACCCAACTCCCAAAACAGACTAAAGATCTTGACAAAAGAACTCAAGGAACTCCATTAGAAAACAAGGATAGACGCAAACGATTCGCCGGATTGAAAGATAGATACAGATGATGATGTTGTCGTCATGTCGGAAAGATCCAAACCACGGGAAAAGATATGAAGGAAGATTATGGAGAACAGCTGCAAGATTCGATAGATAAGGAAAAGATAGCAACAACTTGAACAGAAGGATTACAAAAGATCTGAAAAGTCTTCATGGCCTCCAGTGGATTGAGCATAGACGATAGAACGAGGGGGTTTCAAGGTTACTTGATGAGCGGAATGAGACATCGGTTCGCGACACCATTTAAATGGAGTCTGGAATGAGACAAAGATATCCCGTAGATGAACTCCATATTTAATTATTAGATGAATCGACAATTCAACCCGGACCCACAAAATATGTATGCAGGCATTTTCAATTGATATGCAACAATTCATATAGATGGCATTTATAAAAATAGGGGTCTTGGTTAGGGGATCACATTAGGGTTCGGCAAACTTGGGGTTCATCGGGGTCGGGGTTCGACAGGGTTCGACGGGGATCGGATCCGGGAAGGAGAACTTGGTGTGGCGCCAGGTTCAGGATCGGTCTTTAGATCCAGGATCGGGTCTTCGGGGTTCGTCTTCGGATCATCGGAACCGTGAAGAGTACTTGTTGCTCAAGTCCAGTGTCGACCAACGAGGAAAACGGGGCACACTAATTGGATGGCCACAAGATGATCACCACATCCTCGCTTTGTTCCCTCTCGGACACACGTGCAGGAACCAACGCAGGTAATTAACAACAGGAAACAAAATAGAGGCACAACCAACATCTATAAACACCACACGGTAGATAACTGCAACGAGCCAGATGCATGTGCACGAAGATGAGGCTACTGGGTCAACCTGATCCTTGGTGGCAGGAAGCATCAAGGAAGAAGACGTGCCAGAGGTCACCGACGATCATTGCAAGCAGGGCACCACGTTGTGGTACTGGGGTCGACATGAGCTACAGGGACGCCCGCACCACTGCAAGGTCGAGCACAGGGGAGGGCCTGGCGGTGGCGTGGCCGGGGCGGGCGCACGATCGACTGCGGGCGGTGGAGCGCGGGACGCCACGCGGTGAAGGCGGAGGGCCGGCCGAGGGGACGACGACCCTGGCAGCGGAGACGGCGGCTCGGCGGCTCGCCGACGACTCGGCGGCGGCGGGGCAGAGGCAAGCAAGCCGCAGCGGCGGCGGAGGAGAGGACGGCGGACTCACGGCGGCGCCGGAGAGCGGGACCGGGCATGGCGGTGCGTCGGTGGAGGAGGAGACGGGGGCGCGGGTGGCGGCCGGAGATGCCTCGGGTGGTGACGGCCGGCGCCGGTGAGGGGGAAGAAGCGGCGGGAGGAGGAGGCCGACGTGGGGAAGGGGCCGGCGGCGACGGGCTCGGTGGCAAAGGCGGGGCGAAGCCGCGGTTGTGGATCCTGGCAGCGGCAGAGGAGCGAGCGGTGCCGGCGGCGACTGCCGGCTGGAGAGAGGAGGGCGGCGGCGCTGCGGTTGGTGGAGGTGGGGCTCGAGCGGGGGGAATCGCGGCAGGGAAGGGGAGGGACGCGGTCGCGCCGCGCGAGCGGGCAGGTGGAGCGGGGTGGGACCTAGGCGGGTGGAAAAGTGTGTGGGGGCACGTGGGGACTGGGGTGGGGCGACATGGCCGGTGGGAGTGGTCAGGTGGGGTGGGTTCCGCTGGGTGTGTGGTGTGCGTGTGTGGCGTGTGTGCAGGTAGGGAGAAGTGCCCAGGTGGCAGTAGGGTGTGAGGTGGCGACGAGGGGTTGGTCGGGGTGAGGTGGAGGGGGCTGGGGAGGAAATAGGGGTAGGGTATTTGGTAGAAAAGGGTTGGGTGTTCTGGGGTAGGTAGGATTTTTATCTGGAGGTGGCCGGCTGGGCTTTCGGGCCGGGCTGGCTGCCTCCCAAAAATAAACAAATAATTTTATTATTTAAAACGGGGCTTTTGAAATCCGTTGGTAGACAAAACAAAATATTCCGGAGACCCGGGTTTTGATTTGAAATAATAACGGGGCGTTTAGAAAACAAAAGCAGACTTTTCGAAAATAGTTTTATGCAAACAAATGCAAGATGGCATGACGATGCTCAAATGCAATGTGGCATGATGACATGAGCATGCCGTCATGATGATGCAATACACAAAAACAACGAGATTTTCTAGTAGTGGTTTTGCGGGGCGCCACATGCGATTAGAACGAGAATCTACGGTCGTGGTTCGTTGTCTCCGGCGAACAGTTCTCTGGCGAGGACGAACCCTAGCGGCACGGTGGGTGTACGTGGTGAAGGGCCACACAGAGATAAACAAAAACTTTTTCCCTACGCGGTGATCCCAAGATCCAGCTCAGGTAGAAGGCCACGAGGATTACCACTAGACGCGCAGTTGCGGAATCGATGAAGCACATCGCTTGATGCAGTGCATTCCTCACGATCCGTTCTTGTTCCACACCTCACGATCCGTTCCCGTTCCACGATCGTCGAAGTGCTGAACGTACATCACCTCCGCCAGTATCCACACGTACGAGGAGGAGCACCGACGATGGACTGCTAGGTCCGGTACGGCGGCGACAGGACGGACTGGAGCTAAAGTTTCCAACACATGGAGTGACCTAACCTTGTGCTCTAAGCACCTGCGCCCCAGCTTATATAAGGAGTGAAAGTGGGATCCACTCACTTGTGGCCCATTCACTAAAAGGCCTATATTAGTCACTGCAAGTCCCACTTGCTGACTAAGTCTATGTCTCTATTTGGGTTCAACCCAAATAGATTTCCTTTTTGGGTCTAACCCAAACTTGCTCCCGCTCTTAAGTGTGTGACCCGACAGGCTCATGGTGACCCGGACATGATCCGAGTCTCACTCGTGACCGATCAGTTGGTAGCGGCTCCTAGCAGAACGTGCCAACTCCCAAGTACCAAAGAGTCACGACGACATGCCTTTCAATGCGACTTTCGTCTGAGTCCCTTTTGCCTCACGATATACCTTGTCGGACTATAGGCGAATGATCGTCATCCCTTAAATAGTCAGACTCTCTTTCTCGATCCAAGATAAGTGATTCATCCGCCTAACTCTTAGTCGATCGCCTCGGTTAACACTTAACCGAGTCACTCATGGCCATGCGTTCCGAATCATATCTTCCGAGAGGGCCCAGAGAATATCTCTCCAGATGGAGGGGCAAAATCCCATCTTGGTCATTCACATCATGCAGCTTGATTCACAGTCGACCTGAACTCCGCCTTTATAACTTCCCATTGACGGAACAACGTTTGACAGAACCTAAGTCGGTGATCCTCAAATCGGATTGTGCAATAACCTCAGGTCTAAGGTTTACATTGATTGAGATATGCAAATGACGACTTGTTCGTTGCATCTCAATATGGGTCAGTTCGACTCGCTAAACTCTTTAGCCGAATCCGTGTAAGTCGGAATAGCATCTCCATGCCCATGACAAGTGGAACCTAGTCATCTGCTGACTTTCACATTGGTATAAGTTGTGTGTCCAACACAACCTCAATGACCAAGGACAATTAACATGAACAACATGAATATGTAGTTCCACAATCAAATCACATATTCGATGATACATATCAGTAGTTCATACATGGACCATAACCTTATGAATACATTGGGAAATATCATCAACCATGATTGCCTCTAGGGCATATTCCCAACAGTCTCCCACTTGCACTAGAGTCAATCTTCCGACATCACATGTCTAGGAATCTAATGCCCATTGCTCTCGGGTGCGCCTCATGCTACGGCTGTGGAAGTGGCTTTGTCAACGGATCCGCAATGTTTGCATCTGTGTGTACCTTGCATAACTTGATATCACCTTGATCCACGAACTAGTGAATAAGGTGGTACCGCATGAGTATATGTTTGTTCTTCTAGTGTTGTCTAGGTTCCTTGGCTTGTGCAATAGCACCATCGTTGTCACAATAGACGTCTAACGGATTGGACAAGCCCTGAACCACACCAAGATCCATGAGGAAATTCCTCATCCAAATGGCTTCCTTTGCCACCTCCGAGGCAGCAATATACTCAGCCTCTGTTGTAGACGCAGACACCGTTTCTTGCTTGGAACTCTTCCAGCTCATAGCCCCTCCGTTTATCACAAACACATATCCGGATTACGAACGAGAACCATCTGAGTCAGTGAGATAACTCGCATTCGTGTAACCCTTTACACTGAGTTCATCCTCACCTCCATAAACCAGGAACATATCCTTAGTCCTTCTCAAGTACTTGAGGATATTTTTAGCCGCTGCCCAGTGGATTTCTCCAGGGTCAGCCTGGTACCTGCTCACAACACTTAGAGCATAGGAAACATCTAGCCTAGTACAAATCATAGCGTACATGATGGATCCAATTGCAGAAGCATACGGAATCGCACTCATCCGACTTCGCTCATCAGTTGTCGAAGGACACTGAGTCTTGCTAAGTTTTACGCCATGGGACATCGGTAAGAACCCCTTCTTAGACGATTCCATGTTGAACTTCTTCAACACTTTGTCCAAATATGTACTTTGACTCAATCCAATGAGCCGCTTTGATATATCTCTATAGATCTGGATTCCTAGTATCTAAGTCGCCTCACCCACGTCTTTCATCGAAAAACTCCTTTCCAATGACTCGTTGGTCTCTTGCAACATCTGGACATCATTTGCAATCAGTAATATGTCATGCACATATAGGATCAGAAAGTTTACTTTGCTCCAACTAAACTTCTTGTATAAACAAGAATCATGATCACTCTTGATGAAGCCAAACGATTTGACTACCTCATCAAAGCGAATGTTCCAACTCCGAGATGCTTGCTTCAACCCATAAATGGATTTCCGAAGTTTGCATACCTTGTCAGCATTGGCCGGATCGACAAAACCCTCGGGCTGTATCATATACACGTCCTCGGTTAAATTTCCATTAAGGAAAGCCGTCTTGACATCCATTTGTCATATCTCATAGTCAAAATAGGATGCTATAGCTAACATGATCCAAACTGATTTAAGCATCGCCACGAGAGAGAAACTCTCATCGTAGTCAACTCCTTGAACCTGTCGGAACCCCTTCACGACAAGCCGTGCCTTATAGATAGAAACATTTCCATCCATATTAGTTTTCTTTTTAAAGACCCATTTGCACTAGACGGGTCTTGCACCGTCTGGCAGATCAACCAAGTTCCAAACTTGATTTTCATCCATGGACTTTAACTCAGATATCATGGCTCCAAGCCATGACTCAGAATCAGAACCCACCATCGCTTCCGAATAAGTTGCCGGCTCATCACTGTCCAACAACAACACATCACGAACACTTCGCAATCTGGCCGATCTTCGCAGAGTCAGTGCAGTTGCCGGCTCAGGTACCACGATTGTCTCAACCTCTAAGGCTTTTGCCGACTCGCTGCCAGCCGGTATCTCTTGAATTTCTTCGAGTTGCACCGTGCTCCCAGTGACTCCCCGACTGAGAAACTCTTGCTCAAGGAAGACACCGTTCCGAGCGACAAACACTTTGCCCTCTTCTCGGTTGTAGAAGTAGTAACCCAAGGTTTCCCCCGGATACCCCATGAAAATACACCTATCCGACTTAGCTGTAAGCTTGTCCGACTGAAGTCGCTTGACAAAAGCTTCACAACCCCAAATCTTAAGAAAAGACAAACTTGGTTTCTTGCCAGTCCACATCTCATGTGGTGTCTTCTCTACCGACTTTGATGGTACTCTGTTTAGTGTGAACGCTACATTTTCTAGACAATAACCCCAAAATGATAAAGGCAGATCTATATAACTCATCATTGATCGTACCATGTACAACAAGGTCTAATTCCTCCTTTTCGACACACCGTTTCTCTGCGGCGTTCCTGGAGGAGTGAGCTGGGGAACTATTCCACAACTCTTAAGATGGTCATCAAACTCATGGCTCATGTATTCGCCTCCTCGGTCCGACCGAAGAAACTTTATTTTCTTGCCGAGTTAATTTTGTACCTCATTCTGGAATTCCTTGAACTTTTCAAAGGCTTCCGACTTATGTTTCATCAAGTAGATATATCCATACCTACTCAAATCATCAGTGAAGGTAATGAAGTACTCATAACCACCTCTGGCTGTCGTGCTCATTGGGCCACATACATCACTATGTACTAGTCCCAATAAGTCGGACACCCTTTCACAACTCTTTGCAAAAGGTGTCTTGGTCATCTTGCCTAGTAGGCAGGATTCGCATGTCTCGAACGACTCCAAGTCGAACGAAGTTAGGAGTCCATCATCATGGAGCTTCTTCATGCGTTTCCAGCTTATATGACCAAGCCGACAATGCCAAAAGTAAGTCATATTCAGATCATTTGGTTTCAACCTTTTCACATTTATGTTATAGACAGATTCACCCTCAAGATTCAAAATAAATAACCCGTCCCGGACGGGTGCAAAGCCGTGAAACATATCATTCAAATATAAAGAACAACCATTATTCTTAATATTCGATTCATAGCCTTGTCTCATCAAAAATGAGGCAGAAATAATGTTTCGACTAAGCACTGGAACATAATAACAATTATTCAGCTCCATTAAGAATCTAGAAGGTAAATGAAGTTGCATCATGCCGACTTCCAACACAGCGACTCTCGCTTTGTTGCCGACTCGAATGTCAACCTCGCCTCTCGCCACGCCCCTAGTTCTTACCAGTCCCTACAACGAGTTGCAGATGTGAATGACTGATCTGGTATCATATACCCAAGAACTACCAGGTGCATCAACAAGATAAATGTCTATAACATTGCAAACAAGTGTACCTGAGCTGAAAGTCACACCTCCACTCTTGACTTTGTCAGCCAGATACTTGTTGCAATTCCTCTTCTAGTGGCCATCCGACTTGCAGTAGAAGCAAGTGGATCCGACTGCAGGAGATGGCTTAGTCCCTGAGGAAGCGCTTTGGACTGGGTCCTCCGCCTTACCTCCCAACTTTGCCTTCTTCTTCTTAGTCCAAGAACTCTTCTTGAACTTAGCCTTGTTTTGTACCATCAACACTTGACTGGCACCTTTCTTGAGATCCGCCTCAGCCTGCTTGAGCATACCATGTAATTTTGTGAGCTTCTTATCCATACCATGCATGTGGTAGTTCGATATGAACTGGCCATACACACTAGGAAGAGAGTTTAGAATTATGTCCGTAGCGAACTCTTCGCTAATGGGGTAGCCAAGCCTTTCTAGAGACTGCATGTAACCAACCATCTTGATCACATGCGGACTCAGTGGATCGCTATCCTTAAGCTTGCAGCTTAACAAAGCCTGAGAGACTTGGTACCTCTCAGTCTTTGTCTGAGCCTGGAACATACTTTTGAGGCTTCGATCATATCGCAGGCCTCAACATTCTCGAACTACTACTGCAAGTCCGGTTCCATGTGAGGAAGCATAAGACAACTAATCTCCGTGGATTCATCACAAATCCGACGGTAGGCATTGGTGGTTGCGACAGTCGCATTCTCATCCGGCTCAGCTGGAAGTGGGTTGTCTAGGACACGGTCCCTTTTTTCTTGTCTGAGAACAATTCTCAGATTATGATACCAGTTGGTGAAATTAGTTCCATTCAGCTTATCTTTCGCTAAGATGGTTCTCAAAGCAAAACCGAAAATCTGAGGAAGACTGCTAGGTGCCATTGATCTACAACAGAAAATATGCAAAACACTTAAGACATGTATCCATAAAGAGCAAGCATATTAAACACTTTAATATTTATGCTCCCACTAGAACCAACACCCCTCCGATGGTTACTTAGTGATTCAGGACCTAAATAAGCAAGTCGACTAGTGAGCTTTAGCATCACCGCTAGCCTTCAAGTGATCTAGGTAGACAACTCCTTGTCAATCGTATCTCATACGACTCCTGTTGGACGGGTGGCATCACATGCCCCGGCTCCCATCCGACCTTTCCCCGAGTCCCACAACCATTGTGATAGACCCGTCTAGATTACCGAGTGCTTCCACTGTAAGAGTCCGACTCGAACCCACCTAGTCGGAAAGAATTGATAGCACCTCAATTTTATGAGCCCACTACCAAAAATGTCCGACTTGTGATGGTGCAGCACTGGCGGGGAAACCGACTAGACCTTCTTTGAGGGATTACTTTCTACCAACTAGCTAATAGAGGTAAAATAGAGACATAACAATAACACAAAATAAAGCAATTATAATGTGAAATGGTATGGCTCTCTTCATGGCGATCTCCATCTCCATAAAGCCTGTAATCTGACTTGTGTGAACTCTTGTCACGTGCCGTCTTACACCATGTAGCCGACTTGTACATCGACTTGCATGCCTTCCAGATTCTCCAAACAGCTACACTAGCTAGTAATGCAAATTACACAGAGAATCCGACATGCAGGCCGTTATACAATAAGATGACAACACCTAGGCTCCAGCCGGCTAACAAAAACCGTGATACGCAGATCACGTATGGATTACACACATCACATGCACATAAGCCATACCATTCACAACATCATCCTGCAAAAACAAGTTATGCATAAATACGATATCTACCGGTGTTGTGAAACTCGCAACGGCATCTAAGGCGCTACGACAGGGCGAAGCCGGTGGTCTCGAAAAACGCAGATCTCATCTGCATTCCGGACATGGATTTCATCATCGGATAATTTTTTTTACCCAAATCCGATTCGGACTCTGATTTGACTAAACTCTTTGATCTTCGATCACCGCATCCGGGTTTACGTGTCACATTCTACCCCGATGGCGGAAGCCGACCGATAGGGGTATGTCGTTCCACGACCTTAGCAGTTAGATCATGGAAACCAGATCATCCATTCCCCCGAGTACAGTTGATCCAATCAACTTTGTACAAAACCGATCTATCTCATAGATCAACCACCAAAACTGCAATTAGATCCAATCTAACGCCAACCGCATATCACATATGCGCGATCTCGAGCCTAAAACTAAAAGCTAACGCTCTGATACCACTGAAGGGCCACGCAGAGATAAACAAAAACTTTTTCCCTACGCGGTGATCCCAAGATCCAGCTCAGGTAGAAGGCCACGAGAATTACCACTAGACGCGTAGTTGCAGAATCGATGAACCACGTCGCTTGATGTAGTGCAGTCCTCATGATCCGTTCCTGTTCCACGCCTCACGATCCGTTCCGGTTACACGATCGTCGAAGTGCTGAACGTACAACACCTCCGCCAGTATCCACATGTACGAGGAGGAGCACCGGCGATGGACTGCTAGGTCCGGTATGGCGGCGACAGGACAGACTGGAGCTAGGGTTTCCAACACATGGAGTGACCTAACCTTGTGCTCTAAGCACCTGCGCCCCAGCTTATATAGGGAGTGAAAGTGGGCTCCACTCACTTGTGGCCCATTCACTAAAAGGCCTATATTAGTCACTGCAAGTCCCACTTGCTGACTAAGTCCATGTCTCTATTTGGGTTCAACCCAAATAGATTTCCTATTTGGGTCTAACCCAAACTTGCTCCCGCTCTTAAGTGTGTGACCCGACAGGCTCATGGTGACCTGGACACGATCCGAGTCTCACTCGTGATCGATCAGTTGGTAGCGGCTCCTAGCAGAACGTGCCAACTCCCAAGTACCAAAGAGTCATGACGACATGCCTTTCAATGCGACTTTCGTCTAAGTCCCTTTTGCCTCACGATATACCTTGTCAGACTATAGGCGAATGATCGTCATCCCTTAAATAGTCCGACTCTGTTTCTCGATCCGAGATAAGTGATTCATTCGACTAGCTCTTAGTCGGTCGCCTCGGTTAACACTTAACCGAGTCATGGATGGCCATGCTTTCTGAATCATATCTTCTGAGAGGGCCCAGAGAATATCTCTCCAGATGGAGGGGCAAAATCCCATCTTGGTCATTCACATCACGTAGCTTGATTCACAGTCGATCGAAACTCCGCCTTTATAACTGCCCATTGACGGAACAACGTTTGGCAGAACCTAAGTCGGTGATCCTCAACTCGGATTGTGCAATAACCTCAGGTCTAAGGATTACATTGATTGAGATATGCAAATGACGACTTGTTCGTTGCATCTCAATATGGGTCAGTCCGACTCTCTAAACTCTTTAGCCGAATCCGTGCAAGTCGGAATAGCATCTCCATGCCCATGACAAGTGGAACCTAGTCATCTGCCGACTTTCACATTGGTCTAAGTTGTGTGTCCAGCACAACCTCAATGACCAAGGACAATTAACATGAACAACATGAATATGTAGTTCCACAATCAAATCACATATTCGATGATACATATCAGTAGTTCATACATGGACCATAACCTTATGAATACATTGGGAAATATCATCAACCATGATTGCCTCTAGGGCATATTACCAACACGTGGGGGCTTACCAGGGCTCCAGCTAGACGTGGCGATGGGGGCGATCGGACTGGTAGACGACGACGGTTCTAGGCATGGTCGCGGTGCCTCCTAGGGCAGTCACAATCTGCGGCGCCTCTTCTCCTCTGCTGCGGCCAGCTCTGGTGGAATTCCGGCGACTGAGGGCTCGATTGGCTCCAAGGAGAAGTGGGAAGGCTCAATGGTGAGAGGGGAGTTGAGTGGTGTGAGGAATGAGGCTGGGGGAGGCCTCATTTTATAGGCTCGATGATGGGGCAGTGCAATATGGTCAGGCGGTGGTGGCGACGCGTCTAGAGGGTGCTAGCTGCGCGGCTGGGGGTGGGGGATGGTGCGCAGTCTCTTGGCGATCCTCTACGGCGTAAAGGCGTGGCTAGGGGCGGTCGTGTTTGGTCAGAAATGGTCGATGCTTTGCGCGGCAGAAGCGGCATTCGACGCAGCGCGCGGTGGCTGTGGGTCAAGCGGCGGCGAACGGGCATGTCCGGGAGGCTGCTGGGGTCGTGGTGAAGCGGTGCGCGTAGGCTGCGTCGAGGCACGGTCTGTGCTGGCTTGTCGAGCGCGGTGCTCTGGCGCGTGCTCGACATGGCGCAGACACGGTGGGCGCGGTGGTTTCTGAGGTGGTCCAGTGCTTGGCAGGGTTCGAGGAAGGGACAGGGGCGGCGGTGTGATCTCGCCTACCTCCTAGGCACGGTGGAAGAGAGCGGGGTGGCCTGCTACGAGCTGTCCATGCTCGACCGACGGGCATGGCCTCGGGGTGGCTCGACACTGCTGCTAGCAGCGAAGGGGGTGCTGTCTGGGACTGGGTTAGGTGCTAGGGAGACAGAGGAGAGATGAAGGGGTCAATTGGGGCACAAGACATTGAAGGGATTAAAATGGCCAAAATGACCATTTGCATTACTTAATCTTATTTGATATATTTTTCTTTGGATTTTGTTTGTGAATGATCTAGATGATGTGGCATTCACCTTTGAATCATTTCACAGCCATTAGAACAATCAAACATGGCATTTTCAAACAATTCTATACTAATGCAAACACACATGCATTCATAATTATTTTAATAATAAAAAGTTTTTGTTAAACCTAAATTGGGTGATTTGGATCTTGATAACCTTGATTAAAGATTTGGGATGTTACAAACCTTCCCCCCTTCAACAAAATCTCATCCCGAGATTTAAGAAAAACTAGGAACTAAAGAGATCTGGAAACTCAGTCCTAATGTAATCATCTCGCTCCCAAGTAGCTTCTTCTTCGGTGTGGTTGCTCCATTGGATCTTAAGAAATTTGATATTCCGGGTCCTGGTGGTTCTGAAGGCTTCTTCTAGGATACAAATGGGTACTTCACGATACGTCAGATCCTTGTTGATATCAATGGCTCGGTGATCGATGTTCTTGAACACTTCGGTCTTCTCCGAAACTTCTAAGCACTTGCGAAGTAATGAGATGTGGAACACATCATGGATGGCTGACATCTCCTCTAGCAGTTCCAGTTGATATGATACTTCTCCTCAACGATTCAGAATCTTGAAGGGTCCAATATATCTAGGGGCTAACTTTCCTTTCAGACTAAAACATTGTGTTCCCTTGGAAGGCGACACTTTGAGATACACAAAATCTCCGACATTGAAGGTCAGGTCCCTACGCCTCTTGTCGGCATAACTCTTCTGTCTGGATTGGGCCGTCTTGAGGTGCTCATGGACTTTGTGAACCTTCTCTTCGGCTTTTCGTAGGATGTCGGTTCCGAAAATCTGACTCGCTCCTACTTGCGACCAATTCAAAGGGGTATGAGACTTTCTTCCATATGAGAACTCAAATGGGGCCATTGGCAAACAGGCTTGATAACTGTTGTTGTATGAGAATTCTGCGAAAGGCAGACAATCTTCCCATTTTGATCCATACTCTAACACACAAGCTCTCAACATATCTTCTAGGATTTGGTTGACTCTTTCAGTCTGTCTATTGGTCTGCGGGTGATAAGCTGTGCTGAAATTCACCTTGGTCCCTAAGCCTTCTTGGACTTTCTGCCAAAATCTCGAGGTAAATTGGGTTCCTCGATCCGACACTATGGTCTTGGGGGTTCCGTGCAAACTAACAATTCTGGCAATGTACAACTCTGCTAGCTTCGAACTCTGGTAGGTTGTCTTGACAGGTATAAAGTGGGATACCTTGGGAAGTCTATCAACGATGACCCATATTGAGTCATTTCCCCTACTAGAAGTAGGCAAACCGGTGATAAAGTCCATTCCGATGGAATCCCATTTCCATTCTTGAATCTGCAATGGTTGCAACAGTCCTGTGGGTCTCTGATGTTCTGCTTTGACTTTCTGACAGATATCACACTTGGCGATGTAACTTCCGATTTCCTACTTCATCTTGTGCCACAAAAATTGCTCCTTCAAATCCTGATACATCTTGGTTCCTCCGGGGTGGATAGAATAAAGAGTATCATGATCTTCTTGCATGATAACTTGCTTCAGCTCTAAATCTGCTAGCACGCAGATACGTCCTTTGTATCACAGAACTCCTTCTTCATCTTCAGTGAATCCAGGTACCTTTCCTGTACCAATACGACGCTTGATTCCGTCGATACTTGCATTTCCCTTCTGAGCTTCCTTGATCTGACTGATCAAAGTGGGTTGAAGTTCATGCCAGCTAAAAATCCTTTGCTAACTAGCTCCGTTCTAAACTGCTCCAACTCTTCATGCAAACTTGGCTGGTTCTCTTTGATCATGGTGTTTAATCTACACGACAATCTACTAAGAGCATCCGCTACCACATTGGCTTTGCCGGGGTGATAGTGAATGTCAAGGTCATAATCCTTGATTGACTCTATCCATATCCTTTGCCTCATATTCAGCTCCTTCTGAGTGAAAATATACTTCAAGCTCTTGTGATCTGAATAAATCTCACAACGGTTACCCATAAGGTAATGACGCCATGTCTTCAAGGATAAAACTACAGCTGCTAGTTCAAGATCATGGGTATGGTAGTTTTGCTCATTCTGCTTTAGTTGTCTTGACAAATATGCTATGACTTTGCCTTCTTGCATCGACACACATCCGAGACCAATCTTGGATGCATCACAATACACATCAAACGGCTTCTTGATATCTGACATAATCAAGATTGGGGCTAAAATCAATCTCTTCTTGAGTTCTTGAAAACTCGCTTCACATTTGTCCGTCCATTCAAACTTCTTATCTTTCTTCAACAATTGGGTTATCGGTCTTGCGATGCTCGAAAATCCTTCAACAAACTTGCGGTAGTATCCCACTAATCCGAGAAATGCATGGACTTGAGTTTGAGTGGTTGGGGCTTCCCATGCTTCAACATCTTTGATCTTGGCGGGATCAACAGCGACTCCCTCCTGCCAACACAATATGTCTAAGGAATCTTACTTCTTTCAGCCAAAACTCACACTTGCTAAACTTGGCATATAACTGATGCTCTCTAAGGGTTTCAAGGATGATTCTCAGATGTTGCTCATGGTCTTCTTCTGACTTGGAATAGATAAGAATATCGTTGATAAACACAACGACAAACTTATCCAGAAAGTTCATAAAGATCTTATTCATGAGATTCATGAAATAAGCGGGGGCATTGGTTAATCCAAAAGACATGACCGTATACTCATACAATCCATATCTGGTGGTAAAGGCGGTCTTTGGAATATCCATTGCACGAATCTTGAGTTGACGATAACCAGTCCTAAGATCAATCTTAGAGAACACTCTGGCACTAGTAAACTGATCAAATAGATCCTCTATCTTGGGTAGTGGGTACTTCTCCTTGATGGTGACATCATTCAGCTTCCGGTAATCTGTGCACAAATGGTTACCTCCATCTTTCTTGTCGACAAACAACACAGCCGATCTCCATGGTGATGCGCTTGGTTGAATCAAGCCTTTCTCCATCATAGCATTGAAGGAGCTATGCCCTAGAGGCAAATAATAAAGTGTATTATTTGATGTACCTCCTGTATGTTCATAATACGTTTCATACTGTGCTATAACTGTGTTAATACGAAACGTTAATACACGTGTGGTATGTAAACAAACCGTGTCTCTAGTTACCTCTAGTGAACTAGTTCATTGGTCATGAGGATGGTCTATGTTTAAAGATCATGGGCATTTATGCCAACTGACAATGAGGTCATGTTATTAGTTGAATAACATGATAGACAAACATCTGACTGTTATATCGTAATGAGATCTAGTTACAAAGTTCACCATTGATGATAAAACATAGAGAACCTGATCCTTTGACAGTGAGGTAATGCAAATCACCATTCTGGAAGAAGCTTAGATGGTTATCAAGAATCATCTCGTAACAGGGTGATCAAAAAGGTGCCACTCAGGTTTTCCGAAGGAATGCGTAGAGGAGTACATATCAAGACCAGGATTTGTCTAGTCCATGTAACGGACAGATACATGTGGCCATCTCGGTGACGTTGCATTAATGAAGCTTGCAAGCATGTGACTAGGTCACGGAATGCAACGGCATGAGAACGAGAAAACAAGTTCATCGGTAACGAGATCGAACTAAGGTATAGGGATACCGAAGATCAAGTCTCGGATGAATTAGGTATCGTATGACAAAAGGAATGGGGAACGACTATCTCACGGTTCGAGCGATTGAATTCGTGAAACACACGGGGGTCACATGGCCATCCAGGTCCCTCTGTTGATCATTGATATGAGAGTGATCTCTATCATGTCCGGAGTGTTTCTGAACCGAAGGATGTCACGCTTAAGGGTGGGGACGCTTAGGGTAGATGAGGTATCGTATGAGAAATAGAGAGAGAGACACCAGAATAGTTTCGGCAACATCCGATGGAGATCGGAAAGGGGTCCGGAAGATGTTCCAGAATGAAGGAATAATATAATATGTGTATTTGAATGTTAATTGGAGAATTAATATTAAATATATATTTTATTTTATTTTAAAAGGCACCATATTGCTAATGGGCCTCACCCGAGGGGAGGCCCAAGTGGGCAAGGCGCCAAGGGAGAGGGGGCCAGCCGGCCTAGGGCTAATGGGCCACCCGAGTGGGGCCCACCTAGGACCGGCGACTGGCCCAAGGTGGCTGGCGGGTGTGGGAATAGTCCCACACCGCCTGGCCCGTGGGTGGTGCGCCCCCTCCTACTATATATAGGGGTCCCCCTTCCCCTTGGAAGAACACCCATTCCTCTCATTCTCTCTCTCTCTTCTACTGAGGACTTCCCCGTAATATTAGGGAGGACCTCGTGGTTGAGTTCTCCACCTTCACACTACCGTCGTGTGATCGGCGATCCGGCATCTACTTCTTCCGCTGCTCGGCTGGATCGGAGCCCGGTTGACGTCCACTACACCGGATGTATGACGAACTTCGGAGGCACCACACTTGGGGTGCTGCTCGTCTTCATCGATATATGCCTTCCTGCGTAAGGCGTGCCTCTCTCTACAAAGGTATGAATATTGTATTCCTTCTCCGTTACTTATGTCTACATAGTATAGATCCTGGTATTAGTGTTCGAGTAGATAGAATTTTTTGTTTTCTGCTATGGAACCCTTCAGTGGTATCAGAGCGGGTCTATGGGTAGACATGTCATACGGATAGAACACATAATAATATGTGGGCATTGATTCTCTAGTTGCTACCCTCTTTAGCATTATTGTTCATTTCGCGGCACTGTTTGATGAAGCGGCCCCCAACCAACCTCACGTGGTGATTCACAAGACTGGTCCACGAATCAAAGTGGCTTAGGGGGGTGTCTGTCTCTCTACAGTAGTTGATATGGCATTGACACTGGAGGGCCCTGAAAAGGGAAGAAGAACGGCAATCATTGAATCCATGTTGTGGCTCAACGTTCGTAGGTGGAAAGGGGTTCTACTGCGAAAGCCCTAAAGCCGCGTAAAACATGCAATAGTCTATATAGAAGCGTCTATCTTCGTTATTGCATAGGGGCAAGTGTTACAACATGGCAATGCCGAGTTTGTGAAACTCTCATTGAAGCTATTGATGGTGATCATAAAGCTATAGCCATGTCATAACACTTTACTTTAGAAGTATTACTTATTGTGCTAGTATACTTACTAGATGGTAGCATAATAAGATAATCCCTCGTAGTATTCCAGTTATCGTATTTCCCTTGTGTGTGCACCACCAAGAAAGTTCTTCGGTTTGAGGCCGACCGTGATGATCGGGGGTCAGACATATCTACGTTCGCATACAGTGGGTGCAAGCCATGTTGCACTGCGAATACACACGAGTTAGGACTAGCGAGCCTAGCACGCTAGAGAAGCGTGGCCTCGGAATACAAGAGACCGAAAGTTCGAGCATGAATCACATGGTTGATGTGATCGACATTAGAGAATGTCCACCTTTTATACTGCACTGATGGCCGTGATGATCGGGGGAGGTGCAGGGGATAGGGATCATGTGATCACTAAACGAATAGAGGGATGTTCGTTTAAGTGGGAGTTCTTTTTTCGAACTCATTATTATGAACAAAGTCTAAATACTTTGCAAATTCCTTCGTAGATGTCTCGCCCACCCACCTTCAACCTTAGCACTTTCCTCGAGAAGGACAAGCTGAAAACTGATGGAACCAACTTCACCGCATGGTTCCGCAATCTTAGGATCCTCCTAGTCCCCTACAAGTTGACTTATGTCATCGAGGCTGAGCTTCTGGCTAAGCCTGCAGATTCCGCCTCTCAGGATGAAAAGAATGTCTGGCAGTCCAAGGCGGACGATTTCTCCCTCATCTAGAGTGGAATGCTCTATGCCATGGAGTCGGAGCTTCAAAAGCGTTTTGAGAAGATGAATGCTTTTGAGATCATTGAAGATCTCAAAGCCGTCTTTGCTCCGCAGGCTCGTGCAGAGAGGTATGATGCTTCCGAGCTCTTCTTCTCTGCTAAAATGGAAGAGCACAGCAGTATTAGTGAGCACGTGGTCAAAATGTCTGGCTACGTTAAGCGTCTAAACGCCCTGGATTGCAAAATCTCGGAGGAGCTCGCCATAGATAGGGTGCTGCACTCGCTGCCCCTAGCTATAAGAGTTTTGTGATGAACTACAACATGCAAGGGATGACCAAGACCCTTGCTGAGGTGTTCGCCATGCTCAAAACTGCTGAGGTTGAAATCAAGAAGGAGCACACGGTGTTGATGGTCAACAAGACTGCCAACTTTAAGAAACCGGGGCAAAAGGGAAAAGGCAAGGGTAAGAAGTCTAAGAGGGATGGAAGGTTTGTTCCTAGCACCCCAAAGACTGCAAAGCCTAGCCCTAAGCCCGGCACTTCGTGCTACTACTACAAAGGGGATGGGCACTAGAAACGCAACTTCCCTAAGTACCTTGAAGACAAGCGAGCTGGCAAGATAGCCATCCCGGACAAAGGTATATATGATATACATGTTATTGATGTATTCCTTACAAGCGCCAGGAGTAACACCTGGGTATTTGATACCGGATCTGTTGCTCACATTTGTAACTCTCAGCAGGATCTGCAGAGTAGGACGCGCTTGAGGAAGGACGAGGTGACGATGCGCGTCGGCAATGGTTCGAGAGTCAAAGTGATTGCCGTCGGCACCCTGCATCTCCGTCTACCGTCAGGATTATTGTTGGTTTTGAATAAATGCTATTATGTACCCGCATTGAGTATGAATATTGTGAGTGGGTCTTGCTTGTTTCAAGACCATTATTCATTTAAATTAGGAACAAATGGTTGTTCAATTTATATGAATGATATTTTCTATGTTCATGCTCCTGTATGTGATGGTTTATTCCTACTTGATCTTGATTGTAATACACACATCCACAATGTTGATGCTAAATGTTGTAAGCACAATGACAATAATTCCATGTACATATGGCATTACCGTCTTGGTCATATTGGCATAAAGCACATGAAGAAGCTTCATTCAGAAGGGCTTCTTGGATCATTGGATTTCGAATCCCTTGATACATGTGAGCCATGCCTCATGGGCAAGATGACCAGGACACCATTCTCCGGCGTAGTGGAGAGAGCTGTAGACCTACTTGGAATCATACATACAGATGTATGTGGACCAATGAGTGTCTCAACATGCAATGGTTATCGTTACTTTGTTACCTTTACTGACGACTTGAGCAGATATGGATATATCTACTTAATGAAGCACAAGTCTGAAACCTTTGAAAAGTTCAAGGAATTTCAGAAAGAGGTAGAGAATCAACTTAACAAGAAAATCAAGCACCTTCGATCGGATCGGGGAGGCGAGTATTTGAGTTATGAGTTTAACATGCACTTGAAGGACTGTGGGATCATCCCACAGCTTACGCCAGCCGGAACACCACAACGTAATGGTGTGTCGGAACGTCGTAACCGAACCCTATTGGATAGCGTACGGTCCATGATGTCTTTAACTGATTTGTCTGTGTCTTTCTGGGGATACGCGTTAGAAACCGCCGCTTTTATTTTAAACAGAGCACCATCCAAATCCGTGGAGACAACACCATATGAGATATGGTATGGGCAGAAGCCAAAGTTGTCTGTTCTGAAAGTTTGGGGATGTGAGGCGTATGTTAAGAAACTGCAACCTGACAAACTCGAACCCAAATCGGAAAAATGTATCTTTGTAGGATATCCAAGGGAAAATGTTGGATATACCTTCTACAATAAAGCCGAAGGCAAAACACTTGTCGCAAAAACCGGCACCTTTCTCGAGAAAGAGTTTCTTTCAAAAGGGGTGAGTAGAAGGAAAATTGAGTTAGATGAAATTGTTGATGCTTCTCTCCGTATCCCGAGTAGCGCAACGGAAGCTGTTCCGAAACCCCTCTCCAACATGGAGGAAGAGTCCATTGATGTTGATCAAAACAATGACGTCGAGACTCCTAAGGTTCGCAGGTCTACAAGGGTTCGTGCCACTCCAGATTAGTACAGTAGCCTTGTAATGTCTGTCATGTTAGATGATCAAGATGAACCTGCAAACTACAAAGAAGCTATGGGCAGTGCTGACTCCGAGAAATGGCTAGAAGCCATGAAATCCGAAATAGGATCCATGCATGAAAACCAAGTTTGGACCTTGGTGGATCTTCCAGAGGGTCGCAAGGCCGTGGAAAATAAATGGATGTTTAAGAAAAAGACAGATGCGAATGGTAATGTAACCATTCACAAAGCTCAACTTGTCGCAAAGGGTTTTCGACAAATCCAAGGAGTTGACTACGATGAGACTTACTCTCCCGTGGTGATGCTTAAGGCTGTCAAGATTTTAATAGCAATTGCTGCACATTTCGACTATGAAATTTGGCAGATGGATGTCAAGACTGCATTCCTCAATGGTCACATTTATGAAGAGTTGTATATGATGCAACCAGAAGGTTTTGTTGATCCTAAGGATGCTGGAAAGGTATGCAAGCTCCAACGGTCCATTTATGGGTTAAAGCAAGCATCTCGGAGCTAGAACCAACGTTTTGATCAAGTGATCAAGAGTTTTGGATTTATCCAGAACCAACAAGAGTTCTGTGTTTACAAGAAAGCGAGTGGGAGCTCGGTAGTTTTCTTAGTAGTATATGTGGATGAAATATTACTCATGGGAAACGATGTGGATCTTATGAATAGCGTAAAAGCGTATTTGAGCAACCAATTTTCCATGAAGGATTTAGGTGAAGCTGCATACATATTAGGAATCAAGATCTATAGAGATAGATCAAGACACCTAATAGCATTGAGTCAAAGTACTTACATAGATAAGATTTTGAAGAGGTTCAAAATGGAAAACACCAAGAGGGGTTTTACACCTACGATGAAGAATTGCAACTTGAATGTGACTCAATGTCCTGCAACGGACAATGATAGAGAAAAGATGTCTGACGTCCCCTATGCTTCTACAATAGGATCTATCATGTATGCAATGCTTAGTACCCGACCTGATGTAGCATTGGCTCTTAGTTTGACGAGCCGATATCAGAGTAATCCAGGACTGGATCACTGGACAGCTGTGAAAAATATCCTAAAGTATCTGAGAAGAACAAGGGATATGTTCCTAATCTATGGAGGAAATGATGAAGCTCTAAACGTAACAGGTTACGTGGATGCGAGCTGGAATTCAGATCATGATGACTCGAAGTCTCAGACATGATTTTTTTTCTTGGTGAATGGTGGGGCGGTAAGCTGGAAGAGCAAGAAGCAGCCGGTGGTGGCACAATCTTCAATGGAGTCTGAATACATTGCTGCAGCTGATGCAACAAATGAAGTTGTTTGGCTAAGGAATTTTGTCATCGAACTAGGAGTTTTTCCCAATGCACAAGACCCCATGACAATCTATTGTGATAACACGGTAGCTATTGCAAATGCAAGGGAACCAAGAACTCATTCCACAGCCAAACACATCAAACTTAGATTTCACGTCATTTGGCAGATTGTTGACGAAGGTGATGTCAAGATTTGCAAAGTAGATACGGAACTGAATGTAGCAGATCCTTTGACTAAAGCTCTCCAACATGACAAGCACGAACAACACCAAGATTCCATTGGTGTTAGGTTCCTGCCTATTGTAAACTAGTTTTGTACACTCTAGTGCAAGTGGGAGACTGAAGGAGTTATGCCCTAGAGGCAAATAATAAAGTGTATTATTTGATGTACCTCCTGTATGTTTCATACTGTGCTATAACTATGTTAATATGAAACGTTAATACACGTGTGGTATGTAAACAAACCGTGTCTCTAGTACCTCTAGTGAACTAGTTCATTGGTCATGAGGATGGTCTATGTTTCAAGATCATGGGCATTTATGCCAACTAACAATGAGGTCATGTTATTAGTTGAATAACATGATAGACAAACATCCGACCGTTATATCGTAATGAGATCTAGTTACAAAGTTCACCATTGATGATAAAACACAGAGAACCTCGCAACCTGATCCTTTGACTGTGAGGTAATGCAAATCACCATTCTGGAAGAAGCTTAGATGGTTATCAAGAATCATCTCGTAACAGGGTGGTCAAAAAGGTGCCACTCAGGTTTTCCGAAGGAATGCGTAGAGGAGTACATATCAAGACCAAGATTTGTCTAGTCCATGTAACGGACAGATACATGTGGCCATCTCGGTGACGTTGCATTAATGAAGCTTGCAAGCATGTGACTAGGTCACGGAATGCAACAGCATGAGAACGAGAAAACAAGTTCATCGGTAACGAGATCGAACTAAGGTATAGGGATACCGAAGATCAAGTCTCGGATGAATGAGGTATCGTATGACAAAAGGAATGGGGAACGACTATCTCACAGTTCGAGCAATTGAATTCGTGAAACACACGGGGGTCACATGGCCATCCAGGTCCCTCTATTGATCATTGATATGAGAGTGATCTCTATCATGTCCGGACTATTTCCGAACCGAAGGATGTCACGCTTAAGGGTGGGGACGCTTAGGGTAGATGAGGTATCATATGAGAAATAGAGAGAGAGACACCAGAATAGTTTCGGCAACATCCGATGGAGATCGGGAAGGGGTCCGAAAGATGTTCCGGAATGAAGGAATAATATAATATGTGTATTTGAATGTTAATTGGAGAATTAATATTAAATATATATATATATTTTTTAAAAGCACCATATTGCTAATGGGCCTCACCCGAGGGGAGGCCCAAGTGGGCAAGGCACCAAGGGAGAGGGGGCCAGCCGGCCTAGGGCTAATGGGCCACCTGAGTGGGGCCCACCTAGGGCCGGCGGCTGCCCCAAGGTGGCCGGCGGGTGTGGGAATAGTCCCACACCGCATGGCCCCTGGGTGGTGCGCCCCCCTCCTACTATATATAGGGGTCCCCCTTCCCCTTGGAAGAAGACCCATTCCTCTCATTTTCTCTCTCTCTTCTACTGAGGACTTCCCTGTAATATTGGGGAGGACCTCGTGGTTGAGTTCTCCACCTTCACACTACCGTCGTGTGATCGGCGATCCGGCATCTACATCTTCCGCTGCTCGGCTGGATCGGAGCCCGGTTGAAGTCCACTACACCGGACGTGTGACGAACTTCGGAGGCACCACACTTGGGGTGCTGCTCGTCTTCATCGATATACGCCTTCCTGTGTAAGGCGTGCCTCTCTCTACAAAGGTATGAATACTGTATTCCTTCTCCATTACTTATGTCTACATGGTATAGATCCCGGTATTAGTGTTCGAGTAGATATAATTTTTTTGTTTTCTGCTACGGAACCCTTCAAGCATCAAGTTGTTTCTTCAGCTCCACTAACTCTGATGGGTTCATGCTATAGGGTCTATGAGCTATGGGTCTAGTTCCAGGAATTAGTTCAATAATGAGCTCAATATCCTGATCTGGGGGCATACCGGGCAATTCATCTGGGAATATGTCGGGGTATTGATGACCCACAAGTTAGGGGGTGTATCGCCGTATTTTCGATAAGTAAGAGTGTCGAACCCAACGAGGAGCGGAAGGTGCTGGTGAGTGGCTAGGAGCAGGAATTCGCTGTAAATACTTAGCAAACGAATTTTTAGGGGTTTTTGATAATGCAAGTAAATAAAGTACAAGTAAATAAAAGACAATAAGAATAAATGCACTAAGTGGCCCAATCCTTTATTCAGCAAAGGACAAGTCGGTTGTATTACTTAAGATGACCAAACGTTCTCGAGCACACATGGGAATATCATCAAGTGCTTTCACTTCATGTAGTTGATTAATCTTCTTTAGTTTGCTAAGTGTTGTGTGGGTGAACCTGTGCTAATGTACCGACCTTCCTAGGACTAATACATACTTGTGATTATACTCCTTGCAATCATTCACAAGTACAAGAAAGTAATTAAGGTAGAAACCTAACCACAACTTTAAACTTTAAGACTCTGACGTCCCTTGTGCAATGGTTTCCTAACGGGGGTTCAGGTTTCTGTCACTCCGGCAACCCCTAGGATTAGTAGCCAAATACACAATGCATTCCCCTAGGCCCATATAGGTGAAGTGTCATGTAGTCGACGTTCACATGACACCACTAGAAGAAGTACACCACAACTTAAATATCAAACCATTGAATCTTTCTCAACACAATTCCACTACTAAATACATGACTTCTCCCATGTCCTCAAGAACAAAACGAACTACTCACAAGACATCATATGGATCATGATTATAGATGAAATAAGGATGTATAACAATCTGAACATAAACAATAATTCAATGGTTCCACTCAATAGCATCAACTACAAAGAGTAATCAACACCGTGAAAGTTCCCCTAAGAACTATGCAAGATTCAACCCAATTGTTGCAGTGGTATGGAGATGGTGATGATGGTGCTGGTGGAGATGATGGTGGTGGTGATGATGATGATCCTGATGAAGTCCAGCTTGATGGTGGTGTTGATGGCAATGATCTCCCCTCTCCGGAAGGAATTCCCCTAGCAGAATTCTGTCTACCGGAGAGATCTTTCTCTCTCTGTGTTTTCTGCCCCGCAGAGGCGGTGGAATCTTTCTGTGGTCGCTCCTCGAGTCTTACGGTTTCGGGAGGATAATATACACAAGAGGGGAGAGCCAGGGGTGGGCCAGGGCGGCCACACCACCTGGTGGCGCGACCTAGGGTGGCCCGCGCTAGGGGGTGGTGTGGGCCCCCCTATGGCCCATCTCCACTCCTCCTTCTGGCTTTCTTCGTCTTCTGGAAAAATAGAATTTTCCATGTATTTTCCCGGATTTTCTGATCTTTGCGAATTTTGCCTCCAAACATCACCTTTTCCATCAGAATCCTGACTGCAGCGGTCCATGCTCCAAAAGTCATCAACCATGCAAAAACAGATGAAATAACATAAGTATCATCTCTTAATATGAAATATATCAATGAATAACAGTAAATTATGATATAGAATAGTGATGCAAAATGGACGTATCAGGTATTCACAGACTACTCTGACTTGGTCTATGGTGGGTAGGGCTAGACTCTTGTTGCATTTGAATTGACAGGGCAAGGTTTCAGATACATACTCTACTGATACTCCAGAGCTACTGGTCATGGTTATGGCTTTCTTGGCACAGTGGATCAATCCTTTATGTTCCGACATCCAATCTATTCCTAGTACTACTTCCAAACCTTTGGTTCCAAGTACTATTAGATTGGCATAAAAATCTATCCGATGAATTCTGATAGGTACAACCTTGCAAATTTTTCTAGCTTTGGTGGTTGAACCAGGTATTTGAACTATCATTACATGCTTAAATTTTGTTGGTTGAATCTTACTAGTGCATGTAAATTCTTCTGTAACAAACGAGTGCGATGCTCCAGAATCGAACAACACTCTTGCTAATACCGAGTTAATAGAAAACATACCCAGCACGACATCTGGCGCTTCCTGAGCTTCTTTGTGGAACTGACGACCGTTCCGGTTGAGCGAATTTCCTGGGGCAAATCTTCTTCCAGGCTGAACATGGCGTTGCTGCTGAGTTGGGGCATTCACATTGGTAGTGGTTACAAGATTCTTGGGACACTCGTTGGAGTAGTGACCCTTCACTCCACATTCAAAACAAGTAATCTGGGACTTGTCTTTGGCTGCAACAAGCACGACATTGCTTCCAGTCCTTGGGGCAGTATTGTTGTTGTTGTTGTTGGACTTAGGCAGTGCACGGTTGAAGTTGTTGGAGTTGCCGGGGTTGTTGTTGTGGTTTCCTCCAGTATTCACGTTTCCTCCGCTACGGTTGGGGTAGCTTAGACGAGACATTGGGGGTCTACTGTTCCTTGGGGCATATCCTGCAGACGGGTTGGGGCGATACTTCTGGTGACTGTTGGATCCACTCTGGTGCATCATCCTGCGCTTGCGATTGTTGTTGGCTTGGTTGATCTTTCCTTCCATCCGGATGGCAGAGTTGACTAGCTCTTCGAGATCTTCAAAACAGATGTTGATTGACACCGTTTGCATCTCATCATGCAATCCATTCAAGAATCTCTCCTTCTTCTTGGCTTTAGTGTTGATTTCATCAGGTGCATACCTGGCGAGGGACAAAAATCTGTCACGGTACTCCACTACCGTCATTCTGCATTGCTTCAGTTCCCGGAACTCATCTCTTATTTTGGTGACTAAACCTTGCGGCACATGGGTGTGGCTAAACTTGGTCTTGAAAGCTTCCCACGCCATCACTTGACCGTGGTTCATAGTACGGGTGCTATTTCACCAGGATCTTGCATCTCCTGCGAGATAGTGGGTGGCAAAAAGTACTTGCTCATTGGCGTCAACTCCTGCGACTTCTAGGTTATTCTCCATGGTTTGCAACCAATCATCTGCATCTAATGGGTCTTCAGACTTGCTAAAGATAGGGGGATTGGTATTCTGAAAGTTCTTGAGCTTGGATCCATGATGATCCTAATTTACTTGGCCTTGATTGTTGTGGGTCATCTAAGCTATCTGTTGCAGGGTGGCTAGAATGGCTTGGCGCTCTGCTCTACTAGCTTCACGGTCGGAAACTAGGATCTGCAGAATCTGCACCATCGGGTCCTGCGATGAGCTGCTCCCTCCTTGGTTTCCATGAGTCATCTGAAGATTGAGATAGATAATGGGGTAAGAGGGAAAGATCTAAGGTTCATGGTTTTGTTTTCAAAGCTAAAACTTTGAATTTGAACTGAGGTTTTGCAAACTAACTTCTTCTCATTCATTCATTCATTCAATCAAGGCACACGATACAAACACACACACCACAACATGAAAGGAAAACAGATGGTTTTAAGAACCATTCTGTGAGCTAAGATACAATGGGACCGATACTTCTCACTCCTACGATAGTGCTCTAGTGCATCTACTCATCATCGATGAAGTCGGAGTCATCATCGTCGGTGTAGAAGTCCATGGCATCATCCTCTAGATAGTCATTGTCATCACCGAGGTATGCATGAATCTCCCTGGATGTCTTCACCGTCTTCCTCTTCTTCTTTTGCTGCAAGCTTAGCTTCTTGCTCCTGGATGGTCTTCTCGAGGTCGGCCACCTTCTTGCGAAGACGAGCGATGGTGCGATCCTTCTTCTCGCGTTGCCGGTGAAGTGATTGGCGATCCTTGACGAGCAGGGCAAAAGTCTGGGCTTTCTGGGCGGCAATGGCAAGGTTGTGGTTGTCGTAGGCTCGAGCATTGTTCAATTCCTTCTTCCTATCATACCGTAGGAAGTCAAGGTTCTCCACTTGGCGCTTCATCTCCGGGTGACTTGGCATCTCCAATGGCATTCTCATAGAATCACGCCTTGCATAGTGCGCAAAGCGAGTTCCCTGGATCAAGTTGATGTTCTGTCCACAAAGACGGGCGAGAGCTTCATGCATAGCCCTAGCTAATCCATCTAGCTAGTTGTTCTCTCTCACGGTGAATTGAATCTTCTCGGAAAGAGGTACTTCCATCTTGCCTCGAAGATCAGCAACTATCAGCCATTGTAAATCTCCTCCTAGGTGGTCATTGAGTTGAGCTCCAAAGAATTCCGTATGCGGGCGCTCCAGGTACTCAGACAGTGCATCAAGATCCCTCTCAAAGATCAGTTGCCTCCATTGCCCAACTGGCAGAACTTGCAGTACTGAACTTCCATCTATAAGAATTTAGGATGAGTAAGTTAGTGAGGTGATCAAGTGTGTCAACTTTTATGTAGTAATGTAAGAATTTTGAGGAACATGATTTTTTTTGAAAGAATCTCAAGGATAAGAGGGGAAATAGGTTTTCATAAATACTCACTTCATTGGTATTGAAACTAAGTTTTCGTTCGGACATCCATTCTAACTAGGGTCTCCTATGGTTAGGATGGCTCTGATACCAAGTTGTCAACACCCGGATTTTTAATCCCAGATGCCTATTATGCCATACATCGCAATCCCAGGATTACCATTTTTGCGAGACATAACAGATTGGATATCATAGTACATCATCCATTACAAACCATAAAAAGGTCTTACACGAATAAAGGATCTCATGATCCAGTCCTAATACAAACAAGCAGCAGAATAATAAATATAGCGATGGGCTCCATCTTTAGTGTCATAGGCAATGCTGACGATGGGAGATGATCCTAGTTGTCGTAGCCTGATGTCTATGCACTTCTATTCTTGTAGACAGTTGTTGGGCCTCCAAGTGCAGAGGTTTGTAGAACAATATCAAGTTTTCCCTTAAGTGGATTACCCAAGGTTTATCGAACTCAGGGAGGAAGTGGTCAAAGGTATCCCCTCTCAAGCAACCCTGCAATTAAGATACAAGAAGTCTCTTGTGTCCCCAACACACCTAATACACTTGTCAGGTGTATAGGTGCACTAGTTCGGCGAAGAGATAGTGAAATACAAGTGGTATGGATATAAGACAACGGTGCCAGAAAATAGGTTGCTGGCATGTGGTTGATGTGGGAAAAGACTAAAGGAAAACTGAAATAAAGATGGAAGCAAGCAAACATGTAACAGATCTAATTGAAAATGGTGTATCAATGCTTAGAAACAAGGCCTAGGGATCATACTTTCACTAGTGAACACTCTCATATAAATATTTTCTCTTCATGATACTACTCTTAACTACTCTCCGGTTGGAGACTCTAATCAATGGTAGGGCTATAACATCACACCTCAAAGTAAGCCTTTCCCATCTAGAAAACCCCACACTGTCACCTTGAGCACTAGATGGTTCCAACAAACACCACAATTTCATAGAAACATCCAACTCCAAATATAACTCATAACAAGTATTTATAAACTCTAGCCTAAGTGCCACCATGGTGTGCACGCTGTCACTTTCACACACATGGAGAGAGCAGAGATCTATTAAAGCACTTGAGTAGCAAGGTAGATCTATAGATTACAAGCTCATGATCACAATATGATCATGCATAGAGAGAGAAGAACACATAGCTACTTGTAGAACCCTTAGCCTCGAGGAAGAACTACTCCCTCCTCATCATGGGAATCAGCAACGGCGATGGATATGGTGGTGGAGATCGATGGAGATGGCTCCGGGGCACTTCCCCGTCCCGGCAGGGTATCGGAACAGAGACTTTCTGTCCCCCGAATCTCCCCTTCAGTGGCGGCGGCGCTGTGGAACTTTTCGTGGCTGGAGGCTTGATTCCACCACCATCGGGAGGCTCTTATAGGCGAGAGGGGAGACCGAGGGGGTGCCGGAGGGGCCCACACCACCCCCTGGCACGGCCTGACCTTGCCCGCGCCACCAGGTGGTGTGGCAAGCCCCTGGCCCCTCTCCGTCTCGTCTTCTGGTTCCGTGAGTCTTCTAGTAAAATATCGACTTTGGCTTTTGTCCGGTCCAATTCCGAGAATATTGATTTTCTGACTTTCCTGGAACCAAAAACAGCAGAAAATAGGCAACTGGCACTATGACATCTTGTTAATAGGTTAGTCCCAGAAAGTGTATAAAAATACTCCAAAGTGTTGACAAAACATAAGAAAGTAGATATAAAACAAGCATGTAACATCAAAAATTATAGATACGTTAGCAACGTAGCAACATCCCCAAGCTTAACTCCTGCTCGTCCTCGAGTAGGTAAGTGATAAAAAGAAAGAATATTTTTTGAGGTGACATGCACCATCATAAACTTGATCAAAGTATTTGTAAAACATTCAATGCTGGGATCATAGTACTTCAATCATAACATGAAAGACAAAGTTCTAGCTATAAGACAAAAAAACTATGTTGCAACATGAAAAGGCACAAACAAAAGATTCATGAATAACAATGCTTTGCAAGACGTTTGTTTGTTTCGCATAAAGAAAACATAGCATAGTAGTATTCAACTTGTCCCTCATAGAGTAGCAAATATAAATGCATAGGACACCTTCAAAGTTCATAAGAGTGACTAGATACAAATAGTTTAAAACTAGCAATATCAAGGTATGCATCAATCAACAAGTCTTGGGACAATGCACATAGAACTAAGAATGACCACTATGCTCTCAAAGTAGGTGCATAAAGATAGAAGGTGGAGACTCAATATAAAAGTGGAAGAAAGGCCTTCATAGAAGGAAGCAGAGATTCAAGTTTCATAAAGAGCTTTCAAAAATTATGGTACTTACTAGCTTTCAGCTCTCATTGCCCCTATCATAAGCATCTTTAAGTGATTAAGGTTAAAGTGAACAAACTATGGTGTACATGCTTGACTAAGTATAAGTTAGAAATCTCATGTCCCTTGAATACGAGGGCCGCTCCTCATGCTACTCAAGTTTAGTCACCGATAAGTTCTTGTCATCGTAAGTACATGTATATCATAGAGAACCGCGAACGGGGTACCCCTTGCCCGATGATACAGAAGAATCCCCATATCAGAATGACAAGGCAAGCAGACAACGAGCATCTCAACAATCTTCTTATTTACCATGGGAAAATGGTGCTTTTTTCTCTCTTTCCTCTTTTCATAATCTCTTTTTTTCTCAATATAGGACTCTTTTTTATAAGAAGAATGCTTCATAGACAGCTCACTATGGTTACGCTGCAGGTTTCCACCATGTCAGCATGGATTAGACCAGCGGCCCAAGCGTTTCTCTAACACATATACATAACTCCATGGACTTACAAGCTCCCCTTTCATTTCACACCGATGACATCCATATACAAAAGATCATGATATCAACTAGGTACAAGTACCAAGTGCAATGTTGAAAGTGTTCCCCATGACAGCATGGTTCTTATAATTCCCAACAAATAAGTGCAAGCATATACAACATACACAGCACAATGGTTCAAGCAAGAAAAGTAAAGTGTGCCATCAAGTTCGTGAGAGCTTTAATCACTAGTTTTCTCATAACAAGTTTAATTTGGAAGGTAAACAAAAGCATGAATATACTTGGACTAGCATAAGCTAGTAGGTAGGTATGGTGGACTCTTTGGAATAAGTTGGTTTAGGGAGTTGGATGCATGAGTGGAACTCATACTTGGTTGTGGAGGCTAGCAAAAGACTGGGAGCGATAAACTAAGAGAGGAATAATGGCCATAATCATGCAGAATGACAAAACATCATTGATCAAAGCATAAAATGATACTACAAGTTGAAAACTAAAGGATCATAAAGTCTATGGTGACTTGATATAGTCATAACATGGTGTGAGCATGCGCCAAGTCAACCCAAATAAAACATCAAAGAGAATACCACTATACTATGCTTTAATATGCTAAAACAACGCATGATTCATCCAAGGCACATTAAGCAATCTCAATTGTTTATAACAAGTCGTGCTACAGCAAAGAATACTAAGAATAAAGCCAAAACAATATCAAGCATGACATGATAGAGCATAGGCCACAGACAAAAACAAGCTCTCTTTACCACATAAGCATGAACTTTCCTACTCTTTTCCAAACCAAACCAAACCAAACTATTTGCAAACCAATGCATGAAAGAGGGGGTACAACCAATTTATTCAGCAAACTAAGAAAACCAAGCAAACAAAAAACCAAAACGAAAATGAAAAAGAAGACGCTCCAAGAACAACACAATTGTGCATGAAACAAAAAAATGAAGCGTTTGGAAGAAACCTGAGATTTTTATTGATGAAGAAGGGGATGCCTTGGGCATCCCCAAGCTTTGACGCTTGTACTTCTTGGATATTTCTTGGGGTGACACGCATGGCATCCCCAAGCTTGAGATTTAGTCCATCCTTCATCTCATTACTCATTCCTTCCATACACCTGAAAATTTTCCTTCATACAAAACTTCACACAACCTTTATTAGCAACATTAGTGCACTCAAGATAATAAGTCTTAAGGTTCAGTTTTAACACCAAATAAACTTCCATTAGAACAGTAGATACTTTAGCACTTCCCTCAAAAAGCTCAATTCCCCAAAAGAACTCAAAAAGGAACCAACAAGAAGCAAATGCAGAAAATGGCAGAAATCTGTCAAAACAGACCAGCAGGTAAAGACAAATTTTTTCGAAGATCTTCTGTTGCTCAAATAAAAAAGTGTTGAACTAACTAAAGTTAGATAACAACATGGGTCAGAAGCACAAAAATTCACGCCTCAAAAAGACGTTCAGAGATTTTACACGAATATTTATGGTGAAGCACATAAATCTGTTCGGGGACAGCAACTTTCCCAATCATTACTTCTCTCTCATTAGAGGTTACTCTTGGCACAAAAAGCAAATAAAAGGGATAAGGAGCGGTTATTACTGAAGTAATAACTTCCAAGACTCATCTAAAACTTTTGGGCTATCTCCCAATAAGTACTTTTCTTTAACGCCTTTAAGTTAGGCATGATAGTTTGAGAAGATGCTCACATAAAAATATGAAAAGAGAGCATCAAGAAGCAAATTCAAAGCACATTTAAGTCTAACCCACTTCCTATGAATAGGAATATTTTAAAGAAACAAGTCATTAAAGCACAAAGAAACAAGCATAGGAAAGCAAAACAAGTGCAACTTCAAAAATTTCAACATAAAGAGGGGAAACTTAATATTATTGAGATACATAAGACCATGTTTCCCTCTCTCATAATAACTTTCAGTAGCATCATGAATAAAATTAACAATATAACTATCACATAAAACATTCTTATCATGAGCCACATGCATAAAAGAATTAATACTCTCCACATAAACATAGTCATTCTTATTAATTGTAGTGGAAGAAAATTCAACAAAATAGCTATCATTATTATTCTCATCACCATAATCATTAAATATAGGAGGCATATTGTAATCATAATTAATTTTCTTCTCAATAGTAGGTGGACTGAAAATATCATATTCATCATTGTAATCATCATATATTGGAAGTTTGGTATCATCATAAGCAATAGAATAGCTATCTTCCAAAGCTGGGGAACTAAAAAGATCATTTTCATAAAAACTAGCTTCCCCAAGCTTAGACTTTTCCATGGAATTAGCAATAATGGTGTCCAAATAATTCATACTAACAACATTGCTATTAGCATGCAAAGAAAGTTCCATAGGTTTTTTAATTTTCTCTTCAAACACTTCATGTCCTAACTCAAGATAAATACTATAAAGCTCTCTATTTTTGTTGTTGTTTTCCATTAAACCTAACTAGTGAAAATAAAAACAAGAAACAAAAAGATATAATTGCAGAATCTAAAGGAAATAACTTCGAGCACTCACACACCAACAACCGCACTAGAAGATAGCTTAGTTGCTAGAGGATGTGAGTACCTTTTACCTTACCTACCCGGCAACAGCGCCAGAAAATAGCTTGATGTCTACGCACTTCTATTCTTGTAGACAGTTGTTGGGCCTCCAAGTGCAGAGGTTTGTAGAACAACAGCAAGTTTTCCCTTAAGTGGATTACCCAAGGTTTATCGAACTCAGGGAGGAAGTGGTCAAAGGTATCCCCTCTCAAGTAACCCTGCAATTAAGATACAAGAAGTCTCTTGTGTCCCCAACACACCCAATACACTTCTCAGGTGTATAGGTGCACTAGTTTAGCGAAGAGATAGTGAAATACAAGTGTTATGGATATAAGACAACGGTGCCAGAAAATAGCTTGCTGGCGTGTGGTTGACGTGGGAAAAGACTAAAGCCAAACTGAAATAAAGATGGAAGCAAGCAAACATGTAACCGATCTAATTGCAAACGGTGTATCAATGCTTAGAAACAAGGCCTAGGGATCATACTTTCACTAGTGAACACTCTCATATAAATATTTTCTCTTCATGATACTACTCTTAACTACTCTCCGGTTGGAGGCTCTAATCGATGGTAGGGCTATAACAGCACACCTCAAAGTAAGCCTTTCCCATCTAGAAAACCCCACACTGTCACCTTGAGCACTAGATGGTTCCAACCACAGTTTCATAGAAACATCCAACTCCAAATATAACTCATAACAAGTATTTATAAACTCTAGCCTAAGTGCCACCATGGTGTGCACGCTGTCACTTTCACACACATGGGGAGAGCAGAGATCTATTAAAGCACTTGAGTAGCAAGGTAGATCTATAGATTACAAGCTCATGATCACAATATGATCATGCATAGAGAGAGATGAACACATAGCTACCGGCAGAACCCTTAGACTCGAGGAAGAACTACTCCCTCCTCATCATGGGAATCATCAACGGAGATGGAGATGGTGGTGGAGATCGATGGAGATGGCTCCGGGGGCACTTCCCCGTCCCAGTTAGGTGCCAGAACAAAGACTTTCTATCCCCCGAATCTCCCCTTCGATGGCGGCGGCACTGCGGAACTTTTCATGGCTGGAGGCTCGATTCTTTAGGGTTTATGCATCGGGAGGTTCTTATCGGCGAGAGGGGAGACCGAGGGGGTGCCGAAGGGGCCCACACCACCCCTTGGCGTGGCCTGGCCTGGCCCACGCCACCCGGTGGTGTGGCCAGCCCCTGGCCCCTCTCCGTCTCGTCTCCTGGCTCTGTGAGTCTTCCGTTAAAATATCGACTCTGGCTTTTGTTCGGTCCAATTCCGAGAATATTGATTGTGTGACTTTCCTGGAACCAAAAATAGGAGAAAACAGGCAACTGACACTGTGGCATCTTGTTAATAGGTTAGTCCCAGAAAGTGTATAAAAATACTCCAAAGTGTGGACAAAACATAATAAAGTAGATATAAAACAAGCATTTAACATCAAAAATTATAGATACATTAGAAACGTATCATAGCCGTCCTGCTGTCCTTCTTCCGGATAGTCCTCCTCATAGTCTGGCCACGGGAATAGCCAGGGATAAAGCCATGAGTACTCTTTAAGTACTCGCAAACTACTACTAACAAGTAAGGAGTTCGAGTAGGAATGCTAAGTTCTAAGTTTATTTGCAAAGTTAAGTTTGAAACCTAAGCTGAGTTTAGAAACAAAGAAAGATAAAATAAATCTCTAAATCACCTAAGTGGGGAACTTAGTTTTCATAGTCACAACCCTGTTGTGGTCAAGTCAACTCACAATTCATTTCACAAGTCATTTTGGAAACATCTGACGACAGAACAATATGGCCACTCCAACTATCCATGACCACGGACGCAGCTATTCGAATAGTTTGACACTCTGCAGAGGTGGTACACTTTCACCACAAAATTCAATAGATCCGTCAGGGATAACCCTGAATCATCATACTTAGTATGCGGATAATCAATCATAACCTTCCCTTTACACACTCTAGTATAAGCACCTCTCCTATGAGCTTGGCCTCCCAACCATGGCCATCTGCCATCCTGGGCACTGCATAGGTGGACAACATCAAGAGGTAGCCTCATCTCAAACCTCTTTCGCGAGGGAACCCATATTAATGCATATAAACTTCCGGCTAAGCCTTACCCAATTCAGGTATTGTGGCTGTACGGTAAAATTGGAATGGTATCGCATCTGAACCCAACCATCAGTTTTTATAAAGGGCTAAGGCTCATGCCTCAACATTTTCATCATCATAAACCATTTGTGTTTCTCAACACATGTCAAAATATTTTAATAGAATGACTCATTATTCCAAGGTTTTCGTAAGCATTTTCACCAAGTATTCCCATCTAGAGTGATCAAGTTTTATGCTTAGCACTAGTCACTAAGTTAAGCGTGTTCACTAAAATGGGATGTTAATATCAATTTGATGCCATAGAATGACATCTAAGTATATCTAGATAGGTCAAGTTTTATACTCTTTATGCTATCTATACTAGAAGTAAAGAACTTTGGTAAAGTAAAAGAAAGTAAAGCTTGCAAGTAAACTTGGGATGGGTATAAATAAAAAAGGGTATAACCAAAGCATGCCTAAAGCTTTTGCTTAAGTCAAGGGGGCAAGTGTCAACTTGCTTAGTTCTAGCTTGCCTTGATTGGTGTAGTGGTTGAAATTCTCCTCGTCTTCTTCGGGGTAGAACTCCTCCTCCTTGTAGACTTGGTCGGTACTATCGTCTATAAATACATACGGGATACACAATCACCAAACAATAATTAACTAGTCTATTTAGCACACTAAGGCACACACTTGATGATCTAGTATCATCACAATCATCACAAGATTTAAAGAACTAGTTTCATTTATTTTATTTGAGAAAAGTAATTTCTACTCATTGAAATTAATTAAGATTTAATATTCTCCAATTAAAATATGGGATCATGTGGAGACATGTCATCACCACATATTCTAATACATGGGAATGTGATTTAAATGTTTGATCATATTTCAATAAGTTTAAGTTTATCATTTAAATGATTTAAAGTGACTAGAAATTCCTATATAGCATTATTTTGGTACTAGTCCAAAGTCACTGCATGCAAACCTAAATATTATTACATATTCAGATAGATATTATCAAATGTGATTTTTGAGAGTTGTAATCAACTCAAAGCTATTATGGTTGATTTTTGAAAAATGTTTGAATGTATAAAAGTCCCTGTCTTGTTATTTTTGCTATGTGTGATCTCTAACTCCAATTGATTTAAATCCAACGGGCTTGGATAGATATTTTAATTATCTTTTTAGCAAAATTTGAATCATGCATTTTGGTTAAGTGGATCTCTCTGAAATGATATTTAAACAAGTGGACAGAATCTAGTTTAAACATAAATAGAAAAACCTTTATTTGAATTTGTGGGCTAGCGCGGGAAAACTAACGGGCCGACCCAGTGGCACTCCGCGGTGCAGCGGGCTACTGATAGGCTGGTCCCGCATGTCAGCTGCACATCTAACGTGAAGCGATACGGGGCAATCTCAGCCATGCGATTAGAACGAGAATCTACGGTCGTGGTTCGTCGTCTCTGGCGAACAGTTCTCCGATGAGGACGAACCCTAGCGGCACGGTGGGGGTATGTGGGGGCTTACCAGGGCTCCAGCTATACGTGGCGATGGGGGCAATCGAAATGGTAGACGATGGTGGTTCTAGGTGTGGTCGTGGCAGCTCCTGGGGCAGTCGCAATCAGCGGCGCCTTTTCTCCTCTGCTACGGCCAACTCCGGTGGAATTCCAGTGACTGAGGGCTCGATTGGCTCCGGGGAGAAGTGGGGAAGGCTCAGTGGTGAGAGGGGAGTTGAGTGGTGTGTGGAATGAGGCTGGGGGAGACCTCCTTTTATAGGCTCAACGATGAGGCAGTGCGGCATGGTCAAGCGGTGGTGGCGACGCGTCTACAGGGTGCTAGTGGCGCGGCTGGAGGTAGGGGACGGTGCGTGGTCTCCTGGCAGTCCTCTACAGTGTAAAGGCGTGGCTAGGGGCGGTCGCGTTTGGTCGGAAATGGTCGACGCTCTGCGCGGAAGAAGCAGCGTTCGACGCGGCGCGCGGTGGCTATGGGTCAAGTGGTGGTAAACGGGCATGTCCGGGAGGCTGTTGGGGTCGTGGTAAAGCGGTGCTCGTAGGCTGCGGTCGAGGCGTGGTCTGTGCCGGCTTGTCAGGCGTGGCGCTCTGGTGCGTGCTCGGCATGGCGCAGACACGGTGGGCGCGATGGTTTCTGAGGTGGTCCAGTGCTTGGCAGGGCTCGGGGAAGGGACAGGGGGCGGCAGTGTGATCTCGCCTACCTCATAGGCATGGTGGAAGAGAGCGGGGTGGCCTGCTGTGAGCTGTCCATGCTCGATCGGCGGGCATGGCCTCGGGGTGGCTCGGCACTACTGCTAGCGGCGAAGGGAGGTGCTGTCTGGGGCTAGGTTAGGTGCTAGGGAGATAGAGGAGAGATGAGGGTGTCAATTGGGGGACAAGACATTGATCAACAACAATAATAGTTAGGCAGATTAATTTGTGATCACCAAGTGTTCGACACAATGGCCGCAAGAAATGTAAATTTGAATTTTGGGAAGATTTTTGGTGGGTGTGTTGTTCATAAGCTTGATCATCTGTGGTTGCTTGGGTTTGGTAAGGGGAGTTCATTTGAGTGGTTTTTGAAAAAGTGGGATCTATGCATATGTAATGGATTCACTTTTCAAATGTCATTTAAAGTTAGTGGCTAAGTGTTTTTGTATGGTTTTAAAGTGGGCCTTGGTAGATCTTTACTTGTACTAGCAAGGGGTGCAAAGATCTAGAATTGTTTCTGTTGGGAAAAGACTTCTAGGAACACCTAAAGTGGCCTAGTGGATTAAAATGGCCAAAATGACCATTTGCATTATTTAATCTTATTTGATTTCTTTTTCTTTGGATTTTGTTTGTGAATGATCTATATGATGTGGCATTCACCTTTGAATCATTTAACAACCATTAGAACAATCAAACATGTCATTTTCAAACAATTCTATACTAATGCAAACACACATGCATTCATAATTATTTTAATAATAAAAAGTTTTTGTTAACCCTAAATTGGGTGATTTGGATCTTGATAACCTTGATTAAAGATTTGGGATGTTACACATAACAGATTGGATATCATAGTACATCATCTATTACAAACCATAATAAGGTCTTACACAAATGAAGGATCTCATGATCTAGTCTTAATACAAACAAGCAGTGGAGTAATAAGTGTAGAGGTGGGCTCCATCTTCAGTGTCACAGGCAATGCTGACGATGGGAGATTATCCTACTTGTCGTAGCTGTCCTGCGGTCCTTCTTCCTGGTATTCCTCCTCATAGTCTGGCCACGGGAATAGCCAGGGACAAAGCCATGAGTACTCTTTAAGTACTCGCAAACTATCACTAACAAGTACGGTAGTTCTAGTAAGAATACTAAGCTCTAAGTTTATTTGCAAAAGCTAGATTTAAACCTAAGGTGAGTTCAGAAACAAAGAAAACTAAAATAATGTGCTAAATCACTTAAGTTGGGAACTTAGTTTTCATAGTCACAACCCTATTGTGGTCAAGTCAAGTCACAATTCATTTCATAAGTCATTGTGAAAACATCTGACAACGGAATAGTATGGCTACTCCAACTGTCCATGACCGCAGACGTGGCTATTCGAATAGTTTGACACTCTACAGAGGTGGTGCACTTTCACCACAAAATTCGATACATCCATCCGGGATAACCCTGAATCATCATACTTAGTATGCGGATAATCAATCATAACCTTTCCTTTACACACTCTAGTATAAGCACCTCTCCTATGACCTTGGCCTCCCAGCCATGGCCATCTGCCATCCTGGGCAATGCATAGGTGGACATCACCAAGAGGTCGCCTCAGCTAAAACCTCTCCCGTGAGGGAACCCATACTAATTCATATAAACTTCTAGCTAAGCCTTACCCAACTCAGGTATTGTGGTTGTACGGTAAAATTGGAATGGTATCGCATCCGAACCCAACCATTAGTTTTTATAAAGGGCTAAGGCTCATGCCTCAACATTTTCATCATCATAAACCATTGGTGCTTCTCAACACATGTCAAAACATCTCAATAGAATGACTCATCATTCCAAGGTTTTCATAAGCATTTTCACCAAGTATTCCCATCTAAAGTGATCCAGTTTTATGCTTAGCACTAGCCACTAAGGTTAAGAGTGTTCACTAATGAGGGATACTAATCTCAATCTCATGCCCCATAATGACATCTAGTATAGGCCAAGTTTTACACTCTTTATGCTATCTATACCATCCTTCCAAAGTCTCATAAAGCCTTACTAAAAGTAAAGAAACTTTGGTAAAGCAAAACGTAAAGCTTGCAAGTAAAACTTGAGACGGGTATAAATAAAAAGGTAATAACCAAGCATGCCTAATGCAGCTTGCTTAGGTTTAACTTGCATCTAGTGATGGCTTGCAAGTGTTAGCTTGCCAATAATAGCTTGCCTTGATTGGTGTAGTGGTTGAAAATTTCCTCGTCTTCTTCGGGGTAGAACTCCTCCTCCTTGTAGACTTGGTCGGTACTATCGTCTATAAATAAATACAGGATACACAATCACCAAACAATACTTAACTAGTCGATTTAGCACACTAAGGCACATACTTGATGATCTAGTATCATCACAATCATCACAAGATTTAAAGAACTAGTTTCATTATTTTATTTGAGAAAAGTAATTTCTACTCACTGAAATTAATGAAGATTTAATATTCTCCAATTAAAATATGGGATCATGTGGACACATGTCATCACCACATATTTTAATATATGAGAAGGTGATTTTAAAGGGTTGGTCATATTTTATAAAGTTTAAGATTATTATTTAATATATTTAAAGTAACTAGAAATGCCTTAATAGCATTCTTTTGGTACTAGTACAATGTCACTGCATGCAAAATTAAATATTATTACATATTTAGATAGATATTGTCAAATGTGATTTTTGAGAGTTGGAATCAACTCAAAAGCTAATATGGTTGATTTTTGAAAAATGTTTAAATGTAGAAAAGTCTCTGTCTTGTTATTTTTGCTATATGTGATCTCTAACTCCAAATGATTCAAATCCAGCGGGCTTGGATAGATAATTTAGTTATCTTTCTAACAAAATTTGAATCATGCCATTTGGTTAAGTGGATCTCTCTGAGTTGATTTTTGAATCAAGGAACAGAATCTATTTTAAACCTAAATGGAAAAACCTTTATTTGAATCTGGGCTAGCGCTAGAAAACTAACGAGCCGGCCCCGTGGTGCTCCGCGGCGTAGAGGCTACTGACAGGGGGGTCCGCATGTCAGCGACTAATTCTAACCGAAGTGGTACGGGGCAATCTCAGCCGTGCGATTAGAACACAAATCTACGGCCGTGGTTCATCGTGTCCGGTGAATAGCTCCGGCGAGAGAAAACTCTAATGTGGCACGGTGGGGATACGTGGAGGCTTACCAGGGCTCCAGCTAGACGTGGTGATGGGGGCAATCGAGCTGGTGGATGACGGTGGTTCTAGGCGTGGTCGCGGCAGCTCCTGGGGCTGCTCCAATCGACGACGCCTCTTCTCCTCTGCAGCGGCAAGCTCCGGCAAAATTCCGGCTAACTGCGGCTCGATTGGCTCCGGGGAGAAATGTGGGGTGGTCAGTGGTGAGAGGGGAGTGAGATGGTGTGAGAAATGAGGCTGTGGGTGGCCTCTATTTATAGTTCGACGGAGATACCGAGCGACGTGGGCGCGGCTCGTCGGGGGCGACGGTACATGCAGCTATTGTCGGGGCAGAGGTAGGCGGATGGTGCGCGGTCTGCTGGCAGTCATCTACAGCGTAAAGGTGCAGCTAGGGGTAGTGGCATTTGGTCGAGCGCGGCTAGTGCTCTACGCGGCAGAAGCGGCGTTCAACGCGGAACACGGCGGCTGCAGGTCAAGCGGCAGCGAACGGGCATGTCTAGGTGCTTCCTGGGGTCATGGCGAAGCGGTGCGCAGGCTGCTGTCGAGGCGCGGCGTGTGCACGATTGTCGGGCATGGCACTCTGGCGCGTGCTCAGCATGGCGCAGACACGGTGGGCGCGATGGGCTGGGGGTGGTCCACATCCCGGCAGCGCTTGGGGAAGGGACAGAGGGAGGCGGTAGGGTGCGGTGATCCTCCTAGGCATGGCGGAAGAGAGCGGAGTGGTCTGCTGGGAGCAGTCCATGCTCGACCAGCGGGCATGGCGCTCGGGTGGCTTGGCACTGTTGCAAGAGGCTAAGGGGTAGCTCGTTTATGGCCTGGTTGGAACTGGGGAGACCAAGGGCATGGATTGAGGCCTTAGTGGCTCTTGATCACTTCTCTAGAACAGTAATTGTTAGCCCAGATTAATTTTGCCTGCCAAGTGCTTGATCAAATGGCTGCAAGAAATTTATATTTGAATTTTGAAAAGATTTTTGGTGTGTGATATGATCTTATGCTTGGTAGTCTCTAGTTGCTAGGAATTGTCAAGGTGAATTGGTTTGGTTGGTGTTTGAGAAATGGTGATCTTAACACATACACTTGATTCAATTTTCAAATGTCATTTAAATTGCTTTGCCAGATGTTTTTGTAAGTTTGTAAAGTGGGCCTTGGTACATCTTTACTTGTACTAGCAAGGGGTGCAAAGATCTAGAATTGTTTCTGTTGGGAATTGACTTCTAGGAACACCTAAAGTCGCCTAGTGGATTAAAATGGCCAAAATGACCATTTGCATTATTTAATCTTATTTGATTTCTTTTCTTTGGATTTTGTTTGTAAATGGTCTAGATGATGTGGCATTCACCTTTGAACCATTTCATATCATTTAGAACAATCAAACATGGCATTTTCAAACAATTCTACACTAATGCAAACTACACATGCATTCATAATTATTTTAATAATAAAAAGTTTTTGTTAACCCTAAATTGGGTGATTTGAACTCTGATAACCTTGATTAAAGATTTGGGATGTTACAAACCTTCCCCCCTTAAACAAAATCTCGTCCTAAGATTTAAGAAAAACTAGGAACTAAAGAGATCTGGAAACTCAGTCCTAATATAATCTTGTCGCTCCCATGTAGCTTCTTCTTCGGTATGGTTGCTCCATTGGATCTTGAGAAATTTGATACTCCGGGTTCTGGTGGTTCTGAAGGCTTCTTCCAAGATACGAATGGGCACTTCACGATACGTCAGATCCTTTTTGATATCAATGGCTCAGTGATCGATGTTCTTGAAAACTTCGGTCTTCTCCGGAACTTCTAGGCATTTGCGAAGTAACGAGATATGGAACACATTATGGATGGCGGACATCTCCGCTGGCAGTTCCAGTTGATACGATACTTCTCCTCGATGATTCAGAATCTTGAAGGGTTCGATATATCTGGGGGCTAACTTTCCTTTCAGCTGAAAACGCAGCATTCCTTTCAAAGGCGACACTTTGAGATACACAAAATCTCCGACATTGAAAGTTAGGTCCCTACGTCTCTTTTCAGCATAACTCTTTTGTCTGGATTGGGCGGTCTTGAGGTGCTCACGGAATTTGTGAACCTTCTCTTTGGCTTCTCGTAGGATGTCGGGTCCGAAAATCTGACACTCTCCTACTTGCGACCAATTCAAGGGGGTAAGACACTTCCCTCCATATAAGAACTCGAATGGGGCCAATTGCAAACATGCTTGATAACTTTTGTTGTATGAGAATTCTGCGAAAGGCAGACAATCTTCCCATTTTCATCCATACTCTAACACACAAGCTCTTAACATATCTTCTGAGATTTGGTTGACTCTTTCAGTTTGTCCATCGGTCTGTGGGTGATAAGCTATGCTGAAATTTAACTTGGTTCCTAATCCTTCTTGGACTTTATGCCAAAATCTCGAGGTAAATTGGGTTCCTCGATCCGATAATATGGTCTTGGGGTTCCATGCAAACTGACAATTCTAGCAATGTACAACTCCGCTAGCTTGGAACTCTGGTAGGTTGTCTTGATAGGTATAAAATGGGCTACCTTGGACAGTCTATCAACTATGACCCAAATAGAGTCATTTCCCCTACTAGAAGTAGGCAAACCGGTGATAAAGTCCATTCCGACAGAATCCCATTTCCATTCTGGAATCTGCAATGGTTGCAACAGTCCTGCGGGTCTTTGATGCAACGCTTTGGCTCTCTGACAGATATCACACTTGGCAATGTAGCTTCCGATTTCTCTCTTCATCTTGTGCCACAAAAATTGCTCCTTGAAATCCTATTACATCTTCGTTCCTCCGGGGTGGATAGAATAAAGAGTATCATGAGCTTCTTGCATGATAACTTGTTTTAGCTCCGAATCTGCTGGCACATAGATACGTCCTTTGTACCAAAAAACTCCTTCTTCATCCTCGGTGAATCTAGGTACCTTTCCTATACCAATACGACGTTTGATTCCGTCGATACTTGCATTTCCTTTCTGGGCTTCCTTGATTTGACTAATCAAAGTGGGTTGAAGTTCAATATTAGCTAGAAATCCTTGGCTAACTAGCTCTATTGTAAACTGCTCCAACTCTTTATGCAAACTTGGCTGGGCTTCTTTGATCATGGTGTTCAATCTACACGGCAATCTGCTAAGAGCATCCGCTACCACATTGGCTTTGCCGGGGTGATAGTGAATGTCAAGGTCATAATCCTTGATTAACTCTATCCATCTCCTTTGCCTCATATTCAGCTCCTTCTGAGTGAAAATATACTTCAAGCTCTTGTGATATGAAAATATACTTCAAGCTTCGGACTTCACGTTTCCTCCGCTACGATTGGGGTAGCTTAGACGAGACATTGGGGGTCTATTGTTTCTTGGCGCATATCCTGCAGACAGGTTGGGGCGATACTTCTGGACATGGTTGGATCCACTCTGGTGCATCATTCTGCGCTTGCGGTTGTCATTGGCTTGGTTGATCTTCCCTTCCATCTGGATGGCAGAGTTGAGTAGCTCTTCTAGGTCATCAAAACGGATGCTGACTAAGACAGTCTGCATCTCGTCATGCAGTCCGTTCAGGAATCTCTCCTTCTTCTTGGCTTCAGTGTTGATTTCATCAGGGGCATATCTTGTGAGGGACAGAAACTTGTCATGGTATTCAACTACCGTCATCCTGCCGTGCTTCAGCTCTCTGAACTCATCTCTCATTCTGGTGACTAAACCTTGCGGCACATGGGTGCGGCTAAACTTGGTCTTGAAAGCTTCCCACGTCATCACTTGACCGTGGTTCATAGTACGGGTGCTATTCCACCAGGCTCTTTCATTTGTTGGGCCTCCAAGTGCAGAGGTTTGTAGAATAGCAGCAAGTTTTCCCTTAAGTGGATCACCCAAGGTTTATGGAACTTAGGGAGGATGTGGTCAAAGGTATCCCTCTCAAGCAATCCTGCAATCAAGATACAAGAAGTCTCTTGTGTCCCCAACACACCCAATACACTTGTCAGGTGTATAGGTGCACTAGTTCGGCGAAGAGATAGTGAAATACAAGTGGTATAGATAATTATAAGTAGTAACGGTGATAGAAGATAGCTTGATGGAGTGGAACAGACTAAAAGCAAACTGAAATAAAGATGGAAGCAAGCAAACATGTAACAGATCTAGTTGCAAACGATGTATCAATGCTTAGAAACAAGGCCTAGGGATCATACTTTCACTAGTGAACACTCTCATATAAATATATTCTTCTTTATGATACTACGCTGAACTACTCTCCAGTTGGACACTCTAATCATTGGTAGGGCTATACCAGCACACCTCAAAGTAAGCCTTTCCCATCTAGAAAACCCCACACTGTCACCTTGAGTACTAGATGAGTCCAACAAACACCACAATTTCATAGAAACATCCAACTCCAAATATAACTCATAACAAGTATTTGTAATCTCTAGCCTAAGTGCCACCATGGTGAGCACGCTGTCACTTTCACACACATGGGGTGATCAGAGATTCATTAAAGCACTTGAGTAGAAGAATAGATCTATAGATTACAAGCTCATGATCTCAATAAGATCATGCATGGAGAGAGATGAACACATAGCTACCGGTAGAACCCTTAGCCTCGAGAGAGAACTACTCCCTCATGATCATGGGAATCAGCAATGGTGATGGAGATGGCGGTGGAGATCGATGGAGATGGCTCCGGGGGCACTTCCCCATCCCGGCAAGGTGCCGGAACAGAGACTTTATGTCCCCCGAATCTCCCCTTCGGTGGCGGCGACGCTGATGGCTCAGTAATGGCGCAAGGAAAATGCTGGAGCGATGATGATGTAGAGCTCGTTGGGAACCCCAAGAGGAAGGCATGATGAGCACAGCAGCAAGTTTCCCTCAGTTATGAAACCAAGGTTTAATCGAAATAGCATCTCAATATCCATCGGATACCCGCAAACACAACATGCAGAATTACAAATAGATGATCTTGATCATGAACGGAGCTCACAAGATCTAAACATGAAAGCACAAAGGAGGAGAACCAGCCATCTAGCTACTACATGGGTCCGTAGTCCAAGGATGAACTACTCACGCATCACAGCGGAGGCTTGCATGGTGATGAAGAAGGCCTCCAGGGTGAATTCCCCTCTCCGGCAGGGTGCCGGGAAGAGCTTCAGATCCCTCCCGATCTAGGGATGGAGATGACGGCGGCTACAGACTCTTTCGTAGATTTTTGATCGGGTACTTAGGGTTTACGTCCCGAGGGCATCTTATAGGCAGAAGGGGAGACCGAGGGGGTAACAAGGGCCACCACACCACCCCCTGGCGCGGGCCCAGCCTGGCCGCGCGGCCAGGTGATGTGGCCAGCCTCTGGCCCTTCTCCGTCTCGTATTCTAGCACTTGATGACTTTCGGAAAAATAGGCACTTTGGCTTTTGTCCCGTCCAATTCCGAGAATATTCATTTTCTGACTTTCCTGGAACCAAAAACAGCAGAAAATAGGCACCTGGCACTGTGTCTCTTGTTAATAGTTAGTCCAAGAAATCATATGAAAAGTACTCCAAAGTTGGAACAAAACACAAGAAAGTGGATAAAACACTGCATGGAACATCAAAAATTATAGATACATTTGCAATGTATCAGGCGCTACGGAACGTTTTGTGACTAGAGGCTTGACTCTTTAGGGTTTTCGCATCGGGAGGAATATATAGGCGAAAGGGCAAGGTAGGTGGAGGCCGGAGGGGCCCACACCACCTGGTGGCGCGACTAGGGGGGACCCGCGCCACCCTATGGTGTGGCTGGCCCCTCTCCGTCTCGTTTTCTGGCTCCGTGTTCCCCTTGGTGAAATATTGACTTTGGCTTTTGTCCCGTCCAATTCCGAGAATATTGATTTATGACTTTCCTGGAACCAAAAACAGCAGAAAACAGGCAACTGGCACTATGGCTCTTGTTAATAGGTTAGTCCAAGAAATCATATGAAAAGTACTCCAAAGTGTGGACAAAACATAAGAAAGTAGATAAAACCAAGCATGGAACATCAAAAATTATAGATACCTTTGCAATGTATCAACATCCCCAAGCTTAACTCCTGCTCGTCCTCGAGTAGGTAAGTGATAAAAAGAAATAATATTTTTTTAAGGTGACATGCACCATCATAAACTTGATCAAAGTATTTGTAAAACATTAATAGCTAGGGTCATAGTACTTCAATCATAACATGAAAGACAAAGTTCTAGCAATAAGACAAAGAAACTGTGTTGCAACATGAAAAGGCACACACAAAAGATTCATGAATAACAATGCTTTGCAAGACGTTTGTTTGTTTCACATAAAGAAAACATAGCATAATGGCATTGATCTTGTCCCTCATAGAGTAGCAAACATAAATGCATATGACACCTTCAAAGTTTATAAGAGTGACTAGATAAAAATAGTTTAAAACAAGCAATATCAAGTTATGCGTCAATCAACTAGTCTTGGGACAATGCACATAGAACTAAGAATGGCCACTATGCTCTCAAAGTAGGTGCATAAAGGTAGAAGGTGGGGAGTCAATATATAAGTGGAAGAAAGGCCTTCATAGAAGGAAGCGACGATTCAAGTTTCATAAAGAGCTTCCAAAAATTATGGTACTTAATAGCTTTCAACTCTCATTCCCCCTATCATAAGCATCTTGAAGTGATTAAGGTTAAAGTGAACAAACTATGGAGTATATGCTTGACGAAGTATAAGTTAGAAATCTCATGTCCCTTGAATACGAGGGACGCTCCTCATGCTACTCAAGTTTAGTCACCAGTAAGTTCTTGTCGTTGTAAGTACATGTGTATCATAGAGAACCGCCAACGGGGTACCCCATTCCCGATGATACGGAAGAATCCCCATATCAAGATTACAAGGCAAGCAGACTGTTGGGTCCGCAGCATAGAAAACAAAAAATTTCCTACGATGAGAACTACACGCCAAGTTCTATCTACTAGGTACAAAGCAACGGGTGGACATACATCCAACGAGAACTTACCCTCAAAGACAACGAGTTTTGTTAATGAGTAGGAACTCGTGGTTGATGTAGTCATACACTTGCCGATCTCAAGATCGTGAGGAAGTCCGAGCGCCGCAACTCAGCAGAACATCCGTACTCGCACACACGTTCAAGCCACCGGACAACCTCCACCTCCTCGCTCCAGCAATCCAGCGGAAGCAGCAACTCCTTCCAGACAAAATGCCACCAGGAACATGTATCTTGCTAATCCGAGACCATTGGGGAATAATTCTAGAGGGAGAGAGATCCTTCACAAGGAGGTGTGAGGAAGAAGGAGGAAGAGGGGGGCCTTTTATAGGAGTAGGGGGGGTGCCCCTCCTCTCCATGGCCGGCGCATGGGGGGCTGACCCCTCACCTCCCCCATTCATGTGGTGGTAACCCCTCCACATTAAAATGCCTCTTCACATTCCCTTTTAAAGTCCCCACTTTAAATGCATTAAAATTCTCCAAGTTTAATGCTCTCTCATTTCATAAAACTCTTTTATTAAATTTATTCAGAATTTTGTTAATTACTTTAATTAACAAACATTCACATATAACCCCTTGCAATATTTCAATATCACATGCAGAACCACTTTCTACAATTTCACCCGAAACAGTTTCCGGTTTCTATCGAAACAATTCCTGTGCTTTGCAATTCTTTCGTCTGAAACATATGTGCTCCAAAATGGTGTCCGGTAACTCTTAAGTGTGTCACCCTACGGTTCGCGAATAATGCAGACATGATTGAGACTCCTCTCAGATCAATAGTCAGAAGCGGGACCTGGAGATCCATACTGACTCCTACATATTCAACGATGACTTCTGTGATCGTGAGAACCTTTGACGCTTGTAATTTAATCCCTTTCTCTCATGATATAATACATGTCCGAGATTCGATCATCGGTATCCAAATACCTAGTTTGATCTCGTTACCGACATACACTCTTTTCTCGTTCCCGTGATATAACATTCTAGTGATCACATCACTTGCTTGCAAGCTATCTCAATGTGATATCACCGAGAGGGCCCAGAGTATATTTATCCATCATCGGGATTGAAAAATTCCACTCTTGATCCATGAGACTCAACATAACACCTTCGTAGCACTGAAACCATCTTTATAGTCACCCTATTACGGTGTGACGTTTGATGTTATCAAGATACTCTTCCGGTGTTAGCAATTAACATGATCTCATGGTCTAAGGATAAAGATTACTTCGTATGATGTTATAGCAATATAAACATAATGACTTGATCGAAATGCTATACTTCGGATGAATGTTCATCACATCATTCCACCAATGTCGTGACCTTGTTATTAACAACATCCAATGTCCATGATCAGGAAACCTTGATCATCTTGTTAATCAACAAGCTAGTCTATAAGGGAGGCATAACTAGGAACCCTTTTTGTTTATTAAACACACATGTATTGATGCTTCTGATCAATACAATTCTAGCATGCAAAATAAACATCTATCATATATAAGGAATACATAATAACAACTTTATTATTGCCTCTCAGGGCATATTTCCTTCAGTCTCCCACTTGCACTAGAGACACTAATCTAGTTCACATAGTAATAAATCTAACACCCATGGAGTTCTGGTGTCGATCATGTTTTGCCCTAGGGAGAGCTTTAGTCAACGGATCTGCTACATTTAGGTCCGTGTGTACTTTACAAATCTTTATATCTCCATCCTTGACATGCTCGCGGATGGAGTGAAACCGGCGCTTAATATGCTTGGAATTCTTGTGAGACCTCAGTTCCTTTGCGTTGGCTATGGCTCCATTGTTGTCACAATAGATCACCATCGGGTCCAATGCACTAGGAACCACACCTAGTTTCGTAATGAACTCTTTCATCCAAACCGCTTCCTGCGCTGCTTCTGAAGCAACAACATATTCCGCCTCCGTCGTTGATCCAGCTACCACAGGTTGTTTGGAACTCCTCCAACTAACTGTTGCTCCGTTCAAGAGAAATACGTATCCAGATTGAGACTTAGAGTCATCCGGATCGGTGTCAAAACTAGCATCGACATAACACTTAGCGACTAGCTCTTCTTCACCTCCGTATATAAGAAACATATCCCTAGTTCTTATCAAGTACTTGAGGATGTTCTTGACCGCTATCCAATGTTCCGAACCTGGATCAGATTGGTACCTACTAGTCAAACTAATAGCATGTGCCACATCCAGTCTTGTATATTGCATGGCATACATAATAGAGCCTATGGCCGAGGCATAGGGGATATTATCCATCATCTCTCTTTCTTCCGCCGTAGCCGGACTTTGAGTCTTACTCAATGTCTTGCCTTGCAACATAGGTAAGAACCCCTTCTTACTTCCGTCCATATTAAACTTCTTTAATATCTTATCAAGGTATGTACTCTATGATAGCCCAATTAGGCGCCTTGATCTATCTCTATAGATTTTAATGCCTAATATATATGATGCTTCACCAAGGTCTTTCATCGAAAATTTGCTGTTTAGATAACTTTTAACACTGTTTAAAAGATCTATATCATTTCCAATCAATAATATGTCATCCACATATAATATCAGAAATGCCACATTGCTCCCACTCACTTTCTTGTAAATACAAGCCTCTCCATAAGTTTGGACAAATCCAAAATCTTTGATCACCTCATCAAAGCGGAGATTCCAACTCTAGGATGCTTGCTTCAGTCCATAGATGGATCGCTGAAGTTTGCATACCTTATTAGCATCCTTAGGATTGACAAAACCCTTAGGTTGTACCATATACAACTCTTCTTCAATATTTCCATTGAGGAACGTAGTTTTGACATCCATCTGCCATATTTCATAATCGAAATACGCAGCAATTGCTAACATAATCCTAACCGACTTAAGCATCGCTACGGGAGAGAATGTCTCATCGTATTCAACTCCTTGAATTTGTCAAAACCCCTTTGCGGCAAGTCAAGCCTTATAGATGGTCACATTACCATCAGCATCAGTTTTTCTTTTGAAAATCCATTTATTCTCAACGGCCTTTCGATCGTGAGGTAAGTCCACCAAGGTCCAAACTTGGTTCTCGTACATGGATTCCATCTCGGATTTCATGGCTTCTAGCCATTTGTTGGAATCCAGGCTCATCATCGCTTCTTCATACGTCGTAGGGTCATCCATTTAATCAACCATGAAATTCACAATAGGATTGCTGTACAGTTCAGGAGCTGCACGTGTCCTGCTTGACCTGCGAGGTTCGGTAGTGTCCTCTTTCGGAGTTTCATGATCAATATCATTAGCTCTCTCTTCATTAGGTGAAGTCAACTCTGAAACAACTTCCGGTGCTGCGCTACTCGCCATTTCATGAAGAGAAGGTTCAATAACCTCTTCGAGTTCTACCTTCCGACTACTCACACCTTTCGCGAGAAACTCCTTCTCAAGAAAGGATCCATTCTTGGCAACAAAAACCTTGCCCTCGGATCTGTGATAGAAGGTATACCCAATCGTTTCCTTAGGGTATCCTATGAAGACACATTTTTTTGCTTTGGGTTCGAGTTTATCCGGCTGAAGTTTCTTCACATAAACATCGCATCCCCAAACTTTAAGAAATGACAACTTAGGTTTGTTTCCAAACCATAATTCATACAGTGTCGTTTCAACGGATTTAGATGGTGCCCAATTTAAAGTGAATGCAGCTGTTTCCAGTGCATAACCCCAAAATGACAGTGGCAAGTCAGTCAGAGACATCATAGATCGAACCATATCCAATAAGGTATGATTACGATGTTCCGACACACCATTACGTTGTGGTGTTCCGGCAGGCGTGAGTTGTGAAAATATTCCACACTCTTTCATGTGTGTGCTAAACTTGTAACTTAGATACTCTCCTCCACGGTCAGACCGTAGAAATTTGATCTTTCTATTTTGATGATTTTCCACTTCATTCTGAAATTCCTTGAACTTTTCAAAAGTTTTAGATTTGTGTTTCATCAAATAGATATACCCGTATCTACTCAAATCATCCATGAAAGTAACAAAATAACGATATCCACCTCGCGCCGACACACTCATTGGTCCACATACATCAGTATGTATGATTTCCAATAAATTTGTCGCCCGTTCCATTGAACCGGAAAACGGCATTCTAGTCATCTTGCCCATAAGGCATGGCTCACATGTATCAAATGATTCAAAATCAAGTGATTCCAAAAGTCCATCAGAATGGAGTTTCTTCATGCGTTTAACGCCAATATGACCTAGACAGCAGTGCCACATATATGCAGATATATCATCATCAAGTTTAATCTTTTTAGCATAAACATTATGAATGTGCGTAATATTACTATCGAGATCCATCAGAAAGAAACCATTCAACACAGGTGCATGACCATAAAAGATATTATCCATATAAATCGAACAACCATTGTTTTCAGATTTAAACGAATAACCACTTTGCATCAAACACGATCCGGATACAATGTTCATGCTAAGTGCAGGCACCAAATAATAATTATTCAGGTTTATAACTAATCCCGATGGCATATGGAGAGGCAGCGTTCCGACGGCGATCACATCAACTCTTGATCCATTGCCGACCCGCATTGTGACCTCATCCCTTGCTAGTTGTCGCTTGTTCCGCAGCCCCTGAATCGAGTTACATATATTAGCAACCGATCCCATATCAAATACCCAGGTGCTACTGCGAGTACTAGTCAAGTACACATCAATAACATGTATATCATATATACCTTTGTTTGCCTTGCCGGACTTCTTGTCCGCCAAATACTTGGGGCAGTTGCGCTTCCAATGGCCAGTCCCCTTGCATTAGAAGCACTCGGGGTCGGACTTAGGGCCAGCTCGGGGTTTCTTTTTAGGCGCGACAACAGATTTGCCACCCTTCTTTCCCTTGTACTTGCCTTTCTTGTTCTTCTTGAAACCGGTGGTCCTATTGATCATCAACACTTGATGTTCTTTCCTAATCTCCACTTCTGCAGTCTTAAGCATTGACAGAAGCTCGGGAAGAATCTTCTTCATGCCCTGCATATTATAGTTCATCACGAAGCTCTTGTAGCTAGGTGGCAGAGATTGGAGAACACGATGTATGCCTAAGTCATTGGGAATCGTTATTCCTAAGGACACAAGCTTATCGACGTACCTAGACATTTTGAGTATGTGCTCACTAACGGAGTTGTTTTCCTCCATCATGCAGCTAAAGAACTTTTTAGTAGCATTATAACTCTCTACGGCAGCATGGGTATCGAAAATCATTTTCAATTTTCCCATGGTATCAAAGGCATTTCCATTTTCGAAATGCTTCGAAGTTTTGGCTCTAGCCCATACAGTATGCCGTAATGAACTAAGTTGTGGTCCTCCTGACGAGTCACATAGACATTTTTTTCCTCGCCAGGGGCATCAGGAGCTGGTGAGGGGGCCTAGCGGCACATCTAGCATATATTGTTTTTGTGCAGCAGTGAGGAGAATCCTCAAATTCATAGCCCAGTTGGTGAAGTTGCTACCATTCGCAGCAAGTTTCTCTTTCTTCATGAACACATTGAAATTAAAAGCAGGTGGTGCCATCTACACCAGAATTTGCAAAGTTTATTTAGACTAAGTATATGATAGAGTGAGTTCAACTAATCCAAATTACTAATAAACTCCCACTCAAAAATGACATCCCTCGTGCCTTTTTGGTGATTACATGAACCAAATCCACTACACCAAGTCCAATCATCACGTGAGTCGGTGTAGCTTCAAAGGCGAGCATCTATATGGGCATCATATCAACTATATGACTCATGCTTAACCTTTCGGTCCATGTTCCGAGGCCATGTCTATACATGCTACGCTCGCCAAGTAAGAACCTTAGTACTCACGTGTGTAAAACTGTCTTACACCCGTTGTATGAAAGCGTAGAGTCGAGTACACCTAATCATCATGTGATGTCTCGAAACACGATCCATAGAACGGTGCATACTAAAGGAAGAACACATTTTATCTTGATATCTAAATGAGGGATCATCTTACAATGCTACCAAAAGCGCCAAACTAGCAGTATAAGATGCTAACATCTAATGTGTAAAGTGAGATGATATGGTCCATCCATTTGATCTCTATCATTTGCATCGTGGTATGATCTCTATCATTCCTTTGTGTGTAAGGCCAAGGTCTATGGAAATTACACGTTGAATGTGTTGTAAGAGTATCTATCATACATCTACTTATAACAATACCATATCACTATACTAGCCCATCAACGATCTAAACTAGACGCCTCTAATTTATTAATTGCAAGTTTTACGTGGCTTAGGGCTTCAGAGATAGAACCATTCTCACCTACGAACATGAACCACAACGAGGATAACCAAGTTATTAGCAACTCGTTGTAAATTAGATATTGACTATAGTAGGAGAGACAGACACCCGCCAGCCACTTATGCAAAACAAGTTGCATGTCAGTCGTGGAACCGGTCTCATGTACGATGACATGTAAGGTTGGTCCGGGCCGCTTCATCCCACTATGCCACCAATATCCAAAATACATAGAAGATGCAATAACATAATCATCATCGCCCACATATAAACATATGTGTACTACCCGTGCACAGCACCTACGCATAGATCAGGCTCTGATACCACTGTTGGGTCCGCAACATAGAAAACAAAAAATTTCCTACGATGAGAACTACACGCCAAGATCTATCTACTAGGTACAAAGCAACGAGTGGACATACATCCAACGATAACATACCCTCGAAGACAACGAGTTTTGTTAACGAGTAGGAACTCGTGGTTGATGTAGTCGTACACTTGCCGATCTCAAGATCATGAGGAAGTCCGAGCGCCGCAACTCAGCAGCGCATTCGTACTCGCACACACGTTCAAGCCACCGGACAACCTCCACCTCCTCACTCCAGCGATCCAACGGAAGCAGCAACTCCTACCAGACAAAATGCCACCGGGAACATGTATCTCGCTAATCCGAGACCATGGGGGAATAATTCTAGAGGGGGAGAGAGATCCTTCACAAGGAGGTGTGAGGAAGAAGGAGGAAGAGGGGGGCCTTTTATAGGAGGAGGGGGGTGCCCCTCTTCTTGATGGCCGACACATGGGGGGGTGACCCCTCACCTCCCCCATTCATGTGGTGGTAACCCCTCCACATTAAAATGCCTCTTCACATTCACTTTTAAAGTCCCCACTTTAAATGCATTAAAATTCTCCAAGTTTAATGCTCTCTCATTTAGTAATACTCTTTTATTAAATTTATTCAGAACTTTGTTAATTACTTTAATTAACAAACATTCACATATAACCCCTTGCAATATTTCAATATCACATGCAGAACCACTTTCTTCAATTTCACCCGAAACAATTTCCGGTTTCTATCGAAACAATTCCTGCGCTTTGCAATTCTTTTGTCTGAAACATATGTGCTCCAAAATGGTGTATGGTAACTCTTAAGTGTGTCACCCTATGGTTCGCGAATAATGCAGACATGATTGAGACTCCTCTCAGATCAATAGTCAGAAGCGGGACCTGGAGATCCATACTGACTCCTGCATATTCAACGATGACTTCTGTGATCGTGAGAACCTTTAACGCTTGTAATTTAATCCCTTTGTCTCATGATATAATACATGTCCGAGATTCGATCATCGGCATCCAAATACCTAGTTTTATCTCGTTGCCGACATGCACTCTTCTCTCGTTCCCGTGATATAGCAATATAAACATAATGACTTGATCGTAATGCTATACTTCGGATGAATGTTCATCACATCATTCCACCAATGTTGTGACCTTGTTATTAACCACATCCAATGTCCATGATCAGGAAACCTTGATCATCTTGTTAATCAACAAGCTAGTCTATAAGAGAGGCATAACTAGGAACCCTTTTTGTTTATTAAACACACATGTATTGATGTTTCCGATGAATACAATTCTAGCATGCAAAATAAACATCTATCATATATAAGGAATACATAATAACAACTTTATTATTGCCTCTCAGCGCATATTTCCTTCATAAAGTGATACTACAAGTTGAAAACTAAAGGACCATAAAGGCTATGGTGACTTTGGATAGTCATAACATGGTGTGAGCATGCACCAAGTCAACCCAAATAAAGCATCAAAGGAGAATACCACTATACTATGCTTTTAATATGCTAAAACAACGCATGATTCATCCAAGGCACATTAAGTAATATCAATTGTTTATAACAAGTCATGCTACATCAAAGAATACTAAGCACAAGGCCAAAACAATATCAAAGGCCACAATCAAAAACAAGCTCTTTTTACCACTTAAGCATGAACTTTCCTACTCATTTCCAAACCAAACCAAACTATTTGCAAACCACTGTATGAAAGAGGGGGTCCAACCAATTTATTCAGAAAACTAAGCAAACCAAGCAAACAAAAACCAAAACGAAAAATAAGACGCTCCAAGAATAACACAACTGTGCATGAAACAATAAAAATGAAGCGTTTGGAAGGAACCTGGGATTTTTATTGATGAAGAGGGGGATGCCTTGGGCATACCCAAGCTTTGATGCTTGTACTTCTTGGATATTTCTTGGGGTGACACGCGTGGCATCCCCAAGCTTGAGCTTTAGTCCATCCTTCATCTCATTACTCATTCCTTCCATACACCTGAAAATTTTCCTTCATAAAAAACTTCACACAATCTTTATTAGAACATTAGTGCACTCAAGATAATAAGTCTTTAGGTTCAGCTCTAACACCAATAAAACTTCCATTAAAACACAAGCTACTTTATCACTTCCCTCAAAAAGCTTAATTCCCCAAAAGAACTCAAAAAGGAACCAACAAGAAGCAAATGCAGAAAATGGCAGAAATCTGTCAAAACAGACCAGCAGGTAAAGACGAATTTTTTCGAAGACCTTGTCTTGCTCAAATTGAAAAGTGTTGATCTAACGGAAGTTAGATAACAACCTGGGGCAGAAGCACAAAAAATCACGTCAAAAAAGGACGTACAGAGATGTTACACGAATTTTTACGGTGAAGCATAGAAATCTGTTTCGGGACAGCAACTTTTCCAATCATTACTTCTCTCTCATTAGAGGTTACTCTTGGCACAAAAAGCAAATAAAAAGGATAAGGAGTGGTCATTACAGAGGTAATAAATTCCAAGACTTATCGAAAACTTTTGGGTTATCTCCCAATAAGTACTTTTATTTAACGCCTGTAAGTTAGGCTTGATAGTTTGAGAAGATGCTCACATAAGAAATATGAATTGAAGTAAAAGAGAGAATCAAGAAGCAAATTCAAAGCACATTTAAGTCTAACTCACTTCCTATGCATAGGAATCTTGTAAAGAAACAAGTCATGAAAGCACAAAGCAACAAGCATAGTAAAACAAAACAAGTGCAACTTCAAGACTTTCAACATAAAGAGAGGAAACTTAATATTGTTGAGATACATAAAACCATGTTTCCCTCTCTAATAATAACTTTCAGTAGTATCATGAATAAAATTAAAAATATAACTATCACATAAAACATTCTTATCATGAGCCACATGCTTAAAAGAATTAATACTCTCCACATAAACATAGTCATTCTTGTTAATCATAGTGGGAGCAAATTCAACAAAATAGCTATCATTATTATCCTCATGACCATAATCATCAAATATTGGAGGCATATTGTAATCATTATTTTATCCTCAATAGTAGGTGGACTGAAAATATCATATTCATCATATATTGGAGGTTTGGTATCATCATTGGCAATAGAATAGCTATCTTCCAAAGTTGGGGAACTAAAAAGATCATTTTCATAAAAACTAGCTTCCCCAAGCTTAGACTTTTCCATAGCATTAGCAACAATGGTGTCCAAAGAATTCATACTAACAACATTTCTATTAGCATGCAAATAAAGTTCCATAGGTTTTTTAATTTTCTCTTCAAACACTTCATGTCCTAACTCAAGAAAAATACTATAAAGCTCTCTAATTTTTTTGTTGTTTTCCATTAAGCCTAACTAGTGAAAACAAGAAACAAAAAGACAAAATTGCAGAATCTAAAGGAAATAACTTCGAGCACTCACACAGGAGGATGTGAGTACCTTGTACCTTACCTCCCCGACAACGGCGCCAGAAAATAGGCATTTTCCGTGGGAGGTTCTTCTTCTTTAATCCTCCGGTGTGAATACCTTTTACCTTACCTCCCCAGCAACAGCGCCAAAAAATAGCTTGATGTCTACGCACTTCTATTCTTGTAGACAACTGTTGGGCCTCCAAGTGCAGAGGTTTGTAGAACAGCAGCAAGTTTTCCCTTAAGTGGATCACCTAAGGTTTATCGAACTCACGGATGAAGTGGTCAAAGGGATCCCCTCTCAAGCAATCCTGCAATCAAGATACAAGAAGTCTCTTGTGTCCCCAACACACCCAATACACTTGTCAGGTCTATAGGTGCACTAGTTTGGCAAAGAGATAGTGAAATACAAGTGGTATAGATAATTATAAGTAGTAACGGTGATAGAAGATAGCTTGATGGAGTGGAACAAACTAAAAGCAAACTGAAATAAAGATGGAAGCAAGCAAACATGTAACATATCTAGTTGCAAACGGTGTATCATTGCTTAGAAACAAGGCCTAGGGATCATACTTTCACTAGTGAACACTCTCATATAAATATATTCTTCTTTATGATACTACGCTGAACTACTCTCCGGTTGGACACTCTAATCGTTGGTAGGGCTATAACAGCACACCTCAAAGTAAGCTTTTCCCATCTAGAAAACCCCACACTGTCACCTTGAGTACTAGATGAGTCCAACAAACACCACAATTTCATAGAAACATCCAACTCCAAATATAACTCATAACAAGTATTTGTAATCTCTAGCCTAAGTACCACCATGGTGAGCACGCTGTCACTTTCACACACATGGGGAGAGCAGAGATTCATTAAAGCACTTGAGTAGCAGAATAGATCTATAGATTACAAGCTCATGATCTCAATAAGATCATGCATAGAGAGAGATGAACACATAGCTACCGGTAGAGCCCTTAGCCTCGAGAGAGAACTACTCCCTCATCATCATGGGAATCAGCAATGGTGATGGAGATGGCGATGGAGATCGATGGAGATGGCTCCGGGGCACTTCCCCGTCCTGGCAGGCTGCCGGAACAGAGACTTTCTGTCCCCCGAATCTCCCCTTCGGTGGCGGCGGCGCTACGAAACTTTTTGTGGCTGGAGGCTAGACTCTTTAGGGTTTTCGCATCAGGAGGAATATATAGGCGAAAGGGCAAGGTCGGTGTAGGCCGGAGGGGCCCACACCACCTGGTGGCACGACCAAGTGGGACCCGCGCCACCCTATGGTGTGGCTGGCCCCTGGCCCCTCTCCGTCTCGTCTTCTGTCTCCGTGTTCCCCTCGGTGAAATATTGACTTTGGCTTTTGTCCCGTCCAATTCCGAGAATATTGATTTTATGACTTTCCTGGAACCAAAAACAGCAGAAAACAGGCAACTGGCACTATGGCTCTTGTTAATAGGCTAGTCCAAGAAATCATATGAAAAGTACTCCAAAGTGTGGACAAAACATAAGAAAGTAGATAAAACCAAGCATGGAACATCAAAAATTATAGATACATTTGCAATGTATCACATCTCCTGCCAGATAGTGGGTGACAAATAGTACTTGCTCATTGGCATCAACTCCTGCGACTTCTAGGTTATTCTCCATGGTTTGCAACCAATCATTTGTATCTAATGGGTCTTCAGACTTGCTAAAGATAGGGGGATTGGTATTCTGAAAATTCTTAATCTTTGATCCATGATGATCCTGATTTCCTTGGCCTTGATTATTGTGGGCCATCTGAGCTATCTGTTGCAGGGTGGCTAGGTTGGCTTGGCGCTCTGCTCTACTAGCTTCACGGTTGGAAACTAGCATCTACAAAATCTGTAGCATCGGGTCCTGCGATGAGCTGCTTCCTCCAGGGTTTCCACGATTCATCTGAAGATTGAGATAGATAATGAGATAAGAGGGAAATTTCTAAGGTTCATGGTTTCTTTGTCAAAAGTTTTAAACTTTGAGTTTGACTCAGGTTTGGCAAACTAACAACTTCTCATTCATTCATTCCATCCAAGCACACGATACAAACACACACACCACAACATATTCTGTGAACTACGATACAATGGGACCGATACATCTCCTTCCTACGGTAGTGATCAAGTGCATCTACTCATCATTGATGAAGTCGGAGTCGTCATCATCAGTGTAGAAGTCCATGGCATCATCCTCCAGGTAATCATTGTCATCCCTGAGGTATGAGTGAATATCTCCCTGGATGTCTTCACCTTCTTCCTCTTCTTATTTTGCTGCAAGCTGGGCTTCTTGCTCCTGGATGGTCTTCTCAAGGCCGGCCACCTTATTGCGAAGACGAGCGATGGTGCGATCCTTCTTCTCGCGTTGACGACGAAGTGATTGATGATCCTTGATGAGCAGGGCAAAAGTCTGGGCCTTCTGGGTAGCAATGGCAAGGTTGTGGTTGGCGTAGGCTCAGGCATTGTCCAATTCCTTCTACCTATCATACAACAGGAAGTCAAGGTTCTCCACTTGGCGCTTCATCTCTAGGTGACTTGGCATCTCCAATGGCATTCCCATAGAATCACGCCTTGCATAGTGCGCAAAGCGAGTTCCCTGAATCAAGTTGATGTTTTGCCCACAAAGATGGGCGAGAGCTTCATGCATTGCCCTGGCTAATCCATCTAGCCAGTTATTCTCTCTCACGGTGAATTGAATCTTCTCAGAAAGGGGTGCTTCCATCTTGTCTCGGAGGTCTGCAACTATCAGCCATTGTAGATCTCCTCATGGGTGCTCCTTGAGTTGGGCTCCAAAGAATTCTGAATGCGGGCGCTCAAGGTACTCTAACAGTGCATCAAGATCCCTCTCAAAGATCAGCTGGCCTCCGTTGCCCAACTGGTAGAACTTGCAGTACTGAGCTTCCATCTATAAGAATTTAGGATGAGTAAGTTAGTGAGGTGATCAAGTGTGTCAAATTTTATGTAGTAATGTAAGAATAATTTTGAGGACATGAATTTTTTTGAAAGAATTTGAAGGATAAGAGAAGAAATAGGTTTTCATAAATACTCACTTCTTTTGTTTTGAAATTAAGGTTTTGTTCGGACGTCCATTCTAACTAGGGTCTCCTATGGTCAGGATGGCTCAATTACCAACTTGTCAACACTTGGATTTTTAATCCCAGATGCATGTTACGCCATACATCGCAATCCGAGGATTACCATTTTTGCGAGACATAACAGGTTGGATATCATAGTATATCATCCATTACAAACCATAATAAGGTCTTACACAAATAAAGGATCTCATGATCCAGTCTTAATACAAACAACAAGCGGAGTAATAAGCGTAGCGATGGGCTCCATCTTCAGTGTCACAGGTAATGCTGACGATCGGAGATTATCCTAGTTGTCGTAGCCATCCTGCGGTCCTTCCTCCTGGTATAGTCTGGCCACAGGAATAGCCAGGGACAAAGCCATGAGTACTCTTTAAGAACTCGCAAACCATCACTAACAAGTAAGTTAGTTCTAGTAGGAATACTAAGCTCTAAGTTTATTTGCAAAAGCTAGATTTAAACCTAAGCTGAGTTTAGAAACAAAGAAAACTAAAATAATGTGCTAAATCACTTAAGTTGGGAACTTAGTTTTCATAGTCACAACCCTGTTGTGGTCAAGTCAAGTCACAATTCATTTCATAAGTCATTTTGAAAACATCTGACAACAGAACATTATGGCCACTCCAACTGTCCATGACCGTGGACGCGGCTATTCGAATAGTTTGACACTCTGCGGAGGTGGTACACTTTCACCACAAAATTCGATACATCCATCAGGGATAACCCTGAATCATCATACTTAGTATGCGGATAATAAATCATAACCTTTCCTTTACACACTCTAGTATAAGCACCTCTCCTATGAGCTTGGCCTCCCAGCCATGGCCATCTTCCATCCTGGGCATTGCATAGGTGGACATCATCAAGAGGTAGCCTCAGCTCAAACCTCTCCCACGAGTATAATGCATATAAACTTCCGGCTAAGCCTTACCCAACTCAGGTATTGTGGTTGTACGGTAAAATTGGAATGGCATCGCATCCAAACCCAACCATTAGTTTTTATAAAGGGCTAAGGCTCATGCCTCAACATTTTCATTATCATAAACTGTTGGTGCTTCTCAACACATGTCAAAACATCTCAATAGAATGACTCATCATTCCAAGGTTTTCATAAGCATTTTCACGAAGTATTCCTATCTAAAGTGATCCAGTTTTATGCTTAGCACTAGCCACTAAGGTTAAGAGTGTTCACTAATGAGGGATACTAATCTCAATCTCATGCCATAGAACAACATCTAGTATAGACCAATTTTTATACTCTTTATGCTATCTATACCATCCTTCCAAAGTCTCATAAAGCCTTACTAACAGTAAAGAAACTTTGGTAAAGCAAAAAGTAAAGCTTGCAAGTAAAACTTGAGACGGGTATAAATGAAAAGGTAATAAACAAGCATGCCTAATGCAGCTTGCTTAGGTTAACTAGAATCTAGTGATGGCTTGCAAGTGTTAGCTTTCCAATAATAGCTTGCCTCTATTGGTGAAGTGGATGAAATTTTCCTCGTCTTCTTCAGGGTAGAACTCCTCCTCCTCGTAGACTTGGTCGGTACTATCGTCTATAAATAAATACAAGATACACAATCACCAAACAATACTTAACTAGTCTATTTAGCACACTAAGGCACATACTTGATGATCTAGTATCATCATAAGATTTAAAGAACTAGTTTCATTATTTTATTTGAGAAAAGTAATTTCTACTCATTGAAATTAATTAAGATTTAATATTCTCCAATTAAAATATGGGATCATGTGGACACATGTCATCACCACATATTCTAATACATGGGAATGTGATGTAAAAGGGTTGGTCATATTTTATAAAGTTTAAGATTATTATTTAATAGATTTAAAGTAACTAGAAATGCCCTAATAGCATTCTTTTGGTACTAGTACAATGTCACTGCATGCAAACCTAAATATTATTACATATTCAGATAGATATTGTCAAATGTGATTTTTGAGAGTTGGAATCAACTCAAAAGCTATTATGGTTGATTTTTGAAAAATGTTTAAATGTACAAATGTCTCTGTCTTGTTATTTTTTCTATATGTGATCTCTAATTCCAATTGATTCAAATCCAACTGCTTGGATAGATAATTTAATTATCTTTCTAACAAAATTTGAATCATGCCATTTGGTTAAGTGGATCTCTCTGAGTTGATTTTTGAATCTAGGCACATAATCTACTTTAAACCTAAATGGAAAAACGTTTATTTGAATCAGTGGGCTAGCGCGGGAAAACTAACAGGCCAGCCTAGCGGTGCTCCGCGGCGCAGAGGGATACTGACAGGAGGGTCCCACATGTCAGCGACTAATTTTAACCGAAGCAGTACGGGGTAATCTCAGCCGTGCGATTAGAACACAAATCTATGGCCGTGGTTCATTGTCTCCGGTGAACAGCTCTGGCGAGAGAAAACCCTAACGCGGAACGGTGTGGGTACGTGGGGGCTTAACAAGGCTCTAGCAAGACGTGGCGATGGGGGCGATCGAGCTGGTGGACGACAGCGGTTCTAGGCGTGGTTGCGGTGGCTCCTAGGGCTGCTCCAATCGACGACGCCTCTTCTCATGTGCCACGGCAAGCTCCGGCAAAATTCTGGCTAACTGCGGCTTGATTGGCTCCGGGGAGAAGTGTGGGGTAGTCAGTGGTGTGTGGGGAGTGAGATGGTGTGAGAAATGAGGCTCGGGGTGGCCTCTATTTATAGTTCGACGGAGAGACCGAGCAGCGTGGGCGTGGCTCGTCGGGGGCGACGGTATAGGTAGCTATTGTCGGGGTGGAGGTAGGCGGACGGTGTGCGGTCTGCTGGCGGTCAGCTACGGCGTAAAGGCACGGCTAGGGGCAGTGGCATTTGGTCAGGCGCGGCTGGTGCTCTGCGCGGCAGAAGCGGCATTCGACGTGGCGTACGGTGGCTACAGGTCAAGCAGCGTCGAACGGGCATGTCTAGGTGCTTCCTGGGGTCGTGGCGAAGCGGTGCACATGGGCTGCGGTTGAGGTGCGGCGCGTGCATGCTTTTCGGGCGCGGCGCTCTGGCGCGTGCTCGGCATGGCGCATACGCGGTGAGCGCGGCGTGCTAGGGGTGGTCCACGGCCTGGCAGCGCTCGGGGAAGGCACAGAAGGAGGCGGTAGGGTGCGGTGATCCTCCTAGGCTAGCGGGAGAGAGCGGGGTGGTCTACTAGGAGCGGTCCATGCTCGACTGGCGAGCATGGCGCTCGGGTGGCTTGACACTACTATAAACAGCTAAGGGGTAGCTCATTTATGGCCTGGTTAGAACTGGGGGAGACCAGGGGCGTGGATTGAGCCCTTAGTGGCTCTTGATCACTGCTCTAGAACAGTAATTGTTAGGCCAGATTAATTTTGCCTGCCAAGTGCTTGATCAAATGGCCACAAGAAATTTATATTTGAATTTTGAAAAGATTTTTGGTGTGTGATCTGATCTTATGCTTGGTATTCTCTGGTTGCTGGGAATTGTCAAGGTGAATTGGTTTGGTTGGTTTTTGAGAAATGGTGATCTTAACACATACACTTGATTCAATTTTAAAATGTCATTTAAATTGCTTTGCCATATGTTTTTGTAAGTTTGTAAACTGGGCCTTGGTACATCTTTACTTGTACTAGCAAGGGGTGCAAAGTTCTAGAATTGTTTCTGTTGGGAATTGACTTCTAGGAACACCTAAAGTGGCCTAGTGGATTAAGATGGCCAAAATGACCATTTGCATTATTTAATGTTATTTGATTTCTTTTTCTTTGGATTTTGTTTGTAAATGGTCTAGATGATGTGGCATTCACCTTTGAACCATTTCATATCATTTAGAACAATCAAACATGGCATTTTCAAAAAATTCTACACTAATGCAACATACACATGCATTCATAATTATTTTAATAATAAAAAGTTTTTGTTAACCCTAAATTTGGTGATTTGAACTCTGATAACCTTGATTTAAGATTTGGGATGTTACAAACTATATGAATCATGCTTAACCTTTCGGTCCGGTGTTCCGAGGCCATGTCTGTACATGCTAGGCTTGCCAAGTAAGAACCTTAGTACTCGCATGTGTAAAACTGTCTTACACCCATTGTATGAAAGCATAGAGTCGAGTACACCCGATCATCACGTGATGTCTCGAAACACGATCCATAGAATGGTGCATACTTAAGGAAGAACACATTTTATCTTGATATTTAAATGAGGGATCATCTTATAATGCTACTAAAACGCCAAACTAACAATATAAGATGCAAACATCATATGTGTAAAGTGGAATGATATGGTCCATGCATTTGATCACCATCATGTGCATCGTGGTAGGATCTCTAGCATTCCTTTGTGTGTAAGGCCAAGGTCTATGGAACTTACACGTTAGGTGTGTTGTAAGGGTATATACCATACATCTACTTACAACATTACCATATCATGACACTAGCCCAGTAATAATCTAAACTAGACGCCTCTAATTTATCCATTGCAAGTTTTACGTGGCTTAGGGTTTTCAAAGATAGAACCAGTCTTACCTACGAACATGGAACCACAACGATGATAACTAAGTTATTAGCAACTCGTTGTAAATCAGATATTGACTATAGTAGGAGAGACAGACACCCGTTAGCCACTTATGCAAAACTAGTTGCATGTCAGTTGTCGAACCGGTCTCATGTGCGATGACATGTAAAGTTGGTCTGAGCCGCTTCATCCCACTATGCCACCAATATCCAAAATACATAGAAGATGCAATAACATGATCATCATCGCCCACATATAAACATATGTGTACTACCCGTGCAAAGCACCTACGCATAGATCAGGCTCTGATACCACTGTTGGGTTCGCAGCATAGAAAACAAAAAATTTCCTACGATGGGAACTATACGCCAAGATCTATCTACTAGATACAAGCAACGGGTGGATATACATCCATAGAGAATAGACCCTAGAAGACAACAAAGCTTTGTTAATGAGATGGAAGTCGTGGATGATGTAGTCGTACACTTGCCGATCTCAAGATCGTGATGAAGTCCTTCAGGTCCAGCAGTTCCAGCACCATCAAGTCCAGCACCGCAAAGTAGCGATGCATCCGTTATCACACACACATCCGGTCCACCGAACAACCTCCGCCTCCTCGCTCCAGCGATGCAGCGGAAGCAACAACTCCTTTCCAGATAAAGCCACCGGGAACATGTATCTCGCTAATCCGAGACCATAGGGAATAACTAGAGGGAGAAGAGAACCTTCACGAGGAGGTGGGGCAAGAGGAGAGGATCCATGGGGCTCCTTTTATATGGGAGGGGTGCATCCCCAAGGCCATGGCTGGCTGTCCATGGTGGGTGGCCCCACCTCTCCCTCATTCATGTGGGTGGAGCTTCCACTAAGCCCACTCACATCAATTTCAACTCCACTCACTTTGCATTTAATGTCCACCAAACTAAATGCATTTTCTCATTAAATAAAACACTTTTATTTATTTTATTCAGTATTTTGTTAATTACTTTTATTAACAAACATTCACATAAAACTCCCTGCAACATTTCAATATCACATGCAGAACCAGTTTCAGCAATTTCACCCGAAACAATTTTGTTTTCCATTGAAATGATTCCAGCGCTTTCTTAATCTTTATCTGAAACATATTTTCTCCTAAATGGTGTCGGTATCCCTTAAGTGTGTCACCCTACGGTTCGCGAATAATGCAGACATGATCGAGTCCCTCTCCGATCAATAATCTGTAGTGGGACCTAGAGATCCATACTGACTCCCACATATTCAATGATGACTCTTGTGATCGTGTGAACCTTTAATGTCGTAACTAAATCCCTTTGTCTCGCGATATATTACATGTCCAAGATTCGATCATCGGCATCCAAATACCTAGTTTGATCTCGTTACCAACATGCACTCTTTTCTTGTTCCCGTGATATAACATTCTAGTGATCACATCACTTGCTTGCGAGCTATCTTTATGTGATATCACCGAGAGGGCCCAGAGTATATCTATCCGTCATCAGGATGGACAAATCCACTCTTGATCCATGAGCCTCAACATAACACCTTAGGAGTATCTGAACCCACCTTTCTAGTCACTCTTTTACGGTGTGGCGTTTATCAAGTCACTCTTCCGATTTTAGCAATTAACATGATCTCATAGTCCAAGGACTAAGATAACTTTGTATGATGTTATAGCAATATAAACATAATGACTTTGATCGTAATGCTATACTTTGGATGAATGTTCATCACATCATTTCACAAATGCTATGACCTCGTTATTAACAACATCCAATGTCCATGATTAGGAAACCTTGATCATCTTGTGAATTAACGAGCTAGTTTATAAGAGAGGCATTACTAGGAACTTTGTATTTTGTTTATTAAACACACATGTATTAATGTTTCCAATTAATACAATTATAACATGCAAAATAAATATTTATCATAAACATGGAATAAGCTAATAACCACTTTTATTATTGCCTCTCGGGCATATTCACTTCAATTATGCATAAGTAATGTAATCAATTTCATAAACGCGGATCCCCGGATTAATTGTAATTGATCTAGGGTTTGAAGCTTGTGATGAGTTGTTTGGAATGTGCTGCACGTTTATACTAGCTTCACACATTTGCTTCTTATTAAGGCTTGTGAGGGTGCGTGAAACAATATGTAAATACAATAAGTAGCATACAATACTAAATCACTCAATTGAGCATGGTATTTAAAAGATTATTTAAGCAGGATTGTTAAACAATTAAAGTTCTTATAGAAATGCTTAAGAATTTCTTTAATGTTTCTTAAAAGAATAACTTTTGAGGAAAATATTACTTTTACAAAGTAAAGGTATTTAAACTTAAAGTTAACACTCTTAAGGTTTTCTTATCAGTTATAATTCTTAAAGAAGAGAGAATTACTTCATTTGAATAATGACCACATTAGTAGTTGAGACTTGTTTATCTTGGTCATTATATGATATTATAATTTGTTCACCTCATAATGTTTCTTTAAGGTTAATTAAGAGTAGTATTACTTTTAGTTGAGTAGTAGTTTCTTAACTTTATGATTGAATAGAACCATTTGTCTTCTTATAAATGAGTGGTTATGATTTGTAAACAAGGAAATAATATTATTTACTATTTATGAATTACCTTTGGATTTTTAATATGTTTATAAACTTGTGGTGAAATAATAGTAAAGGTTTTAATAAGTCAAAATATTATTCTTGAGGATTTAATATTTGATAAAGTCCCTTTGAAAAATAATATACACTTATTTGTGAGTAGTAATTTAACAAATGTTGTATTTAGGATATTTTAGACTCTTTTTACTTCATAGTAGTGTTACTTAAGATAAACACCATTATTAGACCTTTAATGGATAATATTAGAAGCATTAGCAATTTTATATATCCTTTTATGAATTATCTATTAAGGAAATAAGTTTAATTCAAGTTTGTTAGAGTATTAAACATTTATCTGACTCAGAAGTGGATTATTATTTCCTTAACAGGTAGATATTATTTTTGTGATCATTTTGGTATATTATAAAATATTTTTATGATGTTTAAATAATAAAATATGATTTTTATAATTTTTATTACTTTATAAATAATAAATATTAAGTTAAGTGTCACAAAAATGTACAAAATAAGTTTATAAAAGTATATTTTGTTTTTCTAAGAATTTTGATATATCATACTTATTTTTATGAATTTGAAATAATAGAATATACATTTTAAAAGATTAACCCTTAATAGGTTATTTAATAATGTTAATAATTATCTTATTTAACTTAGAAAATAAAATGTGCTAATAGGTTTATATTATAGATTTTATTTTTTTGAACATTTGTATATATTATATATTTTTCTAAATTATAAAACAAAAGATATTGATTTAACAAGATTTATATATTTTCTGGATTTATTTAAATAACTAATAATTTATTTATTGCATCACTTCTAACATCAGCATGACACAACTCCTGCGGTTAGACTTTTTATTCCCAGCCTAATCTACCCAAGCCAATGACTAGTGGGACCTAAGCCAAGTCATATCTAGAAATTTATTTATTACAGAAAACATTAATAGAATTTATAAAAATATGTGGATGACATCAGCGTGATGTCACACGGACATCACCCGAGGCCGATCCTCCAGATCGATGATCGATCTCTCGATCGGGCGCGCACGAGAAAGCGGGAGCAGGCATGTTGGACTTGCCTCGCTACGGCCGACCTCAGAGTGGCGGCGTCGCTCCATTTGGGTGGCCGGAGCAAGGACAACAACGATGACCGACAGCAGTGAGTGGTGGCGCGCGGCACTAGCAAGCTACCAAGAGGATCAACTACTCACCGGGAAGCTTACAGTGAGGACGCAGAGGCGAATCGTGGCCGGAATCGACGATGAACGCTGGTGAATGGTGGCGGCGTTGGGGTGTCGATTGACTTGTCTGGGGGCTCTCTGGGTTCCGTGGCCTGGCTAGGGACAACAAGGATAGCAAGGCAAGTCGAATGGTGCGCTCATAACTTCAAGGGGAACTCGGGAACAACGGCGTCTTAGAGCTCCGGCGAGCTAGGTTCACAGCGGATAAGGGAGGAGGAGGATGAAGGGAAAACGGGATTCGCTCTCCGCGTGTACGGGGTTCTTATAGACGATGGCAGCGTCGGTAACACGAATCGTAGCGCGGCTGTCATCTCAGCCACGACGAACGGTGGAGCACTCGCTAGCGAGCTGCTTCCCAGCACTGTCCTTCTAGCGAGAGGAAGAAGAAAAGAAAAGAAACAACGAAGGGGTATTTGGGCTTGGGCCGGTATTGGGCTGCGACGAAATGAGCGAAGTGTGGTGGCTGGCGCACACGAGCGGTAGATAGTGTGAAGGATGCTAGGCTGCGGCCTGGTTTTGCTGGCAGTCAAATTCCTTATTATTTTTTCTGTTTCTTTTTACTATTTTTATAAAACTTTTTCAAATATGAATTTCCTCAAGGATTCAATATACAGAGAATTTGTAGGTCATGAATTTTATTGTATAAATCAAGTATGATCCTCTTCTCATCATTTCTTATTATACATGAAATATTCATAACTATATGAAGGGTTCTTTTATTTTGTAAAGTAAATATAAATTAGGGTTTTTAGGGATTTGCTCTTTATAAGATCTTCTAAAATTACTTTTACATGCACTAAAAGAATGTAATGGTGATGGTTCAAGATGGATATTTATGTGTACAAAATCTTATTAATACTTAACCTCATTAATGAATCATATATATACATCAATAAGGTATTAATCTTTGTGGTTCATAATAGGGTGATATAAGTTTCATGGTCCTCCATATTTGGTGATTTGCCAAATCGAATTCTACTTGGTTTGTAGATTTTAGAATTACCACAGAACACTTTTGGTTAGGTAATGATGAATCAACAATAATCATTGGTGGATAAATGCCAATGTTTATCCAAATATAGGTATTATGGGTTCTGAGAGGATTAAATAACTCATTTTCAATTAGAGACATGGATGAATATTGAGACCAATACATATTGCCATCATGTTTGGTGACTAAGGTGATATTTCAACTTAGAGTGAGCTACAAAGATTACTTTCTAATGTGATCTTGATGGTTCTATGAGACTAGGTCTAATAAGGTTTAAGACAATAAGGTGGACAAGGCTTCCATCTATAAACACTCATCTAGTTCTCTAATTATCTCTTGGAAGCTTTAATTGTCCAAGAGGTATTGTTCAATGGTTACCTAGGAATAGGAAATGGTTTCATTATCCATTTGATTCTAGGGTTTTGAATAATGAAGTAGACATGGGTCTTATCATGGCTTAATGTACTGTTGGTTAAAGGTTTCTAAAGAATCCTTACCTTAAGACCTCACCAAGGTTATCTTTAGATAAGGAATTCCTTTCCTAAATATACTCTATAAATCTCTCTTATCTTATCCACAAAGATCGCATCTTCCTAAATAAGACAATCATCTGACTCCACCATATCCATCATCATATGATGACATGGTCATGTCACTTCAGCAATACTCATTCTCCATTATTACTCTAGTATATAACTTCCATTATTTAACTACCCTTGATGAATCCATCAATGTAGCTACTTCTAATTTCACCCATTAACTCCTTTTATATCCACCATGCATTTACTTCCAAGGCTTGCAAGATTATAGTTCTCTCTATACATCACAAGTGATAATAATCCTCCATAATAGGTATGGTACTACTCTCCATAATACAAGTTATTCTTTTATTAACTTGGTTAAACTACTATGCCTCCAACTACTCCATTCAACTCATATTATATACTTCATCAAACTCTAGCTTGGCTTCTCATGATCAAGCTAGATGATTCAGCTTACTAAGATCTTGCCTAACTTGGTATACTCACAACTCTTCTTCAATACCTAATCATATATTCTCAAGTGATTTGAGAAAGATGGCTTCCATACTTTGATCATAATAAGCTTAGGCTTCTAATTTTCTGATCAATATCTATAATCAATTAAGTAGTAGACTTGCACTAGTCTGTCTATAAAGCTTATCTTGTTAAGGAAGCTTACTCTAAGTTTATATCCACTTGTCTTAACAAGATTATTATTTGATGTACTAATACTACTAGCTTTCTCATAGCTTCATAATTACTATCTAAACTCTTGGGTTTAAATACTTCTTCTAGTTAACTCATGAGTGAGTCAACTCCTCCAACACCAAATGGTTTGATTGCCACCAAGGATCACATTCCATTGATGATGGAATACTCTACCATAACTGGTTCCTCCTTCTTATAATTACTTAAGGTATTTGGGAAGGTCAATACAATAGGTCAAAGCTAAGAATCAACAAGTGATAGGTCGAGAATTAATCACACACATTGATGATCAGTTGACACTAGGACTTGGTTAAATAGAAATGTCACCTATTAATATGGCAACAAAGATATGAGATGGATGGTCTTGGCTTGACTTCCCTTTCTACTCTATTTGTGACAAGGGTTAATGTTTAAGAACTACCATGATTCTCCTAGTAGGAATAACTATGGCAAACAAGCATATCAAGTTTTAGTTATGATATTTTATTTACTTAAGTTATATACTTAACTTGTTATTCAGGGTTTGTGGTAGATAATACCTTGATATCATCTTTGGAATATTAAGTATTCACCCTTGAGTTGTTGTATGGAATACCATGTAATGATCTCTAAAAGATCTAGTACTCCTTATTGAGTAGTGTGTTGTGACTTAGTTTTATTACTTTTGATCTACCCTTAGATCAAATTATATTACCCAAAGGTTAGGTTTTAGCAAAGGTCATATTGAAACTTATCACAGTCAACTTGATGATCTACTTCAGTTCCACCAAGTTAAGAGAAGCTTCAATCACTTTGGCAAGTTTTATTTAAAAGCGCAAAAATTATCCAGATTTTCTATGCATGAATGCAATACACACACCTGATCTCAGCTTATTTCTAAGCTCTAATGCTGGGGTGTTACACTTCACCTGCTCCGCTTCACCTTGCTCGGCATCAAATTACCACCAATGCCACCCCACAGGGCAGCCCTCCCTGAACCATTTTCTTCTCGTGTCCCTAGTTCTTCTATCTCCCATCATATGGCCTATGGCCATGGAGACTAGTGCTAGCTTCCACCACCATCTCCGGCAACCGCCGGTCGGCCTTCCCACCGCCCTCGACCGCAGCCTCCTCGGCGATCGTAGGACGATCTTCCCTCCATCCATATCACCCAGCCTCCTCCTGTTCGATCACTTGACCAATTCCCGTCCTACCCCCTCCGCCCCAACCACCATCCCATCCGGCGACCGACAGCCAACCTCCCCTTCATCCCAACCTCCTAGCTTCCTTCCCTAGGACCCCTTGATAGATTCCCTCCCTCCCATATACCCCCGACCCCTAGTGTCCTCCCCTAGGACCGAGTTCTTGATTTCCGTACTTGCATCGACCTAGCGCCGCAAGCCCGTAATCACAATCGCCAATGTTGCAGCTGTACTGGCAAATTTTGCCGCTTGCCTGCACCAGGTGGGGCACATCTATAGCAAGATGTCTTTGACGATCTTCAACACAAGCAGGCCATTTATTCCTCATGAATTTTCCTATGCAGGAACTCGCCGCCTACCTCTACCAGGAGTTGAACTCGCGTGCTTGTCATATTCACTAGGAGCGCTCGCTAGAAGGCTAGCTTTTGCCACCTTTAGAAGGCTCGCGTGCTTGTCATATTCACCCGGAGAATGACATGTTACTTTCAAAGCTTTCCAACACAAAACGGAAATGATATTCATGTTTGACATCCTCCTCAACTTCTGGAATTGTATATTGAACCTTCATAGCTCCTGAACCCTGAGAAAATTTTGTAAGTATAAAATGAAATTAACGAAGACAATTTACATGAAAAGATCCTAGAGGACCACGACAGACAAGAGGAAACACATGCGCATGCAAAATCACAACTATACTTGAATATACTCACTTGATGGATCCAGAGCTAGTATTCTCTCTTATCTACAATAATGGATACACAGCTGAATAAGATATTTATATAATCCAACACAATCGCATATTTTCTTGGCTAGAATATACCTGATGATCATGCTACGATGGAACCAACATGATATGGTCTGCCCAATATATGCTCTTCTTGTTTTAGAACTAGTATTCCCTCTTATCTATAATAATGGATACAAAGATGAATAAGATATCTATATAATCCAACACAATTGCACATTTCAGTAACTTTTTTGGCTAGAATATACCCGATGATCATGCTAAGATGGAAGCAACAGGATATGGTCTGCCCAATATATACATGCAAGAAGTTGGAAAGCAAAGAATATCCAGATCTGGGTTTTGTTTTAGTTGTTGACCCTAGTAGCATTGTTCATAATGTTTTACTCTTATAAGAATATGTAAATATGATATAGAGGTCAGTTGAGAGCATATCAAATTCTACAACCCTCAAAGGAAGGCTATGAAATTAGAATAATCAGTACAAGAGCAGAACCACATGTATCGATAAGAAGAATTGACTGACTTCTTCAAGTGCCCCATTATATAAGAACTTAAACAACGGTCAAAGGAAGAATTGTAGAAAAGACATACAACTATCTAAGATAGTCTAGTTCTATATTCATTTAAACAAAAAGAGTTACCATTGAACTGTTCTTCAAGCTCTACAGAAAGCTTAACCATCTAGATAAATTTAACCTAAATACCAAAACATAAATTGAAAATAGACAGGAAGATTTGCTTTAAAAACCTATAGAAATAGTGATTATGTGTTGATGAATTTGGCCATACATACCAAGTAGGGTAGTCATTAAGTAAGGAGAACAAAATAATGAAAACCTGCTACAAGTTAGCTAATTTCCATGGTTACATAGCGAACAAAAACTATAAGGATATAGCAAATACATAATCCTTAATGAGTATGTCTGATATGTAATCCAAATCTATTTTGTATTTATTCACCCCCTACATATCACGTTTCAATGTTGTTCCTAGAAAAAACATTCTACATAGAGAAGATAAGATTATTAACCAATTAAGTGTACCTAGTGTATGTTGCTAGCATAGAAGATGTGAAATTGTTGTTATCGAGCAGATCAGACATAAGGATTCAATTTGCATCACATCAGCCCTTGGCAAGCTGGCCTTAGAAACCCGAAATGCAAAATATTTGTGTTGTAATAAGAGGGAGGTGATAGCTCCATGAAGGAACAAAGAATGGAGAACCCTGATTTCGCATCTGAAACTATGAACATGCATAGAGTGAAAATGTGCAAAGCAACATATATATATGCTCTTACATTGAGGAAAACAAAGAGCATCTGCCTTGAAAAGACACAAATATCCCATGGCCATGGGAACACCTAAAATAAAGCTTTGAGCTCAACCTAAAATATATGATGGTGCATAATCAAAAAATACAACAAGATGAATCAACATTAGATTATTAATTTTATAACATAGTATTCCTGTTTTGCCTTTCAATTAAAGAAGGCCAATGTCACATTAATTAAAGCCATGGCTAAACAAATAAGATATATCGTAGCTAGTGCCCAGTGGCATGTTAAAGGACAATAACCTTTATTGTTTCTATTTCGGGCCTACTACACAATTGTTAATGCCATCCTCCCTGGAAGGATTTCAGTAGAACATATACCTAGTTGTGTGGAAACACACAAAAGTACCAGCCAAGCAGGGAAAGAAGCTACATACTTGCGTATTCCAATGGTTTTGTTGACCTCCATCGTTGAAGCAGAGCTGTCTGAAAGAAAATTTAAATGGAGAATATTTGAAAAATTCATGCAATTAGTATTTAAGAATGCTAAAATGAGGGGCCATTGATTTGGATATCTATGTGAATGATGACTAAATTTGGATATGTGGATCACTCATTAGTACCTTGCAAGGAATCTTCAATCCCTTAAAAGTCTCTTCTAGCAGCTTTGAAAAGTAGACATCTCACAACATAGCATGGTTAATTAATAATCAATTGTATTCTCCCTTTTGAGGACTTGGGATAGTTAGATTGACAAAAGCTAAACTTTTTGCTTAACACTTAGTGGCATTCTTGTGCTGAACAAATGCTTTTGAACGCCATACACAAAGAGACACTTAATGTAAGACGAATAAATGATCAGAAAACAAAGACAAGGTACTAGAATGATTGGAAGCTGAATTTTTAATAAAAAAATAGATTGAACATGAGATTGTAGATTTCTCCTTCCACCCCTTAGAACCTCGTTGCTCTCTCACTTATCCTGGCCATGAAAAAATGTGAAGGACAAAAGTACAACTACAATTTTTAGTGGCTCCGAACTGGCAGTGCTCTATATGTTGGGTAGCCAAGAGGGGGTTTGTTGCCAAAGAAAGCATCAGAAGCTTGGTACCTAAGTCCGAGAGAGGTCGAGGCATGTGGCGGGCTACGGTTTGGCATGGGGGCGGCAGTAAGGGTAACACAAGAGGCGTGTTGTCGCCTCATGGACCGATCTAGGGTAAAGGACGCAATCCTAGGCGCCAGAAATAAGCAGATAGAGAAGTGCATTTCCACTTCACGGTTGCCCCAGAGACACATAAGGGGAAGATGTAAATCAAGCAAATAGAGCATGAAAATATGAAAAGAATCATTCAAGGGTGCTATGTACAGTAATAAGCTCAAGTAAATAGGCTCAACTAAATAAGAAAAACACATCCTGGTTGTCTGGTAATAGGCTCAAGTAAATAGGCCACAATATGGATAAAAAGAAACAAATATAACAAAGGTACACGCATGGAAGCAGTGTACATAATTATCTATATACAGTAGAATTTTCTGCAAAAAAAATTTATTTTACCTAGATTACTACAACCTTGAAATAATGGACCAATTACAATTTACATCATGCCTGCAGAACTCACGTCAGCAAGGAAATTTAGTTTTTCTTTTCTGAATTCCAAATTTAGAACAAAGTAGTAAGCAGACTAATCACAATCAAATCGTCGATCCTTTTGATTAAGGGTTTTTTTACGAATTAAAAGTTTTAGGAATGCAATGCGTACATAAAATCTGGGAATAAATTAGTACCTTGTACACGATATAAACATTGAAATTCAGAGGAACCGGAGTCTAGAGAACACAAAGTAGCATACGCTGCTTATGCACCAACTGCTTGGAGCCCGCATCGGAGAAGAACGACTCGATGCTGGTACTAAATATCATGGAGTGGGAGGGGCTGATGGAATAAGGGAGTGTTAGAAGCAAGAGAGCCCCTATCGCCTCGCCGGGATCTTGGCCAGCGGCAAGGCTCTACTCAGTGGATCGGGCATCAACGACGCATAAGGAAGAAAGAAAGGAAGTTGTGGGCGTTCCATATTCCATATTCGGAAGCTAGGCCTTCATTGTTGCAACAGAAAATTGACCATTTAAGGTCTTCTCGACCCGATTAACCACATGCCTTCCACTTTGGCCTGCAGAGTAGTAGCCCAACACCATTGGCCTGCCCATTTGGCACGAGCAAGCAAGGATTCAAGCAACCTTTCGGTGACCTGGGACAATAAGGAACGTTCAACCGCTCCAACAACCGAGAGCGCAAATCGCCATGGTGGCTCCTAGCTAGCTTATTTTTACTATTTTTTAATAAGGCTAATAAAAAATAATGTATTTATCATTTATGTTTTTGTGTTAGCAGAATGAAAGTACAATAATCTATATCAATCTAGAGTTGTCAGGTTCCTGCGCTAGCCAATCTTGCAAGTAAGAGAGTCGTCTCACTATCAAACGCTACAACATCTCCAGCAGCGCCACTATAATCTGGCATTGTATATGTTGTTTGGAGCACGCTATAATGTAGTGAGGCGCCAATGCAAACAGCTTTCACATACTTTTATACAATCAACAAGATCAAACAAAGCCAAATAAATGACTCTAAAAATTCCACATCTCGGCAAAAATAGCATAGTTATAATCAATGACATAATTCCAATGCAAATGTAATTCGACACAACCAAGTTCAACACAAATTTGTCTCATACAAACACAAACACATCAAGGATCAACATCTTCATAGTCATTGCCATATCCACTTTGTGTTTCTTCTCCATTGTAGTCTTGGACGATGGTGGTGGCTTGAACCGTTGAATCTCCATAGCCATTATCACTTGTTGGAGGTATTGGAGAAACCATAGAGGCCATGAATCCCCCTGGCGATGAACACATGCCTCCTATGCCTCCAACTTGACCAGGCGTACTCATCCCTCTATAGCCTCCAAAGCCACCCAATCACATGCCGCCCATGCCTCCTCCATAGACCACACCCGACGGTGCTCCCATGCCTACTCCAAAGACACCCAGTGATGCTCCCATGCCTCCTCCAAAGACACCGATGGTGCTCCCATGCGTCCTCCAAAGACACCCATCATTCCATGAAAAAGAGATTTCTCTCTTCTTCCACTAGGCTCTGATGCTCATCATTGGTCACCTTCTTCTCCTCCAATGCCAACCTCCTCTCCTTGGCGGCTGCCAACCTCTCCTGCAATGCCACCTGTAACAACCTCGGACCCTACGCTCTAAGTTCAAGCATGGATGAACCAAAAGTGGTTAAAGTAGTACATCGGGGACCCAGGGGCCACCCACGTGTAGACCCGTCGGCCGCCCTAACCACTTCCAAGAACATCGGGGCAAGAGCGAGCGGCGTAGGCAACAGACGAAGAGATCAAATACATACACAAGTGAGTATGTATGCAAGCTACCTTACAAAAGTTCTCAGAGCCATTCCATCTAAAAGAAATAGAAATATTGCAATGCCATACGGCAAGATCCAAATATCCTAGATAGAGATAATAGTGTAGGATAGCTCCTCATACATCAATCAATAGAGTATCAAGCGGAAGCGAGAAACAAGATCCGATTACGGACAAGAAGCAAATCAGCATAAGATGCCACATAAATAAGCACATCCCGCCCATAGATCTTATTGGGTCCGCAGCATAGAAAACAAAAATTTTCCTACGGTGTGAACTACACGCCAAGATCTATCTACTAGGTACAAAGCAACGGGTGGACATACATCCAACGAGAACTTATCCTCGTAGACAACGAGCTTTGTTAACGAGTAGGAACTCATGGTTGATGTAGTCGTACACTTGCCGATCTCAAGATCGTGAGGAAGTCCGAGCGCCACAACTCAGCAGCGCATCCGCACTCGCACACACGTTCAAGCCACCAGACAACCTCCACCTCCTCGCTCCAGCGATCCAGCGGAAGCAGCAACTCCTTCCAGATGAAATGCCACCGGGAACATGTATCTCGCTAATCCGAGACCATGGGGGAATAATTCTAGAGGGGGAGAGAGATCCTTCACAAGGAGGTGTGTGGATGAAGGAGGGAATGGGTGGCCTTTTATAGGAGGAGGGGGGGTGCCCCCTCTCTCCATGGCCGGCGCATGGGGGGTGACCCCTCACCTCCCCCATTCATGTGGTGGTAACCCCTCCACATTAAAATGCCTCTTCACATTCCCTTTTAAAGTCTCCACTTTAAATGCATTAAATTTCTCCAAATTTAATGCTCTCTCATTTAATAAAACTATTTTTATTAAATTTATTCAGAATTTTGTTAATTACTTTAATTAACAAACATTCACATATAGCCCCTTGCAATATTTCAATATCACATGCAGAACCACCTTCTGCAATTTCACCCGAAACAATTTCTGGTTTCTATTGAAACAATTCCTGCGCTTTGCAATTCTTTCATCTGAAACATAAGTGCTCCAAAATGGTGTCCGGTAACTCTTAAGTGTGCCACCCTACGGTTCGCGAATAATCAGACATGATCGAGACCCTTCTCCGATCAATAATCAGCAGCGGGACCTGGAGATCCGTACTGACTCCTACACATTCAACGATGACTTCTGTGATCGTGAGAACCTTTAACGCTTATAACTAAATCCCTTTGTATATCGATATATTACATGTCCGAGATTCGATCATCGGTATCTCCATACCTAGTTTGATCTCATTACGGACATGCACTCTTTTCTCGTTCCCGTGATATAACATTCTAGTGATCATATCACTTGCTTGCAAGCTATCTCAATGTGATATCACCGAGAGGGCCCAGAGTATATCTATCCGTCATCTGGATTGAAAAATTCCACTCTTGATTCATGAGCCTCAACATAACACCTTATAGTACTGAACCCATCTTTATAGTCACCCTGTTACGGTGTGATGTTTGATGTTATCAAGATACTCTTCCGGTGTCAGCAATTAACATGATCTCATGGTCTAACGATAAAGATTACTTCATATGATGTTATAGCAATATAAACATAATGACTTGATCGTAATGCTATACTTCGGATGAATGTTCATCACATCATTCCACCAATGGTGTGACCTTGTTATTAACAACATCCAATGTCCATGATCAGGAAACCTTGATCATCTTGTTAATCAACAAGCTAGTCTATAAGAAAGACATAACTAGGAACCCTTTTTGTTTATTAAACACACATGTATTGATGTTTCCGATCAATACAATTCTAGCATGTAAAATAAACATCGATCATATATATAAGGAATATATAATAACAACTTTATTATTGCCTCTCAGGGCATATTTCCTTCAGATCTCACGGATCCCCATCCCCGGAATCTCTACAACGAGTGATCGTTGCCAACATCATCTGTCTCCTCCACCCAGTATCCATCTTGCGAATACACATGTTCATCTGAATCAAACAATTTATCGTGTGAGACCCTAGGGGTACTCAGCAAGTCTTTATGCCTCTAAAGGGGACATATACCTGGGGTGACGCAATTGCAACAAAAGATAATAACTAACAAGTCTATAGATACTCGCTAACCATCCGCCTAACCAAAGATAGGCGGATGTCCATTAATTAGAAACAACAGTTATAACAGTATAAAGTAATAGATCCATCCGCTTTCTCGCTTACCAACGAGAAAGCGGACGAACAACCCATCCGTTGGCAGTTTTATTAACCATTCCATGAGTTTTGCACTAATTACTAGTCAGATGTTTAGTCAAATTAAAAGCGTTACTTTAGTTATGCTTGTCTATGATCGAGAAACTGTGCTCCAAGTCATCCATAACCGCGGACACGGCTTTCAGAAAGATTTACCCTGCAGGTGTGCACAAATAGCAACACACACACGACCGACCTCGGAAAAACCAAATCAAAACCCAACGAGGCTTTCATGACAAAGCATTCACATGATTCATAAAATATTTCAGGGCGCCACCCCAATAAGCTACTCGCAACGAAGTTGGCCGGCTCCGAGATAGACCCAGGGTTTGCGACAATGGCTGTAAACGACTGGGAACCCGAAAATGTGACTGGGCTTGTCGATACCGCGTAAACATTCCGCATTCTTAAACAGTACAGGTGCTCCACGCACAATCATAATTAAAGCGGTAAAGCATGGCATAAGTACAGGATAGTAATAAAGCCCCAAACTACTTTGTGGCCCCAAGAAATAAAATGCGAATCAAGATCATGCAAAGGGGGATTCATAGAGTCTCCTGTATGTGGTTAGTGTGAATAGTGAAGGAACAGGTATCAAGTACTCGGGGTCCTACGGGACACAAGTGAGCATAAAAAACCAAATAATAGATATTGCCCACTGGTGCCTCTTTCATTAGTTATCCCATACTACTCAGGTTAAGTTGTTTAGGTACCTCGTTGTCTATCAGACTCTCACATACCCTACACATGCTGTTCTACAACTCGCATGGCTCAAACAAATCCTGTAGTAATGGCTCATGGGATGGAGGAACAAGCTCGGTGGGGTTTAAAGTAAAGGCTATGCAGTACTTGGGATTCAATTTAATGCAATTGCGACTCAATGATGCAAGAATAAGATAGAAGCAATAGGTACTATATGTATGCAAGCATGTGGTAGTGCTTGCCTGGCAGCTCAGTTGAAGCGAGAGATGGATCTAGGTAGTACTCCTGGGATTCCTGATATTTCCCCTGCTCGGTGTCTATTCGAAAGAAGAACCAAACAAACAAGGGCCAACATAAATAAAGTGCACAAGCATATAAATAAAATGCGACAAGCAAACAAGCATGCCATGATGAATGATGCACAATTTACATGGCAATAATGTAGCATGGCAAGGGTGAGGTGTGGGGACAAGAATAAATTATTTTATTAAGTTTTTAGTCATGTTTTGCTCCCATATAACTTTCTGTCCACTTAATATTGATATGATGCATGCTTCAATTAATAACATGGAATGCATAAACAGAACGGGCTCGTCGCGCTGATCAATTTAGACATATTATTTGTTGAATTTGGAGTTATAGAATTAAAGTTATTAATTAATTAAGAAAAGGCATTTTTATTGCAATTAAACAATTTCGAAAATTTACATTAGTCAAACATTAATTTGGATGGCTGATTTGAATTCCTCACATTTTTTGATTCAAAAACATATATTATTTGCATTATTTGGATTTATTAATAAAAAGTTATTAATTTCTGGATTTAAAATCATTTAAACAAATTCTGAAAATGATTTTTATTAAACAGATAAGGACAGCGACTTTTTGTATTCGGAGGGAGCTAGCCCGAGTCACAGACAGGTGGGGTCGCGCTGAGCTAGCGAAAAAGGCACGCGGCAGACTTTTCTCACCGCGTGTTCAGCTAGCCACGAAGGATGACAAGCGGGACCCGCGTCTGTGCAGACCCACACGCGGGCGCGCGAACAGGGCGTAGCCACATGGCCGAGACGGGGACTGCGGGTGGAGGAACCAACAACCTAGGTACCTTTTCTGTAAAAGTTACACAGAGGCAGACATGTGGGACCAGGTGGAGCGCGGGTTGAGCAAACAAAAGGCACAGGGGGGTAAAGGGAAAAAGGCCACCGGTTACTGTTTTTCTTCCGGGCTGTTACTGACAGACTATCGACGCGCGCCGGGCGGAAAACAGAGGCGTGGCCGGGGCTCGATCTTGCGATCTAGCGCGCGCGCGGCGGCGGCTACCGCTGCGGCTAGGGGGTTTTGATGTTGGGTACCAGCTACGCGACTAGAAGGCCCTACGGCGGCGCAACTGCGAGGACGCGACTGCGAGCGCGCCGCACAGAGAGTGTTCGACAAATGGATCTACGCGTCCAGGAAGCGATGGCCAGCGGGCGGATGTCAGGGAGGCTCAGCAGCTCACCGGGAGTGGGTTGGTGGTGGTGGACCGAGCCGAAGCGCAGAGGAACGTCGGGGACGCTGGCGCTCGGTGGCTAGGGTTTTGCGTCGGCCTCGTTGCACTGCAGCGGCTCCGGCACGTTCCCTCCTCGCCTGCGAGCACAGGGCCGCTGCTGGAGGTATTCTCGGTCTTCCCCAACACCTCAACACCACGCCCGCCTCCTCCTAGCTTCTGTGGCGAGCTGGTGCCGATGGTGGCCGATCGGAGATGGAGAAGAGGGTTGGTAGGGGTAGATGGGGGAGGAACTGCGGCGGCAGGACCCTAGGGATGAGGGGGTGCGACACCAGGCAGAGGGGTAGATAAGGCAGGGGAGGAGGGTAGCACATGGGGCTGGACGGTGGCGGGGTGGAAAAAGGTGGCATGCACCTTTCCTTCTCCTCCTCCTCACGTGTTCAGCGAGGCTCGGGAGGGGCTACAGCTGGGGCCAGAGGGGCACGGCGCAAGGTGGCTTGGGTGGGGTCTGGCTTGGTGGCGAGAGAGAAGAACAGAGAGAGGAGGTGAGGCCTCGGCTAGGGTAGGGAGAGGGGAGGCTCGGCATGAGGGTAGCTAGGGTGGTGTTGAGCGGGGTAGCTAGGTTTTGGGGGGTTGGTTCGAGTCAAACCACAAGGGGTGGTGGCGCCTCGGGTAGAAAGGGTGGTGAGGTGAGGGTTTAGCCGAAGCTAGGAAGAGGGGTTAGGGTTAGGGTTTTTAGCTAGGTGTAGAGAGAGAGAGATTGGTTTAGCTAGAAAAGAGAGAGGGGGGGAAAAGGAACAATGGCACATGTATGCACACATGCATGTGTAGATAGTGGAAAAGGTTGGAGGGATAGATGGAGGAGCTAGGGTCTGAAGAGGATATAAAACAACAAAAGAGTTTGAATTATGACAAAGGGAGAAAACAAAAGGACCAAAGTAGAGAGAGGTGGAAGAAAAAGATGATCTTGCATGTGGCATGGACATGATGTTATTTTGTGAGAACAAAATATCCATCCCATGTATGCTTGACAAAGAGAAAACCACTCAAAGAGTTACAAGGTGGAGGACAAGAGAAATGATGAGCATTTATTTGGTTTATTTGTCTCAATTGAGTTCAAACAAACTCCACCCAAATATTCCCAACGAAACCAAAATAGAAGAACAAGTGAGGGCCTTGCATGGGCCATGCATGAAGAGTAATTGCCACATTCATTAGTTGTGAAAACAACTACATATACATATGGGCATCTATTACCACATGCACATCCATACTTGGATAAAGACCACCACATAAGCTACAAGCTTGATAAAATATGGTAAGGGTGGATTTAAGCATAAACGAATATAATAGGCCATGCTAGTGTGTATGTCCCACTAGAAGATCATTTGGCCACAATTATATTTAAACAATGCTCAATTAATCCCCAAAACAAACCATATGGAAGATAGAGCAAGTGAAACTAACCACATGCATGCAAAGGTGGCCATGTGGCTCTCCACATATCAACAATGTGAAAACAACATGAGGCATATATGGAAGCATGTGTAAATAGAAGTGGATCCATCCCAACCCACATGAGCTAGAGGTAGACCCAATAAAATGCAAAGCTCACATATAGTTGAATGGTGGAATTATGGGGTGGAGACAAGAAAAGGTGGTGGAGTGAAATAAAAGATATGCCCCCAACTCAACTTGGGCACCAAGCATTTATCAAGAACCCAATACAATTTATTAAGAACCAAATACAATTGATAAATGCATATGAGACAAGATCCAAAAGAAAAAGGGTTTTATATGATGCTCAAATGCAAGGTGGCATGATGACATGAGCATGATATACTTATGATGCAACAAATATATGTAGGAAGTAGCATTTTATTATTAGACCATGTAGCATTACAGATGTTAGACAAATGGGATGCTACAACTCTCCCCCACTAAACAGGAATCTCGCCCCGAGATTCTAGGAAGAAGAAGAAGACACGAAGAGGGTAGGATACTTGGCACGGAGCTCATCCTCGCATTCCCAAGTGGCTTCATCAACGGAATGGTGCGAGCACTGCACCTTACAGAACTTTATAGACTTGTTGCGAGTCTTTCTTTCTGCGACTTCAAGGATTTTTATGGGGTGTTCTTGATAAGACAGGTCTTCTTGGAGATTGATGAGCTCATGGTCATGGTCCTGCTGGGATCCTTGAAGCACTTCTTGAGCTGAGAGATATGGAAAACATCATGGACCTTGAGTTTTTCAGGGAGCTCAAGAGCATAAGCAACTTCTCCTCTTCTTCCACGAACTTTGAAAGGACCGATGTATCTAGGAGCCAGCTTTCCTTTGATACCAAACCGGTGTGTTCCTCTCATGGGAGTGACACGAAGGTAAACGAGATCACCAGGAACATACTCCATGTCCGTGTGCTTTCTGTCATAGTTGCTCTTCTAGCGGCTTTGGGCAACCTTCAGGTTTTCGAGAATGATGTGAACCTTCTCCTCCGCTTGAGTTACAATGTCGGGGCCAAACAATGTTCTTTCACCTGCGCCCGACCAACCAATCGGAGTTCTGCCTTTGCACCCATAGAGAACCTCAAATGGTGCCATCTTTAGACTCTTCTGGAAGCTGCTGTTTTAAGAGAACTCAGCATAAGGAAGGCATTCTTCCCATTTCATGCTGAAAGAGATGACACAAGCACGGAGCATATCTTCCAGAATCTGATTGATCCTTTCAACTTGTCCTTGTGACTGAGGGTGGTAAGTTGTGCTGAAGTTCAACTTTGTTCCCAAAGCATTTTGGAAACTTCCCCAGAACTTGGAAGTGAAGATGCTTCCACGGTCTGAGCTCATCTCAAGAGGAACCCCATACAGAGAAACAATTCTGTTGATATAGAGCTCAACCAACTGAATTGCAGAAATTGTTTCCTTGACGGGAAAGAAGTGAGCCACTTTAGAAAGCCTGTCGATGACAACAAAGATTGCATTGTTGCCCTTCTACGACCTTGGAAAACCAGTTATGAAGTCCATCTCGACTTTCTCCCATTTCCATTCCGAAGGCTTCAATGGCTGTAGAAGACCGGAAGGTTTCTGATGGACAGCTTTAACTCTATGGCAGACATCACACTTGAAGACATACTTGGCACAATATCGTTTTAATCCCGGCCACCAATATTGTGTTTTCAAGTCCATGTACATCTTAGTGCTGCCAGGGTGGATCGAAAGAACAGAATCATGAGCTTCTTTAAGAACTTGCTCTCTCAAACCCGGATACTTCGGAACGAACATCCGGTGCTTAAAGAATAGAGTGCCTTGGTCGTCAAGGTGGAAAGGTTCATACTTCGGAAGCTGAATCTCGGAGATGATGTTTTTAGTGTAAGGATCACCAAGTTAAATGGAGCGAACTTTTTCTTCCAAGAGAGGTGTCGCCAGAAGGTTCAGAATATACCCTTGATCCACAATTTCAAGGTTGAGCTGGCGGAATTCCTCGCACAAGAGAGGCTGTTGTTCTTCCACCATGAGGTTGTTGACATAAGCTTTTCGGCTGAGAGCATCGGCCATCACATTAGCTTTGCCCGGAGTGTAGTTGATGGTCAGATCGAAATCATTAATTGCTTCAATCCACCTCCTCTGACGAAGGTTGAGATCTGGTTGTGTGAAGATATACTTCAGACTCTTGTGATCAGAAAAGATCTCACAACGGTTGCCAAGCAAGTAGTGCCTCCATACTTTCAGAGCAAAGACAACTGCTGCGAGTTCGAGGTCATGTGTAGGATAGTTGATTTCATGCGTCTTCAACTGTCGAGAGGCATAAGCAACAACTTGTTTTTCTTGCATAAGGACCGCACCCAATCCTTGCAAGGAGGCGTCACAGAATATCTGGAAAGGCTTGGATGTATCTGGAGGAATCAAGACTGGTGTGGAAGTGAGCTTCTCTTTGAGGGTTTCAAAGCTTGCTTCACATGCAGGAGACCAAAGGTATTTCTTGCCTTTCTTGAGGAGATTGGTAAGAGGCTTCGCAATCTTAGAGAAGTTCTGAACGAAGCGACGGCGGTAACTATCCAAACCAAGGAAACTCTCGACTTCTTTGACATTTTTGGGAGGAAGCCACTCAACAATTGTCCGAACAGTTTCTGGGTTAACGACAATGCCCTTGGCAGAGATGACGTGACCCAGATAGGTGACTTCAGGCAGCCAGAACTCACACTTGGAGAACTTTGCATACAGGCGGTTCTCACGAAGCTTGTTTAGGACACACCGAAGGTGTTCTTCATGTTCTTCCTTTGCCTTAGAATAGACTAGAATATCATCCAGATAGACCACGACGAACTTATCAAGATACTCCATGAAAACCGAGTTCATAAGCCTCGAGAAGGTGGCAGGTGCGTTGGTGAGGCCGAAGGACATGACCGTGTACTCATACAGGCCATAGCGGGTGGTGAAAGCTGTTTTGGGAACATCTTCCTTGCGGATCTTGATTTGATGATATCCACTTCTCAAGTCAAGCTTAGAGAATACCACAACTCCAGCTAGCTTATCAAAGAGATCATTAATCCACGGAAGGGGATATTTATTCTTGATGGTTTTAGCATTGAGAGCCCGATAGTCAACACAAAGTCTATCAGTCCGGTCTCGCTTCTTCACAAAGATGGTTGGGCTACCCCAAGAAGAAGTGTTGTGCTGAATGAAACCCAACTTCTCTTGTTCATCAAGCTGACGTTTGAGTTCAGCCAACTCCGCAGGACCCATTTTATAAGGCCGCTTGGAGATAGGAGCGGTTCCAGGTTCAAGCTCAATCACAAACTCGACCTCACAATCAGGAGGCATACCTGGTAACTCTTCAGGAAAAACATCTGGGAACTCACAGACCACCGGAACACTCTGAATATCCTCCATAGCATCATCATTCAGAGCCGCCAAAGAGAAAAGTTGAATTGCAAGAGTCAGACTTGGAGAATAGACTATATGGCCTTCAGGAATTTTCAGAGAAACCGAGCGTTCAGCACAATCAATCACAGCTTTATTTGCAGCTAGCCAATCCATGCCTAAAATGACATCAATATCTGAGTTGCCCAGAACAATCAAAGAGGCCGGAAAGAAAGAATCCCCAATTTGAACCTGATTGTCATAACTGATCTTCGAAGTTAACATCCTTGCCCCAAGAGAAAGGACCATCAGCTTTTTAGGTAACGAATCAGATGACAACCCATTCTCTTGAGCAAACTTGAAGGATACAAAAGAATGCGATGCTCCAGAATCAGATAAAACTCATGCAGGGACTGAGTTAATAGGAAGCATACCCAGCACAACTCCAGGTGCATGCTCGGCTTGAGCGACGTTGACACAGTTGGCATGATCAACAGTCGACCCGGGCTTGGTGTTGACGTTGAGAGCCCGAGGTGGAGGTGCACGAACCATAGAAGAACTTGCTGCAGGTCTTAGAGGTGGTGGAGGAAGAGCTTTGTTGTTCATGGGACAACTCTAGTGTTGATGCCCAGTGTTCCCACAAGTGTAACAAGCACCAGGTGGGCGTGGAGCAGCATAGCCAGGGACTCCGCCAGGCGCTCCAGGGTAGTTGTGGTTGTAGCCCCTAGGAGCAGCAGTGAAGGAGTTTGGTGGCCTTGCCGCGTAGCTTGAAGGTCTTGGTGGAGCCGGGAGCGGCGGTGCGGTATTAGGAACCCACACGCGGCGCTTAGAAGGAGCTGTCATAGCTGAAGAGCTTGCTACGTCACGGCTGTGTTTCTTGGACTCCTCGAACACTTGCCTACTGGCTTCTTCCTGTAGAGCTATATGTTGGAGTTCCAGAAAAGACCCCGGCCTTGCATGAGTGATTGCATATTTGATAGATGCATTGAGCCCTTGCTTGAACCTCTTTTGCTTCTTCTTGTCATCAAAGATCTCATCGCCACCATACCGAGAAAGATTCATGAAGTTTCTGATATAGGTATTGACATTATCATTGCCCTGCTTGAGGTTGAGAAACACTTCCTTCATCCTTTCCATGACAATTTCTGACATGTATTGCTCTTTGAAAGCCCTAGTGAACTGCTCCCAAGTAGGCTGAAAACCAGAATGGTTTGCCTTCAGGTAATTCTCCCACCATAGAGCTGCGTCTCCCTTCAGAAGGTGAGTGGCACATTTTACCCATTCTTGCTCAGGAACATCAGCAGTCATCAGCAACCTTGACATCTCACGCAGCCAATCATCAGCGTCCAGTGGCTGATCAGACACCTCAAAGTGGCGCGGGTTGAACTTCAGAAAACCCTTGATGTCTCCTCGCTTGGGAGGTGGAGGTAGCGGAACAAACTCATTCCTCCTGACACTTTCTTCAAAGCGTTGCTGGTTCTGTTGCATTGTTCCCAAGGCATTAGCAATACTTGCCAACACAGCCCCCAGTTCAGGTGGTATGTCCTCCTCATTGCGGCGTGGTGGTGCCATCCTGTGATTGATATCAAACTCAAGTCAGTACCATAATGGAGAATAATAATAATCCAAAATAGTACCAAAATGGAATTAACCAAGATTAAAGGATACGAATCACTAAGATGATATTAAAATATCAACAAAGTTCAAAGCACCTAGAAGATATTAAGCATATAGCACACGACTGAACAAGGAGTGTGGTACACAAAGCTATGAAAGAAAAAAATTATGCAAATTTCGGCATTAAAATACCACTATATGCGCAAAACCACTTAACGAATCAAGATTAGTAACTCTACCAATTCAATATACAAGAGCGAATGATAAAAGTAGTGGTATGGTCGCGACTCCATCCCGCACTCAAATCATTACTCCGCACATGAATAAGTAAAACACATATCCCAACTCCCTTCCTTCTTAAGATGAACCTAAAGATTAGCAACTACGGAAACAAACACCCCAAACAAGATAGCGTTGGATAACAAAGAGTAAGACAGATCGCGTCGGTTTACAACGAATCAGATAGATCGCGTCGGTTTACAAAAGTCTGTCGGTATGGAATGTACCAACAGTTGATAACCAAAAGGCAGATAGCGACAACAAGTTGGATGCAACAGATAGACAAGGACTTACACACACACACACAACCTATGGTACAACGGAACCCCGAACACGTGAATCCTAGTTTGAATTTTAGAAGAGGATTGAAAATGTTACACTTCCTTACCAGGAAAGGGTGGGTGGGTGGGTAAGAAGAAAATGGAAGCAGTCCTACTCTCGCGTTTTTGTTTTTCCCTAGTATACATAACTACCAAAATATTTGCTAGACTGACAACGACCATTTGGCTGAGACCCTGAAGGGCGGGATGGCTCTGATACCAATTGTAACAACCTCGGACCCTACGCTCTAAGTTCAAGCCTAGATGAACCAAAAGTGGTTAGAGTAGTATAGCGGCGACCCAGGGGCCACCCACGTGTAGACCCGTCGGCCGCCCTAACCACTTCCAAGAACATCGGGCAAGAGCGAGCGTTGTAGGCAACAGGCGAAGAGATCAAATACATACACAAGTGAGTATGTATGCAAGCTACCTTACAACAGTTCTCAGAGCCATTCCATCTAAAAGAAATAGAAATATTGCAACGCCATATGGCAAGATCCAAATATCCTAGATAGAGATAATAGTGTAGGATAGCTCCTCATACATCAATCAATAGAGTATCAAGCGGAAGCGGGAAACAAGATCCGAGTACGGACAAGAAGCAAATCGGCATAAGATGCCACATAAATAAGCACATCCCGCCCACAGATCTCACGGATCCCCATCCCCGGAATCTCTACACCGAGTGATCGTTGCCAACATCATCTGTCTCCTCCACCCAGTATCCATCTTGCGAATACACCTGTTCATTTGAATCAAACAATTTATCGTGTGAGACCCTAGGGGTACTCAGTAAGTCTTTATGCCTCTAAAGGGGACATATACCTGGGGTGACGCAATTGCAGCAAAAGATAATAACTGACAAGTCTATAGATACTCGCTAACCATCCGCCTAACCAAAGATAGGCGGATGTCCGTTAATTAGAAACAACAGTTATAACAATATAAAGTAACAGATCCATCCTCTTTCTCGCTTACCAACGAGAAAGCAGACAAACAACCCATCCGTTGGCAGTTTTATTAACCATTCCATGAGTTTTGCACTAATTACTAGTCAAATGTTTAGTCAAATTAAAAGCGGTACTTTAGTTATGCTTGTCTATGATCGAGAAACTGTGCTCCAAGTCGTCCATAACCGCGGACACGGCTTTCAGAAAGATTTACCCTGCAGGGGTGCACAAATAGCAACACACACACGATCGACCTCGGAAAAACCAAATCAAAACCCAACGAGGCTTTCACGACAAAGCATTCACAGGAGTCATAAAATATTTCAGGGGGCCACCCCAATAAGCTACCCGCAACGAAGTTGGACGGCTCCGAGATGGACCCAGGGTTTGCGACAATGGCTGTAAATGACTAGGAACCCGAAAATGTGTCTGGGCTTGTCGATATCGCATAAACATTCCGCATTCTTAAACAGTACAAGTGCTCCACGCACAATCATAATTAAAGTGGTAAAGCATGGCATAAGTACATGATAGTAATAAAGCCCCAAACTACTTTGTGGCCCCAAGAAATAAAGTGCGAATCAAGCTCATGCAAAGGGGGATTCATAGAGTCTCCTGTATGTGGATAGTGCGAATAGTCAAGGAACAGGTATCAAGTACTCGGGGTCCTACGGGACACAAGTGAGCAGGAAAAACCAAATAATAGATATTGCCCACCGGTGCCTCTTTCATTAGTTATCCCATACTACTCAGGTTAAGTTGTTTAGGTACCTCGTTGTCTATCAGACTCCCACATACCCTACACATGCTGTTCTACGACTCGCATGGCTCAAACAACTCATGTAGTAATGGCTCATGGGATGGAGGAACAAGCTCGATGGGGTTTAAAGTAAAGGCTATGCAGTACTTGGGATTCAATTTAATGCAATCGCGACTCAATGATGCAAGAATAAGATAGAAGCAATAGTTACTATATGTATGCAAGCATTTGGTAGTGCTTGCCTGGCAGCTCAGTTGAAGCGAGAGATGGATCTGGGTAGTACTCCTGGGATTCCTGATATTTCCCCTGCTCGGCGTCTATTCGAAAGAAGAACCAAACAAACAAGGGACAACATAAATAAAGTGCACAATCATATAAATAAAATGCTACAAGCAAACAAGCATGCCATGATGAATGATGCACAATTTACATGGCAATAATGTAGCATGGCAAGGGTGAGGTGTGGGGACAAGAATAAATCATTTTATTAAGTTTTTAGTCATGTTTTGCTCCCATATAACTTGCTGTCCACTTAATATTGATATGATGCATGCTTCAATTAATAACATGGAATGCATAAACAGAACGGGCTCGTCGCGCTGATCGATTTAGACATATTATTTGTTGAATTTGGAGTTATAGAATTAAAGTTATTAATTAATTATGAAACGGCATTTTTATTGCAATTAAACAATTTCGAAAATTTACATTAGTCAAACATTAATTTGGATGGCAGATTTGAATTCCGCATATTTTTCTGATTAAAAAACATATATTATTTGTATTATTTGGATTTATTAATAAAAAGTTATTAATTTCTGGATTTAAAATCATTTAAACAAATTCTGAAAATAATTTTTATTAAACAGATAAGGACAGCGACTTTTTGTACTCAGAGGGAGCTAGCCCGAGTCACAGACAGGTGGGGTCGTGCTGAGCTGGCGAAAACGGCATGCGGCAGACTTTTCTCACCGCATGTTTAGCCAGCCACGGACGATGACAAGCGGGACCCGCGTCTGTGCGGACCCACACGCGGGCGCGCGAACAGGGCGCAGCCACGTGGCCGAGACGGGGACTGTGGGTTGAGGAACCAACAACCTGGTACCTTTTTGTAAAAGTTACACAGAAGCAGACAGGTGGGACCAGGTGGAGGGCGGGTTGAGCAAACAAAAGGCGCTGGAGGGTAAAGGGAAAAGGCCACCGGTTACTGTTTTTCTTCCGGGCTGTTACTGACGGACTGTCGACGCGCGCCGGGCAGAAAACAAAGGCGCGGCCAGGGATCGATCTTGCGATCTAGCGCGCGCGCGGCGGCGGCTACCGCTGCGGCTAGGGGGTTTTGATGTTGGGTACCAGCTACGTGACTAGAAGACCCTACGGCGGCGCAACTGCGTGGACTTGACTGCGAGCGCGCCGCACAGAGAGCTTTCGACGAATGGATCTACGCGTCCAGGAAGCGATGGCCAGCGGGAGGATGTCAGGGAGGCTCAGCAGCTCACCGGGAGTGGGTTGGTGGTGGTGGACCGAGCCGAAGCGCAGAGGAGCGTCGGGGACGCTGGCGCTCGGTGGCTAGGGTTTTGCGTCGGCCTCGTTGAACTGCAGCGGCTCCGACACGTTCCCTCCTCGCCTGCGAGCACAAGGGCGCTGATGGAGGTCTTCTCGGTCTTCCCCAACACCTCAACACCACGCCCGCCTCCTCCTAGCTTCTGTGGCGAGCCGGTGCCGACGGTGGCCAATCCGAGATGGTGAAGAGGGTTGGCAGGGGTAGATGGGTGAGGAACTGCGGCGACAGGACCCTGGGGATGAGGGGGTGCGGCGCCAGGCAGAGGGGTACATAAGGCAGGGGAGGCGGGTAGCACATGGGGCTGGATGGTGGCGGAGTGGAAAGGTGGCGTGCACCTTTCCTTCTCCACGTCCTCACGTGTTCATCGAGGCTCGGGAGGGGCTACAGCTGGGGCCAGAGGGGCACGACGCAAGGTGGCTCGGGTGGGGCCTAGCTTGGTGGCGAGAGAGAAGAATAGAGAGAGGAGGTGAGGCCTCGGCTAGGGTAGGGAGGGGGGAGGCCTCGGCTAGGGTAGGGAGGGGGGAGGCTCGGCATGAGGGTAGCTAGGGTTGTGTTGAGCAGGGTAGCTAGGTTTTGGGGGGTTGGTTCGAGTCAAACCACAAGGGGTGGTGGCGCCTAGGGTAGAAAGGGTGGTGAGGTGAGGGTTTAGCCGAAGCTAGGAAGAGGGGTTAGGGTTAGGGTTTTTAGCTAGGTGTAGAGAGAGAGAGCTTGGTTTAGCTAGAAAAGAGAGAGGGGAGGAAAAGGAACAATGGCACATGTATGCACACATGCATGTGTAGATGGTGGAAAAGGTGGGAGGGAGAGTTGGAGGAGCTAGGGTTTGAAGAGGATATAAAACAACAAAAGAGTTTGAATTATGACAAAGGGAGAAAACAAAAGGACCAAAGGAGAGAGAGCTGGAAGAAAAAGATGATCTTGCATGTGGCATGCACATGATGTTATTTTGTGAGAACAAAATATCCATCCCATGTATGCTTGACAAAGAGAAAACCACTCAAAGAGTTACAAGGTGGAGGACAAGAGAAATGATAAGCATTTATTTGGTTTATTTGTCTCAATTGAGTTCAAACAAACTCCACCCAAATATTCCCAACGAAACCAAAATAGAAGAACAAGTGAGGGCCTTGCATGGGCCATGCATGAAGAGTAATTGCCACATTCATTAGTTGTGAAAACAACTACATATACATATGGGCATCTATTACCACATGCACATCCATACTTGGATAAAGACCACCACATAAGCTACAAGCTTGATAAAATATGGTAAGGGTGGATTTAAGCATAAATGAATATAATAGGCCATGCTAGTGTGTATGTCCCACTAGAAGATCATTTGGCCACAATTATATTTAAACAATGCTCAATTAATCCCCAAAACAAACCATATGGAAGATAGAGCAAGTGAAACTAACCACATGCATGCAAAGGTGGCCATGTGGCTCTCCACATATCAACAATGTGAAAAAAACATGAGGCATATATGGAAGCATGTGTAAATAGAAGTGGATCCATCCCAACCCACATGAGCTAGAGGTAGACCCAATAAAATGCAAAGCTCACATATAGTTGAATGGTGGAATTATGGGGTGGAGACAAGAAAAGGTGGTGGAGTGAAATAAAAGATATGCCCCCAACTCAACTTGGGCACCAAGCATTTATCAAGAACCAAATACAATTTATTAAGAACCAAATACAATTGATAAATGCATATGAGACAAGATCCAAAAGAAAAAGGGTTTTATATGATGCTCAAATGCAAGGTGGCATGATGACATGAGCATGATATACTTATGATGCAACAAATATATGTAGGAAGTAGCATTTTATTATTAGACCATGTAGCATTACAGATGTTAGACAGATGGGATGCTACACCAGCCTCCGTGCCTCGGCCTCAGCCTCCAAGCTCCTTTCCAACTTTGTATCCCCGTGTGCTTCTAACCTTCCATTGACCATCATATCTATAGCTTTTGCTATGTGATCATCTCCGGCCTTCCTCCCCTTCATATCTTAGGAGGCCTTCTTTCCAATCACGGGCCGTCTTGTGTTGGAAACCGAGTGAGGAGTGGAGCTTATCTTCTTATCATCATCACTTGATGCATGATCATCTATGATAGTTGCCTTGGTGGTTTCATTCAGGGCCATTGTTGCCACGTCCATCCCACCGCGGGTCTTCTACATTTCCTCATTCCCTAGCTCTTCATAGCAATGATGCAACACAAATGGTCTTCCAAGAATTTTCCTCCCTTCTTGATCTTTTTCCCTCATCTTTGTACAAGCCTTGAGCAATGCTAAGCTACATTGTGAACACAAGAGAAGAAATGATTCATATAGAACAACAAACATATGCACATCAAAACAAACTACTAGCACACAATAGAATAACTTACCCTATCCATTTCATTTGTGCCACTTGGGTTTAGTATGTCAACATCCTTTTGCACGCCTGCCCACTTCTAACAATCAGCTTTGATGAACAACCACTGGGACCGAAGAGAACGGTCGGTGCACATATTTCCACTAGTGTTTCTTGCATCAAAGTACTCCTTCATTCTCATCCAATAGGTGTGAAAGTGCATGTGTGCCCCCATGTGTGGTTTTGGTAATTAATGACAATCTCTATGGACTAATCGTTTCATTGAGTTTCACTTGTAGGATTTGTCCATTGGCATCGCTTGTGCAATGTGTTGGTTTCAAGGTTGAAAGATGAAGAATAAGCAATGTCCAAGGGCTTTGTGCCTATTGGAATCATGTAGAAGAAGAAGAAGAAGAAGAAGATCAAGAGTGTCTTGAAGAAGAAGATGGAGTTCCTCATGGCTTTCTTCAAGACATCATCAAGAAATAAAGTGCAAGCTCAAGATGTGCCATCTCTAGAAGATCACATGCTTGAAGCTTTCCATCCTCGGTGATCATGGAGTGATGAAGACAAGTTTAAATAAGAGGTTTCCCCATGAAGTATGGGGGAGCAATTCACAAGTCTTCGTCAAGAAAAGTGTGAGTAAGAGCAATCAAGAAAGATTTCCATCTTCAGGAAGACAAGACTGTCTACATCAAGGTTTTCTATTTTACTGGTCTCTTGTAGTGTTGGGATACCGGGTTTAGGATAGATAGTCATACTATCAAGAGGTGCTCTCGAGTGAGTAGCTCGTTCGATCTCTTCGGGGGAGCTCAAAACTTTGCATACATAGCATCATGTTTCTTGGTTGTTGTTTGTATCTTGTCCATGTGAGGATCTAGAGCTTGTGGTTATCTTCATAACAAGCTCTAGTTCATCAAAAAAGGATTGCCCTTGAACATATTTTTGCATTTTTGATTTTGCGGGTTTTCCAGCTCCACACATTGGGAGATGTCTCATATATGTATACATTATATTTTATCCCCGGGTGGTACCCAATATTCTGCCCCGGGTTTTCCGGCTCCACACCTTGAACATATTATTGCATTTTTGTTGGCTTTTACACGTCATTATCTCTCTAACAAAATTGGTTTCACCTTATTTGGAGCTCGAATGCAAAAGTTATGGCAGTTTTGGTTATAGAGTTTCCCTGACCGGAAGTACCGCCACTTCACCAGAAGTACTGCTAGGCCACTTTTGGCGCCAGTAGTACCGGTTGAAGTACTGGTCTATTTCCGGTGAGCATGGGAATGCCCCCAGCACCCTTCTATTTTTAATGTATATTTACCTGAACTTGGGCCGGTAGTTGAGCGGAAGTACCGCTCGGGCATATTTTGCCGTCGGTACTACTGACGGAAGTACCGGCTCACTTCCTCTCAGCCATGTGCACCCCACAGTAAAATTTCTGTTCGCTCAAGTCTATTTTCTAGTACTTGGCTGTTAGTGGACCGGTAGTACCAGATGGAAGTTCTGGCTTGGGTCAGGCAGAACTTCTGGTCTGTACAACCAGGTTTTTTCAATAGTTTTCGAGCCGTTGGAACCAGGATGGCCGGAACTTCTAGTGGCTTACTGATGAGTTCATATTTGCATCATGTTTTATATTATTATTTTGCATTGTAGATGTAGGATCTTGGTATTTTACGGTGCTCGCGCGCATATTTTATGTCTGTTTTCACCATGATCGGGATAGAAGATGGATACAATGGACACAATTCTTAAAGCAGTTGTACTAAGGACAAAAGGAGTCAAAAACAACGTAAATTGTTTATTTGGGAAATATCAATAATACCAGAATAAAACCCAAAGAGAACAAAGGACACAGACAGTTTAACGACGAACTATATGGCGGGAATACTTTTTCCGACCGTATAGTTCCCGCCGTATAGTTGGTGCCACCACCGCCTCGTCAAATATTTTCACCCCGTGCAACTGGATCGGAGAGACGACATACAGAACAACTAGAAATCACCGAAACCTCACCTCCGGAATGCATCTAGGGGGGGAACTCGTCCACCGGGGATCCATCTTCGCCCTGCGCAGATCTAGGAGGGTAAGGCATCGATCTTCATCATCAATCGCTGCATAACCACCATCTCCATCCATCCCATCTACATGTTGTCTAGATCTTGTTGTAATTTCCATACTCGTTGTGGATTTATACAAGTACTATTCATCTATGATAGATTCCATTGTTATTGCCATGATGTTGATTGCCTCCATGTCTGAGTAGATCTTTAGTTCTTGGGGAGATGGAGAAACACTAGTATGAGATTGAAATAAGATAAAGTTTATTATGATATTCATCGTTGTGACCATGTGTTAGATTGTCTTCATGTTGATGTTGGGAGAAGTCAACCTCTCAATATTTGCCTCTTATGGGGACTTGATGGAGGGAACTACTTGTTGGTAGACGGAGTGTGTTAGCACTTACAGTGACTATAAAGCTATTGGCACTCCTTACGTATCAACTTGGCAACCGAGGAAACTCACGGAACACTATCCATGCCATGGGATACGTCCTACGGGATTAAGTCCCTTAATAGCGTAGTAATTCGATTGATGTCGATTGCTGACTGTTGTGGTTATGAGGATGATGTGAGCAGCGGTTGCTGCCTATTTGTCCATATACGGAGTTCCTCCCACACATACTCAGTTGAGAATGTTCATGATAATAATCTTTACCTTAGCTCTTTATAATGCTAGTGGTGTATCCGCTACTCCCTGAGAAGGCCTTTTCCCTATTGCAGTTCCAATCTCTCTTACATACGCGATACTTATTTTCTGTGTTTAGTTGTTTTACTTTACTTATTGTTGCTCTTATACGAAAAACCCCCAAAACACATTTTTACGCAATACTCGCATTTTATCTTGTCACTTAGAACTTTATTTAGCATTTCTATTGAAGTAATTAATTCAAGAGTTATTAGACTTTAGTCTCCTACTCCTTGTGGGATCGATATCTTTATTTTGAAACTAGCTACAAATGATCTGTGCACTTGCAGTCATCAAGCTATTTTCTGGCGCAGTTGCCGGGGAGCTTGATGGCTCAGTGTTGATGTAGAGCTTGTTGGGGAACCCCAAGAGGAAGGTATGATGAGCACAGCAGCAAGTTTCCCTCAGTTATGAAACCAAGGTTTAATCAAACCAGTAGGAGCAAGGAAACACCCCAAAGGTGTTGCTAGCTGAGCCTTGGCAGGGCGCACTACCGGTGCTAGTAGCAACGTGGAGACCTTCACAACACGACCACAGAACTTTGTCCCCAACTTGCGATGAGGTTGTCAATCTCACCGATTTTTCTGAAAACAAAGGATTAAACGTATCGAATGGAAGGAAGTAATAGTTTGTTGAAAGTAAACACAAAGCAGTAAACAGTTTGTAGATTGTATGTAAAAGAAAGGACCGGGATCCATAGTTCACTAGAGGTGGCTCTCCTTAAGATAGATAACATGCTGGGTGAACAAATTACAGCGGGGCAATTGACAAACATCGAGAAAGCAATACATGCATAAACTAATAATATTGACTCCTTTGGAACTTGATTGGGCATTACAACATTATACATAGACCGCCATCCAACTACATCTATGACTAATAATCCACCTTCAGGTTATCATTCGAACCCCCTCCAGTATTAAGTTGCAAGCAAAAGATTATTGCTTTACGAATTGCGTGTAATGTAAACAATACGATTGTTCTATGAACAAAGGATTGTTGTTTTCTCCCTAGTAGCAACAACACATCTAGTACCTTAGAGATTGCTGTCACTTCCCCAGATTACCAGAGGCATGAACCCACTATCGAGCATAAATACTAACTCTTGGAGTTGCTAGCATCTACTTGGCCAAGGTAGCTACTAACAATGGAAAGCATGCAAGATCACAAATAACAAAGACATGATAGAATCAATAATGAATCTAAAATAGCATCTCAATATCCAACGGATCCCCGCAAAAACAACATGCAGAATTACGAATAGATGATCTTGATCATGAATGGAGCTGACAAGATCTAGACATGAAAGCACAAAGGAGGAGAACCAGCCATCTAGCTACTACATGGACCCGTAGTCCAAAGATGAACTACTCACGCATCAGACCGGAGGCTTGCATGATGATGAAGAAGGCATCTAGGGTGAATTCCCCTCTTCGGTAGGGTGCCGAGAAGAGCTTTAGATCCCTCCCGATCTAGGGACAGAGACGACGGCGGCTACAGACTTTTTCATGGATTTTTTAATCGGGTACTTAGGGTTTTCGTCCCGAGGGCATCTTATAGGCAGAAGGAGAGGCCGAGGGGATGTTGGGGTCGGCCAGACCACCCCCTGGCGCAGGCCAGGCCTGGCTGCGCGGCTAGGTGGTGTGGCCAACCCCCAACCCTTCTCCGTCTAGTATTCTGGCATCAGATGTCTTCCGGAAAAATAGGCACTTTGGCTTTTGTCCTGTCCAATTCCGAGAATATTCATTTTCTGACTTTCCTGGAACCAAAAACAGCAGAAAACAGGAAGCTGGCACTGTGGCTCTTGTTAATAGGTTAGTCCAAGAAATCATATGAAAAGTACTCCAAAGCATGGACAAAACACAAGAAAGTAGATAAAACCAAGCATGGAACATCAAAAATTATAGATACATTTGCAATGTATCAACATCCCCAAGCTTAACTCCTGCTTGTTCTCAAGTAGGTAAGTGATAAAAAGAAAGAATAATTTTTGAGGTGACATGCACCATCAAAAACTTGATCAAAGTATTTGTAAAACATTCAAGGCTGGGATCATAGTACTTCAATCATAACAAGAGAGACAAAGTTCTAGCAATAAGACAAAGAAACTATGATGCAACATCAAAAGGCACAAGCAAAAGATTCATGAATAACAATGCTTTGCAAGACGTTTGTTTGTTTCACATAATGAAAACATAGCATAATAGCATTCAGCTTGTTCCTCATAGAGTAGAAAATATGAATGCCTAGGACACCTTCAAAGTTCATAAGAGTGACTAGATACAAATAGTTTAGAACAAGAAATATCAAGTTATGCATAAATCAACTAGTCTTGGGACAATGCACATAGAACTAAGAATGGCCACTATGCTCTCAAAGTAGGTGTATAAAGGTAGAAGGTGGAGACTCAATGTAATGGTGGAAGAAGGGGCCTTCATAGAAGGAAGTAGGGATTCAAGTCTCATAAAGAGCTTCCAAAAATTATGGCACTTATTAGCTTTTAGCTCTCATTGCCCCTATCATAAGCATCTTTAAGGTGATTAAGGTTAAAGTGACACAACTAAGAGGATATATTTGACAAGTTATAAACCGAAATCTCATGCCCCTTACTTACGAAGACCGAACCTCATGCTACTCAACTTTAGTCACGAGTAAGCTCTTGTCATTGTACGTACATATGTATCATAAAGAGCCGCCAACGGGGTACCCCTTGCACATGATACAGGAGCTATCCCATAATCAAAATGACAAGGCAAGCAGACAATGAGTATCTCAACGATCTTTTTATTTGCTATTTGCATAGGTTTTTATTGAGGATGCTTCATAGAGTGCTCATTATGGTGATGCTGCAAGTTTCCACCATGATTAGGCATGGATTAGGCAAGCGTCCCATGCGTTTCTTTAACACACATACAAACTCCACGAACTTACAAGTTCCACTTTTATTTCACACTGCCGGGATCCATAAGCAAAAGAACATGATATCAACGGGGTACAAAGTACAAGTGCAATGTTGAAAGCGTTCCCCATGATACATGGTTTTTCTAATTTCAACTTATAAAGCGCAAGAATATATGCAACAAAGAAGGACCCAATGGTTCAAGTTTATTAGATGCAAAAAAGTAAAGTGTGCCATCAAGTTCGTGAGAGTTTTCATCACTAGTTTTCTCATAACAAGTTTAATTTGGAAGGTAAACAAAAGCATGAATATACTTGGAATAGCATAATATAGTAGGTAGGTATGGCGGAATCTTTGGAATAACTTGGTTTAGGGAGTTGGATGCATGAGTGGAACTCATACTTGGTTGTAGAGGCTAGCAAAAGACTGGGAGCGACAAACTAAGAGAGCAATAATGGCCATAATAATACTGAGCGACAAAACATCATTGATAAAAGCATAGAGTGATACTACAAGTTGAAAACTAAAGGATCATCAAGGCTATGGTGACTTGAGATAGTCATAACATGGAGTGAGCATGCGCCAAGTCAACCCAAATAAAGCATCAAAGGAGAATACCACTATACTATGCTTTAATATGCTAAAACAACGCATGATTCATCCAAGGCACATTAAGCAATCTCAATTGTTTATAAAAATTCATGCTACAGCAAATAATAATAAGCATAAAGCCAAAACAATATCAAGCATGGCATGACAAAGCATAGGCCACAGTCAAAAACAAGCTCTCTTTACCACTTAAGCATGAACTTTCCTACTCTTTTCCACACCAAACCAAACTATTTGAAAACCAATGTATGAAAGAGGGGGTCCAACCAATTTATTCATAAAACTAAGCAAAAAAAAAGCAAACCAAAAACCAAAACAAAAACTAAAAAGAATACGCTCAAAGAACAACACAACTATGCATGAAACAATAAAAATGAAGCGTTTGGAAGAAACCTGGGATTTTTATTGATGAACAAGGGGATGCCTTGGGCATCCCAAGCTTTGACGCTTGTACTTCTTGGATATTTCTTGGGGTGACACGCGTGGCATCCCCAAGCTTGAGTTTTAGTCCATCCTTCATCTCATTACTCATTCCTTACATACACCTGAAATTTTTCTTTCATACAAAACTTCACACAATCTTTATTATCAACATTAGTGCACTCAAGATAATAGGTCTTAAGATTCATTTTTAACACCAAATAAAATTCCATTAGAACACTAGCTACTTTAGCACTTCCCTCAAAAATCTCAATTCCCCAAAAGAACTCAAAAAGGAACCAACAAGAAGCAAATGCAGAAAATGGCAGAAATCTGTCAAAACATACCAGCAGGTAAAGACGAATTTTTTCTAAGATGTTCTGTTTCGCAAATCAAAAAGTGTTGAACTAATGAAAGTTATATAATAACCTGGGGTAGAAGCACAAAAATTCACGCCTCAAAAAAACATACAGTGATTTTACACGAATTTTTACGGTGAAGCATAGAAATCTGTTTCGGGACAGGAACTTTCCCAATCATTACTTCTCTCTCATTAGAGGTTACTATTGGCACAAAAAGCAAATAAAAAAAGGATAATGAGCAGTTATTACTGAAGTAATAACTTCCAAGACTCATCTAAATCTTTTGGATTATATCCCAATAAGTACTTTTCTTTAACGCCTTTAAGTTAGGCATAAGAAGCAAGAAAAAGAATCAAGTGTTCTCAAATGAAGAAGCATTAAGACCAAATTTCTTGCCCTTACCTCTCTTACTTTTATTCTTAACCTTGGGGAAAATATGATTGTTTGGTGGAGAATAAAGGTGCATGGTCCCCTTTCCCACATCTATTATTGCTCCAAGGAGTTCTAATAGGGACCTTCCAAGTGTAATTTGTCCTTTTCCTGCACATTCAATAACAAGATAATCAGTAGAAACATTTTCCCAAGGATCTTTGTAAACACTCCTTCAGCTATTCCAATAGGTAATATGGTAGCATTATTAGCAAGAGATATTTGTTTTCCTCGTTCAGTAAGCCCCCAAAGATTCAAAGATTCATAAATATCTTTGGGCATAAGACAAAATTCAGACATGATATCACAGCGGGCTTGAAAAGTTTCAGTATTTATATCAATCTTTACTGTGGGGAGCCACTTTGATGGTTCAGAATTTATTGGAACATAATTATGATGTTCCCTAAGCATATTATACCAATCTTTTAATCTAGCAGTGCCAGTCTCAAGAGTGTTCAATCTAGCAAATATGCTTGCGAAAGAAATATCAGTTTGGCTAGGCAAGTTGTAAGTAAGGATCAATTTCTTTATAGCATTAATAGAATCATCCTCATTACATTGGAGGAAATCTCCTCCCACAATAGCATCTAAAGCATATCTATAGCAAAGAGCAATTCCAAGGTAAAAACTGCTAAGGAACAAGCTTTGAGTCATTTTAGGCTCAATTTTTTCATGTAGATCAGAGATTCTAGACTAATCTTCCTTGAAGCTTTCCTCAATTCCTTGTTTAAAAGTGAAAATCATTTCCTCGGGTGTCATAGTGATTGGAGCAAGGCTAGACATAACGGCAACTTATGATAGGAACTAATTTTTGTGTGTTTTCAATAAAGAAAGCAAACTTGAAAAACTAATTTTTTGTGTATTTTTGATAAAGAAACTAGTAAACAAAGCAAAAAGAAACTAAGCAAAACAAAAATAACAAAAAGTAAAGAGATTGGTTATGAGGGACTCCCCTTGTGAAGATGTCCTTGACTCCTTGACAACGACGCCAGAAAAGTGCTTGATGGCTCAATGTTGATGTAGAGATCGTTGGGGAACCCCAAGAGGAAGGTATGATGAGCACAGCAACAAGTTTCCCTCAGTTATGAAACCACGGTTTAATCGAACTAGTAGGAGCAAGGAAACACCCCAAAGGTGTTGCTAGCTGAGCCTTGGCATGGCGCACTACCGGTGCTAGTAGCAACATGGAGACCTACACAACACAACCACAGAACTTTGTCCCCAACTTGCGATGAGGTTGTCAATCTCACCAGTTTTGCTAAAAACAAAGGATTAAACGTATCGAATGGAAGGAAGTAATAGTTTACAGAAAGTAAACACAAAGCAGTAAATAGTTTGTAGATTGTATGTAAAAGAAAGGACCGGGATCCATTGTTCACTAGAGGTGGCTCTCCTTAAGATAGATAACATGCTAGGTGAACAAATTACAGCGGGGCAATTGACAAACATCGAGAGAGAAATACATGCATATACTAATCATCTTGACTAATTTTGAACTTGATTGGGCATTACAACATTATACATAGACCGCCATCCAACTGCATCTATGACTAATAATCCACCTTCAGATTATCATCCGAACCCCCTCCAGTATTAAGTTACAAGCAACAGATTATTGCTTTACGAATTGCATGTAATGTAAACAATACGATTGTTCTATGAACAAAGGATTGTTGTTTTCTACCTAGTAGCAACAACACATCTAGTACCTTAGAGATTTCTGTCACTTCCCCAGATTACCAGAGGCATGAACCCACTATCGAGCATAAATACTAACTCTTGGAGTTGCTAGCATCTACTTGGCCAAGATAGCTACTAACAACGGAAAGCATGCAAGATGACAAATAACAATGACATGATAGAATCAATAATCAATCTTAAATAGCATCTCAATATCCATCGGATCCCCAGAAACACAACATGTATGGATTACAAATAGATGATCTTGATCATGAACGGAGCTCACAAGATCTAAACATGAAAGCACAAAGGAGGAGAAACCAGCCATCTAGCTACTACATGGATCCGTAGTCCAAGGATGAACTACTCACTCATCACATCGGAGGCTTGCATGGTGATGAAGAAGGCCTCCAGGGTGAATTCCTCTCTCCGGCAGGGTACCGGGAAGAGCTTCAGATCCCTCCCGATCTAGGGATGGAGATGACAGCGACTACAGACTCTTTCGTGGATTTTTGATCGGGCCCTTAGGGTTTACGTCCCGAGGGCAACTTATAGGCGGAAGGAGAGGCCGAGGGGGTGCCGGGAGCGGCCACACCACCTCCTGGCGCGGGCTCAGCCTGGACGCACGGCCAGGTGGTGTGGCCGGCCCCTGGCCCTTCTCCGTCTCGTATTCTGACACTTGATCACTTCCGGAAAAATAGGCACTTTGGCTTTTGTTCCGTCCAATTCCGAGAATATTCATTTTCTGACTTTCCTGGAACCAAAGACAGCAGAAAACACGCAGCTGGCACTGTGGCTCTTGTTAATAGGTTAGTCCAAGAAATCATATGAAAAGTACTCCAAAGTTGGAATAAAACACAAGAAAGTGGATAAAACTAAGCATGGAACATCAAAAATTATAGATACATTTGCAATGTATCACTCGGGATGAGCAAGAGTCTAATCTTGGGGAAGTTGATCAGTGGATATTTGCATCATGTTTTATATTATTATTTTGCATTGTAGATGTAGGATCTTGGTATTTTACGGCGCTCGCGTGCACATTTTATGTCTGTTTTCACCAGGATTAGGATAGATGATGGATATAATGGACACAATTCTTAAAGCAGTTGTACTGAGGAGAAAAGGAGTCAAAAACAACATAAATAGTTTATTTGGGAAATATCAATAATACCAAAAGAAAACCTGAAGCGAACAAAGGACACTGGCGGTTTAACGACCAATTATACGGCGGGAATACTTTTTCTGGCCGTACAGTTGGCACCGCCACCGCCTCATCAAATAGTTTCACCCGGTGCAACTGGATCGGAGAGACGACATACAGAACAACTAGAAATCACCGAAACCTCACCTTCAGAAGGCATCTGGAGGGGGAACTCGTCCATCGGGGATCCATCTTCGCCCTGCGCAGATCCGGGAGGCTAAGGCATCGATCTTCATCATCAACCACTACATCATCACCATCTCCATCCATCCCATCTACATCTTGTCTAGATCTTGTTGTAATTGCCGTACTTGTTGTGGATTTATACAAGTACTATTCATCTATGATAGATTCCATTGTTATTGCCATGATGTTGATTGCCTCCATGTCTGAGTAGATCTTTAGTTCTTGGGGAGATGGAGAAACCCTAGTATGAGATTGAAATAAGATAAAGTTTATTATGATATTCATCGCTGTGACCATGTGTTAGATTGTATTCATCTTGATGTTGGGAGAAGTCAACCTCTCAATATTTGCTTCTTATGGGGACTTGATGGAGGGAACTACTTGTTGGTAGACGGAGTGTGTTAGCACTTACAGTGACTATAAAGCTATTGGCACTCCTTACGTATCAACTTGGGAACCGAGGAAACTCACGGAACACTATCCATGCCATGGGATACGTCCTACAGGATTAAGTCCCTTAATAGTGCAGTAGTTTGATTGATGTCGATTGCTGACTGTTGTGGTTATGAGGATGATGTGAGCAGCGGTTACTGCCTATTTGTCCATATACGGAGTTCCTCCCACACATACTCAGTTGAGAATGTTCATGATAATAATCTTTACCTTAGCTCTTTATAATGCTAGTGGTGTATCCGCTACTCCCTGAGAACGCCTTTTCCCTATTCCAGTTCCAATCTCTCTTACATACATGATACTTATTTTCTGTGTTTAGTTGTTTTACTTTACTTATTGTTGCTCTTATACCAAAAACCCCAAAACACCTTTTTACGCAATACTCGCATTTTATCTTGTCACTTAGAACTTAATTTAGCATTTCTATTGAAGTATTTAATTCAAGAGTTATTAGACTTCCGTCTCCTACTCCCTGTGGGATCGATATCTTTCTTTTGAAACTAGCTACAAACGATCTGTGCACTTGCAGTCATCACTTACCTATACTACCAGCCAGACGCGATTTGACCCAAACGGTAAGATCTGGGAGCCCTTTAAAAGGGGCTCTGATGGCTCTAATTTTTGCCATGTTCCACTTCGTTTAAACATTGTTTTTGGACAAGCAATTGCCAAAGAAACTCTCAACTCTTGCCACTAATGACTAATAATTGCAAAGATATGCAAATCCCTTCTTTGATTTATGTTGTGCAGGAAATCACGACTTTTAAAGCCATATAAGGAGTCATAATGAAGGATTTTGAGGAAGTACACACGGCCAAGTAATTGGAGAAGAATTCTAGGGTGTCTTCAAGCTTAACGACCACTGGTACAGGCACGGTGTCAACACACGGATTTTTAATCCCAGATGCCCGTTATGCCATACCTCACAATCCCAGGATTACCATTTTTGCGAGACATAACGGATTGGATATCACAGTACCTCATCCATTACAAACCATACATAAGGTTTTACACAAATAAGGATCTCATGATCCAGTCTTAATACAACAAGCAGCGGAAATAAAAGATAGCGTAGCGGTGGGGTCCATCTTTAGGGGCACAGGCAATGCTGACGAAGGCAGATAGTCCTAGTTATCATAGCCGTCTTGCTGACCATCCTCTTGATAGTCTCCTTCATAGTCTGGCCATGATAATAGCCAGGGACAAAAGCCATGAGTACTCTTTAAGTACTCGCCAACTACCACTAACAAGTATTATGAATTTAAGTTAAAGTGCTAACTCTATATTTAACTATCAAGTTAAGTTTGAAACCTAAGCTGAGTTCAGAAGCAAAGAAAGATAATATAAAACTCTAGAATCACTTTAAGTTGGGGGAACTATTGTCATAAACACAACCCTATTGTGGTCAAGTCAAGATTCATCATTCCTTTCAAGGTATTTTAGAAAACATCTGACAACGAAACAGTATGGCCATTCCAACTGTCCATAACTGTAGACGCGGCTATTCGAATAGTTTGACACTCTTCAGAGGTGGTACACTTTCACCACAAGATTCGATACATCTGTCAGGGATAACCCTGAATCATCATACTTAGTATGCAGATAATCAAACATAACCTTCCTTTTTACACACCCTAGTATAAGCACCTCTCCTATGAGCATGGCCTCCCAACCATGACCATCAGTCATCTTGGGCACTGCATAGGTGGACAACATTGAGAGGTAGCCTCGGCTCAACCCTCTCCCGCGAGGGAACTAATACTAATGCATATAAATTTTCCAGCTAAGCCTTACCCAATTCAGGTAATGTGGTTGTACGGTAATTTTGGAATGGTATCGCATCCGAATCCAACTGTCAGTTTGATAAAAGGGTTAAGGCTCATGCCTCAACATTTTCACCATCATCAACCAATTGTGTTTCTCAACACATGTCAAAACATCTCAATAGAATGACTCATCATTCTAAGGTTTTCATAATTCATTTTCACCAAGTGTTCCCATCTAGAGTGACTCAAGTTTTTTATCTACGCTAAACTACTAAGTTAAGAGTGTTCACTAAAGTGGTAAAGATGGGTTCAATCTCATGCCATAGAATGACATCTAAAGGATTCTAAATAGGTCAAGTTTTATACTTTTTATGCTACTTTCAAAACAGGTAAAGAACTTTGTATAACCTAAGAGGGTAAAACTTGTAACTAAGACTTGGGGTACTATTAGTTAAATAAGGGGTGTCATCAAAGCATGCTTAAGGCAGCTTTGCTAAACCATCTAGTTTGATTCTAGTTGGATAAGTACTACACTTGCAAGTGCTAACTTGCAAGGGTTAATCTTGGATAGGGCTAGCTTGCTAATAGTAGCTTGCATTGTTAATGGTGGCTTGCCTTGGTTGGTGCAGTGGTTGAAGTTTTCTTCTTCTTCTTCTTCTTGGTAGAACTCCTCCTCCTCGAGAACTTGGTCGGTACTAGCGTCTATAAATACATAGGGAGTGCACAATCACCAAACAATACTTAACTAGGCTAGATAGCATTCTAAAGACACACAATTGATGATCTATTATCATCACAAGTTTAATTCAAAAGTTTCCTTCTTTTTATTTTAGAAAAAAGTAATTTCTACTCATTGAACAATTAACTAAAATTTAATATTCACCACCAAAATATGGGATCATGTGGACACATGTCCTCACCACATATTCTAACATGTGGGAATGAGATTTAAGGGTTGGATCAACATTACTTTGGTTTAAGTTCCTTATTTAATGATTTAAAGTGACTAGAAATGCCTATATAGCATTATTTTGGTACTAGTCCAAAGTCACTGCATGTAAACCTTAATATTATTACATATTTGGATAGATATGGTGAAATGTGATTTTTGAGAGTTGGAATCAACTCAAAAGCTAACTTGGTGGATTTTATAAAAATGTTGCAAGTTGCAAAAGCTTCTGTCTTCTTATTTTTATTAGGAGAGATCTATAACTCTAATTGAATTAAATCCAACGGGCTTGGATAGATAACTTCAATACCTTTCAGGCAAAATTAGTTTCATGCAATTTGGATTTGTAGAACTCACATAATTGATTTTTGAAATACTGGACAGAAACTAGATTTAACTAAAAAGAAAAATCCAGATTTGAAAGTGTGGGCTAGCGCGGGAAAAGGAATGGGCCGGCCCAGTGGCGCTCCGCGGCACAGGGCTCAGCTGACAGGGGGGTCCCGCATGTCATCAGCACTTAAAACGCGAAACGGTACGCGCGATGTGGGCCATGCAATTAGAAGCTAGATCTACGGCTGAGGGTCGTTGTCGACGACGGACAGGTCGCCGGTGTCGTTGTATTGGGAACGACAGTACCTGAGGAGGTTAGATAGAGGAGTGGGGACTAGCAGGGAAGCTATCGATGGCGTCCGCAGGCGGGATTGGATACAAGCGAGCGTAGCGGGACGCAGGAAGTACCCAGGTTCGGGGCCCTCGTGGTGAGGTAAAGCCCCTACTCCTGCCGGATCTGACTATGTGGAATACACAAACTACAAGTGCTCCTTGAGCTATATATGCTAGCTACTGCCTTAAATGTTGTAATACCAACCCTTTCTACTGAGGCCTTGCCTCTCCTTATATAGGCAGAGAGGCAAAGGTCTCACTGGCCAGTCCGACTGGCGGGCCCCACAGGCGGGTCCCAGCCGACTAGTCATCTACAGTGTCCGGTATGGCTTGTCCTGTCGGAGTACGAGCGGTATGGCTGTCGTAGGCACAATGGACGTCGTGCGAGCCTGTCGTCAGCACCGGCCACTGTTCCCGCGTCACCCACGCAAAGTCTTCGGTATGGCCGGGTAGTTGCCAGTCTTGTCACCGTACAGGGCGTACCGTGCACTGATACACACGTCGCCCTGTCCCATTGATTGAGTCCGGCTACGTCGCCGTATCCGGATACCTCTTGCTGATCCGGCTACCGGGGGATAGCCGGCCTGTCTTGCCCTGTCTGGTTGCATCTGGTCAGCCGGACGCGATCCGACTGTCTTATTTCTTATTCGGTTGGGGTACCTAGGGATCATCCACCTGACACTAGCCCCCGAGCGCGTGTGGATTCTTCCCTTAGGCGAAATGTGCGAGTGCTTCCTCTTGCTTTTGAATTTGCGTCCGGCTGAGCTTGATGGTTGCGCTACCTGTGACGTCAGTGCTGACGCTGGCCACGCGCGCACGCGCCATCATTACTCTGTGGCGGGCAGCGTAGCGTCCCGTCGCGCGTCGCCTCGGGAAACTGTTGTCCGACGCTTTGGTTCTCGCTCCAGGATCTTCTGCGCATCCTGCTCTGGCACACGGGATCTTAGGCAGCGGTTGGGGTGTGGGTCGCCCGGATGCGTGCCACGTGCCCCGTCGATGGTTGGCCTTCTAGCTCTTTAAAGGGATGCCGCGGGGGAGGCGATTTCTTTCCTTCGTTCCCCCGCTGCAGTTCCTTCTCTCTTGCTGCTTCCGCTCCTGCGCTCTTGCACTTTGCGCCGCACGCCCGCCGTTGTCGATGCTACGGGCCACCGCCAATCTTCCGTCGCTGCTCCCCCTCGTCAACCGGAAATGGCCGCTGGCCGCGGGCCTGGTGTGGCTCCGCCGTCACCGAGGACCAAATTGCCAAATACCGCGCCACCCGCATCCTCCCGCCGATGGAGGAGGTGGCGGTGCGGCTGGCACCGGCCAGGGAGGTGTCGCCGCATCCAGAGGAGGGCGAGTACGTCACATTACTGTCCCTTCCGGCGAACCCGTTCCTCTTGACCTTCCTCGCTTTCTTTGATCTTCGCCTCCACCACCTCGGCACCAACGCAATCGGCACGTTGGCGCATTTTTTTGCTTTCTGCGAGAGCTATCTCGGGATCCAGCCGGATCTCGGGCTCTTCTGCCGGCTCTTTCGAGTCCAGCCGCAGGTGCAGTTCACCCAGGGGCCCTTAATCATCTGTGGCGGTGCCTCCATTTACTCCCGCTCACAGACCGGCTACCCCAAGTTCCTTCTTCACGATACGGTACGACTGTGGCAGTAGTCGTACTTGTACGTGAAGAACCTCACCAACATCGACCGGATAAATCTGCCGGCCTTCCAGGACGTCGAATCCAGCCAGCAGAACTGGGACTTGAAGTTCCACGGCGACAAGGCAGAGACGGACGAGCTACTGAAGCTCATGCGCTCGCTCGTCCACTGTCGGCTGACCGGTCTGGACGTCACCCTCAGCTGGATGTCCCGGCTGATGATGCCGTTGCAGCACGAGCACACAAGATGTGCTACTATTCTGGCCGACTGGACCCGACCCAGCTGTCGCGCCGCGATCCCCGCTACCACAACCTGAAGGAGTGGGTGTGGACGATCACCAAGGAGCGGCTACCGGAGAACTGGAAGTTCAGCCTGGCGCCTTATAAGCGGGAGAACCGCGTGCCCCGGGTAAGTTCTTCTAGCCGGACGCTACTTTGGTGTTTCTTGCACTTGTTCTTTGTTTTTGTCTGGCTGACTTTTGTGTTCAGCACATGTTCCCCTACATCATCCGCGAGGAGGGCGCGGAGGCCCTCAAGGAATTCATGCCCGACCTGCCCGAGCCGCGCGCTCGGCGGTCCGACGAGGAATCGGATGGGGACGGCGACGCCTTCCCCAGCCGGAACGACGAGCCGGCCGCCGATCCGCACGCGGTGGTGCACGAGGAGGAGGCCGTGCCGATCACGGAGCAGGCGATGCGCTCCGTGACGGATAGGGAAGCGGGTGGGAGCGGCTCCAGCCGTTCCGGCTCCCGCCGCCCTGCGACGGAGGAGCCGGCGCCCAAGAGGAGTCGGTCCGCCGTCCTGCCGCCCAGCCGTCTCGGTCGGAAGAAAGGGCCGCCTCCTGTTGTGCCGGGGTATGTTCTTTCTCCCCTTCCCTTTCTGTGTGTTTGCCTTTTTCCTCCTTTTCTGACTTTGGCTTGTTTTGCTCCTGTCTTCTTTGCTTTCTCCTTAGCACGCTGGTTTCCTTCGGAGCCGCGATCCCGGCACGCGCGTCAGCCGGGTCGCCGCCCTGCACCCCAACTGCGCCGACCAGCGCCCCTCCTTCTTCTGAGGCGCAGCCTTCGCCTTCCCCTCAGCTGACTGCTTCCTCCCAGCTGGAAGGTTCCTCTGCGGGCGCGCAGGGGGCTGCTGGCAAGGAGCTCGTCGTCGTTGGCGACGACAACTCCGACGAGGAGCCCGGGAAGGAGTGGCAGACGGTGGTGGTTGCGGCGAAGGAGTCCTTGGCCGTCAACGCCGTGGACGACGACGCCTCTTCCGCTGCCTCGCTGTCGGACCTTGCCGCCACGCTCGAGTTGGCGGTGAAGGAGATCCAGCTGCTGGAGGCCACAGCCAGCGAGAACCGGTCGTTGGAGCAGAAGCTCGCTGCCGCCAACGGGACCTCCCAGAGTCAGTTCGCTTCATCCGGCTCCCTTTTTTTGGGTACTGATAGCCGGTTTTGTTGCAGCCATCCTCGTGTGCGCTCAGCGCGAGATCGATCGCCTAAAGAAGGCGACCGACTGGCTGAGCAAGTCCAATTCTACTCTGCGGCAGCAGAATAAGGATTGGCACGCGCGAGTGGACGGTCTGGAGGCCACCATCAAGGAGCGCGACGCCTCGCTCGCCAGCTGGACCGAAGCTTTCTCCCTTCTCGAGGCCCAGAACAAGGACCAGGAGAAGGAGATTAAACAGTTGGCGCTTAAGGAGAAGGCACTGGTGGAGGAGCTGATGCAGGTCGGCCACACTGCCAAGGGTGAGTTTTCTTTCCGTCTTTCTTTCTTTCCGGATCCGGTAGCCGGATCTGACTTCTCTTTTCTAACAGCCTTTTACCCCGGCATAGACCTGCTGGCCTACAACCGGCTGCAGGAGAATTGGCCAGGAGCGCAGCCGACGGCCCAGGAGCTCGTCGTCCTTCTTGGCGAGGAAGCTGCCAAGCTTCGCCAGGCGGCGAGGGACGTCTTCTCCTTCGTCTGGCCGGAGGCTCCGGTTCCGGAGACAATGGCGTAGCTGGCTGCGAAGGTGGGAGATGTGCCGGCTACAGTGGACCGGCTGCGGGACCTGGCTGCGCGAGCCGGAGCGGAGATGGCCCTGGCTCTGATGCTCTCCTGGTATAAGGACGCCCGCGTCGAGAAGATCGACGGAGGCTTCCGTGCCGGAGCTGATCTTGCTGCTATCCGCCAAGCCCATCCGGAGCTCCGCGGGTCCGCCATCAAGATCGCCGACTACGTGGACCCCAACGAGGTCCTCACCGACTCGGAGTCCGTTGGCACTCCTGATGTGGAGGCCCCGATGCCGCCGCCTGCCAGCACCGGAACCAGACCAAGCTCCACGCCTCCTCCACCGCCCGAACCTTCTGCTGGCCAAGATCTCCCCCACGGCAAGGGTCCTGCCGTTTAGTTTCTGCCCCGGGATGCCGGGTGTAATTGTCTTGTGTTATATACTTGTGAACCTTGTCTGTTTGTGACGGTCATCTTTGACGCCGAGTAACTTGCGAGAGCTTCGTCTCTCTTTTGCTTGTTATTGTTGAAATCCTTTTTCCTTGACTTGTGTGTTTCAAATTTTCTTTCCATACTTCGTCGGTTAACTTTGCCCGGCTTATTATGCCCGGCTACACACTTTTAATCGGCGGAACCGCACCTCCAATGGGGGCACGCGAGCGCACCCACTGGGTGTAGCCCCCGAGATTCGCAGTAGTTGGCGAAGACAGGTGCTTCGAATCTTCGTTCTTTCCCAATTCTTCTATCTTTATCCGACTAGACTCGTCTCAGTCGGTTGCTTTTGCTAGCTGAACACTTTCAGCTGGGGGAACTAACATTCAAGTGGGGGCGCCCGAGCGCACCCACTGGGTGTAGCCCCCGAGATTCGGAGTAGCTGGCATAGCCAGGTGCTTCGAATCTTCCTTGGCTTCTCTTGCTCCAGCCCTTGCCCTCACGTGGGCTCCGAACGGCCAGCTAAATGCCTTTTAGCCGGTCGGGGACCACAAGATTCCGCTGGGGGCGCGTGAGCACACCCAGTGGGTGTAGCCCCCAAGATTCGGAGCGCTTGATGAAGGCAAGGACTTTGAATCTTCTTTCCTTCTCCTGGACTCCGACTCTAAGTAGTCGGACAAACGTACATACGCATACACATATGTCCACATAGGTTAGTAGGTTAGTCTGCCAAATTGTAGCCGGAAAACGGCATGCTTTTCGAAAACTGGCATGTCCCTTTCTAGACACTTAGTCGCTTTCCCGTGCGCTCTCGCTGTTTTCGCTGCGTCCTTGCCGGGCAGCAAGGTTGCGGTCTGCAGCCGGAATCGAAGGGAGCTGACAGTACATTGCACACGGTACTAATGGCTTAGCAGCTGGATTGGCTCGAGCTAGTTGCAGGGCTGGGACACCCGATTTGTCGCGTCTCCTCCCTGTTTTTCGTGTGGGATGCCTCCGGCTTTTGCTCTTGCTAGCCGGACAGCCGGGTTGCGGTCTGTAGCTGAGACAAAGAGTGGGCCTCTGGCATCGTCGCACAGTACTTAGCCGGTTTGTTCACTTAGCAGGCCGGGCCAGCCGGCGAGCCCGCGGGTAGGGGTTGCCGGAGCCGGAAAATAACAACTGGAGAAATGGATGCATACATATTTCTAGCAAGGAGCCCCCGAGATTCTCGTGGGGGTCCGCATTTTCATTCATAGGGTTTTCGGGATACATACACTGTCTGGCGACTAGGTGTAAAACGGGCGCAGCAGGGCCGCGTTCCAGGGACGCTCGGTTTCCTCGTCTGATTTGTCCATCTTGTTCTTGCACGGCTATTGCGCGTTGATGAGGTAGTAGGAGTCGTTGGGCAGCGCCCGGCTGATGATGAAGGGGCCCTCCCAGGGTGGCGATAGCTTGTGCATGCCATTCGTGTCTTGCACTAGCCGGAGAACCAGGTCGCCCTCGCGGAATGCCACTGGGCGGATCCGGCTTGAATGGTAGCGACGTAGTCGCTGCTGGTACAGGGCCGATCTGGACAAGGCCAGCTCGCGGGCCTCCTCTAGGAGGTCCACTCCGTCCTCCCACGCCTCCTGGTTGCCTTTTTCGTTGTAGAGGAGCTTGCGAGGGGAGTCGAACTCGATGTCGGCAGAGAGGACGGCTTCCGATCCATAGACCAGGAAGAACGGCGTGTAGCCGGTTGACCTATTCGGGGTGTTGCGGAGGCTCCACAGGACAGCCGGAAGTTCTTCGATCCAACATCCGGGTGACCGCTCTAACGGCTCGATGAGACGTGGCTTGATGCCGGCTAGCACCAAGTCGTTTGCTCTTTCGACTTGCCCGTTGGATTGCGGGTGCACGACGGAGGCGAGGTCCAGTCGGATGCCCTTGTTGCTGCAGAACCGGGTGAAGGCTACCTTGGCGAAGTTCGTGCCGTTGTTGGTGATGATGCTGTTGGGGTAGCCGAAATGGTTGATGATGTCGGTGAAGAAGGGGACAACCGTTGCCCCGTCCAGCTCCCGGATAGGCTTGGCCTCGATCCACTTCGTGAACTTGTCCAACGCCACCAGCAGGTGGGTCATGCCTAAGCGTGCTCGCTTGAAGGGACCGACCATGTCGAGGCCAGGTGATCGGTATGGTCTTGAGTACCGAAGTTGGCATGTGCCTGAGCTGTCCGAAGCGCTAGCACCCATTGCATGCGCGGACCAGCTGCTCGGCGTCCTCGAGGGCAGTGGGCCAATAGAAACCATGGCGGAATGCCTTGGCGACTATCGCCCTTGACGAAGCGTGGTGCCCGCACTCACCCTAGTGGATGTCCTTGAGTAGCCGGTAGCCCGTATCCGCATCAACACATCTTTGGAAGATACCGGATACACTACGCTTGTATAGCTCGCCGTTTATGATGGTGTATGTGTGCGCACGGCGCCGGATTTTCCTGGCCTCCACTTCGTCGTCCGGAAGTTCTCCATCGGCGATGTAGCTCATGAAGGGCTATGCCCAGGATGGCACTTCCCGGATGACGAGGACGCTTGTTTTCTCCGATTGACGGGTGTCTGGGGGTCGTCCGGATGGCGTATCCGGAACGGCAGCCCCCGAGCCGTTAGGCGAGCCGGCAGCCCCCGGGTCTTGCGAGCCGGAAGGCGCTGCCTGGCTGGAATTGGTGCGGGTCTTCTTCTTTGGCAGTTCTGCCGGCTCCGCTTCCGTCGTTCGGTCAGCCGGAACGGTCCCTGTCCAGACGATGGAGTCCGATTCCGGCGACGGGTTGATGGATGGCTTGCGCAGGTGCTCCAAGGAGACCCCCGGTGGGATGGCCTGCCTGGTGGAGCCGATCTTGGAGAGCCCATCGGCTGCCTCGTTGTTGACGCGGGGGATGTGGTGAAATTCGCACCCGTCGAAGGAGGCGCTGAGCTTCTGGATGTGGAACCGGTAGAGAGCCATGTTTGAGTCTCTGGCGTCCCATTCTCCAGATACTTGTTGCACCACCAGGTCCGAATCACCGAAGCACAGGATCCGGTTGACACCGATCTCCTTGGCCAGCCGGAGCCCGTGCGCCAGTGCCTCGTATTCGGCTACGTTGCTGGAGGCCTTGAAGTGGATCTGCAGTACATACTCCAGCCGGTCTCCCTTGGGCGAGGTGAGCACGATGCCGGCTCCCAAGCCCTCGAGCATCTTCGATCCGTCGAAGTGCATCCGCCAATGGTCCGAATCCGGAACCGGTGGGAGATACTGGGTCTCGTCCCAGTCGACCAGGAAGTCCGCCAATGCTTGCGACTTTATCGTGAGCCGGGGCTCGTACTGGATGGAGTAGGCGGCAAACTCGATGGCCCACTTGGCGACTCGGCCGGTGGCGTCCTTGTTGCTGATGATTTCCGAAAGGGGTGCTGTGCACACGACCTTAATCGGATGCTCCTGGAAGTAGTGCTTGAGCTTCTTGCATGCCACGTACACGCCGTAGCACATCTTCTGGTAGTGGGGGGTAGTTCTGCTTGGAGAGGGAGAGAACCTCACTGAGGTAGTAGACGGGTCTCTGAACCAGCTGAGCCTTGCCTTCCTCGGGGCGCTCCACCACCAGGACGACCCTGACGACCCGGTTGATGGCTGCTATATAGAGCAACATTGGTTCCTTACTAGCCGGCGTGGCTAGAACCGGTGCTCTGGACAACATGCGCTTGAGATCGTGGAACGCGGCGTCGGCTTGCGAAGTCCAGGAGAACATGTCCGTCTTCTTCATCAGTTGGTACAACGGGAGTGCCTTCTCCCCCAGCCGGCTGACGAAGCGACTGAGGGACGCAAGGCATCCGGTGAACTTCTGGACTCCAAGCAGGTTCCTGGGCTGCTGCATCCTCTCGATGGCCACGATCTTATCCGGATTTGCCTCGATACCTCGTTGTGAAACAAGGAAACCGAGGAGCTGGCCGGACGGTACTCCGAAGACGCACTTCTCTGGGTTCAGCTTCATCCGGTACTGGCGGAGGTTTGCAAATGTTTCTCCCAGGTCCTCGAGGAGGGTGCGCTTCTCCTTGGTCTTGATGACCACGTCATCCACGTAAGCATGCACATTTCGGCCTATCTGCGAGTGCAAGCATTTCTGCATACATCGCTGATAGGTGGCGCCTGCGTTCTTTAGGCCGAAAGGCATGGTTACATAGCAGAAAGCCCCATAGGGAGTGATAAATGATGTCTTAATCTGATCAGCCGGATCTGATTGTACCCGGAATAACAATCTAAAAAAGACAACAAATCATAGCCGGTCGTGGGATCGATGACTTGATCGATACGGGGCAAAGCGAAGGGGTCTTTCGGGCATGCCTTGTTCAGGCTGGTGTAGTCGATACACATGTGTCAGGTCTTGTTCTTCTTCAGCACCAGGACTGGGTTCGCCAGCCAGTCCGGGTGGTAAACTTCCATGATGAACCCGGCTACAAGGAGCCGGGTGATCTCGTCACCGATTATCTTTCTCTTCTCTTCTGCGAACCGGCGCAGAGGTTGCTTGACCGGCTTGGCATCCGGACGCACGTGAAGCGAGTGCTCGGCGAACTCCTTCGGCACACCCGGCATGTCCTTGGGGGACCACGCGAAGATGTCCCGATTCTCACGGAGGAAGTCGACGAGCGCGCCTTCCTATTTGCTATCCAAGTCGGCGCCAATGGTGACGAACTTGGTCGGATCGGAGGGGTCGAGCAGGATCCTCTTCGTCTCCTTTGCTGGCTGGAAGGCTCCTTCTCTAGCCGGTTTGCTTCTAGCCGGAATGTCCTGCTGGGCCATGGCCACATTGTGCATGATCACGCGCTTCTCTTCGGCTATGATGAGGGCCTCTGCCAGCTTGGAACCAGCTGAAGCGCACTCCATCGATCGCCTGAAGCAGCCGGCGATGGTGATCACGCCGTGGGGTCCCGGCATCTTCGTCTTGAGGTAGGCGTAGTGGGGGATGGCCATGAACTTGGCGAGGGCGGGGCGCCCGAGGAGAGCGTGGTAGGAGCTCGTCAAATTTACCACCTCGAACCAGATTGGTTCGTGGCGGAAGTTCTCCTCGGTCCCGAAGATGACGTCCAGCTGGATTTTCCCCAGCGGGGCGCAGGCTGGCCCTGGAAGTACGCCGTGGAACGTCGTGGTAGTCGGGCGCAGGTCGCTTTCGCGAATGCCCAGCTTCTCCAGCGAGGACTGGTAGAGGAGGTTGAGGCTGTTGCCTCCGTCGATGAGGACGCGCGAGAATCGGCAAGTGCGCGTGTTGGAGACGATGAGGGGGTCGAGCACCATGGCGTAGCCCCCGGGAGTCGGTAGATGCTTAGGCTGATCCGCCCGGCTCCAGGTGATGGGGGTTTCCGACCAGTTCAGGTACTGGGGGACCGGAGAGACGATGGTGTTGACCTCCTTGGAGCATCGCCTGCGGCTGTGCTTGTCATCCTGCTCCGTCTCGAAAATGTGGTAGGCGGCGTGCGGCTGGGGGTAGCCGTTGTTGTTGTTGCCGCCGTTACCATCATTGCCGGCTCCCCTAGCCGGTGGTGGAGGTCCACCTGGTGGGGGAGGCGGGGGACGAGGCTGGTTGCCCTGGTCCTTTAGCTGGCGGGTCCAGCTGCAATTCCGGGTGGTGTGTGTAGCCGGCTTGAAGGGACCGCTATGCCACTTGCACGGGCCATCGAACATCTGGTCGAAGGTGAGCCGTGGCTTCTGGCTCCTTGCTTCATTAGCCGGCGCGTCGGGCGCGCCCTCCACAGCATTGACCTGGCACGCGTGGTAGCGGGGTTTTTGCTGTCCGGCCTAGCGGTCCCCATGGAACCGGTTGTCGTTGCCGTGGCGTCTGGAGGATCCGGCTTCTCTAGCCGGATTGCTGGGTCGGTCGCGAGCCGGCTCCGTGGGAGTCGGGCGGCCGTCCGCGTTTACTCGGAGGGGTTTCTTCATGGCGGCATCCGCCGTGGCGTATTGGTCCGCAACCGTCATGAGCTCCGCCATAGTTTTCGGCTCGTCACACAGTAGCCGGTGGCGAAGCATGGTGCCCTCGCGGCAACCCTCAATGAAGAAACCGATGGCTTGGCTCTCCAAGATGCCCTCGCAGGTGTTGCGCAGTTCCGTCCACTTGGCGAGGTACTCGTGGTCAGTCTCGTGGTCGCACTGGATGCACAAGGCCTGGTCGCGCGGGCGCCCTGGGCGCTTGTACGTGCCGTTGAAGTTGCGGACGAACACTTTCTCGAAGTCAGGCCAGGCATTGATGCTGTTGGGCACGAGGCTGTTGAGCCACGTCTTCGCCGACCCGGTTAGCATGAGGGGGATGTAGCGCACGGCTGTGCGCTTGTTCCCGTGGGCGATGCCGACTGCCGTAGCGTAGTCGGTCAACCAGTCCTCCGGTTTCATGCTGCTGTCGTACTTGGGGGTGTCCCTGGGCAGGGAGAATTTATCCGGAAACGGCTCGTTCCAGATACGGGGTCCAAAACAAACCGGGCCGGTAGAATCTTCTTCCTCCGTGACGCGCGCTTGAGCGAGGAGCTCGATGCGGTCGTGGGCATCCGGACAATCCGGGTTGGGCGCGCCCACCCGGCCCGAGAGACGGGAACCGGCTGGTCTGGGCACTCCGGCTGGTGGGGGAGGTGGCGGGTTGCTATTCACCGTCTTCTCCTGGCGCGGCTGGCCCCTGTTACCAGAGCTACGGGCCCTAGGCGGCTGAGGGGAGGACGCCTGCTAGGTGTCGCGCGGTGTGCCCCTGCTGTTGGCCGGTAGCTCGCTCCTCCTGGAGTAGCTAAGGTCTTCCTGCATCTGCCGGTTGGCACCAGCTTGCTCGTCCGCGACGCGGAGGAGCTCCTACACGCGAGCGTGCTGGCGAGCTTGCTCCTTGCCCTCCAGGCTGGGTAGTTCCTCTGCCGCAGCTCGCGCCGCGCGCAAGTTCTTGATGGGCGTGATGTAGGTGGGCCGTGCGAGGGCGGGCTCGGGATCCGGCTCCCCGTCCTTTTCCAACCTACCGCCAAGCTCGCCGCCCCGACGTCGTACCTGGCCGCGCCGGCTCGGCTCCGTGGTGGCCGGAGTGAGGCCGTGTGCGCGGTCGTACTCGCGCCGGGTGATCTCGAGCTGCTTACGGGCTGTAGCTAGCTCCATGGCCTCGTGGAGGAGGATCTGTCTCTCCATGCTGAAGTTGGCCTCCGCCTCCTCCGGGTTATCCCCGAGGTTAATCGGCGTCAGGAGCCGATCAATGGCATCCTCCACCGGGTTCCAGGGCTGCGGGGGAGCGGAAGTTCCGACCTCGTCTGCGCCTCGCTCCCGCGGCTGGCGGGGATGGGAGCTGGAACCGGCCATCATGACCTCTACGCCACGAGGTGCGGCGGAGGCGCTGCCGTCTGAGAACGACAGCTTCGCGACAGAGACGATTTCCCTAGGGAAACGCTCCGGGACAGTGGCGACGTAAACGGGGAGGTCGCCGAATAGCAGAACGGTGCCGTTCGCTGGGAAGGAGGTTTCGGCGAAGCAGGAAGCATTGTCGATGACGCAGTCAAACTTGCCGAGTGTGAGCACCAGGCCGGAGGCCGCGCGCTCACCGGCTGATGTGCGGGGTTCCGTGCGGAACGTGACTCCGGTCGCAGCCATCTAGCCCCACGGTGGGCGCCAACTGTCGTTGTATTGGGAACGGCAGTACCTGAGGAGGTTAGATAGAGGAGTGGGGACTAGCAGGGAAGCTATCGACGCCGTCCGTAGGCGGGATTGGATACAAGCGAGCGTAGCGGGACGCAGGAAGTACCCAGGTTCAGGGCCCTCGTGGTGAGGTAAAGCCCCTACTCCTGCCGGATCTGACTATGTGGAATACACGAACTATAAGTGCTCCTTGAGATGTATATGCTAGCTACTGCCTTAAATGCTGTAAGACCAACCCTTTCTACCGAGGCCTTGCCTCTCCTTATATAGGCAGAGAGGCAAAGGTCTCACTGGCCAGTCCGACTGGCGGGCCTCACAGGCGGGTCCTAGCCGACTAGTCATCTACAGTGTCCGGTATGGCTTGTCCTGTCGGAGTACGAGCGGTATGGCTGTCGTAGGCACAGTGGACGCCATGCAAGCCTGTCGTCAGCACCGGCCATTGTTCCCGCGTCACCCACGCAAAGTCTTCGGTATGGCCGGGTAGTTGCCAGTCTTGTCACCGTACAGGGCGTACCGTGCACTGATACACACGTCGCCCTGTCCCATTGATTGAGTCCGGCTACTTCGCCGTATCCGGATACCTCTTGCTGATCCGGCTACTGGGGGATAGCCGGTCTGTCTTGCCCTGTCCGGCTGCATCTGGTCAGCCGGACGCGATCCGACTGTCTTGTTTCTTATTCAGTTGGGGTACCTAGGGATCATCCCCCTGACAGCCGGCGAGCTCGAACCCTAGCGGCTCGCTGGGGGTCTGCTGGGGGCGTACCAGGGCTCCAGCAAGGTCGGCGAGGTGGGCAATCAAACTGGAAGACGACGGCGAGGCGAGGCATGGTCGCGATGGAGCTTGGGGCGGTCGAAATCAACGGCGCCCTTCTCCTCCAGAGGCGGCGGCTCCGGCTCCAATTCCGGCGAGCTGCTGTTCCACTTGCTCCGGCTAGAGGTGGGGAGGTTCAGAGAGGTGAGGGGAGTGGAATGGTGTGGAGAAGAACGGTTGGGGAAGGCTCCTTTTATAGGCTCGATGGTGAGACCGAGCGGGATGGGCTGTCGACGGTGGTGACATGGCTACGGCGAGGTAGAGGCATCGCTGGGGGTGGCGATTGATGAGCGGTTCCCTGGCGGTGCTGTAGAGCTTAAATGCGGCCGTAGGGGCGGTGGCACGCGGTCGGGGCGAGGTGGCGCTCTGCGCGGCAGAAGCGGCGGTGTCCATGGCGAGCGGTGGTTGTGGTGCGTTGGGCGGCGAACGGGCGTGTCCGTCGTGTTCCCTGGGTCGTGGCGGAGCGGTAGGCGTGGGCTGCGGTCGAGCGGTGGCTTGTGCACGCGTGCCGGGTGCGGCGCTCTAGCATGCGCTCGGCATGGCGCGGTGGCACTGGGCGCGGTTTTTCCTCGGTGGTCCACTACAGCATTTGGCTCGGGCAAGGGATAAAGAGGGGCGGTGAGGTGCTGGCTACCTCCTAGACATGGAGAGAGAGGGGGAGGTGGTCTGCTGGGGTGAGGGCAAGGTTGGCCGGCGAGGTGGTGCTCGACATGGCTTGGCCTTGCCACTAGGGTGTAAGGGATGGGGTGGTAATGGCATGGTTTGATCAAGTGGAGACAGAGGGAGTGTTTTGTGGTCAATTGGGTGGCAAAACCCTGTAGAAACAGTGAGCTAGCTATTTGTGTTTGATTATGCCTGCCATGTGTTTGATGAAATGGCCGCAAGAGAAAAAGTTTTGAATTTTGGTTTCAAAATTTTTGGGTGTTCTCCACTAATGATAGGTAGTCTCTGGTTGCAAGGGTTTTGAAAGTGGAGCTCAAAAAGATGGTTTTTGAAATAGGGGTGATCTATGCATATGCAATAGATTCAATTTTAAACTGTCATTTAAATTAGTTTACAGAATGTTTTTAGCAGATAAAAAGGTGGGCCTTGGTACCTCATTATGTGTACTAGCAAGGGGTGCAATGATCAAGAATTGTTTCTGTTAAGTTTGGAGTACTAGGAATAGCCAAAGTAGGCATGAGAGTTAAATTTGCCAAAATGACTATTCCTCCTTTTTAATTATTTTTGATTTGATTTTCTTTAGGAAAAGCTTTGGAATGATGTAGATGATGTTTAAATCATCTTAGAAACATTTTAGAAGCATTGGATCATTCAATCATGGCAATTCAAACAACTCATATTTTAAATGCACACATATATGAATGCTTTCATATTAACTTTGGAAAAGTTTTTGTTAACCCCATTTTTGGTTGATTTGATCTTGATAAACTTGGATTGATGTTTTGGGATGTTACAAACCTTCCCCCCTTAAACAAAATCACGTCCCGAGATTTACAAAGAAAACTAGGAACTAAAGAGATCTGGGAACTCCGTCCTAATGTAATCTTCTCACTCCCAAGTAGCTTCCTCCTCGGTATGATTGCTCCACTGAATCTTGAGAAATTTGATACTCCTGCTCCTGGTGGTTCTATAGGCTTCTTCTAAGATACGGATAGGTACTTCTCGATAGGTCAGGTCCTTGTTGATTTCCACAGCTTTGTGATCGATGTTCTTGAAAACTTCTGTCTTCTCGGGCACTTCCAGACATTTGCGAAGTAATGAGATATGGAACACATTGTGGATGGCTGACATCTCTTCAGGCAGTTCCAACTGATACGATAATTCTCCTCGGGGGTTCAGAATCTTGAAAGGTACGATATATCTAGGGGCTAACTTTCCCTTCAGACTAAAGCATTGAGTTCCTTTCAAGGGTGAAACCTTGAGATATACAAAATCTCCGACATTGAAAGTCAGGTCTCTCCTTCTCTTGTCGGCGTAGCTCTTCTGTCTGGATTGGGCGGTCTTGAGGTGCTCACGGACTTTGTGAACTTTCTCTTCTGCTTCTCGGAGAATGTCGGGTCCAAAGATCTGACTCTCTCCTACTTGCGACCAATTCAAAGGGGTACGACACTTTCTTCCGTAAAGGAATTCAAATGGTGCCATCTGCAAACTAGCTTGATAACTGTTGTTGTATGAGAATTCTGCGAAAGGTAGGCAGTCTTCCCATTTTGATCCATATTCCAACACACAAGCTCTAAGCATATCCTCTAGGATCTGGTTGACTCTTTCAGTCTATCCATCAGTTTGCGGGTGATATGTGGTGCTGAAGTTCAACTTGGTTCCTAATCCTTCCTGAACTTTCTGCCAAAATCTTGAGGTAAACTGGGTTCCTCGATCTGATACTATGGTCTTGGGGGTTCCATGCAGACTAACAATCCTAGCAATGTATAGCTCTGCTAACTTTGCACTCTGGTATGTGGTCTTGACAGGTATAAAGTGGGCTACCTTGGACAGTCTATCAACTATGACCCAGATTGAGTCATTTCCCCTACTAGAAGTAGGTAGGCCGGTGATAAAGTCCATTCCGACGGAATCCCATTTCCATTCCGGAATCTTTAATGGCTGCAACAGTCCTGCAGGTCTGTGGTGCTCTGCTTTGACTCTTTGACAAATGTCGCACTTTGCGATGTAGCTTCCGATCTCTCTCTTCATCTTGTGCCACCAAAATTGCTCTTTCAAATCCTGGTACATCTTTGTTCCTCCGGGGTGGATAGAATAAAGAGTATCATGAGCCTCCTTCATGATAACCTCCTTTAGTTTCGAATCTGCTGGAACACAGATACGTCCTTTGTACCACAGTACTCCTTCTTCGTCTTCGGTGAATCCAGGTACCTTGCCTGAACTAATACGACGTTTGATTCCGTCAATACTCTCATTCCCCTTCTGGGCTTCCTTGATTTGGCTAATCAAAGTGGGTTGAATTCAATGCTAGCTAGGAATCCTTTGCTAACTAATTCAGTCCTGAACTGCTCCAAATCTTCATACAAACTTGGTTGCTTCTCCTTGATCATGGTGTTAAGCCTACACGGCAATCTGCTAAGAGCATCCGTTACCACATTGGCTTTGCCGGGGTGATAGTGAATGTCAAGGTCATAATCCTTGATTAACTCTATCCATCTTCTTTGCCTCATATTCAGCTCCTTCTGAGTGAAGATATACTTCAAACTCTTATGATCTGAGTAAATCTCACAGCGATTACCCATCAAATAATGACGCCAGGTCTTCAGTGCTGGAACTACAGCTGCTAGTTCAAGATCATGGGTCGGATAGTTCTGCTCATGCTGCTTCAGTTGTCGAGACAGATATGCGATGACTTTGCCTTCTTGCATCAATACACATCCTAGACCAATCTTGGATGCGTCACAATACACATCAAATGGCTTCTTGATGTCTGGCATGACCAAAATTGGGGCTGATATCAATCTCTTCTTTAGCTCCTGGAAACTGGCTTCACATTTGTCTGTCCATTCAAACTTCTTGTCTTTCTTCAACAATTGGGTCATGGGTCCGGCTATGCTCGAGAATCCTTCCACGAACTTGCGGTAATATCCCGCTAATCCGAGAAAAGAACGAACTTGGGTTTGAGTGGTTGGGGCCTTCCATTCTTCAACATCTTTGATCTTTGTGGGATCAACAGAGACTCCTCCGGCAGACACTATATGTCCTAGGAATCCTACTTCCTTCAGCCAAAACTCACACTTGCTGAACTTGGCATATAACTGATGCTCTCCCAGGGTTTCTAGGATAACTCTCAGATGTTGCTCATGCTCTTCTTCTGACTTGGAGTAGATAAGGATGTCATCGATAAACACAACTACAAACTTATCTAGGAAATTCATAAAGATCTTACTCATGAGATTCATGAAATAAGCAGGGGCATTGGTTAATCCAAAAGACATAACTGTATAATCGTATAAACCATAGCGAGTAGTAAAGGCGGTCTTCAGAATATCCGTTGCACAAATCTTAAGTTGGTGATAACCAGTCCTAAGACCAATCTTTGAGAATACTTGAGCTCCGGTCAACTGATCAAATAGATCCTCTATCTTTGGCAAAGGGTACTTGTTCTTGATGGTGACGTCATTCAATTTTCTCTAGTCTGTACACCGACGGTTGCCTCCATCTTTCTTGTCTACGAATAACACTGGTGATCTCCATGGCGATGCGCTTGGTTGAATCAAGCCTTTGGCTAGCATAGCATCCAACTACTTCTTCAGTTCCACTAACTCTGAGGGGTTCATGCTATAGGGTCTCTGGGCTATTGGTCCGGTTCCGGGGATTAGTTTGATAATGAACTCAATATCCCTATCCGGGGGCATACCTGGCAATTCATCTGGGAATACGTCGGGGTATTCACAGACTACTCTGACTTGGTCAATGGTGGGCAAGGCTACACTCTGGTTGCACTTGAATTGACGGGGTAAGGTTTCAGAGATATGCTCTACTGTGACTCCAGAACTACTGGTCATGGTGATGGCTTTCTTAGCACAGTCTACTAATCCTTTATGCCTTGACATCCAGTCCATACCTAGTACTACTTCCAAACCTTTGGTTCCAAGTACAATTAGGTTGGCATAAAAATCTATCCCATGAATTCTGATAGCTACAGCTTTGCAAATTTTTCTAGCTTTGGTTGTTGAACCGGGGATTTGAACTATCATGACATGCTTTAGGTTGGTTGGATGAATATTACTAGTGCATGCAAATTCTTCGGTGACAAATGAATGCGATGCTCCTGAATCAAACAATACTCTTGCTAAAACCAAGTTGACAGAAAACATACCCAGCAGTACATCTGGCGCTTCCTGAGCTTCTTCTGCATTCATGTGGAAAAGACGGCCGTTGCGGTTGTGAGGGTTCCCTGGGGCAAATCTCCTTCCTGGCTGAACACGACGCTGCTGCTGAGCTAGGGCATTCACATTGGGATTGGCTGCAGTCTTCTTGGGACACTCATTGGAGTAGTGACCCTTCACTCCACACTCAAAACAAGTGATCTGGGACATGTCCTTGACGGCGACAGGCACAGCATTGCTGCCAGTTCTAGGTGCAGTGTTGTTGTTGTTGTTGTTGTTGTTCTTGGGAGGTGCACGGTTGAAATTGTTGGCATTACCGGAGTTGTGATTGTTTCCTCCGGACTTCACATTGCCTCTGCTACGGTTGGGGTAGCTTGGGCGAGAATTTGGGGGTCAGTTGTTCCTTGGTGCATATCCCGGTGAAGGGTTGGGACGGTACTTCTGGTGACTGTTGGATCCAGACTGCTGCATCATACGACGCTTGCGATTGTCGTTTTCCTGGTTAATCTTCCCTTCCATCTGAATGGCAGAGTCGACTAGCTCTTTGAGATCCTGGAAACGGATATTGACGAGGACAGTCTGCATCTCATCATGCAGTCCATTCAAGAATCTCTCCTTCTTCTTAGCCTCCGTGTTGATCTCATCAGGTGCATGTCTGGCAAGTGACAGGAATTTGTCACGGTACTCCACCACAGGCATTCTTCCTTGCTACAATTCGCGGAACTCATCTCTCATTCTGTTGACTAGACCTTGCGGCACGTGGGTGCGGTTGAATTTGACTTTGAATGCTTCCCATGTCATCGCTTGACCATGGTTCATATTGCAGATGCTATTCCACCAAGCTCTTGCATCTCCTGCCAGATAGTGGGTGGCAAAGAGAACTTTCTCATTTTCATCAACTCCTGCAACTTCGAGGTTGTTTTCCATGGTCTGTAACCAGTCATCAGCATCTAATGGGTTCTCAGATTGGTTGAAGATTAGGGGATTAGTGTTTTGAAATTTTTTGAGTTTTGATCCATGGTGATCCTGATTCCCATGCCCTTGGTTGTTGAGAGCCATTTGGGCGATCTGTTGCAGTGTTGCTAAGTTGGCTTGGCGTTCCGCCCTGCTTGCTTCATGGTCTGCGATGAGATTCTGCAAGATCTGTAGCATTGGGTCCTGCGATGAGCTGCTCCCTCCTTGGTTTCCACGAGTCATCTAAAGATTGAGATAGATATAGGGATAAGAGGGAAATTCTAAGGTTCAGGGTTTTGGGTTTTCAAAGCTAAAACTTTGAGTTAGACTCAGGTTTTTCTACTAACTTCATTTTCATTCATGCAAGCAAGCACACGATACAACACACACCACAACAATCAAAGGGAAAATAGATGGTTTGAAGAACCTTTCTGCAAGCTAAGATACAGTGAGATCGATACGTCTCATGCTACGACAGTGCTCTAGTGCATCTAATCATCGTCGATGAAGTCTGCGCCCTCATCATCAGTGTAGAAGTCCACAGCATCCTCCTCTAGAAAGTCATCATCGTTGCTGAGGTAAGAATCCATGTCTCCCTGGATGTCTTCACCTTCACCTTCTTCTTCCTTTGTTGCAAGCTGAGCTTCCTTCTCCTTGACGGTCTTCTCGAGGTCGGCCACCTTCTTGTGAAGACGGGCGATGGTGTTATCCTTCTTGGCACGCTGGCGGCGAAGATACTCACGGTCTTGGACAAGCAGTGCGAAAGTCTGGGCCTTCTGGTCGGCAATGGCATGGTTATGGTTGGCTAACTCTCTGGCATTGTCCAGTTCCTGCTGTCTGTCGTGAAGCAAGAAGTCAAGGTTCTCCACTTGACGCCTCAACTCGGGGTGGCCCGGCATTTCCATTGACAGTCCCATGAAGTCACGTCTTGCATAGCGAGCAAAACGGGTTCCTTGGGTCTTGTTGACGCTGAGGGCACATAGACGTGCGAGAGCTTCATGCATTGCCCTGGCTAATCCATCTAGCCAGTTGTTCTCTCTCACGGAGAACTGAATTCTCCCAGAAGTTGGTGCTTCAATGCTCCCTCTCAGATTTGCGGTGACTAGCCACTGTAAGTCTCCTCCTGGGGGTCCTGTAAGTTGAGCTCCAAGAAACTCCGGGTGCGGGCGTCCTAGTAACTCTGACAGTGAATCCAGATCCCTCTCGAAGATCAGCTGACCTCCATTTCCCAACTGGTAAAACTTGCTGAACTGAGTCTCCATCTACAAGAATTAAGGATGAGGAAGTTAGTGAAGTGATTCAGTGTGTCAAATTTTAAGTAGTAGTGTAAGAATTTTGAGGAACATGAATTTTTGAGAAAGAATCCACAAGGGTAAGAGAGAAGATAGTTTTTCATAAATACTCACTTTGGTTTGGAAACTAAGTTTTTGTTTGACGTCCGTTCTAACTAGGGTCTCCTATGGTCAGGATGGCTCTGATACCAACTTGTCAACACCCGGATTTTTAATCCCAGATGCCCGTTATGCCATACCTCGCAATCCCAGGATTACCATTTTTGCGAGACATAACGGATTGGATATCACAGTACCTCATCCATTACAAACCACACATAAGGTTTTACACAAATAAGGATCTCATGATCTAGTCTTAATACAACAAGTAGCGGAAATAAAAGATAGCGTAGCGGTGGGGTCCATCTTCAGGGGCACAGGCAATGCTGACGAAGGCAGATAGTCCTGGTTATCATAGCCGTCTTGCTGACCATCCTCTTGATAGTCTCCTTCATAGTTTGGCCATGATAATAGCCAGAGACAAAAGCCATGAGTACTCTTTAAGTACTCGCCAACTACCACTAACAAGTATTATGAATTTAAGTTAAAGGGCTAACTCTATATTTAACTATCAAGTTAAGTTTGAAACCTAAGCTGAGTTCAGAAGCAAAGAAAGATAAGATAAAACTCTAGAATCACTTTAAGTTGGGGGAACTATTGTCATAAACACAACCCTATTGTGGTCAAGTCAAGATTCATCATTCCTTTCAATGTATTTTAGAAAACATCTGACAACGAAACAGTATGGCCATTCCAACTGTCCATAACCGCGGACGCGGCTATTCGAATAGTTTGACACTCTGCAGAGGTGGTACACTTTCACCACAAATTCGATACATCTTTCAAGGATAACCCTAAATCATCATACTTAGTATGCAGATAATCAAACATAACCTTCCTTTTTACACACCCTAGTATAAGCACCTCTCCTATGAGCATGGCCTCCCAACCATGACCATCAGTCATCTTGGGCACTGCATAGGTGGACAACATTGAGAGGTAGCCTCGGCTCAAACCTCTCCCGTGAGGGAACTAATACTAATGCATATAAATTTTCCAGCTAAGCCTTACCCAATTCAGGTAATGTGGTTGTACGGTAATTTTGGAATGGTATCGCATCCGAATCCAACTGTCAGTTTGATAAAAGGGTTAAGGCTCATGCCTCAACATTTTCACCATCATCAACCAATTGTGTTTCTCAACACATGTCAAAACATCTCAATAGAATGACTCATCATTCTAAGGTTTTCATAATTCATTTTCACCAAGTGTTCCCATCTAGAGTGACTCAAGTTTTTGATCTGCTCTAAACTACTAAGTTAAGAGTGTTCACTAAAGTGGTAAAGATGGGTTCAATCTCATGCCATAGAATGACATCTAAAGGATTCTAAATAGGTCAAGTTTTATATTTTTATGCTACCTTCAAAACAGGTAAAGAACTTTGTATAACCTAAGAGGGTAAAACTTGTAACTAAGACTTGGGGTACTATTAGTTAAATAAGGGGTGTGATCAAAGCATGCTTAAGGCAGCTTTGTTAAACCATCTAGTTTGATTCTAGTTGGATAAGTACTACACTTGCAAGTGCTAACTTGCAAGGGTTAATCTTGGATAGGGCTAACTTGCTAATAGTAGCTTGCATTGTTAATGGTGGCTTGCCTTGGTTGGTGCAGTGGTTGAAGTTTTCTTCTTCTTCTTCTTGGTAGAACTCCTCCTCCTCGAGAGCTTGGTCGGTACTAGCGTCTATAAATACATAGGGAGTGCACAATCACCAAACAATACTTAACTAGGCTAGATAGCATTCTAAAGACACACAATTTATGATCTATTATCATCACAAGCATCACAAGTTTAATTCAAAAGTTTCCTTCTTTTTATTTTAGAAAAGTAATTTCTACTCATTGAACAATTAACTAAAATTTAATATTCACCACCAAAATATGGGATCATGTGGACACATGTCCTCACCACATATTGTAACATGTGGGAATGAGATTTAAGGGTTGGAGCAACATTACTTTGGTTTAAGTTCCTTATTTAATGATTTAAAGTGACTAGAAATGCCTATATAGCATTATTTTGGTACTAGTCCCCAGTAGACCCCCACCGAGCCCTGGTGCTATATAGCAGGGTCGGCGAGGCGGGAAATCGAACTAGAAGACGACGGCGAGGCGAGGCGTGGTTGCGGTGGAGCTTGGGGCGGTCAAAATCAACGGCGCCCTTCTCCTCCAGAGGCGGAGGCTCCGGCTCCAATTCCGGCGAGCTGCTGCTCCACTTGCTCCGGCTAGAGGTGGGGAGGTTCAGAGAGGTGAGCGGAGTGGAATAGTGTGGAGAAGAACGGCTGGGGAAGGCTCCTTGTATAGGCTCGATGGTGAGACCGAGCGGGATGGGCGGTCGACGGTGGTGACATGGCTACGGCGAGGTAGAGGCATGGCTGGGGGTGGCGATTGATGAGCGGTTCCCTGGCGGTGATGTAGAGCTTAAATGCGGCCCTAGGGGCGGTGGCACGCGGTCGGGGTGAGGTGGCGCTCTGCGTGGCAGAAGCGGCGGTGTCCATGGCGAGCGGTGGCTGTGGTGCGTTGGGCGGCGAACGGGCGTGTTCGTCATGTTCCCTGGGTCGTGGCGGAGCGGTAGGCGTGGGATGCGGTTGAGCGGTGGCTTGTGCACGCGTGCCGGGTGCGGCGCTCTAGCGTGCGCTCGGCATGGCGCGGTGGCACTAGGCGCGGTTTTTCCTCGGTGGTCCACTACAGCATTTGGCTCGGGCAAGGGACAAAGAGGGGCGGTGAGGTGCTGGCTACCTCCTAGACATGGAGAGAGGGGGAGGTGGTCTGCTGGGGTGAGGGCAAGGTTGGCCGGCGAGGTGGTGCTCGACATGGCTTGGCCTTGCCACTAGGGTGTAGGGGATGGGTGGTAATGGCATGGTTTGATCAAGTGGAGACAGAGGGAGTGTTTGGTGGTCAATTGGGTGGAAAAACCCTGTAGAAACAGTGAGCTAGCTATTTGTGTTTGATTCTGCCTGCCATGTGTTTGATGAAATGGCCGCAAGAGAAAAAGTTTTGAATTTTGGTTTCAAAATTTTTGGGTGTTCTCCACTAATGATAGGTAGTCTCTGGTTGCAAGGGTTTTGAAAGTGGAGCTCAAAAAGATGGTTTTTGAAATAGGGGTGATCTATGCATATGCAATAGATTCAATTTTAAACTGTCATTTAAATTAGTTTACAGAATGTTTTTAGCAGATAAAAAGGTGGGCCTTGGTACCTCATTATGTGTACTAGCAAGGGGTGCAATGATCAAGAATTGTTTCTGTTAAGTTTGGAGTACTAGGAATAGCCAAAGTAGGCATGAGAGTTAAATTTGCCAAAATGACTATTCCTCCTTTTTATTTCTTTTTTATTTGATTTTCTTTAGGAAAAGCTTTGGAATGATGTAGATGATGTTTAAATCATCTTAGAAACATTTTAGAAGTATTGGATCATTCAATCATGGCAATTCAAACAACTCCTATTTTAAATGCACACATATATGAATGCTTTCATATTAACTTTGGAAAAGTTTTTGTTAACCCCATTTTTGGTTGATTTGATCTTGATAAACTTGGATTGAAGTTTTGGGATGTTACACACGGTCTGCCCGTACCGCCCGCCCGTACCAGGTGGTGACAGCTTCGTCTCGTCAAACCCTACAACTTCCGTGAAGATGTTTATATATTTCGAGGCTCCAACCACCGGCAGAGAGCTGCCATTCTCAGATTACATCATAACACCACCAAAGGAGATCCACACCATTGTTTATCCATTGTTCATCACTTCCCCCATCCATCCATCCACTAGCCATAGCCATTGCTTTGTACTTTAGAACTCCTTGTGATTTTGCGACCATTGTAAGAATATTTGATTTCAATCTAAGTATTTGCATGATGTTTTCTATCTCCGATCTATTTGTTATGAGTGAGTAGTCATCACGGGCTGCGGGTTGGGGAGAAACCTCGCAAAAATTATGTGCATCTAGATCATGGGAGAATTGTATTTTGTTTGAGATTGTGATTTATATCTTTTGTTTCTTCGTCTCTTGTCTCGATCTGTGGACTTGTAGGTACCCAAGATGCCATAGATTGATCAAGGCTTGAGGTGAGATACTTCGCTAGCGGCGATCTCATAGGAACCTTAGGGATAGAAAGGGTAGTACAGTCTTCACTTAGCACCCCATTCGGAATCAACAACAACATTACCACTTAAAGCTTTGATCTGTGTTTTTCACTTAATAATCGTTTGTAACCCGTGGCTTCGGTGTACTCTCGGTTGGATTAAAAGTCTATTAGTATACCCGCTGCATCATGGGGGCTCTAGAATATTAGGATGTGTTGCCCACAAGATATTATCTCGATACAAACATTATACATGACTATGCTTATTATTATCTTTTATCCCATTTGATGTGAAACTGTAGGTGGATCTTCAACCCTAGCCTATCTCCATCCATTGATTCAAACCTTTAATAAAGTAATCTAGATTGGTCCTATCAACTAAGGTAAAACAAACAAACAAAGTCTTATAGATGTGTCCTTTTTTATTAACTTTTAGCAGTGCTTTCCGAGATTCGACTAAACCTAGGTATTCTAGGGAAAAGGCTATTATACTACATCCGTGAATCCGGATCGAAGGTATCAACCTTTTTTCTGGCACCATTGCCGGGGAAGCAATTTCGCTATCCTGGTGAGGTCATTAGAGACCTTGTTTTTACTTTTATTATTAGTTGTAGTTTAATTCTTTTTATTAGTTTACTTTCTTGTTATCTATTTGAAAACCCCAAAAAATTAGTTACTTGTTATTCATTTTCATTACTTAAAATTTACCAAAAATATAAGAGTCATGGCTCAAAAGATATTAGGGGAGTATGCTACTCCCACTAATGATTTTATTTGTGCACCCATCACTCAGCCCACGGTTGATGCAGAAACATATGAGATAAAGCCTAACCTTTTAAGTTTGGTTTAACAAAACCAATTTGGGGGTTCATCCGCTAAAGATTCAGGATTGCACTTAAATACTTTTGCTGAAATTTTTGACATGATATGTATTAAATGTTGGGTCCACAACATACAAAACAAAAAAAATCCTACGATGAGAACTACACGCCAAGATCTATCTACTAGGTACAAAGCAATGGGTGGACATACATCCAATAAGAACTTACCCTCGAAGACAACGAGTTTTGTTAACAAGTAGGAACTCGTGGTTGATGTAGTCGTACACTTGCCGATCTCAAGATCGTGAGGAAGTCCGAGCGCCGCAACTCAGCAGCGCATCCGCACTCGCATACACGTTCAAGCCACCAGACAACCTCCACCTCCTCGCTCCAGTGATCCAGCGGAAGCAGCAACTCCTTCCAGACGAAATGCCACTGGGAACATGTATCTCGCTAATCCGAGACCATGGGGGAATAATTCTAGAGGGGGAGAGAGATCCTTCACAAGGAGGTGTGAGGAAGAAGGAGGGAGAGGGTGGCCTTTTATAGGAGGAGGGGGGTTCCCCTCCTCTCCATGGCCGGCGCATGGGGGGGTGACCTCTCACCTCCCCCATTCATGTGGTGGTAACCCCTCCACATTAAAATGCCTCTTCACATTCCCTTTTAAAGTCCCCACTTTAAATGCATTAAAATTCTCCAAGTTTAATGCTCTCTCATTTAATAAAACTCTTTTATTAAATTTATTCAGAATTTTGTTAATTACTTTAATTAACAAACATTCACATATAACCCCTTGCAATATTTCAATATCACATGCAGAACCACTTTCTGCAATTTCACCCAAAAAAATTTCCGGTTTCTATCGAAACAATTCATGCGGTTCACGAATAATGCAGACATGATTGAGACTCCTCTCAGATCAATAGTCAGAAGCGGGACCTGGAGATCCATACTGACTCCTGCATATTCAACGATGACTTCTGTGATCGTGAGAACCTTTAATGCTTGTAATTTAATACCTTTGTCTCATGATATAATACATGTCCGAGATTCGGTCATCGGTATCCAAATACCTAGTTTGATCTCGTTACCGACATGTACTCTTTTCTCGTTCCCGTGATATAACATTCTAGTGATCACATCACTTGCTTGCAAGCTATCTCAATGTGATATCACCGAGAGGGCCCAGAGTATATCTATCCGTCATCGGGATTGACAAATTCCACTCTTGATCCATGAGCCTCAACATAACACCTTCGTAGCACTGAACCCATCTTTATAGTCACCCTGTTATGGTGTGACGTTTGATGTTATCAAGATACTCTTCCGGTGTTAGCAATAACATGATCTCATGGTCTAAGGATAAAGATTACTTCGTATGATGTTATAGCAATATAAACATAATGACTTGATCGTAATGCTATACTTCGGATGAATGTTCATCACATCATTCCACCAATGTTGTGACCTTGTTATTAACAACATCCAATGTCCATGATCAGGAAACCTTGATCATCTTGTTAATCAACAAGCTAGTCTATAAGAGAGGCATAACTAGGAACCCCTTTTGTTTATTAAACACACATGTATTGATGTTTCCAATCAATACAATTCTAGCACGCAAAATAAACATCTATCATATATAAGGAATACATAATAACAACTTTACTATTGCCTCTCAGGGCATATTTCCTTCATTAAAGATGTAGATCCAAATGATGTTAAGCTAAGATTGTTTCCTTTCTCTCTTAGAGGAAAGGCTAAGGATTGGTTGCTAGCTCTACCAAAGGGCACTATTAAATCTTGGGAGGAATGTATTAATTTGTTTATGACTAATTTTCCCCCAGCTATGACTATGCAGCTAAGATCCAACATTACAAGTTTTAGACAAGAAGACTATGAGCCACTAGCGCTTGCGTGGGAAAGGATGAAAGAAGCTATAATGAACTGTCTTAATAATGGGATGGAAGAGTGGTTTATATTATATTTATTTTATAATGGTCTTAACCCAATGTCTAAGTCTATTCTAGATACTGCAGCAGGAGGAACGATCTTGAGAAATCATGTGAGTGTTGCAAAGAAGTTACTTGATGATATGCAAAATAACTATGCCCAATGGCATGTGGAAAGAACCTCGAAGAGAGTAATTTCAATTACTGAGGTAAACAATGAGGAGCTTACATCTAAGGTAGATGAGTTGCTTAGCTTAGTAAAGGGTAATGAAGATACCCAAGTTAATGCTATCACTACCGATGTTAATGATGTTAATTTTATAGATCACACTCCTTTTAATCCTGCATGGAAAAATAATTATGCTTCTAATGTTCAAAGATATCATACTAATCCTGTAGGAGCTCCTTATAATAATTATGATAATACTAATGGAGCAAATCATGGCAATCTCCCGTTTGAGCAAACCGTTAGAACATTTATACAAGCTCAAACCGAGCAAAACAATATGCTTATTAAGATTATGGATAACAATGAAAGTAGTATAGGAAGATTATCTAACCAGGCCGTTGCAATTAGAAATGATGTGCTGGCTCTACAGGAAAGAACAAAGACCGTGGAGGCTCAGCTGGGTAAGGTAGCCGAGAGCCAAGCCCTCATACTAGCAAAGTTTGCTGGAAAACCCGAGCCAAATCCGGTAGAAGACCTCAAAATGATGAGGGTGGTAACCAATGATGAAAAACCCGAAGAGCTGGATTATAGCAATGCACCGACACTGGAATATACCGTGGAAGATCTATTGAATATGATCACCATTAAGAATCCAAGTATAGAACAAGGTAATGATGTTATGTACCAACACTTTATACAACAAGTAGTATCTAAGGTTCATGATTTAGAGATGGGGTATAAAAGACTAGGTGATAAGCTTCCAGCTAAGCTAGATGATATATTTGTGCCCAGTATTAAAATTAAGCTGGGAGTTAGTGAGATACCCGAACTTTGTGATATTGGTGCAAGTGTCTCAATGATTTCCAAAAGCCTATTTGATAGGTTAAACTTAGGGCCATTTGTTACAACTGAATTGAGACTCCATCTAGCCGATTCAACTTATAAACAAGTTGTTGGATAAAACAAAATATAGTTGCTGAAATTAAAGGTAGTCCTGCTCTTATTGATCTTGTTATTGTGGACATGCCTGAAGATCCCATAGCACCAATAATTCTAGGTAGGCCATTCCTAAGAACTATTAAAGCTTTGATTAGTTTACATGAAGGGAATGTGAGAATAGGGCTACCATCTAGAGATCCTTTTGTAGTCCACTTCCCTAGGAAAAAGAAGGTCAAGCCTAATGATGATCATGGTGTAATTACTTTAAAAGCAAACTACTTTGGAGTGGGTGTTCCACTTCACAGACCTAAGTGATTGCCATCGAGGTCAAGCTAATTGACCTTAACTAGAAGCGCTTCATGGGAGGCAACCCATGTGAAATAAATTTTCTCTTTATATTTTTATTGTGTTAGTTTTGTTTTTGTTTTGTTTTGTTTTTAATAAAGAGTGTTAAAGAAAACCTATGGAGAGAGAGGAGAAGAAATAAGGTAATCCTCTATATTGTACTAACACATGGCCTAATAAGTATTGTTGGATCATTACTTAGTATTTTTTCTGTTATCTATCCCTTTGATAAGATGTGCAAAGGCACACGGAGCTACTAATCAAATTCCTTGAGTTTTGTAGTTCACAGTGTTCATAATGACCACAGGTACGGCCGGAGTGGACCGTACCGTGCGCCCGTACCACCTCAAGGCAAAGGAAGATAAAAATTTTGATGTTTGTTGAAAGTAACAGTGTCGATAACAACCACTAGTATGGCCATACGCGCCCGTACCGCACCCCCGTACCGTATCCTCGAGCAAATATTAGATTTTAAGAAGAAGTCAGCACAACGTTAACAACCAGCAGTACAGGCGCACGCGACCGTACCACGCGCATGTACCGAGTACACCGCCTGGGAGCAGTCGTCGCCCCCAAGGTAAGTCACCCAGTACGGGCGGGCTCCGGCCGTACCACCCGCCTGTACCATGTACGCGGCTGCCATAAACACCCCGAGGAGGTAACCTAAAAATCCCCAAATCATTTTTCTCTTTCTTCTTACTCTAAACTTCAAACCACCTCCATTGGATCTTTAAATTTACTCAATATTTCTTCGATTCTTCGCACTCACTCAATCTAAGGTATGATTCTCCTCCGATCCCCAACTAATTTGTGCAAAGCTTCACTCAATCATTCATCATTGTTAATCTAGACATAGGTCTTGTTCTTGATTCAATCTTGATATTAAGTATGCTTAGCATTGTTTTTAGAGGAGTTTCTTTTATATTTAGTGTAGAGAATCACCTATGCTATGTTTCTATTGGACCAAAAAAATATTAGCAATCTTTATTTACTTTGTCTTGTTTTTATTTATTAGATGAACACGAGGAGTCGTACACGTGAGATGGCTGCGGAATCCTCCGCACCACCTGTTGATACATTAACCCTCGAGTCACTTGGCATCGAGTTCACCGAGGAGTTCCATCTAACCCATTTCGATCGTCTCAAGATTCGAGAGATAAAGTCCACCAAGTGGGCGTGTCCTTATATCCTGAATCAACTTGGCATTCGTGTTGATTTCGATTTACTTTGCAACAATGTTGGTTTGTACAATTTTGTCTTTCAGGATGTTGTGACATATCTCCACTTGATGCTTGAGTTCTTCAGCACCTTGACACGCATGGTGGATCCTTATGGTTGTTCCGAGGAACAAAGGCCCGGATTTGATCGAATTAAATTCCGCCTTATGAAATGTGAGTATACTTTGACACTCAGCCAATGGTCTCAATGATTTGGGCTTGCCAACAACACCACCGATGTACACACAACTACCTTTGTTTTAGATCCTTCCCCTTTACAATATTTTAATTTAATGAGAATTCGTGGAAACACACCCAAGGGGAACCAAATCGATTACCCTGCTATTCAATATTTATTCTATGTGATCGCTAACACATTGCATGCACATCGTGAGTTTACTAGAGTTAATGAGGAGGACATGTTGATCCTCGCAAATGCGGCACTTACCAATTGTAACTTAATGCCAACTTTGGGCGCTCTACTTGTTTTTTACCTTAAGTATCAGGCTTTTCAATCTCGAGGACCCATATGTGGAGGAGGAATTGTGACCATTCTTGCACGCGCACTTCGCATCAACCTAGGTAACAACCAACCATTGACTGGAGGTAACCGTCTCGGTGTTTCTACTCTAAGAGCATGTGGTATGATTTCTAAAAATCATGGTAGATATTTCTTCAATATACCTAGAGCGGATCACTTGATCCCAGCTCCTTTGCCAAACGGTTTATTCTCTATCGAGGACGGACATCTGCGTTATGACGCGCAAGTTGAAGCTAATCTACCCCAACAAGAAATACCTGTGGGAGGAGGAGAAGATGAAGAAGTAGAACAAGGAGGACCCAAACAAGATGTGTATCCACCAAACTACTACAACACATATGAAGATATTTATGCACTCGAAGGAAATATTCAAAACATAAACAACCTTGCTATCAACCTTCGAGATGCCACTGCAAGCCTCGCCACCCAGTTCCATGATTGGATCAGCCAATGGAACGTGGGAGAGTATCCATCGCCACCACAGTGAGCAACAGAAGGGCTTGCAAAAGCCTGGGCTTGGGGATGTGTTCCCCCGGCAAATTTATTTGTGTAATAATAAGGTTGTACTCCAGCTCCTTGGGAGCTTTCAAACACTCGTGTTGACTTGTTCCAACACTTTTTCCTTTGCTTTTTATTTTTGGTTTTGTTTCAGTTGATTTGTTTTCCTTTGTTTTTCTTTTCTAAGACCCTTGCTTGGTCGCAAGTTCTTTTCTATTATTTAATCCCTATCCTTAAAAATAGAAAAAGTTTTTTCTGTTTATCCTTTTTTTCATAAACGTGGATTCATACTTTGACTCTTTGCTTTAATATCATTTTGAGAGTAATCGTGTTTGAGTTTTGAAGGAACACATCCCTATAAGGAAGAGGATCATGAAGTTACTTATGAGAGGTATGTCCTATGTCTCCCACTTATGAAGTTTGAATTGTTTATCTTAGTTGGTTGATTTGCTAAGATGCCATGCTAGTGGGAAGTAATTTAATATGGTAGAGTAAGGCTTTTTATTGGTATGATGATTAGTTGTTGAAGCTCTTGCTCTAGTTCTTTTAGTTAACCGAGTCTTGCCTTGGAAATAATAATGCCAAACAAGTACAATAAGAAAAAGTCTGAAATTTATGACTTGTTTGATGAATGATTATCTTTAGAGTATACCCTTGATGATACTTAACCCCATAGATATTTTGATAGTCTCGACGACACTCATGAAAGGAGTTGTTTCATTGAAATAAAGTCTAGTGGTAATTGTGATGCATGCCAAAGCTAACCTTGTGGATCAAACCACGGTGCTAGCTCAAAAAAAGATAAAGAGAAAGAGAAAGAAGTGAGACAACTTTGTTCTATGTCTCTAATGCACACCTATGGGATGCCAACAACTCCGCTAGCTTTTGAACAATCTATGGTATAACCCCGGGTTTCGGCTATGAGTTGAGGAGATGAGTGGCATCCGTGTTAATGTATGGACAAAAGTATTGGTACTCTCAAGGTTGTGCAAACACTTGCAAAAGAAACAATCAGCGATCCTTGAAAAACAAAATAAAGAAATAAAAAACATATCTATGAGGATCCACATAACAAGTCCTTGGCATGGTATCATTACTACTTTACGAATTTTTCTAGAAAAACAATGATTGGATTAGAAGGTTTTTAGATAGAATTGATTTATTGATGTTGGTGTAAATAAGACACTTTATTGTTATACTAATTGGGACATGAAACTCTCTTACTCAATTATGCTATTTAAACATCCTAGTGTTCCTTGGCAAGCTGAGAGTTAATTAGAGGAATTGGATTGATTGCTACACGTCTAGTTACTTATACTTATATTAAACTTTACTTTGATTATCTTGACTTACCGAAGCTTGTATAGTATTCTTGTCATCTCTCTAACTTTGAAAAGCTTCGCAAATGAATGAACTGTTGAGTACATACGACTGCCGACTATAAGTGAACTCTTATTCTCGCTGCTTCAAGTTTAAACGCTGAATTCCTTATAGTTCTTTTGGTTCTTCTTGCTCGAGGACGATCAAGGTTTGAGCTTTGGGGAAGTTGATGGCTCTGGATTTTGCCATCTTCCACTGTGTTTAAACGTTGTTTTTGGATAAGAAATTGCCAAAGAAACTCTTAACTCTTGCCACTAATGACTAATAATTGCAAACATATGCAAATCCCATCTTTGATTTATGTTGTGCAGGAAATCACGGCATTTAAAGTGAAATAAGGAGTCATAATGAAGGATTTTGAGGAAGTACACATGGCCAAGTAATTGGAGAAGCGTTCCAGGGCATCTGCAAGCTTAACGACCACTAGTACGAGCGCGGTTTGCCCGTACCGCCTGCCCGTACCAGGTGGTGATGGCTTTGTCTTGTAAAACCCTACAACTTTCATGAAGATGCCTATATATTTCGAGGCTCCAGCCGCTGGCCAGAGAGCTGCCATTCTCAGATTACATCACAACACCACCAAAGGAGATCCATGATGACTGTGAAATACCACCTCTTTTAGCCATATAAAATGTGCCATTTATCTCTCATATCATGTTTCTTCCAGCTATAATTATGCCTTATATGCATGACTTCTAGTTCTCATTTACTTTCATATGAGCTTTGCACATTTAGTAGTTTAGGTAGAATTTTATCACTTTCCTTCTCTATGACATGTGTGTAGGTGTTGATGATGATTATGGATAAAACAAAGGCAAAAGGAAAAAAGAGAGCATAGTATTGAGGAGCTACAGGGACCAGACTTAGACATTTGGGTGTTGGAAAAGTGAAATTTTCCAACTTCTAAAAATAAATATCCAAGACCACTGGATTGTAGTTCTCATCGATACAAATCCAACGAGCCCAAGAACACCCAAGTCGGAGTTCGTAGAAGAAATGACGACCAAAATACTAAAGGATCTACAAGTTCAACGGCCAACTATATGGCCGGAACTAAAAGTTCCCGCCGTATAGTTGGTAAAAAGGTCGCAAACGATGGGATTTCACCCTAGAGAAGTTCCAAAACCTTCCCTAAGTCATATGACGGTATTGGGGGAACCCTAGGGCACCCCAAGGCCTATATAAAGGAGGGAGGACCCAAGAGAGAGCCACCACACCATAGCCCTTCAGGGGCGGAGCTCTGCCGCCGCCGCCACCCATCCGATCTCCACGGTGGCAGAGCTCTACCTCAACCACACCTTTGAGATCTAGATTTCCCTCAACACCATCACCATCAAGGCATCCAAGCAAGAAGAAGAGGAGGAGAAGGAAGACATCACCACCACCACGCATCGATCTCCATCTCCATCATCATCTCCATCCCCCTCTCTCTCTTGTGTTTAGTAATTGTAAGATTGAACACAGTTGTGAGATCATCATATATGTATCTATGTTTTGCTATTTATCCATGTGTGAGTGATTGATTCAATTCTAGGTTGAGGTATGATATAGTGCACTAAGTTAGAATTTATTGTGATCTAAGATGAGTTTATGTGATCCTTTGGTCTGGAAGTGCCTTTTTCCTTGCGGTGACGCGCGAGAATCATGCATAGTGCACACTGAGTGACAACCCAGTAATCAAATGGGGAATGTTTATTTGTCTGAGGAATCTCTTATAGATCACACATATATTTTTCCATCTAGTACTAGTGAGACTGAAGCCTAGAAGCCCTCTCTCATTCCATTCAATCCTACAACTACAATCTCTTTAATTCAGTTCATATTCCTGTTTACTTTTCGTCTTAGTTTATTTTGTTGTTGTTAAAAGTTCTTTGTTATTAGATATTTTAAACCTCTCTCAATTATCGTTGTTCTAGTAACTTATAGAATAGGCTATTTCCAAACCACGGTTTGGGTGTGAAACATGGCCGCATTGACAACGTGGCTACGAGGTCGTGTTGTTTCCATTCGTCGATCTCCCATCGGGACAAACTCTTAAATATTTGCTGCTACAAGTACTACAATAACCATGTTGTTGGTGCAGGAATCCAGTCATCAAATTGGCATCATTGCCGGGGAGCTAAGCATCCGATTATTACCTTCCTACTCGCATATAGTTTATTTCCGTTTGTTGCTATTTATCTTACTGCTTTTGATTATTTGAAAAGAACAAAAAATAGTTTACCTTTTGTTAGTAGTCTTGTTATTTATTTTAGTTATAGGAAATTCAAAAACATAGGAACTATGGATAGTAAAAGTCTTGTGGAGTATGGTGCTCCGAGTGTTGATCATTTACATGCTCCTAATGTTCAACCTGCTATTGATGTGGATGGATATGAGATTAATCCTATGTGGATAAATATGATCATGGAAATAGCTTTTGTAGGAGATCCGGACAATGATCCATATGAGCATATTGACAAATTTACTTCATTGTGTTCTATGGTGAAGGCAAATGGATGGACAAATGATAAGCTGAAGTTATATCTGTTCTGGTTCTCGCTGAAAGGAAAAGCTAAAGATTGGCTAAAATCTCATCCCACGGGACACTTCAATTCATGGAAAGGTATCTCCAAAGATTTTCTTGGTAAGTATTTCTCACAAAAGCAAACTTATGAGCCTAGGCTTCATATCCTGAATTTCAAGCAGAGCAACAATGATGATTTAATACAAGCTTATAGTAGGTTCTCTAAATTCATGCATGATTGTCCACATCATAATTTACCTGATTAGTTATTGTTGAATCACTTTTATGGAGGCTTAAATCACTCTTCTAAGGATAAGATAGATATGATGTGTGATTGTGCATTCCTTGGAAAAACTATGAAAGAAGCTTGGCAACTCTTAAGAGATATACATAATAATTTTCATCAATGGCAATGTGAAATTGTGCATGAAGAAAAACCTCTCCCTACTAATCTAGACAACTCGGTCAATGAGTTTCTTAAAGATGAAAATAGAAGAGGAAAAATTCCTTATGATGATACCTTAATTAGAGATGTTCTTTCTAAAGCAATGCCTTTCGTAGCTGATTATTTTAATCATATTAGAATTGCTGCTACTAAATGGAGAACAGCCCTGTCCTACTACTCCCATATCTTCCACTTATTGCATCATTGAAGCAGGAAAGAGGGTCAATCCATGAAGCCTAAAACCAGGAAAAATAAAAATAAGAAGCCTCGTGTTGAATACCCCACACATCTGACATCTGTAGATGAAGTGAAACGGCTTTATGAAGAGTATCGAAGAAATAAAAGATACATCAAGAAGAAAGAAGAAAAAGAAATCAAGAAATGGAATAAATTGAAAGCCACTCTCAAACCTTATCCCCCACCTATTCCTGATCTTTATTATTCTTCTGACTTTAGTGATAATTGCCCTGAAGAAGTTTTTGATGATTCTAGTAGTGTTTGTTTAAATACTCTTTTCGGGGAAATCAATTATGATGAGCCAAAGACGGAACCCTATGTGCCTCCCATATCTGTTTGCTATGACTTTTGTTTTACTAAGGAGGTGCAGGAAAGTCCGGTGGCAAAGACCAAGCTACTGGATCCAAAAGGACATTATGAGCTGCACCCTCAAAATAGTAATCAAGGTAAAGATTCAAAGTTTGATAATAAATCTTTAACACCCTCTATGCAGGAAGGAAAGAATACATATTTACCATGCTTAGTGCATCCATCCTCATGTGGTAATGAGAACATTTACAAGATACCGATGTACCACAAGCGGGTACATCTTAGAGGAAACTATGATATAAATCCTACAGACACTCGTTGGAGGTAAGCAAAACTACTCCTATAGCTGCCTCCATTGCTGAATAAATGTGGAGTATAAAAGCCTAGCTACTTGGTTATAATAAAGCGCTTCCTGGGAGGCAACCCGGAAGTCATTAGGTGTTTTTCTTAGTTTTGTGTCTTGAGTCTAGTTGCATTCATGTTGCATTGGCATTTTTATTCTTTGCATGATTTGCTATTAGAGTTATCTTGTTGTAGTTTTTAAAAGGTAGAATTTATTGTTACTATGTGTTGCATAACTCGATTGTACTTAAATCCTATTTTATACATGCTAATGTTGGTCTAAAATTGAAGTTGTTATTTTACTGTCAAAATAAGGTGTTTCGGTAAGTTTCAGGATACGAAAGAATTCCCGAAGAAATAATATTTTTTTGATGTCTACTGAAGGTTTAACGACCAACTATACAGCAAGAATAAAAAAATTCCAGCCGTATAGTTTGGCCGTATAGATATCTTTGTCATTGACAAATTTTCTTTCTTAGGTACATAAGGTTTAACGACCAACTATACGGCAGGAATAAAAATTCCAGCCGTATAGATATCAATGCATTTGTAAAATTTCTATTCCAGGATACTGAAGGTTTAACAACCAGCTATACGGCGGGAATAAAAATTCCAGCCGTATAGTTCCGGCCGTATAGATATCTATACCTTCGTCAAATGTTTTTCCAAGGTACAGTAAGTTTAACGACCAACTATACGGCAGGACCTTTTTGGTCCGGTCGTATAGTTGTGCCCGTATAGATGGGAAAACTCCTCAAACGGCAACGGGAAGGTAACCATTGCTAAAAAATTATTATTTCTTCTTCTTCTTCTTCTAAAAACGTCGAAACACCACTTGGGAGCTTCTCCCATGATCTAGAGAAGCCGAGCATATGTAAGCAATAAAATTCTACCTCAGAAACCTCCTAGACTGTAATTCTCTATAGAAGTTCATGTTTTCTTTTTTACTTTCCTTTTATTGGTGGGGTAAACGAACTATGTTCGTATACCAAACCGATGCATTTTATTTTTTGTGTTATTTTTGCAGGGACTTGAACCTTGTGTGACGGCATGTACGGTAGTGCCAACCGTGCAAACACTTGCATGAGCCACTTGGTTGCTTCAATTCAACGCTTCGACAATCAGTGTCTAGAAAACCTTCCAACTCGAACCTCTTTTAATAAGCACATAGGGGCTGCACACTCGTGTCTCATATCCTGTTTCGCTTGCACCTCATCACAATCTAGGAGAGGCATCTTCTAGAATTAGTTTGTTGACTTAAGCGTGGTGCTTAGGTTGATGAACTGACTCAGTGGGACTTGTATTTTTTATCACTTTGAGCTAATCCCCGTGCCTTCAAAAACACAAAGTGTTTTATTTTCTTCTTAGTTTCCAAGCAGGTTCGCAAGGAAGGCAGCCACCAGGCTATATCAAGAAGTATACGTTAAAGCAAAGGTTCTTTGTCCATCAGAAGAGAGGTTACTTGTATCTCAACGGTAAAATGTGTCACCCTTGTTTTCAACTAAGCTTGGCGAGGTAACCACTTATCACACACTCTTTTGGAAACTGTATTTTCTCTTTTATTTTGGTGATATACTCAAGTTTGGTTCTTGCAAAGTTCTAAGCTTGGGGAGGTTACTTCTGCATGTGTAGAGTCTTGTGCAATGTTCGTATTTGATGAAGGTTTAATGCAAGCATGTATCTCGCTATTTTTGAATGCTTGTTTAAGTGAGTCTAGTTCTGTATTCATATGGGGATACACTTGCTCATGATAGGCACCATAGGAGTTGACTTAGAGCTTGTATGCATCTTGCTAAATTGTTTATCAAGCTTGTGACACTATTTGATCCTCTAGAAAACATTGCCACAATCTTTACACTTGGAAAGAATGAATACTTGATCAAGATCTTTTGAAATTTGTTGGTTGTCACTAAATAGCTTTGTCATAAATGAATAGGTTATGCTCGGCCCCATAATGTCAAAACAATAGACTTGATAGTTTGCTTACGGAAGGAGTTGTTAATTGGAAATGATATTTCGAAGTTTTGAATTCTATGCTAAATAAGGCGTCGTTTAATTTTCCTAAGAGTTTAGCCTTAAAGATACTCAACACCATAGATGTGATGATCGACTTGATAATACTCTTTGAAAGGATTTGTTTGAAGAAACTAATATTTAGCAGTAATTGAGATGCATGCCAAATCTTGACCTATTGATTAAAGTATGATATTCCTTTATGCGTGTCTGCACCACTGTCACACAACATGGGATGCTAACAACTCCGCTGGCATTTGAACAATCCAAAAAGAGGAAACTCTTGGAGTTTGGCTATGATTTGCCCAACATATGTAGCAGAAATGCTATATTTGGGTATGCATTGGTATTCTCATGGGCCTACATTCAAAGCAAAAAAGGGAATACTCCTCTGGCCATTATGATAAATCATTATACCGAAAAGGGAAACCTTGGTAATGGTCACTAGTATCCATTCTTAGCCTGCACAGTCTGATTAAACACACTAAGTTTTGGCATGATCTCATTACTGATGAACTGAAGTTTTAGAAAGACAAATAATGGAAAATGAGTGTTTGATATCCATGATACATTGATGTGGATGACCAAAAGAGACACTCTAATGATATGCTTCTTTTGACATGTTCTCGCATTTCCTTTTGGCATAAATCTCGTTACTAAGAGATAAACTTTCTGAAACTCAATAACTGATGTTTGCACTTGAGAGCCTTAACTAGATGACATGATTGGGTAGAATCAATAAACTTTATTCTTATTTATGCTTGACATCTATTTGTGACTAAGTTTTGCCTCATAAAAAATAATGATATGAAAAGTTATACAAAAAGGTGCAATAAGAGGATCATAAGTTTGTCTGCAAGTTAGATTCACTATTGACATGGAGCATATAAGTTTTGATGACTCTTTAGTGGTCTTTATAACTGAGCTTGTGTTGCCTTGTATGAATACATGTTCTCTCTCTTCAATCTTGTAGAAGAAATAAGGATGCAAGGCATTGATTTCCAATGATAAGCTATTTCACAACCATTAATTTATTATCGACCCTTCCTGCTCGAGGCGAGCAAGGTCTAGCTTGGGGAAGTTGATGGCTGTGAAATACCACCTCTTTTAGCCATAGAAAATGTGCCAATTATCTCTCGTATCATGTTTCTTCTAGCTATAGCTATGCCTTATATGTATGACTTCTAGTTCTCATTTACTTTCATATGAGCTTTGCACATTTAGTAGTTTAGGTAGAATTTTATCACTTTCCTTGTCTATGACATGTGTCTAGGTGTTGATGATGACTATGGATAAAACAAAGGCAAAAGGAACAAATAGAGCATAGTATTGAGGAGCTGCAGGGACCAGATAGCCATTTGGGTGTTGAAAAAAGTGAATTTTTCCAACTTGTCAAAATAAATTTCCAAGACCACTGAATTGTAGCCCTCATCGATACGAATCCAACGATCCCAAGAACACCCAAATCGGAGTTCGTATGAAGAAATGACGACCAAAATACTAAAGGATCTACAAATTCAACGACCAACTATACGTCTGGAACTAAAAGTTCCCGCCGTATAGTTTGGCCGTATAGTTGGTAAAAAGGTCGCAAACGACGGGATTTCGCCCCGGAGAAGCTCTAGAACCTTCTCTAAGTCATATGATGGCATTGCGGGAACCCTAGGGCACCCCAAGGCCTATATAAAGGAGGGAGGACCCAAGAGAGAGCCACCACACCATAGCCCTTCAGGGTTGGAGCTCTGCCGCCACCACCACCCATCCGATCTCCACGGTGGCGAAGCTCTGCCTCAACCACACCTCCGAGATCTAGATCTCCCTCAACACCATCACCATCAAGGCATCCAAGCAAGAAGAAGAGGAGGAGAAGGAAGACATCACCACCACCACGCATCTATCTCCATCTCCATCCCCCTCTCTCTCTTGTGTTTAGTAATTGTAAGATTGAACACGCTTGTGATATCATTATATATTTATATATGTTTTGCTATTCATCCATGTGTGAGTGGTTGATTCAATTCTAGGTTGAGGTATGATCTAGTGCACTAAGTTAGAATTTATTGTGATCTAAGATGAGTTTATGTGATCCTTTGGTCCGGAAGTGCCTTTTTCCTTGCGGTGATGTGTGAGAATCATGCATAGTGCACACAGAGTGACAACCCGGTAATCAAATGCAAAACGTTTATTTGTCTGAGGAATATCTTATAGATCACACATATATTTGCCCATCTAGTACTAGTGAGACCGAAGCCTAGAAGCCCTCTCTCATTCCATTCAAGCCTACAACTCCAATCTCTTTAATTCAGTTAATATTCCTGTTTACTTTCCATCTTAGTTTATTTTATTATTACAACTACAATCTCTTTAATTTTGTTCTCGTCATCTTCCGTCATCGGCGAAGCAGGTCGTCGGAGAAGCAGGTTGCTGGAGGTATGTATTTAGTATGAAGATATGGTGTGCTCAGATTGTTCTCTGAAATTAGTGTCCATATTGTTGCCTGAATCAGTGTCTGATGTATACTAAAATTAGGTACTGTCTGATGACTCAATATTCTTGTCTGAACTGGTGTTGTTTGTTTGTGTGAATGGTGTACGAATACTGAAACTAGTTGTTGCGTGTGTAGAGTCTGAAACTAGTGTTGTGTGTGTATCTGTATTACGTATGAATACTGAAAACTGTATGGTTTATCTATTATTTTGAATGATGTTTGTCCAATTTGGTCAATTGATTATACTCTCTACAATGGTAGAGAAACTTGGTGGTGCAGAATGGAAGAACTGGATAAGGGGGTGCCTCAAGGTTGAATGATATTCAGAACTAGAGAAGAGGCTTGGCTCTTTTGGTGCGCATATGTAGGTCGTGTAGGCTTTGACATGAGGAAGAGGTATGCCAATTATAGTGCAATGGATGGTAAAGTAACCTCGTGCAGATATGCTTATGCCAAAGAAGGTGTTCGGAAAAAAGGACGATGAGAAACCATTCAAAAACTTTTCAGACATGAAACAAGAACTGAATGCAAAGCTTTTATGACTCTTACATTGAATCACGAGTCTCGAAATTTTGAAGTCTGCTAGGTAGATCTTGAACACAATCACCTCCTTTACTTGCCACAAACCTAAAACCTCATGGTATCGCAAAAGAAGATTTCAGAGTTTCAAGCTTATGAAAATGAAGTTGTAGATGATTCTGGAATTATGCCTAAAGCTGCGTATGAGCTTGCTACACATCAAGTTGGTGGAGAATTTAATCTCGGCTACACTTGCCACGACCATATAAATCATTTGCAAGCCAAGAGGCAACGAGAGTTGGCTTTTGGTCAGGCGGGCATCATGCTAAAGTTCTTCGATGAAAAATTGCCGAAAACCCATCATTTCAATATGACCAGCAACTAGATTGTGAGGAGCATATAGCAAACCTTTTCTGGGATGATGCTAAAATGATTCTAGACTATGCATACTTTGGTGATCTTGTCACATTTTACACGAATTTTGGTAGAAACAAGGAATATATGCTATTCCGTGTCTTTCTTGGGCTCACTCAGTTTAGAGAGACTATAGTATTTGGCGCAACACTTGTATTTGATGAAACATTTGCATCTTTAAATGGCCGTTTGAAACTTTTCTAGCTACACATAATGGAAGGCAGCCTAGAACTATTTATACTAATCAAGATGCCGCAATGGGGAAAACTATTGATGACGTGTTCACAAAATCATACCATGGACTTTGTACCTTTCACATAATGATGAATGTTGTTAAAACATCTATCTCCAATTGCGGGCAAAGATAAAGATGGTGGTGATGATAAATTACCTCACATTCTTAAAGATTTTAGTGCTTGTATGTATGGCTATGAAGACAAGGCAGCATTTGAAGAAGTATTTGCCAATACGAGGTGTAAAGTGCATAAGAAAACTTGGTTAGATAACATCTACAAGGTTAAATAAAAATGTGTTGGATGTTTTATGAGAGATGTCTTTAGTTTGGGAGTAAGAAGTGCACAATTAAGTGAGAGCTTTAATAATTCATTGAAGAACCATTTGAAATTTGATTTTCATATTGTGAGATTTTTGGAGCACTTTGAAGTACAGTGAATGGAAAAAGAAACAAAGAGCTAGAATCTGAATTTGAAGCAACAAAAAATATACCAAGAATCAAGATGATCACCCCCTATGTTGGTACAAGCAAGCCAAGTGTACACTCATGTCATATTTGAAACTTTCAAATGTGAGTACGAAAGATCCATGGCTGCATGCACTAAGCAATTGGATGGAAACAAATATGTTTTTTATATTGGTATTTTGCATGGTCACTTGATGTTCGAGAATGAGCACATAGTGATAGGTGATTCTTTGAACCAAACCGTAACATGTTCTTGTGGAATGTTTGAAAGGACGGGAATATTGTGTGGACATGGACTGAAAGTTCTTGATTTGATGAACATATAAACATTGCTAACACATTATGTATTGAAGAGATGAACACGAGAAGCACATAAAGGAAGTATATTGGACAAGCAAGGAAGGGCCATGGTGGAAAAACCAAAACTGAAAGCTATTCTTCAGTACAAGAAACTATCTCATAAATTTCATAGTTTTATTGGAATATGCACTTGATGGTGTTTGTCCAAATTTGGAGGAAAAACTCAATGCATCTACTTGTGTTATGGATGAACCAAGTAATAACTAGGAAAATATCGACCCAAATATGCAGCAAACTAATTACTTGCTTAAAATTGTGCGACTGAAGAAAAAGGAAGTTAAATCCAAAAATTTAAGGAGAAGAAACACTTGGCTTGATAAGTTGCACAAGGTAAAGCGCAAGGCAACTGAACCTACAGTTTCAGCCAAAAAAAGGAGCAAAGGTATGTTCTAATCTAAAAATTCATGCCATTCACTTGTTAAACTTTCATTGGCAGCAATCCAAGAAAATTGATGTTGCACAACCTCAAGTTGAAGTTGAGTATAATGGACGCAAGAAACAAGCCAATGTGGAGAGTGAAATGTACAATGGCATTAAGAGTTTTACCCAGCCCCTCACAGCTCCTGCTACTTATGAGGATGGTAGTTTTTATGATGGAAACTTGTTCTAGTGTCTAGATGTTGGTCATGGTACTTTGGGAGTTACTTTGGTATTTTGGATATATCTTGAGGCTAAATATAATCTTGGGGGCCTAAGTGTGCCTAAATGTATTTTGCGGTTCTAATTGTAGTCTTTTGTTCGATAACACTTGTTGATACAAAATCTTAATGATATGCAATCGAGTTGCGGTGCTTCTGATGTTGTGAGCCCCTACTATGCTTTTTCTTGGTTTAACTTGGGACTTGTCAATGTCTGCTAATATGTACTCCCTTCGTTTAGAAATATAAGACATTTTAGCTTTGTGAATGGAATGTATATGGACGTGTTTTAGTGTATAGGTTTGGAGTGAACCTATACACTAAACGACGTATAGATACATTCATTTCACAAAGCTAAAATGTCTTATATTTTTGAACGGATGGAGTATATGAATTTCCTTACTTATAGTTACATTCTACTACTTACATAGTAAACCAGTGACTTGGCTAGCAAAAAACTAAGTGGAAATGGTGCAAGTATGCTGCTGAAATACTAAAAAAGCTCCAAAATCTAGAAATGGTTCAAAGTTCAAACTTCCTAGAAAAATTGAAAAAATTACAGTAAATCATATACATTATATCGTGCATTCTGGGAAATTTTCAGCCGATTTGGGCCTACGGTTTGTGAATAAGAATCTATTTAATTTTTTTTTCCGAAATTTGTACATGAAATTCAAACTTTCTAGAAAATTGAAAAATTACAGTAAATCATATACATTATATCATGCATTATGGGAAATTTTCAGCCGATTTAGGCATACGGTTTGCGAATAAGAATCATTTTAATTTTTCGTCTGAAATTTGAACTCGAAATTCAAACTTCACAGAAAAAATCGGTTTGTGAATAAGAATCATTTTAAATTGTCGTCCGAAATTTGAACTCGAAATTCAAACTTCCTAGAAAAAATCGATTTTTTTAATAAATCATATACACTATATCATCCATTCTAGGAAATTTTAAGCCTATTTGAACATATGGTTTGTGAACTGGAGGCATTTGAAGATGAGAAATGGCTAAGTGCTATCACTTTTGCCTCCACTCCTTGTCCATCTGATGGAGAGTTAGATAGTGGATGTGGGAGGCAAGTCACGATCAAGTCTCACCGAAGCTGAGTCCGTTAATGTCACCCTTGCAATGAAATGTCGGAGAGGAGTCCGCGCGTACTGTCGGTTTCAATGATGCTGCTCACTCTTCAGCATTAATGCCGCTGTTGCGACGTAGTGTCGGAGGAGGCCACACTCGCCTTGGCGCGCGATCCCCCACCTTCTGAACCGGTAGACAGCATGTAAAACTCTATATTGAACAATTATACTAGATAGCAATCATGACAACAAGCAAATGGAGATCCATTCCATTTTATTGGAAACATTAAAAAGAAGTATCGGCTAAACAGAAGCTAACTACGTCACCCCCTAGCTTCCACAGTGACTCATAAATCGCTAGATGAAAGGTATGTAGAAATCGATGATAAGAAAACAACACAAGTATGTTTTAAATAAAATAGTTGGAACTGGAAGGCACTACGGACCAAGTATGGTTGATTGTCATGGCCGATGAACGAGACACAAACTTTCCATCTTTTCCAGTCACATAAATCGGAGAAAATGCTAAATGTAGCATTAATAAACTTATAAAAATGTAACACAAATATAATTTTCTTACAATGTGCTTTTAACTTTACGATATACCCCCTCTGTTCCATATTATATTATAAGTAAAAGAAGAGGGAGTAATATTCTAACTGGTTACTCAAAACAATCAAAATCAATACAACTAAATATGTATCGCGAGGTGGGCTTCTTATTTAGTTGTTTGGCTTTAGATACCTTGCGCGTCCAAGATCCCTTCTCGTGACCTTCTTATATGATTCAAGAACGCGAACACAAAAAATTTACCCAAGTCCAAGCTGTTGGAGACTAATAACGCTACATCATGCATGTCTGATTGTATTGCTTATCGTGGGGAGGAGAAGAGTACAAAGTGGGCGAGTCAAGCCTAGCCATTGCTGCCCTCCATTCCTCCCTCTCTTTTTCTCTTGGATCCCTCCTACCGGATCCCCCTACTAATGATTGAGTATTCCTTTCTCCGTGAATCCCTCTCTTTATTATTTTTTTCTACCGTGTCATGGCCCTCCTTTTATATTGCAAGGGGTTACCATAATAGCCTCGGGTGTGCCTAAAAAACTATGGAGACGACCAACCCCCTCCTTGCTAGGGCCTAGGTGGCTCAGCTTTATAGGCTTGCCCTTCATGGCGCTGCACTAACCTACGCCTAGGCCCACCGTGCAGCACTCTTGTTCGCAAACACGACACCATACGCTATCGCTCCCTAATAGCTCGAGCCGGTGTTGATGCCAGACGTTTTTTTGGGACGTGGCTAGAGATGCTCTATGTAACCATTCTTTAATTGCACATTTAAAATATAAAAAAAATATCCGTACTAACAGCTGAAAAAAATATTTGTTACGTCTTGTGTAAAAAAGATAATTTTAGATGCTCCAACAGTTTGTCTTTTTACAAAACTACAAAAATATATAGTATATTTTTTGCGAAACTTTGTGTCCGGACATAGAATGTCTGGATATACACATGGCAATTTCCTTCAACTTTGTCTAACACTTTGAGATGCATATTTGATGCATTTTTCATAATGAGTGCAACTATATCTATGATTCAAAACACAGAGTGAGAGGTTCTTTCAGAATAATTCAACATACACAACATACTCATTTTAGTCATCCAACTATGGATACATTTACTTATGTACTCCTCTTTTAGTTTTGTGAATTAAATATATCTAGATTATTATTAGTGTATAGGTTCACTCCGAAACTCTACGAACCTATACACTAAAAGACGTCTAAAAACATTCGATTCATAGAACTAAAACGTCTTATATTTATAAACGGAGTGAGTAGAGAGTTGCTCAGCTAACATATAAAATGTCCTACACTGTCCAAAACATCGCAGCGGATAATATTACTGAGTGCACTTTATATACTACTACTAGTACGATAAAAAGAAATCAAGCGCTTGAGGGCCGCATCAGTCCGTTGCACGAACCACAAATTCCAAACTTGATAAGGTTCGTTCCCGATCGACGGTCGAACTAGTACTGCAGGCCGTGAAGCAGACCTTGGTATCTTCCAACGTTTCCTCCGAACTCTCCGTGCTCCAGCCTCCTGAACACTTGCAGCGCGCGCACGCCGGCGGCACCGGCGAGCCTCGGGCTCCACCACGGTGGATGGAAGCCAAGGTGGGCGGCGATGCGCTCCAGCCCAACCGGCAACTCCGGGCACTCGGCCGCCATCCCCGCAACATCGTACACCTGGTCGCCCAGGAATTGTCGCACGGCGCGGACGAAACCGGCCATGTCATGCGGCAGCGGGACACCGCCGGTGACGATCTTGAGCAGGTACGCGACGTGGTAGACACCGGTGTAGGTGATCCACGACAGGCCGCGCTGGGGGCCGATCAGGCCGGAATAATACAGCAGCATGGCGCCCAGGCTACGGGCGTGGACGCCGTGGTTCGCGAGCGTGTCGACGTCGAGGCCGCGGCCGGCGAGGTAAGCGAGGGAGTTCTCGTCATGTGGGTCGGCGAGGCGGCGGAAGTCGCAGAGGTTGAACTCCCAGGCATGGGTCCTGCCGCGGCGGTCGCAGACGGCGATTCCCACCTGGAGCGGCTTGAGGGCGTCGACGTTGGCCTTGACGAGGGCGTAGCGTTGCTCCGCGGTGAGGGCGTTGTGGTCCTTGCCGGGGTGGTGGAGGAGGCCCGGGTAGTGCACGCCGATTGCGACGTACCGGGCTTCCTTGGCGAAACGGCACAAGCTGTCGGACTCTTGGTTGAAGTTCCACGCCCACACGGCCTGTACTGAGACGGCGACGAGCGGCGGCGACACGCCATCCGGGAGGTCGGAAGGCGGTGGCCGAGACATGGGAGCCGTGTAGTAGGAAGTCGGGGGCGGCGGTGCAAACATTGCTAATCGGTTATGGCGGGAAGGGTGCTGCATCGCAACGTCTTTCACATCAATACCATCATCAATGCCCTTCGTCCTGCCTGGGGTAATCCCAAAGGTTTGGTTTTCCGATCGGTGGGGTTGAATACCTTTGTGGCGGAGTTTGCTACACAGCGAGATCGGGATCGGGTTTGGAATGGATCCCCATGGCATGTTAGCAGGAATGCTGTGATTTTGTCTGAATTTGAGATTGCATGCAGCCATCGGAGCTGCGGCTTATCGGCTCTCTATGTGGATCCGTGGTATGAATCTTCTATTTAATCTTCGGGATAAAAAATGGTGTCTGCCGATTGCTCCAAAAATTGATAAGAAGGCCAAGGAGGTGCAGTTCGACCATATAGGTGGTTTCCTAAGGGCACGAGTCACAGATGATGTTTCTAGCCCCTTGAGGAGATGGATTTTGATCGATTCGGCCAAGAGAAAGAGCGTAGATCTGTATGAGATCCAATATGAACAAGTGCCTCATTTTTGTTTCTCTTGTGGTCGTCTGGGTCATCCGGATATTTTATGTCAGACGCCAGGGACAAGGGACAAGCATGGTAATCTTCCCTTTGGGAAGAGCATGAGGGCGCCAGAGGACTAGAAAAAACCGGCGTACAACGAGGGTTCTAATGGCGGACAGAATTCCGGCGAAAACTACAAGGCTGATACTCGTAGCTCGAGCAATGCTGAGCACGGTGGGATGAGGCTACATCCCCATTGAAGCACTCTACCTAGGTAAAAAGGAAGGATGGGGTGTAAACCAAGTGTATAGGAGGGTTCAGGTTCCGCTCCTAATGGATAAGGAACATGATCAGGTGGGGAAGGACGGTGATCTGGCCGGTGATCTAGTCGGTCGTGCTGGTGATGGTAGGGAGCCAAAGAAGCAGAAGCCTACTCCTGAAAATTCTGAAAGTTCGGCAGCGACTGCATCACAGCGCTGCCCGTCCCAGTGAGTTGTTTGTACTGGAACGGCCAGGGGCTTGGGAACCCTAAGGCCGTTCGTGAGCTTCATTGGTGAAGCAAGAAGGTCCCAGTTTGTTGTTTGTCATGGAGACAAAGATCTGTGCAAAAAGAATGGAAAATCTACATACTGTCTTTGGTTTTGCTGGTTGTTTGGCAGTAGATAGTGACAGGCTTAGCGGAGGAATTGCCCTTTTCTGGTCTGCTGAGCTTGATGTTGATCTCAAGAATCGTAGTTCCAGCCATATTGACACTACGGTAAGGAGAAGGGATGATAATTTGTTTGAATGGAGATTCACGGGTTTTTACGGAGCGCCTAGAGCAGAGAACAGACACCACATCTGGCGTTTCCTAAGGACACTGCATGCTTTACCGCACTCAAATTGGTTGTGCGTAGGAGATTTTAACGAGACTATGTATAGCTCTGAACATTTCTCAAAAACGGCAAGGCCGGAGTGCCAGATGCAAAATTTCCGTGAGGCTGTTGATGACTGTTCTTTACAAGACCTTGGGTGGATAGGGACATCTTACACTTGGGATAATCGGCAAAGTGGAGACTCAAATGTTAAAGCACGCTTGAATAGATCGTTTGCCAATGATGCTTTTTTGGCCCAGTTTGAACACACAAGAGTCCGTCACATAGTGGCTACGGAGTCAGACCATTGTTTCTTCGTACTAACTGATCTCTGGGAGAAGCTGTCAGAGACGTGTCGCGGTGCTCGACAGTTCCGATATGAGAATGTCTGACAGACCCATATGGACTATGATAGAGTGATTCACGATAACTGGTTGAGGGGGTCGGGTCAACACGGTTTACATGGTGTGGTCAATACGTTAAATAGCTTACAGGTTAAATTGTCGACTTGGGGAGCTGCTGAGTTTGGCTCCCTGACTCGGACAGTGCGGAAATTGAGACAACAACTAGACCGTCTTTGTCGTAACTCGGTGGGCCACGTCCCATCGGAGGAAGAGAAGGCTGTCGTCAAAAAGTTGAAAAAGACTCTTCATCAGGAGGAGGTCTGGATGAGGCAACGGTCTCGAGTTAATTGGATTCGAGAAGGTGATAAAAATACTTCATACTTGCATAAGCAAGCTTCTCAGCGCAGGCAAATGAACAACATCGAATTTCTTAAGCAGTCAGATGGTACTCGGTGTGAGAATATGGAAGAATATCGTGTGGAAATTCAAGATTTCTACAAAAATTTATATCAATATACGGGTTTTAGAGATATGAATGAGCTGCTGGACTTTGTGCATCCGAGAGTTACTCAACATATGAGTGAGGGGATGGATGCATTATATACCGAGGAGGAAATTAAGAAGGCCTTATTTCAAATGGCTCCTTCAAAGGCTCCTGGAGTAGATGGCTTTACTGCGGGGTTTTTTCATCGCCATTGGGATCTTGTTAAGCAAGATGTGGTACCGGTTGTTGCAGATTTCTAAAATGGTGGTACACTACCATCCGGTATGAATGACACTTCCATAACCTTAATACCAAAGGTACGACATCCCCGGAAGATTTCTTAATACCGACCTATTTCTCTTTGTCCTGTCTTATACAAGGTGGGAGCAAAATGTATTGCCAATCGACTACGTGTCTTTTTGGGATATTATTAGTGAGGAACAGAGTGCCTTTGTCTCGGGCCGCCTACTAACTGATAATGTGCTTATTGCATACGAGAGTGTGCATGCGATGAGGAGAAGGAAGAAGGAAAAGAGGAGTTTTTGTTCAATAAAACTTGACATGATGAAGGCCTATGATCGCGTAGAGTGGCATTATTTGGAAGCTATCATGTTGAAACTGGGCTTTAGTGATACAACAGTTAGACGGTAAGGTTTGCTGTACGAGTTAATGGTGATCTACTGTCGTACTTTACACCGTCGAGGGGGTTGCGGCAGGGGGATCCGATCTCACTTTACCTATTCCTCATATGCGGTGAGGATTTCACTGCACTTCCGAATAGATACGATGGAAACTATGTGGACCGTGGCGTTCGAGTGAGCCTTCACTCCCCATGGATCAATCATCTGTTATTTGCGGATGATAGTCTCATCTTCATGAGCGCCTGCGCTGCAAGTGGAGAACGGCTGAATGATATTCTGTAAATCTACAGTGAGTGTTTTGGACAATGTGTGAATAGAGACAAGAGCTCAATTTACTTTTGTCCGAATGCCTCTTAAACAGTTCGGCAGATAGTGAAGCACGTGCTGGCGATTGATGTGGAAGCTTTCAGCGAACGCTATCTGGGCCTGCCAACTGCGGTTGGGGTGTTTCTAGTGGGTCGTTCGATCATATTTGAGATCGTGTTATTGAGAAGATTCAGGGCATTGCGAGACTGCTCTCATGTGCAGGCAAGGAGATTTTCCTCAAGACTATGATACAAGCCATTCCGAACCATAGTATGAGTTTCTTTGGTTTGACGAAGAAAATCTGCACAAGCCTTACCTCTTGTATTGGAAAATTTTGGTGGAGCAGCTCCTTGGACCGAATATCTTTGCATTGGGTTTCTTGGGACGTGCTTGCATCTCCAGAAGTGAAAGGTGGAATGGGCTTCCGTGATCTCGACCTGTTCAATTTGGCCATGCTAGGCAAACATGGTTGGAGGCTTATGACTAGCCCGAGTAGTCTATGTGCACAGGTTTTGAAGGGCAGATATTTCCGAAACTCTGATTTCTTGAGTGCAACAGCCCTGGCCAATTCTTCGGCCACGTGGAGAGCCATTGTGGCAGGAAGAGAAGCCCTTCAGCTGGGTCTAATAAAACGTGTTGGTTCAGGCTCAGCGATCTCAGTTTGGAATGACAAGTAGATCCCAGGTCTTCGATCAATGCAACCGTCTGCCCAAATTGGAGATAGGGATGACAATATTACTCTGGTCTCTGACCTTATTGATCATGAACCTGGTGTTTGGAAAACGGAAGCGGTCAGAAGAAATTTTTGTGCACCTGAAGCAGACATTATCTTAAATATCCCGCTGAGGCGGGCAGGTGGTGATGATTTCTAGGCCTGGTCTTTAGAAAAGGAAGGAAACTACTCTGTCAAGTCGGCGTATCATGATCTTGTGAATCGTAACGAGTAAGTGGCTCTAGATGAAGGGACGATTGCGGAATCCTCACCTACAGAAAAACAGATGTGGTCTTCTTTATGGAAACTAAATGTGATGCCCAAAATACGTGTATTTTGGTGGAGAGTTTTACGTGGTATTTTACCGGTTGAAAAGATTCTGAAACATAGACACATAGCCCAACTTGGCAGATGCAAGATTTGTCTCTCTGCCGACGAGGATATGATGCACGCGCTGATCAAGTGTGATCATGCACGCTTGTTCTGGGAGGTGGCACAATCTTGGATGGAATTCTCTTTGCCGAGCCTACATCCTGATACTTGGTCTAGAGATATTTTGTGTGACTCCATGTTCTCCGAGAGGGATAGATGCGAGATTATCTCTGTTATGTGGGCTATCTAGAGTTCAAGGAATAGTTGGACTCATGATACGGGGAGCTATGACCCGGTGTAGTCTCTGAAGTTGATTAAAGAGGCTTTACAAGTACTGGATGTCCCTAAGAAGCAGGCTGATATTCTGCCGGGATATGGTTGGCGACCTCCTGAGGATGATGTTGTTAAAATCAACACAGATGGGGGCCTGTCCTTGGAGGCTCGTACAGCTGGTGCAGGAGGCGTCGCGAGATCATCTTTTACTTATATTGGAGCCTGGAGTAAACCCTACCCTGGGATTACTGATGCTCTGATCGATCGAGGCTCTTGCAATTCGAGATGATGTCATTGTTGCAAGATTAAGAGGATTTGCCAAGGTGGTTATGGAGACGAACTGTCCAGAGGTCGTGAACCTCTGGAACACTCGCCATGATTCGCGCTCGGTCATGGCACCAGTTTTACGAGAAATAGAAGAGCTAGCTTCTTTCTTTTCATTTTTTTCCATTCAGCATGTCCCTAGATTGGCAAATGTTCCTGCTCATCTATGTGCAAAATTCGCTTGTAATTTGTTGGTGACGAGCAGCTGGCTCGAATCCCCCCCAGACTTTCTGGTGGTTAGCCTGTTGGTTGATCGATCAGGGGCTGTGTTAGTTGAATAAAAGCTCTCCAGTATTTCCCCGCAAAAAAACGTATATACGCAGTCTCCGTATATATACTCTCTAATTTCCATAATTCAGGTGAAAGCAGTTTTCTTCTGTTTTCGTGCATGGGCGCGTGAAAGTGACCTTGATCATTTTTCTAAGCACACATGCATTCGAATTTTGAAACCGCTCGCGTATCTCTTGTCGTCCCTCTCTTTTCACCCCCCGCGCGGGCGACCGCGACACCGGAACCCTAGCCTCCTCTCCCTTTCTCCCCTCCTCCCCCATCACCGCCGGTGAGCGTCACCGGCCAAAGCTCAGGCGGTGCTGTCGGCGAAGGGATCCCCCTTACCAGTTGCGCGTTGGTGGCAGTGCGGGGCGGCCCTGACCGGTGGCGGTGCACCCAGGCGCCCCCTGGGGCTCGGTCTGATGGCGATAGCATGTGTGGCAGCAGTGGTCTCTAGCGGCGCCAATGGTAGGAGAGGAGGGCCCGGGCTCTGTGCGGTGGTGGAGGGAGGCTGCTGGTGGCGCGACACATATTGGTGCCAGGCAAGCCCCGATCTAGGCAGTAGGAGATGAGGGCCCTGCTACTGCGTCCGGACAGTGAACACCACATGTTGTGGAGGGCGGATCCCCTCTCTTGGGTTGCCGTGCGGCTGGAGCTGCTGACCCTACCTCGTCCAATCCATTGACTTTGCGGTGCGATGTTTGTCGGGTCATGGGCTCAAGTGCCTGGCTGCCGGGGCGACGACCCTAGAAGGCGGACTGTGTGGCCAGCTCTGCGGAGAGCGACGTGGCAGTGGTGTTGTCTCTCTCTCTCTTCGGTCATGTGGATGGCGTGGAGAGGATGGTGGGGGATCCTGGGGTTGACGACGCTTCGGTTTTGGCAGCTCCCAGATCGTGTTTTAGGAGGATCAACCTGCAGCGTATTTACCCTTAAGCGTGGCACCCATCCGGTTCGGGAATATTCAGACATGATCAATACATCTCTCCAATCAATGACCAACAACGGTAACTGGAAACACATGATGGCCCGTGCACATTCCACGAATTTGGTTGTTCGCTTGAACCTTCTAAACACTGAGTCTTATTTATTTTTCACAATGATACCTGGTTTATCCAAGACCTTATCTCATGTATCCATATAAAATTCGATCTTCTTATCATGTATCCATATAAAATTCGATCTTCTTACCAAAAAATACGTTTACTCATCTCCATGATATTACATCTTCGTGACCTAGTCACATGCTTGCAAGCTCATTGATCTAACCTCATTGAGTGGGCCCAGGATATCTATCCGTCACTCGGATAGGCAAATCCTGATCTCGATACATATGCCTCAACTATTTCTCTAGAATACCTAATGCACACCTTTATAGTCACCTAGTTACGATCATGGTGGTTGATGCTATCAAAGTAGCCGCAGGAGATAGTGATTAAACATGATCTCACAGCTTAAGTCACTATGATATGCTAGATATTGCAACGTTAAACTTTGTGATTGGATCACATTGTAATTCTATGGTTGGGTGTATCCATCACTTCATAAGTGACCTCGTTGTCAGTTGACCTTTTTGTCAAATCATGGTCGGGAAAACTCGATCATCATCTGGCCAACAAACTAGTACTAGAGGATACTAGGGATCTGTTTGTTTATATACCACACCTATATTAATATTTCCGCTTAATATATTTATAGCATGATAAAAAATTATTATGAACATTAGATATATATCAATAAAAAACTTTATTTATTGGCCTCAGGGGCATATCTCCTTCACTTGCAGCCAGTGTCCTCTGTGGTGTTCTTGTCGTAGGCCACGTATTGCCTGGCGATTACATGGTCATGGCATTGACAGAACATGTTCGCGTTGTGTTCCCCGAGCCATTGTAGGTCACGGGATGTTCTCTGGTGCTCTAAGAACATCGGTCTTAAAAGAAAAACAGCAATACGCATTGGTGAGGTCGAGAAATCGAGAAATTTTAGGGATGAACACAGGAAAAAAACCTAAATATGAAATTCAATAGCAATAAAATCGAAAAATAACAACTGCATGTACCGACATTGCGCTTGTCTAATGGAATGATAGCGGTACGTGTGAAGCCATCGACTCTCGCCGCTGCTCAAAGCTTCTTGGAGAGAGAAAGACAAAGCTTGAACAAATGACAAAGTGCGCGATGTGGGAGAGAAATTACGGTCGTGGGGAGGAGGTTTCTTTTCTTATAATATTTAAATGATGACGACTGGCCTTCGGTGGGGCTCACCCGTTAGTGAGACAAACATGAGCAGTCACACATGCAGGACCCACAGTCCATGTCATGTCTTTTTCATGGCACAATCATTACGGCCCTAGTTCGAGTTATTGAGGCATCTTAGAACGCTGGTACCGATGGACAGCTAGCGCGGTGCAATTTAACACCGTACATAAATTTTCCAAGGCAAAAAAATTGACTGTCACGTTTCTTGTCGCCACGAATAGCCGTCCGCCGCTTATCCAACTTTTGCCAGTTCTTTTTGCTTATGCCGTCCCAAAAAAGTGCCGGGTATGGGGGATTTTTGTAGTGTGTTCATGGTATAGGAAACCTTAACCATCGCTTGACCAACGAACTAGTAAAAGACGCTTACTAGGGATCCTATGTTGTTTATTTATCCACACGTGTATTTAGTTTTCAATACATATAGTTGTAGCATGGACAATAAAACATATCATGAACAAGGAAAAATGAATAATAACAAATTTATTATTGCCTTTAGGGCTTATTTCCAACATGTTTTCTACCTTAGGTAGATGCCATCGGCAAGATGTACACGTACTTGTATGTGCGGCCGTTTTCTACAAACTCTACCTATGGACCTTGACCCATTGCAATCCTTGTCATTAGTGGTGACCGCTGAAAAATATTGATATCATTGCAAGAACTTGGTATTTCGAAGAAAGCATACCAAATCAAAGTCTCATAATCAGCCACGGCTTAAAGGATGATTGTTGAATCCTTTTAGTGGCATTTGAACTTTCATGTCATGTCGTAGGACAATTCTTCCAACTCCAATGCATGAAATCAATTAATCCAAGCATACCTAAAACCCCGAAGCTTTGTTGAACTCCAAAAGGCTTGTCATGTCTTGGGCATTGGGGATCTCAAGTATTTCTCACCACACTTTTCCACCATTGCAACTACAAAGAGCTTGACACATTTGGTGGCTTGACTCTCACCCATTGCCAAGTGGTCATCAACTAGATCCGCCGGAATACCGTATACCATCATATGCATGGCAGTGGTCATATTTTGGTAAGTGCTATGCCCAAGTTCTTTCGTGGCATTCGTCCATTGATCAAAGAATCAATCATGCTTCATCACACCCTCTGCAATATCCTTGAACAACTTGATGCTCCTCCTAAAACGGTGACAAAAATAGCACTCGGGGTATATTGGATTCTCTACAAAGTAGCTCCACATCAAATTGTTGTTACGTTCGATTCTTTTCCTCCACAACTTCTCTCGATCAAACACATAGCCACCATGCTCTGGCCTTTTTATTCGTGTGGATAGCCAATAGCAAGGCTATCTATTCTTCTTCTAGGTCACATTCTTCATCGGACGAATCGTAGGACGAACTAATCTAAAACATTTGTACTAATCTAAATAAATTCGTTGAACTAGAACACTCACAAAAAAAGCTAAAATTGGCGGCAATTCATAGCTCTGCAATAATTTCACCAAACAACTTGCGCGCGCCGACTGCCGCCGCACCGAATCGATGGTCACCACACAGCAAATCGAGGGATGCGAGGCGGCGGTAGTGCAGAATGGAGCGACCGCGATGGCGAAGCAGGGTTCGATTTGAGTGTGATGACGCTCCCTGACGGCCGCACGAACGTGGGCACCGGCGGGGACCTGGGAAACGGTGGCGTTAGAACACTAGCAAGCGATGGCGGCCATTTCGCGGGCTGGCGATGGATGAGCTTGGGGTACAAATGGAGGGGTTGACGGCACGAGCGCCTAGAAGAATCAGGAGGGTAGTTGGCTCTTCGCGCTCGAGCTAGCATTTTCAGAGCTATGTAGCGTACGCACCAAATTTGACGCGCACCCAAAAAATTACCCCGCGCGTATTTGCAGCGGCTGCTGGAGCGCCGTAATCACGCGCGGGCGCGCTAAATCGATGGTTTATACCGCGCGGGCACTTTTTACAGTGCCGGTTGGAGATGTCCTAAGGCCCCAAAGGACTAGGGAACCAGAGTAGTAACCATCGTCGAAGATAACAAAAGTAGATCAGAAGAGATTGACTGCAAACCACACCAGCGAGTATGGAAAACGACCGGATCTCAAAAGATTCACTAGACACACTACTCCACACGTCCTCCACCGATGCTAGATGCATCATTAGAGCGAGGATAGGATGAGAAGGACTTTATTCTGACTTCAGCGCGTAGCCGTCGCCTCAACATCCTGAAGAAGACACTAAAAACAGTTTAAAGAAACACAGAGACCTCCCACCGGTGTCGGGCCGTGGTTCACCACGACTTCAAGGCCCTAGGTCCGCTGGAGGTGGGACGAACTGGTGGCGCCGGCGACGGAGGGAATGAACCCTAGATCTGTTTTAGCTGCCGCCTCGAAGCGCCTCTCTCTCCTTTCTCTCCCGTACCATCTCCTCTTTCTTTCTCCTCCAAGTGGATATGCCACATCACAGAAAAGTCCGAGCATGACACATTTTGAGGCTGCAAGATTTTGAGGATTTGTTTGAAACATATATTGAGTTCTAAATTTTCTTCGATTTTGTTGATCCACAATTTTTGTTTTTTGTTTTTTCCAGGAAAGAGAATTTTATTTAAACAAAGGTAGAGCTACGATCATTAGCTGCAAGTGAGCAGATTTGGGTGGGGGGGAATTGCCTAGCCACACAGCAGTTTTGGGTTCCTCACTACCTATCATTGCTAGAGCATGACTAAACAGTATTAATGTTTCTACTAATCTTAGCAATACTAATATCTCTTTCCTTTAATAGCTGTCGGATAGCATGAACACGAGTCGCGTGGATTGAGGTGTTCGGTGTCACCTCCTTCAGTAGCAGGCATGCCTCAGAGCAATCCGTCTCGGCGCATAACGGCAAAGGTGACCAGTACAGTGTCAGGTTGAGGCCTTCCTCCGTTGTTTCCATTGCTGCATCTACCGCATCAGAGCACTTTCGTAGCTAGCGACACGCAGCAAAGATAATCGTGCCTTGGATGTCCCACAGTACCATTTCGGCGCCAGCTGAGCCATCCTGCATATACGAGCCATCCACGTTGAGCTTTGCATGGGTTGTTGGCGGCGCCTCCCACTTTTCCGGCGGCGATCGAGATTCCCCACCCGACTTCTTGGTGTATTTCTACATCCCACGGTCTTGATCAACAATTTCCTTTCCTTTCCCCGGGACGAAATTCGGGTGTTGCTTCAGAAGCATAAGGGATTCCCGATAGCTTTGCAGGAAGCACGCCGAGCCTTCAACCGACGGTAGAATATTGTCATGCGTTACTTCATTGTGAGCATGCCACACTCTCCAAAAGATCATCAATACCTTGGCACGCTGAGTAATGGTGATGTTCTGCAACAGGTTCAGGAGCCATTCCGTCACCGTGTTCTGGATGCTTTCAGCCGACGGTAGATCCCATTCAGGTGCTAGTCTTTGCCATGTGTTTAGTGCATGGGGGCATCTGAGGAAGACATGGAAGGTTGATTCGTCTTCCCTGCCACAAATCAAACAGATTGCTGGAGTCTCGATTTCCCGTCGTTGCTTATTCTGCTGATTCGCCAACGCATTACGCGCGATACGCCACGCCAACGTCCTGACTTTAGGCGGTACAAGGCATTGCCATATGGTTTTCCAGATAGGACGTTTGCCCCTAGGCCTGGCACTCGACGCACCCACATTGCTATTATCCAGCCGAGAGTTCAACGCCTGGTTATACGCACTTCGAACCGAGAAAGCTCCGCGTTTGTCCAGCTGCCATGCTATGAAGTCAGGAGTATTGTGTCTCGATGGCTTAATCTTTAGGATGGCTTCAACGTCTACCTCCAGGAAGTGATCTTGCAGCTTTTGAGTGTCCCATGAACCCTCCAGGTTTATGAAGTCAGAGACCCACCGGTATAGGCATCTCCTTTGGCGTGAGATAGGTGTATATCATGTTGTTCTCGGGGTCTCGCCATGCTCGAATATTTGTCCCTGTTCCAACATGCCAAATGACGTCACGCTTCAAGAGCTCCGGCCCATGCTCAATGGCGCTCCACGTTGTCAATTTGTTCCCTGAGAAAACAGTATCAAGGAGTGAACCATTAGGGAAATATTTTGCTTTTAGGAGCTGAGCGCATAGTGTATTAGGAAAATAAATAAGCCGCCATGCTTGTCGAGCTAGCAACGCTTGGTTAAAGAGTCCGAGATCACGGAAACCTAGTCCACCCCGACACTTCGGTCGGAGTAGACTATCCTATGAGATCCGGTGCATTTTCCTTTTCCCTGCCTCTTTCCCCCACCAGTAGTCTCTTATCATGTGTTCCAGCTCATCACAAAACCCATAGGGCAATTTAAACACGCCCATTACATATACTGGTAATGCTTGGGCAATGGCTTTTATCAAAATTTCCTTGCCTTCTTGTGTCATATAATTATCATCCCATAAAATCAAATTCCCCGCGAAAGCCGCTTGTAAACTTTGGAATTTTTTCCTTGTTCATGCGTCCCTGTGGAGTGGGAGGCGAATGTACTTTGCATCGAAGGCTTCCTGGGTTACCTCAAGAATCTCTTTGATCTCATTCCTGGTGTCGGGGGAGCATGTGTTGCTAAAGTAAATCGAGAATTTTTTAGGATTTAGCAGTTGGCCCGTGCTGGTTGCAGAATCATGAAGGACTTGTTTAATCCGTGCAGCCTGCACTGGGCACGCCTTGAAGAATAACATCGTATCATCAGGGAACAGTAGGTGTGAGACTCCAGGGGCTCGGCGGCAAATCTTCACTGGTGAGATTCTACCGTGTGCAACTTCTCTATGGATTAAAGCTGAAAGACCATCGACGATAAAGAGAAACAGAAATGGCGATAGGGGATCACCTTGTCGAAGACCCCGAGAAGGCAAAAACGATTCCAGGAGGGCTCCATTAAATTTAACCTGGTATCTCACAGTGGTGACACACTCCATTATCCAGTCAACCCACCTGTGAGCAAAGCCCATCCTTTTCATCGCTTCCCTTAAAAATCCCAAGTCGACCCTGTCGTATGCTTTTGATAGAACCAGTTTATATGCACAAGAGTTCTTGTCCTGGTTTGTATTATCCATAAAATGCAGGCATTCAAACGCTACAAAGGCATTATCTGTAATAAGCCTCTCTAGTACAAAGGCACTTTGATTTGCTGAGATAAGGTCACCCAGAATTGGTCGCGGTCTGTTCACCATGAATTTCACGACCACCTTGTAAACCACCGTGCATAAGCTAATTGGCCGGAAGTCCTTTAGTGTTTCAGGTTCATCAATCTTCGGAATTAGGACAATTGTCGTGTCATTCACACCTTCGGGCATCTTCCCCGTCACGAAAAAAGCTTCACCCCATTAGTTACCTCGGTTTTTAGTGTGCCCCAATTCCGTTGATAGAAACACGCGCCGGGAAGCCATCAACCCTAGGCGCCTTTAGTGGCCCAATTTGGAACAAGGCATCTCCTATTTCTTTATCCGTAAATTCTCTAAGAATGCGTTCATTTTCATAGCGACCTTCTCCTGGAAGAGTTGCACAAGGTTATCATGATTCAGGGTAAGATCCCGGCTAAATAAGTCCCTGAAATATTCTGTGGCCATCCTCTCCTTGGCTGCAGTCGCTTCCTGCCAAACTCCCAGATTGTCTTTAAGCCGTTTTATTTTATATTTCTTTCCACGCCAGATTGCTCGTTGATGAAAATATTTTTGTCTTTAAGCCGTTTTATTTTATTCTTCTTTGCACGCCAGATTGCTCGTTGATAAAAATATTTTTGTCTTTAAGCCGTTTTATTTTATTCTTCTTTGCACGCCAGATTGCTCGTTGATGAAATATTTTGTGTTCCGGTCACCTTCTTTCAGCCAGTTAATTCGCGAGCGCTAGAGCCACAACATTTCCTCGCGGTAAAGTATTCATTCATATAGTCTGTTAGTCTCCGAATAGCTTCTTGGTCTCCATTGGTGTTGTAAAGCTCTTCCAGTTTAACGCGCGTTTTCTGTAATTCTCTGATCGTATTTCCAAACTTTGCTTTGTCCCAAGCTTGTAGATCAGTCATGACGTGGTTAAGGCAGCTCATAATCTCCCCCCAGGTTGTTTTTGCATCCAGCATTGCGCCATGCCTCATTTTTGTTGTGACTTTGAAATACTCAGACGGACAGTGTATACCTATTAGCTAATTGGGCTATACCACCAGCATTGATGGAGATTCATGACAAACATTAGTACTTCCTTCTTAAATCAGTTGTCCAACATTGTTTAGACAATACCCGTAAAAAAAATAGTCAAAGTTGGAACACTAATATATTCTGTTCAGAAATATAAGACGTTTTAGTTTCAAACGTATTTCAGGCGTCTTTAGTGTATAAGTTCGAGGTTTGGAGTGAACTATACACTTTTTATAAAGCTAAAATGTCTTATATTTCTGAGCGTACGGAGTACAACATTACAATGAGTGAACTTTACTAAGCAAAACAAATGCTTGACCCTCTAGAAGTGTTGTCCCAAATCTTCAGGACCTTGCTGCTGATCCGAATGTAATCCCTTCTGATTAATAAAGGTCAGAGTTTTACCCAAAAAAATAATCTTCTGGACGATCTTTGGAATAAAACAATCTTCGGTCTTGAAAGACTTGATCAAAAAACGTTGAATGAAGCAAGTCCAACCGGCGGGCATCCGTCCGTCGCAGGAAGCTCTAAGAGAAATTGTCGACCCGATAGCGTCCGTGTTCGTGTCCGATCGAACTAGCATTGTAGGCCTTGAAGCTGACCTCTGAATCTCCCTACGTTACCTCCAAACTCTCTGTACTCCAAGCTCCTGAACACCTGCAGCGCGCGCACTCCGGCGGCAGCAGCAAGGCTCGAGCTCGTCCAGGGCGGATGGAATCCGAGGTGGGCGGCGACACGCTCCAGCCCAACCGGCAACGCGGAGCACTCGGCGGCCATCCTCGCGACATCGTAGACCTGGTCACCGAGGAATTGTCGGACCGCGCCCACGAAGCCGGCCACGTCGCTCGGCAGCGGCTCACCGCCGGTGACAATCTTGAGCAGATACGCGACGTGGTAAGCGCCGGTGTATGTGATCCACGACAGGCCACGCCGGGGGCCGATCAGGCCGGAATATTCCAGCAGCATGGCGCGGGAGGTACGAGCGTCCACGCCAAGCTTCGCGAACGTGTCGACGTCGAGGCCGCGGCCGGCGAGGTAGGCGAGGGATTTCTCGTTGTGCGGGTCGTCGAGGCGGCGGAAGTCGCAGAGGTTGAACTCCCAGGCGTGGATCCTGCCGAGGCGGTCGCAGACGGCGATGCCCACCTGGAGCGGCTTCAGGGCGTCGACGTTGGCCTTGAGGAGGGCGTAGCGCTGCTCCTCGGTGAGGGCGTTGTGGTCCTTGCCGGGGAGGTGGACGAGGCCCGGGTAATGCACGTCGACGGCGACGTAGCGGGCGCCCGCGGCGAAACTGCGGAGGTTCGCGGACTCATGGTCGAAGTTGCACGCCCACACGGGTTGTACTTGTACATGGACGGCTGCGGGCGGCGGCGGCGGCGGCCCGTGGACTGCATGGTAGAAAGCGGGCGGCGGATGGACGCGACCGCGGAAAGGCGGCGGCGGCGGTGGAAAGATCGGAAACATGACTGGTCTTCGATTATGCGTAGCTCTGTTTTGTTCTTCCTTTTCTTGTTGCGAAGACGCGTTGCTGTTCTGGTGTCCGTGCTGAGCATTATATATAGTACTAGAACAGAAAAATTGTACTAGCTCTGTCCGAGACAAGATCAGAATCCATCGATAACTCGGTGGGCAAATCAACTTCTATAGGAATAGGAATACGGTAATAACCCAGTACGTGTTTGGTTCGTACGAGGAGACTAACCGATTCGTTTTGGTGCCGGAAGAAAAAGAGAGATGGGGCGGTGGCGATCCGATCCATCGCACCTTTTTTTTGCCGGTGTTACAGCCATGGCCAATGTTGCATGACGTGGGTCAGCTAGCTAGCCAAATCTACTAGTCGTTACATCTAGCAATTGCATAATTTAGAGAAAACGGCAGTAAAAACAAATATCTCTACTCGCATACTCTCCTCGAGACAGTTTAGTAATCAATCGATACAAGATTGAGAGCACTATTGGGACAGACACCACAAATCAAGTTCAAAAGAACCTAAAAAGAAAAAAGAAAAAGAAAAACGAATATGACTTATAACCGTTACATCCCCAAAGAATTTTCACCACCCTCATAGCCCTCCGAAGTTTCGCGTACTAAGCAGCACCTCTAAGAAGGAAAATGGCAACGATGTTGCTGCTGCCCAGACTGGTTCTAGGGTTTTCCCCGATATTTGGGCAACAGATACACTCGATGTCCTTCAGGAAGGACGGCGACACCCGCATGTGTCACCACGTCGGTGAATAGACGACAAGCATTTCACCCGACCCGTCAAAAAACCAAACTATCAGACGCTTCATATTGCTCGACCACGCTCGCCGCCCACCAGCACACGCTACCACAGTCTTGTAGGCACCACCGTCATCTCAGTGTGACCCACGTTGCGAGGTCAGTGAAACCGAAAAGTAGAAACTTTGGTGAGGGTCGGTAGTACATCAGCATGTGGGCGGGAACTGCCTCCACCACCTTCCAGCGGTAGCCGGCCGGATGCAGCAGCAGGGGCAAACCAGGCCCTCCCTAACCTGGTCGAGCCCGAATGGGCTCCTGAAGCCCCGCCGCCGCACTGTAGCAAGGGTGCCACCATCATCGCCAACCCTAGCACTAGTCCCTACTCATCCGTACACTAATGGATCCACCACCCGTAGATCCCCGCCGCCAAATAGCAGTGTTGTTGCCCCCGTGCTTACCCGGGCCTACCGGACCGCCGCCGATCTGAGGTACACCACGCCGCTCGCCGGAGCGGTGCACAATGGTGCTTCATTTTATACTTTAGCTCTAGTAAAAAATAAAACCTTCCATCAAAAAAGAATTCTTCTCTAGTGGATCTTTGAGGTAGGGAACGGTCTAGATACTTGGCTAGGGAACAAACCTTTGTCGCAAAAATATCTAGCATTGTATGACATTGTATAATGAAAAGAGGTTTTTGTTGAACATCTTTTTCCCTATAACCGCCCACAAACATTAGAAACCTTTTTGAATATGTTAAATAAGGTTGATAATAAAGTTAAAAAGTTAAAACCTTTTTTTATCAATACCATTGCTGGCTAGGAAGGTGAATATTGATTAAAAAAATGCATTTCAATGTTTTATTGGCTCGTTGGTTGTAAGAACCGTGGAAAAAAGTTCCGTGCCCCTGGGCGTCCCCCCTTGGCGACTCAGGGGCCATTCCACGCACGCGGCTCCCTCTGTTCCTCTCCCCACCTCCCCTCCGCCGTCATGCAAAGCTCAGGCAGTGTCGGTGGCCCTCCCCTAGCCGCTCTTGGTGTCAGTTGCGTGGGGAAGCTTTGACGGCGGCGGTGCGCCACTGAAGCTCACAGATCTCATCCCATCCATTAGTGGTGCGGTGTGGAGATGGAGAGGTTTGCCGGCGGTGACAATTTTACGGAGTGGTGTAGTTCATGCGAGGGTAGCGGAAAGCGGTGGTGCACTGCGATGGCCAGGGAAGGCGGCCTAGATATGAGCCCATCTGGGTCCAATCTAGGTCTGCAGGGCTCCATAGGACTCAGTCCTAGCGGTGGTAAGGCTGGATCCCACCCCTATCTGCATGCGACTAGGACACCAGATCCGGGACAGGGGGCCTAGATCCACTGACCGGTGGCAGGGCCTCTCGGCTCCCTCCATGGTCGTTGTATTCGTCGCAAGTTCACCTTCTGAGTGTTGGTTGAAACTTGACCAGATAGGCAAGGTTTTGGTGTTTGTTTCTCCCATTTGTGCTACTGGACTTTCTTTGGTGGTGCTAGCTGCTACGCAGGTGTGAAATCATGGATGTCGGATCGCCCTCTAGATACCTGTAAGGTGCACCGTGTGGATCTCTCTCTGGCGAGCGATATTTCGGCGATAGTGGCTCTTCCCTTTGGCCATGTGGATGGTGAAGAGCGGGTGGCAGGGTGTCCAGGTGTTGGTGGTGCTCAGCAGCGGCAACATCCATATCGCGTCATGGAGGTTAGGTTTGATGGAAGTAGGAGGTCTATTGGTCTTTGGCATGGAACGGACATTTTTTTGGGCGAAATCCCAGTGCTTCAATGCCAGCGATGGAGATGCATGTGGGTGTCGTGACCCTCTAGAATTATCGTTGTGTTTCTACCCCCACACCAGAGCTCGAGTGAAAACCCTTCACTGTTTCGGACTCGGGGAAGGCGACGTGTGGTGACGTCACCCACTTGGGGAGGCATCGTGGAGCTCTAGTTCCTTCTGATCATGTCATGTTGGCATCAACGGTACCCGGTGTGAAGAGCTCTCAGCAGCCTCCTATCCATTACTTGCGAGTTAGTTGTATCTGATCTCGGTACTCGGTGTCTACTGGAAGAATCGGTGCTCCATGTACCGGAGCGAGATGGTAAGCGACCCTTTTCGGTGATATCTTGTGGGTTCGGGGCGAATAAGTACGGCGATTTCACAAGGAGGCGGTGTTTCTCCTCTAGTCGGTTGTCTTGCGTGTTGTAGAGGGTGCGGTCTCTCCTAGTGTATTTTATCTTTGATTCATTTGTAAGAGGATTCCCTCATCACCTTGTATCTAACCGTCCGTGTGCTATATTTATAAAACGAGATGAAAGCCTGTTTCAAGGAGGACGAAGGTATACATTGATTTCATACTAAATTTGCATGATTTAGTCCATCTCTACTTTGATTTGTCCAGTGACTCGTTCAGAGCACATGTTAACTCTGGCAAGCCTCTGCTCAAAGCTAAATTAGGTAACAAAATTCTCCCGCCAAACTCTAGCAAGCCTCTGCCAAGATCCAGCTGAGGGAGAAGGACACAAGTTCTTACCCCTAGACGTGCGATTGCGGAACTTGAGGAAGCATGTTGGGGCAGTGCAGTCCTGTTACTACATCTTATGTCTAGCTCTATCATTCTCGTTTATGGCTCCGATTACTATGCTACCGTCGAGCACCACAAGTGTAGTGCCTCTACTGCTGGCTCACACACATACAATGTGGAGCAACGAATGGATAGGTGCTAGCTCGGTTCCTCCACTATTGGAAAATATGGTGAGAGTGAGGCCCAAGTCACGGAAGTTGTGGTCACTTGCTCGCCGCCTCCATACCCATCTTTATATAGGGAGTAGGTGAAGGCACACAATACTTCTGTCCCTCAATCAATAACCCTAACCCTAGTCAAAGTGGGTCCAACCCATTAAACTTTCTTGTCCTCCTAAGCTAAGTGTGTGACCCCGATGGCTCATCAAGGTAAGCCGAACACGATTCAGTGCCTCACGATATTGGTGGTAAGCCATGGGAGAGTCAAGGCCATCATAGTGTCACATAGTGTCAGCTTAACTCTCTTTCCTTGCATCCCTGGTCTGTGATTCCTTCCGTATAACTCCCTAGGCGGACTACTATGGTTAACACTTAACCAAGTAGCACATGGACATGTGTTTTGAATCATATCACACAAGAGGGCCCAAAGATTATCTCTCCATGACGGATGGGCAAATCCCATCTTGGGTGATCTATGTCACGCAGTTTACTTCCTAGGTAGCCCAAGACCTGCCTTATAGCTACCAGTTACGGATTGCATTAGCCGGACTCAAAGACGAATAGTCCATAGCCCGGATCATGCAGTTACCTCAAGTCTAAGGAATTCATTGCCTTAGTATGATTGTATGGCGTCTTACTCACGCAGACCAAGTCTTTAGTCAGTCCGACTAGCATAACCCTTTTGCTCATCTAGTGCAAGTCAGATAGCATCTTCATGCACATGCCAGGTGGAACCTACACATCGTACACCTTACACATGCATTAGTCTCGACAGTGAGAGTCCAGCGCAACCTCAAAACACTAAGGATAAAGCTTGCATAATATGAACTAAGTACAAGGTTCCACAACCGGATCATATCCAGTAACAGGTACAGTCAACTTTACATAGGGCTAGCTTATGAATACAAGGCGGAAAGTGGATCCTCTATGGCACCATTCTTAACAATCTTCCACTTTCACTAGAGTCAATCACTCAGACATCTCCATGCCCATCGCTCTTACATGCGGCTTATGCTTGGGCTAGGAAAATGACTTGATCAACAACGTTTGTATCTATGTGTACCTTTCATAGTTTGATATCTCTTTCTTCGAGGAACTACCGGATAAGGTGATACCGCCTAAGTACGTGTTTGTTTTTCTAGTGTTGCCTTAGTACAATCAGGTTTACACATGACTAACTTATGAATACAAGGTGGAAAGTGAAGCCTCTAGGGAACCATTCCTAACATTACCCTAAGCCACCAGACCTTACACCACCAAATCTTAGAAAGAACTAAGCTCCTTGGAATTGGACTCTTCTGGTTGCTCTGAGAGGTGCCCAGCTCATGGTGTGGTGGACTGGCCCACAACGAGATTTATAATCCCTTTATAATTTTATTTCTACAAAATAGTAAGGCATAAAATGGGCAAAGGATTCCAATTATCAACTGTTTTTCCCGCGTGTATTTTTCTTGCCCAATCGACACACATGCCACAGGAAAAGAGATCATGCATTAGCTTAACTATTATGCTCACGTATTGTGTGACCGCTGTAGTTACAGGATAGTTTAGTTATGGGAGAGAAAATGATGGCACAGGAACGGTAATTTAGGGGAATTGATCACGCACGGACTTATAAACAGAAAATATCTGATTTTTGCTTTCAAATTGGGTTCCCGTGGTTGTCTCGCTTATGTCCTTTTGATTGGACCCTAGATGGCGGCGTGTAACCGCTGAGGAATGGTCGTTGTTGTTCCGTGTGGGCCTGCTTGCGTCGGTCCGTGTGTAGCCGCATGTGTTCTACATGGAAGGGAGAAGCGGGGGCGCGGGGTCAGTTCGTTGCTGCTTTGACCCTCATGTCGGTCTCTCTCCTCCTCTTGATGCGGCGGTGGTTTCCTTTGGCGCTACGGTGACCTCCTGCTTCTTCGCTCCTCAACTTCGTCTGTGCGGCTAGTTCTTGGTGAGGCCGCTGCACCCATGCGTGTTCTCTAGGGCTTCCCCCTCTTTGGTTCGTTTCCTCTGCTCTCTACTCTGCTTTTTCCTTAATGTTGTTGTAGGGGGATGGTTCTGGTTGCACGGGTCACGTGGTGTGTTTGTTGTATGAGCGTGTATGTGATGTGAATCAATGGTGGTCATGAAGGGAATATGTCCGAGAGGCAATAATAAAGTGGTTATTATCTTATTTTCATGTTTATGATAAACTTTTATTTTGCATGCAATAATTGTATTAATTGGAAACGTTAATACATGTGTGTTTAATAAAAAAAATACAAAGTTCCTAGTAATGCCTCTCATATAAACTAGCTCGTTGATTAACAAGATGATCAAGGTTTCCTGATATTGGACATTGGATGTTGTTAATAACAAGGTCACAACATTGGTGGAATGATGTGATGAACATTCATCCGAAGTATAGCATTATGATCAAAGTCATTATGTTTATATTTCTATAACATCATACAAAGTATCTTAGTCCTTAGACCATGAGATCATGTTAATTGCTAACATCAGAAGAGTAACTTGATAACATCAAACGTCACACCGTAAAAGGGTGACTATAAAGGTGGGTTCAGATACTCTGAAGGTGTTATGTTGAGGCTTATGGATCAAGAGTGGAATTTTTCAATCCCAATGACGGATAGATATACGCTGGGACCTCTCAATGATATCACATTAAGATAGCTTGCAAGCAAGTGATATGTCACTAGAATGTTATATCATGGGAACAAGAAAAGAGTGCATGTCGGTAACGAGATCAAACTAGGTATTTGGATGCCGATGATTGAATCTCGGACATGTAATATATCGCGAGAAAAAGGGATTTAGTTACAACGTTAAAGGCTCACACGATCACAAGAGTCATCGTTGAATATGTGGGAGTCAGTACGGATCTCCAGGTCCCGCTGCTGATTATTGATCGGAGAGGGGTCTCGATCATGTCTGCATTATTTGCGAACCGTAGGGTGACACACTTGAGGGATACCGACACCATTTAGTAGCAAATATGTTTCAGATAAAGATTAAGAAAGCATTGGAATCATTTCGATGGAAACCAGAATTGTTTCGGGTGAAATTGCTGAAACTGGTTCTGCATGTGATATTGAAATGTTGCAGGGAGTTTTATTTGAATGTTTGTTAATTAAAGTAATTAACAAAATTCTGAATAAAATAAATAAAAGTGTTTTATTTAAAGATAAAATGCATTTAATTTGGTGGACATTAAATGCAAAGTGAGTGGAGTTGAAATTGATGTGAGTGGGCTTAGTGGAAGCTCCACCCACATGAATGAGGGAGGTGGGGGCACCCACCATGGCCGGCCAGCCATGGCCTTGGGGTTACGCCCCTCCCCTATAAAAGGAGCCCCATGGCTCCTCTCCTCTTGCCCCACCTCCTCGTGAAGGTTCTCTTCTCCCTCTAGTTATTCCCTATGGTCTCGGATTAGCGAGATACATGTTCCCGGTGGCTTTATCTGGAAAGGAGTTGCTGCTTCTACTACATTGCTGGAGCGAGGAGGCGGAGGTTGTTCGGTGGACCGAACGTGTGTGCGATCACGGATGCATTGCTACTTTGCGGTGCTAGACTTGATGGTGCTGGACCTGATGGTGTTGGAACTGCTGGATCTGAAGGACTTCATCACGATCTTGAGATCGGCAAGTGTACGACTACATCATCCACGAGTTCCATCTCGTTAACAAAGCTTTGTTGTCTTCGAGGGTAAGTTCTCTATGGATGTATATCCACCCGTTGCTTGTATCTAGTAGATAGATCTTGGCGTATAGTTCCTATCGTAGGATTTTTTTTGTTTTCTATGCTGCGAACCCAACAGTGGTATCAGAGCCTGATCTATGTGTATGTGTTTTGCACGGGTAGTACACATATGTTTATATGTGGGAGATGATGATCATGTTATTGCATCTTCTATGTATTTTGGATATTGGTGGCATAGTGGGATGAAGCGGCCTACACCAACTTTACATGCCATCGCATACGAGATCGGTTCCATGACTGACATGCAACTAGTTTTGCATAAGTGGCTAGCGGGTTTCTGTTTCTCCTACTATAGTCAATATCTAATTTACAACGAGTTGCTAATAACTTGGTTATCATCGTTGTGGTTCCCTGTTCGTAGGTGAGACTGGTTCTATCTTTGAAAGCCTAAGCCAGAACTTGCAATGGATAAATTAGAGGCGTCTAGTTTAGATTGTTGCTGGGCTACTGTCATGATATGGTAATGTTGTAAGTTGATGTATGGTAGATACACTTACAACACATCTAACGTGTAAGTTCCATAGACCTTGGCCTTACACACAAAGGAATGATAGAGATCATACCACGATGCACATGATGGTGATCAAATGCATGGACCATATCATTTCACTTTACACATTTGATGTTTGCATCTTATATTGCTAGTTTGGCGTTTTAGGAGCATTATAAGATGATCCCTCATTTAAATATCAAGATAAAAAATGTGTTCTTCCTTAAGTATGCACTGTTCTATGGATCGTGTTTCGAGACATCACGTGATGATCGGATGTACTCGACTCTACGCTTTCATACAACGGGTGTAAGACAGTTTTACACACGCGAGTACTAAGATTCTTACTTGGCGAGCCTAGCATGTACAGACATGGCCTCGGAACACGGACCGAAAGGTTAAGCATGAGTCATATAGTTGATGCAATGCCCATATTGATGCTCGCCTTTGAAGCTACACCGACTCACGTGATGATCGGATTTGGTGTAGTGGATTTGATTCATGTAATCACCAAAAAGGCACGAGGGATGTCGTTTTTTAGTGGGAGTTTATTTCTAATTTGGATTAGTCGAACTCAATTTGTCATAAACTAAATCGAAGTGAATTTGCATAATTTGTTGTAGTCATTGGCATCTGTTCACTACCTTATGCTTAGTTTTAATTGAGATAATAGAATTATAGAATTCTGGATATTTACTTTACGAACTGGTATCGTATTGTTTTGAATGTCAATTTAAAGTTTAGAAGTCCTATTGCAAACTTTCAGCAAACTCTATTTACTCCATAAAGTTTAATAAGTAGTATTAAATCAAGAGTTTGTCTCCATGATTATTGATATTCAAAAGTTGTTTTAATACCAAGATTATCTAGGAGCTGAAAAATTGTTTTAGAAACCATCATGTATGGAAGATATTGTGATATCTGAAACAATGTTTTTGGTTGCATTATGATAGAGTATAATTTAGCAAAATACATGTTCTCATATTGTATGAGAATTTGTGAAGGATGGAGATGCTAGGCATCCGGATCTCCCAAAAAGGTTTTGGGAACTAACATTATACTCGCGATTCTTCCTTATAGGCTATAGTAGGTTGATCATGAAAGTTGTCATGATGAGGATGAATAGAATATGTAAGTAAAATGTTTACTACACTAATATATTACTAAAGAATGGATTTTTTAAAGAACACCAAACATTTGATGATGGTGATCCACTTCAAAGTGCAAGTCCAAAGTTATTAGTATTTGACTATATACACTTTGTACTATGTGTCATGTGAATGACACCACTATTGATGTTGATAGATTTTTTTAAAAGAAAAAGAATTGTTGAAAGAGAATCTATAAACTATTTGGCAGAAAAGAAAAGTTTGGAGATGTCCAACTTGGGTATATAGAAGATTTACATGTTATGGCTATATTCCTTGCTTGTTAAACAATGTGGTTCTGAGGTATTGGATACCGAATTGGTTGGTCTGAAGTGTCATACAGAACAACACAATTCATGAACTGCAACGACCTAAGTAACTGGCAAGAGAATAAGTGATGATGTTCATCAAAAACAAATAAAGTGTTATTGCGTTTTCGTTGTCATCAAACCTAGCCTTCAAGATTTTTTTTTAATAATTATTATTTTGTTCCGGTATTACAAGAACAATGGTTGTTCAAATAATTACCGTATTCCATAAAGGATGGATGAACTTTTACAAGTCTAGTTGGAGAAATCACATCCATAAACATTATTGCTAAAATGTCGTAAGTCAAATGATTGGAAGATCACTTATGAAGTGGCATCGCTGTTTGAATTATATTGGAAAGTAAACATGAAGAAACTCCATGTTGATGGATTTTTGAAGTCTTTTGATTTTGATCAATTGACGCTTGTGAAACTTTCCTCGGGATAATTGAAACTCCGTTCATAGGCCAAAGAGGAACAGATGACTAGCTTATTGGAGATTGTGCATGCTGATGTGCATAGTCCATTATGTGTAGCCATATGCGATGGATCTTTTTGCTTCATATGCTTTCTCCATAAATTTGAGTGAATATATCTATATATTTACTTAATAAGGAAGAAGTATGAAACATTTGAAAATTGTTCAAAGACTTTCAAGATGAAGTGAAAAATCATTGTGACAAGAAAATAAAAGAGTTTATGATTTGATCATACATAAAGATATTTGAGTTACAGGTTTAGCAAAACGCCTCAGATTTCAGGAATTGTTCCATGAATTTGCATTTCCCGATAAACCACTTGAGTATGGTATGTTCGAGAGATCAAATCAAACCTTGTTTGACATGGTAAGATCAAAGGTGTCATTTATATAACTTCCATTATGTTTTAAAGATTAAATCTTTAGAGACTACCGCTTTTACACTGAAAAGAGCACCATCGTGATCCGTTGAAATGACACCATATGAGTTATGGTTTGGGATAAAACCTAATTTGTCTTTTCTTAAATTTTGGTATGCTATGCATAAGTAAAATGTTTACAACCAAAGTCGGATAAGCAAGTCTTTGTAGGTTATCCCAAAGAATTTGTTGGGAATTCCTCCATAACCCCAAGGACAAAAGAGTTTGTCTCTTGGAACCTCAAGTTTCTTGAGAAGGATTTTTTCATGAAAAGTTAAGTGGGAGGACAATAGAACTTTGATAAGGTTGTTGAACCTTAGCTATATGTGCTAAGTCGCACAGCGCCAGAGAGTGTCCCGGTGGCGGCCACAATGCTCATGGCTCCCGTGATTACAAAGGGTGTGATCTTGGAGATTAGAGTTCCTATTGAACCATGTGGGTCGGTAAGAATCAAATAGTAAGATTTGAATCAAAAGTCGTTATTGTTTTGACAATGATGAACCGACTACATGCAAAGAAGCGACGATGGGCCCTGACACCATAAAAAGACTAGAAGTCATAGAATCCGTGATAGTACCCATACACGAGAAATCAAGTTTCTGAACTTGAAAGACCCTCCGAAAAGGCGTGAAGCCTATCGATCGTGTTTGGATCTATAAATAAATAGACATGGATCTTTAACATCTATGAAATAGTCGACATGTCGGAAAGAAGTTTACGACAATGTTCAAGGAGTTGACTATGATAAGATTTGATCTTTCATAGCGATATTTAGTCTTGACGGATTAATGTAGCAACCACTACATATAATTTGGTATATGGTAGTTGAATAAACAAAACAAGGTTCTTCTAATAGAATGGTTACATAGGACGTGTACATGACACGGTCCGAAGAGTTTTGTTAATTCAAAGGGTGCTAAAAGGGCATGCAAACTTCAATAGTTGAAGTGAGCATACCAGAGTTGGAATCTTCACCATGATGAAAATGTTAAAGGAGTTTAATTTCATCGGAGATGATGAAGATGCTTGCATTTGCAAGAAATTAAGTGGGATCACTGAGACAAATTTCCAATACATTATGTAGAGTACATATTGTTGATTGGAAATGATGTATCTTTTACTGACACAAGTTAAGAATTTCATTAAAATAGGATTTCGATGAAAGACTTGGGCAAAACCGGAATATTTGGCATCAATGTCTATATGGATAGATTGAGATGCTAATATGGTTATGCCAGACGTACTTATATGAGATATTGAAAGGGTTTAATATGGAAACAACAAGAAAGGTGATTGCTGCATGGAAAGGATTGTATCAATATTCAAGTGTTTCAACACTTGGTGAGTAAAATCACATGAATATTTTGATCGATTATACCATGATATGTATATATCCAGATATGCCCTATGCTCTAAATGTTATGAGCACATACCAGAATGATTCATAAGATGATCATTGGATGATAGTAAAGATATTCTTATGAGCTTTGGAAGAACTAAGAATATATCATGTATAAGTGACAAATAGTTAAAGGTAGTTTATTGTAAAGTGTTACATTGATACTAGTTTTGTCACAAGATACAAATTAAATTTATCTCAATTTAGACTATGGGTGGCACAATATAATGGAAAGGATGTTCCATGATGGATTTCGATGAGTTCCAAAGTTGAGACATTGTGACGGATACTACAAAAAAAGGTCACAACATTGGTAGAATAATGTGATGAACATTCATCCGAAGTATAGCATTACGATCAAAGTCATTATATTTATATTGCTATAACATCCTACGAAGTAATCTTAGTCCTTAGACCATGAGATCATGTGAATTGCTAACATCGGAAGAGTAACTTGATAACATCAAACATCACATTGTAAAAGGGTGACTATAAAGGTGGGTTCAGATACTCTGAAGGTGTTATGTTGAGGCTCATGGATCAAGAGTGGAATTTTTCAATCCCGATGACGGATAGATATACTCTGGGCCCTCTCGGTGATATCACATTAAGATAGCTTGCAAGCAAGTGATGTGATCACTAGAATGTTATATCATGGGCACGAGAAAAGAGTGCATGTCGGTTACGAGATCAAACTAGGTATTTGGATGCCGATGATCGAATCTCGGACATGTAATATATCGCGAGACAAAGGGATTTAGTTACGACATTAAAGGTTCACACGATCATAAGAGTCATCGCTGAATATGTGGTAGTCGGTACGGATCTCTAGGTCCTGCTGCTGATTATTGATCAGAGAGGGGTCTTGATCATGTTTGCATTATTCGCGAACCGTAGGGTGACACACTTAAGGGATACCGACACCATTTAGGAGCAAATATGTTTCAGATAAAGATTAAGAAAGCGCTGGAATCATTACGATGGAAACCGGAATTGTTTCAGGTGAAATTGCTGAAACTGGTTCTGCATGTGATATTGAAATGTTGCAGGGAGTTTTATGTGAATGTTTGTTAATTAAAGTAATTAACTAAATTCTGAATAAAATAAATAAAAGTGTTTTATTTAAAGAGAAAATGCATTTATTTGGTGGACATGAAATGCAAAGTGAGTGGAGTTGAAATTGATGTGAGTGGGCTTAGTGGAAGCTCCACCCACATGAATGAGGGAGAGGTGGGGGCACCGACCATGGTCGGCCAGCCATGGCCTTGGGGTTGCGCCCCCTCCCTTTCCCATGGCTCCTCTCCTCTTGCCCCACCTCCTCGTGAAGGTTCTCTTCTCCCTCTAGTTATTTCTCATGATCTCAGATTAGTGAGATACATGTTCCTGATGGCTTTATTTGGAAAGGAGTTGCTGCTTGCGCTGCATCGCTGGAGCGAGGAGGCGGAGGTTGTTCGGTGGACCGAACATGTGTACGATCACGGATGCCCCGCTATTTTGCGGTGCTGGACTTGATGGTGCTGGAACTGCTAGATCTAAAGGACTTCATCACGATCTTGAGATCGGCAAGTGTACGACTACATCATCCACGAGTTCCATCTCGTTAACAAAGCTTTGTTGTCTTCGAGGATAAGTTCTCTATGGATGTATATCCACCCGTTGCTTGTATCTAGTAGATAGATTTTGGCGTATAGTTTCTATCGTAGGAAATTTTTTGTTTTCTATGCTTCGAACCCAACAGGTCATCGTTACGGTGGCCGGCGACTGGTTGAGTCCTGTGCGTGGGTGTGTTGAGGGTTTGCGGATTTCGGGTGTGTGGGACGCAATTCGTGGTCGATTTTCTTCGATTGTTGTGGTGTTTCATTTACTCTCGCCAACCTTCCAGTGTACTATGAACAATCTCATGCCACATGAATCGAATCAAGCCACACCGAATCGAATACAAACCATATATACTCCAGCAAGCGAACACCCCTGCCATAGAAATTAAACACAATTAGTAGAGGACGGCGTGGCGGAGCGTGCTAGGTCCATCTAGTGCACATCCATGGTCCACCACATGAACCGCCACAAGACAACTGGGGTGGAACCGACAGAAAAGAAACTATGCGTTGGTCCGGATGGAACCCACAAAAAAGCGACGGCGTGCCCACCGCTCCGGATCCAGAGAAGCCACCTCATAAAATCATTGCAGATCTCAAACAAACCATGAATTTTTCTTTTAGGGCATTGAGTCGCACTAAGCATCCCCTAGAAGTTCTTCCTCCATTACCAAGAATCATCACCCTACCCAGCAAATACTTGTCTAATATGAAGCATGTCAGACCAATAAGCAGAGTCTATGGCCATGTCTTTAATGTTAGTAATCCCTCCTTCTCGTATTTAGCTACGAAAAAGTTGTTGCCAAGGTCCGTCTTCAGCTTTTAGTTTTCACCACCATTTACACATCTATATCTATACTAATACATAATATATATATATATATATATATATATATATATATATATATGAAACATCCAACTTATATTACACTCATGCCTCATATACTTTATACGGAAATATATATGATACTTTATGAGTTGAAGTATGTTCATATACAACATCTAAGATACTTCCAATCAAGTTACGCGAAAAAAGTTACAAGTTGACCTATAGTTTGCACTATATATTTAAAATACCTTCAGATTTATACGTAAAAAAGAAGTATGTAAAAAAATCATACATAGTATCAAAAAAATAGTACGTATACTACCTAATAAGTATTATATACTTCATACTACGCATACATCAAAAAAGTAGTACGTATACTACCTAATAAGTATTATATACTTCATACTGTTTAGATTGTGTGAAACACACGTGGGTATAACTACACACGCGAGTAGTATGAATATATATATATATATATTCTTTTCAAATATATATATATATATAGAAACCCATCCAGAGTGCAGAATAGTTATTTTGCACTCCACATATTTTTATGTTCTCACATACATAAATTTATATTTTGTATACTAATAATTATGTTCATATTTATCAGAAACGTAAAGAAATCGCCATAAAAATACGATTTATGAGTCATTATAGTGTAAAAAACATAGAAAATTCGCATTTTATGCAGTATTTTTTTATGACATGTAAATAATTTTTTTACAACATGTTTAAATTTTTTTATGTTCTTCTTGACTTCCGGGATAAGAGAAAATTTACATGACGTAAAAATCATGTACGGTATAAAAGATAGGGGTGGATGCAGAATAACTATTCTACACCCTAGGTGTCAAATAGCGTCTCTCTCTTATATATATATATATATATATATATATATATATATATATATATATATATATATATATATATATATATATATATATATATATATATCGACGCGTTTGCTGCCGGGTGCTAGCTGTGCACACCTTTACAGACGTTCGATATTGTTCCGTGGTGCGTGTTGCCGTTAAACCTCCATTAACATCTGTTAGACTTGCGGGCACCGGTCCCAACAAAACTCTAGCCATCTGCTTTTCCTATCCAAAAAAAGACAGTTCCGTTCGGATGGAAAGGCCTCCAGATTTAAAACTGTACCCTGGCCATTACAGCATGTCGAGTATGAAACATGCTTCATCTAAAAAAAAGAGTATGAAACATGCAATTATCGAAGATAATCAAAACACCCATTTTAAACTAGAAAAATAAGCTTGTGCCTCATTCGATATAGTTCTGTGTCTGCTCTTGATCACCAGTGGAGTGGTGCTCAATACATTATGTAACGGTGCTTGTACAGGTCATGGGAGAAAATTACAAAGCAGAAAAAGAAAGGAACGGAAAATCTTCTTCTCATACATCGAAGAAACATGGAACAAATCTAGATCTTGAAAATGCCATAACCAAATCATAGATATTTAAACATCGAAGGAACGGAGCTCACTCGAAATCATTCGGTGCCTACCTCAATCACAAAGCAGGCAAGAACAAAAATTGCAGACTCACTGGTAATTGGAGAAAAGAATAGGTCTAAACAAAATGTTCTACAAAACTGAAAAAAAAATCAGAAAAGGAAGCAGGCATCCTCCTTGCTCGTCTCACGCGGTCACGCCACGGCCAGTGTGCCGCTCCTAGACTCGTTCATCCTCGTCGCAGCACGCCATGGCCGGAGCAGGCCTCCTCCCTTCTGGTCGCACGCTAGGGACGGAGCATGCCTCCTCCCTCCTCGTCGACAAGAGAGACATAGAGAACGACGGTGGTTGCTGAGATGGAAACGGTCGAACGGGGACAGCAGCTCTGTGCTTGACGCTGGCCGTGCTCGAGGCTGGTAGCGGACATTGAAGCAGGGGCCGCCGCGCTAGAGGGAGCACTACTCGGCGTGGACTCCTCGAATAGAGAAAGACAATAATGAAGCTGAGCCTAAGTACAGTTCGCAAATACAAAAAAATGAAGATTGAAACTGGTTATTGAAACGGGGAGCATCAAATACAGTATGCATCGTAAAAGAAGCGTGGGATGTCGATCGAAAATATTACAAGATAATTTACGGAACTTTTCTGTCTTAAATTTTTGAGAGTGCCTATATCTCAGACGTCTGAAAACTTCTTATGTCTAAGTCGCTGATGTCATCCTAATATTTGTACTAATTCTCAGTTACAACCTAGTTGCAACTCATAAAATTTGTACTAATTAATTTTTAGTTGCAACCTAGTTACAACTCATTAAATTCTTAGTTACACCTTAGTTACAACTCATATGTAATTTACACTTTGCACGAATCACGAAGTATATCGAACGGGGAAAGAGACGACTGAAAACTAACAAGCAAATCCGTAAATTTTTACCCATAATTTAATTTGAACATGGGATCTCGATCAGGAGTGCACGATGTACAAAGAACTAAACATTGACCCGGTTCCCTCAAACGACTGAAGCAAACTCCAGATCGGAAGAAAAGGTGTGAAGAAAATCCAGATCGGAAAAAAGATTCACGGCCGACCTCGGGCGTGTCTCCGCTCTGACTTCTTCTTCCTCCCGACCGCACCTGCTGGAGCCCCCTTGACGCTCGGGACGACCGCGTCCTCATCTCGCTTCCGCCCCACTTGTGACCAGCGCAACCACCATCCATGCTCGCGGATGGCCATGTGCGACCTAGAGCGACGAGAGAGTGGAAAATGACGCGGGCAAGGGCACGCGCCCGAAGTTGTCCTCCCGTCCATGGATGCCTTACATTCCTCCTCTCCCTCCACTAGGCAGTCAGCCTTGTTTCTCCGTCCCCGCTTCCCCACACGAATCACGATGGTCGCTGACCTCCAAGGCACCGCCCAGGTTGACTCCACCGAGGATGCGGCGCCGACGAGCAGTCCGCGGCCGCCCAGCTCGCCACCTCCATGAACGCCGCTGATCCAGCTTACAAAAGAAGGACAAGCCGGTGTGGTCGAAAAATCAGGTGGCTGATGGTGCCGCTCGGTGGAGGAGGCGTCGGTGGTTCTATGGAGTGGAGAGAGGGGACGCAGGCCCACGCCGGCGACAGGCGCGCTCGGTGGAGGTGGGGATTGGGGTAGGTGATGGGGATAAGGTGAGGGCATGGGTGAGGATGTAGAGTGTGGTCGGGTTGGCGGTGGTTTGGGTCCTAGCGAGGAGAGGAAAAAAGAATTTGCGTTAACGCCGTCAGTTTAGATGTGAGGTGGAAAATACACTATAGAATGATCCAATGGTTGGATAGGGGTGCACAGCTACCACCCTAGGCAGCCCACTATTTTGGAGAGAGAGAGAGAGAAGCGACTGAATCATCTTAACACTAATAACCGAACTCCAAACCTCCTGAATGTTGCCTTGCTGCCTCCAGGAAATCGGATTGAGGGAGGAACAGCCCTGCCATAGCAATACCCTGCGCAGATCTCACAGGAGACAGGGCAGGACAGGAACAAATGGCAAGCAGACTCGAGCTCCCGGCTGCACATCTGACAAAAATAGCTGTTTTCTCAGCCTCTGCACAACAGCCCATCAGCGCATCACAGCCGGTTCTGAAGGAGCAACCAGGAGAAGAACTTGCAGAACGACGGAGCCCAGGCCTGCGAAATGAGCTACTCTAAGGCAGAGCTACTCTAGGCGGACTTAGCCTAGTAGCAATTTCAACTTCATGTTCCCAAGTAACAATCCAAATTCAGGCAATCTTTTAGGAGTCGCTCCACCTTATACCTTTTTGTGCAACGAACAGCCGGATCGGCTGTTTGATGGTGCGCCTGCTTGCACCGTTAAAGATGGCGAAGAAGAGAAGACTGACATCAATCTAATTGCCGATGCCCTAAATAGTAGTACAATTGGTCAAATGAACAGCAAGAAACTCAGCTTCAAAGTTGTTTGTTGCTATCATTCAGGACAGCTTATTTGCAAACGCGTTCACAAATGAAGCCCGAAAAGTCTGGGAAGAGTCTAAACACAGACCTCACTGGGAACTCAAAGATTGTACGCTTCTCATGAAGGACGATATTCTTTTCGGGTCTTTACTTATACCATCAGAAGAACATATTCCACTGCTAACATCCAGGCCATTTGGTTTTAGAGCTGAGCAGGCTTGACAAACATTGTCCGCATGAAGGCCTCCTGCTAACAGCCAGCCGTTCTTGCTTTTGACCGACGGCATCCGAAATTTCTCCCAGTTGAATCCTTTGCCACTGCAAACACATACAGAACGATTTAGTCGAACCTATAAATGTCAGATCGATATAGGTTTCCAGACAATAAAAATTAGTACATAGTTATAACTATATATTCCATAAATGTAAAGGATATTTTTAGAGAATATATTGAGGAAGCATATATGTGTGTGCGTGTTTACCACACACGCACTCAGGAGTACTGTTTGCAGAGGCATGAGACCCTTACTTATAGTGGGTCATGGAAAACTTAGGCACTGAGCACAAAAAGAGCGTGTGCACTCTGTATAAAGATGGACACGGTATCTATCCTCTGAACCAAAAACCCCACAGGACTGCTAATCGAACTATTTCACCCCAAGAGAATCCATAGTGAAAGAAAATACGCTCTTCTTTGTTTGGTAACTGGTATGTTCAATAAGAGATTCGCTAGTCTCCATTTTTAACTAACACACCAAGAAACATCAAAATGAGCAACATCGTGTACCTTCCACCCACTGCACTGTCCACCAAAAACCAGTCGACGGCATATTCTTCGCTAGGAGGAGAATTGATAAGTTTCCCATCCCCATCAGCATTCAGAACGTATACAATTCGGTTGTTCTTGGCAAGAGCAGGAAGTAGTGCTCGAGAGCTATCTCCATGAAGCTGTGTAAAAGCAACATATCAGTAAAAGTAAGCATAATTACCTGCTGTAGTTCTACAATGTAGAAAGAGATCAGGGAAAATGCACCTGAATGAGTTGAAGGTTGCATGAAGCGGATACTCTTAAGATAGTCTCTTCGTCATCATCGACAAACACACCAACAGGTTCAGCGCCATAAGATTTTGCTACTCTGGATATTTCTTTCGCTTCTGGCAGCTGGACTGATCGCTTGGAGTTAGGCCAAAGAATCATTCCGATAAGTTTAGCTCCAGCCTTTGCAGCGAATTCTGCATCTCTAGCAGACGTGATGCCACACATTTTGACTATGGGCTCGTTTCTTCCAGCATCATCCGTGCTGGATGTTAAGGAAATGGAAGCACCAGCTCGTTTGTTGGATGAACGTTGCACTTTAACTAGTGGCGGCCTTGGACGCCCTAAACAATAAAAATGAGTGCAAGAACTAAGCATAGTTGGGAATGCTAGTGACGTTCGTAGTTGTAGTTTCTACGGGTAAATCCCCATAAGTGCCAAACTTGCAGTAACCCGAAAGCACCCAGCAAAGTGGCATGAATGAATGATGAACATAGAAGGGTTAGAATAGACTCACATTTGCTTGCAGGTGTAGCGACCCGCAGCGGCTGCTTGGTTGAGAACGCTGTCGACATGGCTGCTACACTGCACAATCAAAGGAACATATGTAAGGTTTTTAAAGTCACGCAAACGACACAGAGCGAGCAGAACGCCGCGGCACAGGCATTCTATCGAACAGGTGCCGTGCAACCTGGATGACTAGAAAATATAGCGGAAACAATCGAAGGGTCGAAACCTGAGGAGGAGCAGGGGCGGCCGTGGAGCGCCGTGTTGGGAAAGAAGGAAAGCCGATGCGAGCAGCTCTGCTCTGCGGTCTCTCCACGGCGTGCACGAGCGACGAGACTTGGGAAATAAAACGAGGAATGAAGGAAGAAACGTAGCAGCCCCGACCGTCAGTAGTGCCGTACTGCCACATTCGTATCGTTCTCACCTACCGTTCACTGGCTGAAATCGTCCTCGACGAGCAAAATGCATTAGTATTACAGTACTTTTTTTATTCCAATATATAAGATACATACATTCCTCCCTATGAACACAAAGACCGATTCCGAGAGATTGATTCAACGGGGTTTGATATTGATGAAGTCACCACAAGCGTCTATCTATCGACGAAACTTCCCTTTCCACTGAAGAATATTTCGTCCTTTTATAAGACACCAAAGTTTCAAATACGAGCTTTGAACTATGGTGGGATGAAGATACCACTGTCCTCCTAACCATTCATCTACAAATTGATCTACTTAGACTGGCGAACGTGTCTCGAGAGAAGAAATACCTCTCCACTTAAATTACCCCAGTATGTGTATACATGATCACTTATTTTGGGTCTAACATAAATTTAAGAGTAAAATTCATCGGTGTTCAATGAACTTGGCGTATACGCTCGATAAGATCATTCACCTATGAAATACTCTACTTACGGTCACGGAATATGGAACTTTGTCTCATCTACAGTCACTGAAGCGAGTAGAGCGATGTATTCGCTAACGTGACACTCTCTCCACCAATCTGTCAGCCCCTAACAGTTCATAGGGACTATATTCGAACTATAAAAAAAAATTAGGGCTAAACTGAAAAATGGCAAATAGATAAGATTGCCACCCAGCACCGCCTCCACCTTTCCGTCATGTCCGATTTCGCCGCCGCCGGCCACCCCTCCACCTCTGTTCCTCAAGCTCGGCTCCACCTCGGCCACCCCTCTACCTCCGCGAGGACCCGCGTCGCCCTGGACTGCCTAGGCCTAGGGGAAATTCTCCTCCATCACGAGCACGCTTGACGCCGTTCTCACTACCGCCGCGACTTGCCGCTGTAACATATGTTGCCATGCCTAGTAGAGCACACCTAGAGCTTCACCTTGACATCCTGATGCTCCTCACCGTCCAAATCGAGCATGGACGCCCGAAGTTCGCTATATCGGCCCCTTCTTCCTCACCTCCGGTCGGAACCGTCGCCATTTTTCCTCTTCCTTCCCCTCTCCTTCTCCACGAGCGACCGCGAGAAATCCTAAAGACCCCAACGTCCCCATCAAGCTCCACGGGCAGCGTGGCTGATGTGTCCTTGGCGAGGCGGAGGAACGAACAGGTGCACCACGAGAAGCGAGGCCGAAATCAAGCGTAGGGCATTCCAGTGTGCTCAAAGGTGGCGGCAACGGGATTTTTGCTAGGGCCGCCGGGTGGGGATCCGGTGAGAAAAAGAAAGCAAGGAAGGGGATCCGGTGATCAATTTATTTCTTTTTTGAGTTGGGGTAATTGAGGAGGGACCCTGAACTGGAAGGAAAAATAGTTTAGGGGCATTTTGCAAAATAAGGCACAAATGTGGCCTGACATGCGGGTCCAGAGAATGCCACATCAGCAAAAATGTAGCTCTACTGCCTCCGGTGACCATAGATGAGGCAACACTCCTTCAGTGATCGGTGACCGTAGATGAGACAACGCTCCATCTTCAGTGATCGTAAGTAGTGTATTCTATAGGTGAATGACCGTATCGAGAGTATACACCAAGTTCAGTGACCGCCAATGAATTTCACTCTAAATTTAACTAAAAAGTATGAGTTACATGACATGACAATTTTCCATTGGATTTCAGTTTAAAAGAAGTTTACCATAATGTATTTCCAAAGACATGTAACTTATATTTTGTTGTTCAAATTATTAATCAAGGTTAAAATAGGTTTGGTCGATCTTGAGTGATGACAGAGGCTTGTTGCTCCAGCTAGTCAAGGCCAAGTATCTAAGGGAACAATCGCTCTTGGATTGTGATCGCCGGGAGGGATGCCAATTCTAACGATCTATCTACGAGGCTAAGCATGAGATTCGTCTATGGATTACTTTGTCCGTAGGAAATGGCGAGGGTATCTTGTTTTGGATGGATCCATGGATTAGGCAGCATACCGTGCGAGCGGAATAGCCTCTTCGTGATTTGCTCAGAACCATCTCTTACCGTAGCTTATGCGGCCCAGAAGGAGACATGGAACATTTCATTCCATACAACCTTCGGTCCATAGGAAACCGAGGCATGGATAGAGCTTAGGGCATGCTTACCGAGCTCGCTCTAAGACATAGTAGATAGTGTGCCGTGGAGATTAACCCCTCCGGGGGGCTCCATGGTTAGTTCCGCGTGCCGGACCCTTTTTAGAGGGTTGATCCTACCTTGGATAAAACCATTTTTGAAGGCCCCTCCATCTCGTAAGACGAAGATCTTTCTGTGGCAACTGCTACGAGATCGTCTTCCTTCTAGGGTGGAAGTTCTGAAAAGACATGAGTCAGGGACGGTTTATGTTCATTATGTGGGGTCTCCGAAATTATGTGAGGTCTCCAAATCGGGAATCCACATAATGTTCACTTGACCTGCTCAACTCGGTTTATCTGGAATTTTACTAGAGAAGCTTTGGGTCCTTGGTAGGCCCAAGATCTTGGCGGAGAAGTTTTGGGTCCTGATTGGTAGGCCCAAGATCTTGGCGAATTCTTAGAGGCCCGGACGAACCGTGCTAGTAAGAGCATGACTAATAGCGCCCCTATTCGTCCGGCCCGTAAAACACGAGTAAGGGCGCATGTACCCCCTTTTTACGGGCTGAAATGTGCCGGCGGAGATCAGCGCCCTTATTCATTCTATTTCACGGGTTGTGAATAAGGTCATGGGTTGTGAATAAGGGTGCTGATCTCCGTCGGCGCATTTCAGCCCGTAAAAAGGGGGTTTTAGCCTATCATTCACATGCAAATGGAAATACAACAATTAAACACATCAATACAACAATTAAACACATCAAATAATAGTTCACAGCATCAAACAAATATCATCCAAGTTATTACAACATTGTTTCAATCAAATTACAACAATTGGTCGAATGGTTCATCTCACACAGCCGAAGAAAAACAAGGGAAGATCATGAACGAGCCCGAGTGCGTTGGCCATACAGCTGCCAGTGGTGCTGGATGAGATCAGTGACGAGCTGCTTATGAGTTGCCTTATTTTCAATCTCTCGATGGCTTTCAAGAAATGCTTCAAGGAGTGTAACTACCTCGGTGAATTACGCTCTTAGTTACATGCCTGGATGAACGAAAGTGGTTAAAATAGTACGGTGGGGCCCAAGGCCGCTCACGGTAGACCTTTCGGCCGTCCTAACCACTTTCAGACATCGGGACAAGAACGAGCGGCGTAATCGGCAGGCGAAGGGATCAACTACATACACAAATGAGTATGTATGCAAGCCACATACAACAGTCCTCAGAGCCATTCCATCTAAAAGAATTAGAAATATTGCAACGCCATACGGCAAGATTCAAATAACCTAGATAGAGATAATAATTTAGGATAGCTCCTCATATAACAAACATCAGAGTATCAGGCGGAAGCGGAAAACAAGATCCGAGTACGGATAAGAAGCAAATCGGCATAAGATGCCCCATAAATAAACACATCCCGCCCACAGATCGCACGGATCCCCGTTCCCGGAATCTCTACACCGAATGATCGTTGTCAACATCATCTGTCTCTTCCACCCAGTATCCATCTTGTGGGTACACCTGTTCATCTGAATCAAACAATTTATCGTGTGAGACCCTAGGGGTACTCAGCAAGTCTTTATGCCGCTAAAGGGGATACAACCTGGGTGACGCAATTGCAGCAAAAGATAATACCTAACAATTCTACAGATACTCGCTAACCATCTGCCTAACCAATGATAGACGGATGTCCGTTAATTAAGGACAACAGTTATAACAGTATAATTAACAGATCCATCCTCCTCCTCGTTTACCAACAAGGAAGCGCACGAACAACCCCCATCATCCGTTGGCAGTTTTATTAACCATTCCACGAGTATTGCACTGTTTACTAGTCAAGTACTTAGTTAAATTAAAAGCGGTCCTTTAGTTATACTTGTCTATGATCGAGAAACTGTGCTCCAAGTCATCCATAACCGCGGACACGACTTTCAGAAAGATTTACCCTGCAGGGGTGCACGAATAGCAACACACACTCGATCAACCTCGGAAAAACCAAATCAAAACCCAACGAGGCATTCACGACAAAGCAATCACAGGATTCAGAAATATTTCAGGGGGCCACCCCGATAAGCTACCCGCAACGAAGTTGGCCGGCTCCGAGACGGACCCAGGGTTTGTGACGGCGGCTGTAAATGACTGGGAACCCGAAAATATGAATGGGCTTGTCGATACCACGAAAACGTGGCGCGATCCAAAACAGTACAGGTGCTCCTCACACAATCTTAAATAAAGCAGTAACATGGCATAAGTACAGGATAATAATAAAGCCCCAAACTAATTGTGGCCTCAAGAAATAAGAATGAATCAAGCTCTGGCTCAGGGGGTCCATAAGGCCTCCCGGATGTGGATAGTGCGAATAGTCAAGAAACAGGAATCAAGTACTCGGGGTCCTACGGGACACAAGTGAGCATGAAAAACCAAATAGCAGATATTGCTCACCGGTGCCTCTTTCATTAGTTATCCCATTACTACTCAGGTTATGTTGTTTAGGTACCTCATTGTTCATCAGACACTCACATACCCTACTCATGCTTTTCTACGACTCGCATGGCTCAAACAACTCCTGCAGTAATGGCCCATGGGATGGAGGAACAAGCTTCGGTGGGGTTTAAAAGTAAAGGCTATGCAGTACTTGGGATTCAATTTAATGCATTCGCGACTCAATGATGCAAGAATAAGATAGAGGCAATAGGTACTGTATGTATGCAAGCATGTGGTAGTGCTTGCCTGGCTGCTCAGTTGAAGCGAGAGATGGATCTGGGTAGTACTCCTGTGATTCCTGGTAATTCTCCTGCTGGGCGTCTATTCGAAGAAGAACCAACCAAACAAGGAAGGCCAACATAAATAAAGTGCACAACATATGAATTAAAATGCGACAAGCAAACAAGCATGCCATGATGAATGATGCACAATTTACATGGCACTGAAGTAGCATGGCAAAGGTGAGGTGTGGATACAAGAAATAAAGCATTTTATTATTTATTTAACCAAGTTTTATTGTCATAAACAGTTCAGATTTTAATGATGACATGATGCATGCTTCAATTTAGAACAAGGACTGTATAGATAGAACAGGCTCGTCGCGCTGATCGATTTAGACATATTATTTGCCAAATTTGGAGTTGTAGAATTAAAGTTATTAATTAATTAAGGAAAAGGGCATTTTATTGTAATTTTAATCATCTCAAAATTTTAAAGTGTTCAAATAATATTTTGAAGGGCATATTTGAATTCCTCACATTTTTCTGATTCAAAAACATATATTATTTGTATTGTTTGGATTTGTATTTTAATAGTTATTTAAAATCTGGTTTGAATTTTGAATTTAAACATTTACTGAAAAAGTTTAATTAAAACAGAAAAACAGAAAACATTTTACACTTCAGGCAAACCTAGCCCAGACGCTGACGGGTGGGCCACTGCGGACTGGGGCCACGCGCGCGAGAAAAATCTTTTGCTACCGCGGCTTAGCCAGCCCAGGCGCTGACATGTGGGCCCGACGGTGAAGCAGGTCCCACGTGACAGCGAGGGGGCATGGGTGAACCACGTCGCGCAGCGGGGAAGGAGTGCGGGTTGAGGGCCTAGGATGCTGGGGGGTTTTCTGCAAGTTGCCAGGCGGCTGACAGGTGGGGGCACTGGGGCTGCTAGGGACCTGGGCGTGATCGACAAAAGCGCGGGGGTTCTTTTTGCAAAACAGCCGCGCGAGCTCTGACTGAACCTGGCGTCTCTGAATCGTGGCACGACTTGATGACGGCGAGGTATTTCGGCAAGGGTGGCGTCGCATCCGCGGCGAGATAGCTCTGGCCGCCAAAACGGAAATTGCAGAGGGAGGCTTCGGCTACCGATCTTGTTTAGGAAGCGTCGGCGGCGGCGGGCTATGCTGGACAGGCACGTCGAGGAACAGAGGGGGAGCTGCAGGCTGGGCCTGTGCGGCGGCGGGGCAGTCCACCGGCGGGAGCCAAATACGGGCGGCGAACGGCACGCAGAGGGGGGAAAACGGAAGAGGGCGAGGGGTAAGCTCACCTCGTCCGATTCCCGCGGAATCCAGAGGCAGGGACGGCCGGAGCGGAGGGGATGGCGAGGTCGTGGCAGTGGTGCTGGCGGTTCTCTGACGTGGGGTAGTTGCGGGCGAGCTCGGCTCCTCGCAAGCGGAAGCGACGCCTCGGACCACGGCGACGCTCCCCGGCGAGACCGCGATCACCCGCTAGGGCGGCACCGGCGGCGCGGAGCTCTGACTGGCGGCGGACATGCGGAGAAGAGGGAGAGGGGAATGGAGCAGAGCTAGGGTTAGGGAAAAAAGGCGGCTCGGCGCGAGGATAAGGAGGAGGGCTGGCGTGCGGGCGGCGTGGACTGACGGCGAAGGACGGCCACCTGCCCGCGACTGCTTTCCGTCTGCGGCTGAGAGGGAGCGAGCGAGACGGCGTCAGGGGCAGGAAGAAGAGGAACAGGGGTATGTGGCGACGGCCTGACGGCGAAGAGTTATCGGGCTGGGGAGGAGGTTGGGCCGCGGGCCGGCGCTGCTGCTGGGCCGCGGACAGGTAGGGAGGCTGCTGCTGGGCTGCTGGCTGAGCTGCAGGTAAGGTTTTTCTCTTTTATTTCTTTTTGTTTTATTATCTATTTTGATTTTTATTTTATTTGTTGCAGATTTAAACAAGCCCAAGAAATATTCTTTTTGGAAGTTTTTGCATATTTTGAATAATGGAAAAGGGCTAGCTAGGGAGTGAGGAGAGGGCTTGGATTTAGGCTAAGATGAGGTGAAAAAGTAATCAAGAAAAAGAGAAGGAAATAGCTTATGGGAAAAAGGCCTCACTTGCATAATGAATGGAAAAGAATAAAATGGTGTAGATGAGGATATGGAAATGGTGGAGAGATATGTAGATGATCCCACCAAGAATGGACCACTAAAACAAAGGAAAACCAATGGGACAAGGGTGGTGATGATGGTTGCATGTCCCATGCAAAAATAATAAATGCCATGATTGATTTTGTGAAAGCAATAATAATATGGCATTATACTTATGCATTTCCAAGAAGTGGAAAAAGGCCAAGCAAAAGAATTTATAGGATTAGATCCACCCCATTCACAAGAGCTAAGAATAAATTCAAAAGAAAAGAAAAGCAAGCTCATGGGTTAATGGAATGGTGGAATTATAAGGTGGTGAAAAGAAAAGTGATGGAGTTGAATAAAAGATATGCCCCCAACTCAACTTGGGAATTTAAACAATATATCAATAACCAAATACAATATCAAGAGGCAAATACACATAATAATGCATATGAGAGAAGAACCAAAAGAAAAGGGGTTTTATATGATGCTCAAATGCAAGGTGGCATGATGACATGAGCATGATATAATTATGATGCAACAATTATATATAGGAAGTAGCCAATATCTTACTAGACCAAGTAGCATTACAATTGTTAGACAATTGGGATGCTACAAGGAGGTTGTGGTTTTGTTCGGGACGCACTCGGGTGCCCACATTGTCATAGAAGCATGGCAAGTTTAACCCTCTCTCATCCTCGATGATCATGTTGTGTAGAATCACACAACATGTCATGATGTTGATAAGGGTTTTCTTGTCTCAAAATCGAGCTGGACCTCGAACAATAGCAAACCTTGCTTGTAAAACACCAAAAGCCCTCTCAATGTCTTTGCGGGTTGCCTCTTGTGCCTTGGCAAATATAGCTTCTATTTCATGTTGGGGATCTTTGATGTACTTCACAAAAGTTGCCCATTCGAGATATATGCCATCGGCTAGATAATATCCCATTGAATACTCATTATTCATGACCTTATAGTGGCAAGTAGGTTGAAAGAGCATGTGGCCCCACATGTGTGGTTTTGGTAATTAATGACAATATTTATGGACTAATGTGTGTAGTAAGTTGTACTTGTAGGAATTGTCCATTGGCATCGCTTAGAGTATGTGTTGGCTCCAAGGTGGAAGATATGAAGAAGAAGATGCGTTGTGGAAGCTCAATATGCGCCATCCCTAGAAGATCTCATGTTTGGTGCTTGCCATCCTCGGTGTTTATGGATTGATGAAGACAAGGCCAAAGGATGCTCAAGGCAAAGGTATTCTTGATATGTTTTTCCCTTTTGCCAGTCTCGTGTTGACCGGGCTTAGGATAGATAGCTGTACTATCAAGAGAGGCTCTCGAGTGGGTATCTCGATCATATCGTTTGGAGAGAGCTCAAACCTTTGCATACTTGCATTATCATATTTGGTTGTTTATTTGTCCTATCCATGTGAGGATATAGAGCTTGTGGTAATCTTTATAACAAGCTCTTGTTCATCAAAATCGGATCCCCCTTTTATATCTTGTTGCGATTTTGATCTGGGCGGTTTTCCGGATACTCACCAAGTGAGGTATCTCACATTATACTACTTGATACTTTCTCACTTGGTGATATCCAATATTTCCAGTTTTTGTTGGGTAGCTACTTGATGCTTTCTCATCCCCTTTCCAACGCAATTGGAATCGGGTCAATCGGAGTTACCAATCAAAAGTTTTAGTCGTTTGATTATTTGCCTTTTGTTTTATTAAAAACAAAAACAAAAAGGTCTGTTGTGGGCTAGGCGGTACTACCGGGCCCAGTACCGCTCGCCCCTGAGCTGTGCGCCCCGTTCTCTGTGTCGCCCGGTGGCCCGGGCGGGCGCTACCGGGCCCAACTGGCAGTACTGCCCGGTCGGGCCGGTAGCACCGGGCCAGCTTCTTCCTGGCGCCCTGCGAGCCCCGCCTCCCAGCCCCGCTTTGCTTCCTTCTGCCGCCGCTCCTTTGGGCCGTGCTCCCGGCCCAGCTCGCTGCTGCCGCGCCTCGCCAGCTGCTCACACGTGTGCACATCCCCTGATCGCCCCGATCCCCTCGCAGGCTGCCAGTTGCTGCCGCCCTCGCCTCGTTACTTTCCCGCTGCGCGCCCCGCCCGCAGCCGCTGCCGCTCCTTCTTGGGCTGCTCCCTTGCGAGGCCCGCTCGCCGCTGGATCCCGCGCGCTCGCCCAACTCGCTCCACCTCGCCCTATGCCATCGCTTCGCTCCCTCTGCCGCTCGATCGATCCCCTGCCCAGCTTCGCTTGCTGGCTCGCTTCGTTGTCCCGCTGCTGGGTTGGAAGCAGTAGTACCGGTTGGGCCCGGTACTACCGGCCCACCTAGAAAAATGTGCCCAACGGATAGATTTCTGTGGGCTCCTATTTAAGCATTTCCCTTTGTTGTTCTTCCTCTATCTTTTGACAAGAATCTGCCTCTTCTTTAACACATCCTTGAGCTTGATTTCTTCCTCTCCCTCCATTGATTCTTGCCAATATTTGAGGGGTAGATAGAGGAGATCTAGATCCACATCTTGACCAAACCAAATCCACTCTTTGTGAGTGAATCTTTGGGATCTAGATCTTTGGGGCTTTTTGTGATCCCCTTTTGTGTTCTTCATCTCTTATTCCCCCAAGTGCTTTAGTAGCCTTGTTGGAATTTGAGAGTGAAGTTGTGGAGCATCTTTGTGGTGTTCTTGCCTTTTGCATTTGGTGCATCGGTGTGTGTTCTCTCCGGAGGATTTGGTTGGTGATATTCATTGTTGCTGGTCCCTCTTGGGTTCTTGGAACCCTAGACGGTTGTGTGGCCTTTGTGGCATGTGCTTGGGGTCTTCAATTGAGTTGTGAAGCTCCCCCAAGATTGAGGCCTTAGTGGCGATTATTGGGAGCCTCCAATTAAGTTGTGGAGTTAGCCCCAATCTTGTACGGGTTCGGTGACCACCCTCAAGTGTCCCATAGTGAAACGGGTGCTTTCCCGCGTGGTGGGTGCTCGGGAGAATATGGTGAGGCCTTGGTGGTGTTGGTGGTCTTAGTACCGCCCACCTCTCCAACGAGACGTACTCCCTTGTTGGGAGGAACTCGATAAAATATCATCGTCCCCGCGTGCCTCGGTTATCTCTATACCCGAGCTCTTTACTTATGCAATTTACATTGTGTTAGTCATCGTGCTTGAAGTAATTATCTTGCTATCATATTGTTGCTTGTCTTGCTTAGCATAAGTTGTTGGTGCACATATGTGAACCTTAGTATATCTAGGCTTTATGCTTAACAAAAGAAAACGCTAGTTTTATTCCACCTTTGTTAAGCCAATCTCGTAGAAGTTTTAATCGCCTATTCACCCCCCCCCCTCTAGGCGACATTCGTGATCTTCCATAGGTGCATCTCCGGCTACAAGTTTTTGAAACAAGTGGGATCTTTGTAAAACATTGATGTCATTGAGTGTTCTGGGCAGCCCAAAAATACAGTGCCAAATCCACAAATCCTGCGAAGCAACTGCCTCGAGCACAATGGTAGGATCATGGTTTTTCCCACAATACATTCCATGCCATGATTTTGGACAATTTTTCCAAGTCCAATTCATGCAATCTATACTACCAAGTATGCCCATCCATCCCCTTTTTTCATTTATCTCCATTAACCTTTTGGTATCTTCCTCATTGGGAGCTCGGAGATATTTCTCCCCATACAACCCGATAACCATCTTCGCAAACCTACGCACCGACTCGGTGGTTGTATCTTTGCCTATGTGAAGGTACCCATCGGTGTAGTCTGCGGGGACGCCATAAGCAATCGCTCGCATGGCATCCGAGATCTTTTGGTAGGCGCTAAATCCTAGGTCGTCGGCAGAGTTGTGCCGTTGCGTGAAGTATGTCGAATTCTTTTCGATATCTTCAACGATTCTGATGAACAAGCTACGCCGCATCTGGTACCTCCTATGGAAAAGATTGGGCGGATATGTAGGTACCTCAGCGAAATAATCCTGCATCAAGTTGGCGTGGCCGAGGAAGCGGTTGCGCTGGATGTAGGTGGGGCCCTTCATCGACCCGCGCCTTCGATCCAGGATCTTCCACCGGTCCTCGTTCTCCTTAACGACTGATGTCTACGCACTTCTATTCTTGTAGACAGTTGTTGGGCCTCCAAGTGCAGAGGTTTGTAGAACAGCAACAAGTTTTCCCTTAAGTGGATCACCCAAGGTTTATCGAACTCAGGGAGGAAGTGGTCAAAAGTATCCCCTCTCAAGCAACCCTGCAATCAAGATACAAGAAGTCTCTTGTGTCCCCAACACACCCAATACACTTGTCAGGTGTATAGGTGCACTAGTTCGGCGAAGAGATAGTGAAATAGAAGTGGTATGGATATACGATAACGGTGCTAGAAAATACTTTGATGGCGGAAGAGACTAAAGGCAAACTGAAATAAATATGGCAGCAAGCAAACATGTAACAGATCTAATAGCAAACGGTGTTTTAGTGCTTAGAAACAAGGCCTAGGGATCATACATTCACTAGTGAACACTCTCATATAAATATATTCTCTTCATGATACTACTCTTAACTACTCTCCGGTTGAACACTCTAATCAACGGTAGGGCTATAACATCACTCCTCAAAGTAAGCCTTTCCCATCTAGAAAACCCCACACTGTCACCTTGAGTACTAGATGAGTCCAACAAACACCACAATTTCATAAAGACATCCAACTCCAAATATAACTCATAACAAGTATTTGTAATCTCTAGCCTAAGTGCCACCATGGTGTGCACGCTGTCACTTTCACACACATGGGGAGAGCAGAGATCTATGAAAGCACTTGAGTAGCAAGGTAGATCTACTAGATTACAAAGCTCATGATCACAATATAATCATGCATAGAGAGAGAGATGAACACATAGCTACCGATAGAACCCTTAGCCTCGAGGAAGAACTACTCCCTCCTCATCATGGGAATCAGCAATGGCGGTGGAGATCGATGTAGATGGCTCCGGGGGCACTTCCTCGTCCCAGCAGGGTGCCGGAACAGAGACTTTCTGTCCCCTGAATCTCCCCTTCGGTGGCGGCGGCGCTGCGGAACTTTTCGTGGCTGGAGGCTTGATGATTTAGGGTTTTAGCTTCGGGAGGCTTCTTATAGGCCAAAGGGCAAGGTCGGTGGAGTGCCAGGGGCCCCACACCACCTGGTGACGCGGGTAAGGCTAGCCCGCGCCTGGGAGGGGTGTGGCCAGGCCCTGGCCCTCCTCCGTCTCGTATTCTGGCTCCGTGAGTCTTCCGGTAAAATAGGAACTTTGGCTTTTGTCCCGTCCAATTCCGAGAATATTGATTTTCTGACTTTCCTGGAACCAAAAACAGCAGAAAACAGGCAACTGGCACTATGGCATCTTGTTAATAGGTTAGTCCAAGGAATCATATGAAAAGTACTCCAAAGTTGGAACAAAACACAAGAAAGTGGATAAAACCAAGCATGGAACATCAAAAATTATAGATACATTTGCAATGTATCAACGACGAGGAGGAGAAGGGCCACCTCGCAGTCGTCGTCGTCGTGGAGCAGTTCCTCGATGCCGGAATCTTCCGACGATGAGGACGAATCGAACAGATCATGGTGGTCGTCCGAGTTCATCCTCGATGGAGCGGGTGGCGACGGGGGCTTGGGAGGCGGGGCGCGGAAGGTAGAGAGGATGGCCGGAATGGGTGCTTGGCGGTGGCGGCGGGGGAGGTGGATTCGGGTGGCTAGCAGCGGCGGGGGCAGCGTGAGAGGGGGTGACGGATGTGGGCGAGCTCGTCCTGAAGATTCAGCGCGCGCTAGGGTTGTGCGAGTGAGGGCCGGCGCTCGGGTCGCCCTCTCCACCCTCCTATGTACAGGCCAGAAGAGGGTTTACGAGTCGGGCCCTTCTTTTTTTACGGATCGTCTGATTTGAGGGTGCTGGTTGTTACATTGCAAATGTATCTATAATTTTTGATGTTCCATGCTTAGTTTTTCTTGTGTTTTGTTCCAACTTTGGAGTACTTTTATTATGATTTCTTGGACTAACCTATTAAGAAGAGCCACACTGTCAGCTGCCTGTTTTCTGCTGTTTTTGTTTCCAGGAAAGTCAGAAAATGAATATTCTCGGAATTGGACGGGACAAAAGCCAAAGTGCCTATTTTTCCGGAAGGGATCAAGTACCAAAATACGAGACAGAGAGGGGCCAGGGGCCGGCCACACCACCTGGCTGCGCGGCTAGGCTTGGCCCGCACCAGAGGGTGGTCTGGCCGACCCCAGCACCCCCTCGGCCTCTCCTTCCGCCTATAAGTTGCCCTCGGGACGAAAACCCTAAGTACCCGATCAAAAATCCACGAAAGAGTCTGTAGCCGCCGTCATCTCCATCCCTAGATCGGGAGGGATCTGAAGCTCTTCCCGGCACCCTGCCGGAGAGGGGAATTCACCCTGGAGGCATTCTTCATCACCATACAAGCCTCGGTGTGATGCGTGAGTAGTTCATCCTTGGACTACGGATCCATGTAGTAGCTAGATGGCTGGTTTCTCCTCCTTTGTGCTTTCATGTTTAGATCTTGTGAGCTCCGTTCACGATCAAGATCATCTATTTGTAATTCATACATGTTGTGTTTGCGGGGATCCGATGGATATTGAGATACTATTTCAGATTGATTATTGATTCTATCATGTCTTTGTTATTTGAGATCTTGCATGCTTTCCGTTGTTAGTACCTATCTTGGCCAAGTAGATGCTAGCAACTCCAAGAGTTAGTATTTATGCTTGATAGTGGGTTCATGCCTCTGGTAATCTGGGGAAGTGACAGAAATCTCTAAGGTACTAGATGTGCTGTTGCTACTAGGGAGAAAACAACGATCCTTTGTTCATAAAACAATTGTATTGTTTACTTTACACGCAGTTCATAAAGCAATAATCTGTTGCTTGCAACTTAATACTGGAGGAGGTTCGGATGATAACCTGAAGGTGGATTATTAGTCATAGATGCAGTTGGATGGCGGTCTATGTATTATGTTGTAATGCCCAATCAAGTCTCAAAGGAGTCAAGATGATTAGTCCATGCATGTATTGCTTTCTCGGTGTTTGTCAATTGCCCCGCTGTAATTTGTTCACCCAGCATGTTATCTATCTAAGGAGAGCCACCTCTAGTGAACTATGGATCCCGGTCCTTTTACTTTACATACAATCTACAACTGTTTACTTCTTTGTGTTTACTTTCTGCAAACTTTTACTTCTTTCCATTCGATACGTTTAATCCTTTGTTTTCCGCAAAACATGGTGAGATTGACAACCTCATCGCAAGTTGGGGACAAAGTTCTGTGGTTGTGTTGTGCAGGTCTCCACGTTGCTACTAGCACCGGTAGTGTGCCCTGCCAAAGCTCAGCTAGTAACACCTTTGGGGTGTTTCCTTGCTCCTACTGGTTCGATTAAACCTTGGTTTCATAATTGAGGGAAAACTTTCTGCTGTGCTCATCATACCTTCCTCTTGGGGTTCCCAACGAGCTCTACGTCGATCGTTGAGTGCATCAAGATATTTTCTGGCACCGTTGCCGGGGACTGAAGAAGAAGAAGCTCTCACGTCAACCTCGCGCCATCAAAGTATTTTCTGGCGCCGTTGCCGGGGAGTCAAGGACATCTTCACAAAGGGAGTCCCTCATAACCAATCTCTTTACTTTGTTGTTTCTGTTTTGCTTAGTTTTCTTGTTGCTTTGTTTGCTTGTTTTGTTCTTCAAAAACACAAAAAAATTAGTTTTACTTGTTTTGCTTTCTTATTTGAAAACACACAAAAAAACTAGTTCCTATCTTGAGTTGCCACTATGTCTAGCCTTGCTCCAATCACTATGTCACCCGAGGAAATGATTCTCACTTTTAAACAAGGAATTGAGAAAATTTTTAAGGAAGCTTGGTCTAGAATCTCTGATCTACATGAAAAGACTGAGCCTAAAATGATTCAAGGCTTGTTCCTTAGCAGTTTTTACCTTGGGATTGCTCTTTGCTAATATATGCTTTAGATGCTATTGTGGGAGGAGATTTCCTCCAATGTAGTGAGGATGATGCCATTAATGCTATAAATAAATTGATCCTCACTTACACTATGCCTAGCCAAACTGATATTTCTTTCGCAAAAATATTTGCTAGGTTGAACACTCTTGAGGCTAGCACTACTAGCTTAGAAAGTTGCTATAATACGTTTAGAGAGCATCACAATTATGTTCCAATAAATTCTGAACCATCAAAGTGGCTCCCTACAGTAAAGATTGAGATAAACACTGAAACTTTTCAAGCCCGCTGTGATATCATGTCTGAATTTTGTCTTATGTCTAGAGATATTTATGAATCTTTGAATCTTTGGGGGCTTACTGAAGGAGGAAAAGAAATACCTCTTGCTAATAATGCTACCTTATTTCCTATTGGAATAGCTGAAGGAGTGTTTACAAAGATCCTTGGGAAAATGATTTCTACTGATTATCTTGTTATTGAATGTGCAGGAAAAGGACAAATTACACTTGGAAGATCCCTATTAGAACTCCTTGGAGCAATAATAGATGTGGGAAAGGGGACCATGCACCTTTCTTCTCCACCAAACAATCACATTTCCCAAAGGTTAAGAATAAAAATAAGAGAGGTAAGGGCAAGAAATTTGGTCTTAATGCTTCTTCATTTGAGAACACTTGATTCTTTCTTTGCTTCTTATGCCTAACTAAAAGGCGTTAAAGAAAAGTATTGTTGAGAGATAACCCAAGAGTTTTAGATGAGTCTTGGAAGTTATTACCTCTGTAATAACGTCTCCTTATCCTTTTTATTTGCTTTTTGTGCCAAGAGTAAACTCTAATGAGAGAGAAGTAATGATTGGAAAAGTTGTTGTCCCGAAACAGATTTCTGTGCTTCACCGTAAAAAATCCTGAGAGATCTTTATACGTCGGATTGAGCTGTAATTTTTTGTGCTTCTGCCCCAGGTTGTTATCTAACTTTCGTTAGTTTAACACTTTTTGATTTGAGCAACATAAGGTCTTCTAAAAAGTTCGTCTTTACCTGCTGGTCTGTTTTGACAGATTTCTGCCATTTTCTGCATTTGCTTCTTGTTAGTTCCTTCTTGAGTTTCTTTGGGGAATTGAGCTTTTTGAGGGAAGTGCTACAGTAGCTAGTGTTCTAATGGAAGTTTATTTGGTGTTAGAACTGAACCTTAAGACTTATTTATCTTAAGTGCACTAATGTTGCTAATGAGATTGTGTGAAGTTTTGTATGAAGGAAAAATTTCAGGTGTATGGAAGGAATGAGTAATGAGATGAAGGATGGACTAAAGCTCAAGCTTGGGGATACCACGCGTGTCACCCAAAGAAATATCCAAGAAGTACAAGCGTCAAAGCTTGGGGATGATCAAGGCATCTCCTTCTTCATCAATAAAAATCACAGGTTTCTTTCAAACGCTTCATTTTTATTGTTTCATGCATAGTTGTGTTTTTCTTGGAGCGTCTTCTTTTTCATTTTCGTTTTGGTTTTTAGTTTGCTTGGTTTGCTTAGTTTTCTGAATAAGTTGGTTGGACCCCCACTTTCATACATTGATTTGCAAATAGTTTGGTTTGGTTTGGAAAAGAGTAGGAAAGTTCATGCTTATATGGTAAAAAGAGCTCATTTTTGACTGTGGCCTATGCTTTGTCATGCCATGCTTGATATTGTTTTAGCTTTATGCTTAGTATTCTTTGTTTTAGCATGACTTGTTATAAACAATTGAGATTTCTTAATGTGCCTTGGATGAATCATGTGTTGTTTTAGCATATTAAAGCATAGTATAGTGGTATTCTCCTTTGATGCTTTATTTGGGTTGACTTGGCGCATGCTTACACTATGTTATGACTATCCAAAGTCACCATAGCTTTATGATCCTTTAGTTTTCAACTTGTAGTATCACTTTATGCTTTGATCAATAATGTTTTATCGCTCTACATGATTATGGCCATTATTGCTCTCTTAGTTTGTCGCTCCCAGTCTTTTGCTAGCCTCCACAACAAAGTATGAGTTCCACTCATGCATCCAAATCCCTAAACCAAGTTTTTCCAAAGAGTCCACCATACCTACCTACTAGCTTATGCTATTCCAAGTATATTCATGCTTTTGTTTACCTTCCACTTGTTATGAGAAAACTAGTGATTAAAGCTCTCACGAACTTGATGGCACACTTTACTTTATTGCCTCTAATAAACTTGAACCATTGGGTCCTTCTTTGTTGCGTATATGCTTGCGCTTTATAAGTTGAAATTAGCAGAACCATGTTTCATGGGGAACGCTTTTGTACTTGTACTTTGTACCCCGTTGATATTATGTTCTTTTGCTTACGGATCCCCGCGGTGTGAAATAAAAGTGGAATTTGTAAGATCATGGAGTTTGTATGTGTGTTAGAGAAACGCCTAGGCTGCTAGCCTAAGCCATACCTAATCATGGTGGAAACTTGCAGCATCACCATAATGAGAACTCTATGAAGCATCCTCAATAAAAACCTATGCAAATAGCAAATAAAAAGATCGCCGAGATGCTCATTGTCTACTTGCCTTATCATTTTGATTATGGGAAAGCTCCCGTATCATGTGCAAGGGGTACCCCGTTGGCGGTTCTTAATGATACACATATACTTACAATGACAAGAGCTTACTCGTGACTAAAGTTGAGTAGCATGAGGATCGGTCTTCGTAAGTAAGGGGCATGAGATTTCGGTTTATAACTTGTCAAGCATATCCTCTTATTTGTGTCACTTTAACCTTAATCATCTTCAAGATGCTTATGATAGGGCAATAAGAGGTGAAAGCTTTAAGTATCATAATTTTTGGAAGCTCTTTACGAGACTTGAATCCCTACTTCCTTTTACAAAAGGCCTTTCTTCCACCATTGTATTGAGTCTCCACCTTCTATCTTTATGCACCTACTTTGAGAGCATAGTGGCCATTCTTAGTTCTATGTGCATTGTCCCAAGACTAGTTGATTTATGCATAACTTGTTATTGCTTGTTTGAAACTATTGTATCTAGTCACTCTTATGAACTTTGAAGGTGTCCTATACATTTATATTTGCTACTCTATTAAGGGACAAGCTGAATACTATTATGCTATGTTTTCTTTTGTGAAACAAACAAACGTCTTGCAAAGCATTGTTATTCATGAATCTTTTGTTTGTGCCTTTTCATGTTGCATCATAGTCTCTTTGCTTATTGCTAGAACTTTGTCTTTCATGTTATGATTGAAGTATTTTGATCCCAGCTTTGAATGTTTTGCAAATACTTTGATCAAGTCTTTAATGGTGCATGTCACCTCAAAAATTCTTTCTTTTTATCACTTACCTACTCGAGGACGAGCAGGAGTTAAGCTTGGGGGTGTTGATACATTACAAATGTATCTATAATTTTTGATGTTCCATGCTTAGTTTTTGTTGTGTTTTGTTCCAACTTTGGAGTACTTTTATTATGATTTTTTGGACTAACCTATTAACAAGAGCCACAGTGCCAGCTGCCTGTTTTCTGCTGTTTTTGGTTTCAGGAAAGTCAGAAAATGAATATTCTCGGAATTGGATGGGACAAAAGCCAAAGTGCCTATTTTTCCGGAAGGGATCAAGTGCCAGAATACGAGACGGAGAGGGGCCAGGGGCCAGCCACACCACCTGGCCGCGCGGCCAGGCTTGGCCCGCGCCAGGGGGTGGTCTAGCCAACCCCAGCGCCCCCTCAGCCTCTCCTTCCGCCTATAAGTTGCCCTCGGGACGAAAACCCTAAGTACCCGATCAAAAATCCACGAAAGAGTCTGTAGCCGCCGTCATATCCATCCCTAGATCGGGAGGGATCTGAAGCTCTTCCCGGCACCCTGCCGGAGAGGAGAATTCACCCTGGAGGTCTTCTTCATCACCATGCAAGCCTCCGGTGTGATGCGTGAGTAGTTCATCCTTGGACTACGGATCCATGTAGTAGCTAGATGGCTGGTTTCTCCTCCTTTGTGCTTTCATGTTTAGATCTTGTGAGCTCCGTTCATGATCAAGATCATCTATTTGTAATTCATACATGTTGTGTTTGCGGGGATCCGATGGATATTGAGATGCTATTTCAGATTGATTATTGATTCTATCATGTCTTTGTTATTTGAGATCTTGCATGTTTTGCGTTGTTAGTAGCTATCTTGGCCAAGCAGATGCTAGCAACTCCAAGAGTTAGTATTTATGCTCGATAATGGGTTCATGCCTCTGGTAATCTGGGGAAGTGACAGAAATCTCTAAGGTACTAGATGTGCTGTTGCTAGTAGGGAGAAAACAATGATCCTTTATTCATAGAACAATTGTATTGTTTACTTTACACATAGTTCGTAAAGCAATAATCTGTTGCTTGCAACTTAATACTAGAGGGGGTTCGGATGATAACCTAAAGGTGGATTATTAGTCATAGATGCAGTTGGATGGCGGTCTATGTATTATGTTGTAATGCCCAATCAAGTCTCAAAGGAGTCAAGATGATTAGTCTATGCATGTATTGCTTTCTCGGTGTTTGTCAATTGCCCCGCTGTAATTTGTTCACCCAGCATGTTATCTATCTAAGGAGAGCCACCTCTAGTGAACTATGGATCCCGGTCCTTTTACTTTACATACAATCTACAACTGCTTACTGCTTTGTGTTTATTTTCTGCAAACTTTTACTTCTTTGCATTCGATACGTTTAATCCTTTGTTTTCCGCAAAACACGGTGAGATTGACAACCTCATCGTAAGTTGGGGACAATGTTTTGTGGTTGTGTTGTGCAGGTCTCCACGTTGCTACTAGCACCGGTAGTGCACCTTGCCAAAGCTCAGCTAGTAACACATTTGGGGTGTTTCCTTGCTCCTACTGATTCGATTAAACCTTGGTTTTATAATTGAGGGAAAACTTTCTGTTGTGCTCATCATACCTTCCTTTTGGTGTTCCCAACGAGCTCTACGTCGATCGTCGAGTGCATCACTGGTTGGCGCCGTTTTTTTCGCCAAAACCCTTATAGTGACGGTTATTTTAAGGGTTTGCCCTCTTTAAGGGTGCTGTTAGGCAGGCGTCGCCTCTTCTGGTTGGTGTTCGACTCTCTGCCCATTTGCAAAAAGATTGTTATTGAGAAGATATTTCCTTGTTGTGCCTCTAGCTCGGCTTTCAAATTTTTGAGGCTTCTACCTAAGCTGGGGGGCTTTCAGTTGCCACTACAGAAATTTCGATAGCTTAGAAGATTTTGGTTGCTCACTGGATTTCACATGTAAGCAGCACTAATCTTTGCATTGATTCAACGACTCAGGGACTTGACCAAGTTCTGAGTTCTTCTCGTCTGACTGAGAACTATCAAACCGTTATACATTACTCGCCTATACTGTACAGAATATTTATTCTGAGACCACTTGCAAATCTCAGACTTGCATACACATCACAACAAGACAATAAATAAATCAGTGGCTGCTGCATTCAGCGGGGCTTTCTTTTAAGATCCACAACACAACATCAGATGTATCTACAAGGAACAGCAGTAGTAGAAACGTAGCATTCCAAAGTTTTCACGGTTGGATATACAGATAGCTAGATAGATCCAAAGCACAAGGTGAAGAGTGATGTCTTGTGATCACAGAACCACAAAAGACCCAGCATTTCGTGATCGAGACATCGGTGTTCTAGGTCTGCTTCTTGCTTTTCGCCGGTCCCCTGGGTATCTTGCTCAGAACCTTGGTATCAAGCACCTCGTAGTGCTTCCGTGCCTCAGTATGGGCCTTCCCGGCAAAGTGATCCACCTTGTCCTGGTACTTGTCGTACAAGATCGGCACCGTGTGGATCATCAGGACAGCTGTTTGAGATCTCAAATGTATCAGTCAACTAGTAGCATATAGCACCAAGATTGTCGATAATATTGTGCAAGTTAGAAAGATGCATTACCAATGTAGATCAAGGTGAGGAAGTCACAGCAGCTTCCTACTTCAGAGAGGACCCAAAGAGCAGCAATCACCTACAAAAGCACAAGAAAACTATTAGACAATTGTTCAAGCAACAACACATAATATACCATTATTGTAGTTGTGATTACAGAAACATACACCGAGAAATTTCTTCAGATCATGTCCCAGTGCGATCTCCCGAAACAAGTGAAGGGCCCTGTTGACATCGTTGCGCAATGCATGTGCCACATTCACAGCAACATCTTCAGGTATCTGAACTACAGGCATATCAGGCGGACTCCTGAAAAAGTAACATTTAATAATGATGGAAGCAGTATCAGCCAAAATAAGTGAAAGATAATCATGTATCTCACTCACTTCTTGATAAAGGTCATAGCTTTCGACCACAGGAATAAGATGGCCAGGACTCCAATCATCACATGGGATATCAGAGTTAAGAGGTGGTAATCAAGCACTTCAAACAGCATCCATATGAGAGTCGTGCCACCGATCACTATAGCAGTTGTCTTCTTGTCTTTCCATAAGAGAACATCAGCAGCTGCAAAAGATTGTACCAAAACAAGCAAACAGAGCAATCAGAATTGTTATAATGCAGCAATTACTTGATAATTTTGTTTACTGTACTGCATGACACCGTGTTCTAGTAATCACTGGGTCAAATTGCAGATATAGCAAAAGAAAATACTTCATCCATCCAATGTATAAAGAGCATAACATTTTTCTTGAGAACAACATAAACTCTGAAACCTAGTAAGGGGTTATTACTAATCAAATATGTGACTAATCAACAACTTCACGTAATACGGATTTTATGGATGTCTCCATATCAATTTGTTATCACCCAACAGCGCAGAAATAAATAAAAAAACTAATAATTCAGTAGGCCTGAAATTTTTACGTCTAGGATACTTGATGTTGCCATGATTTGAAGCCTGACTTTAATATTTAAGAGTTGTGTGCCTTTGTCTTATGGTGCATCTCTTTTACAATCCTAAAGTTGAAATGAACACCGATGCCTAATCCAGATCTCCCTAAAATCCAGAAAAATGAACATTTTCCCCTTTAACAACAAAGAAACACGTGTCGTAAGAGAAAGAGGATGTCTCTCCAAGGCTCAGCTACACGTATGCTTAATCAATGGTATAATTTTAAGGATCACTCAGTATAACAGCATATCAGACAACAGATTAAGCTGCAAGAAGGTTTTTTAGACAATAAGGTTCTAGAAGATAATAATTGACACTTGATCAAAGTGGACTAAGAAGGTCCACAAGTCCATTTTTTTTCCTTTTTGGAAGAAGGTTCACAATCAGTGATCTTGAGAAAGTAGATTCAAGAGCACCTAAACTGAAGTAAGGTTTCCTAGTTAAAATATAGTTGATGCTGCCACTTGCAATAAGTTCACCAACAAGAATCATTACAATTCTTACAGGGCTAACAAATCATACACAGGAAAGTGGATAAAAGGGTGGTGATTCCAACAGGTAGGCACAACTATCCATTTCGCACTTACTATCATCATAGCATCTACTGGGTCCTTTGGGTTAAAAAAGTATCTATGCTTTTATATTACCAAAGAAGCGCATAACTGAGTTTAGGGGGGATCTTCAGATTTTTCTACTTCAATTTGACAAATTTCAGATATAACGAAAAGAAGTGGTCTGAAACAACAGCTCATAAACTTCACAGTATGCTCAGCCTAGAAGGTAACAAGGAAACGTTCAATGGTAGCATGTCCATTTACTTCATAGAGTGAGATGCCTGCGTAGATTATCTGCAGGACAAGGAACTCTAAAGCCAAAAGTCTACCAAAAAATAGAAAATTATAGGTGGGTGCTTTCTTGGGATAAAAGATGTCTTCTGATCCTACTACTTCAGAATTAGTTATGTAGAACGAGTAAACGTTTTAATGCGCTATCCGTGGTATGAAATACAAGGTGCTTTCTTGAGGTAGAAAGATGTCCTCTATCCACGGACTGTAATACAAGTTGGGCACCCAACCTCAAATTAGATCTTTGTCGAAAAAAAAAAAACCCTCAATAGATAACGAGAATTGCAGATAATAGAAGATCTAAGCCGGTGTTATTAGAGCACGCATCATGGACAAAAGAAATCAGAAGGGAGTAAGTACTTGCACTGGCTAATAATTGTGAGCTAAACACTTCCTAGCTGAACCACACCACACAAAAAACCAAAATGGCCCACCTGTAGCACAAACTAATATTTGAAAAATAAAAAGAAAATCCAGTACTAACAGTAGCAACGACAATTTCATCTACAAAAGAGTACTGGCCAAAATTAAGCAGGAGCAGCAAAAAATAAATAAAAAAGGGAAAGAGAAAAAGTAGGAACGGAGAGTTCGTACCTTTACCGCCTCCGAGCACCTTATGCACGGAGGTGTCCTCCCCGAGCAGCCTGAAACCCCGGGACGTCGCCGTAGTCTCCGGCGCAGACGCAGGCGGGGCCGCCTTCTCCGGCGAGGCGACAGCCTCCACAGTCGGCTCCGCCGGCAGCGGTGGAGCAAATTCGCCCTCTGCGGGCGCTGCCGGGGTCGGCGGGGGCGCGGCGATGGTCTCCTCGGTTGGATCGGCCATGGATGGCACACGGAGCAACCGAAGCTACAGGAAAGCTAAACACGAATTCCCCTCTCTGTTCCTCTGCTCTCTCGTAAAGCGTGCAGTGTGTGTGGAAGTGTGCCCCCGCTGCCTCCTTTTCTTCGGTGGAGGAAAAGATGGGTGGAGATCTCTAGAATATGGGGAGAGGGGGACGGCCGTCAGGGGCCGTGACGGCGCGCTGGCACCTTTCGGTGGTGGAGCAGGTAGGCGTACCCGGGGAAAAGGTGTGGTTCAAAAACTGTAAATACTGTAGACAAGGTCATAAAGAACATCTCTCACCTAAACACTTCCCTAAGAAATATCTCAACTGTCCTCTATAAAAAAAAGAAATATATCTAAACATCTAATATAAGATGTTTAGTTTTTTTTAAAACATATATACGTCTTTCAGTAGGTTTGGACATAAAAAAAGTCTAGATACACGTGATTCAGAAAAGCCTAAACACTTACTATATTTTACAAAAAAAAAGAGTATACTCTCTCTGTTTTTCTCATCCAATCAACTACTACCTAGGTCCCTGCGATTTTTCTAACGGGCCTAGTAAACCCTACTAGAGGGAGTACCATAGCGCCCAAAATTTCTGTTTAGCCATGTGCTTGTAAGTTTGTTGGCCGGCAAGGGACCGTGATATGTTTCGTGGAATAGATCTAATATGCTCAACGACCGAAGTTATCTTTCGCAATCTAGTTTAGCATGAAATATCAGACTAAAAACCTCCTTTGATCACACCGATCCTAATGAACCCTAGGATAATCAACTTTTAAAAAGACACACTTGACGTCACATTTGGAGTTCCAACCAGTCGAACTTGTGGTCGGTGCTTATTATAATTCCGTCCATACTAATAACAAGATAATATTACTCATTTACTCTGAAGACATGATGCAAAGTACTAGTACTAAAAAAAAAACTGGATACTATCAAAGAGACAGTAGCCACTGGCCAGAAGATGTACGCGTAGCCATTTAAGCACTGCCGATGGTAAAGTAACGGAGCGCGGAATCCGTCGGCACGGAGCTGGCCGCAGACGGAGATGCAGTGCGGAATCCTGGTGTTGTGCACAGAGCTGGCCGCAAACGGATGTGGCAACCGCCAGGGAGGACACGCGAACCCCAGGATTTGCTAGAAAGGTCCGAGGGGGACACGTGCATCTGTTACTAGCTGAACCGATACGAGTGGCGCTGCTGCCTCTTCCGGCGCCACGCGTGGCCGTGGCCACCGCCTGCGGCTGCGTGCAACCAAAACACCAAAGGCGTGATTGACTTGCTCGCAATGATGTATTCGTCTAGTAGGAAATGGTGAGAAATAGCGAACAGATTTTGTAAAGATTGACATGGTAGTTGTGGCAACCGAGCACACTGGCTCTCTTTTTTAAGAATTCTAAAATATATCGCAAAGTTATCTAAATTTGGATGTATTCTACAACTACAACACAACTACAACGGAGGGAGTACTTTTAAGTTTCACCAGATTTTAATTATTTTCTTGTGAAATACGTATGCATGGTATGTAACTTCGTGCGAAGTCTCGGCAGAAAATCGTCCCTTTTTTGGGCTAAAAAAATGGTTGTATAAAGGAATCAAAAACTATTTTTATCCTAAATTTGTTTTTGTGTAGTTTAAATTATTTGTTTACTTTAAAATATTTAAAATAAAACTTCTGACCTACACTATGGAGGTGCATATCTAGCTACATTTTTTTTGTCCTAAAATTTTGGAGACCTAGAAGTATGAATTTGAAAATTTTCATGAACAAGCCCATTAGTTTTCCATCATGTAGAGTTGTTTTCTTCTAATATAAAACAAGACACAACGATTTTCGAAAAAGAGACATTAACTTTCAAAAATAACATATTGTCACATGTATTCTAGAGCTTATACCGCGCCTTCGACCACTTTCCAAAATGCCGTCCGACAATAGTGTGATTGGGGCTCTGAGCGCGTATTGCTCCGTTTGGATGACGCCATTGCCTAGCCACGACCCCACAACGGTGTACTAAAATTGTCTTTTTTGTAACTTCAACATGTTTATAAATAATCTAACCAAGTTTCGACCATAAATAGATTGGTTTTAAGTGAGTAAAAATGGAAATAACAATATTTCTATACAATTCAAACAAATTGAAGTTCAATTTGATCAAACGGTCTCTCCGTTGAGCCTATACAGATGCTCTATGAGATCCTTTTGTAGTTGCCCATGACCATCTAGGTCACGGATTTTTTCATGTATGACGAGAAAATCAGCGAACTCCACTGACATATGGTGATCAATAACGGCAAGAGGATCTTGACACTCACAACGATGATCGTCATTCGCTGGAGACTTTCGCTCACTCTCGATGATCATGTTGTGCATGATCACATAAGCTATCGGTGCGATCACCACCGGGTGGCCCATCTGGTGGGACATTTCTGACTTCGGGTCATGCGGGCCGCCGACCCTTCCTTGAATAACATGACTCAGATGAAGTGGTTTCGTGGCAAAAAAAACTAAAAACAAATCCTACTACGAGAACGCACCAACCCAAGATCTATGTATGAAGATGTACAGTAACGAGCGGGATACGGTGATCATACCTTTGAAGACCAAGAAAGCGGGAATATGTTCCCGCACAAATATTGTGAAAGGGTAATTGCCCCTATGTGTGGTTTTGGTGATTAATGACAATCCCTATGGACTAATGTTTTCATTGAGTTTTATATGAAGGAATATTTCATAAGTCATGCTTGTAGTTCATGTGTTGGATTCAAGTATGGATGCCATGAAGATAAAGATATACCTTGAGTTTTGGCATCAAGATCATCAAATTGAAGAGAAGAATATGATATGTTCAAGATCTTGAGAATCTGATCTCAATAGAAGAATTCAAGATATGGCTCTAAGCCGGTGTCATGATAGCCTCATTAGTTGAGCTATGGTTGACTAAGATTTAGAGCATGTAATCAAATGAAGAATTCCTTATGTACCTCAAGATATTGAGATGGAGCATGAGAAGACTCTTGGTTGACCAATGCAAAGAGTGAAGAGTGATTTCAAGTTGGTCAACACATGAAGCATAAATATTGTACCACATGGATCTTGTGGTGTGGTAAGCCTTGTCATTTATGCATCATGAACTAACCCATTATATATGTTCCTTTGTGTTTTATATATGGGATAGGTATCTTTCCATGGGCATGCTTCAAAAGTGAAGATCTCAATAGTCCATGAGAGGATGTCATCAAGTGGTGATCGCCATCAAGGTTGAGAAGGGCAAGTTCAAGATAAGCATCTCGAGAAGATCATTTGCTTGAAGCTTGCCGACCATATTGGTGAAAATGGACATGTGAAGATGTGTCCTAATGAAGCTATCCCATAGTGGTGTATGGGGGAGCAAATTATGAGTCTTCACGAAGCAACAATCATCAAGTGATGCATTCCGGCTTGGATAGAGCTTGAAGCGTTGTCATCAAGATCAAGCGGGATGCGCAAGGCAAAGGTATGTCCTTGCCAGGTTTTCCTTTTACCGGTCTCAAGGTGGTTGTTGGGAGACCGGGTTATAGGATAGATAGCCGCACTATCAAGAGGGGCTTTCGGTTGGGTAACTTGATCACATCGTTATAGGGAGCTCAATCCTTTGCATACTTTGCATCTTCCTATTTTGTTGCTTCTTGGTATTTTCTCTATGTGAGGTTCTTGAGCTTGTTGCTAGCTCTTCAACAAGCCCAAGTTCATCGAAAACGGAATTCGTATGCATCTTATATGGCGTTTTCGAGTTTGAAGGTTTTACCGGTTCTTCTTATAGGGAGGCTCCATACCTTTCCTCATTTGGTTCTATCTTCCTTTGTTGGACTATGATGTTTTCATGCATCATATTGTAGAGCTTGTTTTCCTCGTCAAAACAAGCCCAAGATCATCGAAATCGGAGTCCGGATGCAAAAGTTATTGCATTTTTCGTGAAGTCAGTTTCATCCCGGTTGTGGATCCGGTTCAACCGAGCCCCACACCGGACGGTCCGGTTCCAGCTCCGGTAGACCGGATCTCAGACCGGGTTTTCCGGTTTTCGTGACCGAGTATATTCCGGGTTGGCAAACAGAGGTATTTCGGTTTGTAGGTCGGTCCTCCGGCCTGGGGACCGAGTTTCCCGGTTCTGGGGCCGGCCCAACCGACTTTGGAACCGAGTTTTCGCTGTTTTCTCTCCAACGGCCATATTTGCTTTTCCCTATAAAAGGGGTTCTTCCCCCAACGTTTTTGGGTGTTCTTGATCCCGAAATTGACCTCCATTGTTGACCCTCTTGAGCTTGCTTCCGCTCCCTTCCCTCCTATGATTCTTGCATCTTTTTGAGGGCTTTGGAAGAGGAGATCTAGATCTACAATCCCCACCAACTAATTCCTCCTCTAAGTGAGGTGAACCCTTTGGATCTAGATCTTGAAGTCATTGGTTGACTTCCACCATTGTTCTTCCTCTCTAATTCCTCCCTAGCACTTGTTGCATTGGTGGGATTTGAGAGTGAGGGATTTGAATGCCCTTGGTGTTCTTGCTTTGCATTCTTGCATAAGTGTTGAGCTCTCCACTACGATTTGTTCGAGTGAGAGACCGTGAGCTTGTTGCTCTTGGAGGGTGACCTCCTAGTTGGCTTGGCGGTTGGTGTCGTGGTGTCCTCTTCGTGGAAGATTGTGAAGCGACCCGGGCTTCTCCTTCGTGGAGCTTGTGAAGTGGTTGTGGAGCTTGCCATCTCCAGAGTGGAGGAAAAGCTAGCCATAAGGAAAGGGTCTATTCCTTCGTGGGATAGACTCAGAGAAGAAGGTGAGCCTTCGTGGTGTTGGGAAATCCTTCGTGGAATCCCACACCTCTCCAACGTGGCGTACCTTACTTGTAAGGGAACACGGGAATACATCTTCGTCTCCGCGTGCCTCGGTTATCTCTATACCCGAGCTTACTTTCCTTGTGATAGCCATCGAGTTTGAAGTACTTATATCTTACTTATCACTTGTGGTATATTTATCTTGTGCTATCTTGCTTAGCTTATCTTGTTGTTGGTGCACTTAGTTGAGCCTAGTGTATTTAGGTTTTGTGCTTGTAAAATAAACGTTAGTTTAATTCCGTATTCTATCAAGCCAAAACCGTAATAGTTTTGAAATTGCCTATTCACCTCCTCTCTAGGCGACATCTCTATCCTTTCACATTGCTGATGAAGCCGAGCGTCTTAGACCTCGAGGTCTAGAAGGCTTCAAGCATCAAGCCCCACTAATGGTGGTGCCACGTCGAGCTTTACATGCCTCCGGTGTAAAAGACGTATCCCGAGCCTTGGTCCAGCAAAGCAACGAAGAAGACGATCTAGACCAATTCTAGCGGCACGACGGCGTGTGCTGTGTGGAGAAACCTCTACCTCGTGTAGCACGTTCCTTACTTGGGAACATGCTTGAGAGGGAGAGAGGGATATATATATATATAGAGAGAGAGAGAGAATGGCATATGCCAATTGTGGGATTGAGTTGGAGAAATTGGGGTGAATGCCTTCCCTATATATATAAAAAACTATGCTACTCTTACCCTCCAAATCCCGAGGTGAGACTAAACATGAGGAGAGGTGGGAGGAGGAGGTGGCCGGCGATGGGGATGGGCCCCACGCGCCCGCCTTGGCCCACCTAGGGTGGCCGGCGGGGTGGGAGTCCTCCCACCCTAGCTGCATGGCCCCTAGGGCCCTTGGCCCTCCCCTATTGGGCCCTCTTCCCTCCTAGGGAAGGCCCATGTGGGGATTTTTATTTTTTCTTTTATTTAAATAATTTTCATATTTAATATTAATTCATAATTAAATATTAAATATATTATTTAATTTCTCTTTGTTCAAATCTCCTTTTGAACGGACTCCGAACATTTCGGTATTCTCTCCGGAACCATTCCGATTCTCTCTTCCTATTTCTCTATCGGTATTGGATCATCTCGCAGCGTCTATTAACCTTTGGCGTGACACCCTTACGGTTCGGTGATGTTCATGTATGAAGGGGATCACTCCCCGATCATTGATCATCAGAGGTATATGGAAATACATGATGATCCCTACTCATTCCATGATAGTGTTGTTCACTTGAACCTTCTAAACGTCGAGTCTTATTTCCTTTGTACAACGATACCTGCTTTGTCCAAGACCTGATCTCATGTATCTCATACAGTTCGATCTTGTTAATGACAAACGTTTTTACTCGTTCCCATGATAACACATCCCTGTGACCTAGTCACATGCTTGCAAGCTCATTGATATGGTCTCACCGAGTGGGTCCAGAGTATCTATCTGTCACTCGGATAGGAAATTCCTGATATCGATCACACACCTCAACCATTCCTCTGGAATACCTGAAACACACATTTATGGACACCCAGTTACGGACATGATGGTTGATGTGAGCAAAGCATCCACGGAAGATAGTGATTAAACATGATCTCACGGCCTAAGAACTAAGTTACTACACTTTACTAGGTATCGCGATGTTGACCTTTGTGACTAGATCATATTGCAATTATACGGTTGGGTGTGTCCATCATTTAATTAAGTGACCTCGTTTTCAGGTGACTGTTTTATGTCAAGTCCATGATCGGGAAACCTCGATCATCATCTTCCCAACGTACTAGTACTAGAGGATACTAGGGACCTGGTTGTTTATATACCACACCTGTATTTATGTTCCCGCTAAATACAATTATATCATTAATATAAAACTATTATGAACACATAGAGATATAACAATAAATCACTTTATTTATTGGTCTCTAGGACATATCTATTTCAGTATCCCACTTACACTAGAGTACAATTACACTAGTTTTACAATAGACAATAATCTAACACCAATAGCATCCCGGTATTGATCATACCTCTTATGTGGAAGTTGTTTGGTGAATGGATCAGCTACATTCACATCTGTATGTACTTTACAAATTACTAGACCATGAAAGCACGCGTTGCCGCGCCCGCCCATATTTATAGAAATGGTAGATGTGGCGTACAAACATATAAACATATTTGTCATTTTTGAAAAAAAATGAAAATGATTGTTTTATGTGGGTGTGATGGGCTACAATATTGGAGGTGCATGTTGTTGAACCCACATAATTAGAGAAGCAGGACAATGTGTATATGCAAGAAGTCCTCCAAATTTTGCAAGAACAAACCGTAGAATATTGAATAGCAATAAAGAATCCAACTGCTGCAACAGGCCAAGAAAAATATCCCCTCCTATTAAAGGAGATAATGTAGCCAAGCAACAACAACAAGGAGCATACAGAAGATGGGTGATAGGAGATATGCTCTTAGAGCATGTACAACACCGTCGCTTAGGTGCCGACGCTAGGATCAAATTCCGGCCGCCTGGCAGTTGTGCCTGCGTCTGGTCCAACATCGACACAAACATACGTGCCAGGCGCTTGGCCTTTTTTCTTCACAACCGGAGGCAGCGGGAGACATCAGCAAAACGATTTTGGAATACGAAATAAGCACCGAATGTTGCATGGTATGAAGCTTAAGCGTCTAGGATTTCACATGCCCTAAGTTTTTTGTGTGCATGATGGTGAACTCAAAATTGAAATTACGAACCAGTTGCTAGTGGTTTTACATACGATGCCTCGCTGCATATATGACCAATTCCACATTAGTATACTATACAACACTTTGACAGTGTGGTATAAAGTCCAACAAGATTGTGCAGCATTAAAATGCCTTCGGCGTATGCAACTCTTTCCGCCTTTGTCTTCTTAACCCCATCTTCTTGATTTTGCTTTGGTAGAGTATAGTATGGGACTATTAGCCCAAGTCTAGTAGAGCCAACATTACACATAATCAAACAATTAATACAAGAAAAGAACAGGACAATCACTATGCTAAATAAAGATCAAGCAATATTGTTGTCATCTAGAGATTGTAGTCACTTAATTAAGTGGCTGCCGACCTTTGAAGAAATAAATTATTAAGATTTATCTTGGGCAGTTTAAACTATATGCAAAGGATTGTTGTGAAGCTTGGGTAGCAAATATCTCAGCTGATTACATAGGCACATTTCAGTCTGTACCAAATGAAGTGTAGCTAATCAGCTACATGCTTCATTTCTAAAAAGAGACAGTAACCTAAAGCGACAATGTTTTGAAGTTTCAGACCATAAAAACAATTATCTATTTTTCTACAATCAAGATCTAGATATACCAGATGCTACCATGATCTATAAATTCGACAACATAAATGATTTTACAAATATTACCAGATTAATAAAAATACAATCAAACAGATCATATAGTCATACTTTACATGAGCACTACGTAAAATGGATTAAGATCTACTAATCTAGACCACAAAATATTTACGAATCACTAATAACACATCTAAACAAAATATCACAACTTATTTTTGTTTTGGTTTTGTAGTCTTCTAAAGATTTGAGTTTCAGTAATGACAGAAACTGTGTGATTTCTACTTGGTCTGGTTGTCCAGAAGCTGATTAAATCAAAAGCTAATAGTGAAGATTGGCAAAGTACGAGATGTTAAATCAACCATAGGTCCAGATTTAAAAGGGACAATACTTTGCTAGTGTACACATTGTCCATAACCTGAAAGGAGAGTCTAAAATAAATTATGTACACCAAATCACTTATTTCTTTGTAATTCTTTTCTCCTCTTGTATCTGTTGCCCAAGGTGCCATATCTCAAAACAGAATCATCCTCTGGCATATGTTTCCCAAGGCACCACATCTCAGACTTGATCTGTTGCAAGTGTCATACTGAAGTGTTGAGATCAAAAACTTAATTAGCTTAAGATCTACGACAAGCAAAAACAATCTTTTCCCTGTAGAATTTCATCCCGTTAGTATAATTGATAAATAGATTATCATCGTCAGTATAGATTGGTGATAAGTTGCAGAGGCTGTGGATGGAAGACCATCCCGAGGAAGGACGTTGAGAGGAATACAATTGGAAACGTCATGACTGTAATCTGCAACGAAGAGTGTGACTCGATCGTACAGAGAACGTTACCAAAGGTGCTCCCAGGCGATGCTGCTTTGATCGGATCCTGAAGAAAACCGCATACTAAATCCTCTTGCATCATCGAGTTGCCGCATCACCATTTCTACGACGTGAACAGAGAATAGTGGAACTCGCGGAGCTATATAATGTAGCCGCCACCTGTCCATTGCCCATCGGCTACATCCCGTTATCTATGCCTTCTGTCTCCGCTTCCAGCAGCGCGCCACTGCTCGATTGAGGGCAACGCCACCGCTAGCTCTGGTCATAGTTTTGAGGAGGGGATCTGCCGATCTGGGTGGTGACTGGTGTTAGTAGGGGCTACCGTGTGCTGGACTGCTGGTGGGGGCGGCTAGGTCACCACGGAAGAGAGATTGAGAAATAAGGAGGAGAATGTCCATGATCGGACGACTGCACACCATTTATCACGAACCGGCTGGAAACGAGGAGTCAAAATAAAGGTAAGAATGGAGAAGATTTTTTTAAGGAGCAGAAGTTAGAAAAGCAAGGGAGACAAGCCCAACGGGTGTAGACGGGCTCGTGACCCGAATCAACCACGATGCATGCAATTTGGCCTATGGAGCAGATGCCCTCCCGCATGATTCGCAATGCTCTCGGCCTGCTAAAATAGGCCTGAAAACCATCCAAGAGGAAGGTAACGGGTGGCCCGGTTAACAAGAAAGTGTCCAGGTCGATCCCCGGAGAAGTAGCCTGCTTACGGTGAGCTGGACGGGACACGCGGGGATGAGAGGGTGAAAAGATTCCTAAGTAAGACTAAATGACGATCTGAGACGTCAAATGGAAAGATCAGACGGCAGGCAATGTCAAATGGCTGTGGTGCCTGCTAGGTGGCTCGGTTTTACTGTTTCTTAATAATGTTACCCTTAGAAACAAACTCTCTTATTACATGGTAACATCGGTCTATGTGCTTGGCCGCAGAGTGATGTTGGGTTCGCAGCATAGGAAACAAATAATTCCTACGGAGTGAACAACTAAGCATCAAGATTTATCTACCTAGATATAATCAACGGGTGGATATACATCCATAGATAACATACCCTTAAAGAGCGACAAAGCGAGGTTGGACTCATAGATGACGTAGTCGTTCGCTTGCCGATCTCAAGATCGTGAGGAAGTCCAGCAGCACATCCGTGATCGCACACACGCCCGGTCCTCCGACAACCTCCGCGTCCTTGATCCAGTGATGCAGCGAAAGCAGAAACTCCTTTCACACAAAGCTACTGGGAACATGTACCCCGCTAATCCGATGCCATGGGGGAATAAACTAGAGTGGGAGAGAGATCCTTCACGAGATGTGTAGTGATAGCAGGAGGGGGCTTTTTATAGGGGAGAGGGGGCAGCCCCTCCCATGGATGGTGGCCAAGGTGGTGCCCCCACCTCTTCCATCATTCATGTGGGTGGAGCTTCCACTCACATAAACACCCCTCCACTCACACTTCCACTCACATGCATTAAATTTTCACCAAATTTAATGCAACTCTCATTTAATAAAACTATTTTATTTATTTTATTCAGAATTTTGTTAATTACTTTAAGTAACAAATATTCACATAAAACTCCCTGCAACATTTCAATATCACATGCAGAACTAGTTTTAGCAATTTCACCCGAAACAATTCCGGTGTCTATCGAAATGATTCCAGCTCTTTCATAATCTTTCTCTAAAACATATTTCCCCCTAAATGGTGTCGGTATCTGTAGCATCCCAATTGTCTAACATTGGAATGCTACATAATAAATAAGATCAATGTGAAGGAGATATGCCCTAGAGGCAAATAATAAATAGGTTTTTATTGTCATATCTCAATTAGTTTATAATAGTTTCATATTGTGCTATAACTGTGCCAAGTAGAAACATCGGTATAGGTGTGGTATGAAACAACCAAGTCCCTAGTAGCCTCTATTCATACTAGTTCGTTGGTCACAAAGATGATCTGGGTTTCAAGATCATGGGCATTTATGCCGACTAACAACGAGATCATATCATTGGAGAATGATGTGGTTGGACATTCCTCGAAGGATTGCAACACGATCAAGTCATATAGTTCATTGTTGCAACAGCTATACCTAGACTCCTTCTCCTTAGACCGTGAGCTCATATTACTCACTGTTTCCCTAGGCTGCTTTGACTGCATCAAACGTCATCTGGTAATGCGGTGGCCATAAAGGTGTATGTTGGGTATTCGGAAGGAACAGTAGATGACATGTGACTGCAAGACCGGGATTTGTTCACCCACATGACGGGTAAAGATACATATGGCCGACTTGGTGAGATTACATCCATAAATGTTGCAACATGTGACTAGATCACGGGGATGTAATATCACGGTAACAAGAAAACATAACTTGTTGAGAACGAGATTGAACAAGGTATGGGATACCAATGATCGGATCTCGGACAAGTTGTATCGAGAAACAAAAGGAAGAGGATGCTACATTTAGACGGTTCAAACGACATTGTCATCAGGAATGCATAGGGGTCACATGGACATCCCTGGTCCCTCTATTGATCATTGATACAGATCATGTCTAGAGCATTCCTGAGCCGTGAGAGGATACACTTGAGGGTACGATGAGAGCGATCATTCGTAAGACGGAATCACAGTAGAGAAAGAGAAAGCCGGAATCGTTCCGCAGAGAGATCTGAAGTTGTTCGGAGAAAGAATAAAGGACCGGAATCATTCCAGGAAAGATCCGAAGTCATTCGGAGGAAATCGAAAGGGAACCGAAAGGTGTTTCGGATCAAGATGGATTTTGTAATATGTATTTACATATTAATTAGTGTAATTGAAGGGTTATTCCACTAATGGGCCAAACTTCCTAGGGAAATGGGGCCCATGAGGGAAAACCGGAGGAGGGAAGGGCCAAAGGGCCAAGGCCCAGTCGCCACAAGGGGGCCCACCCGGCCAGCCTAGGGCTGTGCGCGGGGTGGGGCCCACCCGTGGCCGGCGGACCATGAGGCCCATATGCCTCCTCCCTCTCTCCCTTGAATAGTCCCACATGGGAAACCCAAAGGGGAGGGCACACCCCTCCCCCTATATAAAGGGGTGCCCATGGGTGGGATGAGACACACCAATATTTGGAGAAGTCCTTTGGTTGACTTCCTCCTTCCCTCTCTCTCTAGCCCTTGTGACCATGGCCCCAAGTTTGGGCTGTGCGATCAAGGCACACCTGCAGTATGCCGTTGCGCTGCAGGGATTCCTAGCCAGATATCAACTTCCGCACTCCCGGCGGGATCGGAGAGCCGGAGGTCTCATCGTGCATCGGATGTGTACGAAGACACGAGGCGCAACACTTGGGGTGCTAGAATGTCGTGAGCCAGAGCTGATGCACGATGAAGATGATGAAGATCAAGAAGGAGCAAGGGGTGACCTCCGAGGAGCTTCGTGACCTTGAGGTCGGCTACGAGTACGACTACTTCAACCACGTTCCCCGCGGAACGTTAACCGCGTACGGTCTACAAGGGTATGTATTCTCTACGCTCCGGCCGTTACCGCATTACTACATAGATAGATCCTAGGCAAGGTTTATGGGGTTACATCGTAGGTAATTTTTTGTTTTCCCCACCGATCCCCTACAGTGGTATCATAGCCAATCTATGTGTAGGAGTGTTGTACGGCCAGTACGCATAAGTTTTGTGTGGGCATTGATCCCTTAGTTGTTACCCTCTAACGTGTACTTGTTTATATCGCGGTATTGTTTGATGAAGCGGCCCGGACCGACCTTACGCGTATTCGTACGCGAGACTGGTTCCACTCTCGACATACGGCGTGTACCGTATAAGTGGCTAGCGGGTGTCTGTCTCTCATTCGATAGTTGATATAGCATTTACAACGGAGGGCCCCGAAAGGGGTGTAGTAGAGACAACTGTCGGATCCATGTTGTGGTTGGAAAGTTCGTAGTTTAGAAACGTTTCTAGTGCGAAAGCCCTAACAACCACGTAAAACTTGCAATAGATAAAGTAGAGGCGTCTAACTTTATTTTGCAGGGGCATGTGATTATGATATAGCATTGGTCGGTATGAAGGTAAAGTAGTTTACTTTTATGTTACTAAGTAGTATAGTAATAGTCATCATTCCGATGGACGACCTGGTGGAGGCGTCGTGGACTTGGCTTAAAACCAAGGGCGCAATGGAGATCATGCCGGAGCGCTCGACGGAGATCAAGGCGCAAGAAGGACCATATCATATCACATTATACATATGATGTTGATACCAGTTTTTCATCTTATTGTGTGCTAGTATTTAGATACTCAACGGTGGAAAATAAGATAATACCTCTTTAATTCCAATGTTCCGTGTTCCCCTTGTGTGTGCACCACCAAGGAAGTTCTTTGGTATGAGGCCGGCCGTGATGATCGGGGGTTACACATATCTACGTTCACATACAGTGGGTGTAAGCCATGTTGCACAGCGAATACACACAAGTTAGATTTGGCGAGCCTAACACGCCATAGAAGCGTGGCCTTGGAACACAAGATATTGAAAGATCGAGCATGAGTCACATAGATGATGTGATTGGCATTGTTGAATGTCTACCTTTGACAATGCACCGATGGCCATGATGATCGGGGGAGGTGCAGAGGATAGGGATAATACGATCACTAAAATTGTCCAGGGGATGACCGTTTTAGTGGAGACCAATTATAAATTGATCTCTTATTATAAACTTAGTCTAGATGTCTGTTTGCAAATATCTTATTAGATCTTAGCCTATCCCATTGAGGTCCTTTGCGACCATGGGAACATATTGCTTAATATGGAACTTAACAAAAGGGTCCAACTTCATAGATTAATACCCACGCCTGAGGGATATCCTCGTAAAAGGTGATCTTCTCTTCTCGATACAATAACCATGAGGAGATAATTCGATGACTCTGGAATTTTTGGAAAAACACTCAACGATCTTGCATTAGAGTTAAGAACTCTTGTAAGGGCTTGATTGCAGATGGAGGTCATGAATGAAAAGGTATATATAATATATACAAATTATAAATGTGGTTCTTGCAGAACTCATTGCAGTTTACATAGTATTTGATACTTATCCCGTTTAGTGAAAATAGGATGATCTGCTTGAGAATTGCTGGTTTTGAGGCAACGTGACTTGATGACGGCAAGCAAATCAGTTGATGGCCGACATCACCTCTTCCCTCAAAGTTTATCATTTGGATTAGTGGACTTGAATATAACTTTGTAATCCTTGTTTGTGTGTCTTGCTTTTGGCAAGACGATTATTCATATGAACAAGTTACAAACCAGTTTGTACTATTCTTATGAACGATACCATTATGGTCACATTATGATTATAAATAAGTTATTCTCATCACTATGTTAATGAAAATGGTTTAAACATTTATAAAGGATTAGAACGCTAAAAGATATCCGAAGTTTAATAATGACACTATAGTTTAAGTCATTTTGGTTATTGCAGGTTCTTTATGAAAGATCGGGGTCCTAGATGCTTAATCTAGAGACTTTGAAAAACCATGCCTCTTGGGTAGAATGACTAAAACTCCGCATTCTGGTAAAACGGTGATATGCGAGGAAATGTTGAATATTATACATAGTGATGTATCATATTTTTAACAAGTAGTGGAAATCATTTATTGTGGACTTAAGTGAATAAGTGTATTTACTTAACAAAACATGAGTTTGGAATGATTTGAATTGTTCAAATGAGTTCATAACTAAATGGGATATTGAATTAACAAGTCTCTTCGATTTGATCGCTATGAGTAAGATATTCAAGTTAAGTTTAGCATAAAAGGAACTTGTGAAATATGTTTCACAAAACATGATAATTGGATGAATTCAAACTATGTTGAAATATCCAAACATCATAATCATTTTGTATTAGATACATATTATCTCTTATCAGGGTTATAGTTATCGTCTAGAGTTAAAGATTAAAATAAGCAAACACTCATTTGAAAAACAAAGGAACATCCAAAGGATTCGTGGAAACAACATCATAAGTGTTATGACATGTTCGAGTTTCTGGAGATTTCGACAAGTCGAAGTCGTGGCGAATAAACAAGTCTTTGTAGAGCATTCTTAGAAAGCTATGAATGCATCTCCCACAAAAAAGGGGCAAACATGTTGTTGTCCAAAGTCGACGTGTCTTGATGAAGATACATGTGAAAGAAAGTAAAAGATCAAAGCAAGGTATTCGACCTTATGTCAACACCCGGATTTTTAATCCCAGATGCCCGTTATGCCATACCTCGCAATCCCAGGATTACCATTTTTGCGAGACATAACGGATTGGATATCACAGTACATCATCGATTACAAACCATACTTAAGGTCTTACACAAATAAGGATCTCATGATCCAGTCTTAAAACAACAAGCAGCGGAAATAAAAGATAAGCGTAGCGGTGGGGTCCATCTTCAGGGGCACAGGCAATGCTGACGAAGGCAGATAGTCCTAGTTATCATAGCCGTCCTGTTGGCCATCATCTTGATAGTCTCCTTTATAGTCTGGCCATGATAATAGCCAGGGACAAAAGCCATGAGTACTCTTTAAGTACTCGCAAACTACCACTAACAAGTATAAACTTCTAAGTTAAAGTGCTAACTCTACGTTTAAATATAAAGTTAAGTTTGAAACCTAAGCTGAGTTCAGAAGCAAAGAAAGATAAAGTAAAGTCCTAAAATCACTTAAGTTGGGAAGCTATTGTCATAAACACAACCCTTGTGCGGTCAAGTCAAGATTCATCATTCTTTTCAAAGTATTTAGAAAGCATCTGACAACGAAATAGTATGGCCATTCCAACTGTCCATAACCGCGGACGCGGCTATTCGAATAGTTTGACACTCTGTAGAGGTGGTACACTTTCACCACAAGATTCGATACATCTGTCAGGGATAACCCTGAATCATCATACTTAGTATGCAGATAATCAAACATAACCTTCCCTTTACACACCCTAGTATAAGCACCTCTCCTATGAGCATGGCCTCCCAACAATGACCACCAGTCATCTTGGGCACTACATAGGTGGACATCATGAGAGGTAGCCTCATCTCAGACCTCTCCCGTGAGGGAACTAATACTAATGCATATAAATTTCCAGCTAAGCCTTACCCAATTCAGGTAATGTGGTTGTATGGTAAATTTGGAATGGTATCGCATCCGAATCCAACCATCAGTTTTATTAAAGGGTTAAGGCTCATGCCTCAACATTTTCATCATCATCAACCATTTGTGTTTCTCAACACCTGTCAAAACATCTCAATAGAATGACTCATCATTCCAAGGTTTTCATAATTCATTTTCACCAAGTGTTCCCATCTAAAGTGACTCAAGTTTTTGATCTACTCTAACTACTAAGTTAAGAGTGTTCACTAAGGTGGAAAAGATGGGTTCAATCTCATGCCATAGAATGACATCTAAAGGGTTCTAAATAGGTCAAGTTTTATACTTTTTATGCTACCTTCAAACTAAGTAAAGAACTTTGTATAACCTAAGAGGGGTAAAACTTGTAACTAAGACTTGGGGTACTAATAGTTAAAAGGGAGTGTGATCAAAGCATGCTTAAGGCATCTTTGCTAAACCATCTAGTTTGATTCTAATTTGCTAAGCACTAAACTTGCAAGTGTTAGCTTGCACTGTTAATGGTGGCTTGCACTTAAAAGTGCTAGCTTGCTAATAGTAGCTTGCCTTGGTTGGTGTAGTGGTTGAAGTTTTCTTCTTCTTCTTCTTCTTGGTAGAACTCCTCCTCCTCGAAAGCTTGGTCGGTACTATCGTCTATAAATACATACGGAGTGCACAATCACCAAACAATACTTAACTAAGCTAAGTAGCATTCTAAGACACACATTTGATGATCTATTATCATCACAAACATCACAAGTTTAAATCCATAGTTTCATCCCTTTTATTTTAGAAAAGTAATTTCTACTCATTGAAAACTTAACTAAATTTTAATATTCACCACCAAAATATGGGATCATGTGGACACATGTCCTCACCACATATTCTAACATGTGGGAATGAGATTTAAAGGTTGGATCAACATTACTTTGGTTTAAGTTCATTATTTAATGATTTAAAGTGACTAGAAATGCCTATAGCATTATTTTGGTACTAGTCCAAAGTCACTGCATGTAAACCTTAATATTATTACATATTTAGATAGATATAATGAAATGTAATTTTTAAGAGTTGGAATCAACTCAAAAGCTAACTTGGTTGATTTTATAAAAATGTTGCAAGTTGCAAATGCTTCTGTCTTCTTATTTTTATTAGGAGAGATCTATAACTCTAATTGAATTAAATCCAACGGGCTTGGATAGATTATCTTACTACCTTTCAGGCAAAATTAGTTTCATGCTATTTGGATTTGTAAAACTCCCAGAATTGAATTTTAAAATAGTGGACAGAAACTATATTTAACTAAAAAGAAAAATCCAGATTTGAATGTGTGGGCTAGCGCGGGAAACGACTTGGGCTGGCCTAGTGGCGCTCCGCGGCGCGGGGCTCAGCTGACAGGGGGGTCCCGCTTGTCAGCGACACTTAACACGTGAAACGGTACGCGCGCTGTGGGCCGTAGGATTAGAAGGCAGATCTACGGCTGAGGGTCGTCATCGACGACGAACAGGTCGCCGGCGAGCTCGAACCCTAGCGGCTCGGTGGGGGTCTGCTGGGGACGTACCAGGGGTCCAGCGGGGTCGGCGAGGCTGGCAAACGAAGTGGAAGACGACGGCGAGGCGAGGCGCGGTTGCGGCGGAGCTTGGGGTGGTCGCAATCAACGGAGCCCTTCTCCTCTTGCCGCGGCTGCTCCGACTCCAATTCCGGCGAGGCAGAGCTCGCCTTGCTCCAGCTAGAGGTGGGTGAGGTTCAGAGAGGTGAGGGGAGTGGAATGGTGTGGAGAAGAGAGGCTGGGGAGGGCTCCTTTTATAGGCCCGACGGTGAGACCGAGCGGGATGGGCAGGCGAAGGTGGCCACATGGCTACGACGGGGTAGAGGCATGGCTGCGGGTGGCGATCGACGTGTGGTTCCCTGGCGGTGCTCTAGGCATTGAATGCCGCCGTAGGGGCGATGGCACGCGGTATGGGCGAGGTGGCGCTCTGCGCGGTAGAGGCGGCGGTGTCCACGGCGAGCGGTGGCTGTGAGGCGTTGGGCAGCCAACGGGGTGTCTGGGGGGTTCTCCAGGTCGAGGCGGAGCGACGGGCTCGGGCTGCGGCCAAGAGGCGGCCTGGGCGAGCAGGGACCGAGCGCGCTCTGCGGGCGGCACTGGCATGGTGCGGTGACACTGGGCGCGGTTTGTCCTCGGTGGTCCACTGCACTCCTGGGCTCGGGCAAGGGACAGGGGGTGGCGGTGAGCTCCTGGCTACCTCCTAGACATGGCGAGGGAAGAGGGAGTGGTTTGCTGCAGCGAGGCAAGGTTTGGCCGGCGAGGCATGGCTCGGCATGGCATGGCCTAGGGGCTAGGGACAAGGGAGAGGGGTGTTAAGGGTCTGGTTAGACTAGGAGGGGACAGAGGAGATAAATGGTGATCAAATGGGGGCAAAACCCTGTTCAAAACAGTGAGCTATGATTTAGGTTTAAACCTGCCTGCCAAGTGTTTGATTAAATGGCCGCATGAAAGAAAGTTTTGAATTTTGGTTTCAATTTTTTTAGTAATCTCCACTAGTGCTAGGTAGACTCTGGTTGCATGGGTTTTGAAAGTGGAGCTCAAAAAGATGGGTTTTGAAATAGGGGTGATCTATGCATATGCATTAGATTCAATTTTCAAATGCAATTTAAAATAAGTAACAGAATGTTTTTAGCAGATCCAAAGGTGGGCCTTGGTACCTCATTATGTGTACTAGCAAGGGGTGCAAAGATCAAGAATTGTTGCTGTTAAGAAATGAGTGCTAGGAATAGCCAAAGTAGGCATGAGAGTGAAATTGGCCAAAATGACCATTCCTCCTTTTTAATTCTTTTTGATTTGATTTTCTTTAGGAAAAGTTTGGGAATGATGTAGATGATGTTTAAATCACCTAAGAAACATTTTACAAGCATTGGATCACTCAATCATGGCAATTCAAACAACTCCTATTTTAAATGCACACATGTATGAATGCTTTCATTTTAAATTTGGAAAAGTTTTTGTTAACCCCATTTTTGATTGATTTGATCTTGATAAGCTTTGATTGAAGTTTTGGGATGTTACAAACCTTCCCCCCTTAAACAAAATCTCGTCCCGAGATTTACAAAGAAAACTAGGAACTAAAGAGATCTGGGAACTCTGTCCTAATGTAATCTTCTCGCTCCCAAGTAGCTTCCTCCTCGGTATGGTTGCTCCACTGAATCTTGAGAAACTTGATACTCCTGGTCCTGGTGGTTCTGTAAGCTTTTTCTAAGATACGGATGGGTACTTCCCGATAAGTCAGATCATTGTTGATTTCTACAGCTCGGTGATCGATGTTCTTGAAAACTTCAGTCTTCTCGGGCACTTCCAGACATTTGCGAAGTAACGAGATATGGAACACATTGGGGATGGCTGACATCTCTTCAGGCAGTTCCAGCTGATATGATACTTCTCCTCGATGGTTCAGAATCTTGAAAGGTCCTATATATCTGGGGGCTAACTTTCCCTTTAGACTAAAGCATTGAGTTCCTTTTAAGGGTGAAACCTTGAGATATACAAAATCTCTGACATTAAAAGTCAGGTCTCTCCTTCTCTTGTCAGCATAACTCTTTTGTCGGGACTGGGCGGTCTTGAGGTGCTCACGGACTTTGTGAACTTTCTCTTCTGCTTCGCGGAGAATGTCGGGTCCGAAAATCTGACTCTCTCCTACTTGCGACCAATTCAAAGGGGTACGACATTTTCTTCCGTATAGGAATTCAAATGGTGCCATCTGCAAACTAGCTTGATAACTGTTGTTATGTGAGAATTCTGCGAAAGGAAGGCAGTCTTCCCATTTCAATCCGTATTCTAACACACAAGCTGACATGGGTATGCCCAGTAGGCACTCGACTACAGCCTACCTGGTGCAGCCCGACGGAAGACCCACTCGACAAATTGCTAAGGTCCATGACACCCATGACGGTTCGACTGATATGAAGTCCATATGGACACGGACTTCCAAACGCACAAGACAAGGAAACCTCAGGACTAGAGTTTGAATACAACTTGTAACTAACTCGTATTGGTACCTGAGACCTAGCCTCCCCATATATAAAGGCTAGGAGGGTCCAACGAGGGGGACACGACATAACTTCTATCCTCTTCCCCAACAGGCAATCGCGACTCCCACAATAGATCTAGACATCGCGACTCCCACAATAGACAATAGATAGATCTACGATCTAGACATACGCCAGATCCAATCTGCGCATCTACCGCCATCGGCGACCTTGTAATCCTTCGGATCATCATCAATCAAGAGCAGACAAGCAGGATGTAGGGTCCTCTACGAGGCTTGAACCTGGGTAAAACCTCGTGTCACATGTGTGCTTGTTTGCTAGCCGATCGAGACTTCCAGCGTTCCCTCCTTCTCTAAAACCCAAGTTCATAACAATGAGCATTGATGAGTTAAACCCTCGTCAATTGGCGCCGTCTGTGGGAAACTGGAAGCGCTGATGTTGCGATCTCGACGACCCAATCACCTGCAATCTACGATTCGTCAGTTTTCGAAAAGCAGATCCACCTCAATCACTTTCGACGTGCAACTTTGACTTGTACGTCTGGTCAAATCGGCAAGTGAGCATAGATTGCATCTGGCCGCTTGTCTGCGTTAGCACACTTGGTTTTTGCTATCGTCGATTCCGCTGCAATTGATTCAGTCCCCATCACGGCCGGAATCATGGTCCATACAATTCTCACATAGGCCACGTACCTACCCGGCGAAAAAAAAGGAAATCTAGAAGCTGAAGCATGGCATCAGATCAATTGGATTCAAATCAATCGTGCGCTTGCGGCTGGACGAAGCATCACGTAGCTTGTGCGTACTACTGCCATCCGGCTCACCAGATCGATGCCTCCATGTCAAACGGATTAGCTGACTCCAATTAAATCGTACCAGATTTCAAAGATAGAGAGCATGCCAGGGAATTAACTGCAGGTTCACGTGAAGTCACGATGTCGTTGGTTGCAAACTACTACTCCTTATCAGGATGATACCTCATGTTCACGTGAAGCCACGAAGTGATCTGAAGTATTCAGCAATGAAAAAGATTAACTAATCAAGATGCTAGCTCATACAAGCAAATATGCTCTTTCACGAGATTAATTCAAGCCAAGCTTGGCTGGTTTTTGTACGCCTGGTTTTACCGGATAGCATGCGGGACTCGGGATCTACAATCGTTCGATCTACAATGACACAGGTACTACTGAGCGTCAAGCCGCCTCTCGAGCAAGCCGACTGAATGCTCGGGAGCTGCGTCGACTCCGACCAACCCGTCCTGCGTCGACTCATTCAACCGGTGACCTGATGGTCCCACGACGTTCGCCGCCAGCTCGTGACCATCCCTGGACTTCGATCAAGGAGGCTATCGTTTGTAAACAGTATGATGGTAGACACATACGCCTACCCATGGCTCCTCGCCAGAGTGATCCGACCTGCGGCGCCACTCGCCGCCGCGTCGACTCCCTCCAAATAAAAATCCGACGACTCCGGCCTACACGTCTACTCTGGCCTCCACGTCGACTCCAACCACTACGTTGAGTACATGTCCATTGCGTTGGTTCTACACTCGGGGGTTGTGCCTACTCCGCTACGTGACTCGTCGCGTTCTTCGAATTCGGCGAACCGCTATGGTGTTCGACTCCGTCATGCGACCTGCTGCGCTCCGGCGACCCGGGGGATCCTTCAGCTTCGGTGACTCGCTACGTTCTTCATCTCCGGCCATCCGCCATGGTCTTCGACTCCACCGAGGGCCTCATTGTTCCCTTCGGCTAAAGCGACCCGATGTGGTCTTCGAATCCAGCGACTCGGGGGCTCCCTCGGGCTCGGTGACCAACTATGATCTTCGATTGCGGCGACCTGCTATGGTCTTCGACTACAGTGACTGGGGGCTCCTTCGGCTCCAGCGGCCCGCTGCGGTCTTCGGATCCACCAACCTGTTGCAATCGTCAGCTCTAGCGACTCGGGGGATCCCTCCTCTATAGCGACCCTCCGCGTCCTTTGACTCCGGCGACCCTCTGTGGTCTTCGTATGAGGCGACCCGATGCGGTCTGCGACTGCTATGGCCCATCACGGTCTTCGGATGCGGCAACTCATCATCACCATGCGATTTCGATCCGCTGCGTCGACTACGTCCGCGACGTGACCCGCTGCTACATCAACTACATGACCGCTGTACAACTCTCGACTGCCATGTTGACTACTCATCTGGTGTCGATCTCGCGACTTGTTGTAGTCTTCGACTCCGGCGATCCACTACAATCTTCAGCTCCAATGACTCGAGGGCTCGGGGGCTCCCTCGGCATCGGTAACCCCCTACGGTCTACGATTGCTCCGAATCGCTGTGGTCTTCGACTCTGGGTAATCACTGCAATTTTCGATTGCGACAAATCCTCTGCTACATCGACTCCGCCGCGAGGCCTGTTGCCGCCTTCGGCTATGGTGACTCATTGCAATCCTCGACTCCGCCGACCTATTGAGTCCTCGACTCCATCACGCAACCTGCTGCCGTCTTCGACTCCATCGACAATCCGCTACGATCTTCGGTTCCAGCGACTCGGGGGCTCCCTCTGCTTCGGCAACCGCCGCAGTCTTCAACTTCAACGACTGGCTGTGGTCTTCATATCGGGTGACTTGAGGACTTCCTCGACTCCCACGACAGCGAGCCGCTATAATCTTCGAGTCCAGCACGCGACCTGATGCAGTCTTCGGCTGCGGTAACGCGCTGTGGTCTTTGACTCCGCCGACCTGATGTATCTTCGACTCCTTCACGGGACCTGCCACCACGTCGAATTCATCCGCGACTCGCTGCTTCATCAACTTCATCCACGACAACTACCAATAATGCTAAGTTTTCCCTCTACTTAGAGCTGTTTCTTTTTTAACGTGCACTCGAAACACTCGAGGGTTGCGCCCTCTTCGAGTAACCTAATGTGCCATCGATTCCACGCACTCGAGCACCTCATACGCGACAGCCCGAGTAGCTGATTCTGCCTGATCGTTGAATCCTTGAACTCCGAGCACCTCGGCAAGGTACTGAGACTAAGGGTAATCGGGCTAACGAAAAGACCTAGCATGCAGTGCAAAGGTGTCGACTCGATTGGCACCAGAATTTTACTTTACAAACCGGCATGCAAATATTCTTTACAAGATACAAATACTTCACAATTCTTAATGTTTTATGCAGCTTATAAGGATGTCGACTGCGTCGAGCTATTCTATCGGGTCCTCCAATAGGAGTCGACAAAACAACTGGCTATGACATACACTCAAGACCCGAGTCGAGTCCCTCTTCGGATGGTTGCATCGCTTGATGCTACACACATGCGACGTTGGCCACGCACCCGACAAAAGTGACTGCATCGACTCCATCTGCATCGTTGACTCACCCATGTTTTCTTCTCGCATGATTGGCGACTACGTCTACAAAGATACAAGACTCGAGTCTCTGCCCGAGTCTGCGACTCCGCCAGATACTCGGGGGCTACTCCAAACTGGAGCGCTGATGGCGCATATACAAGATCCTCGAGTGACACGCTCTGAGTCCTCACTCGAATCAACGATTCGACTAAGGACTCGGGGGCTACTCCCATAGGGAGCGCTGGCCGCGCACCCGAAGAAATTTGTGGAAACATTCAAGGCTCATGAAAACCCTTCACTCGAATCTACGATTCGATTGTGGACTTCGGGTTACTCCCATAGGGAGCGCTGAAAACATATTCAACTGAAACAAGCAACAAAAGACGATAGCAGTCGCAAAAGTTATTTAGTCCCTTCCTTAGTCTTCGACTGAAACAAGCAACAAAAGACGACAGCAGTCACAAAAAGTTATTTAGTCCCTGCTTGAGTCTTCGACTCAACCAGACACTCGGGGGCTACTCCCATAGGGAGCGCTGGCCGCGCACCCTATGATTATTTTCTTCCTCGTACATCGTACTGTGTGTCGATAACATCCACACTCGAATGCTATGGCGACTCCGCCTCATACTTTCCCTACAAAGAGACTACGTCTCCTGGGCCACCCGAATCATCTCCGCGATGACAAAAAATTCGGATGCCATGCTTATAGCATGAAGATAAGACCTGAATAAGGCCTGGCAACGCATCTGCTGCGCACTACCAGAGATATATCCGTGCCTGCAGGTTTATGCCTTGACGGACGCGTCGAGTGCTCACACTTATACACTGGGATTCGAACTCTATAAGACCTCCGCGGCCTGAGTCGAATTACGCCAGCAATTTCCGAATTCGACTCCGGGGACTCGAGTTTGAGTAGGTAGCATTGTTTTTGCCCTAGAGCAATTAACTGGTCCCGATCCATCGAGCGCACCAGGCACGTTTACCATTATCCCTATGAGCTGCTATGAATTTCGACTGACCCGATGAACTTCCGGGCGAGTGCTTCGCACTCGACACAATTGTCGACTCCGACATCCTAATGCAAGACTCAAGACTTCTGAGTCTCCACCCGAATCTATGATTCGCATGGACACTCGGGGGCTACTGACATGGGTATGCCCAATAGGCACTCGACTACAGCCTACCTGGTGCAGCCCGACGGAAGACCCACTCTACAAATTGCTAAGGTCCATGACACCCATGACGGTTCGACTGATATGAAGCCCATATGGACACGGACTCCCAAACGCACAAGACAAGGAAACCTCAGGACTAGAGTTTGAATACAACTTTTAACCAACTCGTATTGGTACATGAGACCTAGCCTCCGCATATATAAAGGCTAGGAGGGTCCAACGAGGGGGACACGACATAACTTCTATCCTCTTCCCCAACAGGCAATCGCGACTCCCACAATAGATCTAGACATCGCGACTCCCACAATAGACAATAGATAGATCTACGATCTAGACATATGCCAGATCCAATCTGCGCATCTACCGCCATCGGCGACCTTGTAATTATTCGGATCATCATCAATCAAGAGCAGACAAGCAGGATGTAGGGTCCTCTACGAGGCCTGAACCTGGGTAAAACCTCGTGTCACCTGTGTGCTTGTTTGCTAGCCAATCGAGACATCCAGCGTTCCCTCCTTCTCTAAAACCCAAGTCCATAACAATGGGCATTGATGAGTTAAACCCTCGTCACAAGCTCTAATCATATCCTCTAGGATCTGGTTGACTCTCTCAGTCTGTCCATCAGTTTGTGGGTGATATGCTGTGCTGAAGTTCAACTTGGTTCCTAATCCTTCTTGGACTTTCTGCCAAAATCTTGAGGTAAACTGGGTTCCTCGATCTGATACTATGGTCTTGGGGTTCCATGTAGACTAACAATCCTAGCAATATATAGCTCTGCTAGCTTTGCACTCTGGTAAGTTGCCTTGACAGGTATAAAGTGGGCTACCTTGGACAGTCTATCAACTATGACCCAGATTGAGTCATTTCCCTTACTAGACGTAGGTAAACCGGTGATAAAGTCCATTCCGACGGAATCCCATTTCCATTCCGAAATCTGCAATGGTTGCAACAGTCCTTCAGGTCTCTGATGTTCTGCTTTGACTCTTTGACAGATGTCACATTTGGCGATGTAGCTTCCGATCTCTCTCTTCATCTTGTGCCACCAAAATTGCTCTTTCAAATCCTGATACATCTTGGTTCCTCCGGGGTGGATGGAATAAAGAGTATCATGAGCTTCCTTCATGATCACCTCCTTCAGTTCCGAATCTGCTGGAACACAGATACGTCCTTTGTACCACAGTACTCCTTCTTCGTCTTCCGGTGAATCCAGGTACCTTTCCTGTACCAATACGACGTTTGATTTCGTCGATACTCTCATTTCCCTTCTGGGCTTCCTTGATTTGGCTAATCAACGTGGGTTGAAGTTCAATGCTAGCTAGAAATCCTTTGCTAACTAATTCAGTCCTGAACTACTCCAGCTCTTCATACAAACTTGGTTGCTTCTCCTTGATCATGGTGTTAAGCCTACACGGCAATCTGCTAAGAGCATCCGCTACCACATTGGCTTTGCCGAGGTGATAGTGAATGTCAAGGTCATAATCCTTAATTAACTCTATCCTTCTTCTTTGCCTCATATTCAGCTCCTTCTGAGTGAAGATATACTTCAAGCTCTTATGATCTGCGTAAATCTCACAGCGATTACCCATCAAATAATGACGCCATGTCTTCAGTGCTAGAACCACAGTTGCTAGCTCAAGATCATGGGTCAGATAGTTCTGCTCATGCTGCTTCAGTTGTTGAGACAGATACACGATGACTTTGCCTTCTTGCATCAATACACATCCTAGACCAATCTTGGATGCGTCGCAATACACATCAAAGGGCTTCTTGATGTCGGGCATGACCAATATTGGGGCTGATATCAATCTCTTCTTCAGCTCCCGAAAACTGGCTTCACACTTGTCTGTCCATTCAAACTTCTTGTCCTTTTTCAACAATTGGGTCATTGGTCGGGCGATGCTCGAGAATCCTTCTACGAACTTGCGGTAATATCCCGCTAATCCGAGAAATGCACGGACTTGGGTTTGAGTGGTTGGGGCTTCCCATTCTTCGACATCTTTGATCTTAGCGGGGTCAACAGAGACTCCTCCGGTAGACACAATATGTCCTAGGAATGCTACTTCCTTCAACCAACACTCACACTTGCTGAACCAGGCATATAACTGATGCTCTCTCAGGGTTTCTAGGATAACTCTCAGATGTTGCTCATGCTCTTCTTCTGACTTGGAGTAGATAAGGATGTCGTCGATAAACACAACTACAAACTTATCTAGGAAATTCATAAAGATCTTATTCATGAGATTCATGAAATAAGCAGGGGCATTGGTCAATCCAAAAGACATAACCGTATACTCGTATAAACCATAGCGAGTAATAAAGGCGGTCTTTGGAATATCTTTTACAAGAATCTTAAGTTGGTGAAAACCAGTCCTAAGATCAATCTTTGAGAATACCTAGGCTCTAGTCAACTGATCAAATAAATCCTCTATCTTTGGCAAGGGGTACTTGTTCTTGATGGTGACATCATTCAACTTTCTGTAATATGTACACAGACGGTTGCCTCCATCTTTTTTGTCGACGAATAACACTGGTGATCTCCATGGTGATGCACTTGGTTGAATCAAACCTTTTGCTAGCATAGCATCCAACTGCTTTTTCAGTTCCACTAACTCTGAGGGGTTCATGCTATAGGGCCTCTGGGCTATAGGTCCGGTTCCGGGGATTAGTTCGATAATGAACTCCATATCCCTATCCGGGGGCATACCTGGCAATTCATTTGGGAATACGTCGGGGTATTCACAGACTACTCTGACTTGGTCTATGGTGGGCAAGGCTACACTCTGGTTGCACTTGAATTGTCGGGGTAAGGTTTCAGAGATATGCACTATTGTGACTCCAGAACTACTGGTCATGGTGATGGCTTTCTTAGCACAGTCTATCAATCCTTTATGCCTTGACATCCAGTCCATACCTAGTACTACTTCCAAACCTTTGGTTCCAAGTACAATTAGGTTGGCATAAAAATCTATCCCATGTATTCTGATAGGTACAACTTTGCAAATTTTTCTAGCTTTGGTTGTTGAACCGGGGATTTGAACTATCATGACATGCTTCAGGTTGGTTGGGCGAATCTTACTAGTGCATGCAAATTCTTCGGTGAAAAATGAATGCGATGCTCCAGAATCATACAATACTCTTGCTAAAACTGAGTTGACAGAAAACATACCTAGCACTACATCTGGCGCTTCCTGGGCTTCTTCTGCATTCATGTGGAAGAGACGACCGTTGCGGTTGTGGGGGTTCCCTGGGGCAAATCTCCTTCCTGGTTGAACACGACACTGCTGCTGAGCTAGGGCATTCACATTGGCATTGGCTGCAGTCTTCTTGGGACACTCATTGGAGTAGTGACCTTTCACTCCACACTCGAAACAAGTGATCTAGGACTTGTCCTTGACTGCAACAGGTACAGCATTGCTGCCAGTTCTGGGTGTAGTGTTGTTGTTGTTGTTGTTGTGGTTCTTGGGAGGTGCACGGTTGAAATTGTTGGCATTACCGGAGTTGTGATTGTTTCCTCCGGACTTCACATTGCCTCCACTACGGTTGGGGTAGCTTGGGCGAGAATTTGGGGGTCGGTTGTTCCTTGGTGCATATCCTGGTGAAGGGTTAGGACGGTACTTCTGGTGACTGTTGCATCATACGACACTTGCGGTTGTTGTTTGCCTGGTTAATCTTCCCTTCCATCTGGATGGCAGAGTCAACTAGCTCTTCGAGATCCTGGAAGCGGATGTTGACGAGGACAGTCTGCATCTCATCATGCAGTCCGTTCAAGAATCTATCCTTCTTCTTGGTCTCTGTGTTGATCTCATCAGGTGCATATCTGGCAAGTGACAGGAATCTGTCACGGTACTCTACCACAGTCATTCTTCCTTGCTTCAATTCGCGAAACTCATCTCGCATTCTGTTGACTAGACCCTGCGGCACATGGGTGCGGCTGAACTTGACTTTGAATGCTTCCCATGTCAGCACTTGACCATGGTTCATATTGTGGATGCTATTCCACCAAGCTCTTGCATCTCCTGCCAGATAGTGGGTAGCGAAGAGAACTTTCTCATTCTCATCAACTCTGGCAACCTCTAAGTTGTTTTCCATGGTCTGTAACCAGTCATCAACATCTAATGGGTTTTCCGATTGGTTGAAGATTGGGGGATTTGTGTTCTGAAAGTTTTTGAGTTTGGACCCCTGGTGATCCTGATTTCCATGCCCTTGGTTGTTGAGAGCCATCTGGGCGATCTGTTGAAGTGTTGCTAAGTTGGCTTGGCGTTCTGCCCTGCTTGCTTCACGGTCTGCGATGAGATTCTGCAAGATCTGCAGTATTGGGTCTTGCGACGAGCTGCTCCCTCCTTGGTTTCCACGAGTCATCTGAGGATTGAGATATAAGGGTAAGAGGGAAATTCTAAGGTTCAAGGTTTTGGGTTTTCAAAGCTAAAACTTTGAGTTAGAATCAGGTTTTTCAACTAACTTTGTTTTCATTCATGCAAGCAAGCACACGATACGACACACGCCACAACAATCAAAGGGAAAATAGATGGTTTGAAGAAGCATTCTACAAACTAAGATACAGTGAGATCGATACATCTCATGCTACGACAGTGCTCTAGTGCATCTACTCATCGTCGATGAAGTCGGAGTCCTCATCATCAGTGTAGAAGTCTACGGCATCCTCCGCCAGAAAATCATCATCGTTGCTGAGGTAAGAGTCAATGTTTCCCTGGATGTCTTCACCCTCACCTTCTTCTTCCTTTGCTGCAAGCTGAGCTTCCTGCTCCTTGACGGTCTTCTCGAGGTCGGCCACCTTCTTGTGAAGACGGGCGATGGTGCTATCCTTCTTGGCACGCTGGCGTCGGAGATACTGACGGTCTTGGACAAGTAGTGCGAAAGTCTGGGCCTTCTGGTCGGCAATGGCACGGGTATGGTTGGCTAACTCTCTGGCATTGTCCAGTTCCTGCTGTCTATCGTGAAGCAAGAAGTCAAGGTTCTCCCCTTGACGCCTCAACTCGGGGTGGCCCGGCATCTCCATTGGCATTCCCATGAAATCACGTCTTGCATAGTGGGCAAAACGGGTTCCTTGGGTCTTGTTGACGCTGAGGGCACATAGACGTGCGAGATCTTCATGCATTGCCCTGGCTAATCCATCTAGCCAGTTGTTCTCTCTCACAGAGAACTGAATTCTCCCAGAAGTTGGTGCTTCAATGCTTCCTCTAAGATCTACGGTGACTAGCCACTGTAGGTCTCCTCCTGGGGGTCCTGGAAGTTGAGCTCCAAGAAACTCCGGGTGCGGGCGTCCCAGTAACTCTGATAATGAATCCAGATCCCTCTCGATGATCAGCTGACCTCCGTTTCCCAACTGGTAAAACTTGCTGAACTGAGTCTCCATCTACAAGAATTAAGGATGAGGAAGTTAGTGAAGTGATCAAGTGTGTCAAATTTTAAGTAGTAGTGGAAGAATTTTGAGGAACATGAATTTTTGAGAAAGAATCCACAAGGGTAAGAGAGGAGATAGTTTTTCATAAATACTCACTTTTGGTTTGGAAACTAAGTTTTTGTTTGACGTCCATTCTAACTAGGGTCTCCTATGGTCAGGATGGCTCTGATACCAACTTGTCAACACCCGGATTTTTAATCCCAGATGCCCGTTATGCCATACCTCGCAATCCCAGGATTACCATTTTTGCGAGACATAACGGATTGGATATCACAGTACATCATCCATTACAAACCATACTTAAGGTCTTACACAAATAAGGATCTCATGATCCAGTCTTAAAACAACAAGCAGCGGAAATAAAAGATAAGCGTAGCGGTGGGGTCCATCTTCAGGGGCACAGGCAATGCTGACGAAGGCAGATATTCCTAGTTATCATAGCCGTCCTGTTGGCCATCATCGTGATAGTCTCCTTCATAGTCTGGCCATGATAATAGCCAGGGACAAAAGCCATGAGTACTCTTTAAGTACTCGCAAACTACCACTAACAAGTATAAACTTCTAAGTTAAAGTGCTAACTCTACGTTTAACTATAAAGTTAAGTTTGAAACCTAAGCTGAGTTCAGAAGCAAAGAAAGATAAAGTAAAGTCCTAAAATCACTTAAGTTGGGAAGCTATTGTCATAAACACAACCCTTGTGCGGTCAAGTCAAGATTCATCATTCTTTTCAAAGTATTTAGAAAGCATCTGACAACGAAATAGTATGGCCATTCCAACTGTCCATAACCGCGGACGTGGCTATTCGAATAGTTCGACACTCTGTAGAGGTGGTACACTTTCACCACAAGATTCGATACATCTGTCAGGGATAACCCTGAATCATCATACTTAGTATGCAGATAATCAAACATAACCTTCCCTTTACACACCCTAGTATAAGCACCTCTCCAATGAGCATGGCCTCCCAACAATGACCACCAGTCATCTTGGGCACTACATAGGTGGACATCATGAGAGGTAGCCTCATCTCAGACCTCTCCCGTGAGGGAACTAATACTAATGCATATAAATTTCCAGCTAAGCCTTACCCAATTCAGGTAATGTGGTTGTATGGTAAATTTGGAATGGTATCGCATCCGAATCCAACCATCAGTTTTATTAAAGGGTTAAGGCTCATGCCTCAACATTTTCATCATCATCAACCATTTGTGTTTCTCAACACCTGTCAAAACATCTCAATAGAATGACTCATCATTCCAAGGTTTTCATAATTCATTTTCACCAAGTGTTCCCATCTAAAGTGACTCAAGTTTTTGATCTACTCTAACTACTAAGTTAAGAGTGTTCACTAAGGTGGAAAAGATGGGTTCAATCTCATGCCATAGAATGAAATCTAAAGGGTTCTAAATAGGTCAAGTTTTATACTTTTTATGCTACCTTCAAACTAAGTAAAGAACTTTGTATAACCTAAGAGGGGTAAAACTTGTAACTAAGACTTGGGGTACTAATAGTTAAAAGGGAGTGTGATCAAAGCATGCTTAAGGCATCTTTGCTAAACCATCTAGTTTGATTCTAATTTTCTAAGCACTAAACTTGCAAGTGTTAGCTTGCACTGTTAATGGTGGCTTGCACTTAAAAGTGCTAGCCTGCTAATAGTCGCTTGCCTTGGTTGGTGTAGTGGTTGAAGTTTTCTTCTTCTTCTTCTTCTTCTTCTTGGTAGAACTCCTCCTCCTCGAAAGCTTGGTCGGTACTATCGTCTATAAATACATACGGAGTGCACAATCACCAAACAATACTTAACTAAGCTAAGTAGCATTCTAAGACACACATTTGATGATCTATTATCATCACAAACATCACAAGTTTAAATCCATAGTTTCATCCCTTTTATTTTAGAAAAGTAATTTCTACTCATTGAAAACTTAACTAAATTTTAATATTCACCACCAAAATATGGGATCATGTGGACACATGTCCTCACCACATATTCTAACATGTGGGAATGAGATTTAAAGGTTGGATCAACATTATTTTGGTTTAAGTTCATTATTTAATAATTTAAAGTGACTAGAAATGCGTATATAACATTATTTTGGTACTAGGCCAAAGTCACTACATGTAAACCTTAATATTATTACATATTTAGATAGATATAATGAAATGTGATTTTTGAGAGTTGGAATCAACTCAAAAGCTAACTTGGTTGATTTTATAAAAATGTTGCAAGTTGCAAATGCTTCTGTCTTCTTATTTTTATTAGGAGAGATCTATAAAAATAATTGAATTAAATCCAACGTGCTTGGATAGATCATCTTACTACCTTTCAGGCAAAATTAGTTTCATGCTATTTGGATTTGTAAAACTCCCAGAATTGAATTTTAAAATAGTGGACAGAAACTAGATTTAACTACAAAGAAAAATCCAGATTTGAATGTGTGGGCTAGCGCGGGAAACGACTTGGGCCGGCCCAGTGGCACTCCACGGCGCGGGGCTCAGCTGACAGGGGGTCCTGCTTGTCAGCAGCACTTAACACGCGAAACGGTACGCGCGCTGTGTGCCGTAGGATTAGAAGGCAGATCTACGGCTGAGGGTCGTCATCGACGACGAACAGGTCGCCGGCGAGCTCGAACCCTAGCGGCTCGGTGGGGGTCTGCTGGGGACGTACCAGGGGTCCAGTGGGGTCGGCGAGGCTGGCAAACGAAGTGGAAGACGACGGCGAGGCGAGTCGCGATTGCGGCGGAGCTTGGGGTGGTCGCAATCAACGTCGCCCTTCTCCTCCTGCCGCGGCTGCTCTGGCTCCAATTCCGGCGCTCGCCTTGCTCTGGCTAGAGGTGGGTGAGGTTCAGTGAGGTGAGGGGAGTGGAATGGTGTGGAGAAGAGAGGCTGGTGAGGGCTCCTTTTATAGGCCCGACGGTGAGATCGAGCGGGATGGGCAGGCGACGGTGGCGACATGGCTACGGCGGGGTAGAGGCATGGCTGCGGGTGGCGATCAACGTGTGGTTCGTAGCGGTGCTCTAGGCATTGAATGCCGCCGTAGGGGCGGTGGCACGCGGTCTGGGTGAGGTGGCGCTCTGCGGGGTAGAGGCGACGGTGTCCACGGCGAGCGGTGGCTGTGAGGCGTTGGGCGGCCAACGGGGGTGTCTGGGGTGTTCTCTAGGTCGAGGCGGAGCGGCGGGCGCGGGCTACGGCCAAGAGGCGGTCTGGGTGAGCGGGGACCGAGCGTGCTCTGCTGGCGGCACTGGCATGGTGCGGTGGCACTGGGCGCGGTTTGTCCTCGATGGTCCACTGCATTCCTGGGCTCGGGCAAGGGACAAGGGGTGGCGGTGAGCTCTTGGCTACCTCCTAGACATGGCGAGGGAAGAGGGAGTGGTCTGCTGCAGCGAGGCAAGGTTTGGCCGGCGAGGCATGGCTCGGCATGGCATGGCCTGGGGGCTAGGGACAAGGGAGAGGGGGTGTTAAGGGCCTGGTTAGACTAGGAGGGGATAGAGGAGATAAATGGTGATCAAATGGGGGAAAACCCTGTTCAAAACAGTGAGCTATGATTTAGGTTTAAACCTGCCTGCCAAGTGTTTGATTAAATGGCCGCATGAAAGAAAGTTTTGAATTTTGGTTTCAAATTTTTTGAGTAATCTCCACTAGTGCTAGGTAGACTCTGGTTGCAAGGGTTTTTAAAGTGGAGCTCAAAAAGATGGGTTTTGAAATAGGGGTGATCTATGCATATGCATTAGATTCAATTTTCAAATGCAATTTAAAATAAGTAACATAATGTTTTTAGCAGATCCAAAGGTGGGCCTTGGTACCTCATTATGTGTACTAGCAAGGGGTGCAAAGATCAAGAATTGTTTCTGTTAAGAAATGAGTGCTAGGAATAGCCAAAGTAGGCATGAGAGTGAAATTGGCCAAAATGACCATTCCTCCTTTTTAATTCTTTTTGATTTGATTTTCTTTAGGAAAAGTTTGGGAATGATGTAGATGATGTTTAAATCACCTAAGAAACATTTTACAAGCATTGGATCACTCAATCATGGCAATTCAAACAACTCCTATTTTAAATGCACACATGTATGAATGCTTTCATTTTAAATTTGGAAAAGTTTTTTGTTAACCCCATTTTTGATTGATTTCATCTTGATAAGCTTGGATTGAAGTTTTGGGATGTTACACCTTACCTCCGAATTGTTGAGTGGCGCAGCGGAATTTGTTTCGTGAATCCAAACTCTGCAAATAGAGGAGAAACCAATGATGATGATCATAAAGTTTCAGTGAATACTTTTACTAAAGAAAGTAGGATTCAACTATATATTCTACAAATTTGTGGTAATATATTATTGATTCACTTGCCATGTTTTGAACAAGACATACCTAAAAATTACAAAGAAGCGTGATGGACCTGAGTGCGAGAAATGACTATGAGTCATCAAATCCTATATTAAGTTACATTTAAGATTGCAAAGTAACATGTTACTTGATCTTATTAAAGTAAAGAAGTTTACTTGATATTTCTGATTGACAGCAAAGTCATAAGAAGGAAGTGAAACTTAATGAATGACAAAAAGCTCGATTTGTCACAAGTTTGGACAAATTCAAGGAGTTGACTACAACAGTAGTGATGCTTAAGTCTTTTGGATTTACACTAGAAATATATGGATAGTGAAGTCTCGTAATTGAAATTCTCAAATTGATAATGATCAAAGAATTTTGGAATGTCCAAGATTGTTGAGAGGACCTAGATTTGAGTGGGAGCAAATCATCTTAGCTAATTCATAATATGTAACTGACATATTTTGAGTGGGAGCTAAGTGAAATCCCTAGATCTCAAACATGAATGTCATATTTGAGTGGGAGCATGAAATCATTTTGTGATATGTGGACGGCATATATGAATGATGTGATTGGTGTTTAAGTAAGGATGAAGTTGAAGTTATTAAACAATAAAATCTATCGAGATAGATTGGTGAGTTTAATAAACACTAAATGTCGAATGCTTCCTGGACTTGATTCTGAAAGATGTTCAGAATGTCCTAAGCAAGATTCTGAAGAAGTTCAGAATGGAACAAGGTGAGAAAGTAGTTCTTACTATATGAAGCATTGAGTTAGTATTGCAACTATGGTTGAAAGAAAGAGATGGGTTGCATCTCCTATGCCTCAGTCATAGGTTCTTCCATATAACCATGTTGTATACTCGACATAAAGTGACCCGAGGTTCTGGTTGGTAGGACAAAGTCTTAACTATAAGAACATGTCTTTAAGTGATTCCTGAGTTGATCACTGAACCAGAATTAAGTTTGTACTTAAATGGCAAGAAGCAATGTAAGTGGCATAGATGCATTTCATGCACTAGGATCTACATAGATATAGAAGTATAAAAGCTTAATCTGATGTGATGTATAATGTTATGGCGGGGCTAGTTCGCTTTTAACATAGAATGATGTGTCCCAGGGCCCAGTGCCGATGAGAAAGCCCTCGAGGTTGATCTAACGTCACTGTAAACTCCTGGAATCCGGCCTCGTTCTGCCGCCATGACTATAGTATATACACAAAGGATAGCAAAGTGTGTTTCGAAGTTTAGATGACAACGGTGAAAACGACCGTCATCATAAACACTAGAAACAAAAGTCTCACTTTGTTGCCAAACAAATGCTTTGACCCATTATAAGATAATGGTGTGAATGTCAAAATTAGGAAGACATTAACGATTTGCAAAAGACATAATGATCTGGTAAAACAGAACATGGACATGACGTTTCCCATGAGCATGCATGATCTGTAAACGCATATGGTATATGGTTTATACGAGCAAAATGCAAGCTAGATTATTTGTACTCTAGTGCAAGTGGGAGACTGAAGGAGATATGCCCTAGAGGCAAATAATAAATAGGTTTTTATTGTCATATCTCAATTAGTTTATAATAGTTTCATATTGTGCTATAACTGTGCCAAGTAGAAACATTGGTACAGGTGTGGTATGAAACAACCAAGTCCCTAGTAGCCTCTATTCATACTAGGTCGTTGGTCACAAAGATGATCTAAGTTTCAAGATCATGGGCATTTATGCCGACTGACAACGAGATTACATCATTGGAGAATGATGTGGTTGGACATTCCTCGAAGGATTGCAACACGATCAAGTCATATAGTTCATTGTTGCAACAGCTATACCTAGACTCCTTCTCCTTAGACCGTGAGCTCATATTACTCACTGTTTCCCTAGGCTGCTTTGACTGCATCAAACGTCATCTGGTAATGCGGTGGCCATAAAGGTGTATGTTGGGTATTCCGAAGGAACAGTAGATGACATGTGACTGCAAGACCGGGATTTGTTCACCCACATGACGGGTAAAGATACATACGGCCGACTTGGTGAGATTACATCTATAAATGTTGCAACATGTGACTAGGTCACGGGGATGTAATATCATGGTAACAAGAAAACATAACTTGTTGAGAACGAGATTGAACAAGGTATGGGATACCAATGATCGGATCTCGGACAAGTTGTATCGAGAAACAAAAGGAAGAGGATGCTACATTTAGACGGTTCAAACGACATTGTCATCAGGAATGCATAGGGGTCACATGGACATCCCTGGTCTCTCTGTTGATCATTGATACAGATCATGTCTAGAGCATTCCCGAGCCGTGAGAGGATACATTTAAGGGTACGATGAGAGCGATCATTCATAAGACGGAATCACAGTAGAGAAAGAGAAAGGCGGAATCGTTCCGCAAAGAGATCCGAAGTTGTTCAGAGAAAGAATAAAGGACCGGAATCATTCCAGGAAAGATCCGAAGTCATTCGGAGGAAATCAAAAGGGAACCGAAAGGTATTTCGGGTCAAGATGGATTTTGTAATATGTATTTACATATTAATTAGTGTAATTAATATTAAAATCTAATTTGAAGGGTTATTCCACTAATGGGCCAAACTTCCTAGGGAAATGGGGCCCATGAGGGAAAACCAGAGAAGGGAAGGGCCAAGGGCTAGTCGCGACAAGGGGCCCCACCCGGCCAGCCTAGGGCTGTGCGCGGGGTGGGGCCCACCCCTGTCCGGCGGCCCATGAGGCCCATGCGCCTCCCCCTCTCTCCCTTGAATAGTCCCACATGGGAAACCCAAAGGGGAGGGCACACCCCCTCCCCCTATATAAAGGGGTGCCCATGGGTGGGATGAGACACACCAATATTTGGAGAAGTCCTTTGGTTGACTTCCTCCTTCCCTCTCTCTCTCTAGCCCTTGTGACCATGGCCCCAAGTTTGGGCTATGCGATCAAGGCACACCTGTAGTATGCCGTTGCGCTGCAGGGATTCCTAGCCGGATATCAACTTCCGCACTCCTGGCGGGATCGGGGAGCCGGAGGTCTCATCATGCACCGGATGTGTACGAAGACACAAGGCGCAACACTTGGGGTGCTAGAATGTCGTGAGCCGGAGCTGTTGCACGATGAAGATGATGGAGATCAAGAAGGAGCAAGGGGTGACCTACAAGGAGCTTCGCGACCTTGAGGTCGGCTACGAGTACAACTACTTCAACCACGTTCCCCGCGGAACGTTAACCGCGTACGGTCTACAAGGGTATGTATTCTCTACGCTCCAGCCGTTACCGCATTACTACATAGATAGATCCTAGGCAAGGTTTCTAGGGTTACATCGTAGGAATTTTTTTGTTTTTCGCACCGATCCCCTACACAATGCTACTAGATACTTGTTATTATTGCATCATCATAATATCATGATCATGTCACCATGCCACATTGCATTTGAGCATCATATTAAAACCCCTCTTAATTTGGTTCTTCTCTTCATAATGCATTTGCCTTATTAATTGTATTTGCCTCTTGATGTATTTTAGTTGGTTCTTGATATAATACTTGATGCCCAAGTTGATTTGGGGGGCATATCTATTCTAATTCCACCACCTTTATTTTGCCTCTGTATCAAATCTACCATCCCATTTGATTATGAGCAAATGTTTTCCCTTGGTATTTCATTCTAGCTCATATAATTTTGGGTGGATACTTGTCTATTCTGTATGCTTCCATACATGTTGCTACATTGTTTTCACAATATCAATTATGGAAGCATGCATGGCCACCTTTGCATGCCATGTGAGTAGAAATATCATCTTTGATCCTTCCATGTGGTTTCTTTGAATCATGGTCAGGATTGGATTATATTTGTGGCTATGTGGGATATATAGTGGAAAATGCACACTAGCCATGACTACCTTATAATTCATGCAGACCATGGTTATATAGGCCATATGTGTTGGAGAGCTTCTATAATGAATTTTGGATGCTGAATTCAATTTGGAAGCTTGTTTAAATGTTTGGACAAATACTAAATCTTCTAGATGTTTTTACATACTAGAACTAGTGTATTAATGCCATGCATGGACCATGCAAGTTGCCCTCTCTTCTCTTTGTTTTTGGATTCTTGTATTTTAAAAATGGGTTTGAGATAAATTAAATTCAAACAAGGAGATCATACAAAAATAAATAAAAGAGTCCCACCCTCTTCACCTAAACTTTATCCTAGAGCTAACCCATCTCCCCAACTAATCTAGTTTCCTAACCATGGACATGCATGAGTCAAGTGCGTGTATGTATGTGTCCATGTGCACCTTCCTCTCTCTCTATCTCTCTCTCTCTCTTTGGCTAAGATCAAACCATCCAATGACCATGGTCCCTCCATTTCCTCTCTAAGCAAAAAAGAAACACAAGATAGAGCACCATAGCCACCTGACACCACCTCCCTCTCACCTTTTGCAAAAGATCAAGGCCCCCATGTGCTCCCCTTGTCCTCCCCTTTTCATCTCCCCACCACCTGCAGATCGGGATCGAGATCCAGCAGCCCAGGTCTCCTCCTTCTTCCCCTCCAACAAGCAAAAAGAGGAAATAATTTTGTGGCCCGAAAGTTGAGATGCCAAGGCAAAACGGTACCCAAGTTGCTTGTAATCGGCCACGTTGCCCACAGTTGGCATGACAAATGCTGAGAGGGTCTTTTTCAGCACGAATTCAACTTAACGTTTGAATACAAAATATCAGGCTAATGCCCGTCAAGTTGGGGCCCCTATTAGTTTTCACCGTCATGTCGCTGCCGCCGTGGCTGCCATGTAGACTTGCAATGTTGGCGCCTGATGGCTCGGTGTTGATGTAGATCTTGTTGGGAACCCCAAGAGGAAGGTATGATGAGCACAGCAGCAAGTTTCCCTCAGTTATGAAACCAAGGTTTAATCGAACCAGTAGGAGCAAGGAAACACCTCAAAGGTGTTACTAGCTGAGCTTTGGCAGGGTGCACAACCGGTGCTAGTAGCAATGTGGAGACCTGCACAACACAACCACAGAACTTTGTCCCCAACTGGCGATGAGGTTGTCAATCTCACAGTGTTTTGCGGAAAACAAAGGATTAAACGTATCGAATGGAAAGAAGTAAAAGTTTACAGAAAGTAAACATAAAGAAGTAAACAGTTGTAGATTGTATGTAAAAGAAAAAGGACCAGGATCCATAGTTCACTAGAGGTGGCTCTCCTTAAGATAGATAACATGCTGGGTGAACAAATTACAGCGGGGCAATTGATAAACACTGAGAAAGCAATACATGCATATACTAATCATCTTGACTCCTTTGAGACTTGATTGGGCATTACAACATAATACATAGACCGCCATCCAAATGCATCTATGACTAATAATCCACCTTCAGGTTATCATCCAAACCCCCTCCAGTATTAAGTTGCAAGCAACAGATTATTGCTTTACGAACTGTGTGTAAAGTAAACAATACGATTGTTCTATGAACAAAGGATTGTTGTTTTCTCCCTAGTAGCAACAACACATCTAGTACCTTAGAGATTTCTGTCACTTCCCCAGATTACCAGAGGCATGAACCCACTATCGAGCATAAATACTAACTCTTGGAGTTGCTAGCATCTACTTGGCCAAGATAGCTACTAAGAACGGAAAGCATGCAAGATCTCAAATAACAAAGACATGATAGAATCAATAATCAATCTGAAATAGCATCTCAATATCCATCGGATCCCCGCAAACAAAACATGCAGAATTACAAATAGATGATCTTGATCATGAACGGAGCTCACAAGATCTAAACATGAAAGCACAAAGGAGGAGAACCAGCCATCTAGCTACTACATGGATCCGTAGTCCAAGGATGAACTACTCACACATCACACCGGAGGCTTGCATGGTGATGAAGAAGGCCTCCAGGGTGAATTCCCCTCTCCGGCAGGGTGCCAGGAAGAGCTTCAGATCCCTCCCGATCTAGGGATGGAGATGACGGCGGCTATAGACTCTGAAATGGATTTTTGATCGGGTACTTAGGTTTTACGTCCCGAGGGCATCTTATAGTCGGAAGGGGAGGCCGAGGGGGTGCCGGGAGCGGCCACACCACCCCCTGGCGCGGGCCAGGCCTGGCCGCACGGCCAGGTGGTGTGGTGGCCCCCTGGCCCCTCTCCGTCTCGTATTCTGGCACTTGATGACATCCGGAAAATAGGCACTTTGGCTTTTGTCCTGTCCAATTCCGAGAATATTCATCTTCTGACTTTCCTGGAACCAAAAACAGTAGAAAATAGGCAGCTGGCACTATGGCTCTTGTTAATAGGTTAGTCCAGGAAATCATATGAAAAGTACTCCAAAGTTGGAACAAAACACAAGAAAGTGGATAAAACCAAGCATGGAACGTAAAAAATTATAGATACATTTGCAATGTATTAACATCCCCAAGCTTAACTCCTGCTTGTTCTCGAGTAGGTAAGTGATAAAAATAAAGAATAATTTTTGAGGTGACATGCACCATCAAAGACTTGATCGAAGTATTTGCAAAACATTCAAAGCTGGGATCATAGTACTTCAATCATAACATGAAAGAAAAAGTTCTAGCAATAAGACAAAGAAAAAATGATGCAACATGAAAAGGCACAAACAAAAGATTCATGAATAACAATGCTTCGCAAGACATTTGTTTGTTTCACATAAAGAAAACATAGCATAATAGTATTCAGCTTTTCCCTCAACAGAGTAGCAAATATAAATGCATAGGACACCTTCAAAGTTCAAAAGAGTGACTAGATACAATAGTTTAAAACAAGCAATATCAAAGTATGCATCAATCAACTAGTCTTGGGACAATGCACATAGAACTAAGAATGGCCACTATGCTCTCAAAGTAAGTGCATAAAGATAGAAGGTGGAGACTCAATATAATGGTGGAAGAAAGGCCTTTGTAAAAGGAAGTAGGGATTCAAGTCTCATAAAGAGCTTCCAAAAATTATGGTACTTATAGCTTTCAGCTCTCATTGCCCCTATCATAAGCATCTTGAAGTGGTTAAGGTTAAAGTGACATAACTAAGAGGATATGCTTGACAAGTTATAAACCGAAATCTCATGCCCCTTACTTACGAAGACCGATCCGCATGCTACTCAACTTCAGTCACGAGTAAGCTCTTGTCATTGTAAGTATATGTGTATCATTAAGAACCGCCAACGGGGTACCCCTTGCACATGATACGGGAGCTTTCCCATAATCAAAATGACAAGGCAAGCAGACAATGGGCATCTTAGTGATCTTTTTATTTGCTATTTGCATAGGTTTTTATTGAGGATGCTTCATAGAGTGCTCATTATGGTGATGCTGCAAGTTTCCACCATGATTAGGCATGGCTTAGGCTAGCGGCCCAGGCGTTTCTCTAACACACATACAAACTCCCTGATCTTACAAGTTCCACTTTTATGTCACACCGCCGGGATCCATAAGAAAAAGAACATGATATCAACGGGGTACAAAGTACAAGTGCAATGTTGAAAGCGTTCCCCATGAAACATGGTTCTGCTAATTTCAACTTATAAAGCGCAAGCATATACGCAACAAAGAAGGACCAAATGGTTCAAGTTTATTAGAGGCAAGTAAAGTAAAGTGTGCCATCAAGTTCGTGAGAGCTTTAATCACTAGTTTTCTCATAACAAGTTTAATTTGGAAGGTAAACAAAAGCATGAATATACTTGGAATAGCATAAGCTAGTAGGTAAGTATGGTGGAATCTTTGGAAAAACTTGGTTTAGGGATTTGGATGCATGAGTGGAACTCATACTTTGTTGTGGAGGCTAGCAAAAGACTAGGAGCGACAAACTAAGAGAGCAATAATGGCCATAATCATGCAGAGCGACAAAACATCATTGATCAAAGCATAAAGTGATACTACAAGTTGAAAACTAAAGGATCATAAAGGCTATGGTGACTTGAGATAGTCATAACATGGTGTGAGCATGTGCCAAGTCAACCCAAATAAAGCATCAAAGGAGAATACCACTATACTATGCTTTAATATGCTAAAACAATGCATGATTCATCCAAGGCACATTAATCAATCTCAATTGTTTATAACAAGTCATGCTACAACAAAGAATATTAAGCATAAAGCCAAAACAATATCAAGCATGGCATGACAAAGCATAGGCCACAGTCAAAAACAAGCTCTTTTTACCACATAAGCATGAACTTTCCTACTCTTTTCCAAACCAAACCAAACTATTTGCAAACCAATGTATGAAAGAGGGGGTCCAACCAATTTATTTAGAAAACTAAGAAAACCAAAGCAAATGAAAACCAAAATGAAAACGAAAACGAAGACGCTCCAAGAAAAACACAACTGTGCATGAAACAATAAAAATGAAGCGTTTGGAAGAAACCTAGGATTTTTATTGATGAAGAAGGGGATGCCTTGGGCATCCCCAAGCTTTGACGCTTATACTTCTTGGATATTTCTTGGGGTGACATGCGTGGCATACCCAAGCTTGAGCTTTAGTCCATCCTTCATCTCATTACTCATTCCTTCCATACACCTGAAAATTTTCCTTCATACAAAACTTCACACAATCTCATTAGCAACATTAGTGCACTTAAGATAAATTAAGTCTTAAGGTTCAGTTCTAACACCAAATAAACTTCCATTAGAACACTAGCTACTGAAGCACTTCCTTCAAAAAGCTCAATTCCCCAAAAGAACTCAAGAAGGAACCAACAAGAAGCAAATGCAGAAAATGGCAGAAATATGTCAAAACAGACCAGCAGGTAAAGACGAGTTTTTTCTAAGACCTTCTGTTGCTCAAATCAAAAAGTGTTGAACTAACAAAATTTATATAACAACCTGGGTCAGAAGCACAAACAATTACAGCTCAATCCGACATACAGAGCTCTCTCACGAAATTTTACGGTGAAGCACAAAAATCTGTTTCCGGACAACAACTTTCCCAATCTTTATTTCTCTCTCATTAGAGGTTACTCTTGGCACAAAAAACAAATAGAAAGGATAAGGAGAGGTTATTAAAGAGGTAATAACTTCCAAGAATCATCTAAAACTTTTGGGTTATCTCCCAATAAGTACTTTTCTTTAACGCCTTTAAGTTAGGCATAAGAAGCAAGAGAAAGCATCAAGTATTCTCAAATGAAGAAGCATTAAGATCAATACCAGAAATATTTTCAACAACTCAAGGTATATCATCCAAGTAAGTTCTAGAGGATCCTCTCTCAATGCTCTTAGGTTCACTATTCTCATCAAAAGGGTTTGCAGGAACAATCCAATCAAGATTCTTTTCTATGGCATCATGTATTGCTACTAGTTTAAAGGGTATTGGTATCTTAGGTTCCTCCCCATTAGGTTCGGTTTTGTTCATCTTTTCTTGTGTACCAACAACATATACAATTGAGCCTAGAATATTGAAATGTTCAAAAACTTTTCTAGCTTCCTTGGCAACATCATAGAACTCCTTAAACAAAGTTTCTAGAATAAAATCCCTCTTTTCAGGGTCCTCAATTTCTTTAAGCTTAAGAAACATTATTTGCATTAAGGGCTTGAGGTTAACAAACCTAGCTTCTAACATGTGAATTAAAGAAGCTGCAGCAATCTCATAGTTTGGAGCAAGTTCTACAAGGGATCTATCCTCAGTATCTTCATGCTTACTAACATGATTAAAGAATTCTACAATGTTATATTTCCCAATTATAGAACCACTACCAATTGGAAGGTCTTTCAGGGTGAATGTAGGGATCAACATGGTGAACTAAGGAAGAGGTGACAACTAAAGGAGACTTAATTTTTTTTGTGTGTTTTTGAATAAGAAAGCAAACAAGTAAAACTATTTTTTTGTGTGTTTTTGAAGAACAAAACAAGCAAACAAAGCAAAAAATAAACTAAGCAAAACAAAAACAACAAAGTAAAGAGATTGGTTATGAGGGACTACCCTTGTGAAGATGTCCTTGACTCCCTGGCAACGGCGCCAGAAAATCGCTTGATGGCTCCATGCACGACGCCCAGAAAAGTGCTTGGTGCATGGTTGATGTAGAGCTCGTTGGGAACCCCAAGAGGAAGGTATGATGAGCACAACAGCAAGTTTCCCTCAGTTATGAAACTAAGGTTTAATCGAACTAGTAGGAGCAAGGAAACACCTCAAAGGTGTTACTAGCTCAGCTTTGGCAGGGCGCACTACCGGTGCTAGTAGCAACGTGGAGACCTGCACAACACAACCACAGAACTTTGTCCCCAACTTGCGATGAGGTTGTCAATCTCACAGTGTTTTGCGGAAAACAAAGGATTAAACGTATCAAATGGAAAGAAGTAAAAGTTTGCAGAAAGTAAACACAAAGAAGTAAACAGTTGTAGATTGTATGTAAAAGAAAAAGGACCGGGATCCATAGTTCACTAGAGGTGGCTCTCCTTAAGATAGATAACATGCTGGGTGAACAAATTACAGCGGGGCAGACAAACACCGAGAACGTAATACATGCATATACTAATCATCTTGACTCCTTTGAGACTTGATTGGGCATTACAACATAATACATAGACCGCCATCCAACTGCATCTATGACTAATAATCCACCTTTAGGTTATCATCCGAACCCCCTCCAGTATTAAGCTGTAAGCAACAGATTATTGCTTTACGAACTGCGTGTAAAGTAAACAATACGATTATTCTATGAACAAAGGATTGTTGTTTTCTCCCTAGTAGCAACAACACATCTAGTACCTTAGAGATTTCTATCACTTCCCCAGATTACCAGAGGCATGAACCCACTATCGAGCATAAATACTAACTCTTGGAGTTGCTAGCATCTACTTGGCCAAGATAGCTACTAACAACGGAAAGCATGCAAGATCTCAAATAACAAAGACATGATAGAATCAATAATCAATCTGAAATAGCATCTCAATATCCATCGGATTCCCGCAAACACAACATGCAGAATTACAAATAGATGATCTTGATCATGAACGGAGCTCACAAGATCTAAACATGAAAGCACAAAGGAGGAGAAGCAGCCATCTAGCTACTACATGGATCCATAGTCCAAGGATGAACTACTCACGCATCACACCGGAGGCTTGCATGGTGATGAACAAGGCCTCTAGGGTGAATTCCCCTCTCCGGCAGGGTGCTGGGAAGAGCTTCAGATCCCTCCCGATCTAGGGATGGAGATGACGGCAGCTGAAGACGCTTTCGTGTATTTTTGATCAGGTACTTAGGGTTTACGTCCCGAGGGCATCTTATAGTCGGAAGGGGAGGCCGAGGGGGTGCCGGGAGCGGCCACACCACCCCCTGGTGCGGGCCAGGAGGTGTGGTGGCCCCCTGGCCCCTCTCCGTCTCGTATTCTGGCACTTGATGACATCCGGAAAAATAGGCACTTTGGCTTTTGTCCCGTCCAATTCCGAGAATATTCATTTTCTGACTTTTCTGGAACCAAAAACAGTAGAAAACAGGCAGCTGGCACTGTGGCTCTTGTTAATAGGTTAGTCCAGGAAATCATATGAAACGTACTCCAAAGTTGGAACAAAACACAAGAAAGTGGATAAAACCAAGCATGGAACATCAAAAATTATAGATACATTTGCAATGTATCAATATGTTGCTTTTTTCTCTCTTTCCTCTTTTCATAATCTTTTTTTCTTTTTCTCTTATTTTCTTTCTCAATATAGGACTCTTTTTTTATAAGAAGAATGCTTCATAGACAGCTCATTATAGTTACGCTACAGGTTTCCACCATGTCAGCATGGATTAGACCAGCGGCCCAGGCGTTTCTCTAACACATATACATAATTCCATGGACTTACAAGCTCCCCTTTCATTTCACACCGATGACATCCATATACAAAAGAGCATGATATCAACTAGGTACAAGTACCAAGTGCAATGTTGAAAGCGTTCCCCTTGAAAGCATGGTTCTACTAATTCCCAACAAATAAGTGCATGCATATACAACATAGACGACACAATGGATCAAGTTTATTAAGGGCAAGAAAAGTAAAGTGTGCCATCAAGTTCATGAGAGCTTTAATCACTAGTTTTCTCATAACAAGTTTAATCTGGAAGGTAAACAAAAACATGAATATACTTGGAATAGTATAAGCTAATATGTAGGTATGGTGGACTCTTTCGAATAACTTGGTTTAGGGGGTTGGATGCATGAGTGGAACTCATACTTGGTTGTGGAGGCTAGCAAAAGACTGGGGGCGACAAACTAAGAGAGCAATAATGGCTATAATCATGCAGATTGACAAAACATCATTGATCAAAGCATAAAGTGATACTACAAGTTGAAAACTAAAGATCATAAAGGCTATGCTGACTTTGTATAGTCATAACATGGTGTGAGCATGCGACAAGTCAACCCAAATAAAGCATCAAAGGAGAATACCACTATACTATGCTTTAATATGCTAAAACAACGCATGATTCATCCAAGGCACATTAAACAATCTCAATTGTTTATAACAAGTCATGCTACAACAAATAATACTAAGAATAAAGCCAAAACAATATCAAGCATGGCATGATAGAGCATAGGCCACAGTCAAAAACGAGCTCTTTTTACCACATAAGCATGAACTTTCCTACTCTTTGCCAAACCAAACCAAACTATTTGCAAACCAATGTATGAAAGAGGGGGTCCAACCAATTTATTCAGAAAACTAAGCAAACCAAGCAAATGAAAACCAAAACGAAAACGAAAAAGAAGACGCTCCAAGAACAACACAACTGTGCATGAAACAATAAAAATGAAGCGTTTGGAAGAAATCTGGGATTTTTATTGATGAAGAAGGGGATGCCTTGGGCATCCCCAAGCTTTGACGCTTGTAGTTCTTGGATATTTCTTGGGGTGACACGCGTGGCATCCCCAAGCTTGAGCTTTAGTCCATCCTTCATCTCATTACTCATTCCTTCCATACACCTGAAATTTTTCCTTCATACAAAACTTCACACAATCTTTATTAGAAACATTAGTGCACTCAAGATAAATAAGTCTTAAGGTTCAGTTCTAAGACCAAATAAACTTCCATTAGAACACTAGCTACTGTAGCACTTCCCTCAAAAAGCTCAACTCCCCAAAAGAACTAAAAAAGGAACCAACAAAAAGCAAATGCAGAAAATGGCAGAAATCTGTCAAAACAGACCAGCAGGTAAAGACGAATTTTTTCGAAGACCTTCTGTTGCTCAAATAAAAAAGTGTTGAACTAACGAAAGTTAGATAACAACCTGAGGCATAAGGACAAAAATTCACGCCTCAAAAAGACGTTCAGAGATTTTACACGAATTGTTATGGTGAAGCACAAAAATCTGTTTCGGGACAGCAACTTTCCCAATCATTACTTCTCTCTCATTAGAGGTTACTCTTGGCACAAAAAGCAAATAAAAAGGATAAGATGCGGTTATTACTGAAGTAATAACTTCCAAGACTCATCTAAAACTTCTAGGTTATCTCCCAATAAGTACTTTTCTTTAACGCCTTTAAGTTAGGTATGATAGTTTGAGAAGATGCTCACATAAGAAATATGAATTAAAGTAAAAGAGAGCATCAAGGAGCAAATTCAAAACACATTTAAGTCTAACCCACTTCCTATGCATAGGAATCTTGTATGCAAATAAATTCACAAAGAACAAAGTGACAGGCATAGGAAGATAAAACGAGAGTAACTTCAAAACCTTTAGCAAATAGAGAGGTGTTTCAGTACCATGAAATATTTTACAACCATATTTTCCTGTCTCATAATAATTTTCAGTAGCCTCATGAATAAACTCAACAATATAACTATCACACAAAACATGCTTTTCATCAAAAGAATCCATAGGAACATGACATTCATCCTCCTTTGGTAAGCATGGGGGACAATCAAATAATGTAAGGGGTAAAGAGTTACTCTCATTAGAAGGTAGGCATGGGTAGATCCATTCTTCCTTATTTTGTTCATCACTCTCCTCCTCTTTTTCATCTCATGAGATTTCAAGTTCAGAAATTTCTTCTTCCATAGGCTCCTGGAAGGCATTAGTCTCTTCCATTGGTGGAGAGCATCTATTAAGATATTCAAGAATGTAGCCATTTTCTTCCTTGTAGTTATCAAAGCAAAATTTAAGTATATCATAAACCTCATATTTATAAGGTGCATCATCAATATTTTCAAGAAAATAAGCAAGTTAGAATGCACCCTTCCAAGCAATAAATTCTTCAATTTGTTCCACATCATAAAAGTCATAATTTCCCTTAACATAAGAGGATATGGTAACATTATCATTATACTCACATTGAAAAGGGAGGTGTTTATACCTCCTGCAGCAACACGATTTATCAAAGCAGTAAGTAACATTATAAGTAGAGCACACGTTTCTAGCAATGGTATACAATTTATCAATTTGTTCCCATAAGTGTTTCCCTTTTTGTGACAAGCGGTGTTCCTTATAATAATATTGTTGTTCTTCTGTGAACCCACCTTGCCAATAAAATTCAGTTTCAAAGAAACCAACCATTGATAGAAATCATGATAAAGCAAGACAATAACAGACCAACGAAAATAACAACTATAGTAGGAACTAATTTTTTTTGTGTTTTTTAAATAAGAAAGCAAGCTAGTAAAACTATTTTTTTGTCTTTTTGAGAAAGAAACAAGCAAACTAAGCAAAAAGAAACTAAGCAAAACAAAAATAACAAAGTAAAGAGATTGGTTATGAAGGACTCCCCTTGTGAAGATGTCCTTGACTCCCCGGCAACGGCGCCAGAAAAATGCTTGATGGCTCGATGTTGATGTAGAGCTCGTTGGGAACCCCAAGAGGAAGGTATGATGAGCACAGCAGCAGGTTTCCCTCAGTTATGAAACCAAGGTTATCAATCCAGTAGGAGCAAGGAAACACCCCAAAGGTGTTGCTAGCTGAGCCGTGGTAGGGTGCACTACCGGTGCTAGTAGCAACGTGGACACCTGCACAACACAACCACATAACTCTGTCCCCAACTTGCGATGAGGTTTTCAATCTCACCGTGTTTTGCTGAAAACAAAGGATTAAACGTATCAAATGGAAGGAAGTAATAGTTTGCAGAAAGTAAACACAAAATAGTAAACAATTTGTAGATTGTATGTAAAGAAAAAGGACCAGGGTCCATAGTTTACTAGAGGTGGCTCTCCTTAAGATAGATAACATGCTGGGTGAAAAAATTATAGCGGGGCAATTGACAAACATTGAGAAAGCAATACATGCATATACTAATCATCTTGACTCCTTTGAGATTCGATTTGGAATTACAACATTATACATAGACCGCCATCCAACTGCATCTATGACTAATAATCCACCTTCAAGTCATCATCCAAACCCCCTCTAGTATTAAGTTGCAAGCAACAGATTATTGATTTACGAACTGCGTGTAGAGTAAACAATACGATTGTTCTATGAACAAAGGATTATTGTTTTCTCCCTAGTAGCAACAACACATCTAGTACCTTAGAGATTTCTGTCACTTCCCCAGATTACCAGAGGCATGAACCCACTATCGAGCATAAATACTAACTCTTGGAGCTGCTAGCATCTACTTGGCCAAGATAGCTACTAACAATGGAAAGCATGCAAGATCCAAATAACAAAGACATGATAGAATCAATAATTAATCTGATCTTGATCATGAACGGAGCTCATAAGATCTAAACATGAAAGCACAAAGGAGAAGAACCAACCATCTAGCTACTACATGGATCCGTAGTCCAAGGATGAACTACTCACGCATCACACCGGAGGCTTGCATGGTGATGAAGAAGGCCTCCAGGGTGAATTCCCCTCTCCGGCAGGGTGCCGGGAAGAGCTTTAGATCCCTCCCTATCTAGGGATGGAGATGACGGCGGCTACAGACTCTTTCATGGATTTTTGATCGGGTACTTAGGGTTTACGTCCCGAGGGCATTTTATAGTCGGAAGGGGAGGTCGAGGGGGTGCTGGGGGCGGCTAGACCACCCCCTGGCGTGGGCCAGGCTGGGCCATGCGGCCAGGTGGTGTGGTGGCCCCCTGGCCCCTCTCCGTCTCGTACTCTGGCATCTGATGACTTCTGGAAAAATAGGCACTTTGGCTTTTGTCCTGTCCAATTCCAAGAATATTCATTTTCCGACTTTCCTGGAACCAAAAACAGCAGAAAACAGGCTGCTGGCACTGTGGCTCTTGTTAATAGGTTAGTCCAAGAAATCATATGAAAAGTACTCCAAAGTGTGGGAAAACACAAGAAAGTGGATAAAACCAAGCATGGAACATCAAAAATTATAGATACATTTGCAATGTATCAGCGCCTGCAACCATTCCTCATTACGCGTCTTTTTCTTCCCCTGAGCGGCGATCTATGGTCACGGCCATGGCGTGGAGCTGGGACGCCATCTCGTTCGGTGGTGAGATCCGGGACATGGATGAACCTGCTTAGCCCCGCTCTCCTCCCCATATCAAATCAGAGCTCGCCCTCACCATGGCCGCACCCATGGCACGACGTGGGGACGAGAATTGGTTCCCGGTGAGATCTGTCACCGTGTCGGCCATGCTCGGTCCTATTTTCCTCCACCAGAATCCGAGCTCGCCATCGCCATGGTCGCACCCGCACCAATTCTTCCACCCCTGTCGAGGTTGATACGTTGCTAACGTATCCATAATTTTTGATGTTCCATGCTTGGTTTTATCTACTTTCTTATGTTTTGTTCCAACTTTGGAGCACTTTTCATACACTTTCTTAGACTAACCTATTAACAAGAGGCCACAGTTCCAGCTGCCTGTTTTTTCTGTTTTTGGTTCCAGGAAGTCAGAACATGAATATTCACGGAATTGGACAGGACAAAAGCCAAAGTCAGTTTTTCACCGAGGAGGACACGGAGCCAGAATACGAGACAGAGAGGGGTCAGGGGGCCACCACACCACCTGGCCACGCGGCCTAGCCTGGCCCACGCTAGAGGGTGGTTTGGCCACCCCAGGCACCCCCTCAGCCTCCTCTTCTGACTATAAGATGCCTTCGATACAGAAACTCTAAGTACCCGATCAAAATTCCACGAAAGAGTCTGTAGCCGCCGTCATCTCCATCCCTAGATTGGGAGGGATCTGAAGTGTTTCTCGGCACCCTACCAGAGAGGAGAATTCACCCTAGAGGCCTTCTTCATCACCATGCAAGCCTCCAGTGTGATGCGTGAGTAGTTCATCCTTGGACTACGGGTCCATGTAGTAGTTAGATGGCTAGTTCTTCTCCTTTGTGCTATCATGTTTAGATCTTGTGAGCTCCGTTCATGATCAAGATCATCTATTTGTAATCATACATGTTGTGTTTGCGGGGATCCGATGGATATTGAGATGCTATTTCAGATTGATTATTGATTCTACCATGTCTTTGTTATTTGTGATCTTGCACGCTTTCCGTTGTTAGTAGCTATCTTGGCCAAGTAGATGCTAGCAACTCCAAGAGTTCGTATTTATGCTCGATAGTGGGTTCATGCCTCTAGTAATCTGGGGAAGTGATAGAAATTTCTAAGGTACCACATGTGCTATTACTACTGGGGAGAAAACAACAATCCTTTGTTCATAGAACAATCGTATTGTTTACTTTACATGCAATGCGTAATGCAATTATCTATTGCTTGCAACTTAATATTGGAGGGGGTTCGGATGATAACCTGAAGGTGGATTATTAGTCATAGATGCAGTTGGATGGCGGTCTATGTATAATGTTGTAATGCCCAATCAAATCTCAAATGAGTCAAGATGATTAGTATATGCTTATATGCTTTCTCGATGTTTTTCAATTGCCCCGTTGTAATTTGTTCACCCAACATGTTATATATCTTAAGGAGAACCACCACTAGTGAACTATGGACCCCGGTCCTTTCTTTTACCATCAATCTACAACTGTTTACTGTTTTGTGTTTACTTTCTGCAAGCTTTTACTTTCTTCCACTCAATACGTTTAATCCTTTGTTTTCAATAAAACCGGTGAGATTGACAACCTCATCGCAAGTTGGGGGCTAAGTTATGTGGTTGTGTTGTGCAGGATTCCACGTTGCTGCTAGCATCGGTAGTGCGCGCTGCCAAAGCTCAGCTAGCAACACCTTGGAGGTGTTTCCTTGCTCCTACTAGTTTGATAACCTTGGTTTCATAACTGAGGGAAACTTACTACTGTGCTCATCATACCTTCCTCTTGGGATTCCCCAACGAGCTCGATATCAACCACGATCCAACAAGTATTTTTCTGGCACCGTTGCCGGGGAGTCAAGGACATCTTCACAAGGGGAGTCCCTCATAACCAATCTCTTTACTTTCTTGTTTTTGTTTTTCTTAGTTTATTCTTGCTTTGTTTGCTTGTTTCTTTATCAAAAACACACACAAAATTAGTTCCTACTATAGTGGTTATTTTCATTGGTCTATTATTATCTGGCTTTATCATGCTTTCTATTAATGGTTGGTTTCTTTGAAACTGAATCTAATTGGCAAGGTGGGTTCACAGAAGAACAAAAATACTATTATAAGGAACACCGCTTGTCACAAAAAGGGAAACTCTTATGGGAACCAATTGATAAATTTAATACCATTGCTAGAAACATGTGCTCTACTTATAATGTTACTTATTGCGTTGATAAATCTTGCTGCTGTAGGAGGTATAAACACCTCCCTTTTCAATGTGAGTATAATGATAATGTTTCTTATGTTAAAGGAAATTATGAATTTTATGATGTGGAACAAATTGAAGAATTTATTACTTGGAAGGGTGCATTTGAACTTGCTAGTTTGCTTGAAAATACTGATGATTCACCTTATAAATGTGAGGTTTATGATATAATTAAATTTTGCTTTGATAATTACAAGGAAGAAAATGGCTACATTCTTGAATATATTAATAGATGCTTTCCACAAACGGAAGAGACTAAGTCCTTGCAGGAGCTTATGGAAGAAAAAATTACTGAAACGGGAAGCTCATTAGATGAAAAAGAGGAGGAGAGTGATGAACAACAGGAGGAAGAATGAATTAGCTACACATGCCTACCTTCTAATGAGAGTAACTCTTTATCCCTTACATTATTTGATTGTCCCCCATGCTTACCAAAGGAGGATGAATGTTATGCTCATGTTATCTGTGATAATCCTTTATTTGTGCCTAACTTCGAAATACATTATACTAAAGAGTTTTGCTTAGAAAATGTTTGTGATAAATCTCTAGACGATGGTTCTATATTGAATGATCAGTCATCTTGTTATAGAATTGTTAAAAGTGGGTTTGAAGGTTTTAACCCCACTATTTTTGAGCTTGATAAAAATTATGTGTTTGTATATCATGAAAAGCATACTTTATGTGATAGTTATATTGTTGAGTTTATTCATGAGGCTACTGAAAATTATTATGAGAGAGGAAAATATGGTTGTAAAAGTTTTCATGGTACTAAAACACCTCTCTATTTGCTGAAAGTTTTGAAGTTACTCTCGTTTTATCTTCCCATGCCTATCACTTTGTTCTTTGTGAATTTATTTGCATATAAGCTTCCTATGCATAGAAAGTGGGTTAGACTTAAATGTGTTTTGAATTTGCTTCTTGATGCTCTCTTTTAGTTCAATTCATAATTCTTATGTGAGCATCATCAAAATTATCATGCCTAACTTAAAGGCGTTAAAGAAAAGTACTTATTGGGAGATAACCCAAAAGTTTTAGATGAGTCTTAGAAGTTATTACTTCTGTAATAACCGCTCCTTATCCTTTTTATTTGCTTTTTGTGCCAAGAGTAACCTCTAATGAGAGAGAAGTAATGCTTGGGAAAGTTGCTGTCCCGAAACAGATTTCTATTCTTCACCGCAAAAATTCGTGTAAAATCTCTGTATGTCTTTTTGAGGCGTGCATTTTTTTGATTCTGCTTCAGGTTGTTATCTAACTTTCGTTAGTTCAACACTTTTCGATTTGAGCAACAGAAGGTGTTTGAAAATTTTCATTTTTACCTGCTGGTCTGCTTTGACAGATTTCTGCCATTATTTGCATTTGCTTCTTGTTGGTTCCTTTATGAGTTCTTTTGGGGAATTGAGATTTTTAAGGGAAGTTCTACAGTAGCTTGTGTTTTATTGGAAGTTTTATTGGTGTTGAAACTGAACCCAAAGACTTATTGTCTTGAGTGCACTAATGTTGCTAATAAAGATTGTGTGAAGTTTTGTATGAAGGAAAAATTTCAGGTGTATGGAAGGAATGAGTAATGAGATGAAGAATGGACTAAAGCTCAAGCTTGGGGATGCCACGCGTGTCACCCCAAGAAATATCCAATAAGTACAAGCGTCAAAGCTTGGGGATGCCCAAGGCATCCCCTTCTTCATCAATAAAAATCCTAGGTTTCTTCCAAACACTTCATTTTTATTGTTTCATGCACAATTGTGTTGTTCTTGGAGCGTCTTCTTTTTAATTTTCATTTGCTTGGTTTTCTTAGTTTTCTTTAATAAATTGGTTGGACCCCCTCTTTCATACATTGGTTTTCAAATAAGTTTGGTTTGGATTGGAAAAGAGTAGGAAAAGTTCATGCTTAAGTGGTAAAGAGAGCTTGTTTTTGACCGTGGCCTATGCTTTGTCATGCCATGCTTGATATTGTTTTGGCTTTATGCTTAGTGATCTTTGATGTAGCATGACATGTTATAAACAATTGAGATTGCTTAATGTGCCTTGGAAGGATCATGCGTTGTTTTAGCATATTAAAGCATAGTATTGTGGTATTCTCCTTTGATACTTTATTTGGGTTGACTTGGCGCATGCTCACACCATGTTATGACTATCCAAATTCACCATAGCCTTGATGATCCTTTAGTTTTCGACTTGTAATATCACTTTATGCTTTAATTAATGATGTTTTGTCGCTCTGCATGATTATGGCCATTATTGCTCTCTTAGTTTGTCACTCCTAGTCTTTTGCTAGCCTCCGTAACCAAGTGTGAGTTCCACCCATGCATCCAACTCCTTAAACCAAGTTATTCCAAAGATTCCACCATACCTACCTATTATCAATTGCTATTCTAAGTATATTCATGTTTTTATCTACCTTCCAAATTAAACTTGTTATGTGAAAATTAGTGATTAAAGCTCTCACGAACTTGATGGCACACTTTACTTTCTTGCAATTAATAAACTTGACCCATTGTGTCCATCTTTGTTGCGTATATGCTTGTGCTTTATAAGTTGAAATTAGTAGAACCATGTATCATGGGGAACGCTGAAATGGATCGTATGGGCACCTAGAGGGGGGGGGTGAATAGGTGCTACTTCAAATTTTAATGCCTTTTCAATTTTAGGCTTAGCACAAAGGGTAAATTCTCTAGATATACTATTAGTTCCCTATATGCAAACCTATCTACTAGCGAGTAAAGAGCAAGTGGAAGAGGAACGGGTAAACCGTAGTGAAGCACGTGGAGATACGAGATTTGTTTGACCGTAGTTCCTTCCTTGTTAAGGGAAGTACGTCTGCGTTGGAGGGGTGGGTGGTACTAAGACCACCACGCCACAATAGGCCTCACCCTGCTCTCCGATGGATCCTGGCACCAAAGGCCTGATCCACCTTTCCACTACAGGGACCCTTCGAGGCGGGTACGAGTGGCTTTACACAAGTAGCGGGGCACAACTCCACAATCAACTTGGAGGCTCCCGTAATGACAACAAGCTGCCATAAGAACAAGTTATCAATAACAAAGAACAAGATCTAGATATTGACAAGAATACTAGATCAGGGATTTCTCCAAATGAATGGAGAGGAGTTGATGCGCTTGATTCGTGATGACGATGACGATTCTCTCCTCCTTCAATTCCCCCAAAGATCGAAGCCTTCGGGTTGTTGGAGTGGGAGATCTAGAATGGGATCTCTTGCAAAGTGTCTGAACAATTTCGAGTGAATCAAGAGATCTGAACGTTGGGGAAGAAGGGGTATTTATACCCCCTTCCAAAACCAAGACGTTGGAGACTTTGGGGGCCGGATTATCCGGCCCAAGTGAGGGCCAGATTATCCGGCCCAAGTGAGGGCCAGATTATCCGGCCTGGGGAAAATTCCGGCCCAGACTCGGAATATCCGGCAGATAGTTTGCCCCCTCTCTGAGTGTCGCGCCGAGCTTGCCTTTGATCATCTTCTGGGGGCCGGATTATCCGGTCCCATGTGATGGCCGGATTATCTGGCATGGGGAGGAAAAACCACCCCAGTTTGGGTTTTCCGGGAGAAAATCTGACCGGACTCTAAGCGACGCGCCTTGGCATGCTTTGCTCAAATTCTGGGGGCCGGATTATCCGGCCCATGCGACATCCGGAGTATCCGTCCTGGGGAAGAAAAACCGCCCCATTTCAGATTTTCCGGGAGAAAATCCGACCGGACTCCGAGCGACGCGCCTTGGCAGCCTTTGAACAATGAGGTAGGCCGGATTATCCGGCCCTTGGTGGGGCGGATAATCCGCCCCCCCAAACCTCCTGCACACTTAGCGCACATGCGTAATCTCCACAGTATTGTTATCTAACACACAAAACACAGGAAAACATGAAATGTTCTTTCAATCTCCCCCTTTTTGGTGTTAGATGACAATACTAGGATTTGCAGGAAGGATCACAAGACTACCAGCAATAACCATGGAAGAGACTCCCCCTCAATGTGTGCATATTAGAATTTTGCATTTGAATACAGATGCACACAAATAGGTGAATCTATTCCATAGACATAAGAACAACATAATCATACCACCGAGATATAAGAGAGGCATCCTTGTAATAGCCACAATTATCAATGTGATAACCAATATAAGTGCCTTGCTTGATAAAGAATCCCAGCAAAATAGGATATGAATAGATGAATCCATAAGCATAATCCATGAGATAAATCCAGACAACCACCGATATAGAGTCTCAAGCAAACCACAAATCACAAATTAAAGTTCAACGCTAAATGGGCATAAGCAAGAAAATCACGAATAGGAAAAAATGCAAGTGCTTATGCCCGACCCATGCAAATCCTCGAAGACCTAATAGAACTAGTTCTCCCCCTTTGGCATCGAGACGCCAAAAAGGAAGAAGAGCGATGCTAGCGCCCCAAGGGATCACTCGAAGTCCTCATCCTCGTTCCCATCCTCGTCCTCATCTTCAAGCTCCTCGGTGTCATCATCCTCATCATCAACAGTGGCCGCAAAAGGGAACAAGTGACGCTCCAGCTCTCCATAGTTCAGCCTGGAAGAGGAGTTCCACCGAGCATATGGTGTGGGAGGGGTAGGAGCCGGGGGATCACTAGAAGCACCAGACACATGGTGAAGGATGAGCTGTTGAGAGTGAGCCAACTCATGGCGCTGCTTGTACGCCTCGTACTGACCCTTGCACGTGTCCACGCCCATGCAAAGGATGTGCTGCTGGAACCAGTTTAGCTGCTTGATCTCACGAGCAACGGGAGGCACTGGGGGCCTATGAGCATCCCTCATGAGACCCTCAGGAGCAGAGGAGGGGTGAGAGGTCTTCCAAACCTTGGTGTAGATCTTCTTGGCCTTATGCACAGTATCAATGTTGAAATCTTCAGAAGGAAGCAGGTGCCTGATGAGCATCATAATGTAGGGTGCATAGGGAATGGACAGACGGTTGAACATAGCATCAGTCAATTCATGGTAGATGAAGTCCATGACATCCAGCTTGTACTGCACAGACTCGTCCTCGCACGAGGCAACCTCATGAGAGAATTGAAGGAGCTGAACAAGGTGACCACATATGCTATCATTGTTGCCTCCACTCGGAGTGATGGAGTCACGGAAGAGTCCCACTAAGGCAGCATAGATAGGAGAAAGACCAACAAGAGTGCCCACAATGCCATTGTCCACTGTGCAAGGAGAGAGAGCTGCATCTTTGTTGGGCTTCATCTGGGTGATGATGCGGTGGCCACTGGCCCTATCCCTGCCGCGGAAAGAGTATCCAAGAACCTTAGCAAACACATGGAAATCAGCAGTCATAGGCCTGTCATGAGTCATCCACTTCATAGTGCGATGCTCATCTCCACAAATAACCAACGTGGAAAAGAACTGCTTCACCACCTCAGAGTCATATGAGCACTGGAGAGACATGAGATGGTGCAGCCCCATCCGCTCAGCAACAAACATTGCATCCACAAGGTGGGGCTTCTCTAAAGCCTCATCAAGAACCAGTGGGTGCATAGGCCTAATATTCAGCCTGGCATACACATCTTCAAAAATACCTTTCTATTCAGCACACCAAAAACGAGCATCCCCCAGCTCATCATCACGAGGCAATTCTGCAAACAAATCACGATGATGGATGGAGGAATAGGTGACTGGATCCAAAGCCTTGTAGTTGATCTTGGGCTCCTTGCCCTTCCTTTTGGACACCCCCTTTCTAGTCCTCTTTGCTCGTTCAGCCATGCGCTTCTCTTCGTTCTTTCTTCTCCTCAACTCAACCTCGTCCACTAAGTTACCCTGTCCGTCGTCCCGAAAGTATTTCCCACGAGGACGGCGCTTGTAGGTCTTGGGAACACTAGAACAAGGGTGATAACATGGGGATAAGTATACACACAAGTCCAGGAGAGAGCATGGAAAAAGTAGTCAAAAAGTTCATAAGACAAATCTACCGAATGCACACAATATGGTGAAACTGAACCAGAGTTGAATCTGTCAGGCCGGATTATCCGGCCTGGACAGGGGCGGATAATCCGGCCCTGGCAGAAATTTTCGATTTCACCTAGATTGAATGCAAAAAAAGTAGATCGGGCCTAGAAACTACAAGACTACGATTTCCATGCGAAACAACATCCTTCTAGACAACGTTCCACCCAACAAATCACACATCTAGCCAAAGATGGGGAGAGAGGGAGTTACCCTCACTCATTGGAGGAAGAGCGCGGAGGAGAAGGTACCCGGAGGCGCGGAGAAGAAGATCCGGGGAGGCCCGGAAAATCCGGTGGCCGGAGAGGCTCCGGGGAGGGTAGGGGACGACAGGCGGCGGCTGAGGAGGAGGAGAGGGTCGGGGGAGAAGTTCTGCTCGTTATGAGCCCTTCCCCCTGATCCTTGCCCTTTAAGACGAAATCTGCTAGGGCCGGATTATCCGGCCTACACTTGGGCCGGATTATCCGGCCTCAAATCTCAATTTCTGTTGTACACAGATTTAGGCCCGCGCGTCCCCAAACAACACCCCCACAAGGTGTACAAGGGACTTGTGTGCAAGAATATATGACTTAGGGGTAGGGAAAGGCTTAGGATTAAGAGAGCCAAACTGAGATGGTACTCGACACTCAAAATTGCAAGAACCAAATCAAATAAGAGCCAAAATTGAGTGTGATTCCCATCAGAACACGAGATGAGCAAAAGCAACCACAAAGACCCATAAAAATCCAATTCTCCTCAAGGGAGAGGGCGGTGGCCGAAACCACCTTGTTGGAGTGTATGGTGTGACACCGCGAAGATATATCTTGGGTTCATGACCAATACTCATCAATAAGCTCACATATCACAAAATGATATTAAGAGAAATGATTTATCTTGCTTTTGGCATTATGGGGGGAGGGTTAGCCCAATTAATTAGGACCACACTCCCCCTATATCCATGCCCACATCTGGACCAAGTAAGACTGAGATGTACGAGTGAGTGCATGGGTAATCAAGACAAACTCCTGGAATCAATGATATTTAACTCATTCCTCAAGTAGCAGAATCTTGCTTCGTCAAGTGGCTTCGTAAAAAGATCAGCAAGTTGGTTCTTCGTGCTCACAAAAGATAGATCAATATCGCCTTGAGCAACATGGTCTCGAATAAAATGATTCCGAATCTTGTCCTGGTGTGCTGTACCGGGTTGTACACAATTTTGATTGCACTTTCATTATCACATAAAAGAGGCACTTTGTCACAATTGACACCGTATTCCTTTAAAGTTTGCCTCATCCACAATAACCGAGTGCAAGTGCTAGTAGCAACAACATATTTAGCTTCGATAGTGGAGAGAGATATACAATTCTGCTTTTTAGATGACCAACACACTAGAGATCTTCCCAAGAATTGACAAGCTCCAGAAGTGGATTTCCGATCATCCTTATCACCAGCCCAATCTGAATCAGTATAACCACATAGAGAGAAATCGGAGCCCTTGGGATACCACAGACCAAAGTTAGGGGAATGAACCAAATATCGAAAGATCCTCTTGACCGCCACTAAGTGGCTTTCTTTAGGAGCTGCTTGATACCTTGCACACACCCCCACACTCAACACAATATCGGGTCTAGATGCGCAGAGGTAAAGAAGAGAGCCGATCATGGACCAGTATACCTTTTGATCCACATCTTTACCATGAGGGTTAAGTTCAAGATGACATTTTGTTTGCATCGGGGTGGCAACACCATGAAGATCCGTCATCTTGAATGTCTTGAGCATGTCTTGGATGTACTTTGCTTGATTGATGAAGGTTCCTTCTCTAAGTTGCTTGATCTCGAATCCAAGAAAGAACCATAATTCCCCCATCATAGACATCTCAAACCTGTCAGTCATAAGCTTTGAAAATTCATCATTAAAAGCTTTATTAGTAGAACCAAAGATGATATCGTCTACATATAGTTGGCATACGAAGAGCTCCCCCTTAACCTTCTTAGTAAAAAGAGTGGGATCGATTTGTCCAACTTCGAAGCCACGGTCTAGCAAAAGCTCTTTAAGGTGCTCATACCACGCACGTGGGGCTTGTTTAAGGCCATAGAGTGGCTTATCGAGTTTGTAGACATGGTTCGGCAAGTTAGGATCCTCAAATCCCGGGGATTGCTTTACATATACCAACTCATGTAGAGGACCATTAAGGAAAGCACTCTTGACGTCCATTTGCTGCAATTTAAAATTGTTATGGGCAGCATAAGTAAGAAGGATACGAATGGACTCAAGTCAAGCCACTAGAGCATAGGTCTCGCCGAAGTCAATGCCCTCAGCTTGCGAGTAGCCTTGAGCCACAATTCTCGCCTTGTTCCTCACAACAATGCCATTCTCATCTTGCTTGTTTTTAAATATCCATTTAGTGCCGATAACATTGCGGCAATATTTGGGTTTCTCCACGAGTTTCCAGACCTTGTTGCGCTTGAAATTATTCAATTCTTCATGCATAGCAACAACCTAGTGTGGATCTTGAAGAGCTTCAAAAACTTTCTTGGGTTCCACCATTGAGATGTGAGCTTGATGTTCACCAAAACTTGCCAATTCCCTTCTTGTAGAAACCCTTCGTCGAAGGTAACCTACAACTTTGTCGAGGGTGTGACCCCTTAACTCAAGGTTCTGATCAGCACGAGCCTTGCGACGGAGTTCAATAAGCTTGTTGTCTCTTGGTGGAATAGTTTCATCACTTGAGTCTTCATTGGAATCATTTGCTCGACCTTGATTAGAATCTAGGATAACAGTAGTAGGCGGTGATGAAGCGTGCCCTTGAGATGAGTCAGCAGCCGTAACAGGAGACTGCTGAGAAACATGTGAGTCAGGGCCGGATAATCCGACCGATGGAGAGGCCGGGTAATCCGGCCTGGGAGAACTCGTAGCAGCTTCATCAAGCTGCCTGGTACTTGCTTGAGTTGGCGATGGGCTGGATAATCCGGGGTCACTCGGAAAATCCGGCCTAGAGCTTGCAGCAATTTCTTTAGCACCAGGAGCAATTTGGGCATCAGGAGCGGGGTGGCCGGATAATCCGGTGTCAACCGGATAATCCGGCCTGGTGCTTTCTGGAGCATATTGACCTTCAGCAGTTGATGGAGATGGTGTAGAAGTTGCTCCCGTGGTTGGAACATGTTGAGTATGTGTAAATGAGGGCTCTACATGAGTAGAGCATTGTCCTTCCCGATCCGCCACAAGGGGTTCCTCAATGGGGCGGAAAAATCCCACGCCCATTCTTCTTATGGCATCTTGGGGTATTTCAACATCTGCATCACAAACACCAACTTGCTCCGCACGGGAACCGTCATTTTCCTCGAACACCACACTACAAGATTCTACAACGGTTCCGGAGAGCTTATTGTAGACTCTATAAGTGTGGGATTCGGCACCATAACCAACAAAAATACCTTCTAGAGCCTTAGATTCAAACTTAGATAAACAAACTCCCTTGATGAGAAAGAAACACTTACACCCGAATACCCGAAAGTATGAGATGTTTGACTTGTTACTAGTACGTATTTCATACAGAGTCTTGTCCAAGATCTTGCGGAGGTATAACCGGTTGAATGAATGACAAGCGGTAGAGATTGCTTCAGCCTAGAAGTTATATGGACACATGAATTCAGCTAGCATTTACCTTTCCATGTCCATTAGAGTCCGATTCTTCCTCTCGGCTACACCATTTTGTTGAGGGGTGTACGCAGCGGAATATTGATGTCTAATCCCCTCTTCACTTAGGAACTCATTTAAGGTGTAGTTCTTGAACTCGGAGCCGTTATCACTTCTTATAGCCAGAATAGGGACGTTGTGTTGACATTGAACCTCGTTGGCGAAGTCCATGACCGTTTGTTGAGTTTCACTCTTCAACTTGAAGAAATAAACCCAAGTGTATCTTGAGTAATCATCAATGATCATAAGACAGTACTTCTTCCCACCGAGGCTTGCATGAGATGGAGGTCCGAAGAGGTCCACATGTAGGAGCTCTAAGATCCTTTTTGACGAGATAATAGTTTTCCTACGATGAAGAGAGTCATGCATTTTCCCTTCAACACAAGCCCTGCAAACACGATCTTTGGAAAAGGAGACATTTTCTTTTAGTCCAAGGATGTGGCCACCCTTGTGGAGACATTGCAAAGTTCTCATATTGAGGTGGGCTAGTCGGCGATGCCGTAGCCAACCCACGTCAGCCTTTCCGAAAAGACACATCGGTCCTGTAGTGGTTTTCCCCAAAAAGTCCACCACGTATAGGTCATTTTCGACATATCCCACGAAAGCGACTTTTAGAGACTTGCTCCACAAGAGTACCACCAAATCAGCATCAATATAAACTGCAAAGCCCATCTTACCAAGGGCACGAACTGAAAGTAAGTTGTACCCGAGGGTCTCAACAAGCATGACGTCCATGAGAGAGATATCGTGAGCCGCCACAACTTTGCCGAGACCCAATACCTCAGATTTTGACTTGTCACCATAAGAGACGGTTATATGATCATGATTTGGCCACATCTCCGTGATGATCTCCTTGCTTCCGGTCATATGACTTGTGCATCCGCTATCAAGTACCCATTTAGAACCACCGGAAGCATAACCCTGCAAGAAAGTTACTTCTTGGTTTTAGGTACCCATTTTTCAATGGGTCCTCTCATGTTAGTGACAAGGGTCTTGGGAACCCAAATAGACCAAGGAATGTAACAATCATACGAGCCTACATAACTAGCATAAACATCACCATAATAATCGCATTATAACTCAAAGTTAGGATTGTTAGCTCCTGCAAAACCATCATAATTAGACTTGTCATTGGTAATGTTGCTAGTCTTTGGTTGAGCAGTCTTGCTCTTCTTCTTCTTCTTCTTCTTCTTCTTCTTCTTCTTCTTGTTTTTCTTGCTCTTTGTCTTGGGAATGTAACCAAGACCTTCTTTTCTATTGTTTGTCCTTTGCTTGCTCAGTATCTCATCAAGAACCTCTTTACCTTTGTGTTGAGAACCTCTTGCAAGATCTTCTTTTCCATAAGATGATGTGGAGGTACTTGGCACATCATACAGCTTCAATTGAGTTTGGAGCTTATGATGAGACTCATTTAGAGTAGAATGATCACTCTTCAATGCCTAGTGAGCACTTTCAAGATTATCAAACTTCTCTGAGAGTCTAGCATGAATAGCCCCAAATTCAATCTTTTCTTTCTTTAGTTTCTTTACCTTGGCAAGAGCATTGTCACGTTCTTTGATGAGCTGAGCCACAACTTCTTCATGTGACTCCTCAATGGATTCGAGTCTCTCTTCCAAAGATACTCGAGCTTCCTCTTCTTCTTCCAAGGCATTCTTCAAAGAAGCTATCTCCAAGGCATCTTCTCTTTCGATTTTGCCCTTTTCTTCAAGAAGATCCCCGGCTTGAGCAGGTTGACTCATAAGAGCATCAAAATGGAGTTTGTGCTCACCTTGCAGGTTAGGGAAAAATTGTCCAAAGCAATAACTTCTTCTTTCATTTTAAGACTGTCATGATCATCCATATCCAAAATTATGTTAGTCTTAGGAAATGAAGAGCTAGAACTTGATACCTCGGACCCTCTTGCCATTAGGCAAGTGGCGTTGTTGTTGATGACATTCTCGTTTGGCGAATCGAAGAAAGATGATGGAGTCGATGTGGTGGCTATAGTAGCCAGCTCGTGAGAACTATCTTCATCCTCTTCATCTTCACTTGCAGAGGAGTATTCTTCTTGTGCCACTAAGACGATCTTGGATTGCTTCTTATAGGGGCCATTCTTTTTAACAAATGGCTTCTTCTTAGGTGCCTTGGATTTTTCTTTAAGAATGAGCCTGCCACCATTGTCTTCTATATTTTGATAAGAACACTCGGCTACAAAGTGCATCCTATCTCCATAGTTGTAGCATGTTCTTAGTTTTGGGCCACTTTCTCTTCTTCCACTCTACGCATTCTTACGCTCGAGTTCTGACTTGGCCTTGGCAGGATCCTTCCAAAAGTTCCTTGCGTAAAATGCCATGTACTCACCATGAGCATGTTTAACTTCATCGGGGCAGTCCATGGAGGCCCCCTCAAAAGCTCTTTCATCCTCATCTTGCTCAACAACATTGGCTTTCAGAGCAACATTGACTCCCTTTTGCATTCCAATGGCACGAGCCCGAGCATCTTCATCGTTCTTCGCGGCAACTTTGAATGATGCCATTTCTTGCATGAATTCATTGGATGTCATTTGATGGTAGTTGTGTCTACCTTACAAGCTCTTCAAATCAGTTGGCTCGAAAGGCATTAAGGCACTCACATATTTTCTTTTTATCCATGCATCATCAATGTGGGTGGCTCCATTGTTTCTAAATGTTGTTGCAATGCCCTTGAGTCTTCTATACATGTCTTCATGGTTTTCACCATCCAACATGTAGAACCCTTTAGCTTCATTACTCAGGGCATCATACATATTCCTTCTCATGCTTTCATTCCCAATAAAGAGACTGGTGAGGGCATCCCAAGCTTCTTTAGCTGTGTTGAGATGTTCAATGTGGGGCATGTCCTTGGGACCCACACCGAGTTGTATCATGTGGAGAGTCGTAGCATTCAATTGGCTATCCACAACTTCTATTCTTGTTGGATTGGAATGATCTCCAATATGAAGACCCTCTTCAATAATCCTCCAAAGTTCAATTGAGGAGCTGCAAACATGAGACTTCATTAATAATTGTCATTGATTAAAAGAGGATGCAGTAAGCTTGGGTGGATCACCCCTATTGTTTATATGAGGGTGAGGGATAGGTGGATCAGGGGAATATACGTGACGAACCTCACTATATTCCTCCTTACCATTTCCCTTCTTTGAGGTGGAACCATTATGTTTTTCACCTTCCGCATCATCATCCTTGGATCCGGTGTTAGCCTTTTCCTTGGACGATGGTGTGGTTGCCTCAAAGGAGGATGGATATGGGGCTATGGATGATGTGAGATGAGCAATCATTTGATTCATCTCCTCCATCTTGGCCTCAAAGGATTTCAACAAGGTTGTTTCCAACGTCTTGAGGTCATCCATTGTGACCTTATCCACAGCCTCATTCCCATCTCCCTTGGTACCCATACTACTCTTAGGCGGTTAAGCCCGAATATAGAGCCGGGGCTCTGATACCAATTGAAATGGATCGTATGGGCACCTAGAGGGGGTGGGGGTGGGGTGAATAGGTGCTACTTCAAATTTTAATGCCTTTTCAATTTTAGGCTTAGCACAAAGGGTAAATTCTTTAGATATACTATTAGGTGGAATTTCCCTACATGCAAACCTATCTACCAGCGAGTAAAGAGCAAGTGGAAGAGGAACGGGTAAACCATAGTGAAGCACGCGGAGACACAGGATTTGTTTGACCGCAGTTCCTTCCTTGTTAAGGGAAGTACGTCTGCGTTGGAGGGGTGGGCGGTACTAAGCCCACCACGCCACAATAGGCCTCACCCTGTTCTCCGATGGATCCCGCCACCAAAGGCCTGATCCACCTTTCCACTATAGGGACCCTTCGAGGTGGGTACCGGTGCCTTTACACAACTAGCGGGGCACAACTCCATAATCAACTTGGAGGCTCCCGCAATGACAACAAGCTGCCACAAGAACAAGTTATCAATAACAAAGAACAAGATCTGGATATTGACAAGAATACTAGATCAGGGATTTCTCCAAATGAATGGAGAGGAGTTGATGCGCTTGATTTGTGATGACGATGACGATTCTCTCCTCCTTCAATTCCCCCAAAGATCGAAGCCTTCGGGTGGTTGGAGTGGGAGATCTAGAATGGGAGCTCTTGCAAAGTGTCTGAACAATTTCGAGTGAATCAAGAGATCTGAATGTTGGGGAAGAAGGGGTATTTATACCCCCTTCCAAAACCAAGCCACTGGAGACTTTGGGGGCCGGATTATCCGGCCCAAGTGAGGGTCGGATTATCCAGCCTGGGGAAAATTCCGCCCCAGACTCGGAATATCCGGCAGATAGTCCGCCCCCTCTCTGAGTGTCGCGCCGAGCTTGCCTTTGATCATCTTCTCGGGGCCGGATTATCCAGTCCCATGTGATGGCCATATTATCTGGCTTGGGGAGGAAAAACCGTCCTAGTTCGGATTTTTCGGGAGAAAATCTAACCGGACTCCGAGCGATGCGCCTTGGCATGCTTTGCTCAAATTCTGGGGGCCGGATTATCCGGCCCATGCGACATCCGTATTATCCGGCCTCGGGAAGAAAAACCGCCCCAGTTCGGATTTTTTGGAAGAAAATCCGACCGGACTCCGAGCGACGCGCCTTGGCTGCCTTTGAACAATGAGGTAGGCCGGATTATCCGGCCCTTGGTGGGGCAGATAATCCGCCCCCAAACCTCCTGCACACTTAGCGCACATGAGTAATCTCCACAGTATTGTTATCTAACACACAAAACACAGGAAAACATGAAATGTTCTTTCAAACGCTTTCAACATTGCACTTGTACTTTGTACCCTGTTGATATCATGTTCTTTTGCTGATGGATCCCGACGGTGTGAAATAAAAGTGGAACTTGTAAGATCATGGAGTTTGTATGTGTGTTAGAGAAACGCCTGGGCCGCTAGCCTAAGCCATGCCTAATCATGGTGGAAACTTACAGCATCACCATAATGAGCACTCTATGAAGCATCCTCAATAAAAACATATGCAAATAGCAAATAAAAAGATCGATGAGATGCTCATTGTCTGCTTGCCTTGTCATTTTGATTATGGGATAGCTCCTTCATCATGTGCAAGGGGTACCCCGTTGGTGCTTCTTTATGATACATATGTACTTACAATGACAAGAGCTTACTTGTGACTAAAGTTGAGTAGCATGAGGTTCGGTCTTCGTAAGTAAGGGGCATGAGATTTTGGCTTATAACTTGTCAAGCATATCCTCTTAGTTGTGTCACTTTAACCTTAATCACCTGAAAGATGCTTATGATAGGGGCAATGAGAGATGATAGCTAACAAGTACGATAATTTTTGGAAGCTCTTTATGAAATTTGAATCTCTACTTCCTTCTATGAAGGCCTTTCTTTTACGTTTATGTTGAGTCTCCACCTTCTACCTTTATGCACCTACTTTGAGAGCATAGTGGCCATTCTTAGTTCTATGTGCATTGTCCCAAGACTTGTTGATTGATGCATAACTTGATATTGCTTGTTCTTAAACTACTTGTATCTAGTCACTCTTATGAACTTTGAAGGTGTCTTATGCATTTATATTTGCTACTCTATGAGGGACAAGCTGAATGCCACTATGCTATGTTTTCTTTATGTGAAACAAACAAACGCTTGCAAAGCATTGTTATTCATGAATCTTTTGTTTTTACCTTTTCATGTTGCAACATAGTTGCTATGTCTTATGGTTAGAACTTTATCTTTCATGCTATGTTGAAGTACTATGATCCCAGCTTTCAATGTTTTACTAATACTTTGATCAAGTTTATGATGGTGCATGTCACCTCAAAAATTATTCTTTCTTTTTATCACTTACCTACTCGAGGACGAGCAGGAGTTAAGCTTGGGGATGTTGATACGTTGCTAACGTATCCATAATTTTTGATGTTCCATGCTTGGTTTTATCTACTTTCTTATGTTTTATTCCAACTTTGGAGTACTTTTCATACACTTTCTTGGACTAACCTATTAACAAGATTCCATAGTGCCAACTGCCTGTTTTCTGCTCTTTTTGGTTTGAGGAAGTCAGAAAATGAATATTCTCGGAATTGGATGGGACAAAAGCCAAAGTCAGTTTTTCACCGAGGAGGAAACAGAGACAGAATACGAGACGGAGAGGGGCCAGGGGCCGCCACACCACCTGGCCGTGCGGCCTAGCCTGGCCCACGCCGGGGGTGGTCTGGCCGCCCTAGGCACCCCCTCGGCCTCCCCTTCCGACTATAAGATGCTTCGATACAGAAACCCTAAGTACCCGATCAAAATTCCACGAAAGAGTCTGTAGCCACCGCCATCTCCATCCCTAGATCGGGAGGGATCTGAAGCTCTTACCGGCACGCTGCCGGAGAGGGGAATTCACCCTGGAGGCCTTCTTCATCACCATGCAAGTTTCCGGTGTGATGCGTGAGTAGTTCATCCTTGGACTATGGGTCCATGTAGTAGTTAGATGGCTGGTTCTTCTCCTTTGTGCTATCATGTTTAGATCTTGTGAGCTCCGTTCATGATCAAGATCATCTATTTGTAATCATACATGTTGTGTTTGCGGGGATCCGATGGATATTGAGATGCTATTTCAGATTGATTATTGATTCTATCATGTCTTTGTTATTTGTGATCTTGCATGCTTTTTGTTGTTAGTAGCTATCTTGGCCAAGTAGATACTAGCAACTCCAAGAGATAGTATCTATGCTCGATAGTGGGTTCATGCCTGTAGTAATCTGGGGAAGTGGCAGAAATCTCTAAGGTACTAGATGTGCTGTTGCTACTAGGGAGAAAACAACAATCCTTTGTTCATAGAACAATCGTATTGTTTACTTTACACGCAATGCGTAATGCAATTATCTGTTGCTTGCAACTTAATACTGGAGGGGGTTCAGATGATAACCTGAAGGTGGATTATTAGTCATAGATGCAGTTGGATGGCGGTCTATGTATAATGTTGTAATGCCCAATCAAATCTCAAAGGCGTCAAGATGATTAGTATATGCTTGTATGCTTTCTCGATGTTTGTCAATTGCCCCGCTGTAATTTGTGCACCCAACATGTTATCTATCTTAAGGAGAAGCACCACTAGTGAACTATGGACCCCGGTCCTTTCTTTTACCATCAATCTACAACTATTTGCTGTTTTTTTTTTACTTTCTGCAAGCTTTCTTCCACTCGATACGTTTAATCCTTTGTTTTCAGCAAAACTGGTGAGATTGACAACCTCATCGCAAGTTGGGGGCAAAGTTCTATGGTTGTGTTATGCAGGATTCCACGTTGCTGCTAGCACCAGTAGTGCGCCCTGCCAAAGCTCAGCTAGCAACACCTTGGAGGTGTTTCCTTGCTCCTACTAGTTCGATAACCTTGGTTTCATAACTGAGGGAAACTTACTATTTTGCTCATCATACCTTCCTCTTGGGGTTCCCCAACGAGCTCAATATCAACCACGAGCCAACAAAGGTCTCTGTGGGAGTTGTACCTTTAGGAGCTCAAGTTCGGCCATGTTGAACCTGTAAGCGAATCCGGAGCTGGGCGGCAGTAACCCATTGTTGAATACTGGAATGCCGATACTCGTTGTTTTATATAGTAATGCTAATGTGAGATTATTTAGTTACTTCAATACAAATTTTCCACCAATTTAAAATCTTGTTGATGTATTCCTTGACAATTATAATATAATCGAGCACTAGAAATATGGTAGTGTGCATGAGCATGATCAGTAATATAATTGAACACTTGAAATTTAAAGGAACTCCATATAAAGGAGTATATATATAGACGAGGTTCACTAGAGATACCACGTATATATTGTCTTACATTCAACCACATGTAATAATTAACTTAAGCAAAATAAAAGCAAGGGCAGCAACAGGAGGCTGGGACACAAAGACGCCTAGCAGGGCAGGGCCAGCAGCAGGAGGTCGGGACAACCTACTCAAGGGGATACAGGCCAATCCTAACATAATCCCGGAGGAATTTGCTGAAGGTTGCGTGCCGCTCCAAGGTCTTCGTCTGATGCCTTCTGCCTCCGCTTTTGCCAATGTCCACCGCGTGCTGGATCATGCTGTCGAGGTCCGTGTCGATGGCTTTGTCACAGAATGGGAAAACAGTCTACCCATACGTAGAAAGGGATTTGCCCACACCGTACCATCTTAGCACGTAGCGGCTCTTGTTGTCCCTAGAGTACTTGCTAGAGTCCACGTCATCAGAATCCTCCTGTTAATTTTTAAGAACATAACTTAGAACTCATACATATGATTGAATTGTATTACAACTCAAGAATTGACAACATATATATAAGACGATATTAAATTGATATTAAAGAGAAAGCATCTCAGCAATAATTTGATTGGTTCATATATCATTTCATCTCAACAAAATGACAATTAATTGGATCGGAGTGTATGTAGAAAAAAGATTATAACCTTATAAGTTTCTTCAGGGATGGTGTAAGCAAACCAAGTAACAATTGCACAACCTATATTGTTCTTCTATATTGCCCCTGGTTCGCTAACTCATCCCTGAAAAAACCGGACACCAATGTGTCTGCCTCTCCTTTGGGGAAAATTTGAATCATTGGCCACAATAAGAAATTGAAATATAATCCTACAAAATAATATTCAGGGATATACATATTAAGGTACAAAAACAATTCTAAATATTTTAATTATAAATTAGAAAACCAAACAATTAATCTTTAGGTACATGTTGTAAAAACTTATGATCAAAACCATGCACATACATATGCATCATACGAATCATTCAAAGATTAGAAACAATTCAAAGATCATATATGTAGTTCCATATGAGAATAAATCAAGGACCTCATAATTTTTTCCAGAGATGGAGTTGGTGAACCAAAGTACCAATAGCACAACCTATATTGTTTGTGTACATTGCTGCCTCAGGTTCACCAACCCATCCCTAAAAAAAGACACCATCATATGTGTCTCCCCTTGCACTCTTTTGGGGAAAATTTCAATCATCGACCTCGGTGACAAACTGAAATGTAATTCTTATATTATGAATGCATGCAATACATAATTCAAATCCACCCACTATGGTTACTATGACAACTATCCGTTAGATTGATGGATTATGTGGGTTTGCTCTTGATGTATTCTCTTCAGGTCAGCTCTTTGTGTGCGTTCAGTTTGTTGAGTGAACGTCTATGGATTATGTAAGTTCTATGGTGCCCGTGTAATACAATGGATGTTCTCTTTGTTTCCAGAAGATTGTGTGTTGTACCTCTTACAATTTCATTGTTTTTTCATGTACGTGTAGTAATTCCGATAGATGCTTGGTTTGTAACAATCCTCAAACAACTTACAACTATGAATTACAGTAGATTACTACAACTACGAATTATAGTAGATTATTATAATCCTCAGTAAACTTGACAGTAATAAAATGAAGCATAAAATTTGTAGTCGCACTAAACACAACCGAAATTGCAACCAGCCTAAACAATATCTAAACCTAGATTACACCTACTATAAACAACGGTAACTCACCCGCTTGTAGCCTGAACTTCTTCTTCCTTAGTAGTAGGATCTGCCATCCTCCGTGCTGCTCAGCTCGTCGGCGGCGGAGGCGGGCTAGAGCCTCGCAATGGCGGCTACGACATGCGGCATTGGAGCTCGGGATCAGCGAATGGGTGCAGCAACTTGGCGCCGGAAGTCAAATGTGCGAAGGGATTGTTTTGCTTGGAGGGTGGATTCCGACACCGCCAATGCTAGGGTTCATGCGAAAGGAGGGAGTGGATTTGTGAATTTGGTCAATGCACCAAGCCCCTTAGTTCCTCGATTTCTTAAGGGGTTGTCGCGTTGGTGCTCGCGTCATGGACAGATTACTGACATGTGGGTCCTGACCGTCTACTTCACGGGGCAGTTTAACGGAATGTTTGAATTTGGTAGGGCTGAGATGAGTTTGTCTCGAAATGGCCCGTATCGATAGTTGACAACCCAACTTTGCGAAATGCGGCAATTACAGGCAAATTGGGCCCCGCGATGCACTCACCCAGGAACTTTGGGGCCACAAACGAACACGCCCCAAGCAAAAGGCCATGGCCTCCCCCATGCCCCTTGAAAACCCTAGCCACGACTAGACCTAGATCATGGTGTTCTGGATCTTCCCATGGCAAGACCACGAGTACAAGGAGGAGCATCTCCGTCCTTTTTTTCTATCTGATCCTGTGTCATCCACTTGTGATTGTCGGAGTCGGAGCAGCGCTGCCATGAACTGGAGTTGTATGAGCTGTACAACTCGAGACCCATAGTTGATCACCTTCACCTTCGCCTCTAGCACCGCTCGAATGAGCCTATGATAAGCCTAGATACATATTCTTCCCCGTCGCTCCCTCTAGTGCCCTATATCACCGGTGACCTCGTCGGCGTGCGCGCTCACCACTGCGCGGGCACAAACACACTATGAGATGACCTCAAGTTTAGCATGTCCGAGTAGACATTGTGCTTCTCCTCTGGCCAGATACCCTACCCTATTAGATAGCTCTAACTTCCCTCTTTCTAACAAGACCAAGACCACTCCGTTTGGTGCCCTGTAGCCGTCGCCATCATCGCCACAAGTCGCGTTGTTTTCTGTCGAGTTTCAGTCGCCACGGAGGGGCCGCTATTCTTCGCAAGCATGCGTCGCACACAGCCAGTGCCCACCATCGCCGATAACCCACATGCGTAGCCTGATGTCCCGGCTTTGCAATGCATCTAGTTGTGCCTCAAACGGTGCAATGGCGGTCGGAATCATGCCCGAAACTCGCGCCACCGCTCGGTGCTTCTGCCCAGAAGTTTTAGTTTTGCAAGCTATAGTTCGTAAGAGTAGACAGCGCTAGCACCTACCTCACTTAGCCGCGATCCATTTACCTAACACCAAGTGCAACCTAGTGTAGTGGTATTGGGCCGTGTCCAGACTGGGTCTCTAGCCTAGAGGTCCCGGGTTTAACCTTTTCTTTTTATTTTGCTATACTAGCCAGGCCCACCCATCAGCCTCAGCACAACCACCTCACCGCCAGCAGCACGGTCAGCTTGTAGTGGCCCATATGACAGCGGCCATGGCTAGAACCAGTCTAGTAACACAAGACAAAATGTTCAAAATTCAAATTTGAACATGTTTTACAAAGTCAAACTTAAAACAAACTTTGACCAGAGAATTAATGGAGTTCTGTAAGGATTTTGGAAAAACTTAAAAGATGAAAGTTGTGTATTTTTGAATTCTCTACCTTAATTTTGATCTCTGTTTATTTTTGTCAAATATTGAAAATAATAAATGTTTTGGGAGTAATTAAAATGCTTTAATAAATGTTTATTAATATCTTTTCTTCACTTTATTCAAATATTGCAAATGATATATGTTTTTTGATCAAAAAAATGTCAGGAATATGAATATGCTATTTAAATATTTTTTGGGCAATTAAAATTTTCCAATTAATAATTACCATTAAATGTTATTTTCTTAATAAAATCATAACTCTAATTCCGTATTCCAAATTCGACACATGATATGTTTAAATGGATCAGCGCGACGAGCCCTTTCTAACTATGCATTCCATGCTATCAATTGAAGCACGCATCATATAAATATTAAATAGGAAGCAAGGTTTATGGGAGCAAAACATGACTAATTAATTAATTAAAATGCTTTATTATTGTTCCTACACCTCACCCATGCCATGCTATGTTATACCATGCAATTGTGCATCATTCCATCATGGCATACCTTGTTTTGCTTGTTGCATATGATTCATATGTTTGCACACTTTATTTATTATGGCCCTTTGTGTGTTTGGTTCTTATTCCGGATAGACACCGAGCAAGGGAGTTATCAGGAGACCCCAGAGTACTACCTGGAAACTAGTTATTCCACTACTGATCTAACAGTCAAATAATTCCACATGCTTGCATTACATATAACACTTATGCCTCTATCTTTACTCTTGCATCATTGTGTCACGATTCGCATTAAATTTAAATCCTTGTTATTTGGTTCTAAAAAAAGAGGCACCGGTGGGAAATAACTGTTATTTGGTTCTTCCATGCTCACTTGTGTCCCATAGGACCCGAGTACTTGATTCTTGTTCCTTGACTATCACACTATCCACATGTGGGACCATGAATCCCCTTCGTCCGATCTTGATTCACATCTTATTTCTTGGGGCCACAATTAGTTTGGGGCTTACCATGCTTTACTGCTTTATTTACTATTGCACGTGGGGCGCCTGTACTGTTTTGGAGCATGGAATATTTTCTTGGTATCGACAAGCCCAGTCACATTTTCGGGTTCCCGGTCGTTTATGGCCATTGGCACAAATGCTGGTTCCGTCTTGGAGCCGGCCAACTTCATTGCGGGTAGCTTAGTGGGGTGACCTCCTAAAATCATTTTTGAATCTTGTGAATGCTTTGTCCTTATGCCTCGTTGCTTTTTATTTGGTTCTTCCCGGGGTTGATTTTGTGTGTGTTGCTATTTGTGCACTCCTGCAGGGTAAATCTTTCTGAAAGCCGTGTCTGTGATTATGGATGACTTGGAGCACAGTTTCTCGATCATAGACTACTATAACTAAAGTACCATGTTTAATTTGACTTAAACATGACTAGTAAATAGTAAAACACTCATGGAATGGTTAATAAAATTGCCAACGGATGGGATGTTGTTCCTCCTTCTTGTTCGGTAAGCGAGAAGGAGGACGAGTGATGTTTACTTATGTTGCTTATATAATTTTTGGTTCTAATTAACGAGCATTCATCCATATCTGGTTGGGTGGATGTTGTAGCGTGTCTCTATAGAACTGTTAGTTATTTATCTTTCGCTGCAATTGCGTCATCCCTAGGTGGTTCCCTTTAGATGCATAAAGACTTGCTGAGTTCCCTTTAGATTAGGTTGTGAGGTACATCCATATGGAGGCTACTACGTGATGGAGGCAACAACCCTCTTGCGTAGAGACCCTGGGGATGGAGATCTCTGAGATCTGTGGGCAGGAATGTGCTTATTTCCGTCTTATGCCGATTTGACTCTTAATCCGTACTCGGATATGTGTTTTCTGCTTTCGCTTGGTAATTTGTTGAGTGATGTATGAGGATATAATCCTAAAATCCTATTACTACTATCTATATAATTTGGATCTTCTCGTAATGGCGTTGTAATATATTTCTATTTCTTTTAGATGGAATTGCTATGATGTACACTTGTATGTCACTGGTGTACATACTCACTTGTGTATGTTAGACTCGCAGCCAGTCGGTCACGTTTCTCGCATTCGAAGCTATAACCATGAATACTAGGGTAGATGGTTGGCCGATATCGTGTCCTGCTGATACATTGCAAATGTATCTATAATTTTTGATGTTCCTTGCTTGGTTTTATCTACTTTCTTATGTTTTGTCCACACTTTGGAGTAATTTTCATATGATTTCTTGGACTAACCTATTAACAAGTGCCACAGTGCCAGTTGGCTGTTTTCTGCTGTTTTTGGTTCCAGGAAAGTCAGAAAATCAATATTCTCGGAATTGGACCGGACAAAAGCCAAAGTTGATATTTTCCCGGAAGACTCACGGAGCCAGAAGGAGAGTCGGAGAGGGGCCACAGGGTGGCCACACCACCCCATGGCACGGGTCCCCCAGGCCACGGTAGGGCATGGTGTGGGCCCCCTGGGCACCCACCGACCTTGCCCTTTGGCCTATAAGAAGCCTCCTGAGGCATAAACCCTAAATCATCAAGCCTCCAGCCACGAAAAGTTCCACAGCGCCGCCACCACCGAAGGGGAGATTCGGGGGACAGAAAGTCTCTATTCCGGCACCCTACCAGGACGAGGAAGTGCCCCCGGAGCCATCTCCATCGATCTCCACCACCATCTCCATCACCATTGCTGATTCCCATGATGAGGAGGGAGTAGTTCTCTCTCAAGGCTAAGGGTTCTACCGGTAGCTATGTGTTCATCTCTCTCTCTCTCTATGCATGATCATATTGTGATCATGAGCTTTGTAATCAATTAGATCTACCTTGCTACTCAAGTGCTTTAATAGATCTCTGCTCTCCCCATGTGTGTGAAAGTGACAGAATGCACACCATGGTGGCACTTAGGCTAGAGATTACAAATACTTGTTATGAGTTATATTTGGAGTTGGATGTCTTTATGAAATTGTGGTGTTTGTTGGAACCATCTAGTGCTCAAGGCGACAGTGTGGGGTTTTCTAGATGGGGAAGGCTTACTTTGAGGTGTGCTATTATAGCCCTACCATGGATTAGAGTGTTCAACCAGAGAGTAGTTAAGAGTAGTATCATAAAGAGAATATATTTATATGAGAGTGTTCACTAGTGAAAGTATGAACCCTAGGCCTTGTTTCTAAGCATTGATACACCGTTTGCAACTAGATCTATTACATGTTTGCTTGCTTCCATCTTTATTTCAGTTTGTCGTTAGTCTTTTCCACGCCATCAAAGTATTTTCTAGCACCGTTATCTTATATCCATACCACTTGTATTTCACTATCTCTTCGCCGAACTAGTGCACCTATACACCTAACAAGTGTATTGGGTGTGTTGGGGACACAAGAGACTTCTTGTATCTTGATTGCAGGGTTGCTTGAGAGGGGATACCTTTGACCACTTCCTCCCTGAGTTCGATAAACCTTGGGTGATCCACTAAAGGGAAAACTTGCTGCTGTTCTACAAACCTCTGCACTTGGAAGCCCAACAACTGTCTACAAGAATAGAAGTGTGTAGACATCAAGCTATTATCTGGCGCCATTGCCGGGGAGGTAAGGTAAAAGGTATTCACATCGGAGGATTAAAGAAGAAGAACCTCCCACGGCAAACGCCTATTTTCTGGCGCCGTTGCCGGGAAGGTAAGGTAAAAGGTACTCACATCCTCCGGTGTGAGTGCTCGAAGTTATTTCCTTTAGATTCTGTAATTTTGTCTTTTTGTTTGTTGTTTTCACTAGTTAGGCTTAATGGAAAACAACAAAAAAATTAGAGATCTTTATAGTATTTATCTTGAGTTAGGACATCAAGTGTTTGAAGAGAAAATTTAAAAACCTATGGAACTTTATTTGCATGCTAATAGCAATGCTGTTAGTATGAATTCTTTGGACACCATTATTGCTAATGCTATGGAAAAGTCTAAGCTTGGGGAAGCTAGTTTTTATGAAAATGATGTTTTTAGTTCCCCAGCTTTGGAAGATAGCTATTGCTTATGATGATACCAAACCTCCAATATATGATGATTACAATGATGAATATGATATTTGTCCACCTACTATTGAGGAGAAAATTAGTTATGATTATAATATGCCTCCTATATTTGATGATTATGGTGATGAGAATAATAATGATAGCTATTTTGTTGAATTTGCTCCCACCACAATTAATAAGAATGACTATGCTTATGTGGAGAGTAATAATCATTTTATGCATGTGGCTCATGATAAGAATGTTCTATGTGATAGTTATATTGTTAATTTTATTCATGATGCTACTGAAAGTTATTATGAGAGAGGGAAACATGGTTTTATGCATCTCAATAATATTAAGTTTCCCCTCTTTATGTTGAAGATTTTGAAGTTGCACTTGTTTTGCTTTACTATGCTTGTTGCTTTGTGATTTCATAACTTGTTTATTCATAAGATTCCTATGCATAGGAAGTGGGTTAGACTTAAATGTGCTTTTAATTTGCTTCTTGATGCTCTTGTTTACTTCAATTCATATTTCTTATGTGAGCATCTTCTGAAACTATCAAGCCTAACTTGAAGGCATTAAAGAAAAGTACTTATTGGGAGATAACCCAAAAGTTTTAGATGCGTCTTGGAAGTTATTACCTCTGTAATAACTGCTCCTTATCATTTTTATTTGCTTTTTGTGCCAAGAATAACCTCTAATGAGATAGAAGTAATGATTGGGAAAGTTGCTGTCCTGAAATAGATTTATCTACTTCACCGTAAACATTCGTGTAAAATATCTGAACGTCCTTTTAAGGCGTGAATTTTTGTGCTTCTGCCCCAGGTTGATATCTAACTTTCATTAGTTCAACACTTTTAGATTTGAGCAACAGAAGGTCTTCAAAAAAATTCGTCTTTACCTGCTGGTCTGTTTTGACAGATTTCTGCCATTTTCTGCATTTCCTTCTTGTTGGTTCCTTTTTGAGTTCTTTTGGGGAATTGAGCTTTTTGAGGGAAGTGCTACAGTATCTAGTGTTCTAATGAAAGTTTATTTGGTGTTAGAACTGAACCTTAAGACTTATTTATCTTGAGTGCACTAATGTTGCTAATAAAGATTGTGTGAAGTTTTGTATGAAGGAAAAATTTTAGGTGCATGGAAGGAATGAATAATAAGATGAATGATGGACTAAAGCTCAAGCTTGGGGATGCCACACGTGTCACCCAAGAAATATCCAAGAAGTACAAGCGTCAAAGCTTGGGGATGCCCAAGGCATCCCCTTCTTCATCAATAAAAATCCCAGATTTCTTCCAAACACTTCATTTTTATTGTTTCATGCACAGTTGTGTTGTTCTTGGAGCGTCTTATTTTTCATTTTCATTTTGGTTTTTCGTTTGCTTAGTTTGCTGAATAAATTGGTTGGACCCCCTCTTTCATACATTGGTTTTCAAATAGTTTGGTTTCGATTGGAAAAGAGTAGGAAAGCTCATGCTTAAGTGGTAAATAGAGCTTGTTTTTGACTGTGGCCTATGCTTTGTCATGCCATGCTTGATATTGTTTTGGCTTTATGATTAGTATTCTTTTCTGTAGCATGACATCTTATAAACAATTGAGATTGCTTAATGTGCTTTGGATGAATCATGCGTTGTTTTAGCATATTAAAGCATAGTATAGTGGTTTCTCCTTTGATGCTTTATTTGGGTTGACTTGGCACATGCTCACACCATGTTATGACTATCTCAAGTCACCATAGCCTTTATGATCCTTTAGTTTTCAACTTGTAGTATCACTTTATGCTTTGATCAATGATGTTTTGTCGCTCTGCATGATTATGGCCATTATTCCTCTCTTAGTTTGTCGCTCCCAGTCTTTTGCTAGCCTCCACAACCAAGTATGAGTTCCACTCATGCATCCAACTCCTTAAATAAAGTTATTCCAAAGAGTCCACCATACCTACCTACTTGCTTATCCTATTCCAAGTATATTCATGCTTTTGTTTACCTTCCAAATTAAACTTGTTATGAGAAAACTAGTGATTAAAGCTCTCATAAACTTGATGGCACACTTTACTTTTCTTGCATCTAATAAACTGGAACCATTGTGTCATCTATGTTGTATATGCTTGCACTTATTTGTTGGGAATTAGCAGAACCATGCTGTCATGGGTAACGCTTTCAACATTGCACTGGGTACTTGTACCTAGTTGATATCATGCTCTTTTGTATATGGATGTCGTCGGTGTAAAATGAAAGGGGAGCTTGTAAGTCCATGGAGTTATGTATATGTGTTAGAGAAACGCCTGGGCCGCTGGTCTAATCCATGCTGACATGGTGGAAACCTGCAGCGTAACCATAATGAGCTGTCTATGAAGCATTCTTCTTATAAAAAAGAGTCCTGTACTGAGAAAAAAAAAGAAAAGAGAAAAAAAGAGAGATTATGAAAAGAGGAAAGAGAGAAAAAAGCACCATAGTCCCATGGTAAATAAGAAGAATGTTGAGATGCTCGTTGTCTGCTTGCCTTGTCATTTTGATATGGGGATTCTTCCGTATCATCGGGCAAGGGGGTACCCCTTTGGCGGTTCTCAATGATACACATGTACTTACGATGACAAGAACTTACCGGTGACTAAACTTGAGTAGCATGAGGAGCGTCCCTCGTATACAAGGGACATGAGATTTCTAACTTATACTTCGTCAAGGATGTACACCATAGTTTGTTCACTTTAACCTTAATCACTTCAACATGCTTATGATAGGGGCAATGAGAGCTGAAAGCTATTAAGTACCATAATTTTGGAAGCTCTTTATGAAACTTGAATCTCTGCTTCCTTCTATGAAGGCCTTTCTTCCACCATTATATTGAGTCTCCACCTTCTATCTTTATGCACCTACTTTGAGAGCATAGTGGCCATTCTTAGTTCTATGTGCATTGTCCCAAGACTAGTTGATTGATGCATACTTTGATATTGCTTGTTTTAAACTATTGTATCTAGTCACTATTTTGAACTTTGAAGGTGTCCTATGCATTTATATTTGCTACTCTATTGAGGGACTAGCTGAATACTATTTTGCTATGTTTTCTTTATGTGAAACAAACAAACGTCTTGCAAAGCATTGTTATTCATGAATCTTTTGTTTGTGCCTTTTCATGTTGCATCATTTTTTCTTTGCTTATTGCTAGAACTTTGTCTTTCATGTTATGATTGAAGTACTATGGTCCCAGCTTTGAATGTTTTACAAATACTTTGATCAAGTCTTTGATGGTGCATGTCACCTCAAAAACTATTCTTTCTTTTTTATCACTTACCTACTCGAGGACGAGCAGGAGTCAAGCTTGGGGATGTTTATACATTGCAAATGTATCTATAATTTTTGATGTTCCATGCTTGGTTTTATCTACTTTCTTATGTTTTGTCCACACTTTGGAGTACTTTTCATATGATTTCTTGGACTAACCTATTAACAAGTGCCATAGTGCCAGTTGCCTGTTTTCTGTTGTTTTTGGTTCTAGGAAAGTCAGAAAGTCAATATTATCGGAATCGGACCGGACAAAAACCAAAGTTGATATTTTCTCAGAAGACTCACGGAGCCAGAAGGAGAGTCGGAGAGGGGCCACAGGGTTGCCAACCCATCCCATGGCACGGGTCCCCCCAGGCCATGCCAGGGCATGGTGTGGGCCCCCTGGCCGCCCACCGACCTTGCCCTCTGGCCTATAAGAAGCCTCCCAAGGCATAAACCCTAAATCATCAAGCCTCCAGCCACGAAAAGTTCCGCAGCACTGCCGCCACCAAAGGGGAGATTCGGGGGACAGAAAGTCTCAGTTCCGGCACCCTACCGGGACGGGGAAGTGCCCCCGAAGCAATCTCCATCGATCTCCACCACCATCTCCATCACCATTGCTGATTCCCATGATGAGGAGGGAGTAGTTCTCTCTCGAGGCTAAGGGTTCTACCGGTAGCTATGTGTTCATCTCTCTCTCTATGTATGATCATATTGTGATCATGAGCTTTGTAATCAATTAGATCTACCTTGCTACTCAAGTGCTTTAATAGATCTCTGCTCTCCCCATGTGTGTGAAAGTGACAGCGTGCACACTAATGAAATTGTGGTGTTTGTTGGAACCATCTAGTGCTCAAGGTGACAGTGTGGGGTTTTCTAGATGGGAAAGGCTTACTTTGAGGTGTGCTATTATAGCCCTACCATGGATTAGAGTGTTCAACTGGAGAGTAGTTAAGAGTAGTATCATAAAGAGAATATATTTATATGAGATTGTTCATTAGTGAAAGTATGAACCCTAGGCCTTGTTTCTAAGCATTGATACACCGTTTGCAACTAGATCTATTACATGTTTGCTTGCTTCCATCTTTATTTCAGTTTGTCGTTAGTCTTTTCCACGCCATCAAAGTATTTTCTAGCACCGTTATCTTATATCCATACCACTTGTATTTCACTATCTCTTCGCCGAACTAGTGCACCTATACACCTGACAAGTGTATTGGGTGTGTTGGGGACACAAGAGACTTCTTGTATCTTGATTGCAGGGTTGCTTGAGAGGGGATACCTTTGACCACTTCCTCCCTGAGTTTGATAAACCTTGGGTGATCCACTTAAGGGAAAACTTGCTGCTGTTCTAAAAACCTCTGCACTTGGAGGCCCAACAACTGTCTACAAGAATAGAAGTGCGTAGACATCACCTGCAAGTACGGCCTTCTTGTGGGCGGCCTCACGGCTTCCATGGTAGTACGTCCTCCCCCGATTCGAGTTATACTGGCTTGTGATTTAGAAACATGAGGTCCGGGGATTATATCTGGTATCAGAGCCATTCCGCCCTTCAGGGTCTCAACCAAGGTGGTTGTTGTCAGTCTAGCAAATATTTTGGTAGCTATATATATTAGGGAAAACTAAACATGAGAGTAGGATTGCTTCCATTTTTCTTCTTACCCACCCACCCACCCTATTCTGGTAAGGAACTGTAACATTTGTCTATCCTCTTCTAAAAATTCAAACTAGGATTCACGTGTTTGGGGTATCTATAGTACCATACGATGTGTTAATCCTTTATTAGTCTGTTGCATCCAACTTCTTCGCAATCTGCCATTGATTATCAACTATTGGTACATTCCATACCGACGTGCTTATGTGTAAACCGATGCGATCTATCCGACTCTTTATTGACCGGTGTGATCTTGATAAGGGTGTTCGCTCTTTAGTATGCTTTCACAGAATGTGGAGTTGCTAATCTCTATCCGTCAAGTTGTTTTTCACATCTATTGGTACTTTAATGTCGAAAAATGCGGAATTTTTTTATTTGATATATATGTGTTACCACACTCCTTTTCAGTCGTGTGTGATATGCTATCTATCTTATTTTTTTGGCATGTTCAAGCTAACTTGATCTTTTTCCAATAGCACATAAATCTGAAGTTTTTACTTCATCTTCAATTCTTTTGGGCTAAATGCATAACTTGCATCGGTCCGGTGCTTGCGATTGTAATTTGGTTTCCGTTTAGCTATGTGACACTTATCATGAGTGGAATATGTTCAATGCTATCAATCCAATTCTATAAATGATTGCGGTTATCTCTTGTGAATTTGAGTTATACCGTGATTATATCTATGTCATATCTAAGTATCTTTGGTAATCCGAAGATTTCTTAAGGCACTATGATGGATTTTCACCCAATGGTTGTGCTTTATATGTCTTTTGAACTCCATATCCACAAAGGTTCTCTTTGATACAGGAGAATCTCATCTTGTCATCTCTGATAGCTTTGCTTAAGGTATGAGTTATCATCACTTCTTTATCCAAGATCTTCTTATCTTTTAAACTGGTGATTCGATTAACTATGTGGACAACTCGACATATATTCTATCATCCGAAGGGCTAGATAATCTATTTGTCCAATGGAAGAACATCTTATTTTCATCTCAAAGCTTTGGGAACATTGCCTGGGTGCAAAGTTCTCAAAGTATGAGTTTCAACTTTTCAAAGTAGCCTATATCGGCCAAGTCCTTCTGCTAAAGACATATCTACAAATATGGAATCATCAAGTCAATTGTTAATTCCATCCTCCACCTTCAACCGAATCCAGAGCTTTTCCTTGTTTGGCAAGTTATCATCATCATTCCGCTAAAGTTTTCCTCAAGACTGCTAAATCTCTCTTGGATCTTCTTAAGAAGGATAAGAAGTTATTTTGGTCTTCCGCTCATCAAGAAACGTTTTGAAACCCTCTTGTTTTATCTTCTATCTTCAATCCGCCGGATGCCACGAAGACTTTCTAGATCTTTCATAATTATTCTATTCAAGTTTTGAGTGATATCTTTAATCTATCTGTTCAATCTTTCATCTGTCTCCGTGATCTTTGTTCATATCTTTTACAGTGGCTTGGGACTTCCAACATGACGACAACATCATCATCTTTATCTACTTTGGATCCAACGAAGTGTTTGCATCACCTCCTTGTTTTCTTTTGAAGCGTCATGAATTCTGGTTGTCAAGATCTTCAGCCTAAAATTCGAGAGTTGGGTTGCACGATTTTCCTATTCATGTATAGAGTAATGCTTTAAGTGAAGGATGGAGTCATGATCATACCACTAATCTTATCATTCACTCTTGTACATTGAATTGGTGGATTAATGTGATTCACTCATTCCATGGAAGTTAGAAGCGGTCTTTATCTCTTGAGACTTTTACTTCCGTCCTTCTTTTTTCGGAGTGTTCTCTCGATGAATGGGACCAACAATCTCTTGTTGGTGGTCTCATCTATTTCAAGATGGATAAAAATCTTCAACAATCTGGTGAAAACAAATGAAAAATCTTCTGCGTCCTCTTCTTTTTAACTGGAGCTTGTCATCGTCAAACAAGATAGATGGAAGATATCTCTGACTTCAATTCATCTCCCATTGGTAAAGAAAATTATGGTTGATGTCATCAATCGCAAAATCTGTTGCATAACCTCATGTACGGAAAGCAATACACATCTCTACAACATACCCAAGATCTTCAACATTCAAGTTCTTTCTCAAGATTCCACCATAAAATCGTGTCACTCTTTCTCTTGAAGATAAATCCGTGTACCTCAATTGCGTGATCCTTTGGTTCTTACTGGTGCAAGAAGAATATAATCCAAGAACTCCTAACGCAAATCTTTTCCGTTGATATCAAGGGACTCTGTTGTTTGAAGGCGACGTTGTTTTCCAAACTTCATTTCTTAAATCTGAGGGAAGAAACAATGCTATTTCATAAGTGGTTGATACTCTCCAAAGTCACGCTTTTCTTCCGACCATAGTAGGAATCACCTCCACTTGCAACTTTCGATCTTTAATCTCTATCGATCTATCTTGTTTCAATAGAGCACCAAATCTATGTCTATCCTACCTTCCTTGTTTCATGACAATCCTCCTTTTCTTCAAGTACTTTCTTTTCAAATGCATAACCAAAGGCTCACAACAAGTCTTTTAGGTTTTGCAAGGTGCTTTTGTCACACCATTCCGTGAAGAAGCTACATGGGAACGTGAAGATTTCTTTTCTAGGAATCTCGGGGCGAGATTCTTGTTTAGTGGAGGAGAGTTGTAGCATCCCAATTGTCTAACATTGGAATGCTACATAATAAATAAAGATCAATGCTACTAGATACTTGTTATTATTGCTGCCTCCCACTCACTTTCTTGTAAATACAAGCTTCTCCGTAAGTTTGGACAAATCCAAGCTCTTTGATCACCTCATCAAATCGAAGATTCCAACTCCGGGATGCTTGCTCCAGTCCATAGATTGATCGTTGAAGTTTGCATACCTTGTTAGCATCCTTAGGATCAACAAAACCTTTCGGTTGTATCATATACAACTCTTCTTCAATATTACCATTGTGGAACGCGGTTTTGATATCCATCTGCCAAATTTCATAATCGAAATATGCAGCAATTACTAACATAATCCTAACTGACTTTAGCATCGCTACGGGAGAAAAGTCTCATCGTAGTCAACTCCTTGATTTTTTCGAAACCCCTTTGCGAAAAGTCAAGCTTTATAGATGGTTACATTACCATCATCGTCAGTTTTCCTTTTGAAAATCCATTTATTCTAACCGGCCTTTCGGTCATGAGGTAAGTTCGCCAAGGTCCAAACCTTGTTTCCGTAGATGGATCCCATCTCGGATTGCATGGCTTCTAGCCATTTGTTGGAATCCGGGCTCATCATCGCTTCTTCATATGTCGCAGGGTCATCAATTCCATCTACCATGAAATTCACGATAGGATTTCCATACAGTTCAGGAGCTGCACCTGTCCTACTTGACCTGCGAGGTTTGGTAGTGTCCTCTTTCGGAGTTTCATGATCTTTATCATTAGTTCCTTATTCATTCGGTGAAGTCAACTCTGGAATAGTTTTCGGCGTTGCGCCACTCTCCATTTCATGAAGAAAAGGTTCAATAACCTCTTTGAGTGCTACCTTCCGACTACTCACACCTTTAGCGAGAAACTCTTTCTCTAGAAAGGATCCCTTCTTGGCAATGAAAACCTTGCCCTTGGATCTATGATAGAAGGAATACCCAATTGTTTCTTTAGGGTATCCTATGAAGATGCATTTTTCTACTTTGGGTTCGAGTTTATCAAACTGAAGTTTCTTCACATAAACATCGCATCCCCAAACTTTATAGAAATTACATCTTAGGTTTGTTTCCAAACCATAATTCATACGGTGTTTTTTCAACGGCTCTAGACGGTGCCATATTTAAAGTGAATGCAACGGTTTCTAGTGCATAAACCAAAAATGATAGTGGCAAGTCAGTTAGAGACATCATAGATCGAACCATATCCAATAAGGTACGATTACGACACTCCGATACACCATTACGTTGTGGTGTTCTGACAGGTGTGAGTTGTGAAACTATTCCACACTCTCTCATGTGTGTGCAAAACTCGTAACTTAGATACTCACCTCCATGGTCAGACCGCAGAAATTTAATCTTCCTATTATGATGATTTTCCACTTCACTCTGAAATTCTTTGAAATTTTCAAAGGTTTCAGACTTGTTGACGAGGTGTGATGTCGGAAATGTCCATGAAGAAGTACTTAGGGTTTTCGTGGAAAAGAGAACGCTAGGGATTTCGTCAGATGTCAGGAGAACAATAGAGTCAATGTCGCCTGAATATTTGGTGAATCGCACTATTACAAATCAGTTGGGGATTGTTCGGTACTTTTGCCTAGGCTTCTCCCGTCCTATATATAATAGGCCGAGTCTCAAAGCTACATGCGGATAGGTTACATATACGTGATTACAATACCAACACGATGTCGGGTCTTTTTTCCTCTTTCCAAATACAACTACAACCTTTGTCGGTTGCTCTTTTGGACCATCATCTTGACTCTTTATGGGCCGTGAACCTTTTTATAGACCTGGGTAGCGAATCATAGGTATCCAAGTAATCATACCTATGCGAGTAGCCCCCGAGACTCTACCTGAACCATAGATTCAGGTCGAGTCTCAAAGATATGCTTAGTTCTTTTCCTTTGTTTTTACTATTTTCTATTTTATAGGGATTTGGTACAACGAGCCTAATGCATCCGACAGATCTAGAATCAGCTAATTGCTCCTGGGCAAAAGCAAGGTTGTCCTTCATCAAATTCAAGTCCCTAGGTCTGAATTCGGAATTTATTACTCGCGTAACTCAGTTTGGGCTGCTAAGGCATTATCAAATTCTAAATTCCAGTTTTCATTTTATCGGGTACCCAACGCGTCCGTCAGTATTTTTCATCGTATCGTAGATACAGATATATTGCTGGTAGATACGCAATTAACAGGCCACACATGATGAATCACGGGATCTTACCTTCATGTTTTTAGGCGAAGATTGTATTTGCTTGATATGCATAATTTTTCTATCGGGTGCACGCCAGCGCTCCCGATGGGAGTAACCCCCGAGGCTATGTTCGGATGTATGCATCAGGACATAGGCTCATAAATCTTTTATTATGACACCAATGCTTCCTCAAATATTTGTTGGGTGTGCGACCAACGCTCCCGATAGGAGTAGCCCCCGAGGCTACAGTCGAAATTTTTGTTTTCGATTGTAGTCTCAATCTTTTTCATGGAGGAATTTACTTCGACTCCCTCTTTTTCTCCGGGGCTATATCCTTTCCACTGAACCGTTTTTGCTATGACGTCACTAGTGAAGAATCCTTATGTTGTTTGATTCTCAAAAGATGTGCCTTTGACGAGACGTTTTGAATGTGGTACCATGCAGCAGTAATGATGACGTGTGGTGGCGTATTCAGCATAGTTTTCTGACTACATGCCCCCTTCTTTGCACGAAGATCGAGGTGGCGTGCACTGTTCTTCCATTTTTACCGCAGTAATAACTTCTAAAGATATTTTCCTTTACAGAATCTATTGACACGTGTCACCATCGTGTGTTCTTCAGATGGTTCGATTTTACATCGAACGGTCCAAGCTATGTGCTTTTGCTCTTTACAAAGGGAAGGGGATTTCTTTTACTTCTTTTTACCCCTTTCTCGCTAACTTCATCTTCTTCCTTGCGCCGTTGCCTTGCTCTTGCCTCCTCGCCTACTCCGGTTGTTCTTACGCGTGCTAGTGTTGCTCCTTCACCACCATGGGCAAAAGTAGGGTGGGGACTTCCACCACGAACGCTAAGGCAACCAGGAAGAGGGTTGTTGGATGGGCCCCTACGAACTGCTCTACACGGGAACTGTGCAAGGCGCGGAACTCCCGCGACCTAGAGGAGGGCACCTTCAAGCTTCCTGGAGATGAAGCTACTCCAATGCCTGAATCGGGCTAGAGGGTAATGTTTCTTTCCTTTCTCTTTCGCGTCCTTTCTCTCCTTTTCCATGAATTCCTTCGTGGTATCCTTTTTGTCTATGGCATGCAGCTATATCAGCTGACGCCAAACTCTATCCTCCATGTTGCTTGCTTTGTTATTCTTTGTGAATGCTTCCTCGGGATCCATCCCCATTGGAGCCTGTGGAAGTACTTCTTTTATGTTCGTCAGAATGCTACCAATACCATTGTCCATGACATCGGTGGCACCATTTTTTCTGTCCGCTCCGATGTAGACTATTTTGATTTTAAGCTTACTGACTCCATCCAAGGGTGGAGAACCAAGTGGTTTTACATCAAGGATCAGTCAGTCAAAGGTCAGTCTTTTGGCTTAGCCCCTTTTGACCCCAACAATCCTTGTCGCAAACTTGATTCTTGGGATCAACATCCCACTCCAAAAGAAATGACGAAGATTTAACCACTTCTCGTCCGTATTTCAAAATTGCGTCATGAGGTTGGCAAGGAACTGTCGGGACTTCAAATTCTAGCATATTTCTTGCGGATCCGTGTGCAGCCTCTGCATGCCAGGCTTTCTGGTATGTGGGCATATACCGGCAAGAACGACCCCATGAGGATTTCACGGGATGATCTTGCCCTTAAGGTGTATGAAAAAAGGGTTCAAAATTTTATGACCCTTACGAAGAAAAGCTTCGTTCCCTCTTATTGTCATGTGGAACCTTTTGGCAAGAAGAACCGCCTTCCAGAGGTTAATTCCCAATCTTTTGCTCTTTGTTCATCTCTGTTTTTCTCTTTTGTGATTTGTTAGTCTTCTATTTACGCATGATCATGATCATCTATCCTACCTTCCTCCTCTTCCTGCGAGCGGTGAGCTTCCCGCCAATCCTTCTGCATCCTACGATCTCCCTATGATTGGGACTGTCGCTGATAAGGAGATGGAGACGTCTGCCACAAAATCTTCATCGCGGATGCCGTCGCTTCCGTTGGCTCGTTCTGAAGATTTTCACGCAGCGCCTGCTGGCAAAAAGGTAAATGTCCCGACACCACGGAGACGATTGAAGACTCGGGTGACTCCACTGGTTCAAAGCCTTTGCGTGCCATTCCATTTTCATCGGCTCCACCTCAGATGAATATATTCTTCTTTACGCAGAACGTTTCTTCGTAAGTACTTACTGCCTTTTGTATTTCTCTGGATGAGCATTTGTTTTGATCATTTGTGCGTTTAATTTGTAGTGATGAGGGGGAAGGTCCTTCTTTCTCTCCTCCCGGTACATTTGTTGCCCCTCCTTCTGCAAAGTTTCTGCAGCTATCCACTAACCCAAAGGATTTGCATGCATCTCCTGCGGGTCAGATTATCCACAAAGATGTTGCCACCTCACATAGACCGCCACTGCAAAAAATAAGAAAATCAGTGTGTAAGGGCGTGATGATATCAGAGAGCCCTGTCGAGGTGGACATGCAAGACATAAGTGTATCCGCTCTTTTTTAATTTCATCATGGATCCTCCTTTACTTGTATTTCCTAATGTCCTTCTTCATAGCCTATGATGCGTGAGATGGTTGGTATGGCCTCTCACTTCATCAGGATCCGTAATGAATCCGAAGGTATGAAAGGTATACTTTCATCTTTTTGGATATCTATGCTTCCTCCCATTTTCCTGACCTTCTGTATTACTTTTTGATCTCTTTAGCCACTGCCAAAGAGTCCGAGGTCATCCGAGACGAGGCGTTGCAGCGTGTCGATGATCTGGAGGCCAAACTTCAGATTGCTAAAAAAGCTTTGGAAGAGGCCAAATAGAAAGCCAATGCTGATGCCGAAGAAAGAGCTAAACAAGCCGCCATATGAGATGAAAGTCTCTGGAAGCGCTTTCGTTGGGTTGTTGCTTGAAAAGGAGAGTTCCGTTGAATCCATGGTTCCAGCGTTCAAGTTTCCCATAGACGACGCCAATTGACAAGGTGTGATCTCGGCAATGTCCATGAAGAAGGACTTATGGTTTTTGCAGAAAAGAGAATGCTAGGGATTTCGTCAGATGTCAGGAGAACAATAGAGTCAATGTTGCCTCAATATTTGGTAAATCGCACTATTACAAATTGCTTGAGGATTGTTCGGTACTTTTGCCTAGGTTTCTCCCGTGCTATATATAATAGGCCGGGTCTCAAAGCTGTATGCGGATAGGTTACATATACGTTATTACAATACCAACACGATGTCAATTCTTTTTTCCTCTTTCCTAATACAACTACAACCTTTGTCGGTTGCTCTTTTGGACCATCATCTTGAATCTTTATGCGCCGTAAACCTTTCTGTAGACCTGGGTAGCGAATCATAGGTATCCGAGTAATCATACCTATGTCACTTGTGTTTCATCAAATAGATACATCCATATCTACTCAAATCATCCGTGAAAGTAACAAAATAACTATATCCACCTCGCGCCGACACACTCATTGGACCACATACATCAATATGTATGATTTCGAACAAATATGTCGCCCGCTCCATTATACCGCAAAATGGGGTTCTAGTCATCTTTCCCATAAGGCATGGCTCACATGTATCAAATGATTCAAAATCAAGTGATTCTATAAGTCCATCAGAATGGAACTTCTTCATGCGTTTTACGCCAATATGACCTAGACGGCAGTGCCACATATATGCAGATATATCTTTATAAAGTTTAATCCTTTTGGCATCAACATTTGCATATGTGTATCACTACTATCAATATTCAAAAGAAATAAAACATTCATCATAGGTAAATGGCCATAAAAGATATTATTCATATAAATTATACAACCATTGTTTTGGATTTAAAGGAATAATCGCTTTGCAACAAACATGATCCAGATACAATGTTCATGCTTAGCGCAGGCACCAAATAACAATTAGTTAGGTTTAAAACTAGTCTAGATGGTAGATGGAGAGGCATCATTCCGACGGCGGTCACATCAACTTTTGATCATGCCGACATGCATCATGACCTCATCCCTTGCTAGCTGTCGCTTGTTCCATAGCCCCTGATTCGAGTTACATATATTAGCAACCATTCCAGTATCAAATACCTAGGTGCTACTGCGAGTACTAGTAAAGTACACATCAATAACATGTATATCAAATATACCTTTGTTCATCTTTCCGACCTTCTTATCTTCCATATATTTGGGGCAGTTGCGCTTCCAGTGGCATGTCTCCTTACAACAGTAGCACTCAGTATATACTTAGGGCCAGCCCGGGTCTTCTTCTCAAGCGCAACAACAAATTTGCCGCCCTTCTTGAAGTTACCCTTCTTGTCTTTCTTGAAATCAGTGGTCCTATTTATCATCAACACTTGATGTTCTTTCCTAATCTCCACTTCAGCAGTCTTAAGCATTGCCAGAAGCTCGGGGAGAGTATTCTTCATGCCCTGCATGTTATAGTTCATCACAAATCTCTTGTATCTTGGTGGTAGATATTGGAGAAGACGATGTATGCCTAAGTCAATGGGAATCGTTATTCCCAGAGACACAAGCTTATCGGCGTACCCAGAAATTTTGAGTACGTGCTCACTAATAGAGCTATTCTCCTCTATCATGCAGCTAAAGAACTTTTTTGAAGCATTATAACTCTCTATAGCAGAATGGGTATCAAAATCATTTACAATTCACCCATGGTATCAAAGGCATTGCCATTCTTGAAACGCTTTTGGAGTTCTGGCTGTAGACCATATAGTATGTTGCAATGAACCATATTGTGGTCCTCCTGACGGGTTAAGTAAACATTCTTTACCTTGTTAGGGGAATCATTAGGAGGTGGGGGGCCTAGCGGTGCTTCTAGCACATATTGCTTCTGTGAAGCAGTGAGCAGAATCCTCAAGTTTAGGGCCCAGTTGGTAAAGTTGCTACCATTCATTGCAAGTTTCTCTTTCTCCATGAACACATTGAAATTAAAAGCAAGTGGTGCCATCTACAACAGAATTTGCAAAGTTTATCTAGACTAATTTTATGATAGATTGAGTTCAACTAATCCAAATTACAAATGAACTCCCACTCAAAAACAACATCCCTCGTGTATTTTTGGTGATTACATGAACCAAATCCACTACACCAAGACCGATCATCACGTGAGTTGGTGTAGATTCAAAGGCGAGCATCTAGATGGTCATCATATAAACCATATGACTCATTCTTTACCTATTGGTTCATGTTCCGAGGCCATGTATGTACATGCTAGGCTCGCCAAGTAAGAACCTTAGTATTCGCGTGTGTAAAACTGTCTTACACGCGTTGTATGCGAACGTAGAGTCTATCACACCTGATCATCATGTGGTGTCTTGAAATGACGAACATTCTTAACGGTGCATACTTAATGAAGAACACATTATTATCTTGATATTTAAAAGAGGGATCATCTTATAATGCTACTAAAGCGCCATACAAGCAATATAAGATGCAAACAAACATCATATGCAAAAAGTGATATGATATGGTTCTTGCACTTGATCACTACCTTGTGCATTGTGGTATGATCTTTATCATTCCTATATGTGTAAGGCCAAGGTCTATGGAACTTACACTTTCGTATGCTATAATTTCCAAGAGTATCAATCCATACTACAAATTATAACATTACCATATCATGAAACTTGCCCAGTAACAACTAAACTAGACGCCTCTAATTTATCAATTGCAAGTTTTACGTGGCTTAGTGCTTTTGAAGATAGAACCGTTCATACCTACGAACATGGAACCACAACGTTGATAATCAAATTATTAGCAACTCATTGTAAATCAAATATCGACTATAGTAGGAGAGATAGACACCCTCTAGCCACTTATGCAAAACTAGTTTCATGTCAAGCGTGGAATAGGTCTCATGTGCGAGGACATGTAAATTTAGTCCGGGCCGCTTCATCTCACTATGCCACCAATATCCAAAATACATAGAAGATGTAATAACATGATCATCAGCGCCCACATACTCATATGTATTATACCCATGCAAAGCATCTACGCATAGATCATGCTCTGATACCAGTTTTGGGTTCGTATCATAGAAAACAAAAGATTTCCTACGGAGTAAACAACTAAGAACCAAGTTCTATCTACCTAGATACAATAAACTGGTGGATATACATCCATAGAGAACATACCCTTGAAGAGCGACAAAGCGCTACGAGGTTGGACTCGTGGATGTTGTAGTCATTCACTTGCCGATCTCAAGATCGTGAGGAAGTCCAACAGTGCATCCGTGATCACACACACGTCCAGTCCTCTGACAACCTCCGCGTCCTCACTCCAACGATGCAGCAGAAGTAGAAACTTCTTTCAGAAAAAGCCACCGGGAACATGTACTCATTAATCCGAGGCCATGTGGGAATAAACTAGAGTGGGAGAGAGATCCTTCACGAGAAGGTGTGTAGTGAGAGGAGGAGGAGGAGGAGGAGGGGGCTTTTATGGGGGATAGGGGAAGCCCCTCCCATGGATGGCAGCCAAGGTTGTTCCCCCACCTCTTTCATCATTCACGTGGGTGGAGTTTCCACTCACATAAACACCCCTCCACTCACACTTCCACTCACATGCATTAAAGTTCCACCAAATTTAATGCAAGTCTCATTTAATAAAACTATTTTATTTATTTTATTCAGAATTTTGTTAATTAAAATAATTAATAAACATTCACATAAAACCCCCTGCAACATTTCAATATCACATGCAGAACCAGTTTCAACAATTTCACCCGAAACAATTCCGGTGTCTATCGAAATGATTCTAGTGCTTTCATAATCTTTCTCTAAAAAATATTTGCTCCTAAATGGTGTCGGTATCCCTTAAATGTGTCAGCCTACGGTTCGTGAATAATGCATACATGACCGAGACCCCTCTCCGATCAATAATCAGCAGCGGGACCTGGAGATCCGTACCGACTCCCACACATTCAATGATGACTCCGGTGATCAAGAGAAACTTTAACTCTTGTAACTAAATCCCTTTGTCTCGCGATATATTACATGTCCAAGATTTGATCATCGGTATCCCCATTCTAGTACTCTTTTCTTGTTCCCATGATATAACATTCTAGTGATCTCATCACTTGCTTGTAAGCTATATCAATGTGATATCACCGAGAGGGCTCAGAGTATATCTCTTCGTCATAGGGATGGACAAATTCCACTCTTGATCCATGAGCCTCAACATAACACTTTCAGAGTACCCAAACCCACCTTTATAGTCACCTTGTTACAGTGTGATATTTGATGTTATCAAATTACTCTTCCGATGTTAGCAATTAACATGGTCTCATGGTCTAAGGATTAAAGTTACTTTGTATGATGTTATAGCAATGTAAACGCACTAACTTTGATCGTATTGCTATACTTCGTATGAATGTTCATCACACCATTCCACCAATGTTGTGACCTCATTATTAACAAAATCCAATGTCCATGATCAGAAAACCTTGATCATCTTGTTAATTAACGAGTTAGTTTATATGAGAGGCATAACTAGGAACTCTTTATTTTGTTTATTAAACATACATGTATTAACATTTCCAATTAACACAATTATAGCATGCAAAATAAACATCTATCATATACTTGGAATAAGATAATAACAACTTCATTATTGCCTCACATGTCATATTCCCTTCAAGTGGAACCTCTGATCCTTCGTGTTTGCAATGGCATCCGTGTTGTCGCAATAAATGCACATAGGGTCTTGCGTGCTTGGTAACCCTCCAAGTTCAATGACTAACTTTCTCATCCAAACAACTTTGTTAGCTGCATCTGCAACAACCATGTACTCTAACTCCATTGTAGATTGAGCCACCGAGCTTTGCTTCCCGCTCCTCCAGCTTACCGCACTGCCATTAACCATGAACACGTACCCTGTTTGAGATTTCCTATCATATGGATCAGTTATGGCAAGGTCTTCTTCACGTCCTCCAAATACAAAAAGCATATCCTTAGTCCTTCTCAAGTACTTAAGGATATTCTTAACTGCATTCCAATGAACCACCCTTGGGTTGCTTTGGTAACGGCTCGTCAAACTAAGAGCCAAGGCTACATCTGGTCTAGTACTCAGCATGTCATACATGATGGAGCCAATGGCAGAGGCATAAGAAATACCTCCCATTGCATCCTTTTGACGACCCGTTGCTGGGCATTGAGTCACACTCAACTTATCACCTTTTACGATTTGAAAAGAACCTTTCTTTGAAAGTTCCATCCTGAACCTTTTCAAAATCTTTTCTAGGTAAGTCCTTTGACCAAGAGCTAATAGACGCTTTGATCTATATCTATAGATCTTGATGCTAAATATGTAGGCAGCTTCATCCATGTCCTTCATAGAGAATTTACTATTTAAATACTCCTTCACGCTACTAAGAAGACTCACGTCATTCCCTATTAGTAATATGTTGTCCACATATAGTATTAGGAATGCCACTGAATTCTCATTCACTTTCTTATAGATGCAGGCTTCTTCTTGTTTTGGATAAATCCAAAACCTTTGATGACTTCATAAAATCGAAGATTACAACTCCGAGATGCTTGCTTCAGTCCATAAATGGACCTCTAAAGCTTGCATACTTTACCAGCATCCTTTGGATCAACAAAACCTTCCGGTTGCATCATATAAAATTCTTCCTCAACGTTGCTGTTTAGGAAAGCGATTTTCACATCCATCTGCCATATTTTGTAATCGAAATACGTAGCAACTGCTAGTAGAATCCGAATAGACTTTAGCTTCGCTACTGGAGAGAATGTCTCTTTGTTGTCAATTCATTGAATTTGTTGAAAACCTTTCGTGACATGTCAAGCTTTGTAAACGGTGACGTTTCCGTCAACATCAGTCTTTTTCTTGAATATCCATTATTATCACAGCCGTTCGGCCTTCAGGAATGTCTACCAACGTCCACACCTGGTTGTCATACATGGACTTCATTTTGGACTCCATGGCTATTCGCCATTTCTTGGGTTCCGGGCCTTCCATTGCTTCCTTGTAGGTTGCAGGCTCATCATGTTCCACAGTCATGACCATGGTTACAAGATATCTGTACCATTTAGGGGCAACATGTTTTCTTGTCGACCTGCGAGGTTCGATAGCTATTTATTCCTGAGGTTCATGATCATCATCATTCGCTCCCACTTCAATTCATAAGGGTGGCTCTGGAACAACTTCTGTTGTGACACTCGGTATTTGAAGATCATCATCGATAATTTCATCGAGTTCTATCTTCCTTCCACTTACACCTTTCACGAGAAACTCTTTCTTGAGAAAAGTACCGTTCTTTGCGAGAAATGTTTTGCCCTCAACTTGGTTATAGAAGGTATATCCAATAGTCTCCTTTGGATATCCTACAAAGATACATTTCTCCGCCTTAGGTTCGTGTTTGTTAGGCTGTAGTTTCTTAACGTAAGCCTCACATCCCCAAACTTTCAGGAAAGACAAGTTTGGCTTGGTGCTATGCCATGACTCATATGGTGTTGTCTTCACGGACTTGGATGGCGCTCTATTTAAAATTAATGTAGCAGTTTAAAGTGCATATCCCCAAAAAGATACAGACAAGTCAGTAAGAGACAGCATATATCGTATGCTATCCAATAGGGTGCGATTACATCGCACAGATACACCATTACGTTGTGGTGTTTCAGCCGGCGTAAGCTGTGGTACAATACCACAAGCCTTTAGATGTGTGCCAAACTCGTAACTCAAATACCCGCCCCCTTGATTAGTACGAAGGTGCTTAATTTTCTTGTCGAGTTGATTCTCAACTTCACTCTGAAATTCTTTGAACTTTTCAAATGTTTTAGACTTGTGCTTCATTAAGTAGATATACCGTATCTACTCAAGTCACCAATGAAGGTGACAAAATAACGATAACCATTGCACGTGGAGATGCTCATTGGCCAACATACATCAGAATGTATGATTCCCAACAGGTCTGCAACCCGTTCCATTAAACCATTGAATGCTGTCCTAGTCATCTTTGTTGGGTTCGCAGCATAGAAAATAAAAAATTTCCTACGATGGGAACTACACGCCAAGATCTATCTACTAGATACAAGCAACGGGTGGATATACATCCATAGAGAACTTACCCTCGAAGACAACAAAGCTTTGTTAACGATTTGGAACTCGTGGATGATGTAATCATAAACTTGCTGATCTCAAGGTCGTGATGAAGTCCAGCAGGTCCGGCTCTAGCACGTCCATCAGATCCAGCTCTAGCAAGTCCAGCACCACCATGTCCAGCACCGTAAAGCAGCGGTGCATCTGTCATTGCACACACGTCTGGTACCCTAACAACCTCCGTCCCTCGCTCTAGCAAAGTAGTGGAAGCAGCAACGCCTTTCCGGATAAAGCCACCGGGAACATGTATCTCGCTAATCCGAGACCATGGGGAATAACTAGAGGGGGAGAGAGATCCTTCACGGGGAGGTGTCTATTGTGAGGAGGAGAGGGGCCTTTTATAGGGAAGAGGGGGCACCCAAGGGCCATGGTGTGGAAGCCATGGTGGTGCTCCCACCTCTTCCACATTCACGTGGGTGGAGCTCCCACTCCCATAAAAAGCCTCCACTCAAAATTCCACTCACACATGCATTAATTTCCACTAATTTAATGCAAGCTCTCATTAAATAAAAATATTTTATTTATTTTATTCAGAATTTTTTTAATTACATTAGTTAACAAACATTCACATAAAACCCCCTGCAACATTTCAATATCACATGCAGAACCTGTTTCAGCAATTTCACCCGAAACAATTCTGGTTTCCATCGAAATGATTCTAGCGCTTTCTTAAATCTTTATCTGAAACATATTTGCTCCAAATGGTGTCGGTATCCCTTAAGTGTGTCACCCTACGGTTCGTGAATAATCCAGACATGATCGAGACCCTTCTCCGATCAATAATCAGCAGCGGGACCTAGAGACCCGTACTGACTCCCACATATTCAACGATGACCCTTGTGATCGTGTGAACCTTTAACGTTGTAACTAAATCCCTTTGTCTCGCGATATATTACATGTCTGAGATTCGATCATCGGCATCCAAATACCTAGTTTGATATCGTTACCGACATGCACTCTTTTCTTGTTCCCGTGATATAACATTCTAGTGATCACATCACTTGCTTGTAAGCTATTTCAATGTGATATCACCGAGAGGGCCCAGAGTATATCTATCCATCATTGGGATGGACAAATCCTACTCTTGATCCATGAGCCTCAACATAACACCATCGTAGCACTGAACCCACCTTTATAGTCACCCTGTTACGGTGTGACGTTTGATGTTATCAAGATACTCTTTCGGTGTTAGCAATTAACATGATCTCATGGTCTAAGGACTAAGATTACTTCGTATGATGTTATAGCAATATAAACATAATGACTCTGATCGTAATGCTATACATCAGATGAATGTTCATCAGATCATTCCACCAATGTTGTGACCTCGTTATTAACAACATCCAATGTCCATGATCAAGAAACCATGATCATCTTATTAATCAACGAGCTAGTTTATATGAGAGGCATTACTAGGAACTTTGTATTTTGTTTATTAAAAACACATGTATTAACGTTTCCAATTAATACAATTATAGCATGAAAAATAAACGTTTATCATAAACATGGAATAAGATAATAACCACTTTATTATTGCCTCTCGGGCATATTCCCTTCAGTCTCCCACTTGCACTAGAGTCAATAATCTAGTTTGTAAACTTGTATATACAACACCTAGGTGTTGAATATACACATTTGCTAGTGGTTAATATAATCTCTGGATCTGGCACTTTTAGGTCCGTGTGTATTTGCATGTCTTTGCGTCTCTAGGCATCACTCATTCTCAAATGAGATGGCATTGTATAAATTTGGTCCTTTGGTGAGACCTTTAGTTCGTTCGGGTTAAAATACGTTTATATAATTGTCATACAATATATCTTCATAGTATTAGCCCACTTTGAACCACACCTAGTTTGATAACAAACTACTTAACACAAATGCCATCCTTTGCTGCCACTATAGCAGTCATATACTTAGCCTTTTGTTGTAGTATCCGTCACAATGTTTCAACTTTGGAACTTATCCAAATCCATCATGGAACATCCTTTCCATTACATTGTGCCACCCATAGTCTAAATTGAGATAAATTTAATTTGTATCTTGTGACAAAACTAGTATCAATGTAACACTTTACAATGAACTGCCTTTAACTATTTGTCACTTATACATGATATATTCTTAGTTCTTCCAAAGCTCATAAGAATATCTTTACTATCGTCCAATGATCATCTTATGAATCATTCTGGTATGTGCTCATAACATTTAGAGCATAGGACATATTTGGATATATACATATCACGGTATAATCGATCAAAATATTCATGTGATTTTACTCACCAAGTGTTGAAACACTTGAATCTTGATACAATTCTTTCCAAGCAGCAAGAACCTTTCTTGTTGTTTCCGTATTGAACTCTTTCAATATCTCATATATGAACGTCTGGCATAACCATATTAGCGCATCAATCTATCCATATAGACATTGGTGCCAAATATTCCGGTTTTTCCCAAGTCTTTCACCGAAATCCTATTTTAATGAAATTCTTAACTTGTGTCAATAAAAGATACATCATTTCCAATCAAAAATATGTACTCTGCATAATGTATTGGAAATTTGTCTTAGCGCTCCCACTTAATTTCTTGCAAATGCAAGCATCTTCATCATCTCCGATGAAATTAAACTCCTTTAACATTTTCATCATGGTGAAGATTCCAACTCTGTTATGCTCAATTCAACTATTGAAGTTTGCATGCCCTTTTAGCACCCTTTGAATTAACAAAACCCTTCGGGACGTGTCATGTACATGTCCTAGGTAACCATTCTATTAGAAGAACCTTGTTTTGTTTATTCAACTACCATATACCAAATTATATGTAGTGGTTGCTACATTAATCCATCAAGACTAAATATCGCTATGAAAGATCAAATCTTGCCATAGTCAACTCCTTGAACATTGCCGTAAACTTCTTTCCGACATGTCGACTATTTCGTACATGTTAGACATCCATGTATATTTCTTTATAGATCCAAACACGACCAATAGGCTTCACACCTTTCCGAAGGGTCTTCCAAGTTCAGAAACTTGATTTCTCGTGTGTGGATACTATCACGGATTCTATGACTTCTAGTCATTTTATGGAGTCAGGGCCCATCATCGCTTCTTGGCATGCAGTCGGCTCATCATTGTCAAAAAAATAACGACTTCTGTTTCAAATCTTACTATTTGATTCTTACCGACCCACATGGTTCAATAGGAACTCTAATCTCCAAGATCACACCGTTTGTAATCACGGGAGCCATGAGCATTGTGTCCGCCACCGGGACACTTTCCGGCACTGCGCTACTTAGCACATATAGCTCAGGTTCAACAACCTTATCAAAGTTCTATTGTCCTCCCACTTAACTTTTCACAAAAAATTCCTTCTCAAGAAACTTTACGTTCCAAGCGACAAACTCTTTTGTCCTCGGTGTTATGGAGGAATTCCCAACAAATTCTTTGGGATAACCTACAAAGATGTGCTTATCCGACTTTGGTTGTAAACATTTTACTTATGCATAGCATACCAAAATTTAAGAAAAGACAATTCAGGTTTTATCCCAAACCATAACTCATATGGTGTCATTTCAACGGATCACGATGCTGCTCTTTTCAGTGTAAAAGCGGTAGTCTCTAAAGCTTTAATCCTTAAAACATAATGGCAGTTTTATAAATGACACCTTTGATCTTACCATGTCAAACAAGGTTTGATTTGATCTCTCGACCATACCATACTCTTGTGGTTTATCGAGAAATGCAAATTCATGGAACAATTCCTGAAATCTTAGGTGTTTTGCTAAACCTGTAACTCAAATATCTTCCTTTATGATCAAATCATAAACTTTTTTATTTTCTTGTTACAGTGATTTTTCACTTCATCTTGAAAGTCTTTGAACAATTTTCAAATGTTTCATACTTCTTCCTTATTAAGTAAATATATAGATATATTCGCTCAAGTTTCTGGAGAAAGCGTATGAAGCAAAAAGATCCATCGCATATGGCTACACAAAATGGACTATGTACATCAACATGCATAATATCCAATAAGTTAGTCATCCGTTCCTCTTTGGCCTATGGACGGAGTTTCAATTATCTCGAGGAAAGTTTCACAAGCGTCAATTGATCAAAATCAAAAGACTCCAAAAATCCATCAACATGGAGTTTCTTCATGTTTACATTCCAATATAATTCAAACAACGATGTCACTTCATAAGTGACATTCCAATCATTTGTCTTACGACATTTTAGCAATAATGTTTATGGATGTGATTTCTCCAACTAGACTTGTAAAAGTTCATCCATCCTTTATGGAATACGTTAATTATTTGCATTTTTCTCGTAATACCGAAACAAAATAACAATTATTAAAACAAATCTTGAATGCTAGGTTTGACGACAACGAAAAACACAATAACACTTTATTTGTTCTCGATGAACATCATCACATATTGTTTTGCTAGTTACTTTGGCCATTGCAGTTCATGAATTGTGTTGTTCTGTATGACACTTCACACCAACCAATTTGGTATCCAATACCGGTATCCAATACCTCAGAACCACATTGTTTAACAAGCAAGGAATACAACCATACCATGTATATATTCTATATACCTAGGTTGGAAATTTCCAACCTTTTCTTTTCTGCCAAATATTTTATAGATTCTCTTTCAACAATTCCTTTTCTTTTAAAAGAATCTATCAACATCAATAGTGGTTTCATTCATATGACACATAGTACAAAGTGTATATAGTCAAATACTAATACCTTTGGACTTGCACTTTGAAGTGGATCACCATCATCAAATGTTTGGTGTTCTTTCAAAAAATCCATTCTTTAGTAATCTACTAGTGTAGTAAACATTTTACTTACATCTTCTATTCATCCTTATCATGACAACTTTCATGATCAAGCTACTATAGCCTATAAGGAAGAATCGCGAGTATAATGTTAGTTCCCAAAACCTTTTTGGTAGATTAGGACGCCTAGCGTCTCCAACCTTCACAAATTCTCATACAATATGAGAACGTGTATTTTGCTAAACTATACTCTATGATAATGCAACCAAAAACATTGTTTGAAATATCACAATATCTTCCACAGGTGATGGTTTCTGAAACAATTTTTCAGCTCCTAGATAATCTTGATATTAAAACAACTTTTCAATATAAATAATCATGGAGGCAAACATGATACTTTAGATACTAACATTGGAATTTTTACTCTTGGTTTAATACTACTTATTAGACTTCATGGAGTAAATAGAGTTTGCTGAAAGTTTGCAATATGACTTCTAAACTTTAAATTGACATTCAAAACAATACGATACCAGTTCGTAAAGTAAATATCCAGAATTCTATAGTTCTATTATCTCAATTAAAACTAAGCATAAGGTAGTGAACAGATCCCAATGACTACAACAAATTATGAAAATTCACTTTGATTTAGTTTATGACAAATTCAGTTCGACTAATCCAAATTAGAAATGAACTCCCACTCAAAAACGACATCCCTCGTACCTTTTTAGTGATTACATGAACCAAATCCACTACACCAAGTCCGATCATCATGTGAGTTGGTGTATCTTAAAAGGCGAGCATCAATATGGGCATCACATCAACTATATGACTCATGCTTAACCTTTTGGTCCGTGTTCCGAGGCCATGTCTGTACATGCTAGGCTTGCCAAGTAAGAACCTTAGTATTCGCGTGTGTAAAACTTTCTTACACCCGTTGTATGAAAGCGTAGAGTCGAGTACACCCGATCATCACGTGATGTCTCGAAACAAGATCCATAGAACGGTGCATAATTAAGGAAGAACACATTTTATCTTGATATTTAAATGAGGGATCATCTTATAATGCTACTAAAAGCGCCAAACTAGCAATATAAGATGCAAATATCTAATGTGTAAAGTGGGATGATATGGTCCATGCATTTGATCTCTATCATATGCATCGTGGTATGATATCTATCATTCCTTTGTGTGTAAGGCCAAGGTCTATGGAACTTACACGTTAACTGTGTTGTAAGAGTATCTATCATACATCAACTTACAACATTACCATATCATGACACTAGCCCAGCAACAATCTAAACTAGACGCCTCTAATTTATCAATTGCAAGTTTTACGTGGCTTAGGGCTTTCAGAGATAGAACCGGTCTTACCTACGAACATGGAACCACAACGAGGATAACCAAGTTATTAGCAACTCGTTGTAAATCAGATATTGACTATAGTAGGAGAGACAGACACCCGCCAGCCACTTATGCAAAACTAGTTGCATGTCAGTCGTGGAACCGGTCTCATGTGCGATGACATGTAAGGTTGGTCCGGGCCGCTTCATCCCACTATGCCACCAATATCCAAAATACATGAATGAAGCAATAACATGATCATCATCGCCCACATATAAACATATGTGTACTACCCGTGCAAAGCACCTACGCATAGATCAGGCTCTGATACCACTGTTGGGTTTACAACATAGAAAACAAAAAATTTCCTACGATGGGAACTACACGCCAAGATCTATCTACTAGATACAAGTAACGAGTGGATATACATCCATAGAGAACTTACCTTCGAAGACAACAAAGCTTTGTTAACGATTTGGAACTCATGGATGATGTAGTCATACACTTGCCAATCTCAAGATCGTGACAAAGTCCAGGAGGTCTGGCTCCAACACGTCCATCAGATCCAGCTCCAGCAAGTCCAGCACCGCAAAGCAGCGGTGCATCCGTGATCGCACACACGTCCGGTACCCCGACAACCTCCGTCCCTCGCTCCAGCAAAGCAGCGGAAGTAGCAACTCCTTTCCAGATAAAGCCACCGAGAACATGTATCTCGCTAATATGAGACCATGGGAAATAACTAGAGGGGAGAGAGATCCTTAATGAGGAGGTGTTTGTTATGAGGAGGAGAGGGGGCCTTTTATAGGGAAGAGGGGGACACCCAAGGGCCATGGCGTGGCAGCCATGGTGGTGCCCCCACCTCTTCCACATTCATGTGGGTGGAGCTCCCACTCCCATAAAAATCCTCCACTCAAAATTCCACTCACACATGCATTAATTTCCACTAAATTTAATGCAAGCTATCATTAAATAAAAATATTTTATTTATTTTATTTAGAATTTTGTTAATTACAGTAATTAACAAACATTCACATAAAACCCCCTGCAACATTTCAATATCACATGCACAACCAGTTTCAACAATTTCACTCGAAACAATTCTGGTTTCCATCGAAATGATTCCAGCGCTTTCTTAAATCTTTATCTGAAACATATTTGCTCCAAATGGTGTCGGTATCCCTTACGTGTGTCACCCTACGGTTCGCGAATAATCCAGACATGATCGAGACCCTTCTCCGGTCAATAATCAGCAGCAGGACCTGGAGATCCGTACTGACTCCCACATATTCAACGATGACCCTTGTGATCGTGTGAACCTTTAACGTCGTAACTAAATCCCTTTGTCTCGCGATATATTACATGTCCGTGATTTTATCATCGGCATCCAAATACCTAGTTTGATCTCGTTACCGACATGCACTCTTTTCTCGTTCCCGTGATATAACATTCTAGTGATCACATCACTTGCTTGCAAACTATTTGAATGTGATATCACCGAGAGGGCCCAAATTATATCTATCCGTCATCGGGATGGACAAATCCCACTCTTGATCCATGAGCCTCAACATAACACCTTCATAGCACTGAACCCAACTTTATAGTCACCCTGTTACAGTGTGACGTTTGATGTTATCAAGATACTCTTCCGGTGTTAGCAATTAACATTATCTCATGGTATAAGGACTAAGATTACTTCGTATGATGTTATAGCAATATAAACATAATGACTCTGATCGTAATGTTATACTTCAGATGAATGTTCATCAGATCATTCCACCAATGTTGTGACCTCGTTATTAACAACATCCAATGTCCACGATCAGGAAACCTTGATCATCTTGTTAATCAACGAGCTAGTTTATATGAGAGGCATTACTAGGAACTTTGTATTTTGTTTATTAAACACACATGTATTAACGTTTCCAATTAATACAATTATAGCATGCAAAATAAACATTTATCATAAACATGGAATAAGATAATAACCACTTTATTATTGCGTCTCGGGCATATTCCCTTCAATCTTGCCCATGAGGCATGGTTCCCATGTATCGAGGGATTCGAAGTCCAACGATTCGAGTAGTACATATAAATGGAGTTGCTTCATGCGCTTACCACCAACATGGAATTATCATTATCATGCTTGCATCGCTTGGCTTCTATGCTATGGATGTGCGTATCATCATAATTAAGATTCAATAAGAATAAACCTTTACTTTGTTGCGCATGAGAATAAAACACATTATTCATGTAAATATATCAACCACTTGTCTCTACTTTAAACGAATAATGGTCTTGCAACAAGCAAGACCCAATGACAATATTCATGTGCAAAGCTGGTACACATAGTAAAAATTATTCAAAACTAAAAATAATCCCGAAGGGAGTAGCAAAGGGAGGGTGCCGACAACCATGACTTCAAATCAGTTGCCATTGCCGACGCGCATCGTCACCTCGTCCTTCACCGGGCGCCGCTTATTCCGTAAATCATGCTAAGATTTACAAATGTGAGCAACAGAACCATTATAAAATACCTAGGTGTTGCTCCTGGCACTAGTGATAAAAACATCAATAACTTGTATATCATATATACCTTTGTCTTTGGCAACAATATTGCCAGCTCTTATCTTCTAGGAACTTTGGGCAGTTACGCTACTAGTGACCCTCACCCTTGAAGTAGAAGAACGTGGTTCCAGGCTTGGACTTGGACGCCTTGGAGGCAACAACCATTTTGCTTAACTCTTAGGCTTTCCCTTATTGGTGGTCTTCTTGAAGTCAATTTTCTTGTTGACCATCAAGACGGTGTGCCCCTTCCTGATTTCCACCTCAGTGTCCTTGAGCATGGCGAACAACTCAGACAGGGTTTTGGTCATACCCTGCATGATGTAGTTCAGCACGAAGCTGTTGTATCTAGGGGCAGAGACTGCAACACCCTATCAATAGCCATCTCGTCATTGATTTTGCAATCAAGATCGTTTAGGCATTGAACGTAGACAGACATTTTGATCACATGTTCACTGAAGCTGCTATTCTCCTCCAGCTTAGCCGAGAAGAAGAGGTTTGAGACCTCATACCTATCAGACCGGGCCTGGGGCGTGATGAGTCCAAACTTGAAGCATATTTACCTTTTGTTTTTGCATAAATAGAGTATGTATTTTTGTATTTCACTGCGTATCCACGCGTTATTTTGTTCTTGTTTCAACATGATCCAACATCATAGAGTCATATATGAACATATCAATTAGAGCTATCATATTATGTAATTATATGATATTTATAAGTGATAAAAGTCATTTTATGAATTTACCTTCGCACCTACAAGAATACTAAACAAGGAGGAGGCATCAGTACCGATAACAACCACTGGTACGGGCGGAGCCAGTCCGTACCGTACGCCCGTACCAGACGCCATCACGACCACCTCGTCAAATACTTCTCCCTGGCGAAGACGAGGGAGAGATCCAACATTCACAGCCCCCAAAAACCACGAAAAACCACATCCGAGAGGGATCTCAAGGAGTAACTTGGATGGGGAAAATACCAGCTGCTTCATGGATCATTGGAGAACAACTCATCATCCCCTTCATCATCAACCAATACATCTCCACTACCACCATTACTCCCATATATCATCTATTAGATATCTTTGTAATTCCAGATTCAATTGTGGTTTGCATTAGATCTACCGCAGTACTTTTATCCATTCATTTGATTATGATGATGTTGTTGATTGCTTCCATGAGTGAGTAGTTCCTTTGTTCTTGGGGAGATGGAGAAACCCTAGCACCATTATGAACTTGTAATAAAGATGATCTATTCTTATGTCCATATGATTTGCTTGTCTATGATATAATTATGATTTGTGTTTGATCTCTCTCTTTAGATGGTATGTGTAGTCGGCCGCATATCATTTTCCCTCTGGACTAAAGAGAGGGAGAAATTCTTTGGACATATCTTGGAAGCGTACACGGAATGCCCCGTGACATATTAGCATCGGCTCATAACCTACACAGACAAAGGCGGATTAAAGAGGGACTCCCTAAGCTAATTACGATATCCACGGGGAAACCCTTAATTGCAGTAGTTTGTATGGGTGAATGCTCTCAGACATCGCAGTGGTTATTTAGAGGTGACCTCACTCTTGGCTCAACAAAGTGGCTTCCTACGAGCTTTGTAGTGAACATCGTATTATGGGGCTCTCTCCACACATATCATGACACAAGGAGTATGTTATCTTGATTAGACATAACAATAATATTATGCTAGTGGTGTATCCTACAACCCTGAGAACGTTTTAGCCCTATTGAGTTCAACCATGCTTTCATACAATCTTGTTACTTGTTTTCTTTTACTTGTTTTAATTACTTTTCTGCAAACAACCATAAGACATTCAAACACCCTTTACTTGAGATCAATGATAGCTTATAAGTATTCTTTGGTAGATAGTAACGAGGGGCATAAAGACCTTTACCAATAGCTCTATGTGGGTTTGATATCTTTACTTCAAAACTACTACAATTGATCTGTGCACTTGTAGTCATCAAGCTATTTTCTGGTGCCATTTCCGGGGCGCTAAGCACTTTTGGTATTTGTTCTTAGTTACTTATTTTACTTATTGTTTTACTAAAGTTGTTAAACTAGTTTCAGGTGAGAACCCTGAATGCACTCGGACTAATTAATCAGCTCGATGCTACTAAATACCTTGGGAAGTTCAATAGAGAACTAGTCAAAGAATTCCTGAGTGGGAGCGAACCAGAATACGAGGTCAACCCTCATTTTATCGCTATTATTAAAGACAAAACTTTTGCAGGAGATGATCCCGATGAGGATCCTTACAATCATTTAATGCATTTTACCGAGCTATGTTGGACTCTTAAATTGAGAGGCTATTCTGATGATGAATTGAAACTTAAACTGTTTATCCAATATCTAACCAACATTGCTTTGGCTTGGTATATAATTTGTCTTGCAGAGAAAATTGATACCTGGAAAAACTTAAAAGGAGAATTTATTTCACGATTCTTTCCCATGGTAAAAACTACTGAAGTAAGAAGGGCAATTACAAACTTCAAGAACCTCCCAGGTGAGGGATTGGTAAGAGCCTACAAAAGGTACAAGTGAAAGGGAAATGGACGTCACCTAGAGGGGGGGTGAATAGGCGTTTTAAAATTATTACGGTTTAGGCTCTAATAAATGCGGAATAAAACTTAACGTTTAATTTATCAAGCCAAAACCTATATTCACTATGTTCACTAAGTGCACCAACAACCTATGCTAAGCAAGACAAGCAACAAGGTGATAGCAAGATATAATACTTCAAGCACGAAGGCTATCACAATGTAAATTGCATAAGTAAAGGGCTCGGTTGAGAGATAACCGATGGACGCGGAGACGATGATTTGTTTCCTGAAGTTCACTTCCAAAGAAGCTACGTCTCTGTTGGAGAGGTGCGGGGGCGCAATGTACTTCGAACGCCACAAGTGGCTCAGCTCGAGGTGTGGTGGCACGATGCTCACCCAACGCCACACAAGGCCTCACCCCAAGATGCAAAGGCACGCAACCTACCGACGCCACAAAAGGCTCACCCTATTCTCCCATGAGCTCGCCACAAAGGCCTACTCACGTTCCACTATGGGACACTTGAGGGCGGTCACCGAACCCGTACAAGGCTTGGGGCAATCTCCACAACTCAATTGGAGGGCTCCCAAGAAATTCCACAAAGGCTGCACAATGCCACAAAAGGCCAACAAGCTTGGGGAACCTCCACAACTCAATTGGAGCCCCAAGAACACACCACAACTCCACACAACCGTCTAGGGTTCCAAGAACCCAAGAGAAACAAGCCCAAGGGCTTGAACTCATCGAATCTCCGAGGAGAACTCAAACCTATGCACCTAATGCAAGAGGCAAGTCCTTCTCTCTCAAATTCCACCGAATAAGAGAGGAAGAACACAAGAGGAGAACACAAAACTCTCCAAGATCTAGATCCCAAGGATTCCTTCACAAAGAAGGGATTTTGCTTGGTGGGGCTTGTAGATCTAGATCTCCTCTCTCAAATCCCTCAAAAAGATGCAAGAATCATAGGAGGGGGAAGGGGAGAGGGCAAGCTCTTCAAGGTCAACAATGGAGGAGAGAGAAAGCCAAAACCGAGAAAGAGCACGTGTTGGGGCTGAAGGGGAAAGGGGAGCTCCTTTTAAAGGGCTCCCCGATCTGCCCGTTACCCACAGAATCGCGCACGGCCGGTAGTACCGGTGGGTGGCCGGTACTACCGGTGGCACCTAGCCAACAGTCAGAAAACAGCGAGATAAAGAACACAAACGCGAGCCTGGCCAGTACTACCGCCGCTTCGCTGGAACTACCGGTGGCGAGAATGTCCTAGCAGTACTACCGCCTGAAAATCCGATCCAAGTTCCGTCAAATAGCGCTAACCAGGTAGAGAGAGAACATAACCAAAAATGGGTTCACCGGAAGTTGGGCCGGAATTAACACCGGTACTACCGGCGGCATTTCTGCCCGAGCGGTACTTCCGGCGTCTGGCCGGTACTTCTGGTCAGAGAAACTTCAGAACCAGAAATGCCACAACTTTTGCATCCGAACTCCAAACAAGACAAAACCAATTTTGTTGGAAAGATAGCGACGCGTAGAATCCTCCCAAGGTGTGGAGATGGAAAACCCGCAAGATCAAAAACGCAATAAGATATGCAAGGGGAATCCTTTTTGATGAACTAGAGCTTGTTATGAAGAACAAGCTCTAGATCCTCACATGGACAAGAACCAAACAATCAACCAAGAAAGATGATGCTATGAATGCAAAGGTTTGAGCTCTCTCCGAAAGATACAAACAAGTCACCCACTCGAGAGCCCCTCTTGATAGTATGGCTACCTATCCTAAACCCGGTCTCTCAACACTACAAGAGACCGGTAAAATAGAAACCCTATCAAGATCATACCTTTGCCTTGAGCATCCCACTTGAGCGTGATGTAGACGATCTTGTCGCCTTCAAGATGGAACACCTTTCTTGATTGCTCTTGCTTGATGAAGACTTGAGAAATGCTCCCCCATACTCCATGGGGAAAGCCTCTTCTTCGAACTTGTCTTCATCATTCCATGATTGCCGAGGATGGCACATCTTGAGCTTGCACTTCAATTCTTGACGATGTCTTGAAGATAGCCATGAGGAACTCCATCTTCTTCTTCTTCTTCAAGACATACTTGATCTTCTTCTTCTACTTGATTCCAATAGGCACAAAGCCTTTGGACAATGCTTCTTCTTTTTCATCCTTGAAACCAACACATGGTCCAAGCGATGCCAATGGACAAACCTACAAGTGAGACTCAATTTGCACATTAGTCCATAGGGATTGTCATTAATTACCAAAACCACACATGGGGGCATACATGCCCTTTCAACAAGGTTCTACTTCATAAATGTCCCCATCATGATTTACCTGAATGGTATGTTTTGCATATTTTCTATGGAGGACTTAATCAAGAAATTAAACATGAGCTTGGCACGAATTCACGAGGTTCTTTCATGGAGTTAACTATAATTAAAGCTTGGGAACTTTTAGAACAAATTCACCATAATAGAGAAACATGGGGATTTGATTTAGGAGGCGAAGGAGGTATAGATTGAATATGATTGTCTCAATTCTTATAAAGACTCCCGTAAGGTCAAAGAAACTGCTAATGAACTGCAACTTGATGATGATATTATCTTGCAAATCCTTCAGTCTTTTACAGAACATACTGAAGCTCAAAGAAAGACTGGCTTCATTATACTCCGCCAACCAAGCCAGTTGTAGAAGAAGATCCAATAATCATGGCCCCTGTCGATCCATTAAGGGAGGTAGCCCCTTATGTTGAACCCTTTCCTTTTCCAAGGACGATGAGAAAATATATGATGGCTCGACAACTAGAAGATAAACACAAAGAGGAAGAATTATTTCTCAAGGAGATTGAAGAGAAAACACAAATAAGGAAAACTAAAGAAGAGCATGTACAAGAGACAGAGGCATCAATAAAGGAAGATATTTTAACCAGGTTTACACATTGCAATGTGATTGAGCTAGATACCAAAGCTTCACAATTTGTTGAAGGAAAGGTAAAAGCTAAAGAAGTGGGTAAGCTTATCCTCCCATGCACTTTGGAGGAACTTCCTATTATGGCCTCTGTGATATTGGTACAGCTGTTAACGTTATCCCTTTTAATTTTTATTTAAAAATTCAAAATGAATTAGCTCCAGGTGAATTGGAAGATACAAATATGACTATAATGCACGTACATAAAACTCTCAGAGTCCCTATGGGAATAATTAGGAATGTACCAATCTGCATTGGACCTTACAAATATCCCATTGATTTTGTGCTTATTGATATGCCCACTGACGTTTATTGTCCCATCATTTTTGGAAGAACTTTTCTAAATACCACAGGAGCAAACATACACTACAAGAAGCAAATTGTGTCTCTCAAGTTTGGTGAAGAGAAAATGGATTTTCATTTCTCTAAATTTGACGATAAGCCGGCTATTGAAGAATTAGATGATGATGAGTACAAACGTGAGGAAGAAGGTAATATCATAAATTTAGCTTCAATAGTCATCGATACTCCTAATGATGATCTAGCAAGAAGTTTAGTCAATAATAATAATATTCATCAAGACATAGAAAATAAAGCTAAAATAGATGACTATCTCGACTCCACACCTCAGGTGGACATCAAGATTAATCAAAAATATGAAGAACCCATAAGGAAAGGAGACGAGGCTCTTCCTCCTCCGGTTCTTAAAAATCTACCAAAGGACCTAAAATATAGGTTTCTTGATGAGATAAATAAATTTTCTGTTATTGTAAGTGTTAACCTCACAGAGAAAGAGGAGAAAAACTTGATGAAGGTTCTCCATATGCATCAAAATGCTCTTGGGTATTTGATGAGTTACTTTGAGGGGATTAGTCCCTCGATAGCCACCCATGGAATATTCATGGAAGAAGGAGCTCAACCGGCTGTGGATTTTTAGCAACATCTTAAACCTCACATGAAAGAGGAGGTAAGAAAAGAAATAATACGTTTGTTGGATGCAGGTGTCATCTTTCATCTGGAGGAGAGTGAATGAGTAAGTCTTGTTCATTGTGTTCCAAGGAAAGGTGGGTTTACGATTGTAGAAAATGAACATAATGAAATGGTACCTACTAGGACTGTTGTTGGACAAAGAAAGTGCGCCGACTATAGGAAACTAAATAAGGACACTCGGAAGGATCATTACTCTTTACCATTTATAGATTAAACATTAGAAAGGCTTGCTATGCATTCTCATTTTTGTTACTTAGAGGGCTATTCCGGTTTTTCCCAAATTTTTGTACACCCTGATGATCAACTTAAAACTACTTTTATTTGTCCTTATGGCCTCTATGCTTATCGTCGTATGCCTTCTAGTCTTTGCAATGCTCTATGTTTATTGCTGTTTATGAATCTTCCTTTAATCATTGTCTCCATAATCTTCATAAAGTTTTGAAGATATGTGAAGACACTAACTTGGTCTTGAACTGGGAGAAATGTCATTTTATGGTTCAAGAAGGCATAGTACTCGGTCACAAAGTCTCAGGTAAGGGCATAGAAATCGATAAGGAAAATATTGAAGAAATAGAAAGTATACCCCCTCCTCGAGACATAAAAGGTATAAGAACCTTCTTAGGTCATGTAGGATTTTATAGAAGCTTCGTTAAGAATTTTTCAAAAACAGCTAGAATATTAACTAACCTTCTTCAAAAGGATGTTCATTTTAATTTTGATGAAAAGTGTCTTACTTCTTTCAACATATTAAAGAAAGCCCTTCTTGAAGCTCCCATTTTAAAACCACCTAATTGGAAGAAACCTTTTGAGCTGATTTGTGAAGCTAGTCATGAAGCTGTAGGAGCAATTCTTTGTTAGTATGATGACGATGACCTTAATATCATTCATCATGCTAGTCGCACCTTAAACAGGACCCAAAATAACTATCCTATGGCAGAAAAAGAATTCTCTGCGATAATTTTATCCTGTGATAAATTTAGATCTTATATCATGGACTCCAAAGTTAGAGTACATACTGATCGTTATGGTTTAAAGGAAATCCTAGAAAGGACCAATGTTAAACCAAGAATGATCCATTGGAGTCTACTTTTACAAGAATTTGATTTACAGATCCTACAAAGGAGGGAAGAGATGAAGGAAACACTCATGGACACTCAAGAAGTTGCTCATCCTAAGGAGGTGTCATCCGTGTACATAACCGTGGGAACCACACTACCAAAAAGGAAGTTCTCTATTTCTTCTTGCAAAGGTTTTAGTGATTTTCTATGACCCATTTTATTCAAAGAGAGGAAGAAAAGAAACTCAAATGAGTCCATATTCCCTCGATGATCATAGCCTATGAAATACTACATATCTTTGTTCTAGATGATTTTCTGCTATTTCTTTTTGCATATTGATTTTCTCTCATCGCCGGTCTTCCGAGATCAGTACGGGCGTACGGTATGGCCGGATCCCCCCGTACCGATGTCCGTTAAGCCTGTGGATGGCTTGGCTCTATTTTCGCATGATCGGTGCGACTGTGCCGTGCGGGCGCAGCCCCCCATACGGTTGGTCGTTATCTATTCTGTGACCGCCTTCCGATTTTCATTTACCGCAAAAAAATGAAATTGAACCGCCATGAAGTCGGTACGGACAGGAAGTACGGGCGGGACCAGCCCATACTGCTTAGTCGGTTGATTAGTTACCGACTTCGACACGCGTTGTTTTTGGAAACGACCCGGTATGTGTGCTCCGTATGGGCGTGCGCCCATACCGACTAGTCGTGCGACCCAAATTTTACTTCTTTTGCACTTATTTGTTTCCATATTTGTTAGGATTCTTTTCTTGGGTGACCCTTTTCCTCTCAGTACGAATTTTACCCTGCCTCTAACCCTTCATAAGTCTCTTTAGAGATCCACCTCTCTCTTATGTCAACATACCTAATCAACTTGATGTGTTACTCGGTTCAAGGCAAAGTCAAGCCTCTAAACCTCATGGCTCGTTAGTGGGATAGTTTCTAGACCTCCTCCATCAAAGTTGATGATCAGGAAGCTCAAAGCCTAAGCCCGAAGGACAAGCGGTACACTTATGATTCTGATGATGATTTGGAAGATGAGGAGTTCCAAATCTTCATGGAGCAATCAAAGAGGGGATAGAAGCAACCGAACTACTTGGCAATGGTGAAGCATGTAGATGAGGAAGAAGCCAAGAAACCTAATGGGAAGGGGTGCACGGAGTCGCTAAAGCTCATCTCATCAACTACTCTTCACCAAAGCGTAAGAAGTCTAACCGCTCCAATGCAGGAAATTATCAGGAGACTATGGCTCATACGTCACCATGAACACGTGCATGAGCGTGAAGCCACAAGAAGATTGGGGGTTCAACCTTCTGGACGTGCTAGTTGGCACGCACGTCGAAGACAATGAACACTGTCTTAGCAAGATAGAGAAGTACCAGAAGGAAGAGCTCATCCACGGGGAGATCATGTGCAAGTTCCTCTTGGATCTTGAAGGCAAGAAGGAACTCAATGATATGATGAGAAAAGTTGCTGATGGTATGTTCCCCTTGCATTCGGATCTATAGAAGTGTCTTCAACGCATATCTGCTCTAGAAGAGCCAAACAAGAAGCTTCGTGTGGCACTCTCCAACAAGACTCCTTCACCTTGATGCACGCCACGGTATCGAATAATCGCAAGGGATTATTTGATCCGCTCGGCTTGATTCCAAGCTTGGGGGGATCTATGAGAACCTTGTAATCTATCTTACAGTTTTACATGTTTACTTTTCTGCACGCATGGTTAGGTTTAAAAATCTGAATTTGCATTAGTTGCATCAACTTCGAGTTCCTTTTGTTCAAGAGAATATTCATATCCGTTGAGTTATGAGACTTTATGATAATTGAAGTTGTGTTTGATTCATGATTATTATATTAGATGATTGAACTAGGTTGAGTGTTATGATACTTGTACAACTGTCATAATTTTAGGGACGTCCACACCAACAAAAGTATTGATTAAGTTATGAGAAGAAGAATTCTGGTAGCATATTATAATTAAGAGTTTTTGAAATCCATTGAAGTAGTGAGCATGACCAAATAGCTGTGTTGAAGAAGAAGAGAAAAGGGAGCAAGTAAAAACATAGACATACAAGTATCAAAAGAGAAGAAGAAAGCAGCTATCAAAAGAATCAAACATAGAAAAAGAAGAAGAGAGAACAAGAAAATGCATGAATCTTCATTACTAAACTTAGTGCTACATATCTTTAAACTCTATGAGTATATGATATGTTGAATCACTAGCAACTTCTTATAATTTCATTAATACTAAAAAAGGTGTGAAAGCCTCTAAGTTATGTAATGTGTAAGGGTATGGTAATGCCCCCGACGTGTCTCTGCATCCGATGTTGTATTCCTGTTTCAATTTCTGCCTCATTTATTGTAATGACTCGTGTCTCATGAACATGATGATCTTGTCCATAAGCCACCCTCTTGCTCGGGGATGAGCAAGATCCTAGCTTGGGGGAGTTGATGAGTCCAAAATTGAAGCATATTTACCTTTTATTTTTGCATAAATAGAGTAGGGATTTTTGTATTTCACTGCGCCTTCACGCGCTATTTTGTTCTTGTTTCAACAGGATCCAAAATCATGGAGTCATATATGAACATATCGATTAGATCTATCATATTATGTAACTATATGATATTTCTAAGTGATAAAAGTCATTTTACAAATTTACCATCACACCTAGAAGAATACTAAACAAGGAGGAGGCATCAGTACTGGTACGTGCGGAGCCTGCCCGTACCGTACGCTCGTACCATGCACCATCATGACTGCCTCGTCAAATACTTCTCCCAGGCAAAGACGAGGGAGAGATCCGACATTCACAGCCACCAGAAACAACGAAAAACCACATCCGAGAGAGATCTGAAGGAGGAACTTGGCTGTGGAAAAATCCTAGCTTCTTCATGGATCATTGGAGGGCAACTCATCATCCCCTTCATCATCAACCACTGCATCTCCACTACCACCATTACTCCCATCTATCATCTATTAGATCTCTTTGTAATTCCAGATTCAATTGTGGTTTGCATTAGATCTACTACAATACTTTTATCCATTCATTTGATTATGATGATGTTGTTGATTGCTTCCATGAGTGAGTAGTTACTTTGTTCTTGGGGAGATGGAGAAACCCTAGCACCATTATGAACTTGTAATAAAGATGATCTATTCTTGTGTCCATATGACTTTCTTGTCTATGATATAATTATGATTTGTGTTTGAGATCTCTCTTTAGATGGTATGTGTATTCGACTGCATATCATTTGCCCCCGAGACTAAAGAGAGGGAGAAATCCTTTTGACATGTCTTGGAAGCATACCCGGAATGCCTCGTGACAGATTGGCACCGGCTCATAACCTACATGGTCAAAGGTGGATTAAAGAGAGACTCCCTAAGATACTTACGATATCCACGGGGAAACCCTTAATTGCGGTGGTTTGTATGGGTGACTACTCTCAGGCATCGCAGTGGTTATTTAGAGGTGACCTCACTCTTGGCTCAACAAAGTGGCTTCCTACGAGACTTGTAGTGAACCTCTTATTATGGGGCTCCCTCCACACATATCATGACACAAGGAGTATGTTATCTTGATTACACATAAAATAATACTATGCTAGTGGTGTATCCTACATCCCCGAGAACGTTTTAGCCCTATTGAGTTCAACCACGCTTTCATACAATCTTGTTATTTGTTTTCTTTTGGTTGTTTTAATTACTTTTCTGCAAACAACCATAAACCATTCAAACACCCTTTACTTGAAATCAAAGACAACTTATAAGTATTCTTTGGTAGATACTAATGAGGGGCATAAAGACCTTTACCAATAGTTCTCTCTGGGTTCGATATCTTTACTTCGAAACTAGCTACAATTGATCTGTGCACTTGTAGTCATCAGGGCGCAAGGATGGCCTTGAGATCAGTGATGATCTCAAAGGTGATCTTGTTCTCAAAGCGCTTTACAGGTCGGCCTCCATGGCATGGAGCATGCCACTATAGACACAGGCGTTATCATCTGCCTTCTGTTGATAAACATTTCTACCAGCTTGGGAGGTAGCAGCTCTGGGTTGGTCACCTATAGCAGCCTCAAGTATCTAGGACATCTTATGGGAACGAGGAGAATCCTTAAGTTGTAGGACCAGGTGGTGAAGTTTGCCCCATTAGTTTTCAACTTTTCTTTCTCAAGGAAGGGCCCAAGGTTAAAGGTAGCAGGAGACATCTACAATATTATTTGTAAATTTGTTAATCTTATATTTTCATGATATGGGTTCTTATTTAGTATTACTAAAATACCAGAACTCCCACTCAAACGAACATCCATCAACATTTGTTCGGTGACTACACGATCCCTTTACACCGCATCATCCCCGATCATCATGGCCTTTGGTGTAGCTACCAGCGTAGATATCATCATATCGATCACATCTCCATGCGACTCATGCTTGACCTTTCGGTTATCCGTGTTCCGAGGCCATGTCTGTACATGCTAGGCTCGCCAACTTCAACCATAGTTTATTGTTGTGCATACATGGCTTACACCCATTGTATGCGAACGCAAAGATGTCTAGCACCCGATCATCATGGCCTGCTTCATAATTGCAAATTTCTTCATGGTGCACACGTGTGGGAGAAAACGAATGTTGGAATTATAGTATGAGGGGTTATCTTATTATGGTACCGTCATAAGTATAATACTAAGCACAACAATATCACACAACAGCTAACATCTAATGAAAACAGTTATGTATGTGATATGTGGTGGTTGTCGCACCTTGATCTCCATCGAGAACTCCACCGTTTGCACTAGGTTCATGGTGCCACCTTGCCTTCAGCTGTCTATCCCATAAACACTTAGCTAAACTAATACATATCACTTACCCTCCTGCAAAACAAAGTTAGACGCTTCTACTTTCTGTTTGCAAGTTTTACGTGGTTGATTGGGATTTCGCACAAGAACTGCTTCTTGCCTACGAATCCAACAACAACGTGGATTAACTAGTCCACTTTAAATCCCTTTCCAGAGTCATCCTTTGTAAGTGCCATATCAACTAATGTTAGAGAGACAGACACCCGCCAGCCACTTATACGATACAAGTCGTATGTTAGTCGTAGAACCGGTCTCGCGTAAGGTTGGTCCAGGCCGCTTCATCTGACATTACCGTGATAGTATCAAGTACACATGGGAGGGTAGAAATTATAAAATCAACGCCCACACAATTCTTGTGTGTTCTACTCGTATTAGTACATCTATGCATAGATCGCTTTGATAGCACTTTAGGGGTTCTGTGGTAGAAAACAAAAATTTACCTACTACGAGAACACAGTAACCCAAGATCTATCTATGGAGAAGTACAGTAACGAGCGGGATACGGTGATCATACCTTTGAAGACCGAGAAAGCGGGAATACGTTCCCGCACAAACGGTGTTGGTGAAGCCGAGCATCATAGACCTCAAGGTCTATAAGGCTTCAAGTGTCAAGCCCCAATAATGGTGGTGCCTGGTCGAGCTATATAGGCCTCCGGTGTAAAGGACGTCTCCTGAGCCTTGGTCAAGAAAAGTAGCGGAAGAAGAAGATCTGGACCAATTCGAGTGATACATCAGCGTGTGTTGGGTGGAGAAACCTCTACCTCGTGTAGCACGTTCCTAACTTGGGAACACACCTGAGAGGGAGAGAGCGAGGGAGAGATAATGGCCTATGCCAATTATGGGATTGAGTTGGAGAAATTGGGGTGAATGCCTCCCCTATATATGGAAAAAACTAGGCTACTCCCACCCTCCAAGTCTCAGGGTGGGACTAAAAAGGAGGAGAGGTGGGAGAAGGAGGTGGCGGCGGTGGGGATGGGCCCCACCAACCCGCGTTGGCCTACCTTGGGTGACCAGGGGTGGGAGCCCTCCCACCCTAGCCACATGGCCCCTAGGGCCCTTGGCCCTCGCCTCTTGGGCCCTCTTCCCTCCTAGGGAAGGCCCATGTGGGGATTTTTCCTTTTTTATTTTATTTAAATAATTTCCACATTTAATATTAATTCATAATTAAATATTAAATACATTATTTAATTTCTCCTTTTGAATGGACTCCAGACACATTGGTATTCTCTCCAGAACCAATCTGATTCTCTCTTCTTATTTCTCTATCGTTATTGGATCATCTCGCAGCGTCAATTAACCTTTGGCGTGACACCCTTATGGTTTGGGGATGTTCAGGTATGAAGGGGATCACTCCCCGATCATTGATCATCAGCGGTATCTAGAAATACATGATGATCCCTGCTCATTCCATGACACAGTGTTGTTTGCTTGACCTTCTAAACGTCGAGTCTTATTCCCTTTGAACAACGATACCTAGTTTGTCCAAGACCTAATCTCATGTATCTCATACAGTTCAATCTTGTTACTGACAAACGTTTTTACTAGTTCCCGTGATAACACATCCTGGTAACCTAGTCACATGCTTGAAAGCCCATTGATGTGGTCTCACCGAGTGGGCCTAGAGTATCTATATGTCACTCGGATAGGCAAATAGTGATCTCGAGCACACGCCTCGACCATTCCTCTGGAATGCCTGAAACACACCTTTAGGTCCACCTAGTTACGAACTTAATGGTTGATGTGATCAAAGCAGCCGCGGGAGATAGTGATTAAACATGATCTCACGGTCGAAGGACTAGGTTACTATGCTTTGCTAGATATCGCAACGTTGAACTTTGTGACAGGATCACATTGCAATTGTATGGCGGGTGTGTCCATCACTTCATTAAGTGACCTTGTTGTCAGGTGACTATTTAATGTCAAGTCCATGATTGGGAAACCTCGATCATCATATGTCCAACGAACTAGTACTAGAGGATACTAGGGACCTAGTTGTTTATATATCACACCTGTATTTATGTTCCCGCTAAATACAATTATAGCATGATAAAAAACTATTATGAACACATAGAGATATAACAATAAAACACTTTATTTATTGGCCTCTAGGGCATATATCCTTCACCAGACGCATGGAACGGATGGGTGCGCAGCCGGTATCAGAGAGTGACACGGGGTACATTTCCCGTATCTTGTTATCCGTGCCAATGAGACATAAATAAGAAAGCCATACTGATGACTTTCTCTATTCGGTCATGCACAATGCCACTGCTGCACCACTATGCCCATGTCTCCACGTCCGACACCACTATAGATGAATGGTCAGCGGGCCCCACCATCTCCAGCATTGTAGTCTCGCATACAGTGCCTCACTTGTATATAAGGGGCACTGGGATCTCCTGAGAAGGGGCTGGTCGATTTAGAACACAATACCCCATGACTCGTTTAAGAGAAGAGAGAAGATGAATAAGACGATCACGCATACAACTCTAGGAGAAACCTTGTATTCCTATCGATCTATTATCAAGTTCATGCAGGAGTAGGGGTGTTACCTCACTAAGGGCCCTGAACATGGGTACATTTATGTTTCCATTGCTCGTATTCGATCCCTCATACGAACACCGTTGCTCGCCCCATGTGACCTCACACCTCTCTCAAGACATCCCATATGGCACTACCATGCAATAAACCATGATAGTTGGCGCCCACCATGGGTCCTCTTGCGGCACCGGAGTCACGTTCTATACGGGGCCCTACATTTCATCCAGTGAGCATGTCGCTTCCGAGCTCGTGCTCTCCTTCAGCGCCTTCGACTGCTTCACTGACAATGCTTCATGTTTCACTGATAGCGCCTTCCTCGAGGGTGGTTCCATCATCCACTTCGGCAGTAATCGCATCAACATTGCCACCATCTCCGAGGAGTACCCTAGTGAGTTGCTTACCTTCTCTAACTCACCCCCGTCGGAAGCGGCCACATCAGCAACGACGTTGATCTTCGCCCTTACGTGGAGGTCATGATTGCTGGATCTAGTAGAAGAGCTGGTCGCCACCCCTGCTCGAGCATCCGGTTCATGGAGCCAGGACCTCATCTCATGTGCCTAAAGTTGACTCGCTGGAGATAGCGATCCATCACCTTCTCACCCCCGTTGATCTTGGCATAGACTGATACCTTTGATCTGGATTCACGGATGCAGTATAGTAGCTTTTTACATAGTAAACCTAGGTTTAATCAAACCTTGGGAAACAATGCTAAAGGAATTAAATAAGGACATTGATGACCCACAAGTATAGGGGTGTATCGTAGTATTTTCGAGGGAAGTGAAACCCAATTTATTGATTCGACACAAGGGGAGCCAAAGAATATTTATAAGCCTTAACAACTGAGTTGTCAATTCAGCTGCACCTGGAAACAATCTTGCTCACAACAGTTTATCAGTAGAAACAGTTTTGTAGTAGGAAAAGTAAAGTAACAGCAGTAGTAAAGCAAAGATAGTAGTAACAAAAGCAGTAAATAGTGGGATTCGAGTGCTGTAGGCATAGGGATGGATGGACGGGCGTTGCATGGACAAGACAATTCACATAGCAATCAGAACATAGGGCAATTGCAGATAAATAAGATAAAGCATCCAAGTACTAGACAATCCTAGGCATGTGTTCCATATATAGTCATACGTGCTCGCAATGAGAACTTGCACAACATCTTTTGTCCTGCCAGCCCATTTGCAGCGGGGCCTCTAGGGAACTACTGGCAATTAAGGTGCTCCTTTTAATAGAGCACCGGAGCAAAGCATTAACACTCCGTGAACACATGTGATCCTCACATCAAAGCCATTCCCTTCGGTTATCCCGATTTCTGTCACTTCGGGGCCATTGGTTCCGGACAACAACGTGTGTATACAACTTGCAGATAAGACCAAAAACAATACTACCATAATGAATCAATAACATGTTCAGATCTGAAATCATGGCACTCGGGTCCTAGTGACAAGCATTAAGCACAACAAGTCGCAACAAAGTCATAAAGCACTAATAAAAGATACTAGGCACCATGCCCTAACAATCTGATGCCATTACATGAACGATCTCATCCAATCCCTACCATCCCCATAGCCTACAGCGGGGGATTACTCACTCATAGATGGGGGAAACATGGATGGTCGATGGAGAAGCGATGGTGATGATGATGGCGATGATCTCCTCCAATTCCCCATCCCGGCAGGTGCCAGAACGGAGTTTCTGGTGCTGTTTCCTTGAATCTGGTGGTGGCGGCGGAGCGGAACTCCTTCTGGAAAAACGTCGAACCCCCCGAAGTTTTTAGGTCAGAAGGCTCCTTATAGGCGAAGAGAGGGGCCGAGGGGGTGCCTGGGGCAACCACACCAAGCCCTGGCGCGGCCAGACCCAGCCTGCGCCTAGGGGTGGTGTGGCCAGGCCCTGGCCCTCCTCCGTCTCGTATTCTGGCTCTGTGAGTCTTCTGGAAAAATAGGCACTTTGGCTTTTGTCCCGTCCAATTCCGAGAATATTCATTTTATGACTTTCCTGGAACCAAAAACAACAGAAAACAGGCAGTTGGCACTGTGGTTCTTGTTAATAGGTTAGTCCAAGAAATCATATGAAAAGTACTCCAAAGTGTGGACAAAACACAGGAAAGTGGATAAAACCAAGCATGGAGCATCAAAAATTATAGATACATTTGCAATGTATCAACATCCCCAAGCTTAACTCCTGCTCGTCCTCGAGTAGGTAAGTGATCAAAAAGAAAGAATAATTTTTGAGGTGACATGCACCATCAAAGACTTGATCAAAGTATTTGTAAAACATTCAAAGCTAGGATCATAGTACTTCAAGCATAACATGAAAGACAAAGTTCTAGCAATAAGACAAATAAACTATGATGCAACATGAAAAGGCACAAACAAAAGATTCATGAATAACAATGCTTTGCAAGACGTTTGTTTGTTTCACATAAAGAAAACATAGCATAGTGGCATTGAGCTTGTCCCTCAAAGAGTAGCAAACATAAATGCATAGGACACCTTCAAAGTTCACAAGAGTGACTAGATACAAATAGTTTAAAACAAGCAATATCAAGGTATGCATCAATCAACAAGTCTTGGGACAATGCACATAGAACTAAGAATGGCCACTATGCTCTCAAGAAAGTGCTCATAGAATGTGTGGAGACTCAACAAGGAAATGAAAAGGTTTCGAATAGTTTGAAAGGCTTCCAAATGCTGAAAGTATGATACTCATTAGCTTTGAGCTCTCATTGCCCATATCATAAGCATCTTTAATGTGGTTAAGGTGAAAGTGAGGTCCAATCTAAGTTATATGCTTGACATACTATAAACTGAAAATCCCAAGTCCCTTGAGTACGAGGGCCGCTCCTCATGCTACTCAACTTTAGTTACCGGTAAGTTCTTGTCATCGTAAGTATGTGCGTATCTTTGAGAACCACCAACGGGGTACCCCTTGCCCGATGATATGGAAGAATCCCCATATCAAAATGACAAGGCAAGCAGACAATGAGTATCTCAGCAATCTTCTTATTTACCATGGGAAAATGGTGATTTTTTCTCTCTTTCCACTTTTCATAAATCTCTCTTTTTTTCCTTTTTCTCAGTAGCTATCTTTCTCTCTTTTTTATAATAAGAATGCTTCATAGATATCATTATGGTTACGCTGCAGGTTTCCACCATGTCAGCATGGATTAGACCAGCGGCCCAGGCGTTTCTCTAACACACATACATAACTCCATGGACTTACAAGCTCCCCTTTTATTACACACCGACGACATCCGCAAACAAAAGAGCAAGGTGTCAACTGGGTATATATTTACAAGTGTTGAAAGTGTTCCCCGTGACAACACGATTCTCCTAATCCCCAGCCTATAATTAGCAAGCATATAACTTTCATGGAGAGTTCACAATGGTTCAGGTTTATCAAGTGTAGGAAATAAAGTGTGCCATCAAGTTCATGAGAGCTTTACTAACTAACTTTCTCAAAATAAGAAAACATTTTATTCGAAAGAAAACAAGGCATATTGAATATGCACGGAAGTAGCAAATAATGCTAATAGGTAGGTATGGTGGACACTTCGGCAATATTTGGTTTTAGGGAGTTGGAAACATGAGTAAAACATACTCAGTGAAAGTGAAGGCTAGCAATAGTAAGCGAGCGACAAATGAGAGAGCAATAATGGCCATAATCTTGCAGAGCGACAAAATATCATTGATCAAAGCATAAAGTGATACTACAAGTTGAAAACTAAAGGATCATAAAGTCTTATGGTGACTTGGGATAGTCATAACATGGTGTGAGCATGTGCCAAGTCAACCCAAATAAAGCATCAAAGGAGAATACCACTATACTATGCTTTAATATGCTAAAACAACGCATGATTCATCCAAGGCACATTAAACAATCTCAATTGTTTATAACAAGTCGTGCTACAGCAAATAATACTAAGCATAGGCCACAGTCAAAAACAAGCTCTCATTACCATTGCATGACCTTTCCTACTCTTTTCCAAACGAAAACAAACTATTTGAACACCAATGTATGAAAGAGGAGGTCCAACCAATTTATTCAGCAAACTAAGCAAACCACGCAAACTAAAACCAAAACGAAAAACGAAAAAGAAGACGCTGCAAGAACAACACAATTGTGCATGAAACAATAAAAAAATAAGTGCACTACAAGAAATGTGTTATTCTATGACCTTCTAATAGTGACCGTGGACAAATTCGTCAGAGAGTTATGACGATTTCGCACTAGATGGTCGTAAGCCATTCGGGAGCTTCAAACCCTTAGAAAATTAGGACGGTTTTGCTTAGAAACGTCATAGTTTGATTAACTAAAATCGTCATAATCTGAAAGATGTAGTCTACAACGTTATTTGTAGCTCACTATGACGATTTAAAATTGTCATAGCGTCCAAATTAGGATAAGTTAAAATGGATTGTCGTCCACATCAGCAATTGCGCCTACGTGTCGTGTCCATGTGTCAGTTTTTGACTATGTGTCATATTTATGTGTCAAATATCTGCGTATGTGGCACTTTTTTGAATCTACTACCATCGTGAGATACATCCTATATCAAGAGATTTTTTTTTTGCTTGGTGAATATTTTTGCAAAAAGTCAACGGCCGGGGATTCGAACCCGCGACCAACAACCAGAGGAAAGTAGCACCACGCCTAACCACCACACCACTCCGCACTTGTTGTTAATGTACTGTGATCCAACTTTATTATTTATGTTCTCGAAGTTGGGCCTGGGCCTTAGCAGATCGTCTCCACCTCTCATCATTTTTTTTCTTCATTAAATTTTTTCGCCGCATGGGAAGGAGCCCGCCTACGTTTGGGCTGGCCTTGAATCGGTCTGGGCCAACTTGGTTGGACCGGTTAGGAGAGTATTTTGTTCTTCCTTTATTTTTTTTATTTTTTGGGTTTTTTTAATTCTTTAATATCTTTTCCATATGAAGTCCAAAACAATTGATTTTTGTCTCTAAATTTTTACAAAATTCAGTAGGTCATCTTAGGGTGTTAATTATCAATCCTTTAATTTTTGAAAGTAGTGGATTTAATAATCTCAACATTAGTCCATAGAAGGGATAATATTATAAATCAAAATATGATTTTGAAATTAGAGTTTTTCTTCAAAATTGCAGGTGAGTGCAATGGATCTCTGAAGAAACATCATACTGTGAGCCTAAAAATGATTTTTGCAAAAAATTATGAGTATCAGATCATGTACCTGTTGTTCAAATCGGACCCACTTCCTATCGATTTGACAGGAATTTGTCTTTTTTGCCAAGGATGGACGGAAAGGTTTGACATACCCCGGTTGCAACATTGTCCATGTAAGGTGGTATACTATTTTTAAAAAATGTGGTGGTAGCATTCTAAAACTGTCGTTTGGTGGTTGCTTGACAAAACGCCCCGTTTTTTGCGCTCGGAAAATGGAAAATGGATTTTCCGTGTGACGAAAAGAAAAAATTCCTCCTGCAACATTGTTCTCCATCTCATGATACACATGGGTGCATAATATGGGCACATTATCACAAACTATGTCGTGATTCTGGCTATAACACTGGTCGTTTGGGCCAAAAGCCATGAAACCTCGAACATGGTAGATCATTTCTGAGAAGATTTTTTTAGACACTTACAATATACCAAGTTTGGTATTTTTCCTTAAAACTATGTCACATAATATGACACCAGCGAAGGATTTGTATTGATCGGACCGCTTTTGAGTTTTTATGCCCGTTTCAAACTATGGTCAAAACGGCGGACATGAAGGTTCTTATCTAGGGGCCGAGCCTCACTAAACTTGTATTGGATCTCTGAAGAAATAGCATATTGCGAGTCTAAAAATAATTTTTTCGAAAAATTATGGGCCTCAGATAATGTACATGTAGTTCAAATCGGACCCACCTCCTTCCGATTCAGCATGAATTTGTCTTTTTTGCCAGCGATGGACGAAAAGGTTTGAGATACCTCGGTTGGGACATTGTCCATGTAAGGTGGTCTACTATTTTTGAAAAATGTGGTGGTAGCATTCTAAAACTATCGTTTGGTGGTTGCTTCACTAAACGCCCCGTTTTTTGTGCTCGGAAAATGGAAAATGGATTTTCCGTGTGACGAAAAGAAAAACTTCCTCCTGCAACATTGTTCTTCATCTCATGATACACATGGGTGCACAATATGGGCACATTATCATAAACTATGTTGTGATTCTGGCCATAACACTGGTCGTTTGGGCCGAAAGCCATGAAACCTCGGACATGATAGGTCATTTCTGAGAAGGTTTTTTGAGACACTTACAATATACCAAGTTTGGTATTTTTCCTTAAAACTATGTCACATAATATGACACCACGCGAAGGATTTGCATTGGTCGGACCGTTTTTGAGTTTTTTATGCCCGTTTCAAACTATGGTCAAAACGACGGACATGAAGGTTCTTATCTAGGGGCCGAGCCTAGCTAAACTTGTATTGGATCTCTGAAGAAATAGCATATTGCGAGTCTAAAAATGATTTTTTTCGAAAAATCATGGGCCTTAGATAATGTACATGTAGTTCAAATCGGACCCACTTCCTACCGATTCGGCATGAATTTGTCTTTTTTGCCAGGGATGGACAAAAAGGTTTGAGATACCCCGGTTGGGACATTGTCCATGTAAGGTGGTCTACTATTTTTGAAAAATGTGGTGGTAGCATTCTAAAACTATCATTTCGTGGTTGCTTCACTAAACGCCCTGTTTTTTGCGCTTGGAAAATGGATTTTCCGTGCGACGAAAAGAAAAACTTCCTCCTGCAACATTGTTCTTCATCTCATGATACACATGGGTGCACAATATGGGCACATTATCATAAACTATGTCGTGATTCTGGCCATAAAACTGGTCATTTGGGGCCAAAAGCCATAAAACCTCGGACATGATAGGTCATTTCGAAGAAGGTTTTTTTGAGACACTTACAATATACCAAGTTTGGTATTTTTCCTTAAAACTATGTCACATAATATGACACCACGCGAAGGATTTGCATTGATCGGACCGTTTTTGAATTTTTTATGCCCGTTTCAAACTATGGTCAAAACGGCGGACATGACGGTTCTTAGCTAGGGGCCGAGCCTCGCTAAACTTGTGTTGGATATCTGAAGAAATAGCATATTGCGAGTCTAAAAATGATTTTTTCGAAAAATCATGGGCCTCAGATAATGTACTTGTAGTTCAAATTGGACCCACTTCCTACCGATTCGGCATGAATTTGTGTTTTTTGCCATGGATGGACGAAAAGGTTTGAGATATCCCGGTTGGGACATTGGCCATGTAAGGTGGTCTACTATTTTTTAAAAATGTGGTGGTAGCATTCTAAAACTATCGTTTGGTGGTTGCTTCACTAAACGCCCCTTTTTTGCGCTCAAAAAATGGAAAATGGATTTTCTGTGCAACGAAAAGAAAAACTTCCTTCTGCAACATTGTTCTTCATCTCATGATACACATGGGTGCACAATATGGGCACATTATCATAAACTATGTCGTAATTCTGGCCATAACACTGGTCATTTGGGCCGAAAGCCATGAAACCTCGGACATGATAGGTCATTTCGGAGAAGGTTTTTTTGAGACACTTACAATATACCAAGTTTGGTATTTTTCCTTAAAACTATGTCACATAATATGACACCACGCGAAGGATTTGCATTGATCGGACCGTCTTTGAATTTTTTATGCCCGTTTCAAACTATGGTCAAAACGGCGGACATGAAGGTTCTTAGCTAGGGGCCGAGCCTCGCTAAACTTGTATTGGATCTCTGAAGAAATAGCATATTGCGAGTCTAAAATGATTTTTTCGAAAAATCATGGGCCTCAGATAATGTACCTGTAGTTCAAATCGGACCCACTTCCTACCGATTCGGCATGAATTTGTGTTTTTTGCCAGGGATGGATGAAAAGGTTTGAGATATCCCGGTTGGGACATTGGCCATGTAAGGTGGTCTACTATTTTTGAAAAATGTGGTGGTAGCATTCTAAAACTATCGTTTGGTGGTTGCTTCACTAAACGCCCCGTTTTTTGCGCTCGGAAAATGGAAAATGGAAAATGGATTTTCTGTGCGACGAAAAGAAAAACTTCCTCCTGCAACATTGTTCTTCATCTCATGATACACATGGGTGCACAATATGGGCACATTATCATAAACTATGTCGTAATTCTGGCCATAACACTGGTCGTTTGAGCCGAAAGCCATGAAACCTCGGACATGATAGGTCATTTCTGAGAAGGTTTTTTGAGACACTTACAATATACCAAGTTTGGTATTTTTCCTTAAAACTATGTCACATAATATGACACCACGCGAAGGATTTGCATTGATCGGACCGTTTTTGAATTTTTTATGCCCGTTTCAAACTATGGTCAAAACGGCGGACATGAAGGTTCTTAGCTAGGGGCCGAGCCTCGCTAAACTTGTATTGGATCTCTGAAGAAATACCATATTGCGAGTCTAAAAATGATTTTTTCGAAAAATCATGGGCCTTAGATAATGTGCCTGTAGTTCAAATCGGACCCACTTCCTACCGATTCGGCATGAATTTGTCTTTTTTGCCAGGGATGGACGAAAAGGTTTGAGATACCCTGATTGGGACATTGTACATGTAAGGTGGTTTATTATTTTTGAAAAATGTGGTGGTAGCATTTTTTGAATTGAACATTTGGTGTTGCTTCACAAAACGCCCGGATTTTGACACTCAGAAAATAGAAAATGGCTTGATTTTGGAGATGAAAAGGAAAATTTTCTCCTGAAACATTGTTCTCCATCCTAAGATACACATGTGTGCGAAATATGGGATCATTATCATAAATTATAACGTGATTTTGGAGATAACATTGGTCATTTGCCTGTAGAATAGAGCCAGCCAATTAGAGGACACAGATAGACTATCCATGGATCCCCCCCGCCACAGATCTCAGCCATCCATTGGCTCTCATCCAACGTATGAAATTTCTCCTGCCTCCCCTTGACTTCCTCCAAATTTTGAATCGGAATGACCGGAACACCCACAAATCTAGTACTGCATCGCACAAAAATCTAGGGGTATTTTGGACAAGTGGTCGATGCCACCAACACAACCCAACCCCAATCCGCTCCCCTCCACACAATCCCTAATCGCCACCCTCTCGCCTCCGCTCCCGAACCCCAATCGCCACCCTCGCGCCTTCCCCTACAGCACCGCCACCACCGTCTCGCCTCCGCCCTCCAGATCTCCACCCAATGCGCCACCACACATCTCTAGAGCCGGATTTCCTCTCACGGATCCGCATCACCACCGCTCATCTCTCTGCACCAAGCCCCGGGTTCCATAGAGCGCAGACGACCGTGAGGAGCGGCGGCCATCTCCTCCTCTCCTGCATGTACGAGGAGCGTCGGCCACCCTCCTCCTGGAAGATCACCCCACGGACCACCTCTATGAACCCTAGCATTGGGCTTTCCGGCTGGCATCCAGCCAAACCCTAACTCCCTCCTCCCTATGCGCCGCTATCTCCCCTGCCGATCCTCGACTTGCCTCCAAACCCTAGCTCCCTACTCCATGTGCGCCGCTGCCACCACTAGCGACTCCTACCCAGCCAGCGGCCGCCATCTTCCCCGATGCCGGTGTGCGTTCTGCCAGCGCCAGGAGGTGCATGTTGTAGGGCTCCAAGGTCATCGCGCGGTCGTCCCAGGCCAGCCTCCAGTTCCCCTGATTCTCCCCAGTTTTGCCGCCAGCTATTCAGGCCTCCCCACGCCCTCCCGCCATCTGAATCCGTCGTCTCCAGAGCTCGCCGCCCCACGCCCTCCCTAATTCGCCTTTGTCTATCTCTTTGTTTCCCCCAGGTCCCATCAACCGACTCTCATGTGTCGTGTATCTGCAGGAACCTGACGACGACATCCTCCTCCCCACACAGGTGCGACAAGAACCAAAGATGGTGTCCAGATCATGCCCTTAGCAGGACGGTGCCAACGATGCTGAGAAAATATTCAGGTATGAGGCTATCGGTATTGTATGATGTTCATTAACTATTCCCTTTTTGTTCTAACTAATTTGGACAGTGCATTAGTATTAGTTCTTGATCGTATAACTAGATACAAAAAATTGAAATGTTTCCAGAGTTGTAATCTGGGATATGGCTTATTGTTGATGTCCTATACTATATGTTTAGATGTTCCATCCCATTTAGGTCCTCAGATGCAAAGTCACTACAGCGTGATCCTGTTGGTTGGGCGTTTTTCTTTTGAACTATACTGTTGGTTTGGCGTTTGTTGCAGTTTACATCGAGGGCTTGCTAGAACTGTCCACTTTAGGCCAACTCCTAACAAATTCTGCACAAAATGGTTTTAGTCACTTATGGGAGCTTTTGTCATAACTAATTTGGTATATCGAGTAATCTGGACATAGCTATCATGGATGCAATAGAAGAATTTCTTTGGCAGCAAGCCTTGGACTTGTGTTTAGAAGTAGGTTATATAGTTTTGGAAAGGGAGTTCTGCTGCATCAAATAGTGATAGATCAGTGTGTTATATGGTGATTACTGCAGTTGTCCATAGTAGAGGTGGTGCTATACTTGTCCATAGTATAGATCAGTGTAGAAATTATATCTGAGATATATGGCCTCAAGTTAGATATATCATATATGATTGAGACCTCAAGTAAATGGTTTGAATGAATTCAACTATAAATGGCATCTCATTTTTTTGCTACTGTATTCGAATAGCCTGAATATGTTTTTGCTTTGTTATCTCAAATCCAGTAACAATGATACTTGTGTATCGTTTATAGTTGTTAGTTCATTCAATTTTTATCTCATAGTTACTTTTGGTTGCATGGTACAAGTTATACCATACTGAAGCAGTTTTTTGCATTTGAATACTTGATGCTCTATTAGTTCTCCTTGTCTGCTAATTAGTTGTGTGTGTGATGTGGTGTCTGGCTTTTAATTGTAGTGGCACTCATATTGCAGTTACAGTAGGCATTGGATATTGTAAGGATGTTCCTGCCTACTAAGGATGTTCTTGTTTTTTATAGGAGCTAATGGTGTCAAGAATGGTAGCACCATTTTGGTAGGATATGATCCTGGATGTGCACTTGGTGATCCTGGAGCTAGTGGTGTTGAGAATGGTAGCACCATCTTGGTAGGAGATAATCCTGGAGCATATGGTCGTCTTCTATAGCATTACTGTAGAAAGATGTTTCTTGCATCTTGTAGAAATTTATGGAAGTAATTAGAAAATAGTTGTTATTAGTCCACATTTTTTTGCATTTGCCTTGTTATTTATTTGTGCAACTTGCTCCTGTAGTTTTAGAGATCTGTAGCTTTATATCATTGTATGGAAAATGTAGCGAGAATGGTTTGGTTCGAGTTTGTTCCTATTTAGTGCATTGCCTTTTCTTAGGTTCATTCTATATAACACTAATTGATGGATTGCCATTTTTAAAGTCTTGAAAGTTTTTGGCCTTCCTGTTGCTTGCTTGGTTAGGTATACTTACTGGAACATATATGCTACACATGTTTGCTGCAATAGTTTCTCAGAACTGCTCCCCAATTGGATAAGCAACCATTCTTGGGGAGCATGGATAATATTCTATTAATGATATGGCTACACATCTTAAGTATGTTTATTGGTTTTAATTTCTTATATTTCTGATGTTATGTGCAAATAAAGCGCAACAGGAACATCCTCTGGATGCTGGAGGGCCGAGGGTTCTACTACGGCATGAGTTCGTGGGCGGAGGAACTCGTGGGGCTCGAGACGCGCTGGCCAGCTACTGCTAGAGTCTTCTAGAGCTCGTGCTTTGGCCGCGTTTGCTTAACTTCCGGAGGTGAGTTGATTACTGCCGTGTGGCGTCACTGATTTGGATTCAGGCTTGCAGGTGCTGCCATCCGAGGCTGGTTGTTGGGCTTACTGTAAACACTAGGAAAACTGATCGCTACTAGTTTCATGTTTTTTGTGTTGGGTATCAAATTTTTTTTGCTGTGAATGTCCCTGGGAGATAGTTGGCACATGTTATGGTAGCTAAAATTATGGATATGTGTCCATAATTTGATGTTTTCTGGCACATGTTCTGGCCCGATAGATCTATCATGTATGCTTACTACTTTTCTGTTTCAGTTGCAGGAGAAGGCTCCCTAGTCTTCACAACACCGAGGCCGAGAAGATCAAGGCTAGAGTACACCAACGAGAAGATCAAGTCCACAAGATCAAGGGCCTGAAGAAGTTCCAGAGTATCATAAGAGTACGCTAAGAGTTTTGTTTATAGATTAGGGGTGTCCAAGATTTGTTATTTGAACTGGTACTGATGTGAACTAGAGTGGAATTTCATGTGTTCAATCTGTTTGACTGTCATATTGTTGTAATGAATTGATTTTGACTTTTATTTAAATATTGTCATATTTTTTTATCTCATGTTAGATTGGTATATCGGCTATTAATTAATTAGCTATGAAGAATATAACAACCAGGGCCCACTTTCTACAAGAATCTGACAATTGGGACCCATTTGATAAAGGCGAAACTAGAAAATAATTGGATTGTAAGAAGGCCGAGGCCTATAAAATAAATAAGGCTGAAATGATTGGGCTTGGCCCATGTAGCTGACTAGAATTTCAAAAGAAAAAATACAAAAATGCTAGAATTGCTGGGCTGAGCCCATGCAAGCGACCAAACTGGATTGGGCTGATTTTGATTTAAGATGATTTAATTTCGTCATAGTTTTGCCACGTAGGATCAGCCATGTAGGATATGACTTGGCCATGCTAGATGGCCCTTGACGATATTGGATCATCATAACGTCTATGACGATCCAATATCGTCATAGACGGTTATGACGATTTTACCAAAATCGTCGTTATAGTTCATTTGTGACGCCCAGCTTTCGACGATCTCAAAATCGTCATAAACGAACTACTATGACGATTTTGTGACGAAAATGGAGGGTCATAGAATCCCAGATTCCTTGTAGTGGTGGTCGGAAGAAACCTGAGATTTTTATTGATGAAGAAGGGGATGCCTTGGGCATCCCCAAGCTTTGACGCTTGTACTTCTTGGATATTTCTTGGGGTGACACGTGTGGCATCCCCAAGCTTGAGCTTTAGTCCATCCTTCATCTCATTACTCATTCCTTTCATACACCTGAAATTTTTCCTTCATACAAAATTTCACACAATCTTTATTAGCAACATTAGTGCACTCAAGATAATAGGTCTTAAGGTTCAGTTCAAACGCCAAATAAACTTCCATTAGAACACTAGCTACTGTAGCACTTCCCTCAAAAATCTAAATTCCCCAAAAGAACTCAAAAAGGAACCAACAAGAAGCAAATGCAGAAAATAGCAGAAATCTATCAAAACAGACCACCAGGTAAAGACGAATTTTTTCGAAGATCTTATGTTGCTCAAATCAAAAAGTGTTGAACTAACGAAAGTTAGATAAAAACCTGGGGCAAAAGCAAAAAAATTCACGCCTCAAAAGGATGTATAGAGATTTTACACGAATTTTTATGGTGAAGCACATAAATCTGTTTCGGGACAGCACCTTTCCCAATCATTGCTTCTCTCTCATTAGAGGTTACTTTTGGCACAAAAAGCAAATAAAAAGGATAAGGAGCGGTTATTACTGAGGTAATAACTTCAAGACTCATCTAAAACTTTTGGGTTATCTCCCAATAAGTAATTTTCTTTAATGCCTTTAAGTTAGGCATAAGAAAAAACTAGAATGCATAGAATAGAACTAAACAAAAATAATCATAGTGAAAATATTGTTTTGTTCAATGAAATCCTTTTGTTAACAAGGTTGATCAGGTCTTGCTACCAAAACAATTTCATATGATACAAAACTTTGTATTTCACTAATGATTATGTTACCTCAACCTTGATAGCAATGGTCCTAATCATAATAGTTTCAAATTTTTCTCTTGGTATGGGACAATATATTTCTCCAACTTGAATGCCCTCAACATGTTCAATTGAATTCAAACCATAAGTCCTTTCGATCTTCTTAAGGAAATATACAATGTGTTCCTTGTCATTAACATTGAAGGTCACCTTCCCTTGATTATAATTAATAGCAGCTCCTGAAGTATTGAAGAAAAGGTCTTCCAAGAATAATAGGCATATTATCATCTTCAGGCATAAAAGTTTGAGAGGATGCTCTCATAAGAAATATGAGTTGAAGTAAAAGAGAGCATCAAGGAGCAAATTCAAAACACATTTAAGTCTAACCCACTTCCTATGCATAGGAATCATGTAAGCAAATAACAAAGTGACAGGCATAGGAGGATAAAACAAGAGTAACTTCAAAACTTTCAGCACATAGAGAGGTGTTTCAATACCACGAAAACTTCTACAACCATATTTTCAGCTCTCATAATAATTTTCAGTAGCCTCATGAATAAACTCAACAATATAACTATCACATAAAGCATGCTTTGCATGATCTACAAGCACTAGAGCTTTATCATAAACATCTTCAAAAGAATCCTCAGGAACATAACATTCATCCTTCTTTAGTAAGCATGGGGGACAATCAAATAATGTAAGGGATAAAGAGTTACTCTCATTAGAAGGTAGGCATGGGTAGCTAATACATTTTTCCTCCTTTTGTTCATCACTCTCCTTCTCTTTTTCATCTAATGAGATTTCAGGTTCATCAATTTCTTCTTCCATAGGATCCTGCAAGGCATTAGTCTCTTCCATTTGTGGAAATCATCTATTAAAATATTCAAGAATGTTGCCATTTTCATCCTTGTAATTATCAAAGCAAAATTTAAGTATACCATAAACCTAATACTTATAAGGTGAATCATCAATATTTTCAAGCAAACTAGCAAGTTCAAATGCACCCTTCCAAGCAATAAATTCCTCAATTTGTTCCACATCATAAAGGTCATAATTTCCCTTAACAAAGGAAGATATGGTAACATTATCATTATACTGAGATTGAAAAGGGAGGTGTTTGTACCTCCTACAGCAACAAGATTTATCAAAGCAATAAGTAACATTATAAGTAGAGCACACGTTTCTAGCAATGGTATACAATTTATCAATTTGTTCCCATAAGTGTTTCCCTTTTTGTGACAAGCGGTGTTCCTCATAATAATCTTTTTGATCTTCCGTGAACCCACCTTGCCAATAAGATTCAGTTTCAAAGAAACCAACCATTGACAACAAGCATGATAAGGCAAGACAATAACAGACCAACGAGAATAACAACTAGAGTAGTGTTGGGGGGATACCCCTGGATAGGGTCACGCCGGGGTATAAAGGCCGAGTTAGCCGAGGTACGGCAAGGCCAAAGCGAATGCTGGCCGAGTCGCCTCAAGGCAGGCCGAATCTCGGGGTAACCCGGACCAGGGGATGTCCACATAACTGGGTCTCAACCGACTTAAGCCATAAGTCGGATGGATGAATCTAGCTTGTATGCAGGAACGGGTGTGGCCAGATCAACTATGATCTAGGTCATGTCAAGCTTCTAGGAGAAGGAAGGTATCTCGCTGGTCAAAAGTAGCCCCGGTACGCACGGCATGAGGGAAGCGGACAGAGGCAGGACCACCGAGGTGTGGCCGACAGAGGTGACGATGCCAATGTCGACTGACGCAGGCGCTCCAGAGGCTCACGTAGCCTCTGCATGGGTGACGCAGGGAAAAGCGACCCGGTCGGCTTACTATTTTGGGAGGAAGCATATTCCTTGGAATATTCCTCCACGTATGCCCTAAGTAGAGACCTAGCCACCCCTATATAAGGAGGGCTAGGGCCTCTGTAGAAGGGGTTGGTCTGGAACGGGTCGAGTCTTACTAGGTTGATATCTATTGGCTAGTTTTTACTTTGGTTCCTGAGGGGCTATCTAGCGGTGAGAGTAAGAGAGTTCCTTCTTCCTTTTCTCTCCAATACAGCTCTAGGAGCACTTGTAAACCTTGGAAGTGAATCAAATATAAATCTTCTGTGTGTGGAATCACCTCACTATCCCTCCCTGGATTCCCCTAGGGCATTTAGTCCCCGCCATTAGCCTATCCATGGCATCTGCCGTGACACCACCACGACAGTTGGCGCCCACCTTGGGGCTAGCGGCGCTAGCAGGGGTCAAGATCCGGACGGGAAACCTCATCGGCACCGGCGAACGCATCGTCTCTGGGCTCGTTCAGCGCTTTGGAGCGCTGGACTTTGTCAGCGACAACGCTGGCTGCTTCGGCACGCGCTCGCTTCCGCGCAACGGGCTCTTCGTCAATCCCGGTGCGCACAAGGTTTACGTTGCTGTCGATGTGTTGTGCGTTCATCCGCGACACATCGTCGAGGCAGGGGAGCCACCCCTTAGCATGGTTCACGGGGCGCGTATCACTCGCTCCTCGGACCGTGCTGAGGTGATGATGACTGCGCCTGGTGCAGGCACAAGCAAGGATCCGGCACCAGATCCGGAGGTAACGCCTAAGGCACCGAGGAAAGGTAGAGGTCCTCCACTAGAGAGGCCTGAGAATGTGCTGCGGGAAGCGATGGATAGCTTGGCAAACCCTGTAGTAGCAGCAGTAGATCTGGCTCAGGCACAGGCCGAGCTAGAGGAAACTAGGAAAAAAATAATAGAGGGTGCGAAAAAGATAGCCGCGGCTCAGCAGTCGTTGAACATGACGCTGCGTGAGTATGCAAAGGCAAATAAAGTTGATGCTGTAAAAGTGAAGGGGAGAAACCTCATAAGCGAAATGAACACAGAGGGAGACACTAGGATTGAGGAGTCAGAGAACTGTTTGTCCGTGGGGCTGCCGAGGTATAGTACCCCGGCTAAGAACCTCAGAGCAGCGGAAGCAGCTACGTCCGAGTTAGAGGGTCTAACGGGTGAAGCCCGTAAGAGACGACAAGATAGGGTCAATGAGTCGGTTCGGATCGCGAATAGGCAAAATGAGGAATTGCTCAGGGCTAACCCGGAGAGAGATGGGGCCTCCAAGATCGTTCATTTGGCAGTAGGTAACCCGGAGAAATCCGCTAGAGCCGCATCGTCTCCTCATGGTGGTCCTAGGAGAGAAGAGGTAGTAACCTCGGCCAGAAGGAACAAACAGATCGTTCTGTACGACCCGACATAGGCAGGGAAAGGAAAAGAAGTACAGAGAAATGACGATCGACGAAGTGTGAGCCGAGGTGAAGCTGGCCGAGGTAACTGCGACCAAGGCAATGCCGGTCAAGTAAACGCTATAAATGGCAATGCCGGACAGCGTAACTCGGCAGGACAACCGCAACAGCAGAATATACCGAGGCAAGAGCAAAGTGCCGACCGAGGTATGCAATAGAGAGGTGCTCCACGAGAGAAGGACCGGTATAACGATGGAGATTCATAAATGGTGAACACAGGATACCCAAGGCCGGACTATCATGTGATAGGGTCAAGATTACCCAAGGCCGGACTATCATGTGATAGGGTCAAGATTGGGAAGCAGGGATTTGATGCCTGATGATGTCAGGTTAAAACTGAATCGACTGTATAGGTCGGAATAGATTGAATGTCAGGGTCCACCGGGTCTTGCGTGTTTTGGGCCACGGATCATGAAGGAGCCACCGGTACCTAACTTCCAGTTACCTAGAGGCACAAAGACGTATGACGGCAGTACTAAGCCGGAGGATTGGTTGATAAACTATGCTACAGCTGTGAAAATTGCTACAGGCAACTTGAGATGGGCTGTGAGATACGTACCCCAGATGTTGGAGGGGCCAGGAAGGGTATGGCTAAACAATTTGCCGCCCGGAAGTATTAACTGCTGGATCAATTTTGAGGAAATGTTTATCAGCAATTTCTCAAGTACGTATCAGAGGCCAAATAGGCCACAAACCCTAGCAATGTGTAAGCAGAGACCGAACGAGACGGACCGGGAGTTTTTAACCCGGTGGTGTACCGGGAGAAACTCGTGTGAGGGTGTGATAGAGTCACAGGCCATAGCATGGTTTGTGCAGGGATAAAGATATGCAAGCGAGTTGTGGCAGAAGTTGCAAAGGAAAATGCCAACCACATTGGTAGAGATGATCCGGATTGCTGATTCGTATGTTTTGGGTGATCCGACTCAACCCAGGCTCGTGTCAAACGAGTCAAATGAGGAGTACTACCAGAGAGATGGAGTCGGATCATTCCGGAGGAATGATTACAGAGGTGAAAGAAGAGATGATAGACCGGATCACCGGTACAGTTCGCAACAAGTTGCAGCTGTGAATCAAGATCAGCCCGGAGCAGGAGGCAATCAACATCAAAAAACTGGAGGGGGACAATGGACACCAAGAAATGATGGCAAGAAAACTTGGACGCCAGAGCAGAAGAAACAGTGGCAAGAAAAGAAGGACCATCCGAGGTACACTTATGAGTTGATGTTGGATCAGCCGTGTAAATTTCACACGCCAAATCCAAGTAACCCAGCTGGTCATACAACAAGGCAATGTGAGTGGATGCGTAAAATAGAACAAGGTGGTTCGGGGAATGCTCAGGCACCCCGGAATGATCAGCCTCGGCAGGAGTTACCCCGGCAGCAATTGCTCTCCGGAGCAAACACGCAACAACTAATGTTGCCTCCCCCTCCGCCGAGGTATGATAACCATGAGAGAAGGGATGCAGTGAATCAAGTAGAAAACCAGCATCAGCCGGATTAGAGGTACCCCGGAAATGAGGGGAGAAATGAGTACAGAGAGCATCATCAGAGTTACTGTGTTTTTACCACTGAGGAAACAGATAGAAAGAGCTTGCAGCGCCGACATATGGAGGTGAATGCGGTAATGTCCGCAGTAACGAGGTATATGCCTTGGTCAGACCAGGAAATTACCTGGAGCATCAAAGATCATCCCAAGCTTATGCCGAGTCCTGGTTCGTATGCGTTAGTGCTAGATCCAACATTCATTGGGCCAAACATCAATGTGAGGTTCTCAAAGGTACTGATTGACAATGGCAGTAGCATTAACATCATGTATGCGGATACAATGCGCAAGTTGGGTATCTCGGAGAACATGCTCCAGGCTACAAGGACAACTTTCCATGGTATTGTGCCCGGCATCTCTTGTGAGACAATAGGGAAAGTCCGGGTTGACGTATTGTTCGGCACGAGAGATAACTACCGAACTGAGAATTTGGAGTTTGAAGTGGTGAACTTGGAAAGTGCGTATCACGCGTTACTCGGAAGACCAGCACTGAACAAGTTCATGGCAAGCTGCCACATCAGTTATCTGAAGATGAAGTTGCCCAGGCCAAATGGAGTGATTACCATTGCTGGAGATTTTCGACGTTCCATTGAGTGTGCGTCAGCCGGGTCTAACCTAGCCGAGTCACTCGTGATTGCGCAAGAGAAAAGAAAAATCCAAGAGGTGGCGGCATTGGCTCAGTCCGCGCAGCAGTATATGCTAGCGCTGAGTAACCCGCATGGAAGTGTCTCATTCCAAGCCACAAAAGATACCAAGAAGGTGCATGTTGATGATATGTTCCTAGAGCGCACCGTAACAATTGGAGCCGGGTTAAATGACAAATAGGAAAGCGAGCTCGTCAACTTCCTCCGTGAGAATTGGGACATTTTTGCTTGGTCCACACAGGACTTGCAAGGTGTTCCGAGGGAGTTGGCCGAGCACTCTTTGAATGTGAGACCCGGAGCAAAGCCGGTGAAGCAACCTCTCCGCCGCTTCGCCGAAGATAGGAGGAAAGTCATCGGAGAGGTTGCTTCGGCGAAAAGGAGGAAAGTCATCGGAGACTTTGTTGGCTGCAGGATTTATCATGGAAGTTCTTTACCCGGATTGGCTATCTAATCCGGTGCTGGTGAAGAAGAAGGATGATCTGAATGTAGCAGTGGTTTGGCGTATGTGTATCGATTACACAAACCTGAACAAGGAGTGTCCAAAAGATCCATTTCCACTACCAAGGATAGATCAGGTCATAGACTCAACTGCTGGATGTGAACTGTTGTCATTCATTGATGCATATTCTGGTTTCCACCAAATACCTCTGAATCCGGATGATCAAATAAAGACTGCATTTATCACCTCGTATGGGGCTTATTGCTATCGCACCATGCCGTTTGGTTTACGTAATGCAGGAGCAACATACCAAAGATGTATGTAGAAATGTTTGCACGACCAAATAGGTCAAAATGTACAAGTGTATGTGGATGATGTGGTTATCAAGACCAAGGAAAGCAAGACGCTCCTTGACGATATCAGGCAGATGTTCGCAAACTTAAGAAGGTTCCAGATGAAGCTTAACCTGGAGAAATGTACCTTCGGTGTCCCGGCTGGAAAGTTACTCGGTTTTCTTGTCTCCAGCCGAGGTATCGAAGTCAATCCAACTAAAATCCGGGCCATTGAGCGAACGGAACTGCCGAAGTTTCTTAACGATGTCCAGAAGTTCACTGGTTGCCTGGCATCGTTAAGTCGGTTTGTGTGTCGGTTGGGAGAAAAGGCATTGCCTCTCTATCAAATCATGAAAAAGTCGGATAAGTTCGTTTGGACGCCGTAGGCCAATGAAGCCTTTGCTCACTTAAAGAAGATGTTAGATACTGCACCAGTGTTAGCCTCTCCACTATCAAAGGAGCCAATGTTGCTCTATATAGCCGCAACCAACCGAGTTGTAAGTGCAGTAATTGTGGTAGAGCGCGACAAAGAGGGTAAGTCAGTGCAAAGGCCAGTGTATTATATGAGCGAGGTGTTGTCTGCCTCAAAGCAAAACTACCCACACTATCAGAAAGTGGCATATGGTGTGTATATGGCAGCTAAGAAGTTGAAGCATTACTTTGAGGAGCATCCCATCAGGGTAATATGTGAGGCTCCCATATCCGAGATAATGAGTAACAAGGATGCGAGTGGTAGGATTGCAAAATGGGCAATTGAACTAGCTCCCTATGCACCACAATATGATATAAGATAAGCAATCAAGTCTCAGGTTGTGGCCGACTTTTTTGTGGACTGGGCCGAGGTACAATATGAACCACCGCTACCAGATCTGAATTACTGGAGGATGCACTTTGACGGGTCAAAAACAAAAACCGGGCTAGGCACCAGAATCGTACTTACCTCGCCAAAGAAGGACCAGCTGAAATATGTGCTACAGATCCATTTCACGGCATCAAACAATGTCGCTGAGTATGAAGCACTTGAGCATGGGCTCAAAGTGGCAAAAGAAATTGGGATACGTCAGATCCTATGCTTTGGCGACTCAGATTTGGTAGTACAGCAAGTGTCGGGACTGTGGGACGCCCTTGATCCAAACATGGCGTTGTACAGATTTCATGTGCAAAAGATATCTGGTTACTTTGAGGGATGTGAATTTCACCATGTACCCCGGGTGGAAAATGAGGCTGCCGACGTACTATCGAAGCTCGGATCAACCCGACAAGCAATTCCACCGGGGGTAGCATTGGAACACCTCAGAAAACCGTCTATCAGGCCGCCCGAGAAACCGACTCAATTTACGTCCAGGAGGATACAGAATCCGGAGCCGTGCCCATGGACATTGACACGGGAGGTGGTGCGTGAATCCCAGGGACTGCCTCGGCAAACCCGGGGACTGCTCAGCGTGATCCGGTTGAAGTTATGCCGGTGGACCAGATGGAAATTGATGAGGATGTGTTCCCTGTGCGAGCCATAACAGCTTGGGCACTGCCTATATTTTGATTCCTGAAATATGGAACGTTACCCACTGAGGAGGTGCTATCCAGGCAAACTCAGAGGAGAGCAAAGGCATACACAATCATCAATTCCGAGCTATACAAAAGGAGTGTGACCAATGTCCTCCAGCGATGCGTTGACCCGGAAGAAGGGCTTGACATCCTCCGAGATATACATCAAGGGGAGTGCGGGCATCATGCCTCGTCCTGAGCCTTGGTGGCAAAAGCTTTCCGGCATGGATTCTACTGGCCAAGTACCTTAGAACAAGCAGAAGATCTGGTGAGAAAGTGCAATGGTTGTTAGAGATATGCTACCAAGACACATATGCCAATGTCGGAGCTCAAGACCATACGAATCACCTGGCCATTAGCCGTGTGGTGTTTGGACATGGTTGGCCCGTTTAAACCAGCAAGGGGAAATATGACTCACATTTTGGTCATGGTGGAAAAATTTACAGAGTGGATCGAGGTGAAGCCAATAAGAAAATGTGATGGAGCTACGGCCGTGACATTTCTCAAAGACATCACCTTGAGATACAATTATCCTCACAGTATCATAACTGATAATGGCACAAACTTTGCGGAAGGAGCATTTGCGCGTTTCTTCCGAGATAAGAAGATCCGGTTGGACGTTGCCTCGGTAGCCCACCCCGCTTCGAACGGACAAGTGGAAATATCCAACGGATTGGTATTATCCGAGATAAAACCCCGGCTCATTGAGCCGCTGCAAAGATCAACGGGGTGCTGGATAGAGGAACTACCAGCGGTACTGTGGAGTTTAAGAACAACTCCGAATCAATCAACAGGCTATACGCCATTTTTTCTAGTATATGGGGCAGAAGCTGTATTACCAGCCGACATAGAGCATGATTCGCCTAGGGTCACCCAATACACAGAAGCCGAAGTGCAAGAAGCTCGGCAAAATGATGCTGATCTGCTGGAAGACGCGAGAGAATTGGCACTGTCTAGATCCGCCATATATCAGCAAAATCTCCGACGCTATCATAGCCGGAAAGTAAGCCCCCGAGTTTTCTGGGAAGGCGATCTGCTGCTCCGGTTGGTACAACATACTGCTGGCATGCATAAATTATCTCCTCCATGGGAAGGGCCATTCATTGTGAGCAAAGCATTGCACAATGATTCTTATTATCTTATAGATGCAAAGCCACAGGAAAAGAACAAGGCGGATAGGTCCGGCGAGGAATCTAAGCGTCCGTGGAATGTAGCTCTACTTCGTCCTTTCTACACTTAGCAGAGAAGTGTATGTATCCGAGTCTTCTCATATGTCGGTATGTATGCCGGCAATGAGCTCATCAATGAAATGTTGGCACCTCGAGCAGTAACTCGGAGACTTCCTTAATAATATTTGTCTTCTGTTATTTATACGTCAGCTGGAGTAAGTTGTTCTACTTAACTCGGATTAGTAGTGTGTGAGCACCAAAAACCCAACTCTTCGACTTGCTGCTGTCCAACAAGAATTGGCTTCATGGCAAGCAAGAGAACAAGTTTGGAATTGGCTTCATGGCAAGCAAGAGAACTAGGTGTGTGCATATTCGAAGTGTACAAAATCCGGGCCAAGTGGAACTTAACCCGGCTCTAGGTGTGTGCATATTCGAAGCGCACAAAATCCGGGCCAAGTGGAACTTAACCCGGCTCTAGGTGTGTGGATATTCGAAGTGTACAAAATCGGGGCCAAGTGGAACTTAACCCGGCTCTAGGTGTGTGCATATTCGAAGTGTACAAAATCCGGGCCAAGTGGAACTTAACCCGGCTCTAGGTGTGTGCATATTCAAAGTTATCAAGGAGCTATGTTAGTTTTCTAAGGAGCATCCGGCCGAGTAACAAGTTACTACCCCAGAGGCTCGGAGACTAATGGTAATATCATTAATATCTACAACATGCTAAGGAAAAGGGGAAGTAACGTACCTCCATCATCCGACCCGCGAGGTTGATTGCCTTAGCGGCTGTGTTCATTTGAGCAGAAAATTCAGCGGGGCCGAACTTCTCCAGAAGATCGTCGTTGTGGACGAACTCCGCCTTGTTCCAATTCATGACGAATTCAATAAGGGTCGGAGGGTATCGCTCGCCGCTAGGCATGTGGGGCGCCACCAAGCCCTTCGCGTGCACCTCCCTCCTCTCAACCAGGGCAAGAGCCGGGCTGGTGTGCAAAACCATCTGTTGCACATCAGCTGGCTCGGCAGGGGCGTCCTTCGGTGCTGGAGGCTTCTTGGAAAGCATGGACACGAGAGTACGCTGTCTAGCCTCGACGGACGCTGCCCTAGTGGCGTCAGGGGCCTTTTTGCCCTTGGGCTGCTGAGAGGAGGAAGTGGTTGCAGCAGATTTACCCTTGGGAGCTTACTGGGTACTTTCTCGCCGAGACTGGGAAGTCTCGGACGAGGCGGAGGAGCTTGGTGTTGCTGTTGTTGCTCTTGGTGTTGCTGCTGTTGCTCTTGCTGCTGGGGTTGGTGTTGGTGCTGGAGTTGGTGCTGGTACTGGTGCTGGAGTTGGTGCTGGTGCTGCTGCTGGTATCTTCTTTGGTGGAGGTGCTGAGGTAGCCTCGGTGGTAGCTGGTTGTGGCAAAGCCGAAGTGGTGGATTCCGCTGCCTCGGCTGGGCCTGTCTCCCCTGCTCCAAGGTTGCCCCCCTCTTGACGAGGTGGTGTGGAACCCGGAGCAGCCGCTGAACCCTCCGGAATAGGGCTCAGCGGGAGTGAATCGTCGCCATGAGGGGGAGAAGGGCTGAGCCGGAGCGGTGAAGCAATGCTAGATCCACTCTGGGGGACCTCCACCGCGGCCCTGCCGAATGAAACAGTGTCGGATGAGAAACTATAACAATGCAAGAACAAGTGAATGGCAAAGGGAAAAGAGGCTTACGCATCCGAGGTCAGGGGCTCCTTGGGCTTCCGAGCCCTTCGTGCTGGGGCCTTGGTTGCAGGCTTGGAGGCAGTCTTGTCCTCAGACTTCTTTCGCCTTTTGGTTGGTTGAGAAGTTCCAGAGGAAGAGGTTGATGCAGCTCCCCGCTTCTTCTTCGGTGCAAGCGGAACAGGGTCACCCACGGCTAGGGGAGGGTCCTCATGGATCTGCCCACCGGGGTTAGCTGATGCCGGAAAAGCATAAGAAAGGGGGACAGCGTCAAATGCTTCCATCACCTCGACATCCGAGTCATCTTCATTGTCGGGCCAATCTCTAATGGAAGAGAGTTTACTGGTGGGTCGCTTCGTCACGTCGGTCATTGGGAGGAACATCTCCTGATCCGGCTCTTCCTCGACTGAGGTCTCCCGGTCAGGCGCCCATTTGAGGGAGGGATCAGGGCCATCCTCGATAGTTTGCTGAAGGAATTGCTAAGGGAGAGGAAAGACGACAGAGTTAAATATACAACATCAATTGACGTAAGATTTAATCCGGAGAAAGTTTGCCGCACGAAGCTTACCACGGGAGGAAGCCTATCTCGGCAATAGTGCTCAATTCCCCACGTCCACTCAGAGGAGAAGTCCTTGTGGGTGGTGAAGAGGGCCTTGAACCGGCGGTAAATCTCTGTGTTGCTCAGCTCAAAAGACGAGGTACGGTTGGGGTCGCGGCCCCAGCTCATGTGACACACCTTGTGAGTGCGCTTCTGGAGGGGGGAGATCCGGTTGCAGACGAATGTGATCATGGCGTCCTCATTGCGCAACCCGAGCTCCTTCAGCTCCACAAACCTTTTGTTAACCTAGTTGGCCAAGACCGTGGGCTTCTTGGGGATAACGTCCCACAACTCCGGGTTAGGAGGACCCGGAGCATAGGGCCGCAGCCGGATCAGGTCTTTGGTGCTGTCGTTCCAAACATAAAAGAAAGTCCGGGCCCATCCCTTGCAGGATTCCAGCCCGGTAACCCGAGGAAAGACTGATAGCCTCCGGGGAGAGATTGACGCAGCCCCGAACTGCGTAAGCTGTTTGTCCTCCAGATCAAGCTGGGGCTCGGAATCACGTTACGACGAAGGCCGAAGAACCGGATCCATAGCTCCTTTGTGGGCCATAATCCGGCATAGCCTTCGATCGTAGAGGTGAAAACAGAGAGAGAGGTGATAGCGTTGGCAGGAAGGTGGTGCGGCTAGAGTTCGTAGGTGTTCAACCAATCGTGGAAAAAATTGCTGACTGGCAAACTGAATCCCCACTGGAAATGTGACAGAAACACCACAAACTCACCCGGATTGGGTGAGGGGGCAAGTTCCGCGGAGGCGAGGCGTGTCGTGGTGGTGTCACGGCAGATGCCATGGATAGGCTAAAGGTGGGGACTAATACACGCTAGGGGACTCCAGGGAGGGATAGTGAAGTGATTCTCCACACAGAAGTTTGTATTGATTTCCTTCCAAGGTTACAAGTGCTCCTAGAGCTGTATTGGCGAGAGGAGGAAGAAGGAGCTCTCTTACTCTCACCCACAGATCGCCCCTGAAACCCTAGCCCAAAACAGAATAGTAGAGAGACCAACCCCTCCTACAGAAGCCCTAGCCCCCCTTTTATAGAGGAGGCTCGGTTCCTGCCTAGGGCATACGTGGAGGCATATTCCTAAGAATATTAAGTTCTTCTATGCAGCGGCTCAATGAGCCGGGGTTTTATCCCGGATAATACTAATCCGTTGGATCTCTCCACTTGTCCGTTCGATGCAGGGTGGGCTACGGAGGCTACGTCCAGCCGGATCCTCTTATGCCGGCAGAAACGCGCCAATGCTCCTTCCGCAAAATTCGTGCCATTATCAGTTATGATACTGTGAGGGTAACCGTACCTCAAGATGATATCTTTGAGAAACGTTACGGCCGTAGCTCCATCACATTTTCTTATAGGCTTTACCTCAATCCACTCCGTAAACTTGTCCACCATTACCAGAATGTGAGTCATATTTCCCCTTGCTGGTTTGAACGGGCCAACCATATCCAAGCACCATACGGCAAATGGCCAAGTGATTGGGATGGTCTTGAGTTTCGACATTCGCATATGTGTCTTGGTAGCGTACCTCTGACAACCATTACATTTTCTCACCAGATCTTCCGCTTGCTCTAAGGCATTTGGCCAGTAGAATCCGTGCCGGAAAGCTTTTGCTACCAAGGCTCAGGATGAGGCGTGATGCCCGCATTCCCCCTGATGTATATCTCGGATGATTTCAAGCCCTTCTTCCGGGTTAACACGCCGCTGGAGGACATTGGTCACACTTATTTTGTATAGTTCGGAATTGATGATCGTGTAGGCCTTTGCCCTCCTCTGTGTTTGTCTGGACAACACCTCCTCAGTGGGTAACGTTCCATCTTTCAGGAATTGAAATATAGGTAGTGCCCAAGCCGGTATTGGTCGCACGGAGAACACATCCTCGTCTATCTCCATCTGATCCACCGGCATAACTTCAACAGGGTCACGCTGAGCAGTCCCCAGGTCTTGCGAAGCAGTCCCCGGGTCTGCTGAGGCAGTCCCCGAGTTTCGCGCACCACTTCCTGTGTCAACGTCCATGGGCACAGCTCCGGATTCGGTGTCCTCCGGGACATAGATTGACTCGGATTCTAGGGATGGCCTGATGGATGGTTTCCTGAGGTGCTCTAACGCTACACCCGGTGGAATTGCTTGTCTGGTTGACCCGAGCTTCGATAGCATGTCGGCAGCCTCATTTTCCACCCGGGGTACATGATGAAATTTGCATCCCTCAAAGTAACCAGATATCTTCTGCACATGAAATCTGTATAGTGCCATTTTTGGATCAAGGGCGTCCAGCACTCCGAACACTTGCTGCACCACCAAATCCGAGTTGCCAAAGCATATGATCCGACGTATGCCAATTTCTTTTGCCACCTTGAGCCCGTGCACAAGTGCTTCATACTCAGCTACATTGTTTGATGCCGTGAAATGGATCTGCAGCACATATTTCAACTGGTCCTTTTTTGGCGACGTGAGTACAACTCCAGTACCTAGCCCGATTTTGGTTTTTGATCTGTCAAAGTGCATTCGCCAATAGTTCGGATCAGGAAGCGGTGGTTCGTACTGCACATCAGCCCAATCCACGAAAAAGTCCGCCACAGCTTGAGATTTGATGGCTTCTCTTCTGTCATATTGCGGAGCATAAGGATCTAGCTCAATTGCCCATTTTGCAATTCTGCCGCTCGCATCCTTGTTACTCATTATCTCGGATATGGGGGCCTCACATATGACCCGCATGGGATGCTCCTCAAAGTAGTGCTTCAGTTTCTTGGCGGCCATGTACACGCCATATGCCACTTTTTGATAATGTGGGTAGTTCTGCTTTGAGGCTGACAACACTTCACTCAACTAATACACCGGCCTTTTCACCGACTTACCTTCCTCATCGCGCTCCACCACTATCACTGCACTTACAACTCGGTTGGTTGCGGCTATATAGAGTAACATTGGCTCCTTTGATAGTGGTGAGGCTAGCACCGGTGCCGTGGCTAACATCTTCTTCAGGTGGGTAAAGGCTTCATCGGCCTGCCGTGTCCAAATGAACTTATCCGACTTTTTCATGAGTTGGTAAAGAGGCAATGCCTTTTCTCCCAACCGACATACAAACCGACTTAACGAGGCCAGGCAACCTGTGAACTTCTGGACATCGTTAAGACACTTCGGCAGTTCCATTCGTTCGATGGCCTGGATTTTGGTTGGATTAACCTCAATACCTCGGCTAGAAACAAGAAAGCCGAGCAATTTTCCAGCCGGGACACCAAAGGTGCATTTTTCCGGGTTAAGTTTCATCCGGAACCTTCTTAGGTTCGCAAACGTTTGCCTGATATCGTCTAGGAGCGTTTTGCTTTCCTTGGTCTTGATAACCACATCATCCACGTACACCTGTACGTTTTGACCTATTTGGTCGTGCAAACATTTTTGCATACATCTCTGGTACGTTGCCCCTGCATTACGTAAACCAAACGGCATGGTGCGATAGCAATAAGCCCCATACAGGGTAATAAACGCAGTCTTTATTTGATCATCCCGATTCAGAGGTATCTAGTGGAAACCAGAATATGCATCAATGAATGACAACAGTTGACATCCAGCAGTTGAGTCTGTGACCTGATCTATTCTTGGCAGCGAAAATGGATCTTTCGGACACGCCTTGTTCAGGTTTGTGTAATCGATACACATACGCCAAACCACTGCTACCTTCGGATCATCCTTCTTCTCCACCAGCACCGGATTAGACAGCCAATCCGGGTAAAGAACTTCCATGATGAATCCTGCAGCTAGCAACCAAGCTATCTCATCCCCAATGACTTTCCTCCTATCTTTAGCGAAGCGGCGGAGTGGTTGCTTCACCGGCTTAGCTCTGGGTCTCACATTTAAAGAGTGCTCGGCCAACTCCCTCGGAACACCTTGCAAGTCCTGTGTGGACCAAGCAAAAATGTCCCGATTCTCACGGAGGAAGCTAACAAGCTCGCTTTCCTATTTATCACTTAGCCCGGCACCAATTGTTACGATGCGCTCTGGGAACATGTCATCAACAGGAACCTTCTTGGTATCTTTCGTGGCCTGGAAAGAAACAGATCAATGCGGGTTACTCAGCGCCGGCATATACTGCTGCGCGGACTGAGCTAAAGCTGCCACTTCTTGAATTTTCCTTTTTTCCTAGCAATCACAAGCGACTCGGCTAAGTTTGATCCGACCGATGCACACTCCATGGAACGTCGGAAGTCCCCAGCAATGGTAATCACTCCGTTCGGTCCGAGCAATTTCATCTTCAAGTAGCTAACGTGACAGCTTGCCATGAACTTACTCAGGGCTGGCCTTCCGAGTAATGCATGATACGCGCTTTCTAAGTTCACCACTTCAAACTCCAGATTTTCAGTTCGGCAGTTGTCTCTTGTGCCGAACAACACGTCAACCCGGACTTTTCCTATGGGCTCACAAGAAATGTCGGGCACAATGCCATGGAAAGTTGTCCTCGTGGCCTGGAGCATGTTCTCCGAGATACCAAACTTTCGCATTGTGTCCGCATACATGATGTTAATGCTACTACCATTGTCGATCAACACCTTTGAGAATCTTACATTAATGCTAGGTCCAATGAATGTAGGATCCAGCACCAACGCATACGAACCAGGGCTTGGCATGAGCTTGGGATGATCCTTGATGCTCCAGGTGATTTCCTGATCGGACCAAGGCATGTACCTCGTCACTGCAGGCATTACTGCATTCACCTCCATATGCCTACGCTGCAAGCTTTTTCTATCATTTTCCTCAGTGGTGAATACACAGTAGCTCTGGTGATGTTCCCTGTACTCGTTTCTCCCCTCATTTCCGGGGTACCTCTGATCCGGCTGATGCTGATTTTCTACCTGATGCACTGCATCCCTTCTCTCATTGTTATCATACCTCGGCGGTGGGGGAGGCAACAATAGCTGTTGCGTGTTCGCTCCAGAGAGCAGTTGCTGCCGGGGTAACTCCTGCCGGGGCTGATCATTCCGGGGTGCTTGAGCATTCCCCGAACCACCTTATTCGATCTTGTGCATCCACTCACATTGCCTTGTCGTATGACCCGCTGGGTTGTTCGGATTTGGCGTGTGAACTTACACGGCTGGTCCAACATCGACTCATAAGTATACCTCGGATGGTCTTTCCTTTCTTGCCACTGCTTCTTTTGCTCTGGTGTCCAAGTTTTCTTGCCATCATTTCTTGGGGTCCATTGCCCTCTAGTTTTCTGGCGCTGGCTACCCCCTGCTTCGGGTTGATCTTGATTCACAGCCGCAACTTGGTGCGAACCGTATCGGTGGTCCGGTCTATCATCTCTCCTTTTTCCTCTATAGTCATTCCTCCGGGATGATCTGGCTCCATCCCTCTGATAGTACTCATCGCTTGACTCGTTTGGCGCGAGCCTAGGTTGGGTCGGATCACCCAACGCATACGAATCTGCAATCCGGATCATTTCTGCCAACGTAGTTGGCATTTTCCTTTGCAACTTCATCCACAGCTCGCTTCCATATCTGCACCCCTGTGCAAACCACGCTATGGCCTGTGATTCTATCACGCCCTCACATGAGTTTCTCACGGTACACCACCGGGTTAAGAACTCCCGGTCTGTCTCATTAGGTCTTTGCTTGCACATAGCTAGGGTCTGTGGCCTATTTGGCCTCTGATATGTACTCGAGAAATTGCTGATGAACATTTCCTCAAAGTCTATCCAGCAATTGATGCTCCCTGGTGGCAAATTGTTCATCCATACTCTTGCCGGGCCTTCCAACATCCGGGGTACGTATCGTACTGCCCATCTCAAGTTGCCAGTGGCAATTTTCACGGCTGTAGCGTAGTTTATCAGCCAATCCTCCGGCTTGGTACTACCGTCATACGTCTTTGTGCCCCTGGGCAGCTAAAAGTTCGGTACTCGTGGCTCTTTCATGATCCAGGGTCCAAAACACGCCGGACCTGGTGGACCTTGACATTCAATCTGTTCCGACCTATACAGTCGATCCAGTTTCAACCTTGCATCATCCGGCATCAAATCCCTCCTTCCCAATCTCGACCCTATCACATGATAGTCCGGTCTTGGGCATCCCGCGTTTGCCATCTCCAAATCACCGTCGTTGTACCGGTTTTGCTCTTGTCGCGCACCTTTCTGTTGCATACCTCGACCGGCACTTTGCTCTTGCCTTGGTATGTTCCGCTGCTGCGGTTGTCCTGCTCCAGCCGAGTTTCACTGTCCGGCATTGCCGTTGACAACGTTCCCTTGACCGGCATTGCCTTTGTCGCGGTTACCTCGGCCAGCTTCGCCTCGGCTCACACTCCGTCGATCATCATTTTTCTGCACCTCTTTTCCTTTCCCTGCCCGCGTCGGGTCATACGAGACGATCTGTTTGTTCCGTCTGGTCGAGGTTACCACCTCCTCTCTCCTTGGACCACCATGAGGGGACGATGCGGCTCCAGCGGATCTCTCCGGGCTACCCACCGCCGAATGGACGATCTTGGAGGCTCCAGCTCTCTCCGGGTTAGCCTTGAGCAGTTCCTCGTTTTTCCTATTTGCAATCCGAACCAGCTCGTTAACCCTATTTTGCTCTCTTTGCCGGGCTTCACCCGTCAGTCCCTCTAACTCGGACGCAGCTGCATCCACTGCTCTGAGGTTCTTGGCCAGGGTACTATACCTCGGCAGCCCCACGGACAAACAGTTTTCTGATTCCTCAATTCCAGCATCACCCTCTCTGTTCATCTCGCTCATGAGATTTCTCCCTTTCACTTTTACATTATCAACTTTGTTCGCCTTAGCGTACTCACGCAGCGTCATGTTCAACGACTGCTGGGCCGCGGCTATTTTCTTTGCGCCCACTAGTATTTTCTGCCTAGTTTCTTCTAGCTCGGCCTGTGCACGAGCCGGATCTACCGCTGCTACTACAGGGTTTGCCAAGCTGTCCATTGCCTCTCTCAACACATTTTCCGCCCTCTCTAGCGGACGACCTCTTCCTTTCCTCGGTGCCTTGGGCGTTACCTCCGGATCTGGCGCCGGATCCATGCTCGCACCCGCACCAGGCGCGGTCATCATCACCTCTGCATGGTCCGGGAAATGAGCGATACGTGCCCCGCGAGCCACAGTGAGGGGTGGTTCGCCTGCTTCGACGACGTGGCGCGGATGAACGCAAGACACGTCCACTGCAACTAGAACTTGTGCGTGCCGAGCTTGACGAAGATGTCGTTGCGCGGAAGAGGGCGCGTGCCAAAGCAGCCTGCGTTGTCGCTGACGAAATCCCGTGCTCCAAAGCGCTGAACGAGCCCGGAGATGATGCGTTCGCCGGTGGCGATGAGGTTTCCCGTCCGGATCTTGACCCCTGCTAGCGCCGCTAGCCCCACGGTGGGCACCAACTGTCGTGGTGGTGTCACGGCAGATGCCATGGATAGGCTAAATGTGGGGACTAATACACGCTAGGGGAATCCAGGGAGGGATAGTGAAGTGATTCTCCACACAGAAGTTTGTATTGATTTCCTTCCAAGGTTACAAGTGCTCCTAGAGCTGTATTGGCGAGAGGAGGAAGAAGGAGCTCCCTTACTCTCACCCACAGATCGCCCCTGAAACCCTAGCCCAAAACAGAATAGTAGAGAGACCAACCCCTCCTACAGAAGCCCTAGCCCCCCTTTTATAGAGGAGGCTCGGTTCCTGCCTAGGGCATACGTGGAGGCATATTCCTAAGAATATGCTTCCTCCCAAAGGGGTAAGCTGACCAGGGTGCTTTTTCCCCCGCGTCATACTTGCTTTAGCTACATGAGCCTCTGCGGCACCTGCGTCAGCCGACATGGGCGTCGTCACCCCTGTCGGCCATGACCCGGTGGTCCCGCTCTTGTCTGCTTCGCTCATGCAGTGCGTACCGGACCCTCCTTTTGACCAGCAAGATTCCTTCCTTCTCCTAGAAGCCAAACATGACCCGGATCACAGCTGATCCAGGCACCCCTGTTCCTGCATACATGTAAACATACACTTCTGACTTACTGCTTAAGTCGGTTGAGACTTAGTTAGGCGATCACCCCTCGGTCTGGGTTACTTTGTGATCCGGCCTGCCTTTAGGTGACCCGGCCAGCATTCGCTTTGGCCTTGCCGAACCTTGGCTAACTCGGCCTTTATACCCCGGCGTGACCCTACCCGGGGGTATTCCCCCAACAAGGCGTGCGGTAACGCCTGCGGGGATGTGCCTGGTGCGGTAGAGCCAGTCAAGGTCATCCTGGCAGACCCAAGATCCGGCCCATGCACCGCAGTCCGCCGTCGCAGCGTCTTCCTCCATCTCCTGCTCGGCGACGGCGAGCTCCTCTTCGGTCATCTCGAGTTCGCTGCCCTCACTGGTGCTAGCGGCGGTGGGGGCAGCGGCCTGGACTGACAGCGACCCATGGCGGAGGAGGTGCACAGCGGCGGTGGCGACGCAGATGCCTGTGGAAACAGTGCGGCAGCGGTGCTACTACTCAATCGCGGTGGCCACGGCGCTGTCGCGGGAGAAAACGAGGAAGAAGAAAGGGCAGAGGGGCGTGGAAATGGGGAAAAGACCCAAGGGACGCACCCCTCCCCTATTTAACCGCTCCATCTACGAGGAAGTGGGATCGCGTTTGCGGGCGGGCCACATCGTGTGGCCGTGCACACACCGGATTGACCAATCAACATCGGGTCACACGGAAGGTCACAAGGCGCAGCGGATCCCATGACGCGACGCATTGATGCAGTTAACGAGGAGTCAGGCGTGACGTGACACGCGCACAGTAACTCCTGACAATCACTGCGGTGGTTATTGTGGCTGGCCCTTAAAATGAGGCGATGTGATGATTAGCCTCCACGTGGGGAAGCGTACGAGAGAAGGAAGAACAACCCGGATGAGAGTGTGGTAACCCGGCCAGCAAGTGAAAACTTGGAATGTGCCAAGGGAAAGTAAATCCATAGAATCCGAGATAAGGAGGTAACCTGGAAATAAAACCCAGAGCTCAGTGAAGTTGAACCCGTTGTGGCCTTAGCGGCCGAGGCAGCTAAGACCGCACCAACTTCGGGGACTAATGTTGGGGGGATACCCCCGGATAGGGTCACGCCGGGGTATAAAGGCCGAGTTAGCCGAGGTACGGCAAGGCCAAAGCGAATGATGGCCGAGTCACCTCAAGGCAGGCCGAATCTCGGGGTAACCTGGACCAGGGGATGTCCACATAACTGGGTCTCAACCGACTTAAGCCGTAAGTCGGAAGGATGAATCTAGCTTGTATGCAGGAACGGGTGTGGCTGGATCAACTACGATCTGGGTCAAGTCAAGCTTCTAGGAGAAGGAAGGTATCTCGCTGGTCAAAAGTAGCCCCGGTACGCACGGCATGAGCGAAGCGAATAGAGGCAGGACCACCGAGGCATGGCCGACAGAGGTGACGACGCCAATGTCGGCTGACGCAGGCGCCGCAGAGGCTCACGTAGCCTCTGCATGGGTGACGCAGGGAAAAGCAACCCGGTCGGCTTACTATTTTGGGAGGAAGCATATTCCCTGGAATATGCCTCCACGTATGCCCTAAGTAGAGACCTAGCCATCCCTATATAAGGAGGGCTAGGGCCTCTGTAGAAGGGGTTGGTCTGGAACGGGTCGAGTCTTACTAGGTTGATATCTATTGGCTAGTTTTTACTTTGGTTCCTGAGGGGCAATCTAGCGGTGAGAGTAAGAGAGTTCCTTCTTCCTCCTCTCTCCAATACAGCTCTAGGAGCACTTGTAAACCTTGGAAGTGAATCAAATATAAACCTCCTGTGTGTGGAATCACCTCACTATCCCTCCCTGGATTCCCCTAGTGCATTTAGTCCCCACCATTAGCCTATCCATGGCATCTGCTAGATAGCCCCTCCATTAGCCCACCGCTAGCATCTGCTAGATAGCCCCTCCATGGCATCTGCTAGATATCCATGGCATCTGCATTTAGTCCCCACCATTAGCCCACCGCTAGATAGCCCCTCCGAGGACCTGAGCATTCCCCAAACCACCTTGTTCTATTTTACGCATCCACTCACATTGCCTTGTCGTATGATCCGCTGGGTTATTTGGATTTGGCCTGTGAAATTTACACGGCTGATCCAACATTGACTCATAAGTGTACCTCGGACGGTCCTTCTTTTCTTGCCACTGTTTCTTCTGCTCCGGCGTCCAAGTTTTCTTGCCATCATTTCTTAGTGTCCATTGTCCCCCTCCAGTTTTCTGACGTTGATTGCCTCCTGCTCCGGGCTGATCTTGATTCACAGCTGCAACTTGTTGCGAACTGTACCGGTGATCCGGTCTGTCATCTCTTCTTTTACCTCTGTAATCATTCCTTTGGGATGATCCGGCTCCATCTCTCTGGTAGTACTCCTCATTTGACTCGTTTGACACGAGCCTGGGTTGAGTCGGATCACCCAAAGCATACGAATCAGCAATCCAGATCATCTCTGCCAATGTAGTTGGCATTTTCCTTTGCAACTTCTGCCATAGCTCGCTTGCATATCTGCATCCCTGCGCAAACCATGCTATGGCCTGTGACTCTATCACACTCTCACACAAGTTTCTCACAGTACACCACCGAATTAAAAACTCCCGGTCCGTCTCATTCGGTCTCTGCTTACACATTGCTAGGGTCTGTGGCCTATTTGGCCTCTGATACGTACTTGAGAAATTGCTGATAAACATTTCCTCAAAATCGATCTAGCAGTTAATACTTTCAGGCGGCAAATTGTTTAGCCATACCCTTGCTGGCCCCTCTAACATCTGGGGTACGTATCTCACAGCCCATCTCAAGTTGCCTGTGGAAATTTTCACAGTTGTAGCATAGTTTATCAACCAATCCTCCGGCTTAGTACTGCCGTCATACGTCTTCGTGCCTCTAGGTAACTGGAAGTTAGGTACCGGTGGCTCCTTCATGATCCGGGGCCCAAAACACGCAGGACCCGGTGGACCCTGACATTCAATATGTTCTGACCTATACAGTCGATCCAGTTTTAACCTGGCATCATCAGGTATCAAATCCCTGCTTCCCAATCTTGACCCTGTCACATGATAGTCCGGCCTTGGGTATCCTGCGTTCACCATTTCCGAATCTCCATCGTTATACCGGTCTTGCTCTCGTGGAGCACCTCTCTGTTGTATACCTCGGCCGACACTTTACTCTTGCCTTGGTATATTCCGCTGCTGCGGTTGTCCTGCTCCTGCCGAGTTTAGCTGTCCGGCATTGCCGTTTACAGCATTTCCTTGACCGGCATTGCCATGGTCATGGTTACCTCGGCCAGCTTCACCTCGCCGTGGAACTACTTTTTTTGTATTTTTGATAAAGAAACAAGCAAACAAGGGGAAAATAAACTTAGCTTGAACAATAGTGATTCCAAGTGGACTTGATAAATAAAGCTATGCTCCCCAGCAACGGCGCCAGAAAATAGTCTTGATGACCCACAAGTATAGCGGGTGTATCGCAGTATTCTCGAGGGAAGTGATACCCAATTTATTGATTCGACACAAGGGGAGACAAAGAATATTTATAAACCTTAACAACTGAGTTGTCAATTCAGCTGCACCTGGAAATAATCTTGCTCACAGTAGTTTATCAGTAGCAACGGTTTTGTAGTAGGAATAGTAAAGTAACAGAAGTAGTAAAGCAAAGACAGTAGTAACAAAAGCAGTAAACAGTGGGATTCGAGTGCGGTAAGCATAGGGATGGATGGACGGGCGTTGCATGGACAAGACAATTCACATAGCAATCAGAACATAGGGCAATTGCAGATAAATAAGATAAAGCATCCAAGTACTAGACAATCCTAGGCATGTGTTCCATATATAGTCATACGTGCTCGCAATGAGAACTTGCACAACATATTTTGTCCTGCCAGCCCGTTTGCAGCGGGGCCTCTAGGGAACTACTGGCAATTAAGGTGCTCCTTTTAATAGAGCACCGGAGCAAAGCATTAACACTCCGTGAACACATGTGATCCTCACATCAAAGCCATTCCCTTCGGTTATCCCGATTTCTGTCACTTCGGGGCCATTGGTTCCGGACAACAACGTGTGTATACAACTTGCAGATAAGACCAAAAACAATACTACCATAATGAATCAATAACATGTTCAGATCTGAAATCATGGCACTCGGGTCCTAGTGACAAGCATTAAGCACAACAAGTCGCAACAAAGTCATAAAGCACTAATAAAAGATACTAGGCACCATGCCCTAACAATCTGATGCCATTACATGAACGATCTCATCCAATCCCTACCATCCCCATAGCCTACAGCGGGGGATTACTCACTCATAGATGGGGGAAACATGGATGGTCGATGGAGAAGCGATGGTGATGATGATGGCGATGATCTCCTCCAATTCCCCGTCCCGGCAGGGTGCCAGAACGGAGTTTCTGGTGCTGTTTCGTGGAATCTGGTGGTGGCGGCGGAGCGGAACTCCTTCTGGAAAAACGTTGAACCCCCCGAAGTTTTTAGGTCAGAAGGCTCCTTATAGGCGAAGAGAGGGGCCGAGGGGGTGCCTGGGGCCACCACACCATGCCCTGGCACGGCCAGGCCCAGCCCGCACCTGGGGATGGTGTGGCCAGGCCCTGGCCTTCCTCCGTCTCGTATTCTGGCTCCGAGAGTCTTCTAGAAAAATAGGCACTTTGGCTTTTGTCCCGTCCAATTCCGAGAATATTCATTTTCTGACTTTCCTGGAACCAAAAACAGCAGAAAACAGGCAGCTGGCACTATGGCTCTTGTTAATAGGTTAGTCCAAGAAATCATATGAAAAGTACTCCAAAATGTGGACAAAACACAAGAAAGTGGATAAAACCAAGCATGGAGCATCAAAAATTATAGATACATTTGCAATGTATCAGACATATCTACAAGACTTTATTATTTTGTTTTACCTTTGTTTACCAGACCTTTCTAGTTTAATTTATATTGTGGGTTTGTTTCAATGGATGGAGATAGGCCAGGGTTGAAGATTCACCTGCAGCCGCACATCATATGGGATAAAGATAATAATAAGCACAATCATGTGTAATGTTTTAATAGAGATAAAATTTGTGGGTAGCACATCCTAATATACTAAAACACTGCGAGCCATAGGCATATCAATAGCTTTTTGATCTAACCATTTGCACCACGAAGCACCGGGCTACAAACAATTATTAAGTGAAAACACATATCAAAGCCTTAAGAAGTGATGTTGATGTTGTTCCCCAATGGATCACTAAGCGAAGACCGTACTCCCCTTTCTGTCACTGGGTTTCCTATGAGATTGCCGTTAACCAAGTATCTCACCTCAATCCTTTATCGATCTCGGGGTCTTGGGTACCTACAAGTCCAAAGATTGAGACAAGAGACAAAGAAACAAAGATACAAATCTCTTATTCAAACAATACACAATGTTCCCATAGATTAGATGTACAAAATCGCTGCGAGGTTTCACCCAAACCCGCAACCCGTGAGGACTACTTACTCATAACAATAAGATCAAGGATAGAAAACATTGTGCAAAATACCTAGATTGAAATCAAATATTTTTACAATGGTCGTCGAATCATAAGGAGATCTAAAGTACGAAGTAATGGCTATGGCTATGGAGAGGATGGATGGTGGAGATGCTGAACTATGGTGTTGTTGTGATGCAATCTAAGAATGATGGTCCTCTGCATGACGGTTGGGACCTCGAAATATATAGGCGCATTCACGAAAGTTGTAGGGTTTGACGAGATGAAGCCGCTGCCACCTGGTACGGGCGGGCCGTACAGGAGGACCTTGCCCGTACCAGTGGTTGTTATGGCCTCTAGCGCCTGAAATTGACTCCAGGTTTGCTTAGCCATGTAGACTTCCTCAAAATCTTCATTTATGGCTCCAAAAAAGCGTGATTTCCTGCACAACACATCTCAAAGCAATGGTTTGCATATCTTTGCAATAATTAGTCATTAGTGGCAAATCTAGAGAGTTCATTGTCAATTGCATGAGTAAAAAATGAGGTTTAAATGCGGAGAAAGATGGCTATTTTCACAACCATCAACTTCCCCAAAGCTCAGACCTTGATCATGCTCGAGCAAGAAAACAACAAAACCATAAAGAACTCATCTTTTAAACTAAAACTACAAAAGTATGAATTCACTTACGGTTGGTAGTCGTATGCGTTCAACACTTATTTCATTTGAAAAGCTCATCAAAGTTAGAGAGATGCCAAGAATACTATACGAGCTTTGATAACTCAAAATAATCAAAGTACAATTTGATATAAGTATGAATGGCTAGGAGTGTAACAATCAACCCAATTCCCCTAGTCAAATCTCAGATTGCCAAGGAACATTAGGATATTTTTATAATAGCAAGACTAAGTAAGAGAGATCATGTCCCAAGTAGCATAACAATGAAGTGTCTTATTGACACCCACATCAGTAAATCAAGACTATCAAAACATTTATATTCCATTCATTGCTTTTCAAGAAAATTCATAAAGTATTAATGAGACCATGCCAAGGAATTGTTATGTGGATCTTCATTTTTCACGGGTAATTCTCAACGAGGATAATTGAGTAATTCTTTTAAATAATGGCTTGCATAATATTTGAGATTACCAATACTTTTGACCATTACGGTGATAGGTGCCACCGATGTCGTCAACTCATAGCCGAAATCAGGGGTTGTACCATTGATCGTTCGTAGGCTAGCTGAGTTGTTGGCATCCAAAGGTGTGCATAAAAACATAGAACTTTTGAAATAGTATCATAGTTTGATCCACAAGGTTTAGCTTTGGCATCGGTCGCAATTACCACTAGACTTCATCTCAATCAAACAACTCCTTTTCAAGAGTTCTATCAAGTCTATCAACACATCTATGGGGTTAAGTATCTTCAAGGGTAAACTCTCAAGACAATCATTCATCAAACAAGTCATAAGTTCGAGACTTTTTCTTGTTGTACATGTTTGAAAATATTATTTCTAAGGCAAGACTCGGTTAACTATGAGAACTAGAGAAAAACCTTCCACAACTAATTACTCATACAAATAAAAACCTTTACTCTAACTATTTTAAATTACTCCCACTAACATAACATCTTAGAAAATCATTGAACTAAGATAAACAATTCAAACTTCTAAAGTGGGAGACATAGGACATACCTCATGAGTGACTTCATGATTCTCTTCCTTATGGGGATGTGTTCCTTGAAAACTCAAGTCAAAATCACTCTCATAATGATATTGAAGCAAAGAGGCAATAGGCAAATCCGCTTTCACGAAAAAGGAAAAAAGGGGAAAATATTTTTATATTTTTGAGGATGGGGATTAAGGAATAGAAAAGAAGTTGTGACCAAGCAAGGAACTTAAGAAAATAAAAACAAACTAAAAAAGCAAACAAAAAACAAAAGAAAAAGCGAAGTGTTGGAACAAACCAACACGGGTGTTTCAAAGCTCACAAGGAGCTAGAGTACAACCTCATTATTACACAGATAAAAATGCCGAGGAACACATCCCCAAGCTCATTCTTTTGAAATCCATTTTGTTGCTCATTGTGGTGACGGTGGATAATCTTCCAAGTTCCATTGGTTGCTCCAATTGTTGAACTGGGTTGAGAGGTTGGCAGTAGCATCTTAAAGGTTGATGAAGAGGTTTCTCATGTTTTGGATGCTTCCTTAGAGAGCATAGATATCATCATAGGTGGTGTAGTAGTTTGGTGGCTGCACATCTTGTTTGGGTCCTTCTTGTTCTACTTCTTCATATTCTCCTTCTCCTCCCGCGGGTTCTTCTTGTTGGGGTAGTCTTGCTTCAACCTATGCGTCATGACGCAAACTTCCATCATCGATAGATAACAAACCATTAGGCAAAGGAGCTAAGATCGAGTGATACACTCCAGGTATATCAAGGAAGTATCTACCATTAGTTCTAGAAATCACACCCCATGCTCTTAGAGTAGAAAAACTGAGACAACAGCTTCCTACCAACGGTTGGATATTACCTAGGTTGATGTAAACTGCTCGTACAAGAATGGTTATGACTCATCCTCCGCATATATGACCACGAGGCTGCAATGCTTAATGCTTAAGATAAAACAAAAGAAGGGCGCCTAAATTTGACATTAAGTTAAATTTAGGAATAGAAGGATCATCATAGCCTCCTCATTAACTCTAGTAAACTCACCACGTGCCTACAAGGTGTTAGCAATAACATAGGACAAATAACGAATAGTAGGGTGATGAATTTGGTTTCCCTTGGGTGTGTTCCCATGAATTCTCATTCTATTAAAGTAAGCCTAGGGTGATGGATGAAGAACAAAAGTGGTAGAGCGTATGTCGGTGGTGATGCTGGCAAACCCAAATTAATGAGCCCATTGGTCAATCATCAAGGAATACTCATAGTTTATAAGACGGAACTTGATGCAATAAACACCAAGCATTTGTTCCTCGGGGCAATAGTATGAGCACACCCTATGCGTCAAGGTACTGAGGAACTCAAGGGTCAAGCGACCATACATGACTTCATCCTGAAAAACAAAATCATACAAACCAACATTGTTGCAAAGTAAGTCAAAATCACGATGAATGCTTAGTTGGTTGAGGATGTAAGGACACGTCCACTTGGTGGACTTGATTTCTCGGAGCTTGAGATGGTTGAAATGATTGAGCTGAAACTCCTCGATGAACTCGATACCAAATGACTCAGGGTTAGCATATCAACGGGTGGTGTGTCTTGTTCCATAGCCATCACACATTTATGGCTCCTCATGTTCATCTTAGATTGATTGGGTGCAAGGAATCGAAGAGATAACGAGTAGAATTGAAGATCCAATGGAGGTGGTTTGGAGTTTGGAGGTAGAAAAAAGAGAGATTTGTGTTTAGGTAATTTTAGGGTTACCTCTTCCTGGGTAGAAATTGTGGCCACGTACTCGGTACGGGCGGGCAGTACGGCCGGAGCCTGCCCATACCGAGTGTCCTACCTTGGGGTCGAAGGACCCATTCCGGCAGTGCACTCGGTACGGGCACGCGGTACGGTCACGTGCGCTTGTACGACTGGTTGATATTCGGTTAGTAAGTTTTGCTTCAAACTTGATGTTTTGCTCGGGATACGGTACGGGCGAGCAGTGTGGCCGCCTTTGGTCGTACCAGTGGGCGTTATGGCCACTGTGTCCTACAGCAAAAATCAAAATTTCCATTTTCTTGATCCGTGATGTGGTACGGGCGAGTGGTACAAGGGACTCTGGTCGCACCAGCGATCATTATGTGCCCTAGAAGCTTAAAACTTGTGAAATTGAGTTAGTAGCTTCACGCGCCTTTACGCATCTTAGTAATCAACAAAATAACAACAAATAGACTTCATAAAAAATAGCAGTACATTAAGGCCATGTGTTAGCAAATATAAAAGTTTGAGGATTACCTTGTTTTCTTCTCATCTCTCTAAAGGACTTCTTGAACACTCTTTATTAAAACAAAAACAAAAAAACAAATCTAACTCAACAAAAACTTTATTTCACATGGGTTGCCTCCCATGAAGCGCTTCTAGTTAAGGTCAATTAGCTTCACCCAGATGTTCATTTAGGCTTTGCGAGTGGAACACCCACTCCAAAGTAATTAGCTTTTAGTGTGATTATACCATGATAGTTATTATTATGTTTGGCCTTTTTATTCTTAGGGAAGTGGACTATAAAAGGATCTCTAGATGGTAGTCCTATTCTCACATTACCTTCATGTAGATTAATCAAAGCTTTAATAGTTCTTAGGAAGGGCCTACCTAGAATTATAGGTGTTATGGGATCTTCAAGCATGTATACTATAATAAGATCAATAAGAGAAGGACATACTTTAATTTGAACAACTATATTTTATTTTATCCCAATAGCTTGTTTATAAGTTGAATCAGCAAGATGGAGTCTCATTTCAGTAGTTGCAAATGGCCCCAAGTTTAACTTGTCAAATAGACTCTTGGAAATTGTTGAGACGCTTGCACCAAGATCACAAAGTGCAGGTATCTCACTAATACCAATCTTAACTTTAATAGTGGCCTCAAGTATATCATCTAACTTAGCTAGAAGCTTATTAGCTAGTTTCTTATACTCCATTTCTAGTTCACAAAGTTTAGATGCTACTTCTTTAATAAGTTGTTGGTATGTAGCATTGTTACCTTGTTCAATACCGGGATTTCTTACGGTGATCATCTTTAATAAATCTTCCACGGTATACTCCGGTGTTGGAATGTTACTATAGTCCAGCTCTTCAAGCTATTCTTCTTTTACTTCCGCCCTCATCATCTTGAGGTCCTCTATCGGATTTGGCTCAGGCTTTCCAGCGAATTTTGCAAGTATGAGAGCTTGGCTCTCGGCTACTTTGCCCAATTGTGCATCCACGGACTTGGTTCTTTATTTTAGAGCATGAACATCATTTCTAATTTGAACGACCTTGTTAGGAAATTTATTAATACTAGATTCATGGTTCTGCGGGATTTTAATAAGCATATTGTTTTGCTTGGTTTGAGCTTGCATAAAAGTTCTAATAGTATGTTCTAATGAGAGATTTCCATGATTTGCTCCATTATTGTTATCATAATTATTATGTGGAGCACCTGTAGGATTAGCATATTGCTTTTGAAAATTTGAGCCAAAGTTTTGACTCTTCCAAGCAAAATTATAAGGATTGTGATCTATAAAATTCACATCATTAATATTGATAGTGATAACATTAATTTGGGTATCTTCCTTACCCTTTACTATATTGGGTAACTCATCTACCTTTGTAGTAAGCTCTACATTGTTTACCTTGGTGATTACATTCACCCTTTTTGAGGTTCTTTCCACATGCCATTGGGCATGGTTGTTTTGCATATCATCAAGTAATTTCTTTGCAACACTCACTTGCTTTCCCATGATAGTTCCTCCTGTGGTGTTATCTAGCATAGACTTAGATATTGGGTTAAGGCCATTATAAATAAATGCAATATTAGCCATTCTTCCATCCCATGACTAGGATAGTTCATTATGGCTTCTTTCATCCTTTTCCAAGCAAGCACTAGTGGCTCGCGGTCTTCTTATCTAAAACTAGTAATGTTGGATCTTAATTGCATAGTCTTAGATGGAGGGAAAAATTTAGTCATAAAGAGATTAGTACATTCCTCCCAAGATGTAATAGTGCCTTTACACAAAGCTAGTAACCAATACTTAGCCTTTCTTCTTAGATAGAAAGGGAATACACGTAATTTAACTGCATTTGGGTCAATATTTTTAATACGCATCATGTCGCAAATTTCAGTAAAAGTATTAAGGTGCAAACCTAAATCCCCAGAAGATGAGCCTCAAAATTGGTTATGTTGAACCAAACTCAAAAGGTTAGGCTTAATTTTATATGCTTTCGCATCAACAACGGGCTGAGTAATAGGTGCACAAATAAAATCATCAGTAGTACTCCCTCCTATCCATAATAAGTGTCTCTCATTTTGTACTAAGCTAGTACAAACTTTGTACTAGACTAACGACACTTATTATGGATCGGAGGGAGTAGCCTACTCCCCAAGTTTCTTTTGATCCATGGCTCTTTTCTTTTTGGTGTTTTGAATATGAGGGAAACAAATAAACAAGTAACTATTTATTTGGATTTTCAAATAGATAACAAGAAAGTAAACTAATAACATGAAATAAACTACAAACAAAAATAAAACTAATAACAAGGTCTCTAGTGACCTCACCAGGATAGCAAATTGCTTCCCCGACAACGACGCTAAAAAGGGTTGATACCTTCGATTCAGATTCACGGATATAGTATAGTAGCTTTTTCTCTAGTAGACCTAGGTTTAATCGAACCTTGGTAAACAATGCTAAAGGAATTAAATAAGGACACGTCTACAAGACTTTGTTCTTTTGTTTTACCTTTGTTTACCAGACCTTTCTAGTTTAATTTATATGTGGGTTGTTTCAATGGATGGAGATAGGCCAGGGTTGAAGATTCACCTGCAGCTGCACATCATATGGGATAAAGAGAATAATAAGCATAGTCCTATGTAATGTTTTAATAGAGATAAAATTTGTGGGCAGCACATCCTAATATACTAAAGCCCCTGTGAGTCATAAGCATAGCAATAGCATTTTGATCCAAATGTTTACACCACAAAGCACTAGGCTACAAACAATATTAAGTGAAAACATAGATCAAAGCTTTAAGAAGTGATGTTGCTATTGTTCCCCAATGGATCGCTAAGCAAAGAACATACTACCCTTTCTATCACTGGGTTTCCTATGAGATTGCCCCTAACCAAGTATCTCACCTCAAGCCTTAATCGATCTCGGGGGTCTTGGGTACCTAAAAGTCCAAAGATCAAGACAAGAGACAAAGAAACAAAGATACAAATATCTTATTCAAACAATACACAATGTTCTCATAGATTAGATGCACAAAATCGCTGCGAGGTTTCACCACAACCCGCAGCCCATGAGGATTACTCACTCATAACAATAAGATCAATGATAGAAAGCATTGTGCAAAATACTTAGACTGGAATCACATATTCTTACAATGGTCGCCGAATCACAGGGAGATCTAAAGTATGAAGTAATGGCTATGGCTATGGAGAGGATGGATGGTGGAGAGGATGACCTATGGTGGTGTTGTGATGCAATATGAGAATGGCGGCCCTCTGCGTGGCAGCTGGGACCTCAAAATATATAGGCACCTTCACAGAAGGTGTAGGGTTTGACGAGACGAAGCCGCTGCTACCTGGTACGGGCGGGCCGTACGGGCGAACCATGCCCATACTAGTAGTAATTATGGCCTTTGGCGCCGTGAATTGACTACGGGTTTGCTTGGCCGTGTAGAGTTTCTCAAAATCTTCATTTATGGATCGAGCGTGATTTCCTGCCCAACACATCTCAAAGCAATGGTTTGCATATATTTGCAATAATTAGTCATTAGTGGCAAAGTTAGAGAGTTTCTTGTCAATTGTATGCCTAAAAATGAGGTTTAAACATGGAGAAAGATGGCTATTTTGACAGCCATCACAGACCCTATTGTGGTCGTCGCCGCGCTCAAATCGGCGCACCAGGGCTTCCTAGAAAAAGCCCTGGAGGTTGCTATTGCCAAGCGCTGGCTAGAGACCATGTTGCGTGAGTACTACTCCACTCATGCCCTCACCTATGCTGGCAACTATCACAACTAGCTGGGCAAAGTCCGACCCCAAGGAGGAAACCTTGGCGAGGTGTTGGCCTGCGATGGATAGCCCATGGCTCGTCCAGCTATGATCTAGCTCACATACAACTCCCTAGTTAAGAACATGAGGGTGGAAGAAGACGGTGCAACTGAGTTAGACAACCTAGAGAGCGATGAGTTGCACCGACAGCAGCAACGCATTCGGGACCTCCTGGCCACCGTGAACCAACAGTAGTTGGAAGCCAGGTCAACAAACCCCACCACTAGTGTGACCCACACTCCTTGCTAGCTCATGTACCCTCGAGCCACTTGAGAGCCTAGGCTAGCTTAGCAAGAATCCTTCCCGCATGATAGCCAACACGATGGCAGGCAGCAGGGTTTAGGCAGCTGGAGCAGGCCCAACTGCGAGCCAACTGCGGTCACTAGAAACTCGAACTGGCATGCATGCCAAGCCCCAACCATCGATTCCTCGGAAATCCTATCCCGCCTCAGCGGCCAGCTGGGACCCCATGTGCCGGCAGTTGGCGAAGACGTCCGCAACCGTCTCGATAAGTTGGCACAATCACGCGCCCTGGAGGAGGAAGGTCCAGCTAGACCGGTCTATTTTGGCCCACGCATCTAGCGTGAGCCATTCCCTAAGAACTTCAACCTTCCCGAGAGACACTCCCAAGTACAACGACACCACCAAGCCGAAAGACTGGCTTGTGGACTACACCACTGTCGTCAGCACCGCAGGCCAAAACAAGCGAGTAGCGATTCGCTACACTCATCTCATGCTGCAAGGATCGGACAAGATGTGGATAAATAGCCTCCCACCTAACAGGATCCATCCACTTATTTGTTTTTTGCGGTCTAGTCGATTGGGATTTCAGTGATTTTTTACTAATTCGATCTATTTGCCTTTTTGTAGGATCATTTGAGCTACATCAAAGACATGATGCTCATTCTAGAAAGGGAAAACAAGCCGTTGAAGGAAGACATCAAGAAAAATGTGCAATAGAAAGAAATCATAGAAGAAAAAAGATGGAACTGGAGTTGAAGGTGGCTGATATCAAACTTGCACATAATAGAAAGGCATAAGTAGATAGGTCAGCTTGCATTGTAATATTAGTATCAATTGCGATCTCCAATTTATGATCATGTAAATGTGTGTAATCTTTCTTTATTGCATTAATAAATATAGGTCTACATCTTAATGAATATTTAATACATTCTGAATTTAGTGGATAAACCTATTTGTTAATCACTAATTGTCATCAACTGATGTGCCACTGGAAGGTACTAAACACAGCAGAGTAATGCGCCACACCTTGCCATTACACGACACTGAAGTTTGTCATCTTCTTTAATGTAGCAAAATGAAGGGGTTGTATGGCAGAAAACAAAAAAATTACTATGTTGGAACACCCTAACACCAGAATCTATCTAGAAAGTAATGCGGTAATAGAGGAAGACATCGGTAACATACCCTTGTAGACCGTAAGCACGTTACACTCATGCGGGAGCATGGATGATGTAGTCGTACCCGTCCGACCTCAAGATTGCGCATCTCCTCGCACATCACCCATTGTCCAGGTCCTTGCACGACGGTCAGGTCGATACTATTGGTAGCTCCCCCGAGTTATCACACACATACAGTGCAAGACAATGACTCATGGGCTCTGATCCCTATCGAGATTGTGGAAGTAGAACTCCTGGTCAGAATCCCTACAGCACAACAGCGTGCTGCTGTGGTGTTCTCTTTACGTGTATAGTCCTTCTTCGGTCCTTGCCACCGCAAAGGCAGAGAGAGAGGAATTCTCCAAGGAAAAGTGCCTTAGAGAATATCTGGATTTGTTGTGTTTTAATCCCCCCATGGGCACCCCTTTATATAGTCGGAGGGGTGTACCTTTCTCAAAGGCTAAGCCATGTGGTACTAATTTTAGACAAAAGAATAGGAAAAAGTGGGGTGCTGGCCGGCTGGGCCAGTTGGCAGCCGGGTGGGCTGGCCTATCCAGCCTAGCAAGCAACATCACTAGCACAACACGCAGCAGTGCAGCCGGGTGGGCCGTTGTGCGCGTGCATCCCAGTTGAGAAGCGGGGGTAGAAACCCAACTAGCAGTGGCTAGCGGCAGCCTAGCCCAGGTGGGCCGGTCACGTGGTCGCGGCCTGCCGGCGCACGTGCCAGCAACGCCCTGCCTTGGGCCTAGCCTGCCAGTGCGCGACGGCACGCTGCGTCCCCCGCCTGTGCACGAGTTGGGTCGTGGACGTGTGGGCCACTAGCATAATCCAGCGCCTCTTTTCCCACTCATCTGTATGGGCCGGTCTAGGTTACCCCCGTAGCGGTGTGGTACTATTTGCTATCTTTTTCCAGTGGCTTTCTCCTAGCCAATTCCCTATGGGCTTTTGGCATTGAGGAAGTTGCCCTCTAAATATTAATTTATTATATATTAATTCAAAATTAATATATAATAAACACATATTATAATTTTTCATTTATCCGAAACATCTTTCGGTCTTTTCCTTTCCCTCTTTCTCCGAAGAACTTTGGATCTCTCTGGAATGATTCCGGTTTCTTTCTCTTCTATGATTCCATATTACAGGAATATCTCTAAGCGTCGTAGTGCCCTTATGTGTGTTTCCCTATGGTTTGGGAATGTCACATACATAATCAATACAATCAATGATCAATAGCAGGACCGGGATACCCATATTAACCCATATGCACTCCACGAATCACCTTCGTGTTGAACCTTAAACGATATATCCAACTCCCTTTGTTATTCGATACTGGACTTGTTCAAGATCTAATCATCAATATCATAATACCATTGTTTAATCTCGTTTCCAAAAAGTACTATTTTACTAGTTCACGTGAAATTACATCCCCATGACCTAGTCATACGCGGCGTAGCTTATGGATGTAATTCATCGAGTGGGCCTAGTGTATCTTCCTGCCACACAGGAGAAAAAATACCGATCTTGATGCATAGGAATCAACATGCCCCTTTGGAATACCCAACATGTACCTTTCTGGCCACCTAGTTACGGTCATGACGGTTGATGCAGTCAAAGCAATCCTCGAGTAATAGTGATTGATATGATCTCACGGTCTAAGCATTAGGACACTCCGTTTCTAACAATTGTAACCGTGAACTAAGTGACATGATCGTGTTGCAATAATCATCGGTGGGAAATGTCCATCACATCATAGATGATATGACTTCATTGTGAGTTGGCTTACAAGCACCATGATCATAAAACCTTGATCATCAGCTGCCCAATGAACTAGTTGAATAGAAGCTACTAGAGACTAGGTTTGCTTATATACCACACTTGTATCAATGTTTCCACTTGATACAGTTATAGCATGATATAAAACTATTAAGAACTAATAAAATATGATAATAAACTCCTTTATTATTTGCCTCTAGAACATATCTCCTTCAGTCTCCCACTTGCACTAGAGTACACATAATCTTGCTGCATTTCTGCTAATCATAAACCATATCTCATATGTGTCTATTGATCATGCTTGCTTATGGTGGACTTCCTGTCCTAAATCTATTTTACCAGATTCATAAGGTCCTATTTTGCAAATCATTAATGTCACCTATTTTACATTCATGACATTAAGTTTTGGTGACAAAGTGAGACTTCTATTTTTAGTATATAATGACGATCTATCAGTCAATTGGACTTTCAAGATATCATGTGTATCCATAAAACACACTTAGTCGAAAGTCGAACTTTCTTAAACCAAAAACAGTTATGCTTACTTTGAAGTATTCTAATACTTCTATATCTATATAGAGTTTCATCAAATTGCAATATTTACAATTTTGATCCCTGACCATGCTTCCTTTGCGCTAAACTTAATTTTGGTTCAATGATTAACTTTAATCACTCAGAAACTTGTCCTTACATTTAAGAACTTGGGTCACATTATGTCAAGTACAAATAACATGGGTTTTTCTTGAAAACCTATGGCCAAGGCAGAGGTGATGTGATGCATCTCTTTTTTCCTTTTAGCCGTTTGTCATGAATACCGAGTCACTACTCAATACTTCTCCTAATTTCTCACGTAAGAATCAATTCTACATTCGAATCCATTCTGAACTGCTTTCAGAATCTTAACTAGGTCCTTCTGAACTACTTTTAGAATACTCGAAGTATTTTGACATTTAATGTTTATTAAACATCCCGATCCATTCACATAGATCTTTTATGTTTAATCTAAGTTGAAATTCATCTGGCTAATGATCTAACAATTCCTAATACCAAACACATTGTTCTTCATATGTCAATTACATATTCAAGAACATGGTTATGCTCCCACTCAAATATATCATCAATATTTGATATTCTAGGATATCACTCATCTCCCACTCAAATATGTCATCCACATATTCAACTTGGAAAACATCTTAGCTCCCACTCAACTTACAGTATTTCTCGATAATCTTGGCAAATGCAAAATTCTTTGATCTTTCATCAAATCGAGAATTTTCTGCTATAAGACTTCAGCAATCTCACGTTTGGTCAAAATCTGCTGATACATTGCAAATGTATCTATAATTTTTGATGTTCCATGCTTGGTTTTATCTACTTTCTTGTGTTTTATCCACACTTTGGAGTACTTTTCATATGATTTCTTGGACTAACTTATTAACAAGAGCCACAGTGCCAGTTGCCTGTTTTCTGCTGTTTTTGGTTCCAGAAAGTCAGAAAATGAATATTTTCGGAATTGGACGGGACAAAAGCCAAAGTTGATATTTTACCGGAAGACTCACGGAGCCAGAATATGAGACGGAGGAGGGACAGGGCCTGGCCACACCATGTGGTGGCGCGGGCTAGCCCTGATCGCGCCACCAGGTGGTATGGGCCCCTCTGGCCTCCACCGACCTTGCCTCTTCGCCTATAAGAAACCTCCTGATGCATAAACCCTAAATAATCAAGCCTCCAGCCATGAAAAGTTCCGCAGCACCGCCGCCACCGAAGGGGACATTCGGGGGATAGAAAGTCTGTGTTCCGGCACCCTGCCGGGACGGGGAAGTACCCTCGGATCCATCTCCATCGATCTCCACCACCATCTCCATCACCATTCCTGATTCCCATGATGAGGAGGGAGTAGTTCTCTCTCGAGGCTAAGGGTTCTACTTGTAGCTATGTGTTCATCTCTCTCTATGCATGATCATATTGTATTCATGAGCTTGTAATCTATAGATCTACCTTGCTACTCAAGTGCATTAATAGATCTCTGCTCTCCCCATGTGTGTGAAAGTGACAGCATGCTCATCATGGTGGCACTTAGGCTAGAGATTACAAATACTTGTTATGAGTTATATTTGGAGTTGGATGTCTTTATGAAATTGTGGTGTTTGTTGGACTCATCTAGTACTCAAGCTGACAGTGTGGGGTTATCTAGATGGGAAAGGCTTACTTTGAGGTGTGCTGTTATAGCCCTACCATTGATTAGAGTGTTCAACCGGAGAGTAGTTAACAGTAGTATCATGAAGATAAGATATTTTGTATGAGAGTGTTCACTAGTGAAAGTATGATCCCTAGGCCTTGTTTCTGAGCATTGATACACCGTTTGCATCTAGATTTGTTACATGTTTGCTTGCTTCCATCTTTACTTCAGTTTGCCTTTAGTATCTTCCACACCATCAAGATATTTTCTAGCACCGTTATATTATATCCATACCACTTGTATTTCACTATCTCTTCGCCAAACTAGTGCACCTATACACCTGACAAGTGTATTGGGTGTGTTGGGGACACAAGAGACTTCTTGTATCTTGATTGCAGGATTGCTTGAGAGGGGATACCTTTGACCACTTCCTCCCTGAGTTCGATAAACCTTGGGTGATCCACTTAAGGGAAAACTTGTTGTTGTTCTACAAACCTCTGCACTTGGAGGCCCAACAACTGTCTACAAGAATAGAAGTGCGTAGACATCAAGCTATTTTCTGGCGCCGTTGCCGGGGAAGAAAGGTAAAAGGTATTCACACCGGAGGATTAAAGAAGAAGAACCTTCCACGGCAAACGCCTATTTTCTGGCGCCGTTGCCGGGGAGGTAAGGTAAAAGGTACTCAGATCCTCCGGTGTGAGTGCTCGAAGTTATTTCCTTTAGATTCTGCAATTTTGTCTTTTTGTTTCTTGTTTTCACTAGTTAGGCTTAATGGAAAACAACAACAAAATTAGAGAGCTTTCTAGTATTTATCTTGAGTTAGGACATGAAGTGTTTGAAGAGAAAATTAAAAAACCTATGGAACTTTATTTGCATGCTAATAGCAATGTTACTAGTATGAATTCTTTGAACACCATTATTGCTAAGCTTGGGGAAGCTGGTTTTGATGAGAATGATCTTTTTAGTCCCCCAAGCATGGAGGAGAAAATTTACTTTGATGATATTATGCCTCCAATATATGATGATTACAATGATGAGTATGATATTTTCAGTCCACCTACTATTGAGGAGAAAATTAATTATGATTACAATATGCCTCCTATATTTGATGACTATGGTGATGAGAATAATAATGATAGCTATTTTGTTGAATTTGCTCGCACTACAATTAATAAGAATGACTATGCTTATGTGGAGAGTAATAATTATTATATGCATGTGGCTCATGATAAGAATGTTTTATGTGATAGTTATATTGTTAATTTTATTCATGATGCTACTGAAAGTTATTATGAGAGAGGGAAACATGGTTTTATGCATCTCAATAATATTAAGTTTCCCCTCTTTATGTTGAAAGTCTTGAAGTTGCACTTGTTTTGCTTTCCTATGCTTGTTGCTTCGTGCTTTCATGACTTGTTTATTTACAAGATTCCTATACATAGGCGGTGGTTAGACTTAAATGCGCTTTGAATTTTCTTTTTGATGCTCTCTTTTACTTCAATTCATATTTTCTATGTCAGCATCTTCCCAAACTATCATGCCTAACTTAAAGGCGTTAAAGAAAAGTACTTATTGGGAGATAACCCAAAAGTTTTAGTTGAGTCTTGGAAGTTATTACCTCTGTAATAACCGCTCCTTATCATTTTTGTGTGGTTTTTGTGCCAAGAGTAACCTCTAATGAGAGAGAAGTAATGCTTGGGAAAGTTGTTGTCCCGAAACAGATTTTTGTGCTTCACTGTAAAAATTCGTGTAAAATCTCTGAACGTCTTTTTGAGGTGTGAATTTCTCTGCTTCTGCCCCAGGTTGTTATCTAACTTTCGTTAGTTCAACACTTTTTGATTTGAGCAACAGAAGGTCTTCGAAAAAATTCGTCTTTACCTGCTGGTCTGTTTTGACAGATTTCTGCCATTATTTGCATTTGCTTCTCGTTGGTTCCTTTTTGAGGTGTTTTGGGGAATTGAGCTTTTTGAGGGAAGTGCTACAGTAGCTTGTGTTTTAATGGAAGTTTTATTGGTGTTATAACTGAACCTAAAGACTTATTATCTTGAGTGCACTAATGTTGCTAATGAAGATTGTGTGAAGTTTTATATAAAGGAAAATTTTCAGATGTATGGAAGGAATGAGTAATGAGATGAAGGATGGACTAAAGCTCAAGCTTGGGGATACCACGCATGTCACCCAAGAAATATCCAAGAAGTACAAGCGTCAAAGCTTGGGGATGCCCAAGGCATCCCCTTCTTCATCGATAAAAATCTCAGGTTTCTTCCAAACACTTCATTTTTATTGTTTCATGCACAATTGTGTTGTTCTTGGAGCGTCCTTATTTTCGTTCTTAGTTTTCGTTTTCTTGGTTTTCTTAGTTTGATTGAATAAGTTGGTTGGATCCCAACACACTTCTTTTAGAGAGAGACACACTCCATTATTCATTGCCTAGAACACTCTAGTTTTCATTCTTATTGTTTTGTGAGTGTTCTCTTTTGCTAGCACTGTGTTTAGCCTTAGTTTTCTTATGCTTTCAGCTTAGAACTTTTAGTTCTTCCTTTTTGGATTTGTGAGACAAGCTTACTGATCTTTATTTCTTATTATCTTTGTGAGTTGTTTCAAATAAGTTGGTTTGGATTGGAAAAGAGTAGGAAAGTTCATGCTTAAGTGGTAAAAAAGAGCTTGTTTTTTATTGTGGCCTATGCTTTGTCATGCCATGCCTGATATTTTTTTTGGCTTTATGCTTAGTATTCTTTGCTGTAGCATGACTTGTTATAAACAATTGAGATTGCTTAATGTGCCTTGGATGAATCATGCGTTGTTTTAGCATATTAAAGCATAGTATAGTGGTATTCTCCTTTGATGCTTTATTTGGGTTGACTTGGCCCATGCTCACACCATGTTATGACTATCTCAAGTCACCATAGCCTTTATGATCCTTTAGTTTTCAACTTGTAGTATCACTTGATGCTTTGATCAATGATGTTTTGTCGCTCTGCATGATTATGGCCATTATTGCTCTCTTAGTTTGTCGCTCCCAGTCTTTTGCTAGCCTCCACAACCAAGTATGAGTTCCACTCATGCATCCAACTCCTTAAACCAATTTATTCCAAATATTCCACCATACCTACCTATTAGCATATGCTATTCCAAGTATATTCATGTTTTTATCTACCTTCCAAATTAAACTTGTTATGAGAAAACTAGTGATTAAAGCTCTCACGAACTTGATGGCACACTTTACTTTTTTTGCATTTAATAAACTTGAACCATTGGGTCCCTCTTTGTTGCGTATATGCTTGCGCTTTATAAGTTGAAGTTAGCAGAACCATGTATCATGGGGAACGCTTTCAACATTGCACTTGTACTTTGTACCCCGTTGATATCATGTTCTTTTGCTTATGGATCCCGGCGGTGTGAAATAAAAGTGGAACTTGTAAGATCATGGAGTTTGTATGTGTGTTAGAGAAACACCTAGGCCGCTAGCCTAAGCCATGCCTAATCATGGTGGAAACTTGCAGCATCACCATAATAATCACTCTATGAAGCATCCTCAATAAATACCTATGCAAATAGCAAATAAAAAGATCGCTGAGATGCTCATTGTCTGCTTGCCTTGTCATTTTGATTATGGGATAGCTCCTGTATCATGTGTAAGGGGTACCCCGTTGGTGGTTCTTTATGATACATATGTACTTACAATGACAAGAGCTTACTTGTGACTAAAGTTGAGTAGCATGAGGTTCGGTCTTCATAAGTAAGGGGCATGAGATTTCGGCTTATAACTTGTCAAGCATATCCTCTTAGTTGTGTCACTTTAACCTTAATCACCTTAAAGATGCCTATGATAGGGGCAATGAGAGTTGAAAGCTAAATAGTACCATAATTTTTGGAAGCTCTTTATGAGACTTGAATCCCTACTTCCTTCTATGAAGGCCTTTCTTCCACCATTACATTGAGTCTCCACCTTCTATCTTTATGCACCTACTTTTAGAGCATAGTGGCCATTCTTAGTTCTATGTGCATTGTCCTAAGACTAGTTGATTGATGCATACTTTGATATTGCTTGTTTTAAACTATTGAATCTAGTCACTCTTATGAACTTTGAAGGTGTCCTATGCATTTATATTTGCTACTCTATGAGGGACAAGCTGAATACTGGTATGCTATGTTTTCTTTATGTGAAACAAACAAACGTCTTGCAAAGCATTGTTATTCATGAACCTTTTGTTTGTGCCTTTTCATGTTGCAACATAGTTGCTTTGCCTTATTGTTAGAACTATATCTTTCATGCTATGTTAGAGTACTATGATCCCAGCTTTCAATGCTTGCAAATGGTTTGATCTTGATTGTGATGGTGCATGTCACCTTAAAAATTATTATTTCTTTTTATCACTTACCTACTCGAGGACGAGCAGGAGTTAAGCTTGGGAATATTGATACATTGCAAATGTATCTATAATTTTTGATGTTCCATGCTTGGTTTTATCTACTTTCTTGTGTTTTGTCCACACTTTGGAGTACTTTTCATATGATTTCTTGGACTAACCTATTAACAAGAGCCACAGTGCTAGTTGCCTGTTTTCTGCTGTTTTTGGTTCCAGAAAGTCAGAAAATGAATATTCTCGGAATTGGACGGGACAAAAGCCAAAGTTGATATTTTACTGGAACACTCACGGAGCCAGAATACGAGACGGAGGAGGGCCAGGGCCTGGCCACACCATGTGGTGGCGCGGGCTAGCCCTGGCCGTGCCACCAGGTGGTATGGGCCCCTCTGGCCTCCACCGACCTTGCCTCTTCGCCTATAAGAAACCTCCTGATGCATAAACCCTAAATAATCAAGCCTCCAGCCATGAAAAGTTCCGCAGCACCGCCGCCACCGAAGGGGACATTCGGGGGATAGAAAGTCTTTGTTCCGGCACCCTGCCGGGACGGGGAAGTACCCTCGGATCCATCTCCATCGATCTCCACCACCATCTCCATCACCATTCCTGATTCCCATGATGAGGAGGGAGTAGTTCTCTCTCGAGGCTAAGGGTTCTACTTGTAGCTATGTGTTCATCTCTCTCTATGCATGATCATATTGTATTCATGAGCTTGTAATCTATAGATCTACCTTGCTACTCAAGTGCATTAATAGATCTCTGCTCTCCCCATGTGTGTGAAAGTGACAGCATGCTCATCATGGTGGCACTTAGGCTAGAGATTACAAATACTTGTTATGAGTTATATTTGGAGTTGGATGTATTTATGAAATTGTGGTGTTTGTTGGACTCATCTAGTACTCAAGGTGACAGTGTGGGGTTATCTAGATGGGAAAGGCTTACTTTGAGGTGTGCTGTTATAGCCCTACCATTGATTAGAGTGTTCAACCGGAGAGTAGTTAAGAGTAGTATCATGAAGATAAGATATTTATATGAGAGTGTTTACTAGTGAAAGTATGATCCCTATGCCTTGTTTCTAAGCATTGATACACCGTTTGCATCTAGATCTGTTACATGTTTGCTTGCTTCCATCTTTACTTCAGTTTGGCTTTAGTATCTTCCACACCATCAAGATATTTTCTAGCACCGTTATATTATATCCATACCAATTGTATTTCACTATCTCTTCGCCGAACTAGTGCACATATACACCTGACAAGTGTATTGGGTGCGTTGGGGACACAAGAGACTTCTTGTATCTTGATTGCAGGATTGCTTGAGAGGGGATACCTTTGACCACTTCCTCTCTGAGTTCGATAAACCTTGGGTGATCCACTTAAAGGAAAACTTGCTGCTGTTCTACAAACCTCTTCACTTGGAGGCCCAACAACTGTCTACAAGAATAGAAGTACGTAGACATCATCTGCTTGTTGTACTAGTTATAGACTTTTCTTCAAAACTTGAAGACTTTGTACTTTTGATCAGTCCTTTACCAATTTAAAAATTGGACTCAATCGTTGTTTCCAAGTCCAATAGACTTTGAGCATTTTTCAAAACATTCTTTGTGATAAATACAATTCACTCTTACTTCATAATCTCAAATGTAACTTAATTTGTGATTTCATGACTCTAAGTCATTTCTTGCACTTAGGTCCATCATTATTTCTTTGTAGTCCATAGGTATGTCTTATTTCTATAATAGGACAAGTGAATTAAGAATTAAATTCTGCAAGTGTCAGAACAAAATCTTGAATCCTACTTTTATAAAGTATTAGCTAAAACTTTAGCTTACACTTACACCCTTCCACTAAAGCTTCTATAAGAAAACATTTCCTCAAAGAAGCACCACGCTGAGACAATACAGACTTTGTCTTTTTTGGGTATTAGTTTGGAATTTGTATTCCTAAGAATACACCACAAAGACTTACTATTCGCAATAATTTTAAACTATCGAAATCTCTAGAAACTCGAGCTTGCCATATCTCATATGGTGTTGTTTCCACGAATCTTTATATGTTCCTTATACTTTTGAGTATTAACTATCACAATATCTAACTATAATTCCTAACAAAAAAATATGACGTTGGAACGCCCTAATGCCAGGATCTATCTAGGAAGTAATGCAGTAACGGAGGAAGACATCGGTAACATACCCTTGTAGACCGTAAGTGTGTTACACTCATGCGGGAGTGTGGATAATGTAGTTTTACCCATCCGACCTCAAGGTCACGCAGATCCTCGCACGTCACCCCTTGTCTAGGTCCTTGCATGATGGTTAGGTCGCTACTATTGGTAGATCCCCCGAGTTATCGCACACATATGGTGCAAGAGAACGACTCCTGGGCCCTGACCCTTATCGAGTTTGTGGAAGTAGTACTCCTGGTCGAAATCCCTACAGCACAACGGCGTACCGCAGCGGTGTTGTCTTTGCGTGTACAATCCTTCTCCAGGACCATGTCACCACAAAGCCAATGAGAGAGAGATGGAAATTCTCTAAGGAAAAGTGCATTCGAGAATATCTGGACTTGTTGTGTTTTAATCCTTCCCATGGACACCCCTTTATATAGGCAGAGGGGGTGTACCTTTCTCAAAGACTAAGCCATGTGGGACAAATTTTAGACAAATGAATAGGAAAAAGTGGGCCAGCTGGCAGCCGGGTGGGCCGGCCTAGCCAGCCCAGCAAGCAACAACAACAGCACAGCGTGCAACAGTACATCCGGGTGGGCTATCGCGCACGTGGCCCAGCTGAGCAACGATGGCAGCAGCCTAGCCTAGGCGGGCCGGCCACGCGACCGTGGCCTGCCAGCGCACACGCTAGCAACGTCTCGCCTTGGGCCTAGCCGACCAGTGTGCGGCGGCATGCTGCGTCACCCGCCTGTGCACGAGCCAGCACGCTGGCGCCCGCCCTTGCCTGATTTGGGCCATGACCGGGTGGGCCACTGGTAGCAGCCAACGCCTGTTTTCCCACTCATCTGCGCGGGCCGATCTAGGTTGGCCCAGCAGCGACGGTGGTGCTATTTGTTGTCTTTTTCTGGGTGGCTTTCTCCTGGGCCAATTCCCTCCGAGGTTTTGGCATGTTGAGGAAGTTGCCCTTTAAATATTATTTTAAATATTTATTTAGTATATATTAATTTGCAATTAACATATAATAAACGCATATTATAAATTGCTATTTATCCTAAACACCTTTCAGTCTTTTCCTTTCTTTCTTTCTCTGAACAATTTCGGATCTCTCCAGAACAATTCTGGTTTCTCTCTCTTTGGTGATTCCATCTTATAGGAAGATCTCTAAGCGTCGTAGTGCCCTTAAGTGTATTTCTCCGCGGTTAAGGAATGTCATAGAAATGATCGAGACAATCTCCGATCAATTTCTCCCCTATGCTAGTGCCCTTAAGTGTATTTCTCCGCGGTTAAGGAATGTCATAGAAATGATCGAGACAATCTCCGATCAATTTCTCCCCTATGCACTCCGCGAATCACCTTTGTATCGAACTTTAAATGATATATCCAATTACCTTTGTTATTCGATACTGGACTTGTCCAAAATCTGATCATTAGTATCACGATACCTTGTTCAACCTCATTTCCAACAAGTAATGTTTTACTCGTTTACGTGAAATTACATTCCTATGACCTAGTCATATGTTGCACAACTTATGGATGTAATTCACCGAGTGGGTCCAGTGTCTTTTCTCGTCACACGGGAGAAACAAATCCTGACCTTGATGCATAGACCTCCATTTGCCCCTTTGGAATACCCAACATGTACATTTATGGTCACCTAGTTACGATCATGACGGTTGATGCATTCAAAGCAATCCTCGGGTAACCTTGATTAATATGATATCTTGGTCTAAGGATTAGGACACTCTGTTTCTAACAATTGCAACTGTGAACTAAGTGACATGGTCATGTTGCAACAATCATCGGTGGGAAATATCCATCACATCATAGATGATATAACTTTATTGTCAGTTGGCTTAGAAGCACCATGGTCAAGAAACTTTGATCATCAGCTGCCTAATGAACTAGTTGAATAGATGCCACCAGGGACCTGGGTTTGTTTATATACCATATTGTATAAATATTTCCTCTTGATACAGTTATAGCATGATATAAAAGTATTATGAACCAATAATATATGATAATAAACCTCTTTATTATTTTCCTCTAGGGCGTATCTCTTTCACAAAACGCATCCTATGTGGTGCCGTGGAAGCACTATCTCGGCGGATAACGATATGCCGACCGAAAAAAGCGCAACCTATCAACTTTTCCAGCGCAGTTATCCATGACCACTTTTTTGCTGCGCTAGTGCGAGCATGGTGATTAGACGGCTGTCTCCGTGTTGTAGTGATAGTTGTGGATCCACTCATGCGCATGTACTCATCTTTTGAATCTCTAGGAGATCCATGTGCAAGCATCCTTATTACAGTAGTGTATGTCCAAGTTGATGATAAATCAGCCATGTCGGTACAGTCGTTCTTCGATACGAAGTAGATATCATACTCTCTCATACCACTAAAAATATGCATGAATAAATCCTTGTTCTTCCTATAGCACCGCCAAAATCCTTTAGGGTGTATGTTGGTTCATCGACAAAATAATCAACGTATAACATGGCATGACCCTCCATCCTTTGCCTTTTCTTGGTTTTCCTTCTCCCAACCTTCGAACCTCCACGCCATGAACCAGACTTCTTCCGCCAATCAGCTTGGAGTTGGATAAGACAAGCTAGGGGCAAGGAACACGCTATTGGGCCACACCGGATGGATAGCCATTGGAGGAGCGCCTAGACGCGTTTTTTCGTCTGGCGCGCCTCATATCCCTTTATAGCGGTGTTTGGAAGACGCGGATGGGATGCTCTTAGAATCCGCTAGACTTTTATAGTATTATCGTGTTTGCTTTTAAAAATAAATAAATATCATGATATATTAATAGTAGCGAGAACTATATGGTAGAGAGATACACAATCTATCTACAACGATTACATAGTAAAGTCTAAAAGAAACGAGCTGAGTCTTCAAGGTTTTCAAACTCTGTTTTCTATGAAGCAATTTTATATTTTTTTTAAGGTAGCCAAAAAAATGACATAGATATCAAACCACAAACCTGTATATATTAACGAGAATTCTCTCATAAATTTAATTTGAGTCGCAATGTGAAAACTACGTCCGCAGCCATTAATAAACTTATCAATAAACATTGACAAGAGTATCAACACCAGTATTTTAGAGAAAAATAACGGAACAACTACTTTCGACGCGTTGCTTGTTGTGGAGATCAGTTTGGCAGTTGACCCTACATAACGGATAATCTACGTACCAGCAAAAAACCCGGATAAGCTAGCGATGATCATCTAAAAAAAAGGGCAAAGATCTCGGGGTGTTCAACCATTCAAACTAGAGCTTGGATGCACGTTAGTCAGTTCATTGATACGTGTAGAAATGTAACCTGCGTGCAGCTTAGGGATGGTGTGACTACATCCTTGTGGAAGGATAAATGGACAAGTAATGGATGTATACAATTCCTGTTAGAAATAATGGGCCGAGGCATTAGACCCATGTATGATTTCAGTTTTTTCTAAATCTCAAAGTCCATATGTATGGAAGTCTATGTGTGATTTGGTTCAATTTGGTGGCAGCTCACATATGAGTGAAGTGAAAGCTAAAGTTTAGTCCCACATGGAAAGTTGGAGGAGAGTTACACCACCTTATAAGGTGGAGTGTTGCACCACTTTGTAAGTGAGTGACAATAAAAGAGCTACACGCGCGCTCCTCCTCCTCCGCCGCTTGCATGCATTGCCTGGCCGTCTCGTCTCATCTTGTCCCGACGCGCGCGTCACGAGAATCGAGCCGGGCTTTATTTTTGCTACTCAGCAAAACTTGTTATGTTTTGACACACGTGTCAACGGTCGGCCTATTTGGGTCGCTCCCAAATCCTGGGCTACTGTAACCGATCCAGCCATGCGCAACATGGACTCGGCCCACGATTGCCTCCGTTCCTGAGACGCTCTATATAAAGGCGTGCACGGCTACGCCACAGAACATACCGAATCCAATCTAGGATTTTGCCAACCTCTCTGCTTGCGCCACCATCGTAGCCTACTCCATCCCGCTTGTCGGCGTGCATCGGCCGACGGGAGAGTAGGTCTCCGAAACCACTCGCCTTTGCGATCCTGTACGGGAGAGGGCGAATAAAGATTTTGGGAAGCGCTCTGCGTGACTGCTCGAGTTGTTCATCACGGGTCATCTTCCATCCAAGTAGGGCGGTGCTGCCTATCGTCGTCTTCACCGCCATCTTCTTCGATCAATCTTCCCCAAGGTTATTGCTACGACTACTTCTGCAATCGAACGGTACATGCGACGTGCTACTATCTGGTTATTCACCATGTTCTACGAGTACATGTTTAGCTGCAGCTTGTTTCCATTCATCTTGTTGTTTAGTATATCTAGTATGTTCGAGTTACATGTGCTAGTAGCTGTTTTTGTCATGTTTAATATTCTGGAATTAATCATGAAAATTGTGTCTAATAATCCAACAATCCAAAAACCTTATAATAAGCAATTTTCTAAGATAAACATGGGACACTTAGCCGATGCGATGAAGCCGGAAAAGTTTACCGGTGTTCATTTTAAGAGGTGGCTGTATAAGACTACTATGTGGCTGCAAAATATAAAAGTATTCTAGGCTAGTAAGGGTTTACCTGAAGGAACTATATCTGAACAAGATCAGAACAAGTTCAAGGAAACCAATCTTGCCTTTGTGGGATGCGTTCTAAGTGTTCTTGACAACAAGCTGTTTGATGTGTACATGCACATCAAAGATGGAAAAGAGCTCTGGGAGGCACTGAACGCTAAGTTCGGTGTAACAGATGCTGGCAGTGAACTGTACATCATGGAGAGCTTTCATGATTACATGATGGTTAATAACCGTTTTGTAGTCGCACAAGCTCTTGAGATATAGTGCTTTGCCGAGGCGCTTGAAATCCTTAAGTGTAACTTACCCGAGATGTTTGTGGCTGGGTGCATCATTGCAAAGTTGCCTTCTTCATGGAGGAACTTCGCCACAACTCTCAAGCATAAGAGACAAGAGATATCGGTTGAAAACCTGATAGCGTCTCTTGATGTTGAGGAGAAGGCCCGGGCTAAGGACAGTGCTGAGAAAGGAGGCGAGGGTCAGTCTAGCGCCAACATGGTGCAGAAGAGGACCTTTGGCAAGAACAAAGGGAACTATAAGCCCTCCTTCAACAAGCCTGAAAAGACTACAACCTTCAAGAAGAAGAAGAAGCCAAACAAGGCCGAGCTAGACTGCTTTACCTGTGGAGAGCTCGGACACTTTTCCAAGGACTGCCCAGAACATGCAGATCGCAGAGGGAAAAGTGGAAAGACTGTCAACATCGTGACCGCTAGCAACACAGATGGGTATGGTAATTTATTTACTGTTCTTTCAGTGTTTCAATCACCATGTTGGTGGATTGATACGGGTGCTAATGTTCATGTGTGTGCTGGCATCTCTATGTTCACTTCTTATCAGGTCGCACGAGATTCTTCTGTCCTAATGAGGAATGGATCACATGCTTCTGTCCGTGGTGTTGGCATGGTGAATCTAAAGTTTACTTCTGGAAAAATCGTGCAGCTGAGAAACGTGCAGCTCCCTTATCGTGCAGCTGAGGAACGTGCAACTCCCACTATGAACAAGAATCTCGTTAGTGGCTCCCTTCTATGCAGAGATGGGTTCAAGGTTGTGTTAGAGTCTAATAAAGTCGTTGTTTTGAAACATGGACAATTTATCGGTAAAGGTTATGAGTTTGGAGGCTTGTTCCGTTTCTCTCTTACAGAGTTTTGTAATAAATCCGTGAATCATATTTGTGGTAATGTTAATGATGATACCAGTGTTTGGCATTCTCGCTTATGTCACATTAATTTTGGTTTGATGTCTCGGATGTCCAACATGAGTTTAATTCCTAATTTCACTATTGCCAAAGGTTCCAAGTTCCATAGTTGTGTGCAATCAAAGCAACCTCGAAAGCCTCACAAGGCTGCCGAGGAGAGAAACTTGGCACCTCTAGAACTCATACATTCTGATCTATGCGAGATGAATGGTGTGTTGACAAAAGGTGAAAAGAGATATTTCATGACATTGATTGATGATGTGACTAGATACTGTTATGTTTATTTGTTGCGCACTAAAGATGAAGCTTTAGACTACTTTAATGTTTATAAAGCCGAAGTTGAAAATCAGCTAGAGAGAAAGATCAAACGTCTTAGGTCGGATCGTGGTGGTGAATATTTTCCCAAAATCTTTGACGAATTCTATGAGGAACATGTCATTATTCATGAGAGGACGTCGCCCTACTCGCCCCAATCAAACAGGATTGCCGAGAGGAAAAACCGCACGCTAGCCACAGTTGGTTTATCAAAGTAATGGTGGGGGAGGCTTTGTTGACTTCATGTCATGTCCTATAATAGAGTTCCTAACAATAATAAAGAAAAGACTCCTTATGAGGAGTGGGCGAGGAGAAAACAATCACTTGCGTATTTGCGCACTTGGGGGTGTTTAGCTAAGGTCAACATACTGATTCCCAAGAAACGCAAACTTGGATCTAAGACAGTGGATTGTATCTTCTAGGATATGCTCCACGGAGTATAGGCTATAGATTTCTAGTGGTTAAGTCTAAGGTTCCTGATATGCATATTGATACTATAATGGAATCTCGTGATGCAACATTCTTTGAGAATATGTTTCTTATGAAGATATGCATAGCACTGCTAGAATTTCTTCTGAAATATTTCCTGAATCTAGTGCATCTATTGATAATTTTGAACAACCACATGAGGAAGTCCTAGAGAAGGATGACGATGAACCTCCCATGAGGAGTAAGAGATAGAGGATTGCAAAATCCTTTGGTAATGATTTCATCATGTACCTTGTGGATGATACTCCCAAATCCATTGTAGAGGCATATGCATCTCTTGATGCAGATGATTGGAAAGAAGCTATCCAAAATGAGATGGACTCGATTCTTTCTAATGGAACGTGGGAATTATCAGAACGTCCCTATGGTTGTAAACCTGTGGGCTATAAGTGGGTGTTCAAGAAGAAGCTAAGGCCTGATGGTACTATTGAGAAGTACAAGGCACGGCTTGTAGCAAAGGGCTACACATAGAAATAAGGCGAAGATTACTTTGACACCTATTCACTTGTCGCTAGACTAACCACCATACGAGTACTATTGTCCCTAGATGCCTCTCATGGTCTTCTCGTTCATCAAATGGATGTGAAGACAGTTTTCTTTAATGGAGAGTTGGAAGAGAAGATCTATATGGATCAGCCGGATGGGTTTGTGGTAAAAGGTGAAGAGAAAAAGGTGTGCAAGTTGTTAAAATCTTTATATGGCCTAAAACAAGCACCTAAGCAATGACATGAGAAGTTTGATAGAACCCTACTTTCAGCTGGCTTTGTCATCAATGAGGCTGATAGGTGTGTGTACTATCGCCATGGTGGGGGCGATAGTGTTATATTATGTTTGTATGTGGATGATATTATAATTTTTGGTACAAACATGAATGTGATAAATGAAGTTAAGTCTTTCTTATCAAAGAGTTTTGATATGAAAAATCTGGGAGAGGCTGATGTGATTCTGAACATCAAGCTTATTAAGAACGAGAATGGGATTACTTTAACGTAATCTCATTATGTTGAGAAGGTCTTGAGCCGTTTTGGCTTTATTGATGGCAAGACTTCTCCAACACCTTATGATCCCAGTTTGACATTACGAAAGAATAAGAAGGAACCAACAAATCAGTTGAAATATTCACAAATTGTTGGTTGTCTCATGTACTTAGCAAGCGCTACAAGACCCGATAGCTCTTTGTTGTGAGCAAGTTGAGTGGGTTCATGTCTAACCCAGGTATTGATCATTGGCATGCACTTGCAAGGGTCATGCGCTATCTATGTGGTACAATGAGCTATGGGATTCACTATTCAGGGCACCTGCTGTACTTGAAGGATATAGTGATTCAAACGGGATCTCTGACGTTGATGAACTCTACGCCACGAGCGAGTATGTGTTTACCCTTGGCGGTGACGCAGTGTCATGGAGATCTCGTAGACAGACCATATTGACGAGGTTAACTATGGAAGCAGAACTTACTGCTTTAGACATAGCCACTGTAGACTCAGAATGGTTGTGTGAGCTCTTGATGGACTTGCCTGTGGTTGAAAAACCTGTGCCGGCAATCCTTTTGAATTGTGATAACCAAACTGTTATTATCAAAGTGAACAATTCTAAGGTTAAGGCGAAGTCATCAAGACATGTCAAGAGACGTTTGAAATCTGTTAGGAAATTGAGAAACTCCGGAGTAATAATTGTTACGTATATTCAAACAGATAAAAACTTGGCAAATCCCTTTACAAAGGGACTATCACGAATTGTGATAGAAAATGCATCGAGGGAGATGGGGTTGAGATCCATGGATGTCACACCATAGTGGTAATCCAACCTATGTGATCGGAGATCCTGTGAATTAGGATCTGGGAAGAATAAGCTAGTGGTTTGACTGAGGAGAGTATTTTGTAACCCTCTCTATGTGAAGATGCATGACTCTCAAAATCTGTAAGGCAGGTTGGCAACATGTCTTAATGTGTTCATGTTGGCTATAACTAGCAAAGATGCCATCCTACAGGGCATTCTTGAAAGAACACACCTATATGAGGTCGACTGTAAACGTCGCGGTCTATGAGACTTGGGTGGTATCTAGTAAACTCATAAAGAGATCAGGGAGTATGACGCATATGCTTCAATCCGTGGGGTAGGCTACTGGCAGCCAGGTACTAGTTATGATTTTGAGTGAAATCTATTGGCACCAAACTTGCAATTCAAGGTTCGTTCATTATTCAAGTTGCTAATAGACGTAGCTTAAGATTCTAGACGGAAGTTCAACTTAACAGTCTCTACTGAAATACTGGTATATAAACAAGTAGCGAGGATTGGCAAATCTTCAAATGGGCATTTAAGATCTGGTGGGGGATTGTTAGAAATAATGGGCTAAGGCATTAGACCCATGTGTGATTTCAGTTTTTCCTAAATCTCAAAGCCCATGTGTGTGGAAGCCCATGTGTGATTTGGCCCAATTTGGTGGCAGCTCACATATGAGTGGAGCGGGAGCTAAAGTTTAGTCCTACATGAAAAGTTGGAGGAGAGTTACACCATCTTATAAGGTGGAGTGTTGCACCGCTGTGTAAGTGAGTGATAATAAGAGAGCTACACACGCGCTCCTCCTCCGACGACGCCGCCGCTCGCACGCACGCACGCATGCACGCATCGCCCGCCCGCCCGTCCGTCTCGTCACGATGCGCGCACCGCGGGTTGCGGGGTGCGGGTTGCGGGAATCTCGCCGAGCCGACGTTTATTTTTGCTACTTAGAAAAACTTATGAGGTTTTGACAGATGTGTGAACAGTCAGCTTTTGACAAATGTGTCAACAGTCAGCCTATTTAGATCGCTCCCAGATCATGGGCTACTGTAACCGACCCAAACATGTGCAACATGGACTCGGCCCACGTTTGCCTCCGTTAGGGTTTCCTGAGACGCTCTATATAAAGGCGTGTACGGCTACGCCACAGAACACACCGAATCCAATCTAAGGTTTTGCAACCTCTCTGCTTGCGCCGCCATCGTAGTCTACTCCATCTCGCTTGCCGGCGAACGGGAGAGCAGGTCTCTGGAACCACTCGCCTTTGTGATCCTGTACGGGAGAGGGCGAATAAGGTTTTCGGGAAGCGCTCTGCGCGACTGCTCGAGTTCTTCATCACGGGTCGTCTTTCATCCAAGTCGGGCAGTGCTGCCTATCGCTATCTTCGTCGCCGCCTGCTTCGATCAATCTTCCCTAAGATTACTGCTGCGACTACTTTTGTAATCGAACGGTACGTGCGACGTGCTACTGTCTGGTTATTCACCATGTTCTGCGAGTACATGTTTAGCTGCAGCTTGTTTCCGTTCATCTTGTTGTTTAGTATATCTAGTATATTCGAGTTACATGTGCTAATAGCTGGTTTTGTCATGTTTAATATTCTGCAATTAATCTTGGAAATTGTGCCTAATAATCCAACAATTCCGGCTTTTTTAACTTGCTAACGGACCAAATATTTCTATTGCCGACTGTTGGAAGAATGGGGAGTGAATTCCTCATCTGAAACACATTACATCTGGACAAGCTGAGCGGGAGCGACTTGCTCTGATGTCCTTCATGAATGATTGCACTTTGGATCCACTTTCTCAAGACAAAAGAGGCTGGGAGATTATCTCCTCTATCAAATTTTCAGTTAGAAACTTGTATATGATATGTATTTGGGGATGAGTTGAAAGTGTGAGTGTCAGTTCAATATGAAAATGTGCAGCACCGAAAAAAGGAAAGATTTTTGCTTGGCGCATGATCAAGGGAAGAATCAAGGTGAGGATGGTTCTTTTAAAGCAAAAGCTGTTGATAGTGATCTGTGCCCCTTTGGATGTCAGGGAAGAGAGACAGTTCAGCAATTTGTGTTTGAATGCCGGCGTACCAAACTCATATTGGCCAAGCTAGGTATTCAGATGGATGGTTTTTCTGAACTAGATGATATCTTTGTCGAAGCAAAGAAAAGAACTAGAAACAAGGATGCATGCTTGGGACATGGTCATTACTACAATTTACTGGACTATCTGGTTTTCAAGGAATAGAATAATCTTCGATGACATCAAAACCCCTGTCGACGTGGTTGCTAGATAATGTGCTGATTTGGTGAAGCTGTGGACTTTCAGAGCTAGCAAGAAAGAGAAGGATGCGGCGGTAGTCTGGACTACAGAGTGGTACAGCTCCATTAATACGCATCGGCACATCACAGCCAAGAAAGCCCGGCCAAAACCAGATGCACTATCGTCCCATCGCCCATCCAGGCCTACAGGAACAGGATGAGAGACAATTTCTTTACAAGTCCTCGAGTTCCATCTGGAATTATTCACTAGATTGAGCTCATTTTGTTGTTATGCTCTTGTATCAGTTCAGATGAAGCGAATAAAATTGAGGTCGTTTTGTTGCGTTTCCAAGCGAATAGACCTGGCGTGATATCGTATTGCGAGCCCATTACATTCCGTTTCCAAGCATGCATGGGCTGTGCCGCGTGCATAAGGTTGGGCCTTCCGTGATGGGCATAGTGTAGAGCAGAGGAATTGTACTACGCCAGCCCATTAGTTAGGCCGATCACAATGCAGCAGGCCGATGATTGAAACCGGAGAGAAACATTGCAATACCCTGCCATGTTTTTGTGTCAGTTTATTCGCCTTATGTAATTTGCTTACTTAATCAATAAATAATAGGAAAATAATACCCCTCCCCGGGGGATCCCGTGATTTTATCCCCGGGTGGACGGTTCACCTAACGTGCGGTTGTGGACCTGCCACCGTTGCCTTGCACGCGCACTGCCACTGCTTCGCGTTCGCTTTTCTGCTAGCTAGCACGCGCCGCCAAGCCACGCGCCCGTGATTGCGCCGCCCAGCAGTACCTGCCACGCTGCCGCGCCCGCGCCGCCAAGCCAACCGCCCTCGCCCGCGATTTGCGCCGGCCTGCCGCGCCCGCGCCACCGCATTCCGCCCCTGCGCCGCGCTGCCGCCCTCGCGCTTGCAGCCGCCGCGTCTCCTCCAAGCTCCGCTGCTAGATCTACTGCCGTCGTTCGGTAAGACGCCGTTCCGAGTGTTGTTGTTGCTACTCCTAGGGGATGAAAAAGATGCTACCGATGGCGGACGAGTTTGCTATATACAAACGTCCGATGTTGCTACCATAGTTTAGAGCGCTTGCTTCTTTACTTGGCCGAAGTCGAAGTCGCTACTTTTTGTGTTTATCTTTGTTACGAGCGTTTTGCTACATTAGTATATAATTTTTACTATGTATTCATATATTTTTTGCTACTTCCGCATAATGTTTTTGCTACAATCAATCTCTATGGTTTTGCTACGATGTCTCCAGCGAGAGTCCCCGGCGATGTCTTTTGGTGATTTATTTTTGCTACATTAGAAAAAATATTTTGCTACAGTCGTTTTATGATTTTGCTACAATAGCGTAAAATTTTTGCTACACGGTCTCCGACGAGGTCTATCGGCAGAAGTCTCCGGCGAGTCTCCGGTGAGGTCAGATCTGCTACATCAACACAAATTTTTGCTACAAGGTCTTCGACGAACTCTCCGGCGAACTCTCGTATGTTTGTTCTTTTTCTGGACCAAACAGTTTTCTGCTACATGTAGCAAAACCGGGGCTATTTGTAACAAAAGCGGGACTACTTGTAGCAAAAGCGGGATGAAGGGATGAAAATGAGATCTAGCCGTCGATCTGGACAGATCCAACGATTGGGGCGGGGATGGAAAGTTTTCATCCCTCGGGGACACGTAGCACTATCCTAAATAATAAGCTCGAAATGTAATATGCGGTCACGGATAGTGTTGTCGAACAGGATAGCAAAACTTTCCATCAGATTTAAAGCATACATACCTTATACAATATCAAAATGTACTTGCATACACTACCACAAATCACATATTTGCCGAGTGGGCAAAGTACTCTGCAAAAGCAAAAAAAAAAAAACTGAGCAAAGGCTTTGCCACGGCAAAAATGACAAGACGAAGACTCCCTCAGCGAAGTCTCTTTGTCTTGAGTTGTTCCGAAACTCTATGACATAGACAAAACCCTTCGGATATACACTATTGGTGTATACGATGCGGTCCGAAGTTACGTTCACCTGAAGATATGACAAGATTCCAGAAGTCCATGACGATTCAACAAATACGAAGACTACAAGGACACCATTTTTGGTGGAATAAGACAAGGAAGTCCAAAGTTATATTAGATACGAACTCTAACTTGTAAACCAACTCGTATTGGTACCCGAGACCTAACCTCCCCATATATAAAGGGTGGAGGGGCCAAGGAGGAGAACATCGACGATACAATACACCTGACAATAGATCTAGATAATAGACACCACGTCTCTCTCTCGACGAGATCGCATCTAGACGACTCAACGAGTTTGTACATAATACGAGCACACAAGCAGAAAGTAGGATTTTCTCTACGAGGGCCTGAATCTGGGTAAATCGCCTCCCTTATTTGTCTGTTAAGCCGACGAAATCACTAGCGCTCTCATTTTCATGAAACACTAAGTCCATCATCATGGACATTGCCGAGGTTACCCCTTGTCAATTTGCGCCGACTATAGAGAATCTGAGCGCTAGAGGCATGGATTCGGCGGCTCCCTCTTCATCAAGCAACGACTCGACAATTGGAGGCAGTTAGATCCGTTCCGACTTCGTCGATCTACTAACACACCCACCCGCCCTTCTTCCGGCCTTCGATAACCTCGACCAGGAGACATATCTGATGATCTGAAGCCTCAACTTTCGCATCAGGTCCATGAGAACTTTTTGCCTCTCGGATCCGATCTACTCCGGTTCGTCGGCAGCAATCGCAGCGCCTACAACAACAACGATGTCTTCCATCGGCTCTACTGGAGGCGCAATCTCGTCTCCGCAAACATCATAAACGACCACGACTACGTCGCGGACCGGGAGGATCTCTCCTATCTAAGCGACTGTGTTTCTTTCAGTTCTAGTAACAAGCTCACATCGGCTCCCACTCAACACCACGGACCCGACGGCCATCATTAATCGTGAACTCTACCGCGGACTGTTTTGACTCTGTCGCCGACTGTTTCGTGAACCCGACGATCAGGAGCGATTCCGTCAACATCTTCAACCGCGGGTTTGGTCGTCAGTAGCACCACTGCGGTCAACTTCCGCGAACTGTGCAACTATGCACAACACCACATCCGACCAGGTTTCGTGGAATCGTCGGTTTTCTCTCATGCGGGCATGTAATTGATTTAGGACTCCGTGATCTCTTGCCATACAGAACTAGATCTCATGATGATTCAAGGCAAAGAAAAAAAAAATGCCCACGTCAGATCCTGGCGGTCAAGATCAAGGATTAACGAACGGGAAAAAATTCCATACAACGGACCTGCACTGGAGCCAAGATTACACGCAAAAAAAAAAGCCAACGGAAGCTGTATCGATTCCGTGCACCTGAAGAAATTTGCGGCTGCCGGATATAGAAGAAGGGATGCAGAAGAAGCTCCACGAGAACATATGCATGCGGCCGGTCAGAATTATGATGCAAAGAAACTTATTTCAGCAGAGAGCTAAAGATTTGAGTTTTTTCATTGTCCGCTGCGCCGACTCCGTGTCTCGTAGTATAGTATCCACTACACACCGATGCACGACTCCCAACTATGCGTCAACTAATCATCCGCCACGCCATTCCGGTCGCTGCATCGACCCCTGTTTGTCAACCTCGGCTCTACATCTGCTACATCGACTCTGTCCGACTGACCGGTCATATCGGCTCTCACAACCACGGATAGACATGCAAATATTTTCTCTCTACTACTACTTATTTCTTATTATTATGTCTACTAATTATTTGACATGTATATTTACGAGGTTAATTAATCAAAGTGCAATATGCAAATCGACGGAACGACAAGCGTCGACATACGTGCGTGCGCTCAACTCGTCGTTTCGGCCGCACCGCGTCGACTCCGGATGACAGAGACCCGAAGATCTGCCACCGGGACGACTCCGGTCCCCTATCGCGTCGAGTCCGGTCCGCCGCCGCATCGACTCCATGTCCATCACGCGACTCCGACGACCCAGGGCTCCGTTGGCTTCGGTGACCCGCTACCGCCATTAGCTCCGTCCTGCCAAAATCTTTGGCTGCGGCATCCCGGCAAATCTTCGGTTGCGGTATCTCACTAAAATCTTCGGCTCCGATGATCCACTAAAAATCTTCGGCTGTGGCATCCCGCTACCGTGATCGGCTCCATGCATCTTACTGCCGCATCGACTTCATTTGCGACAATTACTACTAAAGCTAAGATTCCTTCTACTTAGAGCTGATTATTCTTTTTTTAACTTGCACTCGAAACACTCGAGGGTTGCACCCTCTTCGAGTAACTTAACTGTCATCGACTTTGTGCACCCAAGCACCTTATACGCGATTTTCCGAATAATTGACTCTGTCTGAGCGTCGAATCCTTAAACTCTGACCCAGTTGCAGCCCAACTGACATGTCGGCAAGGTATGGAGACTAAAGGCGTCGGGATAACAAAAAGGTCTCGCGTTACGGTGCAAAAGTGTCGAGTCCAATGGCATCAGGAAATTTTATGACAAATCGAAAGACAATATTCTTTATAGGATGCAAGTATTTCACAATTCTCTATGTTTTCTACAAGGATGTCAACTACATCGAGCTATTCTATTAGATCCTCCAATAAGTCGATTAACTGTCACACGCGAGTCAACTTATGTCAAGACCCGAGTCCAATACCTCCTCGGATGAAGAAGATTTCTAATCATATGCTCACCCGATAGTCATGACCCGTGTCAAGAAATTCCTTGGATGAAGATCATCTTCGCACACCCGATGTCAATAAAGCTAAGTTCTATTAACCGGGTCTACTTTTATTACTATATTACACCCGATTCTCGGGGGCTCAGTCGAACAAATTATTACATAATCATACTCCAAGAGTAGGGGGCTTCGCTACTCAGCGCGAACTTAAAAATTCTCCGGCTCTGCCATAAAATACGTCAAAACATGATTTGACCCAAGTAGCTAATCCATTCCAATGGGCATCAGGCTAATGAAAAGGTCTCGCGAGGGGTGTAAGCACAATGGCCATCGGAAAAAATATATCAAGATTCCAAATTACATATACAAATTTTAGATAATCTACATGTCCTTTTTTAGGATCCCTATTTTATCTACGCGGGAAAATTCTCGGATGAAGAACAACTTTAAGCCTACGCACGAATGCCAGCTTTTGAACGTAGTCTCCGAGGCTACTCCCATCGGGAGCGCTCGCCACGCACCCGATAGAAAAATTAAAATCCTCCTACAAAGTCGATAAAAATTTCAAAAATCCTTAGACCGCGTCCGGCCCGATAATACATCTGAATGCCGTGTCCACGACATGAAGGTAAGACCCCAAGATCTATCCTGTGCGGCCTGGTAACCGCACATAATTGCGCTCTGCTAGTAAATTATTCGTATCCACGATATGATAAAAAATCCCGATAGACGCATTGGGTACCTGAAATAAAAATACTAGGATTCAGTATTCGATAAGACCTTAACGGCCCGAACTGAATTATGCCAGAAAATACCAAATTCGAGTCCGGGGACTCGAATTTGAAGTAGGTTCACGATGTCTTTGCCCAAGAGCAATTAACTGGTTCCCGATCCGTCGAATGCATCAGACTAGTTATACCAAAATCCCGTAACAAACTTATTGAACTAACAGTTCGCCTATTTGATAGAAAAAACTCCTCCTACGGAGTCGACATAAAAGCAAAGCTACCAGAACAGAGTCGAGGAATTCCTCGAATGAAGAAGACTTGAGCCTATGCTCGAACATACGCGTTCGAACATAGCCTCGAGGGCTACTCTCATCGGGAGCGCTGGCCGCGCACCCGATAGAAAAAGAAGAAATCCTCCAAGAGGAGTCGACGGAAGATACAATGATGAAGAATAATTTTGAGCCGAGCTGAGTGTAGCCTCAACAATTATTCCCATCGCGCTCGAAATTTCAATATCACTTAAAGGACAAGACAAATTCATCCATTGCAGCAGCCAAAGAAGGCAGTCGAGAAATTCACGCATCCGAAAAAATCTTCGAGTTCACCTTCCGGTCATATTAAAAAGGACTTTTAGCCTATGCTCGGACACAAGCATCCGAACATAGCCTCGGGGGGTACTGACATGGTCATAACCCTTTGGGTACACACTATTGGCATATACGGTGCGGCCCGAAGGAAGGTTCACCCAAAGATATGACAAGTTCCCTGAAGCCCATGACGATTCAACAAATACGAAGCCTATAAGGACACAGACTCCTGGTGGAACAAGACAAGGAAATCCAACATTAGACTAGATACGAACTATAATTGTAAACCAACTCGTATTGGTACCCGAGACCTAGTCTCCCCATATATAAAGGCTAGGGAGGGTCAACGAGGAGGTCATCGACGATACAATAGACACCCGACAATAGATCTAGATAATAGACACCATGTCTCTCTCTCTCTTGGCGAGATCACATCTAGACGACTGAACAAGTTTGTACTCTCCAATGATAATACGAGCAGACAAGCAGGAAGTAGGGTTTCCTCTACGAGGACCTAAACCTGGGTAAATCACCTCCCTTGTTTGTTTGTTAAGCCGACGAAATCACCAGCGCTCTCCTTTCCACGAAACACCAAGTCCATCATCATGGACATTGCCGAGGTTACCCCTCGCCACTCAGCAAAATGTTCGTCGAGTGTCTTGTTTTGGCTCTGTCGGCAATATAAAGCAGCGTGACGGTGTAACCACGGAAACGGAGGGCGATGGTGACATGGTATGACTTCTCAGGTTCCTGTAATTGGTATACCTGGTACATACTTAGACTACGGTTGAAGGCCCACGAAGAAATAGAAGTCATGGAAGCATCCGAAGTCGAGGAACCAAATGTACTGATCAAGATAGAAGTACCAACCGGCATATTCGAGTATCTGTAATCAACCTTGTAAACCAATCTGTATTAAACTATGAGACCCACCCTCTCATATAAGGGATAGGAGGAGCAGACGAAGAGGGCACCTAGCTTTGAGCGAAACACAATCCACCGTGAGTTAGATTGCATCTAGCGAATCGACGACTCTGTAACCCTCTATTTTCATAATCAGGCAGGACTTCGACTCCATTGTTTGTCTGATCGGCCGATGAAATCACCGGCACTCTCTTTTCCATCAAAACTAAGTCCATAATCATAAATATTGCCGAGGTCACCCCTCGTCAGACGGGTTTGCCGAGTGTTTTTAGAGAACACTCTTCAAAGACCCGGGAATAAAAAACTTTGTGGACGTCCATCATTGCGGTGACCCAGCATACCACTGCATGATGTAGTACACTATAGTTGTTGACATAACACCAATGAAACACCATTTACTAGTATTACATCCCTTAGAGTGGTACAACAGAAACACAGCAGGTCCAAGACATGACTATAGATTACAGCTTGACTCTTTACAAAAGATCCAACGACACTCTAGGTTAAAGAGAGAGAAAGAAACTTCTTACAAAGAAGAACTATAATAACAAGTCAGAACTATCTAGTGACTAAGACTAGCATCTAAACTAATTGACTTGCAATTGCTGCTATTGCAATGCTAGACAGAATTAGGTTTTATGGCTAGAGAATCTACTCCTATCTACTCAAGAACTTTTTCTTCACTTCGGTTGATGTATATATTGACTTCATTGACTTCACTGAAGAACTTGAGCTATCCATGATGGTTTCTTGAGTAAAAGTTGGTGTTGACATCGTCTTCAATGGCTTAGAACCTAGCAAGGGTTAAGAAGGTATGGTTGAGTATGAGCGTACTCAGCAAGTTCACTAAAAATGAGTGTATGATGCACTATCACTACAGCCACAGACCAAAGGTCGTAGGCAATGCAGGTTTTCGTAAACATTTCTTCAAAGGTTGCTTTTATTCTGAAAACTATGCCCAACAGCCTTCACAGGTTGATCAGAACCTTCGTGGGGTTCCTTTCCTACCACGTTCGTAGCCCCTTCCCGGAACAGGGAGTAACATGTCATAGTTCTTACACTCTCCAGAGGTGCGTTACTTTACCCATGAGAGACCAAATCCTTGTTGCACAACTGAACAGCTTATTCCCGTCCACAATTCCGTGATGTGGGGCCCAGTAGATGATCCAAGCCAATCACTGCCCTCTTCGTGACCCCACATGTCCCCTTGGTGTACGCCATGCCCACATCTTGAATTACCCAATGGTTAGTATAGACCGTTTAGATGCCAGAACTATCGTGGGACATTGAGGGTTCCCACCCATATGCTGCATATCCTCTACGAATTACCAATTCATGCATGCTACGAGGATAACAACCACGATCTGCACATCCGGATACATGCGAGAGGAAAAAGATACAACTGACTTCTCCGTCCCATTCCAAATCTCATGGTTAACGCGTAATATACGGCGCTAGAATCACCGGCGACATTGGTTGATTAAGTCCTATATATTATGTTCCTTTACCACTGGAACTGTATTAGTATATTATTACCTCTTGGTAAATAATCCATAATCATATTATTATGAACATAGTGTTTTCTGACCTTTTTGAAATGCAGGTGATGACAACATTTGAGTTACAAGCATTTGATAGAAAATAATCAAAGGACATGAGCAAGTGTGAACTTGCCTTTTGTGATTGCAAGATTATGCACTCACGGTCTTTGATACGTTGCTAACGTATCCATAATTTTTGATGTTCCATGCTTGATTTTTATCTACTTTCTTATGTTTTGTTCCAACTTTGGAGTATTTTCATACACTTTCTTGGACTAACCTATTAACAAGATACCACAGTGCCAGCTGCCTATTTTCTGCTGTTTTTGGTTGCAGGAAAGTCAAAAATGAATATTCTCGGATTTGGACGGGACAAATGCCAAAGTCTGTTTTTCATCGAGGGGGACACGGAGCCAGAATACGAGACGGTGAGGGGCCAGGGGCGGCCACACCACCTGGCCGCGCGGCTAGGCCTGGCACGCGCCAGGGGTGGTGCGGCCACCTAGGGCACCCCCTCGGCCTCCCCTTTCTCCTATAAGATGCCTCCGATATAGAAACCCTAAGTACCTGATCAAAATTCCATGAAAGAGTCTGTAGCCGTCGTCGTCTCTGTCCCTAGATCGGGGGGGATCTGAAGCTCTTACCGGCACCCTGCCGGAGAGGGGAATTCACCCTGTAGGCCTTCTTCATCACCATGCAAGCCTCCGGTGTGATGCGTGAGTAGTTCATCCTTGGACTACGGATCCATGTAGTAGCTAGATGGCTGGTTTCTCCTCCTTTGTGCTTTCATGTTTAGATCTTGTGAGCTCCGTTCATGATCAAGATCATCTATTTGTAATTCATACATGTTGTGTTTGCGGGGATCCGATGGATATTGAGATGCTATTTGAGATTGATTATTGATTCTATCATGTCTTTGTTATTTGAGATCTTGCATGCTTTCCGTTGTTAGTAGCTATCTTGGCCAAGTAGATGCTAGCAACTCCAAGAGTTAGTATTTATGCTCGATAGTGGGTTCATGCCTCTGGTAATCTGGGGAAGTGACAGAAATCTCTAAGGTACTAGATGTGCTGTTGGTACTAGGGAGAAAACAACAATCCTTTGTTCATACAACAATCGTATTGTTTACTTTACACGCAGTTCGTAAAGCAATAATATGTTGCTTGCATCTTAATACTGGAGGGGGTTCGGATGATAACCTGAAGGTGGATTATTAGTCATAGATTCAGTTGGATTACGGTCTATGTATAATGTTATAATACCCAATCAAATCTCAAAGGAGTCAAGATGATTAGTATATGCATGTATGCTTTCTCGATGTTTGTCAATTGCCCCGCTGTAATATGTTCACCCAACATGTTATCTATCTTAAGGAGAACCACCACTAGTGAACTATGGACCCCGGTCCTTTCTTTTACAATCAATCTACAATTGTTTACTGTTTTCTGTTTACTTTCTGCAAGCTTTTACTTTCCTCCACACAATACGTTTAATCCTTTGTTTTCAGCAAAACTGGTGAGATTGACAACCTCACTGTAAGTTGGGGGCAAAGTTCTATGGTTGTGTTGTGCAGGATCCCAAGTTGGCAACAACATCTGGGAGGTGTTTCCTTGCTCCTACTGGTTCGATAACCTTGGTTTTATAACTGAGGGAAAACTGGCTGATGTGCTCATCATACCTTCCTCTTGGGGTTCCCCAACGAGCTAGATATATTTTGGGCCATCAAGCATATTTTCTGGTGCTGTTGTCGGGGAGACAAGGACATCTTCACAAGGGGAGTCCCTCATAACCAATCTCTTTACTTTGTTGTTTTTGTTTTGCTTAGTTTATTTTCTACTTTGTTTGCTTGTTTCTTTATCAAATACGCAAAAAATTAGTTTTACTAGTTTGCTTTCTTTATTAAAAATACAAAAAAATGACTACTCTTGAAAACACTAAGTTGTGCGACTTCACTAGCACCAACAACAATGATTTCATGTGCACACCTATTGCTCCACCAGTTCCTGAAGCCACTTTCTTTGAAATTAAACCCGCTTTACTCAATCTTGTTATGAGGGAACAATTTTCTGGTATTGGTAATGAAGATGCTGCTGCTTGATACATTGCAAATGTATCTATAATTTTTGATGTTCCATGCTTAGTTTTATCCACTTTCTTGTGTTTTGTTCCAACTTTGGAGTACTTTTATTATGATTTCTTGGACTAACCTATTAACAAGAGCCACAGTGCCAGCTGCTTGTTTTTATGCTCGATAGTTGTTAGTAGCTATCTTGGCCAAGTAGATGCTAGCAACTCCAAGAGTTAGTATTTATGCTCGATAGTGGGTTCATGCCTCTGGTAATCTGGGGAAGTGACAGAAATCTCTAAGGTACTAGATGTGCTGTTGCTACTAGGGAGAAAACAACAATCCTTTGTTCATAGAACAATCGTATTGTTTACTTTACATGCAGTTCGTAAAGCAATAATCTGTTGCTTGCAACTTAATACTAGAGGGGTTTCGGATGATAACCTGAAGGTGGATTATTAGTCATAGATGCAGTTGGATGGTGGTCTATGTATTATGTTGTAATGCCCAATCAAGTCTCAAAGGAGTCAAGATGGTTAGTATATGCATGTATTGCTTTCTCGGTGTTTGTCAATTGCCCCGCTGTAATTTGTTCACCCAGCATGTTATCTATCTAAGGAGAGCCACCTCTAGTGAACTATGGATCCCGGTCCTTTTTCTTTACATACAATCTACAACTGTTTACTACTTTGTGTTTACTTTCTGCAAACTTTTACTTCTTTCCATTCGATACGTTTAATTCTTTGGTTTCCGCAAAACACGGTGAGATTGACAACCTCATCGCAAGTTGGGGACAAAGTTCTGTGGTTGTGTTGTGCAGGTCTCCACGTTGCTACTAGCACCGGTAGTGCGCCCTGCCAAAGCTCAGCTAGTAACACCTTTGGGGTGTTTCCTTGCTCCTACTGGTTCGATTAAACCTTGGTTTCATAACTGAGGGAAAACTTACTGCTGTGCTCATCGTACCTTCCTCTTGGGGTTCCCAACGAGCTCTACGTCGAAAGTCGAGCGCATCAAGATTTTTCTGGCTCCGTTGTCGGGGAGTCAAGGACATCTTCACAAGGGGAGTCCCTCATAACCAATCTCTTTACTTTGTTGTTTTTGTTTTTGCTTAGTTTCTTTTTCCTTTGTTTGCTTGTTTTGTTATTCAAAAAACAAAAAAAATTAGTTTTACTTGTTTTGCTTTCTTATTTGAAAACCCAAAAAAATTAAGTTTCCTTTAGTTGTCACCCCTTCCTTAGCTCACCATGTTGATCCCTACTTTTCACCTTGAAAGACCTTTCAATTGGTAGTGGTTCTATAATTGGGAAAGATAATATTGAAGAATTCTTTAATCATGTTAGCAAACATGAAGATACTGAGGATAGATCCCTTATAGAACTTGCTCCAAATTTTGAGATTGTTGCAGCTTCTTTAATTCACATGTTAGAAGCTAGGTTTGTTAACCTCAACCCCTTAATGCAAGTAATGTTTCTTAAGCTTAAAGAAACTGAGGATCCTGAAAAGAGGGATTTTATTCTAGAAACTTTGTTTAAGGAGTTCTATGATGTTGCCAAGGAAGCTAGAATTTTTTTTGAACATTTCAATATGCTAGGCTCATGTGTAGATGTTGTTGGTACGCGATAAAAGATGAACAAAACCGAACCTAATGGGGAGGAAGCTAAGATACCAATACCCTTTAAACTAGTAGCAATACATGATGCCATAGAAAAGAATCTTGATTGGATTGTTCCTGCAAACCCTTTTGATGAGAATAGTGAATCTAAGAGCATTGAGAGAGGATCCTCTAGAACTTATGTAGATGATATACCTTGCCTTGTTGAAAATATTTCTGGTATTGATCTTAATGCTTCTTCATTTGAGAACACTTGATTCTTTCTTTGGTTCTTATGCCTAACTTAAAGGCATTAAAGAAAAGTATTTGTTGGGAGATAACCCAAGAGTTTTAGTTGAGTCTTCGAAGTTATTACCTCTGTAATAATCTCTACTTATCCTTTTTATTTGCTTTTTGTGCCAAGAGTAACCTCTAATGAGAGTGAAGTAATGATTGGGAAAGTTGCTGTCCCGAAACAGATTTCTATGCTTCACCGTAAAGATTCCTGAGAGAGCTCTGTACGCCATATTGAGCTGTACGTTTTTGTGCTTCTGACCCAGGTTGTTATCTAACTTTCGTTAGTTCATAACATTTTGATTTGAGCAACAGAAGGTCTTCAAAAAAATTCGTATTTACCTGCTGGTCTGTTTTGACAGATTTCTGACATTTTCTGCATTTGCTTCTTGTTAGTTCCTTCTTGAGTTTCTTTGGGGAATTGAGCTTTTTGAGGGAAGTGCTACAGTATCTAGTGTTCTAATGGAAGTTTATTTGGTGTTAGAACTGAACCTTGAGACTTATTTATCTTAAGTGCACTAATGTTGCTAATGAGATTGTGTGAAGTTTTGTATGAAGGAAAAAATTTAGGTGTTTGGAAGGAATGAGTAATGAGATGAAGGATGGACTCAAGCTCAAGCTTGGAGATTCCACACGTGTCACCCCAAGAAATATCCAAGAAGTACAAGCGTCAAAGCTTGGCGATGCCCAAGGCATCCCCTTCTTCATCAATAAAAATTCCAGGTTTCTTCCAAACGCTTCATTTTTATTGTTTCATGCACAGTTGTGTTTTTCTTGGAGCGTCTTCTTTTTCGTTTTCGTTTTGGTTTTTAGTTTTCTTGGTTTGCTTAGTTTTATGAATAAATTGGTTGGACCCCTCTTTCATACGTTGGTTTGCAAATAGTTTGGTTTGGTTTGGTTTGGAAAAGAGTAGGAAAGTTCATGCTTATGTGGTAAAAAGAGCTCGTTTTTGACTGTGGCCTATGCTTTGTCATGCCATGCTTGATATTGTTTTGGCTTTATGCTTAGTATTCTTTGCTATAGCAGGACTTGTTATAAACAATTGATATTGCTTAATGTGCCTTGGATGAATCATGCGTTGTTTTAGCATATTAAAGCATAGTATAGTGGTATTCTCCTTTGATGCTTTATTTGGGTTAACTTGGCACATGCTCACTCCATTTTATGACTATCTCAAGTCACCATAGACTTTATGATCCTTTAGTTTTCAACTTGTAGTATCACTTTATGCTTTTCTCAATGATGTTTTGTCGCTCTGCATGATTATGGCCATTATTGCTCTCTTAGTTTGCCGCTCCCAGTCTTTTGCTAGCCTGCACAACAAGTATGAGTGCCACTCATGCAACCAACTCCCTAAACCAAGTTTTTCCAAAGAGTCCACCATACCTGCCTATTATCTTATGCTATTCCAAGTATATTCATGCTTTTGTTTACCTTCCACTTGTTATGAGAAAACTAGTGATTAATGCTCTCACGAACTTGATGGCACACTTTACTTTATTGCGTCTAACAAACTTGAATCATTGGGTCCTTCTTTGTTGCGTATATGCTTGCACTTTATAAGTTGAAATTAGCAGAACCATGTTTCATGGGGAACGCTTGCAACATTGCACTTGTACTTTGTACCCCGTTGATATTATGTTCTTTTGCTTACGGATCCCGGCGGTGTGAAATAAAAGTAGAACTTGTAAGATCATGGAGTTTGTATGTGTGTTAGAGAAACGCCTGGGCCGCTAGCCTAAGCCATGCCTAATCATGGTGGAAACTTACAGCATCACCATAATGAGCACTCTATGAAGCATCCTCAATAAAAACCTATGCAAATAGCAAATAAAAAGATCGTTGAGATGCTCATTGTCTGCTTGCCTTGTCATTTTGATTATGGGAAAGCTCCTGTATCATGTGCAAGGGGTACCCCGTTGGCGGTTCTTAATGATACACATATACTTACAATGACAAGAGCTTACTTGTGACTAAAGTTGAGTAGCATGAGGATCGGTCTTCGTAAGTAAGGGGCATGAGATTTCGGTTTATAACTTGTCAAGCATATCCTCTTAGTTGTGTCACTTTAACCTTAATCACCTTCAAGATGCTTATGATAGGGGCAATGAGAGCTGAAAGCTATAAGTACCATAATTTTTGGAAGCTCTTTATGAGACTTGAATCCCTACTTCCTTTTACAAAAGGCTTTTCTTCCACCATTATATTGAGTCTCCACCTTCTATCTTTATGCACCTACTTTGAGAGCATAGTGGCCATTCTTAGTTCTATGTGCATTGTCCCAAGACTAGTTGATTGATGCATAACTTGTTATTTCTTGTTTGAAACTATTGTATCTAGTCACTCTTATGAACTTTGAAGGTGTCCTATGCATTTATATTTGCTACTCTATTGAGGGACAAGCTGAATACTTTTATACTATGTTTTCTTTATGCGAAACAAACAAACGTCTTGCAAAGCATTGTTATTCATGAATCTTTTGTTTGTGTCTTTTCATGTTGCATCATAGTTTCTTTTCTTATTGCTAGAACTTTGTCTTTCATGTTATGATTGAAGTACTATGATCCCAGCTTTGAGAGATTTGCAAATACTTTGATCAAGTCTTTGATGGTGCATTCCACCTCAAAAATTCTTTATTTTTATCACTTACCTACTCGAGGACGAGCAGGAGTTAAGCTTGGGGATGTTGATACATTGCAAATGTATCTATACTTTTTAATGTTCCATGCTTAGTTTTATCCACTTTCTTGTGTTTTGTTCCAACTTTGGAGTACTTTTATTATGATTTCTTGGACTAACCTATTAACAAGAGCCACAGTGCCAGCTGCTTGTTTTCTGCTGTTTTTGGTTCCAGAAAGTCAGAAAATGAATATTCTCGGAATTGGACGGGACAAAAGCCAAAGTGCCTATTTTTTCTGGAAGGGATCAAGTGCCAGAATACGAGATAGAGAGGGGCCAGGGGCCGGCTACACCACCTGGCCGTGCAGCATGGCTTGGCCCGTGCCAGGGGGTGGTCTGGCCGACCCCAGCAACCCCTCGGCCTCTCCTTCCGCCTATAAGTTGCCATCGGGACGAAAACCCTAAGAATCCGATCAAAAATTCACGAAAGAGTCTGTAGCCGTCGTCGTCTCTGTCCCTAGATCGGGGGGGATCTGAAGCTCTTACCGGCACCCTGCCGGAGAGGGGAATTCACCCTGGAGGCCTTCTTCATCACCATGCAAGCCTCCGGTGTGATGCGTGAGTAGTTCATCCTTGGACTACGGATCCATGTAGTAGCTAGATGGCTGGTTTCTCCTCCTTTGTGCTTTCATGTTTAGATCTTGTGAGCTCCGTTCATGATCAAGATCATCTATTTGTAATTCATACATGTTGTGTTTGCGGGGATCCGATGGATATTGAGATGCTATTTCAGATTGATTATTGATTCTATCATGTCTTTGTTATTTGAGATCTTGCATGCTTTCCGTTGTTAGTAGCTATCTTGGCCAAGTAGATGCTAGCAACTCCAAGAGTTAGTATTTATGCTCGATAGTGGGTTCATGCCTCTGGTAATCTGGGGAAGTGACAGAAATCTCTAAGGTACTAGATGTGGTGTTGGTACTAGGGAGAAAACAACAATCCTTTGTTCATACAACAATCATATTGTTTACTTTACACGCAGTTCGTAAAGCAATAATCTGTTGCTTGCAACTTAATACTGGAGGGGGTTCGGATGATAACCTGAAGGTGGATTATTAGTCATAGATTCAGTTGGATTACGGTCTATGTATAATGTTATAATACCCAATCAAATCTCAAAGGAGTCAAGATGATTAGTATATGCATGTATGCTTTCTCGATGTTTGTCAATTGCCCCGCTGTAATATGTTCACCCAACATGTTATCTATCTTAAGGAGAACCACCACTAGTGAACTATGGATCCCAGTCCTTTTTCTTTACATACAATCTACAACTATTTACTGCTTTGTGTTTACTTTCTGCAAACTTTTACTTCTTTCCATTCGATACGTTTAATCCTTTGTTTTCCGCAAAACACGGTGAGATTGACAACCTCATCGCAAGTTGGGGACAAATTTCTGTGGTTGTGTTGTGTAGGTCTCCACGTTGCTACTAGCACCGGTAGTGCGCCCTGCCAAAGCTCAGCTAGTAACACCTTTGGGGTGTTTCCTTGCTCCTACTGGTTCGATTAAACCTTGGTTTCATAACTGAGGGAAAACTTACTGCTGTGCTCATCATACCTTCCTCTTGGGGTTCCCAACGAGCTCTACGTCGAAAGTCGAGCGCATCACTGCTCATCTAAATAACTTTGTTCAACTTTGTGAGATGCAAAAGCATAAGGATATAGATGGGGATATTATGAAGCTTAAATTGTTTCCTTTCTCTTTGAGAGGATAAGCTAAAGAATGGTTGATTCCTTAACTAGGAATAGTATTGATTCTTGGACTAAATGCAAAGATGCTTTCATTGGAAAATACTATCCTCCTGCTAAGATTATATCTATGAGAAATGAAATAATGAAGTTTAAACAATCTGATAATGAACATGTTGCTCAAGCTTGGGAAAGAATGAAATCTTTGGTAAAGAATTGTCCCACTCACAGACTAACTGCTTGGATGATTATCCAAACCTTTTATGCAGGATTGAACTATTCTTCAAGAAATCTATTAGATTCTGCTGCCGGAGGTACCTTTATGACCATTACTTTGGGTCTGCAACGAAGCTTCTGGATAATATGATGGTTAATTTTTCTGAATGGCACACTAAAAGAGCTCCACAAGGTAAGAAGGTAAATTCTGTTGAAGAAACCTCCTCCTTGAGTGATAAAATTGATGTTATTATGTCTATGCTTGTTAATGGGAAAGCTCATTTTGATCCAAATCATGTTCCCTTAGCTTCTTTGGTTGCTCAAGAAGAGCAAGTTGATGTGAACTTTATAAGAAATAATAATTTTGGCAAGAATGCTTATGGTAATAACAATTATAGGCCTTACCCTCCTAATAATACTTATGGTTATAATGGCAAACCTGGAATACCTAGTGAAGGAAGAATTTTAGAAGTTGAAAGAGCCACTAAAAACTTCATGCAAATGCAATATGAACAAACTAAATTATTTACTAAAACTATGGAGGAACAATCTACCATTTTGAAGAATATTAGTCATCAACTTGAGAGTTTGAATAGGGAAATTCCTAGTTTGCAATTGAAACTTTCTAATGATGAAAGAAATATATCATCTTTGTCTGAAGCACAATCCTCTTTGATTAATAAAATGGCTGCTAAACCTAAAATTATTGAGAATCCCTTTGCTACTACTAATGCCATATAAGTTAGAATTGATGAAAATGTTAGACTATTAGCTGAATTGCTTGCTAAGTGGGAGAGAGAAGATGAAATTGCTAGAAATATTTGTGTTTCTACTATCACTACCACTAGTGTTGAAGCTAGTAATAGCTCTACTACTTTAGATGATAATTATGATTTTGATCTTGATGATTGCAATAACTCTGAAGTTATTATGTTCCAACAAAAGCTTGCTAAAAGTCCTAATGCTAGTGCTATGAACATGGCCTTTACAAACCACATTACTGATGCTCTCATAAAAATTAAAGAAGAAAAGATGAAACATAAAGCTTCTATTCCAATAAAACAAGAAGATGGTTGGGAACCCATCATTAATATGAAAGTGAATGATTTTGATTTCAAATCTTTATGTGATCTTGATAGTAGTGTTTCTATTATGCCTAGAAAGATTTATGATATGCTTGATTCGCCACCACTTGAAGATTGTTATTTGAATGTCCAACTTGATGATAATGCTAAAGAGAAACTCATGGGGAGTCTTAATGATGTTCTTATTATGGTTAACAATGCCTATGTCCCCGTTGATTTCTATGTTTTGGATGTTGAATGCAATCCTTCTTGTCCTATTACTTTGGGAAGACCTTTTTTTAGAACTGTTGGTGCCATTATTGATATGAAAGAAGGCACCATTAAATATCAACTCCCACTTAAGAAAGGTATAGAACACTTTCATAAGAAGAGAGAGAAGATCTCTTTTGTTTCTTCTATAAAAACAAAATTTTCTCTTAATGCTTCTTCATTTGAGAACACTTGATTATTTTTCTTGCTTCTTATGCCTAACTTAAAAGTGTTAAAGAAAAGTACTTATTGGGAGATAACCCAAAAGTTTTAGATGAGTCTTGGAAGTTATTACCTCTGTAATAACGGCTCCTTGTCTTTTTTATTTGATTTTTGTGCCAAGAGTAACCTCTAATGAGAGAGAAGTAATGCTTGGGAAAGTTGCTGTCCCGAAATAGATTTTTGTTCTTCACCGTAAAAATTCGTGTAAAACCTCTATAGATCTTTTTGAGGCGTGATTTTTTTTTCTTCTGCCCCAGGTTGTTATATAACTTTCATTAGTTCAACACTTTTTGATTTGAGCAACAAAATGTCTTCTAAAAATTTCGTCTTTACCTATTGGTCTGTTTTGACAGATTTCTGCCATTATTTGCATTTGCTTCTTGTTGGTTCCTTTTTGAGTTCTTTTGGGGAATTGAGCTTTATGAGGGAAGTGCTATAGTAGCTTGTGTTTTAATGGAAGTTTTATTGGTGTTGAAACTGAACCCAAATACTTATTATCTTGAGTGCACTAATGTTGCTAATAAAGATTGTGTGAAGTTTTGTATGAAGAAAAAAATTCAGGTGTACGGAGAGAATGATGTAAGGAGATGAAGAATGGACTAAAGCTCAAGCTCGGGGATGCCACGCGTGTCACCCCAAGAAATATCCAAGAAGTACAAGCGTCAAAGCTTAGGGATGCCCAAGGCATCCCCTTCTTCATCAATAAAAATCTCAGATTTCTTCCAAACACTTCATTTTTGTTGTTTCATGCACAGTTGTGTTGTTCTTGGAGCGTCTTGTTTTTCGTTATCGTTTTGGTTTTCTTAGTTTGCTTGAATAAATTGGTTGGACCCCCTCTTTCATACATTGGTTTTCAAATAAGTTTGGTTTGGATTGGGAAAGAGTAGGAAAAGTTCATGCTTAAGTCGTAAAGAGAGCTTGTTTTTGACTGTGGCCTATGCTTTGTCATGCCATGCTTGATATTGTTTTGGCTTTATGCTTAGTGATATTTGTTGTAGCATGACATGTTATAAACAATTGAGATTGCTTAATGTGCCTTGGAAGGATCATGCATTGTTTTAGCATATTAAAGCATAGTATTGTGGTATTCTCCTTTGATGCTTTATTTGGGTTGACTTGGTGCATGCTCACACCATGTTATGACTATCCAAAGTCACTATAGCCTTGATGATCCTTTAGTTTTTGACTTGTAATATCACTTTATGCTTTGATTAATGATGTTTTGTCGCTTTGCATGATTATGGCCATTATTGCTCTCTTAGTTGGACGCTCCCAGTCTTTTGCTAGCCTCCGTAACCAAGTATGAGTTCCACTCATGCGTCCAACTCCTAAAACCAAGTAATTCCAAAGAGTCCACCATACCTACCTATTAGCATTTGCTATTCCAAGTATATTCATGTTTTTATCTACCTTCCGAATTAAACTTGTTATGTGAAAATTAGTGATTAAAGCTCTCATGAACTTGATGCCACACTTTACTTTTCTTTCCCTTAATAAACTTGAACCATTGTGTCATCTATGTTGAATATGCTTGCACTTATATGTTGGGGATTAGCAGAACCATGCTGTCATGGGGAACGCTTTCAACATTGCACTTGTACTTTGTACCTAGTTCATATCATGCTCTTTTGTCTATGGATGTCGTCGGTGTGAAATGAAAGGGGAGCTTGTAAGTCCATGGAGTTATGTATGTGTGTTAGAGAAACACCTGGGTCGCCGGTCTAATCCATGATGTCATGGTGGAAACCTCCAGTGTAACCATAATGAGCTGTCTACGAAGCATTCTTCTTATATAAAAAGAGATAGAGATTGAGAAAAATAGAAAAAAAAGATATGAGAAAAGAGGAAAGAGAGAAAAAAGCACCATTTTCCCATGGTAAATAAGAATATTGTTGAGATGCTCGTTGTCTGCTTGCCTTGTCATTTTGATATGTGGATTCTTCTGTATCATCGGGCAAGGGGTACCCCGTTGGTTGTTCTCTATGATACAGATGTACTTACGATAACAATAACTTACCGATGACTAAACTTGAGTAGAATGAGGAGCGGCCCTCGTATTCAAGGGACATGAGTTTTCCAACTTATACTTTGTAAAGCATATACTCCATAGTTTGTTCACTTTAACCTTAATCACTTCAAGATGCTTATGATAGGGGCAATGAGAGCTGAAGGCTAATAAGTACCATAATTTTTGGAAGCTCTTTATGAAACTTGAATCTCTACTTCCTTCTATGAAGGTCTTTCTTTTACTTTTATGTTGAGTCTCCACCTTCTATCTTTATGCACCTACTTTGAGAGAATATTGGCCATTCTTAGTTCTATGTGCATTGTCCCAAGACTTGTTGATTGATGCATAACTTTATATTGCTTGTTCTTAAACTACTTGTATCTAGTCACTCTTATGAACTTTGAAGGTGTCCTATGCATTTATATTTGCTACTCTATGAGGGACAAGCTGAATGCCACTATGCTATGTTTTCTCTATGTGAAACAAACAAACGTCTTGCAAAGCATTGTTAGTCATGAATCTTTTGTTTATGCCCTTTCATGTTGCAACATAGTTGCTATGTCTTATTATTAGAACTTTATCTTTCATGCTATGTTGAAGTACTATGATCCCAGCCATCAATGTTTTACAAATACTTTGATCAAGTTTATGATGGTCCATATCACCTCAAAAATTATTCTTTCTTTTTATCACTTACCTACTCGAGGACGAGCAGGAGTTAAGCTTGGGGATGTTGATAAATTGCTAACATATCCATACTTTTTGATGTTCCATGCTTGGTTTTATCTACTTTCTTATGTTTTGTTCCAACTTTGGAGTATTTTCATACACTTTCTTGGACTAACCTATTAACAAGATGCCACAGTGCCAGCTGCCCGTTTTCTGCTGTTTTTTGTTCCAGGAAAGTCAGAAAATGAATATTCTCGGAATTGGACGGGACAAAAGCCAAAGTCAGTTTTTCACCGAGGGGGACACGGAGCCAGAATACGAGATGAAGAGGGGCCAGGGGAGGCCACACCACCTGGCCATGCAGCCAGGCCTGGCCCGTGCTAGGGGGTGCGGCCACCCAGGGCACCCCTCGGCCTCCACTTTCGCCTATAAGATGCCTCCGATACAGAAACCCTAAGTACCCGATCAAAATTCCACGAAAGAGTTTGTAGCCGCCGTTGTCTCCATCCCTAGATCGAGAGGGATCTGAAGCTCTTCCTGAAGGAAATATGCCCTAGAGGCAATCATAGAGATGATTGTATTTCATGTGTATCCATGAGTTATTATAATGTTCCTTGAATATCCATATACCAGGCAACTTGTATTGATTGGCAATTATGTGAATTGTTTGTGAAACTCTTTACTTGTATGGTTATCTAATAATTGTCCCTAGTCGGAGTTCATGCGAGGACACACGTGAATATTAGACTAGCACATCGATTGGTTAATGACTATGTTTCGCAAGTCATTGACATAGAGATGTCAAACCAATGATGTGGACACATGTTATGAACATGGGGTTGGACTGACCCAACATGAGACTAGCAATAATACTTGCAGCTCTCTCTACACATCGTGTACGTTTTGTCCTTAGACCTGAGATTGTCGCATGTACTTGAGATGTGGATCGACCTACTTTGGGGCTATCAAACACTACTCCGTAACTGGGTAGTTATAAAGGTAGCTTTCGGGTTTGTCCTGATACATGCTGCAAGGCATCGGTCAATCAAGATGGGATTTGCCCCTCTCTACTTGAGAGAGATATCTCTGGGCCCCTCGAGTGATCGGATCCAGAAATGCATGGCCGTGCTACATATGGTTAAGAGTTAACCTAGTAAAGGGATTCTGAATCACAGTATCGAGAAAGAGAGGTCAGCTTAGAGCTAGACCAAATATCGTGAGGCAAAGGGAAAGACATGTACTCAACCTTGTGATGGTTCGTCCGAATGATCTTTATATGCGTTTAGGAGTTGGCACGTCTTGCTAGAGGCCGCTACCAACTATTGACGGAGTAAGTGTACTCGCGTCATGTCTATACGTGTATGAACCTATAGGGTCACACACTTTAGGGGCTGGAAGCCTAATGAGGATTGGATCCGAATTAGACCAGGCTTAGGCTGCTAATGGGCTGCTAATGTAGAAGCCCACCAGGGATGCCTATATAAGAGGGAGTGAGGCGAGCTGAAAAAGAGAGAGCATTCCACCCAGCCGCCACTCCTCTTCTGCCTGTGTTGCACGCGCAGACCTAGCAGTCTAGCGTGTGACGGCTTCCACTCCGGACGTGTGGATACCTCGGAGGTGCTGCATCTGTAGCACTTGGACGAGCCGCGCAAAGGGGAGCTGCTCGTGGGACGAGGACGAGGAGGAGACGTAGAACATCTACACTGCCGCAACGTGCTTCATCGAGTTACGCACCTGCACGTCTAGCGGTAATCCCGTGATCTATGACAATAGTATTCCTGGTTGACGCGGTAGAAAATTTTGATTTTACGCTAGTGTAGCCTACCCGTAACCCTACACTTCCCAGCACCCTGCCGAAGAGGGGAATTCACCCTGGAGGCCTTCTTCATCACCATGCAAGCCTCTGGTGTGATGCGTGAGTAGTTCATCCTTGGACTACGGGTCCATGTAGTAGCTAGATGGTTGGTTCTTGTCCTTTGTGTTATCATGTTTAGATCTTGTGAGCTCCGTTCATGATCAAGATCATCTATTTGTAATCCTACATGTTGTGTTTGCGGGGATCCGATGGATATTGAGATGCTATTTCAGATTGATTATTGATTCTATCATGTCTTTGTTATTTATGATCTTCCATGCTTTCCGTTGTTAGTAGCTATCTTGGCCAAGTAGATGCTAGCAACTCCAAGAGTTAGTATTTATGCTCGATAGTGGGTTCATGCCTCTAGTAATCAGGGGAAGTGACAGAAATCTCTAAGGTACAAGATGTGCTATTGCTACTCGGGAGAAAACAACAATCCTTTGTTCATAGAACAATTGTATTGTTTACTTTACACGCAATGAGTAATATAATTATCTGTTGTTTGCAACTTAATACTGGAGGGGGGTCGGAAGATAACCTGAAGGTGGATTATTAGTAATAGATTCAGTTCGATTATGGTCTATGTATAATGTTGTAATGTCCAATCAAATCTCAAAGGAGTCAAGATGATTAGTATATGCATGTATGCTTTCTCAATGTTTGTCAATTGCCCCGCTGTAATTTGTTCACCCAACATGTTATCTATCTTAAGGAGAACCACCACTAGTTAACTATGGACCCCGGTCCTTTATTTTACAATCAATCTACAATTGTTTATTGTTTCCTGTTTACTTTCTGTAAGCTTTTACTTTCCTCCACACGATACGTTTAATCCTTTGTTTTCAGCAAAACCGGTGAGATTGACAATCTTACTGTAAGTTGGGGGCAAAGTTCTGTGGTTGTGTTGTGTTGGATTCCAAGTTGGCAACAACACCTTGGAGGTGTTTCCTTGCTCCTACTGGTTCGATAATCTTTGTTTCATAACTGAGGGAAAACTTGTTGCTGTGCTCATCATACTTCCACTTGGGGTTCCCCAACGAGCTCGATATATTTTGGGCCATCAGTCTTCAAGACAATAGAAGATCCAAATTCTATAAACATCATCATTGGTCCGGTAAGGTCTAATGTTTAAATAAGCAAGATGCAATTGTGCATAAGTAATGTAATGTAGTTTGATAAACGCGAATTCCCAGACTAATCGTATCTGATCTAGGGTTTGAAACTTGTGATGAGTTCTTTAGAATGTGTTGCACTTTTATACCAATTTCACACTTGTGGTTCATATTAAGGTTTGTGTGAACGTGTGAAACAATAAGTAAATACAACAAGTAGCATACAATGTTGAAGCACTCAAATGGGTCATGGTATCTAAAAGATTTCTTAAGCAAGATTATTAATCAATTAGGTCTTTTAGAGAAGTACTCAAAGATTACTTTTAATATTTATTAAAAGAATAACCTTTGAAGAAAAAGTTACTTTACAAAGTAAAAATATTTAATCTTAAAGTTAACACTCTTAGGGTTCCTTTCTAATTATAGTTACTAAAAAGAAATCATCACTAGATTTGAATAATCATAACACTTGTAGTGGAGATTTATATGTATTGAATACAACATGACATTAGATGTTGTTTTATTTCATAATGCTTCCTAAAGGTGAAAGTACTGTTCCTGTTGGAGTAGTGTTTTCTTAATACTATAAGTGAATAGAATCGCTTACCTATTTTAGAAGTAATGCTTATATTTTATAGACATGGGACAAAGCATTACTTTCATTAATTAAAACTTTGTTTAGATTTTTAAGTGAATTCCTAAATTGGTTCAAGAACTGGATAAATATTACCTGGATGATTTGGTAAACAAATAAAGTCCTCCTAATAAACCATACACTATTTTTAATGATTTTATACTTGATGAAATCTTTTTAGGAACAAAATATGATTACTTTGGATGACAACTTTAGGAACTACACTTTAAAATGGTTGGAACCATATTGGGTTTCATATAAACATTATTTGAGATTATTCTCACACTTTTAGGTTTTAATTAAATGATAATAAAGGCAATAGCAAAGATTTATATATTTTAATGAATTAAAATAAAAGAAAAGGTTTTAAACAAGATTCATTAGACCCTTACCTTTTATTTTACATCAATTATGAAAGAGGATATTTTTAAGGTGTAGAATTTATTTTTGTGAGCATTTTGGTATATTATAAGTGTTTTTGTGTTTTTTAAATAATAAGATATGATTTTTATTAATTTTATCACTTTATAAGTGCTTAATATATAATAAACAATTAGTTAAGTATCACAAAAAAGTAAAAAATAATTTCATAAAAGTATATTTTGTTTTTCTAAGAATTTTGATATATTATACTTATTTTTATGAATTTTAAATAATAGTATATACTTATTTAAGATTTATCCTTAATATGATATTTACAAATAATTATTATTATTTTATTTAAGTTGTAAAATAAAATATGATTATAGGTTTATATTGTAGATTTTATTTTTCTAAACATTTTGATATATTATATGGATTTTTCCGAATTATAAAACAAAAGATATTGATTTAACAATATTTATTCATTTTCTGGATTTATTTAAATAACTAATAAATGATTTATTGCATCACTGTTGACGTCAGCATGACAAAGTATGCACGGTGCAGACTTTTTATACCGAGTATATTCTACCCTAAGTTACTGACTGGTGGGGCTCCCGCCACGTCACATGCCACATGGGCATGGACCGAGTCAAAATGACTTGATGGTCTTCATTGACGTCACCTCGCCGGAGGATGACCCTATCCCACCGGAGCAAGGCAGCGACACCAATATATGGCACCGAGGACATCACGTAGGGATGCGCTCGAACAAGGGAAGCAGGGGGACCTAGCTAAGGCAGTTCCGCTCTCTGATCATCACCGGAGCATCGACAACGGCAATGACTGGTGGCGGTGCTCGGTGGCTTACGGTGCGACCACGTACCAGAGTGGGAGACAAACGGAGGAGACGTGCCTGAGCACCATGGGCTTACCATGATGGCAGCGTAGGGCTCGAGGAGACTGGCGTGCTCCGACAACATTGAATCGATGGTGGCCAGCGTCGGGGGCGACGAGCATGTCAGGCTCGATCCAGGGCACGACGGCTAGATTACTTTGGTGGGAAGGTAGAGCGCTGATACATTGCAAATGTATCTATAATTTTTGATGTTCCATGCTTGGTTTTATCCACTTTCTTGTGTATTGCCCACACTTTGGAGTACTTTTCATATGATTTCTTGGACTAACCTATTAACAAGATGCTATAGTGCCAGTTGCCTGTTTTCTGTTGTTTTTGGTTCCAGGAAAGTCAGAAAGTCAATATTCTCAGAATTGGACCGGACAAAAGCCAAAGTCGATATTTTACCGGAAGACTCACGGAGCTAGAAGACGAGACAGAGAGGGTCCAGGGGCTGGCCACACCACCTGGTGGCGCAGGCCAGGCCAGGCCGCGCCAGGGGGTGGTGTGGGCCCCTCCGGCACCCCCTCGGTCTCCTCTCTCGCCTATAAGTTCCGCAGCGCCGTCGCCACCGAAGGGGAGATTCGGGGGACAAAAAGTCTCTATTCCGGCATCCTACCGGGACGGGGAAATGCCCCCGGAGACATCTCCATCAATCTCCACCACCATCTCCATCACCATTGCTGATTCCCATGATGAGAAGGGAGTAGTTCTCTCTCGAGGCTAAGGGTTCTACCGGTAGCTATGTGTTCATCTCTCTCTCTATGCATGATCTTATTGAGATCATGAGCTTGTAATCTATAGATCTATTCTGCTACTCAAGTGCTTTAATGACTATCTGCTCTCCCCATGTGTGTGAAAGTGACAACGTGCTCACCATGGTGGCACTTAGGCTAGCGATTACAAATACTTGTTATGAGTTATATTTGGAGTTGGATATCTTTATGAAATTGTGGTGTTTGTTGGACTCATCTAGTACTCAAGGTGACAGTGTGGGGTTTTCTAGATGGGAAAGGCTTACTTTGAGGTGTGCTGTTATAGCCCTACCATTGATTAGAGTGTCCAACCAGAGAGTAGTTAAGAGTAGTATCATAAAGAGAAGATATTTATATGAGAGTGTTCACTAGTGAAAGTATGATCCCTAGGCCTTGTTTCTAAGCATTGATACACCGTTTGCTACTAGATCTGTTACATGTTTACTTGCTTCCATCTTTATTTCAGTTTTTCTTTAGTATTTTCCATGCCATCAAAGTATTTCCTATCACCGTTACCACTTATAATTATCTATACCACTTGTATTTCACTATCTCTTCACCGAACTAGTGCACCTATACACCTGACAAGTGTATTGGGTGTGGTGGGGACACAAGAGACTTCTTGTATCTTGATTGCAGGGTTGCTTGAGAGGGAATACCTTTGACCACTTCCTCCCTGAGTTCGATAAACCTTGGGTGATCCACTTAAGGGAAAACTTGCTGTTGTTCTACAAACCTCTGCACTTGGAGGCCCAACAACTATCTACAAGAATAGAACTACGTAGACATCAAGATCTTTTCTGGCGCCGTTGCCGGGGAGGTAAGGTAAAAGGTACTCACATCCTCCGGTGTGAGTGCTCGAAGTTATTTCCTTTAGATTCTGCAATTTTGTCTTTTTGTTTCTTATTTTCACTAGTTAGGCCTAATGGAAAACAACAACAAAATTAGAGAGCTTTATAGTATTTATCTTGAGTTAGGACATGAAGTGTTTGAAGAAAAAATTTAAAAACCTATGGAACTTTATTTGCGTGCTAATATCAATGTTGTTAGTATGAATTCTTTGGACACCATTGTTGCTAATGCTATGGAAAAGTCTAAGCTTGGGGAAGTGATGTCTATGCACTTCTATTCTTGTAGACAGTTGTTGGGCCTCGAAGTGCAGAGGTTTGTAGAACAGCAGCAAGTTTTCCCTTAAGTGGATCACCCAAGGTTTATCGAACTCAGGGAGGAAGTGGTCAAAGGTATTCCCTCTCAAGCAACCCTGCAATCAAGATACAAGAAGTCTCTTGTGTCCCCAACACACCCAATACACTTGCTAGGTCTATAGGTGCACTAGTTCGGCAAAGAGATTGTGAAATACAAGTGGTATGGATAATTATAACTGGTAACGGTGATAGAAAATAGCTTGATGGCGTGGAAAAGACTAAAGGCAAATTGAAATAAAGATGGAAGCAAGCAAACATGTAACAGATCTAGTAGCAAACGAAGTTTCAATGCTTAGAAACAAGGCCTAGGGATCATACTTTCGCTAGTGAACACTCTCATATAAATATATTCTTCTTTATGATACTACTCTTCGGTTGGACACTCTAATCAGCGGTAGGGCTATAACAGCACACCTCAAAGTTCATCTTTCCCATCTAGAAAACCCCACACTGTCACCTTGAGTACTAGATGAGTCCAACAAACACCACAATTTCATAAAGACATCCAACTCCAAATATAACTCATAACAAGTATTGGTAATCTCTAGTCTAAGTGCCACCGTGGTGTGCACGCTGTCACTTTCACACACATGGGGACAGCAGAGATCTATTAAAGCACTTGAGTAGCAAGGTAGATCTACTTGATTACAAAGCTCATGATCACAATATGATCATGCATAGAGAGAGAGATGAACACATAGCTACCGGTAGAACCCTTAGCCTCGAGGAAGAACTACTCCCTCCTTATCATGGGAATCATCAATGGCGATGGAGATGGCGGTGGAGATCGATGGAGATGGCTCCGGGGGCACTTCCCGTCCCGGCAGGGTGCCGGAACAGAGACTTTCTGTCCCCCGAATCTCCCCTTCGGTGGCGGCGGCGCTGCGGAACTTTTCGTGGCTGGAGGCTTGATTATTTAGGGTTTATGCCTCGAGAGGCTTCTTATAGGCCAGAGGGCAAGGTCGGTGGGCGGCCAGGGGGCCCACACCATGCCCTGGCGCGGCCTGGGGGGACCCGCGCCATGGGGTGGTGTGGCCACCCTGTGGCCCCTCTCCGACTCTCCTTCTGGCTTTTGTCTGGTCCAATTCCGAGAATATTGATTTTCTGACTTTCCTATAACCAAAAAGAGCAGAAAACAGGCAATTGGCACTTGTTAATAGGTTAGTCTAAGAAATCATATGAAAAGTACTCCAAAGTGTGGACAAAACACAAGAAAGTAGATAAAACCAAGCATGGAACATCAAAAATTATAGATACATTTGCAATGTATCAGGAAGCTAGTTTTTATGAAAATGATCTTTTTAGTTCCCCAGCTTTGGAAGATAGCTATTCTATTCCTTATGATGCTGCAGACCTCCAATATATGATGATTACAATGATGAATATGATATTTTCAGTCCACCTACTATTGAGGAGGAAATTAATTATGATTATAATATGCCTCCTATATTCGATGATTATGGTGATGAGAATAATAATGATAGCTATTTTGTTGAATTTTCTCCCACCACAATTAATAAGAATGACTATGCTTATGTGGAGAGTAATAATCATTTTATGCATGTGGCTCATGATAAGAATGTTTCATGTGATAGTTATATTGTTAATTTTATTCATGTTGCTGCTGAAAGTTATTATGAGAGAGGGAAACATGGTTTTATGCATCTCAATAATATTAGGTTTCCCCTCTTTATGTTGAAAGTCTTGAAGTTGCACTTGTTGTGCTTTCTTATGCTTGTTGTTTTGTGCTTTCATGACTTGTTTCTTTACAAGATTCTTATGCATAGGAAGTGGGTTAGACTTAAATTTTTTTGAATTTGCTTCTTGATGCTCTCTTTTACTTCAATTCATATTTCCTATGTGAGCATCTTCTCAAACTATCGTGCCTAACTTAAAGGCGTTAAAGAAAAGTACTTATTGGGAGATAACCCAAATTTTTAGATGAGTCTTGGAAGTTATTACCTCAGTAATAACCGCTCCTTATCCTTTTTATTTGGTTTTTGTGCCAAGAGTAACCTCTAATGAGAGAGAAGTAATGCTTGGGAAAGTTGCTGTCCCGAAACAGATTTTTGTGCTTTACCGTATAAATTCGTGTAAACTCTCTGTACGTCCTTTTGAGGCGTGATTTTTTGTGCTTCTGTCCCAAGTTGTTATCTAACTTTGGTTAGTTCAACACTTTTCGATTTGAGCAACAAAGGTATTCCAAAAAATTCGTCTTTACCTGCTGGTCTGTTTTGACAGATTTCTGCCTTTATTTGCATTTGCTTCTTGTTGGTTCCTTTTTGAGTTCTTTTGGGGAATTGAGCTTTTTGAGGTAAGTGCTACAGTACCTAGTGTTCTAATGGAATTTTATTTGGTGTTAGAACTGAACCTTAAGACTTATTTATCTTGAGTGCACTAATGTTGCTAATAAAGATTGTGTGAAGTTTTGTATGAAGGAAAAAATTTCAGGTGTATGGAAGGAATGAGTAATGAGATGAAGGATGGACTAAAGCTAAAGCTTGGGGATGCCACGCATGTCACCCCAAGAAATATCCAATAAGTACAAGCGTCAAAGCTTGGGGATGCCCAAGGCATCCCCTTCTTCATCAATAAAAATCTAGGTTTCTTCCAAACGCTTCATTTTTATTGTTTCATGCACAGTTGTGTTGTTCTTGGAGCGTCTTCTTTTTAGTTTTTGTTTTGGTTTTTCATTTGCTTTGGTTTTCTTAGTTTCCTGAATAAATTGGTTGGACCTCCTCTTTCATACATTGGTTTGCAAATAGTTTGGTTTGGTTTGGAAAAGAGTAGCAAAGCTCATGCTTAAGTGGTAAAGAGAGCTTATTTTGACTGTGGCCTATGCTTTGTCATGCCATGCTTGATATTGTTTTGGCTTTATGCTTAGTCTTCTTTGTTGTAGCATGACTTGTTATAAACAATTGAGATTGCTTAATGTGCCTTGGATGAATCATGCGTTGTTTTAGCATATTAAAGCATAGTATAGTGGTATTCTCCTTTGATGCTTTATTTGGGTTGACTTGGCACATGCTCACACCATGTTATGACTATCTCAAGTCACCATAGCCTTTATGATCCTTTAGTTTTCAACTTGTAGTATCACTTTATGCTTTGATCAATGATGTTTTGTCGCTCTGCATGATTATGGCCATTATTGCTCTCTTAGTTGGTCGCTCCTAGTCTTTTGCTAGCCTCCACAACCAAGCATGAGTTCCACTCATGCATCCAACTCCCTAAACCAAGTTATTCCAAAGAGTCCACCATACCTACCTACTAGCTTATGCTATTCCAAGTATAGTCATGCTTTTGTTTACCTTCCAAATTAAACTTGTTATGAGAAAACTAGTGATTAAAGCTCTCATGAACTTGATGGCACACTTTATTTTTCTTGCCCTTAATAAACTTGAACCATTGTATCGTCTATGTTGTATATGCTTGCACTTATTTGTTGGGAATTAGCAGAACCATGCTTTCATGGGGAACGCTTTCAATATTGCACTTGGTACTTGTACCTAGTTGATATCATGCTCTTTTGTATATGGATGTCGTCGGTGTGAAATGAAAGGGGAGTTTGTAAGTCCATGGAGTTATGTATATGTGTTAGAGAAACGCCTGGGCCGCTGGTGTAATCCATGCTGACATGGTGGAAACCTGTAGCATAAGCATAATGAGCTGTCTATGCATTCTTCTTATAAAAAAAGAGTCCTATATTGAGAAAAAAGAGAAAAAGAAAAAAAAGATATTATGAAAAGAGGAAAGAGAGAAAAGGCACCATATTCCCATGGTAAATAAGAAGAATGCTGAGATGCTCGTTGTCTGCTTGCCTTGTCATTTTGATATGGGGATTCTTCCGTATCATCGGGCAAGGGGTACCCCGTTGGCTGTTCTCTATGATACACATGTACTTACGATAACAATAACTTACCGATGACTAAACTTGAGTAGAATGAGGAGCGGCCCTCGTATTCAAGGGACATGAGTTTTCCAACTTATACTTTGTAAAGCATATACTCCATAGTTTGTTCACTTTAACCTTAATCACTTCAAGATGCTTATGATAGGGGCAATGAGAGCTGAAAGCTATAAGTACCATAATTTTTGGAAGCTCTTTATGAGACTTGAATCCCTACTTCCTTCTATGAAGGCCTTTCTTTCACCATTATCTTGAGTCTCCACCTTCTACCTTAGTGCACCTACTTTGAGAGCATAGTGGCCATTCTTAGTTCTATGTGCACTGTCCCAAGACTAGTTGATTGATTCATAACTTGATATTGCTTGTTTTAAACTATTTGTATCTAGTCACTCTTATGAACTTTGAAGGTGTCCTATGCATTTATATTTTCTACTCTATGAGGGACAAGCTGAATGCTATTATGCTATGTTTTCTTTATGTGAAACAAACAAACGTCTTGCAAAGCATTGTTATTCATGACTCTTTTGTTTGTGCCTTTTCATGTTGCAACATAGTTTCTTTGTCTTATTGCTAGAACTTTGTCTTTCATGTTATGATTGAAGTACTATGATCCTAGATATCAATGTTTTACAAATACTTTGATCAAGTTTATGATGGTGCATGTCACCTCCAAAATTATTATTTCTTTTTATCACTTACCTACTCGAGGACGAGCATGAGTTAAGCTTGGGGATGTTGATACATTGCAAATGTATCTATAATTTTTGATGTTCCATGCTTGGTTTTATCCACTTTATTATGTTTGGAGTACTTTTCATAAGATTTCTTGGACTAACCTATTAACAATATGCCACAGTGCCACTTGCCTGTTTTCTGCTATTTTTGGTTCCAGGTAAGTCAGAAAATCAATATTCTCGGAATTGGACCGGACAAAAGCCAAAGTCGATATTTTACCGGAAGACTCACGGAGCTAGAAGACGAGATGGAGAGGGGGCCAGGGGCTGGCCACACCACCTGGTGGCGTGGGTTTTTGGGCCAGGCCGCTCCAGGGGGTGGTGTGGGCCCTCTGGCACCCCTCGGTCTCCCCTCTCGCATATAAGAGCCTCTCATGCATAAACCCAAAAAAGAGTCAATCATCCAGCCACGAAAAGTTTCGCAGCGCCGCCGCCACCAAAGGGGAGATTCGGGGGACAAAATATTACCTGGATGATTTGGTAAACAAATAAAGTCCTCCTAATAAACCTTACACTATTTTTTGATGATTTTATACTTGATGAATTTCTTTTTAGGAACACAAATATGATTACTTTTGGATGACAACTTTAGGAACTACACTTTAAAAGGTTGGTGGAACCATATTGGGTTTCATATAAACATTATTTGAGATTATTCTCACACTTTTAGGTTTTAATTAAATGATAATAAAGGAATGAGATGAAGGATGGACTAAAGCTAAAGCTTGGGGATGCCACGCATGTCACCCCAAGAAATATCCAATAAGTACAAGCGTCAAAGCTTGGGGATGCCCAAGGCATCCCCTTCTTCATCAATAAAAATCTAGGTTTCTTCCAAACGCTTCATTTTTATTGTTTCATGCACAGTTGTGTTGTTCTTGGAGCGTCTTCTTTTTAGTTTTTGTTTTGGTTTTTCATTTGCTTTGGTTTTCTTAGTTTCCTGAATAAATTGGTTGGACCTCCTCTTTCATACATTGGTTTGCAAATAGTTTGGTTTGGTTTGGAAAAGAGTAGCAAAGCTCATGCTTAAGTGGTAAAGAGAGCTTATTTTTGACTGTGGCCTATGCTTTGTCATGCCATGCTTGATATTGTTTTGGCTTTATGCTTAGTCTTCTTTGTTGTAGCATGACTTGTTATAAACAATTGAGATTGCTTAATGTGCCTTGGATGAATCATGCGTTGTTTTAGCATATTAAAGCATAGTATAGTGGTATTCTCCTTTGATGCTTTATTTGGGTTGACTTGGCACATGCTCACACCATGTTATGACTATCTCAAGTCACCATAGCCTTTATGATCCTTTAGTTTTCAACTTGTAGTATCACTTTATGCTTTGATCAATGATGTTTTGTCGCTCTGCATGATTATGGCCATTATTGCTCTCTTAGTTGGTCGCTCCTAGTCTTTTGCTAGCCTCCACAACCAAGCATGAGTTCCACTCATGCATCCAACTCCCTAAACCAAGTTATTCCAAAGAGTCCACCATACCTACCTACTAGCTTATGCTATTCCAAGTATAGTCATGCTTTTGTTTACCTTCCAAATTAAACTTGTTATGAGAAAACTAGTGATTAAAGCTCTCATGAACTTGATGGCACACTTTATTTTTCTTGCCCTTAATAAACTTGAACCATTGTATCGTCTATGTTGTATATGCTTGCACTTATTTGTTGGGAATTAGCAGAACCATGCTTTCATGGGGAACGCTTTCAATATTGCACTTGGTACTTGTACCTAGTTGATATCATGCTCTTTTGTATATGGATGTCGTCGGTGTGAAATGAAAGGGGAGTTTGTAAGTCCATGGAGTTATGTATATGTGTTAGAGAAACGCCTGGGCCGCTGGTGTAATCCATGCTGACATGGTGGAAACCTGTAGCATAAGCATAATGAGCTGTCTATGCATTCTTCTTATAAAAAAAGAGTCCTATATTGAGAAAAAAGAGAAAAAGAAAAAAAAGATATTATGAAAAGAGGAAAGAGAGAAAAGGCACCATATTCCCATGGTAAATAAGAAGAATGCTGAGATGCTCGTTGTCTGCTTGCCTTGTCATTTTGATATGGGGATTCTTCCGTATCATCGGGCAAGGGGTACCCCGTTGGCTGTTCTCTATGATACACATGTACTTACGATAACAATAACTTACCGATGACTAAACTTGAGTAGAATGAGGAGCGGCCCTCGTATTCAAGGGACATGAGTTTTCCAACTTATACTTTGTAAAGCATATACTCCATAGTTTGTTCACTTTAACCTTAATCACTTCAAGATGCTTATGATAGGGGCAATGAGAGCTGAAAGCTATAAGTACCATAATTTTTGGAAGCTCTTTATGAGACTTGAATCCCTACTTCCTTCTATGAAGGCCTTTCTTTCACCATTATCTTGAGTCTCCACCTTCTACCTTAGTGCACCTACTTTGAGAGCATAGTGGCCATTCTTAGTTCTATGTGCACTGTCCCAAGACTAGTTGATTGATTCATAACTTGATATTGCTTGTTTTAAACTATTTGTATCTAGTCACTCTTATGAACTTTGAAGGTGTCCTATGCATTTATATTTTCTACTCTATGAGGGACAAGCTGAATGCTATTATGCTATGTTTTCTTTATGTGAAACAAACAAACGTCTTGCAAAGCATTGTTATTCATGACTCTTTTGTTTGTGCCTTTTCATGTTGCAACATAGTTTCTTTGTCTTATTGCTAGAACTTTGTCTTTCATGTTATGATTGAAGTACTATGATCCTAGATATCAATGTTTTACAAATACTTTGATCAAGTTTATGATGGTGCATGTCACCTCCAAAATTATTATTTCTTTTTATCACTTACCTACTCGAGGACGAGCATGAGTTAAGCTTGGGGATGTTGATACATTGCAAATGTATCTATAATTTTTGATGTTCCATGCTTGGTTTTATCCACTTTATTATGTTTGGAGTACTTTTCATAAGATTTCTTGGACTAACCTATTAACAATATGCCACAGTGCCACTTGCCTGTTTTCTGCTATTTTTGGTTCCAGGTAAGTCAGAAAATCAATATTCTCGGAATTGGACCGGACAAAAGCCAAAGTCGATATTTTACCGGAAGACTCACGGAGCTAGAAGACGAGATGGAGAGGGGCCAGGGGCTGGCCACACCACCTGGTGGCGTGGGCCGGGCCAGGCCGCTCCAGGGGGTGGTGTGGGCCCCTCTGGCACCCCCTCGGTCTCCCCTCTCGCATATAAGAGCCTCTCATGCATAAACCCAAAAGAGTCAATCATCCAGCCACGAAAAGTTTCGCAGCGCCGCCGCCACCAAAGGGGAGATTCGGGGGACAAAATATTACCTGGATGATTTGGTAAACAAATAAAGTCCTCCTAATAAACCATACACTATTTTTAATGATTTTATACTTGATGAAATCTTTTTAGGAACAAAATATGATTACTTTGGATGACAACTTTAGGAACTACACTTTAAAATGGTTGGAACCATATTGGGTTTCATATAAACATTATTTGAGATTATTCTCACACTTTTAGGTTTTAATTAAATGATAATAAAGGCAATAGCAAAGATTTATATATTTTAATGAATTAAAATAAAAGAAAAGGTTTTAAACAAGATTCATTAGACCCTTACCTTTTATTTTACATCAATTATGAAAGAGGATATTTTTAAGGTGTAGAATTTATTTTTGTGAGCATTTTGGTATATTATAAGTGTTTTTGTGTTTTTTAAATAATAAGATATGATTTTTATTAATTTTATCACTTTATAAGTGCTTAATATATAATAAACAATTAGTTAAGTATCACAAAAAAGTAAAAAATAATTTCATAAAAGTATATTTTGTTTTTCTAAGAATTTTGATATATTATACTTATTTTTATGAATTTTAAATAATAGTATATACTTATTTAAGATTTATCCTTAATATGATATTTACAAATAATTATTATTATTTTATTTAAGTTGTAAAATAAAATATGATTATAGGTTTATATTGTAGATTTTATTTTTCTAAACATTTTGATATATTATATGGATTTTTCCGAATTATAAAACAAAAGATATTGATTTAACAATATTTATTCATTTTCTGGATTTATTTAAATAACTAATAAATGATTTATTGCATCACTGTTGACGTCAGCATGACAAAGTATGCACGGTGCAGACTTTTTATACCGAGTATATTCTACCCTAAGTTACTGACTGGTGGGGCTCCCGCCACGTCACATGCCACATGGGCATGGACCGAGTCAAAATGACTTGATGGTCTTCATTGACGTCACCTCGCCGGAGGATGACCCTATCCCACCGGAGCAAGGCAGCGACACCAATATATGGCACCGAGGACATCACGTAGGGATGCGCTCGAACAAGGGAAGCAGGGGGACCTAGCTAAGGCAGTTCCGCTCTCTGATCATCACCGGAGCATCGACAACGGCAATGACTGGTGGCGGTGCTCGGTGGCTTACGGTGCGACCACGTACCAGAGTGGGAGACAAACGGAGGAGACGTGCCTGAGCACCATGGGCTTACCATGATGGCAGCGTAGGGCTCGAGGAGACTGGCGTGCTCCGACAACATTGAATCGATGGTGGCCAGCGTCGGGGGCGACGAGCATGTCAGGCTCGATCCAGGGCACGACGGCTAGATTACTTTGGTGGGAAGGTAGAGCGCTGATACATTGCAAATGTATCTATAATTTTTGATGTTCCATGCTTGGTTTTATCCACTTTCTTGTGTATTGCCCACACTTTGGAGTACTTTTCATATGATTTCTTGGACTAACCTATTAACAAGATGCTATAGTGCCAGTTGCCTGTTTTCTGTTGTTTTTGGTTCCAGGAAAGTCAGAAAGTCAATATTCTCAGAATTGGACCGGACAAAAGCCAAAGTCGATATTTTACCGGAAGACTCACGGAGCTAGAAGACGAGACAGAGAGGGTCCAGGGGCTGGCCACACCACCTGGTGGCGCAGGCCAGGCCAGGCCGCGCCAGGGGGTGGTGTGGGCCCCTCCGGCACCCCCTCGGTCTCCTCTCTCGCCTATAAGTTCCGCAGCGCCGTCGCCACCGAAGGGGAGATTCGGGGGACAAAAAGTCTCTATTCCGGCATCCTACCGGGACGGGGAAATGCCCCCGGAGACATCTCCATCAATCTCCACCACCATCTCCATCACCATTGCTGATTCCCATGATGAGAAGGGAGTAGTTCTCTCTCGAGGCTAAGGGTTCTACCGGTAGCTATGTGTTCATCTCTCTCTCTATGCATGATCTTATTGAGATCATGAGCTTGTAATCTATAGATCTATTCTGCTACTCAAGTGCTTTAATGACTATCTGCTCTCCCCATGTGTGTGAAAGTGACAACGTGCTCACCATGGTGGCACTTAGGCTAGCGATTACAAATACTTGTTATGAGTTATATTTGGAGTTGGATATCTTTATGAAATTGTGGTGTTTGTTGGACTCATCTAGTACTCAAGGTGACAGTGTGGGGTTTTCTAGATGGGAAAGGCTTACTTTGAGGTGTGCTGTTATAGCCCTACCATTGATTAGAGTGTCCAACCAGAGAGTAGTTAAGAGTAGTATCATAAAGAGAAGATATTTATATGAGAGTGTTCACTAGTGAAAGTATGATCCCTAGGCCTTGTTTCTAAGCATTGATACACCGTTTGCTACTAGATCTGTTACATGTTTACTTGCTTCCATCTTTATTTCAGTTTTTCTTTAGTATTTTCCATGCCATCAAAGTATTTCCTATCACCGTTACCACTTATAATTATCTATACCACTTGTATTTCACTATCTCTTCACCGAACTAGTGCACCTATACACCTGACAAGTGTATTGGGTGTGGTGGGGACACAAGAGACTTCTTGTATCTTGATTGCAGGGTTGCTTGAGAGGGAATACCTTTGACCACTTCCTCCCTGAGTTCGATAAACCTTGGGTGATCCACTTAAGGGAAAACTTGCTGTTGTTCTACAAACCTCTGCACTTGGAGGCCCAACAACTGTCTACAAGAATAGAACTACGTAGACATCAAGATCTTTTCTGGCGCCGTTGCCGGGGAGGTAAGGTAAAAGGTACTCACATCCTCCGGTGTGAGTGCTCGAAGTTATTTCCTTTAGATTCTGCAATTTTGTCTTTTTGTTTCTTATTTTCACTAGTTAGGCCTAATGGAAAACAACAACAAAATTAGAGAGCTTTATAGTATTTATCTTGAGTTAGGACATGAAGTGTTTGAAGAAAAAATTTAAAAACCTATGGAACTTTATTTGCGTGCTAATATCAATGTTGTTAGTATGAATTCTTTGGACACCATTGTTGCTAATGCTATGGAAAAGTCTAAGCTTGGGGAAGTGATGTCTATGCACTTCTATTCTTGTAGACAGTTGTTGGGCCTCGAAGTGCAGAGGTTTGTAGAACAGCAGCAAGTTTTCCCTTAAGTGGATCACCCAAGGTTTATCGAACTCAGGGAGGAAGTGGTCAAAGGTATTCCCTCTCAAGCAACCCTGCAATCAAGATACAAGAAGTCTCTTGTGTCCCCAACACACCCAATACACTTGCTAGGTCTATAGGTGCACTAGTTCGGCAAAGAGATTGTGAAATACAAGTGGTATGGATAATTATAACTGGTAACGGTGATAGAAAATAGCTTGATGGCGTGGAAAAGACTAAAGGCAAATTGAAATAAAGATGGAAGCAAGCAAACATGTAACAGATCTAGTAGCAAACGAAGTTTCAATGCTTAGAAACAAGGCCTAGGGATCATACTTTCGCTAGTGAACACTCTCATATAAATATATTCTTCTTTATGATACTACTCTTCGGTTGGACACTCTAATCAGCGGTAGGGCTATAACAGCACACCTCAAAGTTCATCTTTCCCATCTAGAAAACCCCACACTGTCACCTTGAGTACTAGATGAGTCCAACAAACACCACAATTTCATAAAGACATCCAACTCCAAATATAACTCATAACAAGTATTGGTAATCTCTAGTCTAAGTGCCACCGTGGTGTGCACGCTGTCACTTTCACACACATGGGGACAGCAGAGATCTATTAAAGCACTTGAGTAGCAAGGTAGATCTACTTGATTACAAAGCTCATGATCACAATATGATCATGCATAGAGAGAGAGATGAACACATAGCTACCGGTAGAACCCTTAGCCTCGAGGAAGAACTACTCCCTCCTTATCATGGGAATCATCAATGGCGATGGAGATGGCGGTGGAGATCGATGGAGATGGCTCCGGGGGCACTTCCCGTCCCGGCAGGGTGCCGGAACAGAGACTTTCTGTCCCCCGAATCTCCCCTTCGGTGGCGGCGGCGCTGCGGAACTTTTCGTGGCTGGAGGCTTGATTATTTAGGGTTTATGCCTCGAGAGGCTTCTTATAGGCCAGAGGGCAAGGTCGGTGGGCGGCCAGGGGGCCCACACCATGCCCTGGCGCGGCCTGGGGGGACCCGCGCCATGGGGTGGTGTGGCCACCCTGTGGCCCCTCTCCGACTCTCCTTCTGGCTTTTGTCTGGTCCAATTCCGAGAATATTGATTTTCTGACTTTCCTATAACCAAAAAGAGCAGAAAACAGGCAATTGGCACTTGTTAATAGGTTAGTCTAAGAAATCATATGAAAAGTACTCCAAAGTGTGGACAAAACACAAGAAAGTAGATAAAACCAAGCATGGAACATCAAAAATTATAGATACATTTGCAATGTATCAGGAAGCTAGTTTTTATGAAAATGATCTTTTTAGTTCCCCAGCTTTGGAAGATAGCTATTCTATTCCTTATGATGCTGCAGACCTCCAATATATGATGATTACAATGATGAATATGATATTTTTAGTCCACCTACTATTGAGGAGGAAATTAATTATGATTATAATATGCCTCCTATATTCGATGATTATGGTGATGAGAATAATAATGATAGCTATTTTGTTGAATTTTCTCCCACCACAATTAATAAGAATGACTATGCTTATGTGGAGAGTAATAATCATTTTATGCATGTGGCTCATGATAAGAATGTTTCATGTGATAGTTATATTGTTAATTTTATTCATGTTGCTGCTGAAAGTTATTATGAGAGAGGGAAACATGGTTTTATGCATCTCAATAATATTAGGTTTCCCCTCTTTATGTTGAAAGTCTTGAAGTTGCACTTGTTGTGCTTTCTTATGCTTGTTGTTTTGTGCTTTCATGACTTGTTTCTTTACAAGATTCTTATGCATAGGAAGTGGGTTAGACTTAAATGTTTTTTGAATTTGCTTCTTGATGCTCTCTTTTACTTCAATTCATATTTCCTATGTGAGCATCTTCTCAAACTATCGTGCCTAACTTAAAGGCGTTAAAGAAAAGTACTTATTGGGAGATAACCCAAATTTTTTAGATGAGTCTTGGAAGTTATTACCTCAGTAATAACCGCTCCTTATCCTTTTTATTTGGTTTTTGTGCCAAGAGTAACCTCTAATGAGAGAGAAGTAATGCTTGGGAAAGTTGCTGTCCCGAAACAGATTTTTGTGCTTTACCGTATAAATTCGTGTAAACTCTCTGTACGTCCTTTTGAGGCGTGATTTTTTGTGCTTCTGTCCCAAGTTGTTATCTAACTTTGGTTAGTTCAACACTTTTCGATTTGAGCAACAGAAGGTATTCCAAAAAATTCGTCTTTACCTGCTGGTCTGTTTTGACAGATTTCTGCCTTTATTTGCATTTGCTTCTTGTTGGTTCCTTTTTGAGTTCTTTTGGGGAATTGAGCTTTTTGAGGTAAGTGCTACAGTACCTAGTGTTCTAATGGAATTTTATTTGGTGTTAGAACTGAACCTTAAGACTTATTTATCTTGAGTGCACTAATGTTGCTAATAAAGATTGTGTGAAGTTTTGTATGAAGGAAAAAATTTCAGGTGTATGGAAGGAATGAGTAATGAGATGAAGGATGGACTAAAGCTAAAGCTTGGGGATGCCACGCATGTCACCCCAAGAAATATCCAATAAGTACAAGCGTCAAAGCTTGGGGATGCCCAAGGCATCCCCTTCTTCATCAATAAAAATCTAGGTTTCTTCCAAACGCTTCATTTTTATTGTTTCATGCACAGTTGTGTTGTTCTTGGAGCGTCTTCTTTTTAGTTTTTGTTTTGGTTTTTCATTTGCTTTGGTTTTCTTAGTTTCCTGAATAAATTGGTTGGACCTCCTCTTTCATACATTGGTTTGCAAATAGTTTGGTTTGGTTTGGAAAAGAGTAGCAAAGCTCATGCTTAAGTGGTAAAGAGAGCTTATTTTTGACTGTGGCCTATGCTTTGTCATGCCATGCTTGATATTGTTTTGGCTTTATGCTTAGTCTTCTTTGTTGTAGCATGACTTGTTATAAACAATTGAGATTGCTTAATGTGCCTTGGATGAATCATGCGTTGTTTTAGCATATTAAAGCATAGTATAGTGGTATTCTCCTTTGATGCTTTATTTGGGTTGACTTGGCACATGCTCACACCATGTTATGACTATCTCAAGTCACCATAGCCTTTATGATCCTTTAGTTTTCAACTTGTAGTATCACTTTATGCTTTGATCAATGATGTTTTGTCGCTCTGCATGATTATGGCCATTATTGCTCTCTTAGTTGGTCGCTCCTAGTCTTTTGCTAGCCTCCACAACCAAGCATGAGTTCCACTCATGCATCCAACTCCCTAAACCAAGTTATTCCAAAGAGTCCACCATACCTACCTACTAGCTTATGCTATTCCAAGTATAGTCATGCTTTTGTTTACCTTCCAAATTAAACTTGTTATGAGAAAACTAGTGATTAAAGCTCTCATGAACTTGATGGCACACTTTATTTTTCTTGCCCTTAATAAACTTGAACCATTGTATCGTCTATGTTGTATATGCTTGCACTTATTTGTTGGGAATTAGCAGAACCATGCTTTCATGGGGAACGCTTTCAATATTGCACTTGGTACTTGTACCTAGTTGATATCATGCTCTTTTGTATATGGATGTCGTCGGTGTGAAATGAAAGGGGAGTTTGTAAGTCCATGGAGTTATGTATATGTGTTAGAGAAACGCCTGGGCCGCTGGTGTAATCCATGCTGACATGGTGGAAACCTGTAGCATAAGCATAATGAGCTGTCTATGCATTCTTCTTATAAAAAAAGAGTCCTATATTGAGAAAAAAGAGAAAAAGAAAAAAAAGATATTATGAAAAGAGGAAAGAGAGAAAAGGCACCATATTCCCATGGTAAATAAGAAGAATGCTGAGATGCTCGTTGTCTGCTTGCCTTGTCATTTTGATATGGGGATTCTTCCGTATCATCGGGCAAGGGGTACCCCGTTGGCTGTTCTCTATGATACACATGTACTTACGATAACAATAACTTACCGATGACTAAACTTGAGTAGAATGAGGAGCGGCCCTCGTATTCAAGGGACATGAGTTTTCCAACTTATACTTTGTAAAGCATATACTCCATAGTTTGTTCACTTTAACCTTAATCACTTCAAGATGCTTATGATAGGGGCAATGAGAGCTGAAAGCTATAAGTACCATAATTTTTGGAAGCTCTTTATGAGACTTGAATCCCTACTTCCTTCTATGAAGGCCTTTCTTTCACCATTATCTTGAGTCTCCACCTTCTACCTTAGTGCACCTACTTTGAGAGCATAGTGGCCATTCTTAGTTCTATGTGCACTGTCCCAAGACTAGTTGATTGATTCATAACTTGATATTGCTTGTTTTAAACTATTTGTATCTAGTCACTCTTATGAACTTTGAAGGTGTCCTATGCATTTATATTTTCTACTCTATGAGGGACAAGCTGAATGCTATTATGCTATGTTTTCTTTATGTGAAACAAACAAACGTCTTGCAAAGCATTGTTATTCATGACTCTTTTGTTTGTGCCTTTTCATGTTGCAACATAGTTTCTTTGTCTTATTGCTAGAACTTTGTCTTTCATGTTATGATTGAAGTACTATGATCCTAGATATCAATGTTTTACAAATACTTTGATCAAGTTTATGATGGTGCATGTCACCTCCAAAATTATTATTTCTTTTTATCACTTACCTACTCGAGGACGAGCATGAGTTAAGCTTGGGGATGTTGATACATTGCAAATGTATCTATAATTTTTGATGTTCCATGCTTGGTTTTATCCACTTTATTATGTTTGGAGTACTTTTCATAAGATTTCTTGGACTAACCTATTAACAATATGCCACAGTGCCACTTGCCTGTTTTCTGCTATTTTTGGTTCCAGGTAAGTCAGAAAATCAATATTCTCGGAATTGGACCGGACAAAAGCCAAAGTCGATATTTTACCGGAAGACTCACGGAGCTAGAAGACGAGATGGAGAGGGGCCAGGGGCTGGCCACACCACCTGGTGGCGTGGGCCGGGCCAGGCCGCTCCAGGGGGTGGTGTGGGCCCCTCTGGCACCCCCTCGGTCTCCCCTCTCGCATATAAGAGCCTCTCATGCATAAACCCAAAAGAGTCAATCATCCAGCCACGAAAAGTTTCGCAGCGCCGCCGCCACCAAAGGGGAGATTCGGGGGACAGAAAGTCTCTGTCCCGACACCCTGTTGGGACGGGGAAGTGCCCCCGGAGCCATCTCCATCGATATCCACCACCATCTCCATCACCATTGCTGATTCCCATGATGAGGAGGGAGTAGTTCTCTCTCGAGGCTAAGGGTTCTACTGGTAGCTATGTGTTCATCTCTCTCTCTATGCATGATCTTATTGAGATGATGAGCTTGTAATCTATAGATCTATTCTGCTACTCAAATGCTTTAATGAATCTCTTCTCTCCCCATGTGTGTGGAAGTGACAGCATGCTCACCATGGTGGCACTTAGGCTAGAGATTACAAATACTTGTTATGAGTTATATTTGGAGTTGGATATCTTTATGAAATTGTGGTGTTTATTGGACTCGTCTAGTACTCAAGGTGACAGTGTGGGGTTTTCTAGATGGGAAAGGCTTACTTTGAGGTGTGTTGTTATAGCCCTACCATCGATTAGAGTGTCCAACCGGAGAGTAGTTAAGAGTAGTATCATAAAGAGAAGATATTTATATGAGAGTGTTCACTAGTGAAAGTATGATCCCTAGGCCTTGTTTCTAAGAATTGATACACCGTTTGCTACTAGATCTGTTACATGTTTGCTTGCTTCCATATTTATTTCAGTTTTCCTTTAGTATTTTCCACGCCATCAAAGTATTTCCTATCACCGTTACCACTTATAATTATCTATACCACTTGTATTTCACTATCTCTTCGGCAAACTAGTGTACCTATACACCTGACAAGTGTATTGGGTGTGTTGGGGACACACGAGACTTCTTGTATCTTGATTGCAGGGTTGCTTGAGAGGGAATACCTTTGACCACTTCCTCCCCGAGTTCGATAAACCTTGGGTGATCCACTTAAGGGAAAACTTGCTGCTGTTCTACAAACCTCTACACTTGGAGGCCCAACAACTGTCTACAAGAATAGAAGTGCGTAGACATCAAGCGCGAGGAGGCAGTGACGTGAGTTTAATCGACGAAGCATGGGGAAGGCCGGAGGGGTGGGTCTCGTCGGTCTCCGACGGTGACTAGTGTTAGGGTTTCTCCCGAAGGAGAGAGAGCTTCAGAGAGAGTGAAAGTGAGGATGAGGGCGAGCGGGAGCGTCATCGTGGCGTTCTTATCCCCTCTAGGGCGACGGCGTCCATCGCGGCGGTTGAAGCTTGCTGACGCCGGCGAACGGCATCGAGCACCGACACGCAGGTGTCTGTGTGCGTGAGGATGACGACGATGGTTTCTTTGCACAAAAACCCCTAGCAAGTTCTCTGTCTCAACCCGCGGTCCTCCTTCGGTCCAACCTGTCAATCAGAGAGAGGAGACGATCCGGGCTGCTGTTGGACTGTTGTGGGCTGTAGCAAAGTAAGCGAAAGATATTTACTACCGCGCTAGGCGTTGGATAGGAACTAGGCTGCGGCCTAGTTCTATTTGTTATTTCCTTATTCAGTTTCTATTTCTATTTTCTATTTTCTTTTACAATTTAACTTTTATACAATGATCCAAAAAAATCCATTGAATCAACTAAAGTTTTACATGGTTAATGTAACTAGTTGTTTTGGCTTTCTTTTTTAATATTTTTTACTATTCATGATTGCATAAAGGATTCTTTTCATTAGAAAATAATAATAGAATTTAGGGTTTTAGGGATTTATTTCTTATATAATAGTCTTATAAGCAAGGGACATACATACCCTCTCTCCCGCAAAGAAAAGGAGGTGGCGGCTAGGGTTCCTCCCTAGCCTGCTGCCCACCGTCTGTGCCTCGTCTTCGCCAGCTACGATCGAAAATTGACGGGTCCCCGCCTTCTCCGAGTGTCGCTCGGGCGGTCAGAGGGGATGGGGACCTCGGACATGAGCTCGGTGCGGTTGAAGGGTCCCTAAAATTATAGTTTGGTCAACCGACATCGGTGCTATGGTGGCTATGGCGGCGTTGTACATGACAAGAATAAGGTATAGCCACCTCCTCTTCCACATCGCCGTCGGCGATCTTTTCGGTGGTGCCGAGGAGGGTGGGGATTTGTCTGGTCGCTGCTTCCATGGAGTGGTTGATCTTGTCCAGTCTACGTGTGTTCTAGGTTTGGTGTTTGAAGATTCGAATCAATTCAAGGGTTCAATGGCGACGACTTCGGCTCTGGGGCACTGGTCCTTAGGGGCACGTGCACGAAGACTTCCCGACTGTCATCAACAACGACTAGCCGGCTCTGGTAAGGGAGCGGCGACAGCGGCGCGTCGGCGGCACACTCTGGCAACAGTAGTGGTCGTTAGGTGGTTCAAGTACCTCAATGTAATGTTTATCATGTTTGGTGTGCCTTGTACTTCTTGTGAACTCATGGAATAGATCCAAATTTTTCTCGCAAAAAAATAGTCTTATAAAAATGATTTTTATTTTTACCATGATCATGGTTATGGTAAAGATTTAAAATGGTTAATGATACCCATAGAATAGATTCACACTTAGCATCACATAACAACCATTATATATGGTGGTTTAAATTTCATGGTTCTATAAAGTTTGGAATTTCTTTTATTCCAATTTCATTACAATTTCTTCACAACCATTCTACTTACTTTCAAAATAGGCATGTATCATTTCTTAAACTAGTTATTCATTACTTTCTTAAGTGTGGTTAATGTGTTGATAGAAGTTTATTATATAGTGGTGAACAACCATTGTCTTTCATGTGGCACAAGTGATCTCAATGCCTAGCAACATTTACTTAGGGTTTCTAATACCACACTAACTATGGATCCCTAGAGTATATACTACCCTCAAGTTTCTTAATGAATGTTGCTATGGATCAAGGTTTAATGATTGATCCTAATTTATAATCCTAAAGGATATCTTAACTTAGAGTGAGCTATAAAGATTACTTCTTAGTGTGGTCTTGATGATCCTACGAGACTAGGTCGTTATTAGGGTTTAAGATAATCAATTGGACAAGGCTTCCATTAATACACTCTCAAGTGGTATTCTATGTATCTCTTAGACATTTCATTTGACTAAGAGATACTATCCATTGCCTGCCTAAAAATAGGAATTGGTCTAACTACCCTATTTATTCTAGGATGTTAAACAAAGAGGTAGACATGGGTCTTGACATGGTTTGATATGATCTTGGTTAAGGCTTCTAAAGAATCCTTAACTTAATACCTCACTAAGGTTATCTTTAGATAAGGAATTCCTTTCCTAAATATACTCTATAAATCTCTCTTATCTTATTCACAAAGATCACATCTTCCTGACTAAGTCAATCACCTGACTCCAACATATCCATCATCATATGATGACATGGTCGTGTCACATCAACATTACTCCTTCATTCTTCTCCTAGTATATATGACCTCCATTTCTAAATTACCTCTGAGGAAGTCATTCATCTTATTAGTTCTAATTTCTTAAATCTACTCTTCTAACATTCTTCCTTTACTGCATAACTTGCACTTCTTAACTACCCTTGATGAATCCATCAATGTAACTGCTTCTAACTCCATCCATAAACTCCTTTATTATAACCTTGCCTCTACTTTCAACGCTTGCAAGATTATAGTTCTCTCTCTATATATCACATGTGATACCAATCCTTTGGAATGGGTATGGTACTACTCCCATAATACAAGTTTGTTCCTGTATTAGCTTTGTTAAAATACTATGACTTCACTACTTCACTTCTCTTAGGTTCTAGACTTCATCACACCCTAGCTTGACTTCTCATGATCAAGCTAGATGATTCAGCTTACTAGGGTTTTGACTAACTTGGTCTACTCACAACTCTTATTTACCATCTGGTCATCCATTCCCAAATGACCTGAGAATAATGACCACCATCCTTTGATCATGCTAAGCTTAGGTTTCTAATTATCTGTTCAAGATCTATCATCAACTAAATAGTAAACGTGTACTAGTTTCTTTATATAGTTTGTCTTGTTAAGGAAGCTTACTCCATATTTGTATCTACTTGGCTTAACAAGATTATCATTGGATGATCTGATACTACCAGCTTTCTCATAGCTCCATGATCACTAGCTTAACTCTTGGGTTTAGATATTTTCTCTAGTTAACTCGGGAGTGAGTTAACTCCTCCAACATCAAATGGTTTGATCACAACTAAGGATCTCATTCCATTGATGATGGCACATTCTACCATATCTAGTTCCTTCTTCTCATTAATTTACTTAAGGTCTTTGGAAGGTCAATATAATAGGTCAAAGGCTGAGAGTGTCAATAAGTGCTAGGTCAATAATTGATCACTCATATTGATGATCAATAGACACTAGGACTTGGTTAAATAGGATTGTGATCTATTAACATGACACTAAGGGTATGTGATGGATGGTCTTAGCTTGACTTCCCTTTCTACTCTATTTGTGATAAGAGTTAATGTTTAAGAACTACCATGATACCCATGGTAGGAATAACTATGGCAAACAAGTGTATCAAGATTTAGTTATAGAGTTTCTTTACTTAAGTTATATACTTAACTTGGTATTCAGGGTTTGTGGTAGATAATACCTTGATATCATCTTTAGAATATTAAGTATTCATCCTTGAGTTGTTGTATAGAATACCATGTAATGATCTCTAGAAGAACAAGTACTCCTTATTAAGTAGTGTGTTGTGACTTAGTTTTATTACATTTGATCTACCCTTAGATCAAATTATATTGACCAAAGATAAGGTTTTAGCAAAGATCATATTGAAACTTATCGCAGTCAACTTGATGATCTACTTCAGTTCCACCAAGTTAATAGAAGCTTCAATCACTTTGACAAGTTTTATTTAAAAGCGCAAAAATTATCCTGATTTTCTATGCATGAATGCAATGCACACACCTGATCTCGGCTTATTTCTAAGCTCTGATGTTGGGATGTTACAATCATCAATACGAAGAGGAGAGAAATTGCTCGAGAGCTCGTCCTTCCTCTCTTTTCAAGACCACAACCACACCTCGAACGGAACCATGCTAGCGAGCGTTTGACCAAGGCCATCCTGACCTCGCCCCTCGTCACCAACCCCGCCGCCTCACTTCTGTCCCGTAGCACTCCTCCCTCCAACCTCGTGTGCCCAAGGACGCCACCAACCTCCCATGTCTCCTTTCTGTCCCGATTTGCGCTCTCCCCTCTATGCACAAGGCCGGCCTCTCATCCCCGGCCCTGACCACCTCCTGTTCCACGTGCCCTCGAGCGCGAGCTCTACCTCGCTTGGTGCTGCTTGACCGGGCGTGAAGAGGAAGATGAGGGACGACCCAGCTGCGCCTGCGATGGGGATTCCTGGCTACCCTCGTCATGACTAGCCGGAGGTGATCGACTCTGGTGGGGAGAGGGGAGGTCAAGATGGGCCTCGTGCCAAAGATGCGAGACCCCGTGAGCTGCCGTCGTGGATGGCCATTGGTAGAGCGGGAAGGAGGCGCAAAGGAGGTGTGACCGTTGGGAATGATGGCTTGTGTGGTGGCGGAACATCACGCAAGGTGCCCTCCTCGTCATTGTTCTAAACCGCATAGTCTCGAGTGGTATACGCGTGAGAGGATAAGATCTAGTCCAGTGATAAGAAGAGATATTGTGTGGTGATAAGGAAGAATACGGGAAACAAAAAAGATGCATTCTGGTGGATTTTGGATTGTTGGGTGTCTTAGACCTCAATCAATCATAATGCAGTGCTTTTTCCTGAGTGTCTTAAAAAACACTCGACAAACTTCTGGCTTTGCCGAGTGATTTAGGAAACACTCGGCAAACTCTTTGACTAAATTTTAAGAGTTGCATAAGAATTTTAAAATAAATAAGAAAATGTAAAACTTTCACCTTAGATACTTTTATGTGTAATAGTTGCAAAAAAGTATATAAACATGCATTTTTTAATTTACGCAAAAAAGCTTCGTAAACACCACAACACGATATCGTGACCCGACACTTATAGGCGATGCGCTCGCGCTGAAGCCGCAAATAAAAACCGCTAGGGATATCTGTGTCGGGGAAAGTACAAGGGAGACACTTTTTTTGCTCGGCACAAGGTCATCCGCCGACCTAGCGCTTCCACGGTGCGACAATGATGTACCTCGGTACATTAATGAAGACAGCGAAACTTTCCTGCCGTGTCACCTATTGATTGTGTCGTGATTTGTACACCATCAGCGATAGAGAGAATGAATTACATTAACAATAATTAAATTAGATTTGCTAATTCAATTGAAATAAAAAATTACCATGAAATTAAGATGAAATTACAAATTTCCATTACAAGATTTGAGTCCCTCTCTATATTAATTGTGGGAGTTCATTACAAAGGAAAAAAATTAAAACTAATTAAGCATAAGAGGAGAAACTTTCTCCACTTATCCTTAATCCTATTTTCCTATTCTTGAGGCCCTCTCTATTTTACTAGTACTATGGTGACGGACGCTGCGACATGTCGTCCGTGCGCGCCACTAAACTGGAGGCGCCACACACCCGCCATCCCACGAGCCATATGATGTGACCGGGCCGTCATCCTCCGCGTGCCTCATTCTGATGGCTGCAGCGGCATGGCCACTATCCTCCGCATGCTTGACGCTTACGTCGTCACCATGGATCTACAAGAGACAACATATATATTAGAGAAATCACAAGAGGCAACATGGTGAGAAAGAATAAGAACAATAACAAGATCGATTGGACAGCAAATCGATCTATATATGATAAGAAGGTACCTTGTGTTGGGAGGATTCCGGCGTGGAGACTGCGTCAGATTGGTAGTAAGTATCTAGCCTACAAGTTTTCAGGTTCCAAGACATCACCACATTTGTGAGGATCGATAGTAGCAGAGATGAGATTTCGTGAGATCTTTAGATATTTTTGAAAATAACTATGTTCAGATCTAGGGAAATTGGCAAATGGTCGACTCGTCGCACCTAAGTTGCCCAAAGTTAACTTACTCTTCTGATTCCAGTGTAGCCACAAGTCAAGAACGGCCCGCACTTCACTTGAGGAAGTCAAGAACCACATCTCTCTTGAGAAAATCAAGAACTTTGGTTGATTCTTCAGCGGCCCTTAGGAGTCTAACAAGAAAACTAGATTATTGTATCTATCTCATTTGTATAGTTAGCAATGAATCTATGTCGAAATACATATATATGAGGTGTATGCATAGGAGGACCCAACCGTCGTTCCGACCGGCCGACAAGTCTTAATTAATGGAAATTTGATAAAAATTAGTATCACTAGTCTTGAAATACACTATTTGTCTAGGCTTTGAATAATTATTGAATCCACCGCTGGGTATATGAATTATGCAAACAAATACCAGTGATATCTATTATATGATGCTCTATAAGTTGGGCATAGATCTGCACAACTAAAACGTGTACAATAGTACCTATTAACATATCGCTGGTTTAGTTAAATTAAAACGATTGCGAAAGAGCAGAACACATACGATGAAACAAAACATATCGTTTGCAATTATCTAGAATCGCAGAAGAAAAACAGAGAAATAGCCTATATGAAGGCCTAAAGATTCGCATGCGACTGGGTTTTAGGAAGCGTGTGCCCTTTCGTACACGATTTCGTAAACTGTTAGCGTTTTAAAGGGCCACCACACACGCTTCAATGGCTACGGTTTGATTCACCATGTGTGACAGGCCATTTTCACCATGTGTGAAAACCCGATCTGTACTGGTGGTCCCTGACAAAGATTAAGACCATCCACCCGATTATTTCACAAATTTTAGATGTTTTGTTCTCAGTCTAGAATTATTTTGTGCCCTTACACCCAGAAAGCCCTTTTCACTCATGAGCTTCAGTGCTCCCTGCATAACAAAAAAATAAAAAATAGATTTACAGGTATTAAAAAATGGTGAAACAAAACCCCAAAAGTAGCTATTGATGTATCCTGCAAAAATGAAAAATCTCAATTCGAAATATTTTGTATTTTGAGTTACACAAACACGAAAATCAGATCAACAGTTTTGTCATTTTTATAGCTCAAAATACACATTATTTTTAATGGGTATTTTGCACGTTTTATATACATCACAGGCTACATCCCAATTTATTTGCAATCTCAAAAATATGTTCTTTTTTACTTTTTTAGGAACGGAATAACCGGCGAGAAAGTGAACTCTAGCGCGCACTTGATACAAATAGATACATGCGCCGTTTATGATCTTTGACATTGCTTTAAGATTTGTAGATTATAGAATCTTTTCTAATGTTGGCTGACATCTTTTTGCCTTTTTAGTACACTCTCTCTTATATATTAGCACACCTATTTTATTTTCAATCTCATATTTAAAAATATTATATGTGTCATAATAAATATTAAAATAACAATCAGTTTGGACCTGCGTTCTTATTTTGACGATATCTAAACAAACCCAAACTTAACAAAATTCAAAAAATAAATCCTGAGACACAATAAAACTTCATGATCCAACAATGAAACACATTCCATATCTTTTATCTTGTTCCTCATCGATATATTTTATGGTTTAAACTCTAAGCAAATTATTAATTATTTCTTACCTATGATTAATAAAGTTTGACTCAGAGAGAAACAAGGTGTTTGAAAAAAACATTTAACCAGGTGTCATCAAGTTTTACAAAGTTTTATTAGGTTTCCAAAATCAATTTTCAAATATTGTCAAAATATATTTAATATTGTTCTTGTTTTGAATCTCTTTGGTATGAACCCAAATATTCAAACGGTTTTAAAATGAAGTTTCTAATTCAAAAGTTAATAAAAATTTGTAGTTGTAGAACTAGTAAAGTACGGAAGGAGAGAAAAATGAGCTGACACAAAGTCTGAAAAGTAGAAGAAAGAGAAAGTGTCGTGTGCACGGTAGAAACGCCTCTCTCAATAACCGCCCCCATGTGCACGAAATCTCCGCTCACTTTTCACCTCGCTAAGTTTGGCTCACTCTACCCTTCTCTAGTCCACGCTCAAATTCTGTAAAAATACAATCCCACACGTATGTTGGAGCCCCGACACAATTGGTTTGCTGAAGATTCGTGCAATCTATTTTACAGCAAGACTTTTTCATATCAGTCTATCATACGAGATTTGTTAGAGAACTGAAACTGTTTTGAATCTTGGTAGACAAATTAGAAAAAATGACCAAAATTAGGAAAAATAACCAAAACTAGAAAAAAAATACAAGTTTCTGCGGTAGAATATTTAGAAAAAAACAAAATTAACAAAATTTTGAAGATACATACAAGTTTCAACAGAAAACATACAAGTTTTACTGTCAGGTGGAGTTCGGGTTGTTTCCAACTTTCTAGAAAGGTTCAAGTATAAATGTGTGACGGTCGTTGATTTCGTGGACAATCCCCAACGCACGGCAGATACCGGAGGTCCAACATACGCATGGGAAATCCCTTCTGCCAATTCTGCACTCACCAAGATGTACAACCATGCCCTAAATAATCAGGAAAATGGCTATCCACCAAAACTTGTGACTGGCCGCAAGTGGCCTGGCCTCCATAGCTACATTAACTCTCGATCCCCTTCCTCCATGGATTGAATCCTGCTTCCGTTCCTTCCTTGCCATCTCCGGCCACGCCACAATGAGCACGATAACCACCAAAACCGTCACCAAGGAACCTGACAATGCGGACCCGTTGACACCACCGCCGTCTTCACCACCGCTCAAGGAGCTGACGTACGAGCTAGCCGCCCGGCATATCTACTACGCGAAACCTGCTGCGGCGCCGACCTCGTCGCTCGCGCGGCTCCTGAGGCCGTGCGGTGCGTCCGTGGAGGCACCTGACTACATCCTCCGCGACGTGTCGCTCACGGCCCGGGCGGGGGAGATTCTGGCCGTCGTCGGGCCGAGCGGCGCCGGCAAGTCCACGCTGCTCGACATCCTCGCCGCGCGCACCGCGCCCACCAACGGCCGTCTCCTGCTCAATTCCGCGCCGCTCCGGTCCTCCTCCTTTCGCCGTCTGTCGGCTCACGTGCCCCAGGCCGACGTCGCGCTGTCACTGCTCACCGTTGCCGAGACGTTCACCTTCGCCGCGTCGCTGCTGCTTCCGTCAACGGCGTCCGCGGCCTCTGCCGCGGTCACCACGCTCCTCGCGGACCTCCGTTTGGTGCACGCGGCGCACACGCGGGTCTCTGCCTCGCGGCTCTCGGGCGGCGAGCGCCGGCGCGTGTCCATCGGCCTCGCTCTGCTCCGTGACCCTGGCGTGCTCCTGCTCGACGAGCCGACCTCCGGCCTCGACTCTTCCTCGGCGTTCGTGGTCGTCGGATGCCTCCGCGCCGTGGCGGTTGCCAGAGGCACGACGGTGGTGCTGTCCATCCACCAGCCCAGCGCGCGCCTCCTCTCTGCAGTGGACTCGCTCCTCCTACTGTCCCGCGGGACGGTGCTTCACCACGGCTCCCTCGCCTCCCTCGACACCGCACTTCTCTCCCACGGCTTAACCGTCCCAGCACAGCTCAACCCACTAGAGTACGCCCTCGAGGTCATCGATCAGATCCCCCATCCCTCACCATCCTCCCCTGAACCCAAGCCGGCGCAAGATCTCACCACCAAGCCATCAAAACGCCACAAGGCCGATGCCATGGCGACGCCGCCTTCATGTACTTCGCCGTGCTCGCGGATCCACGAGTTCGTGGTTCTGTACAAGAGGGCGTGGAAGGTGGTTTACCGGAGCAAGCAGCTGCTCCTGACCAACTTCCTGGAGGCGGTGATCGTCGGGACGCTACTGGGCACCATCTACATCAACGCGGGCTACGGAGAGGTCGGTGCGCACAAGCGGCTGGGGCTGTTCGCCTTCACGCTGACCTTCCTGCTTACCTCCACCACGGAGACGCTTCCGACGTTCGTGACGGAGCGGCCGATCGTTCTCGCCGAGACGGCGGCAGGCCTGTACCGGCTGTCCTCTCACGCGGCGGCGGCCACGATGGTGTTCCTCCCGTACCTTCTGGTTGTTGCGCTCCTCTACTCGTCATGCGTCTACTTCCTGGTCGGGCTCTGCGCGTCACCGGCAGCCTTCATGGTGTTCGTGTTGGTGGTGTGGGCGGTGGTTCTCACGGCCAACTCCTTCGTGCTATTCGTGAGCTCCTTTGCGCCGGACTTCATCGCCGGGATGTCGTTGGTGTCGGTGTCCCTGGCCGGGTTCTTCCTGTTCTCGGGCTACTTCCTGTCAAAGGAGAGCACGCCGTCATACTGGGTGTTCATGCACTACGCCTCGCCGTACAAGTACGCGCTCGACGCGATGCTCGCAAACGAGTACTCGTGCGCGGCGAACCAATGCTTTGGGGTGGCCGGCGCCGGAGGGGAGTGCTCGGAGACGGGGCGCGACGTGCTGGCATCGAAGGGCCTTACGGCGGAGGAGCGGTGGACGGGGGTGCAGGTGCTGTTCGGCTTCTTCCTCCTCTACAGGGTGCTCTACTGGGTGGTGCTAAGCCGGAGAGCGTCCAGGGCCAAGAGGTGATCGCCGGCCGATCCATGAACACGTCGTCGTCCACAACTCCTACATACGTGCGTGTGAACACATGCATGGCCCGCAGTTAAGGTATGCCAATTGTGGAGATAATCGATCAAAGTGTGTTTAACGGGTAATTAAGCTGTTATACTGATGTAAATTGTGAACATAAAAAGACTTTTACATAAATGTTTTGTACGGATAATGATAAAACTGAGAATTCCCTATATGGCACCGATTATGAACTCGGTTCTGTCTGTACCGCGCCGATACGATTGGTCGGTAGCAATCTAAGGAATTGAGCCACTCTTCAGTGGCATCTAATATAAGGAATTCTCTTTTGATAGCTGTGGATATTGGCTTGATAATTTTAAACAATTTTATCTTCTATTCCCCCTTAATATATTTGTTCATTCCACACGGCTAGTGCAATTGTAAGTTATGTGTCGTACAGAACTCCTGGCCATCTTTTCAAACGTCAACCTGGGATCAAGATATTGCCATTTTCATCCCAACCTCACTTTATATAACCTACCAACAACTATAGGAATTGTAAAATGTATGTATAGTTTCCTGAAATTGGACACCGGGAGTACTGAAATTTCATGCTAACTAGTGTTGTGCAATGACTAAGATATACAAAAAAGGAAATTAGCACCCAAAATAAATTATAGTACCAACTGAACTATAACAATATCAAGGTCAAATAAGCTATAGTTACTCCCATTTTCTTCCATTGCCTCAACTCCATTGCCGCTCCTGTTGCCATGGTGTCTGACGGCCACAATTGCCTGGTCAAGCAACCCCTAATAACCATACACCGGCTTTGGCCAAACCTCCTGATAAGCCGCCTTTATCGCTGCCATCATGGCCTCTACAAAAGAATTCGTATTTTCGTTTTTTCACTTAAAAACTCAAGGGAGAAATTTTGGTTACGGCGGGTTTGACAATCTTAGAGAGACCGTGGGATCCTTTCCACCCGAGTCATGATTCTGCCTACTCACTAGGGTGTCAGGTGGGATCCCACATAAATCTCACTTCTAGTCCATTTGTTAAAATTAAGTTCAAATTTTCTCAAAATTCGCACTAGATTTTGGTAAATTAACTAAAAATAGAATTTTAGTGGGATCCCACTTGACACCTTAATACTCACTACTTCATTTTGCATCCAACGGTGGATCAGAAAACATTCCATTTACAACCCCAGGTTGCAACAATTCAGCAATCCATCTATTGATCTAGCTACAAACCCTATTTCCCTCTCCTCCGACAAACTGGTGAGAAAATAAGCATAGATTTAAGTTTGGTCAAGGTAATCCCAAATGCATGGATGGGAAAACATGGGGGGAGGGGGGTGGGGGATACATAGGCGGACTCAACCGTCCCTAAGCCTGGGCATGTGTCCATCCGATCGGCCGACAAGCCTATTTTGACAGCAGTTGATAAAAAGTAGTGTCACTAGCCTTGAAATATACTGTTTGGCCAGGTTTTGAGTAATTCTTGGATCCGTCACTGGATAGATAGATATATGAGATGAGGTAGAAGTGGGAGATGCTTTAACAAAAAGGACATGGACTGCTAGTCGAGGATTTTCAGTGTTAATCTCACAAAATAGTGTCACAAGCTTAGTCTCAAACATATGGCATGCTCTGATAGAATTATTAATCATCATCATGTCGTAATCATTAGTGTTACTGTCGATCTCTCCGTGCCGGATCCATGCCGAAGACGAGGAAGAAGGTGAAAGGCGCGAAACTGGGTCACCGGCGGTGTTGCTAGTAGTTGTTACGAGCTAGCGTCACAACGGAATGGTGGGCAATTGTACTACTCCATCAGCAGTCCGTTGCGTCAAGTATCACAAACTCGTGACCTTTGTAAATCGGCTTTCCTGGTACACGGACCACACTGTACAGACGATGAGTCGTGATAACGGATACTACAGGAACAGCACCGGCGGGCCGGGACGATCGGGTTTGAACAACCAATCATGCAGATGAATTATTTGTACGTACCATCCCATCTCACAAATTATTTTTCACAAAAGTTGTCATGTCTCGTACACTTGAATATAAACTCGACACTAAAATCGGGAGGTGGCTATTGCATCTGCATATTTCAAAATGTTAAAAAAATTAAAAAAATATCTACATATACATTCGAACAATTTTACGTTCGTTCACAAGTTTTTGGGATGAAAGAACATTCTACGTATCCCATGCAAAAAAGATAAAAAAAATGTCATGTGAATAGTCCTATTCACTTAATATTTTGTCTTTTTTATGCATGACACATAAAATGTTCTTTCATACAGAGAACTTGTGAACGGCCATAAAATGTTCGAATGTACACGTAGACATTTTTTTTTCAATTTTTTTGATATTTCGAAATATGTTTTCTCATAATGGATGCAAATGCACTCGTGATTCAAAAGGGATTTCCGTCATGTTCGCTTCTAATAATTTGTTTTTGTTTTTGAGAAATAGAGTTTCCTCGAAAACTCGCGACCTCTCCCTCTCCTCCCTCTCACGCACTGGAGGCTAGGGGTCCTCTGCCTTTCGCCTGCGCCGACGCCGATCTGCCTCGCTTCTGTGGCCTCCAAGCCATGGAGGCATTGTGGATCTCAGCCCCCGTCGGCGGTAGGGCTATGTTTTTCTAGTTTTAGGGTTAAGGTTGGGGCGATGCTCTTGTGGTGGTGGCGGTACCTTATCCAATAAAGTCTCCCCTAGTTCAACTCCATCTCGATGGTAACATCGAGAAGCTCATAGAAGTGGTGTGGTTCTCAAGGACTTCTAGTTATGGGGATCTCCGGATCGTCAAGGATCTTCATCATCGGTTAATCCTTCGTCTTCATCTCCGGGACAGATATGGTCTTTTCGACCCGTTCGGCGACTTCCCGCTTGCAAGCAACAACGCCAGGGCGATTCAGGGAGGAGTGGCACCATTGGCGCGCCGTCGACATGGCTGGAGGTTGAAGGTGAAGGGCATGGCGTGCTTTGTACCGATCATTATTTCGTTTAATGATAGAATCCTTTTTGCAAAAAAAAAAAAGGTTTCCCCATCTTCAATAAGGAAACCTAATGTTTTGGCTCTCTCGCAAATTATATAATAGTGAAGTGTAAAATAATAACTACCTTCTCATGTAAGGTATATATAGTGGGCCCGGGAGATCGATACCCATACAATTATCAGGCCTCAGGGCTCACTGTGACAGTGTGCATGTGGTGCCGTGCATGTGAAGGTTGTGTAGTTTAGTGGTTACCTTCCAAGCTAGGACAGCGAGTTCCGTCCCGTCCCACCGAGCATTTGCCTCCTCACGGGTCCTTGGATCTCTCGGCGTTGGGGTGGTGCCCGTGAGCGATTATTTGTCGCCGGACAGGTAAATAAATGTCCCGTGTCGCGTAGGATGCTAACCAAAGCTCTCGTGACGACGCATCATGGTAGGCAGGGGTCACCGCGCAAGGGGAAATGATTCTCTTACGATGCGGCACCAGACGCGGGTGCATGCATGCCTGACGTACATGCAGTCCATCCGCCCGGCAGAGAAGCGGGGCTACGGGCTAGAGAAGACTTGCACCACCGTGGCACATAATCCCTCCGTTTTAAAATATAAGATATTTTACCTTTATAAAAAAAGTTTTTTAATATATGTTCACTTCAAATCTATACGAACTTCCACACTAAAAGATGTCTGTATATACTTTTTTCACAAAGCTAAAACATCTTATATTTTGAAAGGGTACAAGGCTACAAGCATCTAGGACTAGCCAAGGAAACAGAAACTGTTTTTCGCACACGGTTTAAAAAAATATTAAAACCTGTACTTGTAGATATCCAAAAATTCTAAAAATAAATATATAACTAGACATACACATATAGAATGTCAAAAAAATCGCTTAAAAATATGTTATATTTTACCCTACACAAAAAAGGACAAATTTCTAACAAAACTTACGTATTTATTTACTATCGGAAAATTGTTTTTCTTCTCTACGGTCTAAAATAAAACGACTTTTTTTACTAAAATTTGACCGGTGCGGACCATGTACATGTATTACTCAGAATTGTTTTCAAATTTTTTCAACGCAGAAGTATCATTTTTATTTTTTTTAAACAAAGGGAGCATTGGTGCCCGTTTGGACGAAATCTCCGCTCGAAAGGAAAAGGTTTCATATGGGGCACCAATCATCTTGGTACTGCCTTCGTTTCGATGATTAAGATGTACTCCCTCTGTTAGGGATTGCAAGGTCTATGGGCCACTTTGATAGGATTAAGAAAACCAATAACTCACCTTCTTAATTATTGCATGCACCAATAGCTGTACATGCATGAGAGAAGAGAGAAAAAGAAGACCATGCATTGAAGGAGATAGGATAATAAATGAGAAATTCCTTGTAATTCCTAACATTTTAAAAAAGCTCTTAGGCCTTGCAATCCCTAACGGAGGGAGTATAAACTTAGTTAAAAATTGAACCTTAATTATACAAAAGAAAATATGAACATCTATGATACGAAACAAATATATATTACAAAATACATTTTTATGGTGAATATGTTGATATCGATTTGATGCGTTGAATATTCATATTTGTTTCTATAACATTGGTCAAAACGTAGATGTTGTTGACTTTTGACTAAATTTATACTATTGGAACGGAGTGAATAGGTGTTTGGTTAGGACTGCTTTTAGCCTGTTGATTTAAGCTCGTTAGGCAAGAAAAAACTTTTTTTCTAACCGGGCTTCAACCCCTTTCCATTTCACAACGGAAATAACAAGTTCAGGTAAGTTATTACAAGACAAGGATAGGGGGAGAAAACTAGAAGCGAGATGGCGCAGTGTCACGAAACCCAGTGAGAACACTCGCCATCGAGTGACCTGCGGGGCAAAAACCTGACACCACTAAGATTGAAATAGGTCCATACAATATCGCAAACAGACCACGATAAAGAAGTTCACTAAACCCAAAAGGGGGTAGCAGCAAAGCTGAATTATGATACGATAGGAAGATCTTCTAGACGACATCCAGCTTAGACGACATCCAGCTTGAGTGATCGACAACAGCGGCCTTATTACTTGTCCAGACCTATGAGAGAAGACCTCAACGGTTATCTTCATCAGCTTGTTCGCCCCATCAGCAAGAGTACCTTTGTCCTCACCCTTCTACAGGCCTGTCCAGTACAGAAGAAGCAAAATGAAGAAGAAAGCAATTTCACTCGGGACCTAAGGACATGTTTTTCAAAGGTGACTTTATTCCAAATGTTCCAGATGTCCTAACATATGGCAGATATGGTAACAAAATAGAACTTCTCTCTATGCTTCAGGAAAGAATGAAGTCAGGCCACTGCTTGTCAAAATGCCCATAGCTTTTTCTAGGATGCCCCACACCACTCTAGAAATATGACAAGGAAAAGAACAAGTGATCATTAGTTTCCACTTGCTTGCAAAAGGAGCAAACAGGTGGCCTAGGCCACTTTTTATCATGTTTTCCCTTGTAAGCACTACATCTTGGCATAAATGCCACATGAACACCTTAACCTTGAGAGGAATTTTAGCCTTCCAGATCCAGTTGTTATTAGAGCTAGCAATATTCCTTTCAAGCCACATATAAACTGATTTAGTAGAAAAACCATTAGGAGTCTGAGACCAAGAGATTGAGTCAGGAGTACTAGAAAGCTCAATATTACTTACAACCTCATAAGCAGCAATCCACTGCAAGAAGAGATATCCGCGCAAGGTTCTTCTAAAAGAAATAAAGAATTGTGAATCAACCAGCTTCTTAATAGTGCAATCCTATTGCTCGCAAAGATCAAAGAGCATGGGATATTTTCCACACAGAGGGATATTATCATTAATAGGATCCTTCCAGAATCTAACCAAGCTACCTTCCTCCAAATTTATTTTTCTACCAGCCAAGTAAGTATCTTTAATTATCAATAAGGTTTTCCGATAGGGGGAGTCACTAACCCTTTCCTTAACAGAGGTAATAGTTTTATTTCTCAAGTATTTGGCTTTGACTGGCTTTTTCCAAAGACCATCTTTAGTTTCCGATTTCCACCACCACTTACATAGGAGGATAATGTTTTGTTTTCTAAGATCTTTAATTCCAAGGCCACCTTTTTTCTTAGATCTACAAAACATGCTCCGTTTGACCATATAGTAACCTCTTTTCTGCTGTTTACCATGCCAAAAGAATCTTCTCCTATGCTTAGTCATCCTTTCAATGAAAGTTTTATTCAAGAGGAAGAGGGCCATGATATAGGAAGGAAGATGAGAAAGAAAGGAATCTACAAAGGTTAATCTTACACCTGAGGAAGCAGCACCCCCTTTCCAGGCATCTAGCTTAACAACAAATTTGTCATCTACAAAATCTAAGTCAGAGTTCCTTAAAGATATGAAGGAAACGGGGACACCTAGGTATTTCATAGGTAGCAAACCCACTTGATATCCAAACATAGAGTACTAAAATCAATAGTCTCATTATCACCTCCAATCAAGAATACCTCACTTTTTTATAGTTTATTTTAATGCAGACATAAGTTCAAACATGTAGAGTAGGAGCTTAAGATTTAGAGCTTTTCCAAGATCATGGGAAATGCATAATGCAGTATCATCTGCATACTGCATAATGGAAATCCCTTTATGAATGAGATTAGGTGCAAGTCGCACAATGAGACCATTAGCCTATGCCTGTACAACCATCTTTGTGAGACATTGCACAACATAATTAAACAAGAAAAGGGAAAGAGGGTCCCCTTGTCTAACCCCTTTAGCACTTTGAAAATAAGGTGCACGTTTATTATTGATCTTAACAGATACAGTTCCATTGTGCAAAATTTGCTGGATTCTATCACACCAAAAGGAGCCGAAGCCCATGGCCTCATGACAACTAAGGAGAAAGTCCCAATTTACCTTATCAAAGGCCTTTTTGAAATCAAGTTTCAAAACCACCCAAATATGTTTCTTAATATGGGTATGATGCATAATTTCATGCAAGGGCATAATACCATCAACAATGTTTATGTTTTTCATGAAAGCATTTTGATTAATGCTAATTAATTTTTCCAATAAGGGCTCAACTTTGATGGTCAAAACCTTAGTAAGAAGTTGTAAATACATTTGGGAGGGCAAACAAGTCTGTATTGGTTGATTTTATCAGCACCAGTAACCCTAGGAAGAAGGGTGATGATGCCATAGTTAAGTCTTTACACATCAAGGGTACTGGTATGAAAAGCATAGAATAAATTCATAATGCCGTGCTTCACAACTTACCAACAATGTTGATAAAATTCTATAGGGATGTTATCAGGACCAGGTGCTTTGTTCTTGGCCATGGAGAATAAGGCATTTTTGAACTCTTCCTCAGTAAAAGGTTCACTCAGCCTTTCATTATCATGATTGTCCATTTTTTCATGGGGAAGCCACATACTACTATCAATAGGAATAAGGTTTCCAATAGCAGGAACAAAGAGATTTTTGTAGAAAGATGTAGCGTAATGAATAATACTATTAGTACCCTCAATGTTAATGCCATTATCAGTTAGAGTAAAAATTGAGTTCTTTCTTTTTTCCTTCCATTTGCCACTCTATGGAAGTAGATGGTATTCAGGTCACCCTCAAGCAACCACTTCTCATGGGATTTTTGATACCACCGAAGTTCTTCTTCAGCATAGAGATTCATAAGATCAACAGAAATGGCCACTTTACTAACACATAGGTTAGGGGGGTAAGTCACCATCTTTTCCCAAGGATTCTAAGGGGGCAAGCTCCTCTTTCAATTCTAATTTCCTCTTCTTATTATTTCCATACAAAATAGAACCCCAACCCTTGAAATATTTTAAAAAAAATCAGCTTGATATTGAGAATATCATAGGATCAGTTGCAAAAACGGCTTATTCCAATGTCTGCCACTAAGGGAAGGAACACCTCATTAGATAACCAGGTTATGTCAAATATAAATTATCTTGACTTGTTATCCATCAATGGGTTATTAGTAGAGTACAAAAGGAGAGCATAATGGTCAGAAAATCTCTAACCAGTTTCCTAATAGTAACCAAGGGAAATAAAAGGTCCTCCCAATCAGGAGACATGAGCACCCTATCAAGCTTCTCAAGAGAGGGACTTAGGCAATAAAAAACTGAATGTGTGTTTTTTGGTATTCGATGTTAGAGCGTCTCCAATAGTCGATATATAATAGGGCAGCTAGTAAAAATGTTTTAGGGCACAAATAGTCGATGGGGGAAGCAGGATAAAGTTTTAGCTGACAGTTGGGTTATGCATGGTCCAAGATTTCTTTCAGGGCACAGGTGGCAAAATGGACAAATCTGACCTTGTGGCGAAAGTTTAGCTCAAAATGAACCCATTTCACTTTTTAGTCATCGCATCTAACCCTTGAGGCTATGATCCAACACTTCGGCGATAGACTTTGTGGGGGTACCGCTGGAGTCCCTGGTAGTAGATATCTGGTCCACGGTCGTGGCAACCGCGGTTGACCTGGCTGACGTGGATTAGTACCGACCGCTAGGGATAATGGAGGTACCACGTGTAGTCTACAGCCAACGCTTTTGGAGGTAACCCGCCTAGGGTTAAATGGCTGCAACTCCACCGGTACAATGTATATGCTTGTGAAGTTGTCGTGTGGTTTATTTTAAGCATAGCATTGTTTTAAGAACTAGCACAGTGTCGCAAATGCTAGGACATTATCCATGCTACCGGATCTAATGTTCATATTTTGATGCTATTGTCGTTAGCCGATGTCTATAATATATCGAGTATAATATCACAAGAAAGGAATATAAATTTGTGGACTAATGCTCATTGTGCCATTATAAATTAAACATATACATTAGTGAGTTATTATATGGTCATTAGCACATGGTATTAATAACTAAAAAAATTCTCCAATAAAAAAATAAAAAATAAAAAGGCTCGAGTCTATAGGTGGAATTATACCTAATACATAGACATAAAGTTGGAAATTAGGTCTGACAGAATATCTACATGGTGTAGCGAAATAAAATGTGAAGGGGTTCCACAGCAGAAAACATAAATAAATCCTACGGTGCAAACACCCCCTAGCCAAGATCTATCAATGCAGATGTAAAGTAATGAGAGGGAATTCAGTGTTCATACATTTGAAGACCGAACACAGTTAACGTTCCGCGGGCAATGTTGATGATGTAGTCATACTCACCCGACCTCAAGATCACGAAGCTCCTCGCAAGTCATCCTTGGTCCTTATACGATGTAGCTGGCCTCAAGATCGTGTTAACGTCCAAGCTCCAAGATCCAAGCAAAATAAGCACAACTGTTGTTGCCTCGTGGCCTTATGCACATATGTTGTTGAGACGTCTCCCGAAATTTGGTCCAACAAAGCAGCGGAAGCAGATTGATCCGAACCGAGTCCAGCAACATGGCAGCGTGCGTGTGGTGGAGAAAACCCTATCCCCGTATGCAATTCCAATCTTCGGAACCACACATGAGGGAGAGGGATAGAGAATAGGCAAAGCCAATGAATGTGATGGATTTGGGCAGAGGGGTGCCTCTCTTTATATAGGTGGAAGGGAGGTACTACTAGCTGAATAGCGAAATTGTATTGTTGTTGAGATTGATTGATCCGGTTGTTACAGAGTACAAGATAACAACGAGAGAGAGAGAGAGGAGATCGTGGGCAGTAGTAGTGCTGCACGTAGTGCTAGCTATCCTAAAGACCAGGGACTCCCTGTTACAATACACAACGGTACAATATGAATATGTAACGTGTCAACACCCCCCCACAGTCGGAACAACACTCGGAATGATGTTCAGACTAGAGCGAAAATCTTAAAAGACCTTGGTCGGCAGCCCCTTGGTGAAGATGTCAGCAAACTGGCAACTAGTGGGAACATGGAGTACCTTGGCCTCACCGAGCGCCACCCGGTCACGCACAAAGTGCAAGTCGATCTCAATATGTTTAGTCCGTTGATGTTGAACCGGATTAGTTGTCATGTAGATGGCGCTCACGTTGTCACAGTAGACAACTGTGGCGCGCGTCGGGGAGTGATGGAGCTCCTGGAAAAGTTGGCGTAGCCAACAAGACTCGGCAATGCAGTTGGCGACGGCACGGTATTCAGCCTCCACGCTTGAACGGGAAACTGTGGGCTGTCGACGAGAGGACCAGGAGATCAAATTGTCACCGAGAAAAACACAAAATCCCAAAGTGGACTTCCGTGTGTCCGGGCAGCCTGCCCAATCAGCGTCAGAGTAGGCAATGAGATCAAGCGAGGAGTGGACATGGAACTGCAAGCCGAAGTGTGTAGTGCCGCGGACATAGCGCAGGATGCGCTTAATGAGCTGAAAGTGGGAGTCGCGGGGTGCATGCATAAAAAGACACACTTGTTGGACCGCATAGGAGAGGTCTGGACGAGTGAGGGTGAGGTACTGGAGGGCGCCGGCCAAGCTCCTATAGAGACTCGGGTCATGACAAGGAGCACCGTCGGTGGCTGAAAGCTTGGATTGGGTGTCAATGGGGGTGGAGATAGGGTTGCAGTTCAGCATGTGGGCTCTATCAAGGATTTCTAGGGCATATTGTTGCTGGGAGAGGAACAAGCCAGCAGGTGTGCGGTGGACGTTGATGCCAAGAAAATGATGGATGTCTCCTAAGTCACTCATGGAAAATTCGGCATGAAGGGAGTGAATGAGGGAGCGAAGGAGAGTGGTGGTGTTGGCGGTAAGGATAATGTCATCAACGTACAACAGTAAATAAGCAACAGAAGAGCCATTGTGGAGAACAAATAAGGAGGAATCACTTTTAGAGGCCGAAAAACCAAGAGTGGTGATAAAAGTGGTGAAGCGGTGAAACCAGGCACGGGGTGCTTGCTTGAGCCCATAAAGAGATTTTTGCAAACGACAAACATGGGAGGGGTGGGTGGAGTCAACAAAGCCGGAGGGTTGCTCACAATATACCGTCACATGAAGATGCCCATGGAGAAAAGCATTCTTGACGTCGAGTTGGTGAATAGGCCACGAGTGCATGGTGGCGATGCTGAGCACGAGACATATGGTAGCCGGCTTGACGACGGGGCTGAACGTCTCATCATAGTCGACATCGTACTGCTGTGTGAAACCACGCACCACCCACCGAGCCTTGTACCGTGCAAGGGAGCCATCGGGATGGAACTTATGGTGAAAGATCCATTTGCCTGTGACCACGTTTGTACCTGCAGGACGAACAACTAAAGACCACATGTCATTCCGCATTAGGGCATTAAATTCCTCAAGCATAGCATTGTACCAATTTTGATCTTTGAGAGCAGAGCGGTAAGTGGCAGGAATGGGAGAAATGGCAGCAACGGTGAGTGAAAAATGTTGTTTAGGCATAGAGTATCCAGTTTTGGCTCGTGTGAGCATGTGGTGTGAGTTTTCGGGTGGGTTTACCGCAATAGCTTTGTGGGGCAGGGGGGCTGAGGGGGCGAGCGATTGGTGGGCGAGTGGGAAGCTGGCGCCAGGGAGGGCATGCGATCAGGGGCAGAGGAGCTGGTGGCAGGGGAGGGGAGCGGTGTGTTGGATTGTGGGGAGCAGGGGGTGGGCGCGGTGTTGGATCGGGGGGAGCAGGTTGTGGGCGAGGTGGAGCAAGGTGTGGGGGACCGATCTGGGAGGTGGGATTCGGTGGGCCTGGGGAGGCGCGATGGGTGGCCAGGTGGAGAGTGGCTAGGGGTGGAGGCGGGCGTGCGATCGGGCGCAGGTGGTGGCACGTGGGGTTCAGCGGGATGCGATATCCGAGGAGGATCACGAGCACCTGCGTCAGGGGATGTTCCGGTGGCGTGATCGGCAGCTATACCTGCACCGTTTTCATGGGAAAAATATGGAAAGTGATGCTCATTAAAAATCACATGGCGTGAGATAATAACGCGGCGCGTTTGGAGATCGAAGCAGCGATAGCCTTTGTGCTCGATCGAGGGGCGAGTTTATGGGCGGTGGTGGCATAGAGGTTTGGGTAGCAAAGGCAGCCAAAGACACGCAAGTGATCATAGGTGGGATGTGTTCCGTATAGACGGTAGTGGGGCGTGGAATGGTTAATGGCACGAGAGGGGCGGAGGTTGAGGAGGTAGGTGGCGGTGTGAAGGGCTTCGACCCAAAATGGTGGGGGGAGAGTGGCTTGTAGGAGGAGGGTGCGAACTATGTCATTGGTAATGCGAATGAGACGCTCGGCTTTGCCATTTTGTGGGGAAGTATGTGGGCAAGAAAGGCCAAAGCAAACACCGTGGCACGAGAAATAGTCGCGAAGAGTATGTGTAAGAAACTCACCACGGTTGTCACATTGCAGGCATTGAATAGTAACATGAAATTGAGTGAAAACATAATGAAAAAATCGCTCAAGGGTAGCACACGTATCTGATTTGGTTTTCAATGGGAAGGTCCAAGAGTAATGGGAATAATCATCAAGTACAACCAGATAGTATTTGTAGCCTGAAAAACTAACAACGGGTGATGTCCATAAATCGCAATGAATTAATTGGAAAGCAGCGGAAGTGTGAGAGGAAGAGGTGGGGAAGGGGAGACGAGCTTGCCGACCAAGTTGACAAGCCTCACAAATGGGGGAACTACGGGTAGTTCCATTATTACATGGTTGAAGAAAATCTAGGGGATAGTGGGAGGTAGTGGATGATCCGGGATGCCCGAGACGCCTATGCCAAATGTCGCCGTTGGTGGTGGTGAGGGCAGCCGTGGTCGATGACGAAGTGCCGTGGAACAGATATAGATCCCCATCACTATTGCAGCGAAGGAGGGTGTTCTTGGTAGCTAGGTCCTTCACGGAAAAACCAAATGGATCAAACTCAACGGAAACAAAGTGGTCACAAGTAAATTTCCTAACAGAGATGAGATTCTTGACAATATTAGGGGATACTAAAACATCTTGTAAATGGAGGGGGAGGGAGGAAATTTGAACTGATCCTACAGCTAGGATGGGTAGTTTAGATCCATTGCCTACAATTATATGCTGAGGAGTAGAATGACCTAAAGTAGAATGAGTGGTAGATAGGTTACCCGTGTTACCGGTGACGTGGGAGGAGGCGCCGGATTCCATGACCCACTCTGGTGGCTGTTGCGGGTACGAGGCAGTGTTGCTCATGGCGTGGTGTAGAAGAGCCGCGTGGTCGAGGGAGTAGGGTGACGGTGCCTAGTGTGCCGGGGGTGCAGCAGCGTACGATGCCGTGGACTAGACGCCAGGGTAGAGCACCGGATAAGCCTGATGGGGCGGACCAGGGCGGGGACCGAGAACACTCGTCGAGTTGGGCGGAGTCCAAGGTGCGCAGGAAGGAGGGAAGGGCGCCCCCATGGGCGCGAAGTAGCCCAACCACGGTGTTTGGGAGACCCCGCCTGCACCGCCGTGGTAGGAGAAGGGCGGACCGCCGCCAGGCGGAGCACCGTCGTTAGAGGAAGGACCACCGCGACCACGCCTGTCCTGTCCCCCGGCGTTTGCATGCACGAAGCCGGGGATCGGGTTCTTCCCCCGGTAGTTGGGGCTGACCCCTGGCACGGGGTCGAACTGGCCGACACCAGGCGGAGCACCGCGCCCCTGCCCATGGTAAGGGCCGCGAGCGGCGCCGCGACCGTCGCCACCACCGCGACCGCCGTGGACGGCCATAGCCTGGGCGCTCTCCCCACGTTGGTTCCTGTCAATGTTGTGTTCTGCGAGGAGGAGGCGAGAGAAGACGTCGGCGAAAGCGGGGAGCGGAATTGTGTTCTCGATGTTCTCGGTCTGGAACCGAAATTTGTCGCCGAGGCCCGCCAGGAACTGCATGGTAAGGTCGTGGTCAGCGACGGGGTAGCCGATGTTGTCGAGGTCGTCCGCGATGGCCCGGAGGCGGCTGGCGTAGGCGCTGATGCTCATGTCGCCGCGGGGAGTGTTGCGGAAGATTTTGCTGAGGTAGACGTAGCGCGAAGACTGGTGCGCGAAGAAGAAGCCATGAAGCCGCCGCCAGATGGTGTCAGCACGGCCGTCCGTGCCCTGCACGAGGCGAAACAAGTCGTCGGCAATGATGGCCATGAACATGAGGGAGATGTGGATGTCGTCGGCGAGCCATGTGTCGGACGGCGCGGCCGGAGCGGCGCCTTCGGTGACATGATCCAGGGCCTTGTACATGGTGAGGATATAGGTGAAGATTTGACGCCACCGAGTGAGGTTTTCCCCTGAAGACTGTACTTTGAAATCAATGTAGGTGGCGATGTTGGCATTGCGGATGCAGAGGGAAGATGCAGTGGGGGTTGGGTGGGAAGCCGCCGGAGTGGAGAGAGAGGTGGCTGCAGAGGTGGGCAAAGGAGCGAGGGAAGCGCCGAAGAGGTCGCTCCCATCGCCAAGGTGTGGGGTGGGAGTCGCGCGTGGGTGGAAGGCTGGGTGCTGGTTGAGAGGGGTGAGGGGATCAGTGTCGAGGGTAGAGGAAAAAGGGGGTTGGGCCGCCGCCGAAGCTGCCGGAGCGGAGGAGGAGTTGGGGTCGGCCATGGGAGGAGAGGTTGAGCCTACGCTCTGATACCAAGCTGAATAGCGAAATTGTATTGTTGTTGAGATTGATTGATCCGGTTGTTACAGAGTACAAGATAACAACGAGAGAGAGAGGATATCGTGGGCAGTAGTAGTGCCGCACGTAGTGCTAGCTATCCTAAAGACCAGGGACTCCCTGTTACAATACACAACGGTACAATATGAATATGTAACGTGTCAACACTACCTCCCTCAAAGTCCCGGGGTGGGACTAATCAAGGGAAGGAGGTGGACGTAGCGATGCCAGCCAGCCCCTGCATGGGCCCCACGTGGTGGGAGGGCCCATTAGGGCCGGCGGCCACCATGGCCATCCCTAGGGCATCCGGGCCCCTCTTGGGCCTCCTCCGATGAGGCCCAATTAGGTGGGCTACCCCAAAAATCCAATTTAAATAATATATTTAATATTAATTAAATTATTTTAATATTATGTACATATTATTTAATACCTATCACTCTGAAACACCTTTCGGACTCCTCCGATCATCACCAGATATCCCCGAAACACTTTCAGTATCTCCCTAAAACAATTACAGAGTTCTTTGTCTTTTCTCCTACGATCTTGGATCAATCTCTAAGCATCATCCACCCTTAAGTGTGACACCCTACGGCTCGGGAATACATATAAATGATCGAGACACCTCTCTGATCAATGACCAATAACGGTATCCAGAAATGCATGATGGCCCCATGCATTCCACGAATAACTTGATTGCTTAAACCTTGAACGTCGAGCCTCGTTCCCTTTGCTCTACAATAACTAGTTTGTCCAAGATTAAGATCTATGGTATCGTCGTACCTAGTTTGACCTTGTTACCGACAAACACATTTACTTATTCCCGTGATATTACATCCTCATGACCTACTCACATGTTTAAAAACTTATGGATGTAATCTCACTGAGTGGGTATAGGGTGTCTATCTATCACTCAGATGTGTAAATCCCGCTCTTGATACATAGGCCCCAAAAGTTCCTCTAGAATACCGAATACTACCTTAATAGTCACTCAGTTATGGTCATGACGGCTAGTGTGATCAAAGCAACCTCGGGAGATAGTGATTAATATGATCCCACGGTCGAAGGTGAATCACTATACTTTGCTAGATATCACAATGTTGAACTTTGTGACTGAATCACATTGCATACTAGGGTTGGGTGGTGTCCGTCACTTCATTCATCCAATGAAGTTACCTCGTTGTCAGTTGCTATGTAAAGTCCATGATAGGAAAACCTCGATCATCAGCTGTCCAATGAACTAGTCTAGAGGATACTAGGGATCTGGTTCATTTATATATCACACCTGTATTAATGTTTCCACTTAATACATTTTTAGCATGATACAAAACTATTACGAACTAATGAGATACGTCAATAAAAACATCTTTATTATTGGCCTCTAGGGCATATCTCCTTCAAAATATCCACCAGAAAAATGACCGGATGTGTTTATGTATAACTATGAAGACCGATCAACCGTCATCAACTAACAATAAGGTTGCTAGGTCTAGCATATTAATATATATGGTACCTTTACTATGAATTTTCTAACCTCATTTTCCTTATTTTTAATATAGAGTACGTGGCATGTTTTATGAACATATGAGGATCGAAATTCAGATGAAAATGCCATAAAACATTGCGAATATTTATCGGGAGTCTATTAAATAATTTTAGTTATTAGAAGTGGTCCTATCTCAATTTGTTAACCCAACCACCTAAGTTGAAGTTATGTTCGCTAGTTTCTGTTTTAATAGTATGGAAAAGAAATATGTGGGACCTCTTACCTATTATTTAAAGGTAAGACCTGAATTACATGATTTATTTAATGAAATAAATGTATATATATAATTATTTTTGTGCCCTTTGAGGTTATGTTTATTTTTTATAATCTCAAACTTCTTCCTATCATTTCTTCACTTCGTTCAAAAATAGATAATATCATTGACATGTATACATTCTCTGAGACAGAAATTAGAGAATTGTTTTTTTTATAAATATGTTCCTAATATTGAATATTATTTTCACTCGACTAATGTATAATCTTTATATCTATATTTTCAAAGTAAAAGATGTTGATTTCATGCATTTGGAAGTGTCTTCTAAGTTATTATTTATTTACGTGATTTGTTTTACTATAAACACACTTTTAAATCTATACATGTTGCCATATGGCACCAATTTATTAGTTGTGTCAAGTGATAGGACTACACCAACCATAATATCGCTTCTTAATTACTCATCAATGATATTAGAATTATATTTCATAGTTTATCATCAACCCGCACAATACTCTGCCTAGAAGCACGTAATATATATGTACCGCCGATTTCTTATCAGTATGGAATCGACCAATCTCGTCTTGCTTGCCGCACGTACTAACTTTTTCTTTGTCTTGAAGAGGATCCCTGGCGGTAGAGTAAAAGAGGTACCTCCATCAGCCTTGCGGTAGACTACAAGAGGTACCTCCAATATCACTGGTGGTAACAATCCATATCAAATGCGGTTGCCACTACTGTGGACCAGATAGCTACCGCCAGTGACTCCGGCGGTACCCCACGAAGTCTGTCACCAGCGCATTGGTCGGTAGCCTCAGGGGTTAGATCCAGTTAAAAATACGAAATGGGTTCATTTTGTGCTAAACTTTCGCCAGGAGGTCATATTTATCTATTTGGCCGCATAGGTTGTGCTACCCTAAATTTGCATAAGTTTGGGACACAATATGCGGCTATCCTAAAATATTACATAACCTAAGGGATAGGTTATCTGCTCTGAGCAGTGCTTTTGGGTCCAAATGCCCTAAAAAAGGTTATTGTTTTATTATACATAACATGTTGGGATTCTCTTAGCCCGTACAAATATACTATCATGCAACAATACCCAATAAAAGTTGCAAGCTAAAACCAAAAGCTCCAACTCGTTGCTTTTTTGACTTATAAGTTATAAGTCAAAGGTCAAAAGTAAGCGTTACAAACATCTCATGCAGTTTGCTTGATTTTTCCATCTTACATCTTTTTGGGTGGGTGGGTGGGGGTGTAGCATTCCAATTGTCTAACAATTGTAATGCTACTTGGTCTAGTAATATATTAGCTACTTCCTATATATAATGGTTGCATCATAATTATATCATGCTCATGTCATCATGCCACCTTGCATTTGAGCATCATATAAAACCCATCTTCTCTTGGTTCTTCTCTCATATGCATTATTAATTGTTTTTGCCTCTTGATATTGTATCTGGTTATTGATATATTGCTAAAATGCCCAAGTTGGGTTGGGGGCATATCTTTTATTCAACTCCATCACTTTGCTTTTCACCACCTTATAATTCCACCATTCCTTTTACCTATGGGCTTTTCTTTTTCTTTTGGTATTTAATCTTGCTCATCAGAGATAGGATGGATCTAATTCTATAAATTCTTTTGCTTGACCTTATTCCACTTCTTGGGAATGCATAAGAATAATGCCATATTATTATTATTGTTTTCACAAAATAAATCATGACATTTATTATTTTTGCATGGGCCATGCAACCACCATCACCACCTTTAACCCATTTGTTTTCCTTTGTTTTAGTGTTTCTTCTTTGTGGGATCCTCTACATCATCTCTCTACCATTCCTTTATTCTCATCAACATCTTTTCTTTTAATTACCTCCATGCATGAATCAAATGAGGGCTCCTTCCCATACTTCTTTTCTTTCTCTTTTCTTGGCTACTCTTCCACCTCATCTCTTGTTAATTCAAAGCACTCACTTTTTCCTCTTAGGGGATCTTATAAACAAGTTTTCAAACCTAAAAATCTAATAAAAACCCTAGCCCTAGTTTGCCTCTATTTCTACCTAAACCTAGCTCTAATACAAACCTCATCTCACCTCTCTTTCTTTCACTCCCTCTCTCTACCATGCTGGCCCCACCTGGCCCTCTCTCTCTCCCTAACCACCCCCATCTACCCATCTAACCACCCCCAAACCCTAGCTACACCCTAGCTCACCCGAGCCCTCTCTCCTCTCTCTTTTCTCTCTACCGCCATGCCAGCCCCACCCAGCTGCTCCACACGCCGTCCCCACCTGCAGCCCCTCTACCTGTCCCTGTCCTGCTCACGTCGAGCTCCAGCCCGAGCACGTGATCGAGGAGAGGGAGAAAAGGGCCGAAGCCACTTTATCTACCCCGAGTCCCACACGGCTGCCTCTCCTCTGTCCCTCTCGCGTTGCCCTCCTCCCACACGTCTCCTGGCTCGCCCAGATCCGCCCAGAGCCCTGCCTCTCCCCCTCCTTCCTCTCCAACGACGGCGCCTCCCTCTCGCTAGAACCGCCAGCACCGCCGCCATCTCTTCGTTTCCAGCCGGCAAGCTCGTCGTGGAAGAGGTCGAGGAGATCAAGGACGGCCCACTGCTTCACCCTGGACGCACCAGCGAGGAGGAGGAACCCCAAGTCGGCCGCAACACCGCGTCGGCGATGAAACCCTAATTCTGCCGGCCGCTAGCCTCGTCGTCGCTCTGCCACTTCCCAAGCCGATCCAACGCCACCGACAACTTCGCGGTGAGCCACCGGACCCTCCTGACATCCTCTCCTCGTCTTGCTCTTCCTGTACGCACGGGTCCAACCGTCGAACGCTCTTAGTGCACCGCCGTTCGCGTGTGTTTTCCGACGATACGCTGCAGATCGCTACACCTGGCCGCGCCGCTGAAGCACAACACCAACCCCACCTAGCCGCGCTGGTTTCCGCCTCCGTGCGCACGCGCGGGGTCACGAGTTCGATCCCCCGTCTCGCTGCGCCGCGCGCTGTTTCCGTCAGACCGAGGAGAAAGAAGAACAGTGCGGGCCGTGGTCGATTTTCAAATAGCCCCCTCTTTTTAACTCTCGCTCAACCCGCGGTCCATCCTACCCCACCTGTCAGCCGCCGTGATCATCTTTCAGAAAACCCCCCAGTCTGTTATTCCCTAAACCCGCGGTCCAGCCTACCCCCTCCTGTCAGCCTCTGCGGGATCACCCACTGTCACGTGGGCCCGTAGCCATCGGACCCACCTGTCACCCTTAGTGGCTAGGTAGCGCCGCGGTGAGAAAAACTTCTCTTGTGCGCCGTGTGGCCCAGTAAGCAGCTGGCCCACCCGTCAGTGACTGTGGCTAGGTCGAGCTGGGTGACAAAAGTTTTCCATGTTGTCTGTTTTATTTAAACCTTTTTCAACATTGATTTAAATTCAAATTCAAGTCAGATTTAAATAATGTTTAAAATACAAATTCAAATAATACAAATGATATATGTTTTGGAATAAGAAAAATATGAGGAATTCAAACATGCCATTCAAAATATAGTTTGAACACTTTAAAAATTCAAGATGATTAAATTACAATAAAATGCCCCTTTTCTTAATAAATTAATAACTTTAATTCTACAACTCCAAATTTGACAAATAATATGTCTAAATCGATCAACGCGACAAGCCCGTTCCATCTATGCAGTCCTTGCTCTGATTTGAAGCATGCATCATGTTATTATTAAAAATCTGAAATTTTTATGACAATAAAACTTGGTTAAATAATTAATAAAATGTTTCATTCTTGTATCCACACCTCACCTTTGCCATGCTACTTTAATGCCATGTAAATTGTGCATCATTCATCATGGCATGCTTGTTTGCTTGTCGCATTTTAATTCATATGATGTGCACTTTATTTATCTTGGCCCTTGTTTGTTTGGTTCTCCTTCGAATAGACGCCCAGCAGGAGAATTACCAGGAATCACAGGAGTACTACCCAGATCCATCTCTTGCTTCAACTGAGCTGCCAGGCAAGCACTACCACATACTTGCATACATACAGTACCTATTGCCTCTATCTTATTCTTGCATCATTGAGTCGCGATTGCATTAAATTGAATCCCAAGTACTGCATAGCCTTTATTTTAAACCCCACTGAAGATTGTTCCTCCATCCCATGAGCCATTACTACAGGAGTTGTTTGAGCCATGCGAGTCGTAGAAAAGCATGGGCAGGGTATGTGAGTGTCTGATGAACAATGAGGTACCTAAACAACATAACCTGAGTAGTAATGGGATAACTAATGAAAGAGGCACCAGTGAGCAATATCTTCTATTTGGTTTTTCATGCTCACTTGTGTCCCGTAGGACCCCAAGTACTTGATTCCTGTTCCTTGATTATTCGCACTATCCACATCCGGGAGGCCTTATGGACCCCCCCTGAGCCAGAGCTTGATTCATTCTTATTTCTTGGGGCCACAATTAGTTTGGGGCTTTATTACTATCCTGTACTTATGCCATGTTACTACTTTATTTAAGATTGTGCGAGGAGCACCTGTACTGTTTTGGATCGCGCCACGTTTTCGCGGTATCGACAAGCCTAGTCACATTTTCGGGTTCCCAGTCGTTTACAACCATCGTCGCAAACCCTGGGTCCGTCTCGGAGCCGGCCAACTTCGTTGCGGGTAGCTTATTGGGGTGGCCCCCTGAAATATTTCTGAATCCTGTGATTGCTTTGTCGTGAATGCCTCGTTGGGTTTTGATTTGGTTTTTCCGAGGTTGATCGAGTGTGTGTTGCTATTCGTGCACCCCTGCAGGGTAAATCTTTCTGAAAGCCGTGTCCGCGATTATGGACGACTTGGAGCATAGTTTCTCGATCATAGACAAGTATAACTAAAGTACCGTTTTTATTTGACTAAGAACTTGACTAGTAAACAGTGCAATACTCATGGAATGGTTAATAAAACTACCAACGGATGATGGGGGTTGTTCGTCCGCTTCCTCGTTGGTAAGCGAGGAGGAGGATGGATCTGTTAATTATACTGTTATAACTGTTGTTCTTAATTCACGGACATCCGTCTATCATTGGTTAGGCGGATGGTTAGCGAGTATCTATAGAATTGTTAGCTATTATCTTTTGCTGCAATTGCGTCACCCCAGGTTGTGTCCCCTTTAGCGACATCAAGACTTGCTGAGTACCCCTAGGGTCTCACACGAGAAATTATTTGATTCAGATGAACAGGTATACCCGCAAGATGGATACTGGGTGGAGGAGACAGATGATGTTGGCAACGATCATTCGGTGAAGTGATTCCGGGAACGGGGATCCGTGTGATCTGTGGGCGGGATGTGTTTATTTATGGGGCATCTTATGCCGATTTGCTTCTTATCCGTACTCGGATCTTGTTTTCCGCTTCCGCCTGATACTCTGATGTTTGTTGTATGAGGAGCTATCCTAAAATATTATCTCTATCTAGGATATTTGAATCTTGCCGTATGGCGTTGCAATATTTCTATTTCTTTTAGATGGAATGGCTCCGAGGACTGTTGTATGTGGCTTGCATACATACTCATTTGTGTATGTAGTTGATCCCTTCGCCTGCCGATTACGCCGCTCGTTCTTGTCCTGATGTTCTGAAAGTGGTTAGGACGGCCGAAAGGTCTACCGTGAGTGGCCCTGGGCCCCACCGTACTATTTTAACCACTTTCGTTCATCTAGGCATGTAACTAAGAGCGTAATTCACCGAGGTAGTTACAATTGGTATCAGAGCCATCCCGCCCTTCAGGGTCTCAACCAAAATTGTCGTTGTCAGTCTAGCAAATATTTTCGGTAGTTATGTATACTAGGGAAAAACAAAACGTGAGAGTAGGACTGCTTCCATTTTTCTTCTTACCCACCCACCCACCCTTTTCTGGTAAGGAGTGTAACGTTTTCAATCCTCTTCTAAAATTCAAACTAGGATTCACGTGTTCGGGGTTCCGTAGTACCATAGGTTGTGTGTGTGTGTGTGCGTGTGAATTCCTTGTCTATCTGTTGCATCGAAATGTTATCACTATCTGCCTTTTGGTTATCAACTGTTGGTACATTCCATACCGACAGGCCTTTGTAAACCGACGCGATCTATTCTGATTCGTTGTATACCGATGCGATCTATCTTACCCTTTGTTATCCGACGTTATCTTGTTGGGGTGTTCTTTTTCGTAGTTACCAATCTTTAGGTTCATCTTAAGAAGAAGGTATTGGGATATGTGTTTTACTGATTCATGTGCAAGGTAATGATTTGAGTGCGGGATGGAGTCGCGACCATACCACTACTGTTATCATTTGCTCTTGTATATTGAACTAGTAGAGTTACTAATCTTGATGCGTTAAGTGGTTTTGCGCATATAGTGGTATTTTAATGCTGAAATTTGCGGAAAATTTTTCTTTGTTAGTTTGTATACCACACTCCTTGTTCAGTCGTGTGCGTTATGCTTAATATCTTCTAGTTACCTTGAACTTTGTTGATATTTTAATATCATCTCAGTGAATTGCATCCTTTAATCTTGGTTAATTCCATTTTGGTACTATTTTGGATTATTATCATTCTCCATTATAGTACTGACTTGTGTTTTATATCAATCACAGGATGGCACCACCACGCCGTTCTGAGGAGGACATACCACCTGAACTTGGGGCTGCTTTGGCAAGTATTGCAAATGCTTTGGGCACTATGCAGCAGAACCAGCAGCGCTTTCAGGAAAGCGTGAGGAGGAATGAGTTTGTTCCGCTACCTCCACCTCCCAAGCGAGGAGACATCAAGAGTTTTCTCAAGTTCAACCCACGCCAATTTGAGGTGTCTGATCAGCCACTTGATGCGGATGATTGGCTGCGTGAAGTGTCAAGGTTGCTGATGACTGCGGATGTTTCCGAGCAGGAATGGGTCAAATGTGCCACTCACCTTCTGAAGGGAGATGCAGCTCTTTGGTGGGAAAATTACCTCAAGGCAGATCTCTCTGGTTTTCAGCCTACTTGGGAGCAATTCACTGCTGCTTTCAAAGAGCAATATCTATCAGAAATTGTCATGGAAAGGATGAAGGAAGTGTTTCTCAACCTCAAGCAGGGCACTGACAATGTCAACACCTACATCAGAAACTTCATGAATCTTTCTCGGTATGGTGGCGATGAAATCTCTGATGACAAGAAGAAGCAAAAGAGGTTTCGGCAAGGCCTCAATGCTTCCATCAAATATGCAATCACTCATGCAAGGCCGGCGTCTTTTCTGGAACTCCAACACACAGCTCTGCAGGAAGAAGCAAGTAGGCAAGTGTTTGAGGAGTCAATGAAACACAGTCGTGATACGGCAAGTTCTTCTGTTATGACAGCTCCTTCTAAGCGTCGTGTCTAGGTTCCTAACACCCCACCGTCGCTCCCTGCTCCACCAAGACCGTCAAGCTACGCACCAAGGCCACCAAACTCTTTCACTGTGGCTCCCAGGGGATACAACTACAACTACCCTGGAGCGCCTGGCGGAGTCCCTGGCTACGTTGCTCCACGTCCACCTGGTGCTTGCTATACTTGTGGAAACACTGGGCATCAGCACTGGAATTCTCCAATGAACAACAAAGCTCTTCCACCACCACCTCCAAGACCTGCGGCAAGTGCTCCTATGATTCGTGCACCTCCACCTCGGGCTCTCAACATCAACACTAAGCCTGGGTCTACGGTTGCTCGTGCCAACTGTGTCAATGTCGCTCAAGCTGAGCATGCACCTGGAGTTGTCATGGGTATGCTTCCTGTTAACTCAGTTCCTGCACGAGTTTTATTTGATTCTGGTGCTTCACATTCTTTCGTGTCATACAAGTTGCGGAGAGTAATGGGTTACCTTCTGATGCTTTACCAACTCGGCTTATGGTGCAATCTCCTGGTTCAAACATGAGGGCTTCTAAAATCAGCCGTGACAATCAAATTCAGATTGGTGGCTCTTTGTTTCCGGCTTCCTTAATTATTCTGGGCAATTATGATATTGATGTTATCTTGGGCATGGATTGGTTGACAGCAAATGCTGTTGTGATTGATTGTGCTGAACGTTCGGTTTCTCTGAAAATTCCTGAAGGCCATATAGTCTTTTCTCCAAGTCTGACTCCTGCAATTCAGCTTTATTCTTTGGCGGCTTTGAATGATGATGCTATGGAAGGTATTCAGAGTGTTCCTGTAGTCTGTGAGGTTCCAGATGTCTTCCTGAAGAGTTGCCAGGTATGCCTTCGGATCGTGAGGTTGAGTTTGTCATTGAACTTGAACCTGGTACCGCTCCTATCTCCAAGCGGCCTTATAAAATGGGTCCTGCTGAGTTGGCTGAACTCAAACGTCAGTTGGATGAACAAGAGAAGTTGGGTTTCATTCAGCACAGTAATCTTCTTGGGGTAGTCCAACCATCTTTGTGAAGAAACGAGACAAGACTGATAGACTTTGTGTTGACTATCGGGCACTCAATGCTAAAACAATCAAGAATAAATATCCCCTTCCGCAGATTAATGATCTCTTCGATCAGCTAGCTGGAGCTGTGGTATTCTCTAAGCTTGATTTGAGAAGTGGTTACCATCAAATCAAGATTCGCAAGGAAGATGTTCCCAAAACAGCTTTCACCACCCGCTATGGCCTGTATGAGTACACGGTCATGTCTTTCGGTCTCACCAATGCACCTGCCACCTTCTCGAGGCTTATGAACTCGGTTTTCATGGAGTATCTTAATAAGTTCGTTGTGGTCTATCTGGATGACATTCTAGTCTATTCTAAGTCAAAAGAAGAACATGAAGAACACCTTCGGTGTGTCCTAAACAAGCTTCGTGAGAACCGCCAGTATGCAAAGTTCTCCAAGTGTGAATTTTGGCTGCCTCAAGTCACCTACCTTGGTCACGTCATCTCTGCCAAGGGCATTGCCATCAACCCAGAAACTATTAAGACAATTATGGACTGGCTTCCACCCATAAATGTCAAAGAAGTCCGGAGTTTCCTTGGTTTGGCTAGTTACTGCCGTCGCTTCGTTCAAAATTTCTCAAAGATTGCGAAGCCTCTTACCGATCTCCTCAAGAAAGGCAAGAAATACCTTTGGACTCCTGCATGTCAAGCAAGCTTTGAAACACTCAAAGAGAAGCTCACTTCCACTCCAGTCTTAGTTACTCCAGATACATCAAAGCCTTTCCAAATATTTTGTGATGCCTGATTGCAAGGATTGGGTGCGGTCCTTATGCAAGAAAAACAAGTTGTTGCTTATGCCTCTCGACAGTTGAAGACGCATGAGATCAACTATCCTACACATGACCTCGAACTCGCAGCAGTTGTCTTTGCTTTGAAAGTATGGATGCATTACTTGCTTGGCAACCGTTGTGAGATCTTTTCTGATCACAAGAGTCTGAAGTATATCTTCACACAGCCTGATCTCAACCTTCGTCAGAGGAGGTGGATTGAAACAATCAATGATTTCGATTTGACCATCAACTACACCCCAGGCAAAGCCAATGTCATGGCCGATGCTCTCAGCCGAAAAGCTTATGTCAACAACCTCATGGTGGAAGAACAACAACCTCTCTTGTGCGAGGAATTCCGCAAGCTCAACCTTGAAATTGTGGATCAAGGGTATCTTCTGAACCTTCTAGCAACACCTCTCTTGGAAGAAAAAGTTTGTTCCATTCAACTTGGTGATCCTTACACTAAAAAGATCATCTCCAACATTCAGCTTCTGAAGTATGAGTCTTTCCACGTAGACGACCAAGGCACTCTTTTCTTTGAACACCGGATGTTTGTTCCGAACTACCTGGGTTTAAGAGAGCAAGTTCTCAAGGAGGCGCATGATTTTGTTCTTTCTATCCACCCTGGCAGCACTAAGATGTACATGGACTTAAAAACACAATATTGGTGGCCTGGTTTGAAACGATATTGTGCCAAGTATGTCTCGGAGTGTGATGTTTGTCGCAGAGTTAAAGCTGTCCATCAGAAACCTTCCGGTCTTCTACAACCATTGAAGCCTCCGGAATGGAAATGGGAGAAAATAGAGATGGACTTCATCACTGGTTTTCCAAGATCGCAGAAGGGCAACAATGCAATCTTTGTTGTCATCGACAGACTTTCCAAAGTAGCTCACTTCTTTCCAGTTAAGGAAACAATTTCTGCAGTTCAGTTGGCTGAGCTCTATATCAACAGAATTGTCTCTCTGTATGGGGTTCCTCTTGAGATCCATTCAGACCGTGGAAGCATCTTCACTTCCAAGTTCTGGGGAAGTTTCCAAAATGCTTTGGGAACAAAATTAAACTTCAGCACAGCTTACCACCCTCAGTCGCAAGGACAAGTTGAAAGGATCAATCAGATTCTAGAAGATATGCTCCGTGCTTGCGTTATCTCTTTTGGCATGAAGTGGGAAGAATGTCTTCCTTATGCTGAGTTCTCTTATAACAACAGTTTCCAGAAAAGTCTAAAGATGGCACCATTTGAGGCTCTCTATGGTTGCAAATGCAGAACTCCGATTGGTTGGTCAGGCGCAGGTGAAAGAATATTGTTTGGCCCCGACATTGTAACTCAAGCGGAGGAGAAAGTTCACATCATTCTTGAAAACCTGAAGATTGCTCAAAGTCGCCAGAAGAGCAATTATGACAGAAAGCACACGGACATGGAGTATGTCCCTGGTGATCTCGTGTACCTTCGTGTCACTCCCATGAGAGGCACACACCGCTTTGGTATCAAAGGAAAGTTGGCTCCTAGATACATCGGTCCTTTCAAATTTCGTGGAAGAAGAGGAGAAGTTGCATATGCTCTTGAGCTCCCTGACCAACTCAAAGTCCATGATGTTTTCCACATCTCTCAACTCAAGAAGTGCTTCAAGGATCCTGGCAGGACCGTGGACCATGAACTCATCAATCTCCAAGAAGATCTGTCTTATCAAGAACACCCCATAAAAATTCTTGAAGTCACAGAAAGAAGGACTCGCAACAAATCCATCAAGTTCTGCAAGGTGCAGTGGTCGCACCATTCCGTTGATGAAGCCACTTGGGAACGTGAAGATGAGCTCCGTGCCAAGTATCCTACCCTCTTTGAGTCTTCTTCTTCTTCCTAGAATCTCGGGGCGAGATTCCTGTTTAGTGGGGGAGAGTTGTAGCATCCCAATTGTCTAACAATTGTAATGCTACTTGGTCTAGTAATATATTATCTACTTCCTATATATAATGGTTGCATCATAATTATATCATGCTCATGTCATCATGCCACCTTGCATTTGAGCATCATATAAAACCCATCTTCTCTTGGTTCTTCTCTTATATGCATTATTAATTGTTTTTGCCTCTTGATATTGTATCTGGTTATTGATGTATTGCTAAAATGCCCAAGTTGGGTTGGGGGCATATCTTTTATTCAACTCCATCACTTTGCTTTTCACCACCTTATAATTCCACCATTCCTTTTACCTATGGGCTTTTCTTTTTCTTTTGGTATTTAATCTTGCTCATCAGAGATAGGATGGATCTAATTCTATAAATTCTTTTGCTTGACCTTATTCCACTTCTTGGGAATGCATAAGAATAATGCCATATTATTATTATTGTTTTCACAAAATAAATCATGACATTTATTATTTTTGCATGGGCCATGCAACCACCATCACCACCTTTAACCCATTTGTTTTCCTTTGTTTTAGTGTTTCTTCTTTGTGGGATCCTCTACATCATCTCTCTACCATTCCTTTATTCTCATCAACATCTTTTCTTTTAATTACCTCCATGCATGAATCAAATGAGGGCTTCTTCCCATACTTCTTTTCTTTCTCTTTTCTTGGCTACTCTTCCACCTCATCTCTTGTTAATTCAAAGCACTCACTTTTTCCTCTTAGGGGATCTTATAAACAAGTTTTCAAACCTAAAAATCTAATAAAAACCCTAGCCCTAGTTTGCCTCTATTTCTACCTAAACCTAGCTCTAATACAAACCTCATCTCACCTCTCTTTCTTTCACTCCCTCTCTCTACCATGCTGGCCCCACCTGGCCCTCTCTCTCTCCCTAACCACCCCCATCTACCCATCTAACCACCCCCAAACCCTAGCTACACCCTAGCTCACCCGAGCCCTCTCTCCTCTCTCTTTTCTCTCTACCGCCATGCCAGCCCCACCCAGCTGCTCCACACGCCGTCCCCACCTGCAGCCCCTCTACCTGTCCCTGTCCTGCTCACGTCGAGCTCCAGCCCGAGCACGTGATCGAGGAGAAGGAGAAAAGGGCCGAAGCCACTTTATCTACCCCGAGTCCCACACGGCTGCCTCTCCTCTGTCCCTCTCGCGTTGCCCTCCTCCCACACGTCTCCTGGCTCGCCCAGATCCGCCCAGAGCCCTGCCTCTCCCCCTCCTTCCTCTCCAACGACGGCGCCTCCCTCTCGCTAGAACCGCCAGCACCGCCGCCATCTCTTCGTTTCCAGCCGGCAAGCTCGTCGTGGAAGAGGTCGAGGAGATCAAGGACGGCCCACTGCTTCACCCTGGACGCACCAGCGAGGAGGAGGAACCCCAAGTCGGCCGCAGCACCGCGTCGGCGACGAAACCCTAATTCTGCCGGCCGCCAGCCTCGTCGTCGCTCCGCCGCTTCCCAAGCCGATCCAACGCCACCGACAACTTCGCGGTGAGCCACCGGACCCCCCTGACATCCTCTCCTCGTCTTGCTCTTCCTGTACGCACGGGTCCAACTGTCGAACGCTCTCAGTGCACCGCCGTTTGCGTGTGTTTTCTGACGATGCGCTTCAGATCGCTACACCTGGCCGCGCCGCAGAAGCACAGCACCAACCCCACCTAGCCGCGCTGGTTTCCGCCTCCCTGCGCACGCGCGGGGTCGCGAGTTCGATCCCCCGTCTCGCTACGCCGCGCGCTGTTTCTGTCAGACCGAGGAGAAAGAAGAACAGTGCGGGCCGTGGTCGATTTTCAAATAGCCCCCTCTTTTTAACTCTCGCTCAACCCGCGGTCCATCCTACCCCACCTGTCAGCCGCCGTGATCATCTTTCAGAAAACCCCCCAGTCTGTTATTCCCTAAACCCGTGGTCCAGCCTACCCCCTCCTGTCAGCCTCTGCGGGATCACCCACTGTCACGTGGGCCCATAGCCATCAGACCCACCTGTCACCCTAAGTGGCTAGGTAGCGCAGCAGTGAGAAAAACTTCTCTTGTGCGCCGTGTGGCCCAGTCAGCAGCTGGCCCACCCGTCAGTGACTGCGGCTGGCTCGAGCTGGGTGACAAAAGTTTTCCATGTTGTCTGTTTTATTTAAACCTTTTTCAAAATTGATTTAAATTCAAATTCAAGTTAGATTTAAATAATTTTTAAAATACAAATCCAAATAATACAAATGATATATGTTTTGGAATCAGAAAAATATGAGGAATTCAAATATGCCATTCAAAATATAGTTTGAACACTTTAAAAATTCAAGATGATTAAAATTACAATAAAATGCCCATTTTCTTAATAAATTAATAACTTTAATTCTACAACTCCAAATTTGACAAATAATATGTCTAAATCAATCAGCGCGATGAGCCCGTTCCATCTATGCAGTCCTTGTTCTAATTTGAAGCATGCATCATGTTATTATTAAAAATCTGAACTGTTTATGACAATAAAACTTGGTTAAATAATTAATAAAATGTTTCATTCTTGTATCCACACCTCACCTTTGCCATGCTACTTTAATGCCATGTAAATTATGCATCATTCATTATGGCATGCTTGATTACTTGTCGCATTTTAATTCATATGCTGTGCACTTTATTTATGTTGGCTCTTGTTTGTTTGGTTCTCCTTCGAATAGACGCCCAGCAGGAGAATTACCAGGAATCACAGGAGTACTACCCAGATCCATCTCTCGCTTCAACTGAGCTGCCAGGAAAGCACTACCACATGCTTGCATACATACAATACCTATTGCCTATATCTTATTCTTGCATCATTGAGTCGCGATTGCATTAAATTGAATCCCAAGTACTGCATAGCCTTTATTTTAATCCCCACCGAAGCTTGTTCCTCCATCCCATGAGCCATTACTACAGGAGTTGTTTGAGCCATGCGAGTCGTAGAAAAGCATGAGCAGGCTATGTGAGTGTCTGATGAACAATGAGGTACCTAAACAACATAACCTGAGTAGTAATGGGATAACTAATGAAAGAAGCACCGGTGAGCAATATCTGCTATTTGGTTTTTCATGCTCACTTGTGTCCCGTAGGACCCCGAGTACTTGATTCCTGTTCCTTGATTATTCGCACTATCCACATCCGGGAGGCCTTATGGACCCCCCTGAGCCAGAGCTTGATTCATTCTTATTTCTTGGGGCCACAATTAGTTTGGGGCTTTATTACTATCCTGTACTTATGCCATGTTACTGCTTTATTTAAGATTGTGCGAGGAGCACCTGTACTGTTTTGGATCGCGCCACGTTTTCGCGGTATCGACAAGCCTAGTCACATTTTCGGGTTCCCAGTCGTTTACAGCCGTCGTCGCAAACCCTGTGTCCGTCTCGGAGCCGGCCAACTTCGTTGCGGGTAGCTTATTAGGGTGGCCCCCTGAAATATTTCTGAATCCTGTGATTGCTTTGTCGTGAATGCCTCGTTGGGTTTTGATTTGGTTTTTCCGAGGTTGATCGAGTGTGTGTTGCTATTCATGCACCCGTGCAGGGTAAATCTTTCTGAAAGCCGTGTCCACGGTTATGGACGACTTGGAGCACAGTTTCTCGATCATAGACAAGTATAACTAAAGTACCGCTTTTAATTTGACTAAGAACTTGACTAGTAAACAATGCAATACTCATGGAATGGTTAATAAAACTGCCAACGGATGATGGGCGTTGTTCGTCCGCTTCCTCATTGGTAAGCGAGGAGGAGGATGGATCTGTTAATTATACTGTTATAACTGTTGTTCTTAATTCACGGACATCCGTCTATCATTGGTTAGGCGGATGGTTAGCGAGTAGCTATAGAATTGTTAGCTATTATCTTTTGCTGCAATTGCGTCACCCCAGGTTGTGTCCCCTTTAGCGGCATAAAGACTTGCTTAGTACCCCTAGGGTCTCACACGAGAAATTGTTTGATTCAGATGAACAGGTATACCCGCAAGATGGATACTGGTGGAGGAGACAGATGATGTTGGCAACGATCATTCGGTGTAGAGATTCCGGGAACGGGAATCCGTGTGATCTATGGGCGGGATGTGTTTATTTATGGGGCATCTTAAGCCAATTTGCTTCTTATCCGTACTCGGATCTTGTTTTCCGCTTCCGCCTGATACTCTGATGTTTGTTGTATGAGGAGCTATCCTAAAATATTATCTCTATCTAGGATATTTGAATCTTGCCGTATGGCATTGCAATATTTCTATTTGTTTTAGATGGAATGGCTCTGAGGACTGTTGTATGTGGCTTGCATACATACTCATTTGTGTATGTAGTTGATCCCTTCGCCTGCCGATTACGCCGCTCGTTCTTGTCCCGATGTTCTGAAAGTGGTTAGGACGGCCGAAAGGTCTACCGTGAGTGGCCCTGGGCCCCACCGTACTATTTTAACCACTTTCGTTCATCCAGGCTTGTAAGTAAGAGCGTAATTCACCGAGGTAGTTACAGGGGGGGGGGGGTTATGGGCTCCGCGATTAGTGTAGGTAGAAAGATAATTTGTACAACAGTAATCAAAAATATAATCAAGAAGTGAAAAGGATAAAGGAAGATATAATGCTAGACCACATTTGTAACCGGTGCGAGGAGCACGCCATGGTACCCCTGGGTCTTGGGTGGGGCAGATGCCCGGATCTCTTTGGAGACGAGAAGGACCGCCTCATGGGATCCATCATCCATGTAGCCATGTTGTGGAAGACCCGCATATTTCTTTACATACAAGTGTAACTTATCTTATGTAAACACGAAATTGAATTTCTTAAGGTGCAATTGTAGCCTTAAAGAATGTCAACTATGTGATAAAAAATTTATAATTCAATATTGCACAAACATTTATGCATAATTTAGATATTATTTTTAGAACCTCAATATGCAATTAGAAACTTCAAATATGCAAATAATCATTTTCATGTTCATAACTCAAACTTAAATGAACATAGAAGTCCGGGCTTCAAAATGTACAAATAACACAATGACACATATTTTACAAAAATATTACTATCGGCAATGTACAACTTTAGAAAATAATGAAAACAACCTGATAGCACATCTCTAAACCAAAACATACATAAATAAAATAATGAACATATCGGAGCCATGAAGACTGGGTCCTCATGGCCCCGGGATGCATGGGGTGCTATGGAAGGGAACCAAGGCCAAGCCAGAAGGGATCTCCATGTATGCTATCTTTCTCAGGACTTGTTCGGTTAGTAGTGGATTTAATCCAGAGAGGAATTAGGTGAACCCCGCCTCCTCACCCAATTCCCGCTATGACTAATCTCACACAAAATCTCCCAACCCCTTCCTTAATTATTGTTTGGTTAATCCCCTAGAAATTAACAAAGCAAAGAGAATAGAAATTAAGAGGAGGAATCGGCGGAATGAAGTAGGGGACGATCAGTGCGTACCAGTCCAACATCGAGGGAGAAGCACGTTAGCGATAGGTGATGATTGCAAGTGCCTAGATCTATTGTAGCTAGTTTCGAAATAGAGCATTGAACCCACATAGAGCTATTTGGTTAAGGTCTTTATGCCCTTGGCACTATCTACCAAAGGATAATTTTGTAAGCTGCCTTTGATCTCAAATAAAGGGCGTTAGAAAGGTTTTTTATTTGTATGCAAGAAAGTAGTAAAACCAAGTAAAGTAAACAAGTAAAAAAAGCGTTGGAAATGGTGTTGGAACTCAATAAGGACAAAATGTTCTCGGGAATGTAGGATACACCACTAGCATATGAGAACTATTCATGATTAGGATAATATATATCTTGTGTCATGATATGTGTGGAGGGAGCTCCATAATAATATGTTCACTACAATCTCGTGAACAGCCTCTTCTATGAGTCAAGTTTTGAGGTCATCTCTAAATAAGATGCCTCCGAGCAAATTACTTGTACAGACCACCACAATTAAGGGTTTCCCCATGAATATCGTATGAGCTTAGTGAATCTCCCTCTAATCCCCTTTTGACCGTATAGGTTATAAGCCAATGCTTGTAGTCAAAAAGTATCACCGGACATACTCCCATACACATCGAAAGAGTATTTACCCCTCTCTAGTCCCCAAGGAAGATGCTATGTGGTTGACTTCACATACCATCTAGAGAGAGAGATCTAACACAATATAATAAATCAATAGATCAAAGACCAAAGTTATATATCATCTTTATTTCACTTTATAATAATGGTAGGGTTTCTCCATTTATCCAAGAACTTGGAAAACTACTCACCCATGGAAGCAACCGACAACATCATCATATTCATATGGATGGATTGAAAGTGCAAAGGTAAATCAAGTGCAATCCACAATTGTATGGGAAGTACAACAAGATCTAATGAACGAGAATTGGGGAAAATGGTGTTGATGGAGATGCAACGGTTGATGATGAAGGGGATGATGCGATGTCCTCCAATGATCCGTGAAGCAGCAAGGATTTCCCCTTCTCCAAGTTTATCCTCCAGATACCTTTCTAGTGTGATATCTCAAGGCTGGAAGTTTCTGTGAATGTCGGATCTTAGATCTACCTTTGCGTGGTGAGAATATTTGATAAGGTGGCCGTCCTGACAGGTCATACGGGTGGATGATGCGGGTGGGCTCTGCCCGTACCGCGGGTCGTTAAATATTATGTAGCTTCCCCTTGCATCCTCTCTTCTCTCAGGTGCGTGAAAATTATTTAAGTGACATTTATCACTTAGAAATATCATATTATTGCATAACATGACAATCCCAATTGATATATTTACAAAAGAGTTAATAGTTTGGGATCCTGTTGAGACAAGGATAAAAGGCGCGTGTGAAGGCTGTAAAATGCAAATATCCTAACACTACTTATGCAAAAAACACAAGATAAAAATGCTTCAAAAATGTACTCATCAACTTCCCCTAGCTAGAATCTTGCTCGTCCTCGATCATGATGGTGTCTTATGGACAAGGTCATCATGTTCATGAGGCATGAGTCGTTACAATAAATGAGGCACTTGAAGCATAATTACAATATCAGATACATAACTGCATCGTGAGTTATATAACACTCTCACACATCACATGACTTAGAGGCTTCCCCACCTTTTGTATCAATAATTTATATGCAGTTCAAAGACTAAGCATATTATACAATCACCAATTTCATATAAACCGAAAACTTGATTGAGTAATAAATAGTATCATTGCTTGAGTATCTTTTGTCAGCTTGCACCTCTCTCTCTTCTTATTTTTTCCTTTGTAACACAACTTTTTCTCTTTTTGTTTCACCAACAATATTGTATCATGTTAATACTCTTTATGGCTGTTGTTGGTTTAGACCAATGATTATAATATGCTATCAAAATTTTCTTCTCATATTTTATCAATACTTTATTGGTGCGGCAGACCCTAAAATCATAACAGTAGTACAAGTATCACAAAACTCAACCTAATTCATACATCTAATACAAAATCATAAAACAAAAATCACTTCGAATATCATAAATTCTAAAAATCATCGGGTGTAATTCTTTCCTTAGACCAAGGTATCTGATAATGCAACTAATGCAAATTCTGGAATTAAAACCTATCATGTGTGCAAGAAGGTAAACATGGTAAAACTGGAAGATAGATTACAAGGTGTTATAGATCTCCCCAAGCTTGGAATCAAGCCAGTGGGATCAAATAATCCATCGTGATTATTTGGTACCGTGATGTCTTTTATTTCAGTGAAGAAACCCTTGCGTTGCGGAGCCTTTCACGGAGTGTCTTGTTTGTTGCCTTTAGGATCATGGAGCGACTCCTATGCTACTCGCTAATTTTTTCTAGCTAAGCCACACATTCTTTGTACATCTCGATCGTCTGTTTCTGAGTTTCGATGGCTCGAAGGATAACGTTGAGTTTATCTTCCAACCCTTTCATTATATTCAGGTCCATCTGATCCAAATACCGATAGAAGATCCTAGAGATTTTAGCTCAATCTTCTTGATACATCGATCAAGGCAATGAAGAGAAGCTTCAATCTCGCTCCTCTCCTTGATACTTTAGCTTGTCCAAATAAGACTCCTCTTCTTCCTTTGGATGAAGATGGACTTCTTCAAAATCACCATCTTGCCATATCATGAACCCATCTTCAGCTCATTGCACCAAGCTTCTTCCTCTATCTTATCTTCGATGGCTATCTTCTTGACATCCTCCTAGATCACACCCTTTGAGGAGGAGCCTTGAAAGTCCCCCTTGGTTTGAGTAATGTCCCAAGGTTTAGACATAGTTGTGAGGCTTTTAGCAGATGGGGAGCATCGTGAGAAACATCTATTGACAAAATAAAAAGGGAGACCTTTGGAGAGGCTTAAGAAGGGTTATTAGCGGGAGAAAACTCGTACTATAAGTAAAAGGGGCAAACAAGAAAATAATTACTACAAAATAGGATAAAAAGGAAGAGTTTGAGATGGTAACGACCACCGGTACGGGCGCCGCCCATACGGTGCGCCCATACCTATATACTTCCAAAACCCGTGTCTACCGAAGTTGATACAAATCTTTCCAAATAATCGGTACATGCACGATCAGACCGTACTGCCTGCCCGTACTGGCAGTTGCCGGCCTTTTTACAATGGTAATTCATTTTTTAAGCAAAGTAATCAACGAAAACTAAACAAAGTTTACAGAAGGTTTAACGACCTACCGTATGGAGGAAGCTGACCGTATAGTTCGGTCGTACCGTTCCATAGAAAATAATAGAAAAACGAGAAAGAGTTCTGCAAGCTTAACCACCTCTAGTACGGGGGTGCGGTCGTACCGTTCGCGTGTACCAGGTTCTAAAAAATGGCAATGAACTTTAAAAAATGTAAGGAACCCAAAAAATCAAACGACAATAGCAAAGCATCAACTAAAACACAAGAAAGCAAGGCCTGGATTACCTCACTTGGTGATAACAAGTTTTGTGTTGACACTTTTCCTCCCTTTAACTTTTGGATTATTTTCTTCTTTCCTTTGAATATCACTAGTAGGGAAAAACTCATCCACGACGCACCAAAATGGCCTACCGCCGGCGAGTTAGGGCTCGCTGGGGACCATCTCGCCGGCGGTAATGCCACATCACCAGCGCGTTCACTTATTCGCCGGGGGTAATATTAGTTATCGTGGGCGAATATACTTATTCGTCGGGGGTAGTCCAGTACCACGGGCGCCCTTCACAACTCGCCAGGGGTAGTGCCCCTACCATAGGCGAACACCCACTCGCTAGAGTAAAAAAACTGCTCGAAATACATAGTATATACATCATAATATACATGGTATACACAGTAATATGCACAAAATACCAGAATTACAGCAAAATATACACATATGTGACACAACGTATACAGGAAGTACCCAAATGTTCATAGCATGCATCAATAACACAAATAGATAACACAAGTGTAGAAAGTCGACCATATGGTTAAAAATTCGACTCCAACAAGCAAATATTACACAAACATATACACAAGTCTCTGGAGTCGCACGACCTAGCTAAACAACAATGACATAATAGCCTAGAGAGGTGGTGGTGGCTGCAAGCATCATCACGACAAACGGGGTCATCGGTCTCCTCCACATATCTCTCTTTCGCCACGCTAGAAAGTTGGCGTATCGAGTTTCCGCCTCCTTCAAAGTGGTGTATCCCTTGTAACTATTGCCGCTGAAATGGTGGACCTGCCTTCTACAATCTTCCCAGTTGTCGTAGACTCCGAGAACCTTGCCCTCGTACACGACATACCAAGTCATCTATGAACACACACAAGAAAGAAATGTTAGTTGTTACCACATTCATAATAGAGAGATAACATGTAGGTATGCAAAAATAAAAGCATCAAATATACTAAAATAATTCTATGAGTAACATTTATTTGCAGGGAGAGATGATAGTGCAAAAAAAGCACCAAATATACTAAAGGCATACCGTGCCCAACATTTGCAGGAGACAAGTTGGTGACTCGATCAAGGACCACAACTCCCATCATATGCATTCGGCGGGAAGGGATGGATGCTATCGAGCGTCCCGAATATCCTCACGTCACAACACGCTTCTAAGCGGGTTGCTATCTCTGCCTTACTCAGCGGGTGACTAATGTAGTTGAACAAGGCACCCTGTTCATGACATCCCTCACGAGTACCGTGCCAATCTTCCGCTGGATGGCATGGAACTCAGCTCTGATGTTTGCATCTGTGGTTTCCGCCATGTCTATGCCCCTTTTCTCGAGACCAGATGGCAACAAGAGAAGCTTCCGATCCTTTATGAACTCCCTCATCTGTAGGATGGTGAACCAGGCCTCCACCCCATTCTCACCCGACAATTTCTTGAGGCAGGGGAAATTGGTTACTTAGGAGCACACATAACATCCTTTAACTTTCTTCTCATACTTGAGTGGGCCAATCGCGGCTTTGAAGCCATTGAGGGCTTTATCAAGAGTAGACTTAACGTCGGTGTAGTATTTTCGCACGTCTCTCCTGGAGTCGAGATACACGACATTGGAATAATACGGTTGAAAGATGATGAGGATGCAATACTTGTGTCTGCGAAAAAACAATTGGAACAAACCATCATCCTTGGCTATTAAGGAAATTCACGAAAGAAATGTAATAGCGGGTAATTTAGCGACCGACTACGTACTCAGGAAAGTATGGCATGAGAAAGCAACACTTATCCTTATTTGCCACCAAGAAATCCTGGATATACTTCGCGACAGACGCCTGTTCCTTGTCATTGTTGGATGCGGTCATGTAGAAGGGGTTCATGATAGCGATGTGCGGGGTCTTCTCCACGATGATATCATGTGCCATGCTAAGCAAAACTAGGCAGACCAAGTTACGCTCGAGCTGGAACATGTGGAAGAGCCTAAAGACATCTTCATACCTAATGAAGAACAACTCTACGGTGTTGGTGGTAATGAAGCCACAGTCAGTGGGCACCCTGATCGTGAAGACCAGATACGAGGGATTTTTATACGTGAGAAGTGCTCGCTCCAGATACAGAATAGACTCATGCAGGCTCCTCATGTCTGGCATCAGTATCTTGACAATGTTTTCCGACAGGATTGGTTCACCAAGGTAATGCATCTTCCTCCAAGGGGTCGGCAGCCTGTCAAGAACCACTTCCTTGCTTGCGGCATTGTTTTGCCCCTGCCGGTCCTTCCGCTTCCTAACTCCCTTCTTATTGCATGGGGGAGTGCCGATTTGTTTCATAGTCTCCATGGTCACACCAAGGAGTGTCCTCGGGGTAACCTGAGGTTGCGGCGGAGTGGTGAAGGCGGTAGCTTCCTACTCGGGCGTTTCTTGAGAAGGGAAGGGCTTCTTCTTTAGGGTATCACGGGCGGGTGCCTCGGAAGGAAAAATGTTGGCCTCCAAATCAGCGATGAACGAATCGATGGGAGCCATACCCATGTCCAACATGTTGTCGTGCTCATGTGTCTCGGGCTTGGGAGGATCATCAGCCGGTGGAGGATTGACCCTGTCTTGGTTTGCCGCAGGCACGGACACTGGAGTGACCCTAGCTTGGCTCGGCACCCCCGGTGCAATCTCAGGAGTGACCCTGCCTTGGCTTGCCTCCGACCCCCTGGCGGTGTTCAGCCGAATTAGGGCTTTCAGCCATAGAAGGAATTGATTCTTGAGTTGTTCGACCTTTAGCACGCTAGCGGCATCAGCGGGTTGAGAAGGAGGATCCAAGTCTCCACATCCCGGTAATGACCGATCCACTTGAACCCAATGCACGCTATCGTCCATAGGCTTGAAGTGGTATGACCGGGTGAGTGGCATGATGATGTTTCCCAAGTGCATGCAGTCGTTTCCACCTGTGAAAACATGTAGGTTAGAGAGGATGAAGTAATTAATTTGAAGAGGCTTTGAGAGGCTCAACTAATTACCATGAGGGCGTCGAGCTCAGCTCGTGTCGGGGGATGAGGGCAGGGTGTGTAAGTGATTGAGGGGCTGCTGGCGGCCCCCTTGGCCGGCAAATCCTCCCTAACACCTACATTGGCGCCGGTGGGTGGAGTCACCAATATGGGTGCGTCTTGAGCCCGTGTAGCAGAAGACATGTTGCCCGAGTTGCTTCCGCCTAGGATGATCACCGGTAGTGGTCCCTTTTGGCCGTTGGCGAAAAAATTGGAGATCGACTGCACCATTCCATGGATAATCTCATTAACCCAGCTGGCCACCGCGTCATCGACCTTGCTGGCCACCACTTCCTGGACCTTGCTTTCTACCGTGGCTTGGACACGCTGGTCCATGGTTGCTTCCATGTTGGCCACCTTGTCCAATAGAGCCTCACACTCCTGGTCCTTCTCCGTGTACCGCGACTCCTTGGTGCTAGGCACGCCCAAGCCATGGTTGACATGCTTGTGACCTCCTCCGGCGCTGGTGACACGGCCTAAGTGCGGCCTCTTCAACGACAGCTTCTCCTTCATGATGTTCATGCCCCTGATAAAAGGGATGTCCCACCGGACTTTGCCCATTGACGCCTAGGACAAGGAGCTAGATTCGTCCGCTTCTTCTATGAACTGCAACAAGTAACGTGACTTTTTTTAGAGATGGAGTTGCTCAGAAGTATAAGTTGGTAAAATTGCTTACCACTGCTTTCTCATCTTTCACCACCTTTGGTTCGGTGACCAAGACAACACCCTCCACCACTTCCGGGCTCATGAAAAGTTTCCCATCCTTTTCTTTACGGTACCGAGACCTGAAAATGCCCTGAAGAGAGGGTCTTTGTACTTGTCCCAAGGGTTCTCGATGCCCTTGTCAACATAGGTCCGGTCCTCCTTCTGCCACTTATCCTACTTGCCGTTGTAGCCACGGCAACCGAGACGGTGGCGACTGACGTTCTTCTCTGCCAACTCCTTCCCCCAGATCGACTATGACTTGGTGTACTCTAATTCCCTGTTTTGCAGGAAGAGCGTGTAGTCCTCCGGCATAATCCGCGGCAAGTGGTGTTTGATATGTTCGAAGCTCTCATTATCAGCAATCATCCCCCTCAGCATGGTTTTATAACCGCTGAGGTTCTTGGTGAACCTAGAGAGGGCTACCCTGTTCACGATGTTCTCCTTGGGAACTAGACTCGTGTAGCCCTCAGTGATCTGGTACCGCACATGCAGCCGCAAAAGGAGTTGGTCCTACAGATGCTTCTTGTTCTTTGTTCGGAGTTTCATCTCATTGACATTGACGATGTCCCGAAGGATAGCTCCTAGCTGGAGGCCATACCCCTTCACGATCCACTTCGGCTCCATAGGAATACCGGTCTTGGGGTCCACAGCGGTGAATGTTTCCTTTGTGGTGCCGACCATGTTTGGGCGCCGCTTCTTCCGTTGCCGATTGGCCTCTGTAGTACTCACCGAGCCACCCCCGTGGACACCACTATCGGTGGTCTCATCGCCCCTCTCATCATTGCCATCAAGGGCATCATCGGTGGTCTCGTCGTCTTCTTCACCCCCTACCATCTCCTCCAACTATATCTCCTCCTCCATGAGCCTGTAGTGCTCATCCAAGTTTCGCTGAGAAGACCTGGCGGGATCGTCTTCATCTTTGTTTCCCTGAGAAGACGACATGGCTATACCTAGAACTACACAAGCAAAATAAAAGATTTAGTACACTTATATGCACTGCGAAAATCAGGCATGACCTTTGCTAAAAATGGTCATGCCAGAGTGCTAGAAATTCGTCGGAACGGAAGTTAATCGTCATTCTGGTGAAACATTGGCAACTCATTGTACCTGCAAAATATATATTTGCTACCCTTGATGAAGCACTCTTTCGTTCATTTAAGATAAACTAAGTATAACTTAAACTCTTTCATCACAGTTTACATAGCCAACTAGAAAAAGATAATAACCAAAAATAATAAGTGATGCTATAGATGGGCTACAGTTCACAATGTTTCTTAAATTTTACCTCACACCATAGGTATATATGAATCAATGCACAGAGGTTGTTATAGATGAATCAATGCACAATTGCGATGACAAAACACGCTTCACCTCCCTCAATAGAGGTTCATAGATTGAAACAACCAAGGGAAATCTCAAGTAGCATGCACTAGCAATAGAGGTTCACAGATTCAAACAACTAAGCTCACAGATTCAAACAACTAAGCTAGGGTTCTTGCAAATTCAAACAACTAGCTCACAGATTCAAACAATTGATCCTGATTTACCACCGATGTCGGAGAGGGTAGAGAGGGAGAGAGGGAGAGAGGGGAGATGGCGATGTACCACCGAGACAACGATGATTACGATGAGCGCGATGATGATTACGGTGGGTGAACGATGATGAGCTCCTCCACAACCTGCTCCTCCATGGACTGTGACGGATGCGGGACAACGACGACGAGGTGGATGCGGGATGACGACGGCGTGTGGGGACTAAGATAGTGGAGCGAGGGGTGGTGGGGCGTGGCGGTGGTGTGGGTTGCCAGAGAGAGAGAGCTAGGGTTCTTCGAGAGAGTGGGAATTGGGGATTTTTTGATGGGTGAGACAATGGGTCTTACAGGTGGGACCCATCCACTTACCCCCAGCGCCTTAGTCTGAATTCGCCGGTGATAACTGTACACCGACTTACAGGTGGGACCCACACTTACCCCTAGTGCCTTAGGGATATATTCATCGCGGATAGCTTTTTTCTGTTAAGCTTTTTGTTTTTCTTGTTAATTATTTCTGCACTGTTTCTCTATTTCGAGCACGCATGTAATTGAGTATACTTAATTATACAAGGAGTGTGTGAGTGCATCGACTACATAAATGATAGTGTGATTCAATTACGTCGCTAATATATAGCACAGAGAGGCAATCGACTACATGAAATAATATAATGATGAGTTCGATCAATACACATGTGTCATTGAAGACAATTAGGGTCTTAGGGTCTAGTGTTGTTTCTTCACACTCGATCTCTCTTCTTCTTCTTCTTCTTCTTCTTCTTCTTCTCTTCTTGCCCTTCTGCTTGGTCTTTGTTGACTTGACCCCACGGGTGTATGGAGGAAGAGCTGATGACCTAGGTAGCGTGGTCCTTGTTCTTCTTTTTGTGTATGTTGCATTGTCTTCATCAGGTTCTTCCACCATCGGGTCTCCAACGAGGCTGTCGAAGTCTTTCTTGTCGGCGACTCCATCCATTTTGACAAGGGCCCTTTTGCGTCTCCTTATGACGACACAGCTAGGCCTTGACGGGTCGCTAATGAAGAAGCATTGCTCGACAGGTTCTTGGTCTTGGATTTCTTGGGCATACGCATGGTGGTGAAATACTCGTCTTATTTTGTGATGTTCGTAGCCCATCTGACACGGATCATCGGTAGCTTCTCCCCGACATAGTTGAGCTCCTAGATTTCCCTGATCGTTCTGTAGTATCTTTTCTTCTCTTCACCCGTGTAAGATTCCATCGTCACGCCCGAGTTTTAATAGTCGCTCTTTTTGTCTCTCTCCTCCATGTAGAATGTGTACCCGCTGATGTCATATGCTTGATAAGTCATGAGGTTGGGCGCGGGCCCATAAGATAAGGCCACTATGATTTTGTATGCATCGTTTGTCATTGGCGGGGGATTGGCATCAATCTGGTCTTTAGACCAGCGGGCGAAAGAGGAGTTGTGCACTCTGAATACCTCTTCTTACGTCATCAGCCTACTAGCACTATTCTTGATCATGGCTATGTGTTGATCCACCCAAGGCCTGGCAACGTCCATGTGCTGTAGTGCTACTAAGTGGGCCCTGTTAAAGTTGGCTCTCCTACCATATTGATCCATGTCCATTTCCTATTGCCGGTGTTGTGGCCTACTCCCTCAAACCTGCCTTGGTGCTTGTTTGCGAGCAAACCAACCGGATGTGGGTTATCCTCGTTTAGCTAATTCTTGCAGAAAGAGACGCACTCCTCGGTAAGAAGGCCCTGGACGATGCTTCCATCCAGATGTTTCCTGTTATGGACGTATCCTTTGATGATCCCGTTCATTCTTTCTAAAGCCATCATGTTGTGAAGGAACGGAGGCCCGAGATCCTCGATATCATCCACTATATGCAGAAACAGGTTGACCATGACGTCAAAGAATGCGGACGGGAAGTACATCTCCATCTCGCATATGATGGTGATGATCTCTTCCTGCAGCCTCACAAGTTTCTTGATGGTTATTGACTTCCGAGTGATGACGTCAAAAAAGTTACAAATGCCAGTCCTTGTTGCATGGACATGCAACTCCATTATCCCTCGAATTGCAACCAGAAGTATCTATGTCATCATGACGTGACAGTCATGAGACTTCATCCCGTTGAAGATTCTTTTCGTCAGGTCCAGCCATCGGCGTATCATTTACGCATAGCCTAAGGGAAATCTGACTCCTAGAAGGCAATTGAAGGTTTGTTTGAGCTCGTCAGGATTTGGGGTGAAGCAGGAGGGGCACAGAGTTTCTCTCTTCTTAGCCCTTTTTCCCTTAGGATCTTCCGTCTCCTCCTCAACTGGGTGCTTCCCCGCCCTGTTGCGCTTGCGATGCTCCGTCTCCTGAACCCTATACGGAGGCAGAGGGTGAAGCTCTTCTCTGATATTCAGGGCCATCAGGCCGTGTCTTGCTTTTGGCCCGTCTTTGGTCCTATCCGGCATGTTGAACAGTCGAAAGCAAGCTCTCGCACACGTTCTTCGTAATATGCATGACACCAAGGCTATGGGGTGTACCGAGGATCTTCCAGTACGGCAAGTCCCAAAACACGGACCTCCTTTTCCATACCCCCATGAGCGGCCCGGGTTCGTTTTTCTTCTTCTTATTTCCTCGCTTCCGCTTCTGGTTCTTTATCTTACCCGCCGGAGGGCAGTGTTTCTAGTTTTTCAACAAAGTATCGATCTCCTCACCGCTACACTTAGGTGGAGGTCCTTCGAGCTCATCATCACCGTTGAATAGATCTCCACGCTTCCTCCACGGGTCATTCTCGGGTAGCCACATTCGAGTCCTCATGCAGACGGTTTTCGAAGACCCGTGATCCTTACCCAGCTGTAGATACAATGTCATTTCCATGCACCGCACATAAGCCTTGTGTCCATGGCACACCTTGCACACAATATATTTGTATCTGAGATAGTCCTGCACCATCACGATCACCATGGCTTTCAAACATAATTGTTCTTCGAGGTAGGCATCCCATGTTTCTACTGCTTCCTCCCACATGATGGCTAGATCCTCCTTCAATAGCTCGAGATACAGGTTGAGATTGCTCCCTGGCTGTGTCGGCCCTTGGATTAGCATACTCATGTGTATGTACTTCTTCTTCAGGCACAACCATGGTGGGGAGGTTGTACATCCACACAAACATGGGCCAGGTGTTGTGCTTGCTGCTCTGGTTGCCAAACGGGTTCATCCCGTCGATGCTCACACCAAGCCTGATGTTTCTTAGGTCTTTCCCGAATTCTTCATACTCATTGTCTAATGCTTTCCACTGGCTTGCATCCGAAGGGTGTGTCAGCACTGGGTTTTCAACCCGTATAGGATCCTTGATCACTGCTTCCTTCCTTTCTGGCTTGGAATTGTGGATATTGCAATGCTCTACAGAAGTAGGTTTTATGGCTAGAGATTATACTCCTACCTAATCAGGAACTTCTTCTTCATTTCAGTTGATATATATGTTGACTCCATTGACTTGATTGAAAAACTTGAGCTTTTGATGGTGATCCTTATAAGCGTTGTTGGTGTTGATGATGTGTCCAATGGATTTATAACCTAGTAAGGGTTAAGAAGGTATGGTTGAGTACGAGCGTACTCAGCAAGTTCACTAAAAATGAGTGTTTGATGCACCATCTATAGCCACATACCGTAGGTCGTAGGCTATGCAGTTTTTCGTAAACATTTCTTCAAAGATTGCTTTTATTCTGAAATGCTATGTGTGTTAGCTTTCACAGGTTTACCAGAACTTCATGGAGTTCATTTCCTTCCGCGTTCGTAGCTCCTTCCAAGAATATGGAGTAACATGTTATAGTTCTTACACTCTGTAGAGGTACGTTGCTTTACCCATAAGATATCCTTAACCATGTTGCACATCCGAGCAGCCAACCCATTCATACTTCCTTGGTATGAGGCCTGGTATAAGAATCCAAGCCAATCACTACTGATGGCTCAATGCACGGCGCCCAGAAAAGTGCTGGTACATGGTTGATGTAGAGCTCGTTGGGAACCCCAAGAGGAAGGTATGATGGGCATAGTAGCAAGTTTCCCTCAGTTATGAAACCAAGGTTTAATTGAACTAGTAGGAGCAAGAAAACACCCCAAAGGTGTTACTAGCTGAGCTTTGTCAGGGCGCACTACCAGTGCTAGTAGCAACGTGGAGACCTACACAACACAACCACAGAACTTTGTCCCCAACTTGCGATGAGGTTGTCAATCTCACCGTGTTTTGCGGAAAACAAAGGATTAAACGTATCGAATGGAAAGAAGTAAAAGTTTGTAGAAAGTAAACACAAAGAAGTAAAAGATTGTAGATTGTATGTAAAAGACAAGGACCGGGATCCATAGTTCATTAGAGGTGGCTCTCCTTAAGATAGATAACATGCTGGGTGAACAAATTACAGCGGGGCAATTGACAAAGATCGAGAAAGCAATACATGCATATACTAATCATCTTGACTCCTTTGGAACTTGATTGGGCATTACAACATTATACATAGACCGCCATCCAACTGCATCTATGACTAATAATCCACCTTCAGGTTATCATCCGAACCCCCTCCAGTATTAAGTTGCAAGCAACAGATTATTGCTTTACGAACTGCGTGTAAAGTAAACAATACGATTGTTCTATGAACAAATGATTGTTGTATTCTCCCTAGTAGCAACAACACATCTAGTACCTTAGAGATTTCTGTCACTTCCCCAGATTACCAGAGGCATGAACCCACTATCGAGCATAAATACTAACTCTTGGAGTTGCTAGCATCTACTTGGCCAAGATAGCTACTAACAACGGAAAGCATGCAAGATCACAAATAACAAAGACATGATAGAATCAATAATCAATCTAAAATAGCATCTCAATATCCATCGGATCCCCGCAAACACAACATGCAGAAGTACAAATAGATGATCTTGATCATGAACGGAGCTCACAAGATCTAGACATGAAAGCACAAACAAGGAGAACCAGCCATCTAGCTACTACATGGATCCGTAGTCCAAGGATGAACTACTCACGCATCACACCGGAGGCTTGCATGGTGATGAAGAAGGCCTCCAGGGTGAATTCCCCTCTCCGATAGGGTGCTGGGAAGAGCTTCAGATCACTCCCGATCTAGGGATGGAGATGACGGCGGCTACAGACTCTTTCGTGGATTTTTGATCGGGTACTTAGGGTTTACGTCCCGAGGGCATCTTATAGGCGGAAGGAGAGGCTGAGGGGGTGCCGGGAGCGGCCACACCACCCCCTGGCGCGGGTCAGGCCTGGCCGCGCGGCCAGGTGGTGTGGTCGCCCCCTGGCCCCTCTCCATCTCGTATTCTGGCACTTGATGTCTTCCGGAAAAATAGGAACTTTGGCTTTTGTCCCGTCCAATTCCGTGAATATTCATTTTCTAACTTTCCTGGAACCAAAAACAGCAGAAAACAGGCAGCTGGCACTGTGGCTCTTGTTAATAGGTTAGTCCAAGAAATCATATGAAAAGTACTCCAAAGTTGGAACAAAACACAAGAAAGTGGATAAAACTAAGCATGGAACATCAAAAATTATAGATACATTTGCAATGTATCAACATCCCCAAGCTTAACTCCTGCTCGTCCTCGAGTAGGTAAGTGATAAAAAGAAAGAATAATTTTTGAGGTGACATGCACCATCAAAGACTTGATCAAAGTATTTGTAAAACATTCAAAGCTAGGATCATAGTACTTCAATCATAACATGAAAGACAAAGTTCTAGTAATACGGAAAGAAACTATGATGCAACATGAAAAGGCACAAACAAAAGATTCATGAATAACAATGCTTTGTAAGACATTTGTTTGTTTCACATAAAGAAAACATAGCATAATAGTATTCAGCTTGTCCCTCAATAGAGTAGATAATATAAATGCATAGGACACCTTCAAAGTTCATAAGAGTGACTAGATACAATAGTTTAAAACAAGCAATATCAAGTTATGCATCAATCAACTAGTCTTGGGACAATGCACATAGAACTAAGAATGGCCACTATGCTCTCAAAGTAGGTGCATAAAGATAGAAGGTGGAGACTCAATGTAACGGTGGAAGAAAGGCCTTTGTAAAAGGAAGTAGGGATTCAAGTCTCATAAAGAGCTTCCAAAAATTATGGTACTTATAGCTTTCAGCTCTCATTGCCCCTATCATAAGAATCTTTAAGGTGATTAAGGTTAAAGTGACACAACTAAGAGGATATGCTCGACAAGTTATAAACTGAAATCTCATGCCCCTTACTTACGAAGACCGATCCTCATGCTACTCAACTTCAGTCATGAGTAAGCTCTTGTGATTGTAGGTACATGTGTATCATTAAGAACCACCAACGGGGTACCCCTTGCACATGATACGGGAGCTTTCCCATAATTAAAATGACAAGGCAAGCAGACAATGAGCATCTCAACGATCTTTTTATTTGCTATTTTCATAGGTTTTTATTGACAATGCTTCATAGAGTGCTCATTATGGTGATGTTGCAAGTTTCCACCATGATTAGGCATGGCTTAGGCTAGCGGCCCAGGAGTTTCTCTAACACACATACAAACTCCATGATCTTACAAGTTCCACTTTTATTTCACACCGCCGGGATCCGTAAGCAAAAGAACATGATATCAACGGGGTACAAAGTACAAGTGCAATGTTGAAAGCGTTCCCCATGAAACATGGTTTTGCTAATTTCAACTTATAAAGCGCAAGCATATAAGCAACAAAGAAGGACCCAATGGTTCAAGTTTATTAGATGCAAAAAAAGTAAAGTGTGCCATCAAGTTCGTGAGAGCTTTAATCACTAGTTTTCTCATAACAAGTTTAATTTGGAAGGTAAACAAAAGCATGAATATACTTGGAATAGCATAAGCTAGTAGGTAGGTATGGTGAACTCTTTGGAATAACTTTCTTTAGGGAGTTGGATGCATGAGTGGAACTCATACTTGGTTGTGGAGGCTAGCAAAAGACTAGGAGCGACAAACTAAGAGAGCAATAATGGCCATAATCATGCAGAGAGACAAAACATCATTCATCAAAGCATAAAGTGATACTACAAGTTGAAAACTAAAGGATCATAAAGGCTATGGTGACTTGAGATAGTCATAACATGGTGTGAGCATGTGCCAAGTCAACCCAAATAAAGCATCAGAGGAGAATACCACTATACTATGCTTTAATATGCTAAAACAACACATGATTCATCCAAGGCACATTAAGAATTCTCAATTGTTTATAACAAGTCATGCTACATCAAAGAATACTAAGCATAAAGCCAAAACAATATCAAGCATGGCATGATAGAGCATAGGCCACAGTCAAAAACGAGCTCTTTTTACCACATAAGCATGAACTTTCCTACTCTTTTCCAAACTATTTGCAAACCAATGTAAGAAAGAGGGGGTCCAACCAATTTATTCAGAAAACTAAGCAAACCAAGCAAACTAAAAACCAAAATGAAAACGAAAAAGAAGACGCTCTAAGAAAAACACAACTGTGCATGAAACAATAAAAATGAAGCGTTTGGAAGGAACCAGGGATTTTTATTGATGAAGGAGGGGATGCCTTGGGCATCCCCAAGCTTTGACACTTTTAATTCTTGGACATTTCTTGGGGTGACACGCGTGGCATCCCCAAGCTTGAGATTTAGTCCATCCTTCATCTCATTACTCATTCCTTCCATATACTTGAAATTTTTCCTTCATACAAAACTTCACACAATCTTTATTAGCAACATTAGTGCACTCAAGATTAAAGGTCTTAAGGTTCAGTTCTAACACTAAATAAACTTCCATTAGAACACTAGCTACTGTAGCACTTTCCTCAAAAAGCTCAATTCCCCAAAAGAACTCAAGAAGGAACCAAGAAGAAGCAAATGCAGAAAATGGCAGAAATCTATCAAAACAGACCAGCAGGTAAAGACGAATTTTTCGAAGACCTTCTGTTGCTCAAATTAAAAAGTGTTGAACTAACAAAAGTTAGACAACCTGGGTCAGAAGCAAAAAAATTCACGCCTCAAAAAGACATTCAAAGTTTTTACACAAATTTTTACGATGAAGCACAGAAATCTGTTTCGGGACAACAACTTTCTCAATCATTACTTCTCTCTCATTAGAGGTTACTCTTGGAACAAAAAGCAAACAAAAAGGATAAGGAGAGGTTATTACAGAGGTAATAACTTCCAAGACTCATCTAAAACTTTTGGGTTATCTCCCAATAAGTACTTTTCTTTAACGCCTTTGAGTTAGGCATGATAGTTTAAAACATGCTCACATAAGAAATATGAATTGAAGTAAAAGAGAGCATCAAGAAGAAAATTCAAAACACATTTAAGTCTAACCCACTTCCTATGCATAGGAATCTTGTAATAAAATAAATCAAAGAAGCACATAGTAACAAGAATGGGTAGATAAAACAAGAGCAACTTCAAAACTTTCAGCACATAGAGAGGTGTTTCAATACCATGAAAACTTCCACAACCATATTTTCCTCTCTCATAATAATTTTCAGTAGCCTCATGAATAAACTCAACAATATAACTATCACATAAAGCATGCTTTTCATGAAAAGAATCCACAGGAACATAACATTCATCCTCCTTTGGTAAGCATGGGGGACAACCAAATAATGTAAGGGGTAAAGAGTTACTCTCATTAGAAGGTAAGCATGGGTAGATCCATTCTTCCTTCTTTTGTTCATCACTCTCCTCCTCTTTTTCATCTAATGAGCTTTCAAGTTCAGCAATTTCTTCTTCCATAGGCTCCTGCAAGGCATTAGTCTCTTCCATTTGTAGAGAGCATCTATTAAGATATTCAAGAATATAGCCATTTTCTTCCTTGTAGTTATCAAAGCAAAATTTAAGTATATCATAAACCTCATATTTATAAGGTGCATCATCAATATTTTCAAGAAAATAAGCAAGTTCGAATGCACCCTTCCAAGCAATAAATTCTTCAATTTGTTCCACATCATAAAAGTCATAATTTCCTTTAACAGAAGAAGATATGGTAACATTATCATTATACTCACATTGAAAAGGGAGGTGTTTATACCTCCTACAGCAACAAGATTTATCAAAGTAATAAGTAACATTATAAGTAGAGCACGTGTTTTTAGCAATGGTATACAATTTATCGATTTGTTCCCATAAGTGTTTTCCTTTTTATGACAAGCGGTGTTCCTTATAATAATATTTTTGTTCTTCCGTGAACCCACCTTGCCAATAAGATTCAGTTTTAAAGAAACCAACCACTGATACAAAGCATGATAAAGCAATACAATAACAGACCAATGAAAATAACAACTATAGTAGGAACTAATTTTTTTATGTTTTTGATAAAGAAACAAGCGAACAAAACAAAAGAAACTAAGAAAAACAAAAATAACAAAGTAAAGAGATTGGTTACGAGGGACTCCCCTTGTGAAGATGTCCTTGACTCCCCGGCAACGGCGCTAGAAAAATGCTTGATGGCTCAATGCACGACGTCCAGAAAAGTGTTGGTGCGTGGTTGATGTAGAGCTCGTTGGGAACCCCAAGAGGAAGGTATGATAGCACAGCAGCAAGTTTCCCTCAGTTATGAAATCAAGGTTTAATCGAACCAGTAGGAGCAAGGAAACACCCCAAAGGTGTTACTAGTTGAGCTTTGTCAGGGCGCACTACCAGTGCTAGTAGCAACGTGGAGACCTACACAACACAACCACAGAAGTTTGTCCCCAACTTGCGATGAGGTTGGCAATCTCACCGTGTTTTACGAAAACAAATGATTAAGCGTATCGAACGGAAAGAAGTAAAAGTTTGCAGAAAGTAAACACAGAGAAGTAAAAGATTGTAGATTGTATGTAAAAGACAAGGACTGGGATCCATAGTTCATTACAGGTGGTTCTCCTTAAGATAGATAACATGCTGGGTGAACAAATTACAGCGGGACAATTGATAAACATCGAGAAAGCAATACATGCATATACTAATCATCTTGACTCCTTTGGGTACCATCTATTATATATTAAAAGTACGTGAGAGGCTACCAGAATTAAGAGAAATAGCCTAAAAAATCTCACAATAATCAGAAACATTCGGCCATTAATTTAACTAAGAGACCAATAACAGCCAATGGATCCTACAACTAATCTATTGACATTAAAATTACACGAAATTACCCACCAATACTCTGCATAAGTTTTCGCACAACGCTTCGATGTTGGATCTAACTAACAATGATAGATTCCTCCCTCACGCAAAGCAGTAATCATCGCCTCACTAGGGCTTTCCTCACGCACGCCGCCGCCAGGTTAATATTCGCCAGCACGCAGCGGATCTCCTCACCAGGTGCATGCCCATCGCGTTTGACTAATTATCAATTAATCCATGCATTACCTCTTATTTTTATAGTGGCGATGCATCGATGTTCTGGACCGATCAGGAAAGCAGTCCATGCATGGAGATTTTCCATGACTAAAAGGCCTGCAACCAAACTATTCCATTTATCTACATGCATGAGCTCATATCGCCTCCCGTCGTCGCGTATTCATCTCTTTCCTCCAGCCAGTGGACCTCCTCTCTAAGTGCATAAACATCAAGGTTTGAATAACGATCAATTAAGTTATCAATCTATGCATGTCCTCTTATTTGTTCTCAGGACGATCCGTTGATAATCCAGACCGATCAGAAAGCATGGAAACAACCACAGATGGAAATTTTCGGGCGACTAGAAAGTTTGCAATCTACATAGCTGATACTCTGTTAGTACTAGATGAGACCGTCAAACTTGATTTTTTTTCTCACAGTTCGTTGGGAGTTGGGACAGCTACGAAGAGGTTACATGTACAAGACATAGGATCTTTTATTTTCTGAACAATATTTCTTTCTCCATCCTATTTTATTTGCCAAACTATTTTTGGCAGATGTACATATACTATGTTGGACTCCAGATGGTGGTTGAGCTAGAGAATGAAGCCAACAACTTCTAATGGAAGTATGAAACACGTGTTGTAAGCTGGCACTATTCTCGACCACTTCCAAGTTCCAATGCATGATTTAATGATTCAACTTTGTTTGCTGTTAAACCATCTATAAAAATTTAGCATCTTTAAGTATTTGTTTTGTCTTTTAGCATACAAAGCTAATTTGTTTTATATTAATCTACCATAAAATTGATAAACTATAAAATATCCTCACATATTAATTGATAGATGCTCTTTTTTAGGCGTTAATTACATACGCTTTCACTGTCTCGTGCAATTGCAAAAAATGCCATCAGTTATCTTTGTTTTTGAACTTCCAAAATTGTGTGATATGCAACAACATAAGAATCTAATGTATTGCTTTTGCATGATATATGATAATTATAGGGAACCACTCTTCAAATCGTCAGCTAGATATGGGCCATTACCTCATATTAGTAAGTAGATAGAGCACCTATGGAAAACTAGCAGACACGGGGACAACGGCGCGAAAGCTACATCCAACTCAAGTTCTAAAATCTCGACTGCATTGAGGGACAATATGGTGAGACCAGTTCCCGACACCCTCAATGTTGTACAGCAAAGAAGCACCAAGGAGAATACCGCTTCAAGTGACAAACTTCACTAATGAAGCTGGCATGGGGTGAGCTACAATGGAGTTACAAAACCTAGGCATCCCTTTAAAGTCATGAGAAACGATTCTGTAAAGGGGCCATTTTTATTATTTTGGTAACCTATATGTTTTTCAACTCATGTATCATATTGTCCAAGAGAATGCAGATGAGCTTGACTAGAAGATGCGAGGTGTTGTGCCGCTAAGAACGTTGAATGCCACCATATTTTGCCTTAAGGATTTGAAAAGCCACATAGTCCAAGCACTTTAGAGAGTATGATCTATGATCATTGAGTGCACAGTAGCGAGGTAACTCAAGTTGCGAAATAGAGTGCTAACCAATATATTTTCATCGAATCATGGACGAAAATAGCACAAAGACCACCGGCTCCATGGGGTATAGCTATAACCATGCTACAACTGAGTACGATGTCCAAAACTAATTGTCCATGCTAGGGCAGTTATGTTGAATTGTATTGACAAACAAAAATAAGGATAGAGTAAACGAGTGGATCGACAAGCACTGAAAGAGCTAATTAAAGAAATCGGTATACATAATATCGTATAGATTTCACAATTATAGATATTCTAAACTTATTATACTCCCCTTACTTGATTGTCGGTATATACAAATATTGTTGAACAAGGAAAAAAAGGTTTACCATTAAACTATGATGAAATGTAATTAATATTGTGTTTTACTAAGATAATTAGCAACACATTTATATACTAGAAAATGGTCAATTAATATGCATCTTGTAGACTATACATGGCTATAATGGAAATTATATTTAGTAAACCCAGGATAAAGTCTTTTCATTTATCTTCATTGAGTGAATTAGTTATTGTTTGAATCGGATTAAACATTATATGGTTTTTTTCTCATGTAGAGCCTAATTAACTATTATTTGGATCACATCCAAAATTGTTCTGAATTATAAAACTAATACAAACGAGTTACTTCATGATGTTAACCTGTCATATTGGTCTAATATTGCATAAAACTATCGCCTAACTCAATGACTTAGAATGGGGCTTCTAGAGACAACCAAATAATCATTGTCCACACATTCAAGACGAGTAATATTTTTTGCACATGTAGCATATAATTAAGTTGGTTAGAAAATGTTTGATTTCCACTATATAATTTGATTTTCAATACGTGTATATATACTTATCGGTCACTTTTAACACACCAAAATATGACGCCCTCGCATTTGCGAGGGCCACTGTGCTAGTTAGGTAAATAACCCATAATCATATCATTATGAAAATATCGTTTTCTGACCTTTTTGAAATGCAGGTGATGACATCATTTGATTTGTAAATACTTGATAGAAAATACTTTTGTGATTGCAAGATTATGCACTCACGGTCCTCGAGATAATAGAAGATCCAATATGTGAAATCAGCATCATTTGTCCGGTAAGGACTAATTTTTAAAGAAGCAAGATGCCATTATGCATAATTAATGTAATGATATAAGATAAATTTGAATCCACGGAATAGTCGTCTATGATCTAGATTTCGGGAACTGGGAATGGTTCCTTTAAAATGTGTTGTCCTTTTAGATCCATTTCACATTTGTTCTTCTTAGTAAGGCTGGTGAGAGTGTGTGAAACAACACGTAAGTACAATAATTAATATACAATAATAAAGCACTCAAGTGTGGAATGGTATTCAAAGAATTCTTATATAGAGATTGTTAATTCATTAGAGTGTTTTTGAGAATGCTCAATAATTACTTTTAATGTATCTTAAAAAAATAACTTTTGAAGAAAATTTTATTTAACTAAGTGAAAGCAATTAAAACTGTAAGTAGATAATACTAGTGTTCATTTCTTATTCTTAAAGAAATCATTGTTTTAATTGAGTTAAGCATCTTATTAGCATTTGGAATTTGTAGAGCACTTATATAAGATGGCACCACATTCTATTCCCTTCAAAACTTTTAATACTTTACTAAAGTTTAGATCAAAATAGTATTACCTTCATTCGTATAGGGCTTTATTGATGTTATAAGTGAATGAAATATCTCATTCCTTTGGGACTTAATGATTATATTCTGTGAACATGGAAACAATATTATCTTGGGATTACTTACGAGCTACCCTTAAACTTTTAAAATGTAATCGTAAATTTGTAATAATATTTGTATTAGAAAGGCTTAATAAGACAAAATATTATTTTTGATGAATTTACAATTTATAAAATCTTTTTGGAAAATAAGATATACTTAATTTCATATAGTAGTTTAGAAAATACATCTTAAAATGGTTGGATTTATTTTGATTTCATATAAACATCAATTGAGCTTGTTATTACATTTATAGACTTTAAATAAATAATACTTAAGGCATACGCAAAGATTATATATAATTTTAAGGCATTAAAATAAAAGAAAAGGGTTTAAATAAGATTTATTAGACCTTTACATTTTATTTTATTTCAAATGTGAAAGTTGATATTTTTACTTCGAAGATTTTATTTTTGTGAACATTTTGGTATATTATATGCATTTTTATGATTTTTAAATAGTAAGATATGATGTTTATAAGTTTCATTACTTTATAAATACTTCATAAATCATAAATATTTAGTTAAGCAGCACAAAAATTTGTGAAACAAGTTTATAATTGTATATTTTTATTTTCTAAGACTAGCACAATAGCCCGTGCGTTGCTACGAGTTGATTTTTATTAAATATTATAGCTTATGTCTTGCTGATGAATTGAAATATGTTGTCATTGTATTTGCACATGCTAAGGTGAAATTGAATCGCAACTTGTTGATACATATGTAATTGTTAATGTGCCCGTGTTGAAAAATCCGGAGGTGCCTCGAGCTTCCCGACGCTTTCGCCATCAAATGCCAGTTCTAGCGTGCCTTTGCTCCCGTCGGTATCGACTACCGGCCGGCGCACCCTAACCCGAATCACCAGCTAAGTTGCGTGAACGGACCATTCTAAAGATCTACGTCTCCGTCCATCCGTGATCCTTAGGGCCGCGGCACGGATCCAAGGGCTCCTATCTTACCCCTCTGATGCTTATCTCTCTTACCAAAAATAAATCACAAATATGATCAGATACTACCTCTGCTGCTGCAATACTCTGCACAAAAACTGAGCATAAACTTGATGTACTTTTCTTTCCTTGCGTGCAAACACAACGAAATACACAGGATGTGTACTCATCTAACACATGCGTAATCTAAAACCTCTGCTGAATTGTGGTGCTGCAAACAGGAACACATAAAAATATAGTATCCTCGACCTGTACCACATGAGCCAGAAAGAAAATTTCTACATTTACAATTCTCCATGGAAGAAGAAGAGGTGAATTATCCAAGCAAAAGTTCCCTTGAGCTGAAGCGATGGAACTGCTTTCCGTTTCTTGTGTCATGTTGCCATTATGTAGGAGGCTCCATGCGATGATTCCAGACCGGCGCTTGCTGCATTGCTCACTGAAGCCGTCACCATGTCTATCCCCTCCAGGTCCGGACGTGCACACTGCCGCGTAGAACATTCAGAAAAAAGAAAAAAAAGGATGCAGATGAATCATGACAGCATGAGCCCTGGCTCCGTCTTTCTCGACTTGCAAGCTTTCCATCAAAATCGGCTGTCTTCTCACCGTCTAGGTAATCTGAATGCAGCCATGGTCTGCACTTAAGAGATCGGTTGAGTCCTGCCACGTGAAAGACATACGCAGAGGCTACACGTCATGCTAAAATATCGGAAAAAAGAAAAAAAAAGAGGAGGAAGAGGTGGATCTAGATCCAAGCCCTTCGACCATTCCCCTACATCCCGATGGCTGGAGTCGCCCCGAGGCACCAAATCTCGAGCGGAAGCAGCGCCCCGACCCATCCCTGCATCCTGACGGCCGCTCGTCCACTCTAAACTCGGCAGAGTAAGGTCGGGATCAGGACACCAGTGCCCAGGTCACACACACCGACCAACAACACACCACCAGTCACGCCCACGCATACGATCCCATCTCCCCATCTCCACCTTTTCCGATCTCATCTCCAGCTCCCGATATCCAACCCTCCCGCCACTCCCTTCCACCTCCGGGCTCAGAGAGCTCGTCGCTCTGCTTGCGCTTCCCCTCCTACCTCCCCCAATCAAAGCCAGTGCCCCTCGCCGCCTCGCATGCGCCATATCTCTGCCCCATCTGGTCGATCTGAGGTACTGAGCCTCCGCTCTTCTCCTGTGCCAGGAGCTCAGCGTTCCCTCATCCCTCAACAATTAATGTGCCGCACGTTGTGGCTCTCTCTCCCTTGGCTAAGCCATACAACATATGGGGAATTTAATTTCTGGGAATCTTGCTGATATGCCTTGCACTCGAATCGTATATGAACCGGTGGAAATCAGCCTAAGGCATCGAGGTGGGACAAAACGTGAGTGCTACCGATTGGTGCGACGCGGCTATTAATTAACTGGGCCGGACCGCACCAATTGTTGAGGCCAACGTGACTATTAATTAACTGGGCCGATCAGTTTTGGTCGTCCTAGACTTACGGGTGGCATAGTGGGTAATTTTGATTGAGTTACAGGGATAACTTTGTCCAAAAGAGAGTTGGACCAGAAGAAACAATCCGTCCTTTATTATTAGGTATAGAATTATGATATATTATACTTATTTTTCTAAATTTTAATTAATAAGTTATTGATTTTACAAGATTTAGTTATCTTATAAAAATAAATATAAGTAGTAAAACCTTATAATTATTACTTAACAACATATGGCAATAGATTTTAATTTTCTGAAAATTTTGATATATAATATATATTTTTCTAAATTATAAAACAAGAGATATTGAATTTACAACTTTTATTCATTTTATTAAATTTCTAGAAAATAACTACAATTGAATTTATATTGTTTATCCATTTCTAATTAAGTCGTAAACAGGGAAATACATTTTATACCAACTAGTACCTAGCCTAAGTTATAGACAGGTGGGCCAGTGACCACGTCATCTGCCACGCGTGATGAAGACCAAGTCAAACTGCGCTGAGGTGGCAAGGGGTGACGCAAGCATGTCATCATTGTGACGTTCGGGCAACCTCCACTGCCAGATCGTGGTCACCGACGGTGATCCATGACGTTTCAGCAAACACGGTTAGGCGCACTAGAAAGAGAATGGCGAGGCGAAGCTACCTATGCATGCACCGCTAAAATTTGGTCACCGCAAAATGGCCAACGATGGCGGACAGCGGCGGCGATGGAGAGTGTTCATGGATACGGAGCTATAGAGGACTAGGGATGAATATGAGAGGACTGGGGAATGTGGAAGCTCACTAGGATGCTAAGAAGCTTGATGGAGAGGCTTGAGGTGGTCTACAGCGGTGAGGATTACGCGGTAGAGTTCGATCGGAGTTCAGGAACAAGAGGTCGTGCCCATCGATTTGAAGCAAGCGGATTCAATTCCATCCTCCATATGAATAAGGACACCGAGGCGGTCATGGGAGTGACCTCGGCTGGGCAAGGGGAGCTCGGAATCGATGTGCCCCGATGGGACTTGGAACTAGGGTTTCGGTCTCCGGAGGGGAACCGAGGAATATGGCATGCACGAGAGATGGAATTAGGGATGAGGACGCGCAGAAAGATCGTTGTGGCCTCCTTATCCCCTCCCAGGCGACAGTGGCGAGGATCTTGGCGCAGGCGACAACAGTGCTGCCGCCAGCGAGCTGCTTCGGCTGCCGTACGTGAGGTGGACGATGACGATTATCTGGATGAAAACGTATGTTGGGCTGGGACGATACGGGGCCGTTGAAGAGTGAGCGGGACGGTGCGGATTATGCACGCGGAGGTAGATAAAGCTGAAGGTTCTGGATCGCGGGCTGAAACTACTGGTGGTTCTTTTTCTTTCCTTTATTCTTTTCTATTTCTGTTTTCCCTTTTTTTATTTGCAATTTCATTTCAAATTTTATTCCTCCAAGGCTTCAAACTTTCAAGATTCAGTGGGTCTATAAGGATACTACATAGATTGTTATAGATAGTTGGTTTTGAATACTTGTAAGAATATTTGTACAAATCCTTTTTATTTGTGAGATAAATATGAGAAAACCCATCAGTGATTTAGGGTTTAAGGCTTTGTTTCTTAATTAAGATTCTTCTTCCAACTATGATTTTATTTATCTATTGATAAGTGGGGTTTAGTAAATTTATAACCCATTAGAGATGGCATCCTAGAATAATTAATAATATATACATTAAATCGTCTGGAATATAGTGTCCACATTTACTCCATGATCAAATGGAATGAGTGGTTAGAACAATGGATTAGAGAAATTGTCTTATTAATACAAATAAGATATATGTGAGGTTTGTATCAAACATTCCCTAAGTAATAGAAGTATTTTGATTATCATTTATTATTTATTTAAGGTTTTAAAGTATAAACGTTTATCATGAGCTCTATAGGATTCATTATCCTTATGCTTATTTGTGAATATTTCTAAAGATCAAGGTTTAAGGACACTACTCCTAAATTTATGATCATGGTTGATATCACAACTTGCAGTGAGATGTTGAGATTACATCCTAATGTGATCTTGATGGTTCATGAGTGTAGGTTTTTATTAGGGTTTAAGATAATAAGGTGGACAAGGCTTTCATAAATACACACTCAGCTGGTATTCTAATTATCTCTTAGGGGCTTCATTTGACTAACATATATTAGTCAATGGTTACCTAGAAATAGGAAAGGTTCCACTGCCATCTTGATTCTAGGATTTTGGACAAAGAGGTAGACATGTGATTTGTCATGGCTTGCTATAATCTTGGTTAAAGGTTTCTCAAGAATTCCTATCCTCAATACTTCACTAGGCTTGTCTCTAGTTAAGGAATTCCTTTCCTAAATATACTCTGTACAATTCTCTTCTTTTATTCACAAAGAACACACTTTCCTAAATAAACTAATCTTCTAACTACACCCTATCCATCATCACATGATGACATGGTCATGTCACTTCAGCAATACTCATTCTCCATTCTTACTCTAGTATATAACTTCCATCTCTAAACTACCCTTGAGGAAGTCATTCATCTGGTTAGTTTTAGCTTCATTAATCCATTCCCTTAACATGCTTCTACCATTTACTTCTTAGGCTTATAAGATTACAATCCTCACTATATCACATATGATATCAATCCTCTGGAAGAGGTATGGTACTACTCCCACAATACAAGTTTGTCCTTGTATAAGCTTGATCAAAATAGTATGCCTCCAACTAATCCACACAACTCAGATTATATACTTATACACTAGCTTGATTTCTCATGATCAAGCTAGAGGACTTAACTAACTAAGGTTTAGCTTATCTTGGAATACTAATATCACTCTTCATCACCTAGTAAATTATCATCAAGTGAATTGAAAATAATGACCACCATCTTTTGATCACGCTAAGCTTAGGCTTCTAATTGTCAGATCAAGATCTATCATCAAATAGGTTGTAGACTTGTACTACACCTAATCTCTTTATAGGGTTTATATTTTTAATGGGGCTTACTTTAGGTTTATACCTACTTGACTTAACAAGATTATTATTTGATACTCTATTATTACTAGTTTTCTTATAACTTCTTAATTACTAACTTAACTCTTTGGTTTAGATGCTTCTTATAATTAACTCATGAGTGAGTTAACTCCTCCAACACCAAATGGTTTGATCACCACTAAGGATCTCATCCCATTGATGATGTCACACTTTACCACAACTAGTTCATTCTCCTTAATAGTTTACTTTAATACTTTGGAAGGTTAATATAATAGGTCAAGGGCTAAAGGTTAGTAAGTTCTAGGTCAGGAATTGATTACTCAATCATTGATGATCAATTGTCACTAGGTCTTGGTTAAATAAGAATGCCATCTATTAATATGACAATAATGATATGTGATGAATGGTCTTGGCTTGTTTTCCTTTCTACTCTATTTGTGATAAGAGGCTCGTGTTTAGGAACTACAATGATACTCATGGTATAGATAACTATAGTAAGCAAGCATATCAAGGTTTAGTTATATAAATTCTTTACTTGAGTTCAATACTTAACTTGGTATTCAGGGTTTGTTGTAAATAGTACCTTGATATAATCTTTAGAAGATTAAGTATTCAACCTTAGAAACTGTGTTGTGTCTTTGTTTTATTACATTTGATTTACCCTCAGATCAAATCATCTGTAACCAAAATAAGGTTTTAACAAAGTTCACATTGAAACTTATCACAATTAACTTGATGATCTACTTCAGTTCCACCAAGTTAAGAGAAACTGCAATCACTTTGACAAGTTTTATTTAAAAGCGCAAAAATTATCTAGATTTTCTATGCATCAATGAAATGCACACACCTGAGCTCAGCTTATTTCTAAGCTCTAATGGTGGGATGTTACACGTCGGTCCATTCCTGTTTTGCCTTCATCTCCAGAAGATCGAGAGTTACTCTCAGGTGGCTCTCCTCTGGACCGTGACCTATGTCGTACAACGGAGTTCTCGAGTCTACCTCCAGTTGATCCAGGTTAGATTTCCATCTACCGACGAATCTATGGTTGGTCGATGCATTGCCGAGAAGAATTTCTTGAACATGAGGGTCATGCACGACCGTGGTTAGCAAGGTACTCCTACTCTAGTCCTCGTTATCCGCATGTACTTCTTCCCAACCTTCTTCATCAACATCATTGTGTGCGACATCCCGATCTCCCTCCTCATCTTCATTTTTGTGTTGATCGGCATCCTCTTCCTCATGTTCATCGTCATCATCACCTGTCCACTCAGTGTGGCCCTCCATGAAACTATACCTGAGCAGGTGCTGATTCACTGTGCTTGAGAAGGGGTCGAACAATGACGATAATTTGCATCTTCGACATGGACATCTTATTTCCATGCGGTTATTTCAATACATGTTGGTCGTCGTGTGTTGCACGTATCTATCCATGATGCTTTCCTTCATCTTGATGACCATCGTTGCATGCACGATAAGAGAATTGATTACAACCGTCGTCTTGGCTTTCACGAAAAATTTGGCATGCCTTTGCTAAAAAATGGTCTTGCCAGAGTGCTAGAAATTTGTCAGAACGAAAGTTAATCGACATTCTAGCAAAACATTGGCAACTCATTATACCTACACATCAAATAAAATGCAAAACGGTCCACATATGCATGGAACCATTCGCCATTGATGTCTACACACGCTTCTATTCTTGTAGACAGTGTTGGGCCTCCAAGTGCAGAGGTTTGTAGAATAGCAGCAAGTTTCCCTTAAGTGGATCACCCAAGGTTTATCGAACTCAGGGTGGAAGTGGTCAAAGGTATCCCTCTCAAGCAACCCTACAATCAAGATACAAGAAGTCTCTTGTGTCCCCAACACACCCAATACACTTGTTAGGTGTATAGGTGCACTAGTTCGGCGAAGACATACTGAAATACAAGTAATATGGATGATTATAAGTGGTAACTACAATCTGAAATAAGAGTGGTAGCAAGCAAACATGTAGCAGGACTGATTGTAAATGGTGTTTCAATGCTTCAAAACAAGGCCTAGGGATCATACTTTCACTAGTGGACACTCTCATATAAATATCTTCTCTTCATTATGCTACCCTGAACTACTCTCAGGTTGGACGATGTAGGGCTATAACAACACACCTTAAAGTTCGCATTCCCCATCTTGATAACCCCTCACTGTCACCTTGAGCGCTAGATGGTTCCAACAAACGCTACAATCTCATAGAGACATCCAACTCAAATTATACTCATGATAAGAATTTTTGTAACCTTAGCCTAAGTGCCACACGGTGTGCACACTATGAACTTCACACACATGGGGATAAGCAGAGATTAATTAAAGTGCTTGAGTAGTAGAATAGATCTATAGATTACAAAGCTCATGATCTCACAAGATCACACATAGAGAGAGATGAACACATAGCTATCGGTAGAGCCCTTAGCCTCGAGAGAGAACTACTCTCTCCTCATCATGGGAGTCAGCAACGGCGATGGAGATGGCGGTGGAGTCGATGGAGATGGCTCCGGGGGCACTTCCCCGTCCCGGTAGGGTGCCGGAATAGAGACTTTTGTTCCCCGAATCTCCTCTTTGGTGGCGGCGGTGCTGCGGAACTTTTCATGGAATTCTGATCTGGTACTAAGGGTTTTCGTCTCAGGGGGAATATATAGGCAAAGGGGCAAGGTCGATGCAGGCCTGAGGAGCCCACACCACCTGGTGGCGTGCCTAGGGGTGACCCACGCCACCACCTAGTGTGGCCAGCCCCTGGCGCTCCTCCGTCTCTGCTTTGGACTCCGTCTTCATGTCAGAAAAATAGGAGGTTTGGCTTTCGTTTTGTCCAATTCCGAGAATATTTCTGTACTAGCTTTTCTGAAACCAAAATAGCAAAAAATAGACAACTGGCACTACGACATATTGTTAACAGGTTAGTTCTAGAAAATGTATAAAAATACTTCAAAGTGTGAACAAAACATAAGAAAGTTGATATAAAACAAGCATGGAGCATCACAAATTATAGATACGTTTACGACGTATCAAACATCCTCAAGCTTAACTCCTTCTCGTCCTCGAGTAGGTAAGTGATAAAAAGAATAATTTTTAAGGTGACATGCACCATTACAATCTTGATCAAGGTATTGTAAAACATTGATAGCTGGGATCATAGTACTCTAACATAGACATGAAAGATATAGTTCTAACAATAAGTGATGACCCACAAGTATAGGGGGTGTATCGCAGTATTTTCGATAAGTAAGAGTGTCGAACCCAACGAGGAGCAGAAGGTGCTGGCTAGTGGTATGGATCAGGAATTCTCTGCAAATACTTAGCAAACGGATTTTAGGGGTTTTTGATAATGCAAGTAAATAAAGTGTGAGTAAATAAAAGACAATAAGAATAAATGCAGCAAGCGGCCCAATCCTTTATGCAGCAAAGGACAAGTCGGTTGTATTACTTAAGATGACCAAACGTTCTCGAGGACACACAAAAATTCTGTCAAGTGCTTTCGCTTCATATAGTTGATTAATCTTCTTTAGTTTGCTAAGTGTTGTGTGGGTGAACCTGTGCTAATGTACCGACCTTCCTAGGACTAATACATACTTGTGATTATACCCCTTGCAAACATCTGTAAGTACACGAAAGTAATTAAGGTAGAAACCTAACCACAACTTTAAACTCTAAGACCCTGACGTCCCTTGTGCAATGGTTTCCTAACGGGGGTTCAGGTTTCTGTCACTCCGGCAACCCCTACAATTAGTAGCCAAATACACAATGCATTCCCCTAGGCCCATATAGGTGAAGTGTCATGTAGTCGACATTCACATGACACCACTAGAAGAAAGTACACCACAACTTAAATATCAAACTATTGAATCTTTCTCAACACAACTCCACTACTAACAACATGACTTCTCCCATGCCCTCAAGAACAAAAGGAACTACTCACAAGACATCATATGGATCATGATCAGAGATGGAATAATGATGAATAACAATCTAAACATAAACAATAATTCAATGGTTCACTCAATAGCATCAACTACAAAGAGTAATCAACACCGGGAAAGTTTCCCCTAAGAACTAATGCAAGATTCAACCCAATTGTTACAACAATATGGAGGTGGTGATGATGGTGCTGATGGTGATGATGATCTCGATGAAGTCCAGCTTGATGGTGGTGTTGATGGCGACGATCTCCCCTCTCCGGGAAGGAATTCCCCTAGCAGAAATCTGTCTGCCGGAGAGATCTTTCTCTCTCGGTGTTTTCCGCCCCGCAGAGGCGGCGTAATCTTTCTGTGGTCGCTCTCCGAGTATTAGGGTTTCAGGAGGATTATATACGCTAGAGGGGAGAGCTAGAGGTGGTCCAGGGCGGCCACACTACCTGGTAGCGCGACCTAGGCTTGCCCGCGCCAGGGGGTGGTGTGGGCTCCCTGTGGCCCATCTCCACTCCTCCTTATGGCTTCCTTCGTTTTCTGGAAAAATAGGATTTTCCGTATATTTTCCCGGATTTTCTAATCTTCGTGAATTTTGCCTCCAAACAACACCTTTTCCATAAGAATCCTGACTGCAGCGGTCCATGCTCCAAAAGTCATCAACCATGCAAAAATAGATGAAATACATAAGTATCATCTCTTAATATGAAATATATCAATGAATAACAGTGAATTATGACATATAATAGTGATGCAAAATGGACGTATCAACTCCCCCCAAGCTTAGACTTTGCTTGTCCCCAAGCAAAACTGAGCTCAATAAACATGGCCTCAGGTTTATGGAATGAAGAGTCGATAAAAGAATATGGATAAGAAGCATCACATTCATCAATACATAGATCGTAATAGAAGACAACTCACTATGATATAACTTAACTTGCAATAAGTAAAGGAAACGCAATAAAGATACATAAAGTGAATCATAATTGGTAATGGCAAACTTAGCTCTTGGTCGAAGAATAGTTGATAATTTGCTGGAGTTCACCAATAACTGTTTTTCAATGATAGCTTTCAAAGTAATAGACACCAAGATAAGAGCAAAGTGAAAAACAAGGAACATAAGAGACATGATTGAATAAATCATTATATGAATGAATGAAACACAACAACTCAAAATACTTGCTGAGATAGAAGGGAATAGGTTTACTGACTCAACTTACAAAGTAAAAGAAAGGCCCTTCGCAGAGGGAAGCAGGGATTTCAAGTTTCATAAAGAGCTCCCAAAAATTATGATACTTATTAGCTTTCGGCTCTCATTTCCCCTATCATATGCATCTTTAGGTGATTAAGGTTAAAGTGATCAAATACGAGGATATGCTTGACAAGTTGTAAATTGAATCTCATGTCCCTTGAATACGAGGGCCGCTCCTCATGCTACTCAAGTTTAGTCACCGATAAGTTCTTTTCATAGTAAGATCATGTGTATCATGGAGAACCGCCAATAGGGTACCCCTTGCCCGATGATACGGAAGAATCCCCTTATCAAAATGACAAGGCAAGCAGACAACGAGCATCTCAGCAATCTTCTTATTTACCATGGGAATATGGTGCTTTTTTCTCTCTTCCCTCTTTTCATAATCTTTTTTTCTTTTTCTCTTTTTTCTCAATATAGGACTCTTTTTTTATAATAAGGATGCTTCATAGACAGCTCATTATGGTTACCCTGCAGGTTTCCACCATGTCAGCATGGATTAGACCAGCAGCTCAGGCGTTTGACAGAAAACGAAGCTTACCACATTGGTTGCTCCTCTATGTTCTAAACCTGGGCAGCCAGGTTCGATTCCTGGCACATCCACATTTTTTTTGACTTTTTAAAAAATATTTTAAGGATGGTAATAATATATTAAAAGCAAGAACTAATATATTTGCCTATTAAAAATATTTTATGGATGGTAATAATATATTAAAAGCAAGAACTAATATATTTGCCTATTAAAAACAAGAATTAATATATTTGCCTTAATATATTTGCCTCAATATTATCCGCATACATTTGTTTGTCAAAGTAATACATATATGTAGGCGCGCGAGCCCATATGTGCATTAATTAGTACAAAAAAGGCGTCAAAAACTGCTAAGTCGGCTCCGAGGTAGCTAGTGTCTCTTCACAACAACTTTCTTGCCCTTCTTCTTCGCGGTAGAATACTTTAGGCCGGCCACCTTGAGATTTCTTCTCATGTACGGGCAACCTTTAGCCGGTAGGGTGGTCTTCCTTCTTACTTTAGCATAAGTAGTTGGCTTGTCGAAGTACTTGTCAAATTCCTCTTCGATCTTGGGATCGCTATTCTTGTCGATGTCTTGCTTGTTGGCGGGTCCTTCCATTCCGATGATGCTCCTCTTGCCCCTCCTCACGACAACACGGCTTGGCTTTGTCGGGTCGGTAATGAAGAAGCATTGGTCAACTTGGCTAGCGAGCACCCATGGCTCATTTTTCGTGGAGGCGTTCTTCGATTTGGCATCGGGTATAACCATGGTGGTGAAAAACCGACCATCTTTTTCGACGCTCTTGGCCCATCTGACATGAAACATCGGCACCGTCACTCCGCAGTAGTCGAGTTCCCATATCTCCTCGATCCTTCCATAGAATCTTTCCTTGACATCAGTCTCGTCATCAGCGTATGATAGCATAGTTACTCCTGAGTTTTGGTATTCGCTATTCTTGTCCTTCTCCTCGGTGTAGAATCTGTAGCCGTTGATCTCGTACGTCTGATAGGTCCTAACGTTGCACCCGGGCCCCTGTGAGAGTGAGAATATGAGTTTCTGATCTTCAGCATAAGGCGCCGGCATGGGACTTTCCAGTAGCCTTTTCTTGAACCACCCCGTGAAGCTGGCGTTGTGCTCTCTGGTTACGTCTCCCTTCTTCCTCGGCTTACCCATGTTGGCGAGCTTTTGCTCGATTAAGGTTTTGTGCTCATCCACCCAGGGGCCGACCAACTGTATGTGTTGTAGTGCGACTCAGTTTTCCCTATCAAAGTCGGCGTGTTCGAGTTCGATGCTGACGTGGAGTACGCGGTAGCCCTCGTGGTGACCAAATCCAGCGAGCTTCCCGAGGTGCTTCCTTGTGGGCAGACCGACATCCTGGTTCTCGGTGCTTAGGTAGTTCTGGCAGAAGGAGATGCACTCGTAGGTCAGAAAGCCCTTGGCTATGCTTCCATCTGGACGGGACCTGTTGCGAACGAATCCTTTGATGACACCGTTTAGCCTTTCGAATGGCATCATGTTGTGGAGGAACGCCGGCTCGAGATGGATGATGTCATCCACGACATGGACAAGAAGATGCACCATGATGTTGAAGAACGCGGGAGGGAAGTAAATCTCAAGCTCGCATAGTATCTCGACGATCTCTTCCTATAGCTTGCCGAGCTGCTTCACGCCGATAGACTTCCTAGATATGACATCGAAGAAGTTACAGAGGCCAAATAGCGTCTCACGGACGTGCTCGTCCATTATCCCTCGGATCGCAACGGGGAGTATCTACGTCATCAGCACGTGACAGTCGTGAGACTTCATCCCACTGAACCTCTTCTTCGCTACGTCCAGATATCTGCTTATCTTCCCAGAGTAGCCGTGCGGAACCTTGACTCCTAGGAGGCAACGGAAAAACCTCTCGAGCTCCTCCTCGCTTAGAGTGAAGGATGCATCTTTAAGCACCACCTCATTCTTCTTAGCCCTTTTGCGGAGACCCTGGGTCCCTTCCGTATGTTCATCGTCATCGTCGGCATCGTCACTATCGGGGTACTGAAGTTCCTTCTTAATGCCAAGCAATTTTAGGTCGCTTCTTGCTTTCGGCCCATCCTTGGTCCTATCCGGCATGTTCATCAGAGTGCCGAGCAGGCTCTCGGTAACGTTCTTCATGATGTGCATCATATCGAGGCTATGGGTCGTGTGGAGGACCTTCCCGTAAGGAAGGTCCCAGAAAACGGACCTCGCCTTCCATACTCCATGCAGCGGTGATGGCTATTCCCTCGGCCGCTTCTTTCCTGGCGCAGGGCACTCTTCCCAATTGTCCAGAAGCTCCTTGATTTCTTCGCCACTTAACGATCGACGTGGGGCATTTTCGAGCTCGTCTTTGCCATTGAACAGGTCTCCGCGTTTTCTCCACGGGTGATCCTTGCGGAGCCACATTCGAGTCCTTTGGAACACGGTTTTCGAAGACCCAGGATCCCTCGGCAGCTGCAGATGCGGGGTCTTATCCATGTACCTGACACATGCACAGAATCCGTGGTTCACCTGACACGCTACATATCCGTAACCAGGATAGTCCTACACCGTCGTGAGCAACGCAGCTCTTAGGTCGAAATAATATCCAGAGTAGGCATCCCACGTACGTGTCGGCGTCTCCCACAGCGTCACTAACTCCTCTTTCAGGAGCCCGAGATACAGATGCATGCCGACACCCGGTTGTTTTGGCCGCTGGATAAGGATACTCATGTGTACGTACCGCTGCTTCGTGCACAACCAGGGTGGGAGGTTGTACGGCCATACAAACACGGGCCAAGTGCTATGCGTGCTACTCTGGTTGCCAAAGGGATTGAGTCCATCGGTGCTCATGCCCAGCCTAACGTTCCTTGGATCAAGCCCGAACTCATCTTGGAATTTGATGTCCAGCGCATTCCACTGGCTAGCGTCCGCGGGGTGTGTCAGGATCTTGCCCTTCTCCAGATCATCTTCCGGCTTCTCCCTCTTCGCGTGCCATTGCATAAGCTCCGCTTCCTTAGGGTCTACGAAATACCGCTGCAGACGGGAAGTGATAGGAAAGTACCACACCACTTTTCGAGGAACTTTCTTGTTCCCTCTCTTGTACCGTCCCTGGCCGCACACCGGGCATGTGGTTTTATCCTTGTACTCGTTCCGGTAAAGTGCGCAGTCGTTGATGCATTCATGGTACTTCACGTACGGTAGGTCTAGTGGGCAAACTACTTTCCTCGCCTCCTCGATACTTGTTGGCAATGTGTTGTCCTTGGGAAGACGAGCATGCCAAAATTTCATGTGAGCGTTAAAGCTAGTGTCGGTCCATTTGTGCTCCGCCTTCATCTCTAGAGCCTTCAGCGTTACACTCAAGTGTGTATCCTCGGACCGGCACCCAGGATACAATGGAGTCCTCCCGTCTACCTCCATCTGTGTCAGCTTGGCTTTCTCTCTAGCTACAGCTCTCGTGTTGGCCGTCTGCTTGAGGAGTATTTCTTGAAGATGAGGGTCCCGCAAGGCCGAAGTTAGCGGCGTGTCCGTGCTCCCGTCTTCCCCACCGCCACCACCACCATCTGCTCCAGCATCGTCTCCTTCATGATGATCGTGTCTGTTGGCATATCCTTCTTCATGATGATCATTTTCGTCGGCATCTCCTTCGTCATGATGACCATGTCTAGGAGACCCTTCGTCTTCTCCCCCGCCCCCGGCCTCTTCTTCATCATGGCCACCGCCATGTACCGACGGCTCCTCATTCACTAAGAAGCCAGGCATGAAACCGCGCATCAACAAGTGAGACTCCAGTTGTCCGGAATCAGGGTGGATCCACTTCCGGTGTTTGCACGTTCGGCACAGACATCTTATCTTGGTCATGTTGTTCCGAACCATGTCGGCTACCGCGTCAGCCTTGTATCTAACCACCCAGTGTTCGCTCATATGGATGACCATGGTCGCCTGCGCGCGAACATAGACCAAATTAAAGAGAGTATGTTAGAACCATGCACACACACAACTCGCACACATACATGCATGTGCATGATCGCCCGGGAAATTTCGGCATGACCTATCCTAGAAATAGGACGTATGGCTAGTGCAGAAATTTGCCGAAATGGACGTGAATCAATGTTTCGGCAAACCTCCATGCACCCGGCGCCGGCAACATGCATTCAAGCACAATACATTCTCACTCCACAAGCAACATGTATTCAAGCACATCACAAAGCGAAGGAACATCATCTCTCGCCATCCATACACACCGCGCCGAGGCCCGCCGGCCACACAAAACATGCATCACACAAGTACCCATGCACACATGCCTCACAGATCTACAAACCCCATGTGCATATATATAGTGTAGCAAGAGGGGGTGTTGGGATGTGTGGAGGAGGAAAGTATGAGTGGTTTACTACCTTTACAAGTAGGAGTAGCTTCCCCTCACAAGTACATGAACCAAAGTAGGTCTAGCTATCAACAATGGAGGTGAGTATGAGCAAAATGGAGTGGGAGGGAGGAGGGGGACGAGCTAGCTAGTTGGAGGTGGTGGGAACAAGGGAAAGGGGGGCTGCCACCTTTTGTAGATCTGTTTCGCATATTCTGTGGCGCATATGGAAAATGCTCCACAGAATGTCAACATTCTGTGGCGCATATAGCTACATGCGCCACCGAAAGTGAGAATTCTGTGGCGCATATGCTATATGCGCCACAGAAAGTGAGAATTCTGTGGCGCATATGCTGCTGCCACCTTTTGTAGATCTGTTTCGCATATTCTGTGGCGCATATGGAAAATGCTCCACAGAATGTCAACATTCTGTGGCGCATATAGCTACATGCGCCACCGAAAGTGAGAATTTTGTGGCGCATATGCTATATGTGCCATAGAAAGTGAGAATTCTGTGGCGCATATGCTATATGCGCCACAGAATTTTGACATTCAGTGGCGCATGTAGCCATATGCGCCACAGAATTTCATTCCGTGGCGCATATATCCATATGCGCCACAGAATTCTGGCCTGCCCATGTGCTGGGGTTAGGCCCACATGGGCCCACATGCGCCACAGAATTCTCACTTTCTGCGGCGCATATATCCATATGCGCCACAGAATTGCAGGAATTATGTGGCGCATTTGCTACTTGCGCCACATAATTAATTTTGGTGGAGCATTTTTTGCATATGCGCCACAGAATTAAAATCTACCTATAATCATTTTCCTAGTGGTGGCCCAGGCGTTTCTCTAACACATATACATAACTCCATGGACTTTCAAACTCCCCTTTCATTTCACACCGACGACATCCATAGACAAAAGAACATGATATCAACTAGGTACAAAGTACCAGTGCAATGTTGAAAGCGTTCCACATGACAACATGGTTCTACTAATTCACAACTTACAAAGCGCAAGAATATACGCAACATAGATGGGCACAATGGTTCAAGTTTATTAGATGCAAGAAAGTAAAGTGTGCCATCAAGTTCGTGAGAGCTTTAATCACTAATTTTCACATAACAAGTTTAATTTGGAAGGTAGATAAAATCATGAATTTACTTGGAATAGAAATAATGCTAATAGGTAGGGATGGTGGACACAAATGGCATGGGTTTGGTTTAAGGAATGGATGCACGGGAAGAATTCCCTCTCAGTACAGGTTTTTGGCTAGCAAGGCTGGGTAGCAAGTATAAGAGTTGAAGGAAACAAACAAACATACAAGTGATAAAGACAAACATGCAATCTTCCTTGGAAGCACAAAAGGTCTTAACTAGAGAATACTAGACTTATGAGCAAATCAAGAAAGAAAGATGATGAAATTATTTTTCTTTAGAGTACTTTTATCTTTTTATTAAACTCTTAAAAATAGTGTTGCTACTGACCGAGCCAGGTTTGCCAAAACCAACTAAATTAACTCAATGATCCCAAAGTGATACCAATACTAACAACAAGATCAATCATATAACCACGAATTGAAAACTAATATAAGATATGCAAAAGAGGAAATGATAGAACTTCTCATTAATATACCATAACAACAACTCACAGCAAGGGATACATATCTAACGAGAGAGGGGACACTTCCATAATGCAAACCATCCTACATGATAACTTCTCTATTCATGATATGACTCTACTAAAAAGGTAAATAGATAGAAGATAGTGATATGATACCGCGGTACTCCCCCAAGCTTGGAACAAACCAAGGGGATGCCAAAACCTGATGACGAATTACTCCTTTGGTGCTGGTGGTATTCTCTTGATGAGCTCTTTGATTAGTTTCCCCAAGTCCTCAATCTCAAAGGTGAGATTACAAATAAGATGCGAGTTTTGCTCAATGCGGCTCATTATCATGTCGGGTTGCGAATTCCAGCTCTTGTTATTCTTTCCCCACTCTTCCTCCTTGAAGTCTCCTTTTCCTGCATGGCTAGAACGAGGCAAATCCCAATTGGAGGGCAATTTCTCCTTGGGCATATTCTGGTATTGATGCTCATGGATAAGGGTATGGAAAGGATTCTTGGCGCATGAGGGAAGTGACCAGGGATCTGAACAGTGACGAGGAGGCTTCCCTCCAATTGACATAGTCCTGGCAGGGTTTGCCACCACTACAATGCTTGCAATGGTAGTGCCGGTGTGCTTTTCCTCCTCTTCATCTTCACTCTTGATCTCCTTCTCCTTCCCGGGGTCTTGGAGATCTTCCTCCATAGGCTCCTTTCCTTTATCCTTGGCAGGCACCATTGTGCTTCTAAGCTTTCAAAGATAGTTCCTGGCAGAAACAGATCAAAACGAAAACACGATGAAAACACGATATGCGAGCCTCAGGGAATCCGGGGGATTATATATTACGAAGTTTCACAACAAAAGGAAGGTACTGGAAGAAAACGAGTCGGAGGCGGAGTCGAGAGTGGCCACACCACCTGGTGGCACGACCAGGGGTGGGCCCGCGCCACAGGGTGGTGTGAGCCACCCTGGCTCCATTTTCGTCCCTCTTTCGCTTCATAACTTTCCTTATCTTCTAAAAATTGCAAAAATATAGTTGGATAGTATTTTCGCGGAACTTTTCTTACCAGAACTGTTACCTATTTGAAAACGGACTCTGCAGGTCTCTAAATTTGGTATCTAGTAGATTCTTCGGATTCACCACTTGAATAACATCAATATCTTCATCTTCATACACTTATTACTTGAGTCATAAAACCTTTCACTTCCTTATTACACCAATATCTCCACTACCTGGAAATTTCTTTCACACAAAACTTCACACAGTTCTCATTAGCAACATTAGTATAAGTGAATTGATAAAACCTTTTGAGTCAAAACTTCAACTGAAAACCATCAAAACATAAGCTATTGTAGCAACTCCTTCCAAAAACCCAAAAAGAATTCAAAAAGGAAATCGAATAAAGAAGCAAATGCAAGAGTGGCAAAATCTGTCAAAACAGACCAGCACGTAAATATCAATTTTTTCGAAAATCTTCTGTTGCTCAAATCAAAAAGTGCAAAACTAACGAAAGTTAAATAACAAGCTGGGTCAGAAGCACAAAACATTACAGCTCAATCTGACATACAGAGATCTGTCAAGAATGTTTACGGTGAAGCACAAAAATCTGTTTCGGGACAGCAACTTCCCCAAATCTTACTTCTCTCTCATTAGAGGTTGATCTTGACACAAAAACCAAACAAAAAGGATAAGGAGAGGTTATTACAGAAGTAATAACTTCCAAGACTCAAATAAAAACAAAAACAAACTGAAAGCACAAATAAATTGGGTTGTCTCCCAAAAAGCTCTTTCTTTATAGCCATTAAGATGGGCATGATAATTTTGAAGATGCTCACATAGGAATATGAATTGAGTTGAAAGGGAGCATTAAGAAGCAAAAATACACACGTTTAAGTCTTACCTACTTCTTATGCAAGGGAATTTTGTAAACAAACAAGTTGTTGAAACCAGTGGCTAGTAGCATAGGAAGGCAAAAGAAGTGCAACATAAAAACTTTTAGCATAAAACGAGGAAACTTGATATTATTGAGATGCATAAGAACACTTTTTCCTCTCTCATAGTAACTTTCAGTATCATGCATAAACTTAACAATATAACTATCACAAGGACCATAGTAACAATGATCACTTATTCTAACAGAAAACACAGGAATACTAGCTCTCATAACACTACTTTGTGAGACAATATTAGGGATATCCTTACAAAGGATAGTGTGTCCCCCTTCTACGTATTTAGTGACAAAGTCTTTCACATTTGCTATTATAGGTTCATCATCCGTTTGTTTATGAGGTTCAACAGCTTTATTTGTACTTTCATTAAACATACTAGCTATCATAGAATGTTCCTTTATCTTAACTGGAAAAAGCATTTTCTCAATGTAAGGTTCAGGTAAAACATGATTAGCAGTTTAAACTTACGTATTTCTTGCAGGAACACTCTTAGCAATATCTTTATAAGGTTCATGATACTTATTCCACTTCTTTTTAGGCACTTCAATGTAGGAAGCAAAAGCCTTAAAATAAGTTGCAATAGCTTGAGAGTCTAGACCATAAGCATTTTTAATATTTTGAAAGTCATCAGTTCCCATAAAAGATTCAATGCATTCATAATCATAATTTTTGTACCTGACTTTCTACCTTTGTCATTCTCCCAAACTTCATCATTATCTTGAATGCGGTCTAGAAGATCCCATTTAGCTTCTTCTTCCATGCGAGTGAATGATCCCGCACAAGAAGCATCTAATAAATCCTTATCATGAAGAGAAAGCCTTACATAAAAGTTATTGATAATAATATTGTTGGGGAACTCATGAATGGGACATTTGAGCATAAGTCACTGCAATCTCCCCCAAGCTTGGGTTGTACTCTCTCCATCAAGAGGCCAAAAGTTGTATATTTGATTCCGATCTTTATGAATCTCACTAGGAGGATAAAACTTTGAATAAAAGAGATGTCCTATTTCCTCCCATTCTAGAGCTTGACCATTCTTCAGCAGCTTATACCATTCCTCATCTCTTCCTTTCAGCGATAATGACAATAACTTTTTCTTAACTTCATCTATAGTAATACCTGCACACTTGAACAACCCGCATAATTCGTGTATAAAGAGCAAATGATCACCGGGATGGACATTTCCATCCCCAACATAGTAGTTATCCATAACACGATCAATAATTCTTGTAGGTATTTTAAAAGCATCATTCTCAGCAGGTGGTGGTTCATCTACTACCTTAGCAGTGGTAGTAGCATTACCAAACAAGAAACTCAGCGAATTATCCACAAAAAAAATAAAGCAACTAACAGAAGTAAACAATACTCACAGTAGAAGTTTCCTTTACCAGTTCCATGATGGGTTCGTAGCATGGAAAACAAAAAATTTCTACCGCAAGAACGAACAAAACCTAGATCTAATGTAGATAAAATCCAAGATCTAATCTATTAGACATGAGCAACGAGATAGATAGGAACTAACCCTCGTAGATCCGAAAGCGTTAACGAGATTAGATCTCGTGGTTGATGTAGTCGATCACTTGCCGATCTCAAGATCGTGTGGACGATCCTTCCGGCGTCGCGTTCCAGCAGCGCTTCCGCAGTCGGTCAAGTTGACGATCCTTCCGGCGCCACGATTCGGCAGCGCTTCCGCAGTCGGTCACACGTGCGGAGTCGAAGCAGACCTTCCTCTCCCCGTTCCAGCGAGCAGCGGAGGTAGTAGATCTTCTCCACGGAATCCCAGCAGCATGATGGCGTGGTGGTGGTGGTGGAGTAGAGAATTCTGCAGGGCTTCGCCTATGCCTGTGTAGAAGAAAGGTGGAGGAGAGAGGCGGCAGAGATTGGAGTTATGAGAGCAAGGGAGGAGGGGGCGCCCCTGCCCTTCTATTTAAGGGGGGGAGGGCGCCTTGGGGAGGGGGAGTCCTACAAGGACTCCCCTCCTCTAGGCCGGCGGATTGGGGAGTGGGGGGAGGAGTCCTCCTCCCCCACGACTCCTAGTCTTGACCCACCAGGACTCCTTGATCCCTATCTTGATTTTCAAGCAAACTCCAAGATATCTTCTAGAACCTTCCGAAACCTTCTAGAATCCTCATACAAACACTTCGGAACATTTCCTAACTCAGAAAATGATTCCCTATATATAAATCTTATTCTCCGGACCATTCCGGATCTCCTCGTGATGTCCCGAATCCAATCCGAGACTCCGAACAACATTCGGTCTCCAACGCATATTCCATATCTACTTAAAACAACTTCGAACCTTAAGTGTGTCACCCTACGGTTCGTGAATATGTAGACATGATAGAGACACATCTCCTATCAATAACCATCAGCGGGACCTGGAGATCCATAATGGCTCCTACATACTCAACGATGACTTCGCGATCGATTGAACCATTTACATACGAAACCAATTCCCTTTGTCACGCGATACTTTACTTATCCGAGGTTTGATCGTTGGTATCTCCATACCTAGTTCTACCTCGTTACTGATAAGTACTCTTTACTCGTTCCGTGATATGTCATCCCTTGTGACCTAGTCACATGCTTGCAAGCTAACTAGATGACATTCCACCAAGAGGGCCCAGAGCATATCTATCCGTCATATGGATGGACAAATCCCAATCTTGGTTCATGCGCTTCAACACATACTTTCAGAATACCCAATGACACCTTTATAACCACCCAGTTACGAAGCGGCGTTTGATGTTATCAAAGTATCCATCCAGTGATGGTGATTAACATAACCTCATGGTCGAAGGATTAGGTTACTATGTATTTGAAAGCTTACAGCAATACGAACTTAATGACTTGATCTTATGCTACGCTTACTATGGGTGTGTGTCCATCACATCATTCTCCTAATGATACAACCTTGTTATTAATCACATCCTAATGTCCATGATCAGGAAACCATGATCATCGATTAATCAACAAGCTAGTTCAACAAGAGGCTTACTAGGGACTCTCTTATGTTTACAAAACACACATGTATAGTGTTTCCTAATAATACAATTATAGCATGGGATGTAAACATTCATCATAAACACAAAGATATAACAATAATCACTTTTATTATTGCCTCTTGGGCATATCTCCAACATTCCACTCTCCAATAGCGCTTCACTCCCCGGCAACGGCGCTAGAAAATAGTCTTGATGACCCACAAGTATAGGGGGTGTATCACAGTATTTTCGATAAGTAAGAGTGTCGAACCCAATGAGGAGCAGAAGGTGCTGGCTAGTGGTATGGATCAGGAATTCTCTGCAAATACTTAGCAAAAGGATTTTTAGGGGTTTTTGATAATGCAAGTAAATAAAGTGCAAGTAAATAAAAGACAATAAGAATAAATGCAGCAAGTGGCCCAATCCTTTATGCAGCAAAGGACAAGCCAGTTGTATTACTTAAGATGACCAAACGTTCTCGAGGACACACGGGAATTCTGTCAAGTGCTTTCGCTTTATATAGTTGATTAATCTTCTTTAGTTTGCTAAGTGTTGTGTGGGTGAACCTGTGCTAATGTACCGACCTTCCTAGGACTAATACATACTTGTGATTATACCCCTTGCAAACATCCGTAAGTACAAGAAAGTAATTAAGTTAGAAACCTAACCATAGCTTTAAACTCTAAGACCCTGGCGTCCCTTGTGCAATGGTTTCCTAACGAGGGTTCAGGTTTCTATCACTCTGGCAACCCCTACGATTAGTAGCCAAATACACAATGCATTCCCCTAGGCCCATATAGGTGAAGTGTCATGTAGTCGACGTTCACATGACACCACTAGAAGAAGTACACCACAACTTAAATATCAAACTATTGAATCTTTCTCAACACAACTCCACTACTAACAACATGACTTCTCCCATGTCCTCAAGAACAAAACGAACTACTCACAAGACATCATATGGATCATGATCAGAGATGGAATAATGATGTATAACAATCTGAACATAAACAATAATTCAATGGTTCACTCAATAGAATCAACTACAAAGAGTAATCAACACCGGGAAAGTTTCCCCTAAGAACTAATGCAAGATTCAACCCAATTGTTACAGCAATATGGAGGTGGAGATGATGGTGCTGATGGTGATGATGATGGTGATGATGATCCCGATGAAGTCCAGCTTGATGGTGGTGTTGATGGCGACGATCTCCCCTCTCCGAGAAGGAATTTCCCTTGCAGAAATCTGTCTGCTGGAGAGATCTTTCTCTCTCGGTGTTTTCCGCCCCGCAGAGGTGGTGGAATCTTTCTATGGTCGCTCCTCGAGTATTAGGGTTTCAGGAGGATTATATACGCCAGAGGGGAGAGCCAGAGGTGGTCCAGGGTGGCCACACCACCTGGTGGCGTGGCCTAGGCTTGCCCGCGCTAGGGGGTGGTGTGGGCCCCCTGTGGTCCATCTCCACTCCTCCTTCTGGCTTCCTTCGTCTTCTGGAAAAATAGGATTTTTCATATATTTTCCTGGATTTTCTGATCTTCGCAATTTTGCCTCCAAACCACACCTTTTCCATCAGAATCCTGACTACAACGGTCCATGCTCCAAAAGTCATCAACCATGCAAAAATAGATGAAATAACATAAGTATCATCTCTTAATATGAAATATATCAATGAATAACAGTGAATTATGACATAGAATAGTGATGCAAAATGTACGTATCAATAAGACATAGCAACGATGTTGTAACATGAAAAGGTACAAACAAAAGATCATGAATAACAATGTATTGCAAGATGTTTTTTTGTTTCACATATAGAAAACATAATAATAATGGTATTCAGCTTGTCCCTCATGGTATAGCAAAACATAAATGCATAGGACACCTTCAAAGTTCATAAGGGTGACTAGATACAAGTAATTTAAGAACAAGGAATATCAAAGTTATGAATCAATCAACAAGTTTTGGGACAATGCACATTAAACTAAGAATGACAACTATGCTCTCTTAATTGGTGCAAAAAGATAGAAGATGGATACTCAACATAAAAGTAAAAAGAAAGGCCCTTCACAGGGGGAAGCAGGGATTTCAAGTCTCATAAAGAGCTTCCAAAAACTATGGTACTTATTAGCTTTCAGCTCTCATTGCACCTATCATAAGCATCTTGAGGTGATTAAGGTTAAAGTTACATAAATATGAAGATATGTTGACAAGTTATAAGTTGAAGATCTCATGCCCCTTGGTTACGAGTACCGAACCTCATGCTACTCAACTTTAGGCACAAGTAAGTTCTTGTCATTGTAAGTACATGTGTATCATAGAGAACCGCCAACGGGATACCCCTTGCCCCATGACATCGGAGCTATACCATATCAAAATGACAAGGCAACAAACAATGAGCATCTCAGTAATCTTTTTATTTGCTATTTGCATAGGTTTTTATTGAGGATGCTTCACAGAATGCTCACTATGGTTATGCTGCAAGTTTCCACCATGATTAGGCATGGCTTAGGCTAGCCTCCCAGGCGTTTATCTAACACACACACAAACTCCATGAGCTTACAATCTCCCCTTTTATTTCACACCACCGGGATCCATAAACAAAAGAACATGATATCAACTGAATAATAAGTGCAATGTTGAAAACGTTCCCCATGACATTATGGTTCTGCTAATTCACAACTTATAAAGTGCAAGCATATAAGCAACATAGATGGACACAATGGTTCAAGTTTATTAAGTGCAAGAAAGTATAGTGTGCCATCAAGTTTGTGAGATCTTTAATCACTAATTTTCACATTACAAGTTTAATTTGGAAGATAGATAAAAACATGAATATACTTGGAATGGTGTAACACACCAAGCATAGGAATTTGTAGTGGACTCTTTGGAATAACTTGGTTATCTTGGAGGTTGCATGCATGAGTGGAACGCATACGTGTACAGGTGGAGGCTAGCAAAAGACTGGGAGCGACCAACTAATAGAGCAATAATGGCCATAATCATGCAAAGCGACAAAAAAATATTAATTAAAGAAGAAAGTGAAATTACAAGTCAAAAACTAAATGATAATAGAGGCTATGGTGACTGGTTCATAGTCTTAACATGGTGTAAGCATGTGCCAAGTCAACCCAAATAAAGCATCAAATGAGAATACCACAATATAATGCTTTTGTATGCTAAAAGAACGCATGATTCTTTTAAGGCACATTAAGCAATCTCAATTGTTTGAAACAAGTCATGATACACCAATAATCACTAAGCATATGGTCAAAGCAACATCGAGCATGACATGATAAAGTCTAAGTCACAGTCAAAACAAGCTTCCTTCTGTACCACTATAAGCATGAAACTTTCTACTCTTTCCCAACACCAATCGACTTATTTGAAACAACTCTCAAAGATAATAATCATAAAGACTAGAGAGCATGTCTTAACCATCTACAAAGAAGAACTAAAAATTTCTAAGCCAAAATAATAAGAAAACTAAAGCTAAATGCAGTGTTAGCAAAGGAGAACACTCACAGAACAATAAGAGTAAAAACTAGAGTGTTCTAGGCAATGAATAACAGGGTGTGTCTCTCTCCAAAAGAAGTGTGTTGGGATCCAACCAACTTATTGTGGCAAAGAAAGCAAAAGAAAACTAAAAACAAAGACGCTCCAAGAACAACACATAGTGCATAAGGTAATAAAAATAAAGTGTCTTGAAAGAAGACCTGAGATTATTGATGAAGAAGGGGATGCCTTGAGCATCCCCAAGCTTTGACGTTTGTACTTCTTGAATATTTCTTGGGGTGACACGGGTGGCATTCCCAAGCTTGAGCTTTTGTCCATACTTCATCTCATCACATTATTCTTCCCTACACTTGAAAATTTCCTTCATACAAAACTTCACACAATCTTCATTAGCAACATTAGTGTATTCAAGATAATAAGTATTTGGGTTTAGTTTCAACACAAGTAAAACTTCCATTAAAACACAATCTACTGTAGTAATTCCTTCTAAAAGCTCAAGTGATCAAAGAGAACTAAAAAGAAACCGATTAAGAGGCAAATGCAAATAATGGCAGAAATCTATCAAAACAGACCAGCAGGTAAAGACCGATTTTTTAGAAAATCTTCTGTTGCTCAAATCGAAAAGTGCAATACTAACGAAAGTTGGGTAATAACCTAGGACATAAGAAAAAAAGTTATAGCTCAATCCGACGTACTGAGATTTTTCACGATTTTTTGCAGTGACGCACATAAATCTGTTTCGGGACAGCAACTTCCCCATATCTTACTTCCCTCTCATTAGAGGTTATTCTTTGCACAAAAACCAAACAAAAAGGATAAGGAGAGGTTATTACAGAGGCAATAACTTCCAAGACTCAACAAAACAAAAATAAACTGAAAGTATAATGGGTTGTCTCCCAAAAGCTCTTTCTTTATAGCCATTAAGATAGGCATGATAATTTCGATGATGCTAACGTAAGAAATATGAATTGAAATAAAATAGAGCATCAAGAAGCAAATATGGAACAAATTTAAGACTAACCCACTTCCTATGAAAAATAATCTTGTAAAGAAACAAGTCATGAAAGCACAAAGCAACAAGCATAGGAACGCAAAACAAGTGTAACTTCAAAATTTTCAACATAAAGAGGGGAAACTTAATATTGATGAGATACATAAAACCATGTTTCCCTCTCTCATAATAACTTTCAGTAGCATCATGAATAAAATTAACAATATAAATATCACATAAAACATTCTTATCATGAGCCACATGTATAAACTAATTATTACTCTCCCTATAAGCATAGTTATTCTTATTAATCATAGTGGGAGAAAATTCAACAAAATAGCTATCATTATTATTATCATCACCATAATCATCAAATATAGGAGGCATATTGTAATAATAATTAATTTTCTCCTCAATAGTAGGTGGACTGAAAATATCATATTCATCATTGTAATCATCATATATTGGAGGTATAGTATCATCAAAGTAAATTTTCTCCTCCGTTCTTGGGGTACTAAAAACATCATACTCATCAAAAGTAGCTTCCCCAAGCTTAGAATTTTCCATATCATTAGCAATAATGGTGTATAAAGAATTCATACTAATAACATTTCTATTACCATGCAAATAATGTTCCATATGTTTTTGAATTTTCTCTTCAAACACTTCATGTCCTAACTCAAGATAAATACTATAAAGCTCTCTAATTTTTTTCCATTAAGCCTAACTAGTGAAAATAAAAACAAGAAACAAAAAGATATAATTGCAGAATCTAAAGGAAATAACTTTGAGCACTCACACACCAGCAACAATACTAGAAGATAGCTTAGTAGCCAGAGGATGTGAGTACCTTTTACCTTACCTTCTCGGCAATGGCGCCAGAAAATAGCTTGATGTCTACGCACGCTTGTATTCTTGTAGACAGTGTTGGGCCTCCAAGTGTAGAGGTTTGTAGAGCAGCAACAAGTTTCCTTTAAGTGGATCACCCAAGGTTTATCGAACTCAGGGAGGAAGTGGTCAAATGTACCCCCCTCAAGAAACCCTGCAATCAAGATACAAGAAGTCTCTTGTGTCCCCAACACACTCAATACACTTGTTAGGTATATAGGTGCACTAGTTCGGCGAAGAGATAGTGAAATACAAGTAATATGGATGATTATAAGTGGTAGTTGCAATCTGAAATAAGAGTGGCAGCAAGCAAACATGTAAAATGACTGATTGTAAATGGTGTTTCAATGCTTAGAAACAAGGCCTAGGGATCATACTTTCACTAGTGGACACTCTCATATAAATATCTTCTCTTCATTATGCTACCCTGAACTACTCTCCGGTTGGACGATGTAGGGCTATAACAACACACCTTAAAGTTCGCATTCCCCATCTAGATAACCCCTCACTGTCACCTTGAGCGCTGATGGTTCCAACAAACACCACAATCTCATAGAGACATCCAACTCAAATTATACTCATGATAAGTATTTCTGTAACCTTAGCCTAAGTGCCACACGGTGTGCACACTGTCAACTTCTCATACGTGGGGATAAGCATAGATTAATTAAAGCACTTGAGTAGCAGAATAGATCTATAGATTACAAAGCTCATGATCTCATAAGATCACACAAGAGAGAGATGAACACATAGCTATCGGTAGAGCCCTTAGCCTCGAGATAGAACTACTCTCTCCTCATCATGGGAGTCAGCAACGGCTATGGAGATGGTGGTGGAGTCGATGGAGATGGCTCCGGGGGCACTTCCTCATCCCGGCAAGGTGCCAGAACAGAGACTTCTGTCCCCCGAATGTCCTCTTCGATGGCGGCAGCGCTGCGGAACTTTTCATGGAATTCTGATATGGTACATAGGGTTTTCGTCTCGGGGGGAATATATAGGCGAAGGGGCAAGGTCGATGGAGGCCTGAGGGGCCCACACCACCTGGTGGCGCGCTTGGGGGTGACCCGTGCCACCACCTGGTGTAGCCAGCCCATGGTCCTCCTCCGTCTCTGCTTTGGACTCCGTCTTCGTGTCGAGAAAATAGTAGGTTTGGCTTTCATTTCGTCCAATTCTGAGAATATTTCTTTACTAGATTTTCTGAAACCAAAAATAGTAGAAAACAGGCAACTGGTACTGCAACATCTTATTAATAGGTTAGTTCTAGAAAATGTATAAAAATACTTCAAAATGTGAACAAAACATAAGAAATTTGATATAAAACAAGCATGGAGCATCAAAAATTATAGATACGTTTATGACGTATCAGCCATCACAAGTGACATCACCGCGACTTCTCACCAACTCATGCGCACATTCACCACATTATACTTATTAGTTGACACGAGCTCCAAGAGCACCAGAGAGACGTCACATGGCGACAAAAGATAGTGTGTTGTCGGGACCTTATGCTCGAGATCTAGATCTACAAATAGAGAGAAGTGGGAAATGTGGCAGGGAGATAGATCTGGATCTTGGAAGCTAGATCTACTAGTACACATGCATGCGAGGGGAGCGACATTATTATTGGCTCAAATATATCAAACTTGGTTGGTTGAATTAGCTAAAATGGGGGAATGATCTAGCAAAGCTTTGGGTTGAGTTTCCATGAAAAGTGAGCTAGAGAGTGAGTGAGGAGGTGGTGGTAGGTGGCTGGTTTGACTTGTACATTAAGTCCCAGGTTACCCCCAGCGAACACAACCACTAGGCGCCAGTGCTAAGGAGGGGTGAAGTGGGGTGTGCTAGATGGAGGAAAATACCCCCGGCGAACACCACTATATGCGCCGGTGGTATTTCTCTTATCCCCGGTGAGTCTAGAAGGTAGGCGCCGATGGAAAACTTTTGGCCCGATGGGCCCATCTAGCTCACCACTGCCCCGGTGAGTAGGGCATGTATTCGCCGGTGGTAACGGGCCATAGCCCTGGCGAACACGGTCTGGTTTCACCGGTGCTAAAGGTCGGCCCTTCTAGTGGCACGCGGCCCACCACAACCTCGGCGCATGCAAGCCCCATTCGCTGGTGGTACTTGGACTAGCTGTGGCGCGCCTGGTGCAATTTCGCTGGCGGTAACACGAGGAAGGCCTGGATGGCCTTACCACCGGTGACCCCCGTGCCCACTTCGTCGGTGGTAAGGAATCCGACTGTAAGGTTTTCCCTTCTAGTGTATGGTTGGTCGCACGAAATTGCTAAAACCATTATAAAGATAAACAAAAAAATTCTTTAGGAGAGAATAGTGCCTGGAGGTATGCATATTGATGACACTCATTCTTGTGGTCTTGTCTCTTCCATGTCCATCGGCGTGTCAACCTGTTGCTCTTTTGTTTGCTAGATCTGCAAGTCAAACTCTTGCAAAAGTAAATTCCAACAAATGTTTCTTGGCTTAACGTCAGTTCTCTCAAGAATTTCCTTTAAGTTGTAACTATCAGTACGCACTCTAATTTTTGAGTCAATTATATAAGATCTAAACTTATCACAAGAGAAGACAACAACGAAGAGTTCTTTTTCTGCCATTGGGTAGTTCTTTTGAGCACCGTTCAAGGTACGACTAGCGTGATGAATCATATTAAGTTCATCACCATCACGCTGACAAAGAACAAATCCCACTACTTCTTGATTAGATTCATAGGACAATTCAAAAGCTTTTTATAGTTTGGTAGTTTAATGATAGGAGCATTAAGAAGGGCTTGTTTTAATATGGTGAAAGTAGTAAGATAGTTTTCATCAAAATTAAAAGTACCATCCTTTTGTAAAAGGTTAGTTAATGGTCTCGCAACTTTAGAGAAGTTTTTAATGAACCTTCTATAAAATCCTACATGACCTAAGAAACTTCTTGTACCTTTTACATGATGAGGAGGCAGTAGCCTCTCTATTGCTTCTATTTTTGTTTTATTGACTTCTATGCCCTTACCTAAGACCTTGTGACCAAGTACTGTACCTTCTTGAACCATTAAGTGGCACTTCTCCCAATTTAAGACCATGTTAGTATCCTTGCATATCTGTAGAACCTTATGAAGATTATGGAGGCAATAATTAAATGAAGTCTGATTGATCTAAATTTCAACACTTCTTATCAATGATTTTCTTTGGTTTTTGTCGGGTTTCACTGGATTTCACCTTTCAACTAATGTTAAGATCGCAAATTGGAAAAACTTTGGTTTCTTGTGTTGGTTTTAAGGTAATGAACACTTTTCGAAGATCTAAGAGCATTTATGGGATAATTACATTTTAAGAAACAAGTCCCCAATTGAAGCCCCTCTCATTAGAGGCATTCAGGGGCCATAACGACCACTGGTACGGCCAGGGACCACCCGTACCATCCGCCTGTACCATACTCCTTTGTCTTTGTTATATCAATACAAGCAATTTTCGTAAGGAAGGGGGCGAAAAAACAAACACAGCCGCCATAAACAGTTACAGAAGAGAAGAGATCAGATCTGAAGAATGAGAAGAACATCGTATCATTCTTCGATGATCCTAGCCTCTCAATCATCCACTCCATCATCATCCCCACTTATACCGAGAGAGAGAGATTCGAACTTGTAAGATTAGGGTTTAACACTTTGATCTACTTTGGTATGCATTTTATTTGATCCTCAAACGGTATTGTGGCCTGCTAAGATAAAGTTGAGATGATTTCTATTTTCAATATTATAATGCCTTTGATATGTCTTCCTCGCATGTCTGAGTAAATCCCCATAGGCGTGGGATATGTAGGGGATTGGTAAGATGTGGTGTGCCTCCTTTGCCTCCATCCATTTGTGATTGTTGTCATGATTATTATATTTTGAGAATGAATATCTATGTTTGCCTAATCCTTCTTGTCCAATTTAAGGGCCCGGATAACATGATCCTGAGATCTCATGGGCATGAATGTTTTTACTAGAAAATCTTCAACCCCCAGGTGACACGACCGATATCAATGAGGAGATAGTACTACTCGAGGATAACAAGGAACCATCAAGATTAAAGCCTTGATCTGGTCGAAAGACCTTAATTAATGTGTTGACCATTTCTGTGGAAACATACAGATGGATCATTGGGACTAGGAAGAATTTACCAAGAGGACTCCTAGTTGATATGCAGGTTTCTTGCCTACTCATATATGAATTAGAAGTATCACAATCACTTATCCCATTTCATTCTGGCACATTCACTATTACCATGAACCGTTTCTCTCTGCGCCTAACTTCTCATCTGCAGGAATCCCGAACACTTTTTCTCGCTTTTTACTTACATGTTATTTACTTCTTGCATCTTACTTTACTCAAGTTTCCTATATTATTCACTCACACACATCCACTCTCAATCCTTGCAATCAATTCACTCAAGACAATGTGACACCTTGGCTATGACAGAAATGCTGCATCAAGACACTTTCCTAGGCTTCTTATTGGGATCGATATAAAAATTGAAATTAATACTTCCACGAAAACATGCTCTAACTAACTTGTGCTCTTGTAGGCCATCAAGCTATTTTATGGCACCATTGTCGGGGATCTAATCTCTAAGTGTTTCTTTCTTGACATTCGTAAGTGTTGACACCATCCATGATCTCCGTTGAAGATAGAGGTACTACTCGTTCAGGAAAAACTTATTGACCTCCATATATTGATCGTATTCCAACTGAAAGATGCCTAGAATTTTTGAAAGATTTTCTAAATCACGTACTATAGACATGAACAATTTGATTCCTATGATGGTAGACTTGACCATCACCCAGGGGGGCGAAGAGCCTGAGCAATCATTGGGAGAATATGGGAATCCATCTAGGCACCTGGGCAAAATTCCTATTATTTATCCTAATCTTGAAAGCCTGAAATTTGAAATATATCCTAAGCTAATCTATATGATGAAATAAATTTCTTTCGTAGGAGAAGAGGATGAAGATCCAAGTGATCATTTGATGAAGGTCTATGACCTTTGTGCTACTCTTAAACTAGCCAATCTACCAATGGAGTTTGTACTCCTTAAACTTTTCCGTTTGTCTTTAAAACATAATGCTTTTACTTGGTTACAATCCTTACCCAATCACACTATAAAAAGCTGGGAAGATTGCATCTGAGAGTTTATGCATAAATATTTCTCTTTTACTAAAATCATGCAGATCAAATGCAGCATTACAAACTTTCTTCAGAGAGATGAAGAAAACTTTTATCAAGAATGGAATAATTTTATGGAATGATATGATAGTCCCAAATCATGGCTTTAAGGAGCATTTAATTATCCAATACTTTTATAATGTATGTAATGATGATTCAAAAGAAATGATTGACTTAACTACAGGAGGAGCTATTAGCAACTTGACGCTGCTAGAATGCATTAAGCCTTGAGGTAAGATCCTTCAACGATGAACAATACAACCCTGTTGACGATGTTAAACTATGAAAACGTATGGTTCATATACCCCATGAACTTATCCCTGAAGTTAAAAATTCCATGGAAGAAAAAGGAATAGCATCAGAACTTGTTAAAGAAAATAAAGTGGATGTTCTATTCTTCAAGTTCCCTCTATTATTCACTCACACCCATCCACTCTCAACGCTTGCAGTAAATTCACTCAAGACAACATGACACCTTGGGTGCGACACAAACACTGCATAAAGACACTTTTCTAGGCTCCTTATTGGGATCAATACAAAAACTGGAATTGATACTTTCATGCAAACGTGCTCTGACGAACCTGTGCTCTTGCAGGTTATCAAAGTCCCATAGACCGAAAAGTCATCCATGAATACTTCCATAATATTTTCAACATAATCAGAAAATATGGTGGTCATACACCTTTGAAAGGTCGCAGGAGCATTACAAAGGTCAAAAGGCATATGAAGATAAACATATAAAACAAAGGGACATGTGAATGTTGTTTTTAATTGGTCATATGGATGGAAAACTATCTAAGAGAAACTAGAATAACCATCTGAGTAACAAAAATGAGAGTGCATAAGAAGTCTCTCTAACGTTTGATCTATAAATGTCAAAGGATAGTGATCCTTTCGAGTTTCCCTATCAAGTTCTCTAAAATCAATGCACATCCTATGACAAATGATACTTCGAGTAGGGACTAACTCATTATGGTCATTTGGGACTATAGTGAACCCACCTTTATTTGGAACATAATGAACATGACTTACCCAGTCACTTCCTTCCACATGGAAAATGATACATCCATCAAGAAGGCAGATTACCTCCTTTCTCATCTCTTCTTTGGTTAGGAATCATGACCAAGAGGCTCACATTCCGCCTTGTATTGTAACCCGGATTCTGGCTTGGAGCTAGTTGTATGTGTCACTGCAATTGTTGCAGGTGTGGAACCGCATACTGATATCTAGCTCTAGCTAGTTTGTCCTTAGTCATTTGAGGTTGGGAGGGAAACCCACTATTGAGACTAATTTGTAAGTCGGAAGATGACAATGTTTCGTGTGTCATGAACATGGAAATCCTATCCTCCTTGCATTGGCTAGTCATAAGAGGTACGATAGCTGGACCGATCCAAATTTTAGTAGGATGTGACCACACCGTCATACGCTCGAACTAACACAATGGAATCCTTAGACCTGAGGAGATCGCACGATCCGAGTTGTGGAAAAGCTGGCTTTGACTCCATCTAACGCTCATCATAACTAGGAGCAATAGGGGTGATCCATATGAACATATTGCATGTTTTAAAGACATTTGTGGCACTTTTGACGGGATATACCGCTGATGAGGTAAGGGTTGAACTTTTTAGTTAGACTTTGAAAAGTACAACTCTCTCATGGTATAGATCTCTACCCCTAAAGCCACTACTACTTGGGATAATCTAGCCAGTGAATTCCTATCAAAATATTACCCATTATCAAAATCTTTTGGAATCAGGCGTCTTGGATTGACTTGGAAGAATCGTTCTAATGAAGGACTGATAAGAGCTTATATTAGATTTAAAGATTTACTACGACTATGTCCTCATCATGATTTGTCTGAATGGTATTTACTACATATCTTTTATGGTGGTTTAATTGAACCTAATAAAATTGAACTAGACTCTTTCGCGGAAGGAGCCTTTATGAATCTTCCTATACCTAGAGCTTGGGATTTACTTAATAGAATTCGTGATCACAGAGTTTCATGGAATTTTGGTCTAGGAAGCGAAGGAGGCATAGAAATAGAGCATGATTGTATTCATGGTTACAATAAAAAAGGCCATGCTAAAGAATTATCTAAAGAACTTTATTTGGATTCGGATCTTGTTATGCAAGTTGTTAAAGCTTTTATAGAACATACCAAAGCTCCAAAGGAGGGTCCAGTCAAGTATGATCCACCACCCGAACCTGAAAGGAAAAGAGAAGATAAAGCAACACTCGCCTCCGTAGAACCAATATATGAAATGCCTTTGCCTAACACTACACAAAAGCATATTTTTGAATATGAACAGGTCAAAGAAGTACAAGAGAAAAAGGAAGAGGAAAGCATGCCAGAAGAAATGGAACATCTAGAAGCGACCAAATATGAAGAGGTAACCAAGGAAGCAATTATGGCTATGTACGCACATTGTAACATAGTTGAACTTGATGAAGAGACTTCCATATTGGTTGAAGGTAAAACAAAGGTAAAAGATGTGGGTAAGCCTATTCTTCCCTGCATATTTAAAGAAACTTTGCATTACGGTTTATGTGATCTTGGCACCGAAGTTAATGTTATATCTTATGATTTCTACTTAGAAATAAAAGAAGAAATAGAACCGACTACAATTGAAAATACTGATATGACAATTATGTTAGCCAATAAAAACCTTAGAATTCTAATGGGAGTAGTTGAAGATGCAACTATCACAATTGGCAACAAAAACTTTCATATTGATTTTATAGTTGTTGATATGCTAGCTGACACTCTTTGCCCAATTATATTTGGAAGGAACTTTTTGGGTGATATAGGTGCCTATGTTAAATTCAAGAAGGAGATTGTTCTCTTAAGCTTGGGGGAATGCAAAATAAATTCCATTTTTCCAAATTTAAAGACAGCCCTCCACAAATACAAGAAGAAGAAGAAGAAGAAGAAGAGAGAACTATTGAGGAAATGGTGGATCTTTTCTTTAGTAATCAAGAAGAAGAACTAGATGAAAATCCAAATTATGAAGAGATAGTTATGGAGGACAAGTTCTTGGGAGAACTAGAAGATGAATTCGACTCACTTCCCACTTTGGGGCCTCCAACCGATGAGGCTTTTGAAGAGCCAAAAAGAGAGGGGACGAGGAACTACCACCCCCTGAGTTGAAGGCTCTACCAGAAAATCTTAAATACAGGTTTTTAGATGATACAAATAAATTCCATGTTATTATTAGTGCTAAACTTTCAGGAGAAGAAGAAGAACTCATGAAGATACTTAAGGAGCATCGCCAGGCCTTTGGATACTCAATGGATGACTTGAAGGGCATCAGTCCCATGATAGCCGTCCATCGGATATTCATGGAAGAAGGTGGTAAACCAGTTGCAGAATTTAATAGAAGATTGAAGCCTGAAATGAAAGAAGTGGTAAGAAAAGAAATTGTACGCCTACTGGACGCAGGTATAATCTATCATGTTAAAGAAATAGAATGGGTAAGTCTTGTTCACTGTGTTCCTAAGAAGGGTGGTTTACTGTTGTTCCTAATGAAAACAATGGATTTATACCTACTAGAACTATTGTTGGGAATAGGATGTGCATAGACTTCAGAAAATTAAATAAATAGACTAGGAAATATCACTATCCATTACCATTCATAGATCAAACTTTAGAAAGGTTAGCAAACCATACTCATTTTTGCTACTTGGATAGATACTTTGTTTTTTCTCAAATAGTTGTTCATCCTAATGACCAACTTAAAACAACTTTAATTAGTCCTTACGGTTTACATGCTTACCGACGTATGCCTTTTGGTTTATATAATGCTCTAGCTACTTTTCAATGATGCATGACTTCTATTTTTGCGGATTTTATAGAACTTATAATGGAAGTATTTATGGATGACTTTTTTGTCTATGGAACTTCGTTTACTAGTTGCTTGGATAACCTCAAAAGAGTTTTGCAGCGTTGTGAAGAAACTAATCTTGTTCTAAACTGGGAGAAGTGCCATTTTATGGTTAAAAAAGGTATAGTCCTTGGACACAAGGTATCAGGTAAGGGAATTGAAGTTGATAGAGCTAAGGTTGAAGCAATAGAGAAAATGCCACAACCTTGGGATATTAAAGGTATAAGAAGTTTTCTTGGTCACGTGGGTTTTTATAGAAGGTTCATTAGAAATTTCTCTGGAATATTGATACGTTGCAAACGTATCTATAATTTTTGATGTTCCATGCTTGTTTTATATCTACTTTCTTATGTTTTGCCCACACTTTGGAGTATTTTTATATGTTTTCTGGGACTAACCTATTAACAAGATGCCATAGTGCCAGTTGCCTGTTTTCTTATGTTTTTGGTTCTAGAAAAGGAAGAAAATCAATATTCCGGAATTGGACCGGACAAAAGGCAAAGTTGATATTTTACCGGAAGACACATGGAGTCTGAAGGAGAGATGAAGGGGGGCCACATGGCGGCCACACGACCCCTTGGCGCAGGCAGCCCTAGGCCGCACCAGGGCATGGTGTGGGCCCCTGGCCGCCCACCGACCTTTCCCCTTCGCCTATAAGAAGCCCCCGATGCAAAAACCCTAAATCGAACAGCCTCCAGCCACGAAAAGTTCCGCAGCGCTGCTGCCACCGAAGGGGAGATTCGGGGGACAGAAAGTCTCTGTTCCGGCACCCTTCCGGGATGGGGAAGTGCCCCCGGAGCAATCTCCATCGATCTCCACCACCATCTCCATCGCCGTTGCTGATTCCCATGACGAGGAGGGAGTAGTTCTCTCTCGAGGCTCAGGGTTCTACCTGTAGCTATGTGTTCATCTCTCTCTCTATGCATGATCATATTGTGATCATGAGCTTTGTAATCAAGTAGATCTACCTTGCTACTCAAGTGCTTTAATAGATCTCTGCTCTCCCCATGTGTGTGAAAGTGACAGCATGCACACCATGGTTGCACTTGGGCTAGAGATTACAAATACTTGTTATGAGTTATATTTGGAGTTGGATGTTTCTATGAAATTGTGGTGTTTGTTGGAACCATCGAGAGCTCAAGGTGATAGTGTGGGGTTTTCTAGATGGGAAAGGCTTACTTTTAGGTGTGTTGTTATAGCCCTACCATGGATTAGAGTGTCCAACAGGAGAGTAGTTAAGAGTAGTATCATAAAGAGAAGATATTTATATGAGAGTGTTCACTAGTGAAAGTATGATCTCTAGGCCTTGTTTCTAAACATTGAAACACCATTTGCAATTAGATTTGTTACATGTTTGCTTGCTTCTATCTTTATTTCAGTTTGCCTTTAGTCTCTTTCATGCCATCAAGCTATTTTCTACCACCATTGTCTTATATCCATACCACTTGTATTTCACTATCTCTTCGCCGAACTAGTGCACCTATACACCTAACAAGTGTATTGGGTGTGTTGGGGACACAAGAGACTTCTTGTATCTTGATTGCAGGGTTGCTTTAGAGAGGATACCTTTGACCACTTCCTCCCTGAGTTCGATAAACCTTGGGTGATCCACTTAAGGGAAAACTTGCTGCTGTTCTACAAACCTCTGCACTTGGAGGCCCAACAACTGTCTACAAGAATAGAAGTGCGTAGACATCAAGCTATTTTCTGGCACCGTTGCCGGGGAGGTAAGGTAAAAGGTACTCACATCCTCCGGTGTGAGTGCTCGAAGTTATTTCCTTTAGATTCTGCAATTTTGTGTTTTTGTTTCTTGTTTTCACTAGTTAGGCTTAATGGAAAACAACAACAAAATTAGAGAGCTTTTTTGTATTTTTCCTAATGTAGAACATGAATTAGCTGAAAATAAAATTAAAAAAACCATAAAATTTTCTTTGCATGCTAATAACAACGTTATTAGTATGAATCTTTTGAACATCTTTGTTACTAATGATATGGAAACGTCTAAGCTTGGGGAAGTTAGTTTTTATGAAAATGATCTTTTGAATTCCCTGGCTTTAAAGAAGAAAATTTGCTCTGATGATACTTTATCTCCCATATGTGGTAATTCTAATGATACTTGTGATATTTTAAATCCACATACTGAAAGCATCTCTTTTAAAATACCTATAAAAATTGTTGAACGTGTTATGAACAACTATTATTTGGGAGATGGAACTGTCCATCCTAGTGATCATTTACTCTTTATACATGAATTATGCGAGTTATTCAAGTGTGCAGGTATTTCAATGAACCAAGTTAAGAGGAAGCTATTCCCTTTTTCACTTAAGGGCAAAGCAAGGGAGTGTTATGAGCTACTAGATGATCCTCATCATTTGGAGTGGAAGGAACTTGAATCCCTCTTTTACTCTAAATTTTATCCTCCTCATGAAATTCATAAAGATAGGAATTACATTTATAATTTTCATCCACATGATTGATAAAGTTTTGCCCAATCATGGGGGAGATTGAAGTCACTAATGCTCAAATGTCCCATTCATGAGCTCCCACTAATATTGTTATTAATAATTTTTATGCAAGGCTTTCAGGACATTACAAGGACTATCTAGATACATGTTTAGAGGGATCCTTCACAAGTAAGGAGGTCAAAGCTAAGTGGGATCTTCTTGAAACAATTCAAAGCAATACCGAAGATTGGGATAACGACAAAGGTAAAGAACCAGGTATAAACTATGAGTATGGTTGCATTAAGTCTTTCGCTGAAACTGGTGATTTTCAAGAGCTTAGTGCTAAATATGGTCTTAATCCTCAAATTCGTGTTAATTGTTTTAGAGCCTTTGCTTCTCATATTAATGCTCCTAAGGAAAAATGGGACATGTATCATGAGCCTTTTAAAGACACTTGCATGGAAAATGAAATTGTTATTAATGATAGCAATAAACATGCTCAAACCTCTGAAAGTACTATTTATTATAAGCATGTTAATTTTTGTGGAATACATAGACCTTGTGAGAATAATCAAATTCAAGAATAATATTGTATCACCCACAGGAATGAAAAAACTAGAATGTGGTATAGGGCTTTAAATGACCTTGGTAAAAAGTTTGTGCCCTTTATCCTTTTATTTGTGAACTTTGCTTCGAAGTGGGTCATTTCAATTTTCAATGATCAAGCCATAATAATAGGCCTTCTAATCCAATGAGTACTGCAAGTTTGTATTGTGATGACATGATCACTCCTAATCAGCATGATGCACTTACATTATTTTTGGGGTGTGAAGAGTTATCAAGAAAAACCTCTTTGGTAGATATGGGTGCTTTTGATATGAATAGTGTCCTGCATGGTTGTCATCTTTATTGTGTTGATAATTTCCACACAAATACTTACATACAAAATATTGTAGAAGATGAGAGTTTACCAAAATATGACAGGACTAATATGTGTTTTGATCTTATTAATGAAAAGAAGGAATCCTCCAAAGTTTCTTCTATTGTCTCTAATAATAAACCAGGGTATATGGAGAAGCTTCCTTTCAAGCATCTCCCTCCTAAAGAGAAGAAGAAAAAGAAGAAGCGGAGTAAAAGGAGAGAGCAAACGGTATTTCCCCCTAAGCATGTTGCTCCAATTATAGTTTTTGGTGAGTCTGAACTCGCTGATGTTCCTATGCCTATTACCTATAGTAGTGATCATGATTGGGAAACACACACTACTTTTGATATTGAAAATCTCTTCGGTACCAATCCTGAAAATGATGATGTTAATAATTGCTGCACTAATAGTACTATCTATGTTCCTTCCAATGATGATACGTTTACAAATGAACACACTTTGGAAGATAATGATGATACCAAACCTCCAATATATGATGATTACAATGATGCATATGATATTTTCAGTCCACCTACTATTGAGGAGGACATTAATTATGACTACAATATGCCTCCTATATTTGATGATTATGGTGATGAGAATAATAATGATGGCTATTTTGTTGAATTTGCTCCCACTACAATTAATAAGAATAACTATGCTTATGTCGAAAGTAATAATGATTATATGCATGTGGCTCATGATAAGAATGTTTTATGTGATAGTTATGTTGTTAATTTCATTGACGATGCTACTTAAAGTTATTATGAGAGAGGGAAACATGGTTTTATGCATCTCAATAATATTAAGTTTCCCCTCTTTATGTTGAAAATTTTGAAGTTGCACTTGTTTTGCTTTCCTATGCTTGTTGCTTTGTGCTTTCATGACTTGTTTCTTTACAAGATTCCTATGCATAGGAAGTGGGTTAGACTTAAATGTTCTTTGAACTTGCTTCTTGATGCTCTCTTTTACTTAAATTCATATTTCTTATGTGAGCATCTTTTCAAACTATCATGCCTAACTTAAAGGCGTTAAAGAAAAGTACTTATTGGGAGATAACCCAAAAGTTTTAGATGTTTCTTGGAATTTATTACCTCTCTAATGACCGCTCCCTATGCATTTTGTTTGATTTTTGTGCCAAGAGTAACCTCTAATGAGAGAGAAGTAATGCTTGGGAAAGTTGCTGTCCCGAAACAGATTTTTGTGCTTCATTGTAAAAATTTGTGTAAAATCTCCGTACATTGTTTTGAGGCGTGAATTTTTATGCTTCTGTACTAGGTTGTTATTTAACTTTCGTTAGTTCAACACTTTTCAATTTGAGAACAGAAGGTCTTCAAAAAAATTGGTTTTTACCTGCTTGTCTGTTTTGACAAATTTCTGCAATTATTTGCATTTGCTTCTTGTTGATTCCTTTTTGAGTTCTTTTTGGGGAATTGAGCTTTTTGATGGAAGTGCTACAGTAGCTTGTGTTTTAGTGGACGTTTTATTGGCGTTGAAACTGAACCCAAAGACTTATTATCTTGAGTTCACTAATGTTGCTAATAAAGATTGTGTGAAGTTTTGTATGAAGGAAAAATTTCAGGTGTATGGGAGGAATAAGTAATGATATGAAGGATGGACTAAAGCTCAAGCTTGGGGATGCCACGCGTGTCACCCCAAGAAATATCCAAGAAGTAGAAGCGTCAAAGCTTGGGGATGCCCAAGGCATCCCCTTCTTCATCAATAAAAATCCTAGGTTTCTTCCAAACGCTTCATTTTTATTGTTTCATGCATAGTTGTGTTGTTCTTGGAGCGTCTTCTTTTTCATTTTCGTTTTGGTTTTTCGCTAGATTTGTTTTCTTAGTTTGCTGAATAAATTGGTTGGACCCCCTCTTTCATGCATTGGTTTTCAAATAGTTTGGTTTGGATTGGAAAAGAGTAGGAAAGTTCATGCTTAAGTGGTAAAGAGAGCTTGTTTTTGTCTATGGCCTATGCTTTTTCATGCCATGCTCGATATTGTTTTGGCTTTAGGCTTAGTATTCTTTGTTGTAGCATGACTTGTTATAAACAATTGAGATAGCTTAATGTGCCTTTGAAGAATCATGCATTGTTTTAGCATATTAAAGCATAGTATTGTGGTATTCTCCTTTGATGCTTTATTTGGGTTGACTTGGCACATGCTCACACCATGTTATGACTATCCCAAGTCACCATAGACTTTGTGATCCTTTAGTTTTCAACTTGTAGTATCACTTTATGCTTTGATTAATGATGTTTTGGCGCTCTGCATGATTATGACCATTATTGCTCTCTTAGTTGGTCGCTTTTAGTCTTTTGCTAGCCTCCATAACCAAGTATGAGTTCCACTCATGCATCCAACTCCTAAAACCAAGTTATTCCAAAGAGTCCACCATACCTACCTATTAGCATATGCTATTCCAAATATATTCATGTTTTTATCTCCCTTCCGAATTAAACTTGTTATGAGAAAACTAGAGATTAAAGCTCTCACGAACTTGATGGCACACTTACTTGCCCTTAATAAACTTTAACCATTGTGTTGTCTATGTTTTATATGCTTGCACTTATATGTTGGGGATTAGCAGAACCATGTTGTCATGGGGAACGCTTTCAACATTGCACTTGTACTTTGTACCTAGTTGATATCATGCTCTTTTGTCTATGGATGTCGTCGGTGTGAAATGAAAGGGGAGCTTGTAAGTTCATGTAATTATGTATATGTGTTAGAGAAACGCCTGGGATGCCGGTCTAATCCATGCCATCATGGTGGAAACCTGTAGCATAAGCATAATGAGCTGTCGATGCATTCTTCTTATAAAAAAAGAGTCCTATATTGAGAAAAAAGAGAAAAAGAAAAAAAAGATATTATGAAAAGAGGAAAGAGAGAAAAGGCACCATATTCCCATGGTAAATAAGAAGAATGCTGAGATGCTCGTTGTCTGCTTGCCTTGTCATTTTGATATGGGGATTCTTCCGTATCATCGGGCAAGGGGTACCCCGTTGGCGGTTCTCTATGATACACATGTACTTACTATGACAAGAACTTACCGGTAAACTTGAGTAGCATGAGGAGCAGCCCTCGTATTCAAGGGACATGAGATTTCCAACTTATACTTCGTCAAGCATATACTCCATAGTTTGTTCACTTTAACCTTAATAACTTCAAGATGCTTATGATAGGGTCAATGAGAGCTGAAAGCTAACAAGTACCATAACTAGAAGCTCTTTATGAGACTTGAATCCATGCTTCCTTCTATGAAGGCCTTTCTTTTACTTTTATCTTTAGTCTCCACCTTCTATCTTTATGCACCTACTTTGAGAGCATAGTGGCCATTCTTAGTTCTGTGTGCATTGTCCCAAGACTTGTTGATTGATGCATAGCTTTGATATTGCTTGTTTTAAACGATTTGTATCTAGTCACTCTTATGAACTTTGAAGCTGTCCTATGCATTTATGTTTGCTATTCTATGAGGGACAAGCTGAATGCCATTATGCTATGTTTTCTTTATGTGAAACAAACAAATGTCATGCAAAGCATTGTTATTCATGAATCTTTTGTTTGTGCCTTTTCATGTTGCAACATAGTTTATTTGTCTTATTGCTAGAACTTTGTCTTTCATGTTATGATTGAAGTACTATGATCCCAGCTTTCAATGTTTTACAAATACTTTGATCAAGTTTATGATGGTGCATGTCACCTCAAAAATTATTCTTTCTTTTTATCACTTACCTACTAGAGGACGAGCAGGAGTTAAGCTTGGGGATGTTGATATGTTGCAAACGTATCTATAATTTTTGATGTTCCATGCTTGGTTTTTATCTACTTTCTTATGTTTTGTTCCAACTTTGGAGTACTTTTCATAGACTTTCTTGGACTAACCTATTAACAAGAGCCACAGTGATAGTTGCATGTTTTCTGCTGTTTTTGGTTCCAGAAAGTCAGAAAATGAATATTCTCGGAATTGGACCGGACAAAAGCCAAAGTTGTTATTTTCCCGGAAGATTCACGGAGCCAGAAGGAGAGACGAAGGGGGGCCACAGGGTGGCCAAACCACCCCTAGACCCGGGTCCCCCTAGGCCGTGCCAGGGCATGGTGTGGGCCGCCTGGCTGGCCACTGACCTCGCCCCTTTGCCTATATACTCCTCCCGATACAGAAACCCGAACTCATCAAGCCTCCATCCATGAAAAGTTCCGCAGCACCGCCGCCACCGAAGGGGAGATTTGGGGGACAGAAAGTCTCTGTTCCGGCACCCTTCCGCGACGAGGAAGTGCCCCCGGAGCCATCTCCATTGATCTCCACCACCATCTCCATCACCGTTGCTGATTCCCATGATGAGGAGGGAGTAGTTCTCTCTCGAGGCTAAGGGTTCTACCGGTAGTTATGTGTTCATCTCTCTCTATGCCTGACCTTATTGAGATTAGGAGCTTGTAATCTATAGATCTACCTTTCTACTCAAGTGCTTTAATAGATCTCTGCTCTCCCCATGTGTGTGAAGTTGATAGTGTGCACACCATGGTGGCACTTAGGCTCGAGATTACAAATACTTGTTATGAGTTATATTTGGAGTTGGATGTCTTTATGAAATTCTGGTGTTTGTTTGAACCATCTCGTACTCAAGGTGACAGTGTGGGGTTATCTAGATGCGGAAAGATGAACTTTGAGGAGTGTTGTTATAGCCCTACCATGGATTATAGTGTCCAGCCAGAGAGTAGTATCATAAAGAGAAGATATTTATATGAGAGTGTTCACTAGTGAAAGTATGATCCCTAGGCCTTGTTTCTAAGCATTGAAACTTCATTTGCAACTAGATCTATTACATGTTTGCTTGTTTCCTGATACATTACAAATGTATCTATAATTTTTGATGTTCCATGCTTGGTTGTATCCACTTTCTTGTGATTTGTCCACACTTTGGAGTACTTTTCATACGATTTCTTGGACTAACCTATTAACAAGAGCCACAGTGCCACCTGCCTGTTTTCTGCTGTTTTTGGTTCCAGGAAAGTCAGAAAATGAATATTCTCGGAATTGGACGGGACAAAAGCCAAAGTGCCTATTTTTACGGAAGTCATCAGATGCCAGAATACGAGACGGAGAAGGGCTGGGTGCCGGCCACACCACCTGGCCGCGCGGCCAGGCCTGGCCCGCGCCAGGGGGTGTTCTGGCCGACCCCAGCACCCCCTCGGCCTCTCCTTCCGCCTATATATTTCCCTCGGGACGAAAACCCTAAGGACCCGATCAAAAATACATGAAAGAGTCTATAGCCGCCGTCATCTCCATCCTTAGATCGGGAGAGATCTGAAGCTCTTCCCGGCACCCTATCGGAGAGGGGAATTCACCCCTGAGGCCTTCTTCATCATCATGCAAGCCTGCGGTGTGATGCATGAGTAGTTCAGCTCTGGACTACGGGTCCATGTAGTAGCTAGATGGCTGGTTCTCCTCCTTTGTGCTTTCATGTCTAGATCTTGTGAGCTCCGTTCATGATCAAGATCATCTATTTGTAATTCTGCATGTTGTGTTTGTAGGGATCCTATGGATATTGAGATGCTATTTCAGATTGATTATTGATTCTATCATGTCTTTATTACTTGTGATCTTGCATGCTTTCCGTTGTTAGTAGCTATCTTGGCCAAGTAGATGCTAGCAACTCCAAGAGTTAGTATTTATGCTCGATAGTGGGTTCATGCCTCTGGTAATCTGGGGAAGTGACAGAAATATAATGTTGTTTCTACTAGGGAGAAAATAACAATCCTTTGTTCATAGAACAATCATATTGTTTACATTACATGCAATTCGTAAAGCAATAATCTGTTGCTTGCAACTTAATACTGGAGGGGGTTCGGATGATAACCTGAAGATGGATTATTAGTCTAAGATGCAGTTGGATGGCGGTCTATGTATAATGTTGTAATGCCCAATCAAGTTCCAAAGGAGTCAAGATGATTAGTATATGCATGTATTGCTTTCTCGGTGTTTGTCAATTTCCCCGCTGTAATCACCCAGCATGTTATCTATCTTAAGGAGAGCCACCTCTAGTGAACTATGGATCCCGGTCCTTTCTTTTAGATACAATCTACAAACTATTTACTGCTTTGTGTTTACTTTCTGCAAACTATTACTTCCTTCCATTCGATATGTTTAATCCTTTGTTTTCAGCAAAACCGGTGAGATTGACAACCTCATCGCAAGTTGGGGACAGAGTTATGTGGTTGTGTTGTGTAGGTCTCCACGTTGCTACTAGCACCGGTAGTGCGCCCTGCCAAGGCTCGGCTAGCAACACCTTTGGGTTGTTTCCTTGCTCCTACTGGTTCGATTAAACCTTGGTTTCATAACTAAGGGAATCTTGCTGCTGTGCTCATCATACCTTCCTCTTGGAGTTCCCCAACAAGCTTGTTAATACATGAGCCATCACCGTCAGCTTCATTTCAGTTTTCCTTTAGTCTCTTCCACACCATCAAAGTATTTTCTGGCACCATTGTCTTATATCCATACCACTTGTATTTCACTATCTCTTCGCCGAACTAGTGCACCTATACACCTGACAAGTGTATTGGGTCTGTTGGGGACACAAGAGACTTCTTGTATCTTGATTGCAGGGTTGCTTGGGAGGGGATACCTTTAACCACTTCCTCCCTGAGTTCGATAAACCTTGGGTAATCCACTTAAGGGAAAACTTGCTGCTGTTCTACAAACCTCTGCACTTGGAGGCCCAACAACTGTCTACAAGAATAGAAGTGCGTAGACATCAGTAAACTGGCACTGGGATGATGGAATCTCCCCTGTGGTTTATCACCAATATCGTGAGGTAAAGGGACTCAGACAGATCGTCACATTGAGGGCACTTGCGGAAATCGGGAGTCAGCAAGTCTTGCTAGAGGCTGCTACCGACTATTAGCTCTAGTCGAGAAGTCACGGAGCTATAGCTCTAATTGAATGATTACTGAGTTGTGTACGGCTTACTGTAAGCCTGTGGGATCACACGCTTAAGAGAGTGGGACTAGGAAGATGTTGATCTGACTATCACAAGCCAGCAAGTTGGACTTGTTTGGACAGGGACACGTGTCAATGGGTTGGACTCACTTTGACCAGGGTTAGGGTGTAGGTCCGAGGGACACAAGTGTTGTGTGCCCTCGCCTATATAAAGGAAGGTGGGTGGCGGCAGACAGATAACAACCCAGTGCTGCTTCCTAGTTGTTTCGCTAGACTTGGCAATTCCACCTTCCTGTCCCACGGCGGCAAGAACAAGACTTACATCTCACTTGTTGTTGTTCCACCTTGTATGTGGGTGTGATAGCAGAAGAACCACACATGCGGTGCTCGTTGGCGACTTTGGGCGGCGGTGAAGTCGGAGGTGAAGAGGAGCACGGAACCGGCGATGAGGTGGTCCTAGGATTGAGAAGTTTGCCGGAGCTGGACGAGACCAGGGGAATGTATGGCACCACTGCACGAGCTTCCTTAGCTTCCTCACCTACGCGTTGAGAGGTACAAACTATTTCCTTTGACCTTAGCCGGATCTTGGGGTGGCTTGCCGGAGTCCTCTCCGAAGCAAAAAAGTTTTTTTTTTCGGCCTGGCTCTACGCGTTACCCTACATCTTTCATATGAGTTTTAAGTCTTCTTTGAAAGTCGAGAACCGGATGGACTCCAACTTACATAAATATTCTATGAGTGGGTATCGAGGGACTAATCCATTTCAATTCTTCCATTTAATAATCGAGAGCCTTACGGTGCATTCTTAAGACTATCATTAAATTTTCCTCTTCCTTTTCTGGAAGATTGGAGCTTATAATAACATGATATTTGTTAGTGCTATCAAGAAACCTATACTTTAATTCTCTGGTTTGAGTGTAGGAGGGGGAAGATCATCATCCCCTTTTCTTACGGTTGTCTCATAGACTTGGTTCATTTCAAGATCAACTATAGGGTATGAATTAAGATATTCATCAACTTCCATTTTATCTATATCGGGAAGATTGTCATTTTGATTGTCATTTTCAACTAAGATTATTTCTAGCTTATCACTAGGAGTATCATAAAACACGGCATCAAGACTAGTAATATTACCTTCCACTTCTTGCTTTTGCTCATATTATTCAAACTCCTCAATAGTTGGCCTGTGTTGAAATTTAGAAAAATGGAAATTCATTTTATCATTGCCAAACTTGAGAGACACCGTTTCCTTCTTGCAGTCAATGTTTGCTCCCGAGGTATTCAGAAAAGAAATAATTGGACAATAAGCATCAGTAGGCATATCAAAAAGTACAAAATCAATATGGTACATTTAAGGCCCAATACAAATTGGAACATCTCTAATTATTTCCATAGCAATTCTGAGTGTTTTATGCGCTAGCATAATTGTCATGTCAGTGTCTTCTAATTCAGCTGGTTTGAGTTCATCCTGGATTTTTAAATAGAAGTTATAAGGGATTACGTTAACAGTTGTTCCAATATGGCAAAGGCCATTATAATAAGATCCACCAAAGGTGCAAGGAATAATAGGTTTACCAATATTTTTAGCTTTTTCCTTCCCTTTAACAAATTAGAAGCTTCAAAGTCTATCTTAATTACATTGCAATGCGCAAACATGGTTATTATATCTTCTTTAGTGGTCTCACCCATAGCCTGCATGCCCCCTTGAATAATTTCTTTTATTTTTACCTATTATTCTAGCTTCTTGAGGATCCTTCTTTCCTATTCTAATTGTTCTTTAAGTTATTGGGCTAACATATGTTTTCTCACCGTCCTTGGAAAAGGAAGGGCGTCAGCATACGGTGCTCTTTTATTTAATGGCTAGGGGCCACAATTTTAATCTCCACATCTTCAACTTGCTTAGGTGGCAGAGTATAATGATGCCATTCTTTCTTCAGAGCTTCAATGTGTTTTGTAAAAGATTAAAGGATTTGCAAAATAATATCATCATCAAGTTGAAGCTCATTAGCAGTTTCCATAACCTTACCGGATTCCTTGTAAGCACCGAGACAATCATATTCAATTTCTATTCATCCTTCACCGCCTAAATCAAATCCCCAAGTTTCCCTATTGCGAGGAATTTGTTCTAGAAGTTCACAAGCTTTAGTTATAGTTAGATCCATAAACGAACCTCCAGAATTTGAGTCAAGTTGATGCTTTATTTCTTGATTAAGTCCCCCATAGAAAATATGTAAAACATACCATTCAGGTAAATCAGGATGGGGACATCTATTAAGAATAGATTTATACCTTTTGAAGGATCTTACCAAACCTTCTCCTGTTCGTTTCTTGAAATTAGTGATTTCCCTTCTTATTTCAGTAGTCTTTACTTCGGGGAAGAATCGAAATACAAATTATCCTTTAAATTTTTCCCAAATTTCTACAGGGCAAATTCTATACCAAGCTAGAGCTGTGTTGGTTAGAGATTGGCTAAACAATTTTAATTTTAATTCATCATTAGAATAGCCTTTCAATTTAACTGTCCAACATAACTCGGTAAATTGCATTAGGTACGCATATGGATTCTCATCTTTATCATCGCCTACAAAAGTTTTCTTATGAATAATAGTGATGAAACAAGGGTTAACCTCATACTCCTGTTCGCTTCCATTTGGGAATTCCTTAATAAGTCCTCTATTAAACTTCCCGAGATATTTAGTTGCATCTCGATGATTCATCAGCCCGAGTGCAGTCGTGGTGTTTACCTGAAACTATTAAACAACTTTAGTAAACCAATTAATAGATTTAGCAACTAAGACAGAGAACAAAATCTCTTAGCTCCCTAGCAACAACGCCATAAAATAGCGTGATGACTGCAGGTGCACAGGTCGATTGTAGCTAGTTTGAAAATAAGAGTATCGAACCCATAGCGAGCTATTCGGTTGATGTATTTATGCCCCTTGTCACTATCTACCAAAGGATACTTGTAAGCTACCTTTGATGTCAAGTAAAGGGTGTTTGAAAGGTTTTTGTGTTTGTATGCCAGAAATTAATAAAAACATGTAAAGTAAACAAGTACCAAAAGCGTTGGAAATGGTGTTGGAACTGAATAAGGCCAAAATATTCTCGGGGATGTAGGATAAACCACTAGCATATGAGAATTATTCATGATTAGGATAGTCTATGTATTTTGTCATGATATGTGTGGACGGAGCTCCATAATAAGATGATCACTACAAGTCACGCAAGCAGCCGCTTCTACGAGTCAAGTTTTGAGATCATCAATAACCACTCTGATGCCTGCGAGCAAATCACTTCTACAAACCAACACAATTAAGGGTTTCCCCATGGATATCGTATGAGCTTAGTGAATCTCCCTTAAACCCCATTTGATCGTATAGGTTATAAGCCAATGCTTGCAATCACAAAGTATCACCGGACATACTCCCATACATGTCCAAAGGGTATTTCCCTCTCTCTAGTCACAAAGGTAGATGCTATGTGATCGACTTAACATACCATCTAGAGAGAGAGATATCTAACACAATATCACAAATCAATAGATCAAAGACCAAAGTTATAGATCTTAATTTCACTTCATAATAATGCTAGGGTTTATCCATATTCTCAAGAACAAGGGAAACTACTCACATGTGGAAGCAATCAACAACATCATAATATTCATATGGATGGATTGAAAGTACAAAGGTAAATCAAGTGCGAACCATAATTGTATTGGAATTACCACAAGATCTAATGAACGAGAGTTAGGGGAAATGGTTTTGATGGAGATGCAGCGGTTGATGATTGATGACCCACAAGTATAGGGGGTGTATCGCAGTATTTTCGAGGGAAGTGAAACCCAATTTATTGATTCGACACAAGGGGAGCCAAAGAATATTTATAAGCCTTAACAACTGAGTTGTCAATTCGGCTGCACCTGGAAACAATCTTGCTCACATCAGTTTATCAGTAGCAAAAATTTTGTAGTAGGAATAGCAAAGTAGCAGCAGCATTAAAGTAAAGACAACAGTAACAAAAGCAGTAAACAGTGGGATTCGAGTGCGGTAGGCATAGGGATGGATGGACGGGCGTTGCATGGACAAGACAATTCACATAGCAATCAGAAGATAGGGCAATTGCAGATAAATAAGATAAAGCATCCAAGTACTAGATAATCCTAGGCATGTGTTCCATATACAGTCATACGTGCTCGCAATGAGAACTTGCACAACATCTTTTGTCTTGCCACCCCGTTTGCAGCGGGGCCTCAAGGGAACTACTGGCAATTAAGGTGCTCCTTTTAATAGAGCACCGGAGCAAAGCATTAACACTCCGTGAACACATGTGATCCTCACATCAAAGCCATTCCCTCCGGTTATCCCGATTTCTGTCACTTCGGGGCCATTGGTTCCGGACAACAACGTGTGTATACAACTTGCAGATAAGACCAAAAACAATACTATCATAATGAATCAATAACATGTTTAGATCTGAAATCATGGCACTCGAGCCCTAGTGACAAGCATTAAGCATAACAAGTCGCAACGAAGTCATAAAGCACTAATAAAAGATACTAGGCACCATGCCCTAACAATCTGATGCCATTACATGAACGATCTCATCCAATCCCTACAATCCCCATAGCCTACAGCGGGGGATTACTCACTCATAGATGGGGGAAACATGGATGGTGAATGGAGAAGCGATGGTGGCGATGATGGCGATGATCTCCTCCAATTCCCCGTCCCGGCAGGGTGCCAGAACGGAGTTTCTGGTGCTGTTTCGTGGAATCTGGTGGTGGCGGCAGAGTGGAACTCCTTCTGAAAAAACGTCGAACCCCTCGGATTTTTTAGGTCAGAAGGCTTCTTATAGGCGAAGAGGGAGACCGAGGGGGTGCCTAGGGGGCCCACACCACCCCCTTGCGCGGCCTGGCTTAGCCCGCGCCACTAGGTGGTGTGGCCAACCCTGGCTCTTCTCCGTCTCGTATTCTGGCTCCTAGGGTCTTCCGATAAAATAGGCACTTTGGATTTTGTCCTGTCCAATTCCGAGAATATTCATTTTCTGACTTTCCTGGAACCAAAAACAGCATAAAATAGGCAGCTGGCACTGTGGCTCTTGTTAATAGGTTAGTCCAAGAAATCATATGAAAAGTACTCCAAAGTGTGGACAAAACACAAGAAAGTGGATAAAACCAAGCATGGAACATCAAAAATTATAGATACGTTTGCAATGTATCAACATCCCCAAGCCTAACTTCTACTCGTCCTCGAGTAGGTAAGTGATAAAAAGAAAGAATAATTTTTGAGGTGACATGCACCATCATAAACTTGATCAAAGTATTTGTAAAACATTGATAGCTGGGATCATAGTACTTCAACATAACATGAAAGATAAAGTTCTAACAATAAGACATAGAAACTATGTTGCAACATGAAAAGGCACAAATAAAAGATTCATGAATAACAATGTTGTGCAAGACGTTTGTTTGTTTCACATAAAGAAAACGTAGCATAATGGCATTCAGCTTGTCCCTCATAGAGCAGCAAACATAAATGCATAGGACACCTTCAAAGTTTACAGGAGTGACTAGATACAAATAGTTTAAAACAAGAAATATCAAGGTATTCATCAATCGACAAGTCTTGGGACAATGCACAAAGAATGACAACTATGCTCTCAAGAAGGTGTTCAAAGAATATGTGGAGACTCAACAAGTAAAAGAAAAGGTTTTGAATAATTTGAAAAGCTTCCAAATGCTGAAAGTATGGTACTTGCTAGCTTTTGAGCTCTCATTGCCCCTACCATAGGCATCTTTAATGTGGTTAAGGTGAAAGTGAGGTCCAATCTGAGTTATATGCTTGACAGACTATAAACCGAAAATCCCATCTCCCTTGAGTACGAGGGCCGCTCCTCATGCTACTCAACTTAAGTTACCGGTAAGTTCTTGTCATCGTAAATATGTGCGTATCATAGAGAACCGCCAACGGGGTACCCCTTGCCCGATGATACGGAAGAATCCCCATATCAAAATGACAAGGCAAGCAGACAATGAGTATCTCAGGAATCTTCTTATTTACCATGGGAAAATGGTGCTTTTTTCTCTCTTTCCTCTTTTCATAAATCTCTTTTTTTATTTTTCTCAATAGCTATCTCTCTCTCTTTTTTATAAGAAGAATGCTTCATAGATATCATTATCGTTACGATGCAGGTTTCCACCATGTCATCATGGATTAGACCAGCGGCCCAGGCGTTTCTCTAACTCACATACATAACTCCATGGACTTACAAGCTCCCCTTTTATTTCACACCGACGACATCCGCAAACAAAAGAGCATGGTATCAACTGGGTATATATTTACAAGTGTTGAAACCGTTCCCCGTGATAGCAAGGTTCTGCTAATCCCTAGCCTATAAGTTGCAAGCATATAACTTTCATGGAGAATCACAATGGCAGGTTTATTAAGTGCAGAAAATAAAGTGTGCCATCAAGTTCGTGAGAGCTTTACTAACTAACTTTCTCATAACAAGCAAACATTTTATTCGGAAGAAAACAAGGCATAATGAATATGCACGGGAGCAGCAAATGATGCTAATAGGTAGGTATGGTGGACACTTTGGCAATATTTGGTTTAGGGAGTTGGAAACTTGAGTAAAACATACTCAGTGAAAGTGAAGGCTAGCAATAGTAAGGGAGAAACAAACGAGAGAGCAATAATGGCCATAATCATGCAGAGCGACCAAACATCATTGATCAAAGCATAAAGTGATACTACAAGTTGAAAACTAAAGGATCATAAAGGCTATGGTGACTTTGGATAATATGCTAAAACAACGCATGATTCATCCAAGGCACATTAAGCAATCTCAATTATTTATAAGAAGCCATGCTACAGCAAGGAATACTAAGCATAAAGCCAAAACAATATCAAGCATGGCATGACAAAGCATAGGCCACAGTCAAAACAAGCTCTCTTTACCACTTAAGTATGAACTTTCCTACTCTTTTCCAAACCAAACCAAAATATTTGAAAACCAATGTATGAAAGAGGGGGTCCAAACAATTTATTCAGCAAACTAAGCAAACCAAGCAACGAAAAAGAAGACGCTCCAAGAACAACACAACTGTGCATGAAATAATAAAAATGAAGCGTTTGGAAGAAACCTGGGATTTTTATTGATGAAGAAGGGGATGCCTTGGGCATCCCCAAGATTTGACGCTTGTACTTCTTGGATATTTATTGGGGTGACACGCGTGGCATCCCCAAGCTTGAGCTTTAGTGCATCCTTCATCTCATTACTCATTCCTTCCATACACCTGAAATTTTTCTTCATACAAAACTTCACACAATCTTTATTAGCAACGTTAGTGCATTCAAGATAATAAGTCTTGAGGTTCAGTTCTAACACCAAATAAACTTCCATTAAAACACAAGGTACTGTAGCACTTCCCTCAAAAATCTCAATTCCCCAAAAAAACTGAAAAGGAACCAACAAGAAGCAAATGCAAATAATGGCAGAAATCTGTCAAAACAGACCAGCAGGTAAAAACGAATTTTTTCGAAGACCTTCTGTTTCTCAAATCAAAAAGTGTTGAACTAACGAAAGTTATATAACAATCTGGGTCATAAGAAAAAAAATTCACGCCTCAAAAGGACGTACAGAGATGTTACAAGAATTTTTACGGTGAAGCATAGAAATCTATTCCGGGACAGCAACTTTCCCAATCATTACTTCTCTCTCATTAGAGGTTACTCTTGGCACGAAAAGCAAATAAAAAGGATAAGGAGTGGTTATTACTGAAGTACTAACTTCCAAAACTCATCTAAAACTTTTGGGTTATCTTCCAATAAGTACTTTTCTTTAACGCCTTTAAGTTAGGCATGCAAAAACTAAAATGGATAGAATAGAAGTAAGCGGAGATAATCATGGTGAAAACATTGTTTTGTTCAATGAAATCCTTTTGTTAACAAGGTTGATCAGGTCTTGCTACCAAAACAATTCCATATCAGACAAAACTTTGTATTCCAGTAATGATTATGTTACCTCAACCTTGATAGCAATGGTCCCAATCATAATAGTTTCAAATTTTTCTCTTGGTATGGGACAATATATTTCTCCAACTTGAATGCCCTCAACATGTTCAATCTTCAGGCATAAAAGTTTGAGAGGATGCTCACATAATAAATATGAATTGAAGTAAAAGAGAGCATCAAGAAGCAAATTCAAAACACATTTAAGTCTAACCCACTTCCTATGCATAGGAATCTTGTATGCAAATAAATTCACAAAGAACAAAGTGACAGGCATAGGAAGATAAAACAAGAGTAACTTCAAAACTTTCAGCACATAGAGAGGTGTTTCAATACCATGAAAACTTCTACAACCATATTTTCCTCTCTCATAATAATTTTCAGTAGCCTCATGAATAAACTCAACAATATAACTATCACATAAAGCATGCTTTTCATGATCTACAAGCACTAGAGCTTTATTATAAACATTTTCAAAAGAATCCTCAAGAACATAACATTCATCCTCCTTTAGTAAGCATGGAGGACAATCAAGTAATGTAAGGGATAAAGAGTTACTCTCATTAGAAGGTAGGCATGGGTAGCTAATCCACTATTCCTCCTTTTGTTCATCACTCTCCTCCTCTTTTACATCTAATGAGATTTCAGGTTCATCAATTTCTTCTTCCATAGGATCCTACAAGGCATTAGTCTCTTCCATTTGTGGAAAGCATCTATTAAAATATTCAAGAATATAGCCATTTTCATCCTTGTAATTATCAAAGCAAAATTTAAGTATACCATAAACCTCATATTTGTAAGGTGAATCATCAACATTTTCAAGCAAACTAGCAAGTTCAAAAGAACCCTTCCAAGCAATAAATTCTTCAATTTGTTCCGCATCATAAAAGTCATAAATTCCTATAGCATAATAAGATATGCTAATATTATCATTATACTCACATTGAAGAGGGAGGTGTTTATACCTCTTTTTGCAACAAGATTTATCACAGCAATACGTAACGTTATAAGTAGAGCACACATTTCTACCAATGGTATACAATCTATCAATTTGTTCCCATAAGTGTTTTCCTTTTTGTGACAAGCGGTGTTCCTTATAATAATATTTTTGATCTTCGGTGAACCCACCTTGACAATAAGATTCAGTTTCAAAGAAACCAACCATTGACAACAAGCATGATAATAACAGACCAACGAAAATAACAACTAGAGTAGGAACTACTTTTTTGTATTTTTGATAAAGAAACAAGCAAACAAGGCGAAAATAAACTTAGCTTGAACAATAGTGATTCCAAGTGGACTTGATAAATAAAGCTATGATCCTCGGCAACGGCGCCAAAAAATAGTCTTGATGACCCACAAGTATAGGGGGTGTATCGTAGTATTTTCGAGGGAAGTGAAACCCAATTTATTGATTCGACACAAGGGGAGCCAAAGAATATTTATAAGCCTTAACAACTGAGTTGTCAATTCAGCTACACCTGGAAACAATCTTGTTCACAGCAGTTTATCAGTAGCAACAATTTTGTAGTAGGAATAGCAAAGTAGCAGCAGCAGTAAAGTAAATACAACAGTAACAAAAGCAGTAAACAGTGGGATTCGAGTGCGGTAGGCATAGGGATGGATGGACGGGTGTTGCATGGACAAGACAATTCACATAGCAATCAGAACATAGGGCAATTGCAGATATATAAGATAAAGCATCCAAGTACTAGATAATCCTAGGCATGTGTTCCATATATAGTCATACGTGCTCGCAATGAGAACTTGCACAACATCTTTTGTCCTGCCAGCCCGTTTGCAGCGGGGCCTCAAGGGAACTACTGGCAATTAAGGTTCTCCTTTTAATAGAGCACCAGAGCAAAGCATTAACACTCTGTGAACACATGTGATCCTCACATCAAAGCCATTCCCTCCGGTTATCCTGATTTCTGTCACTTCGAGGCCATTGGTTCCGGACAACAACGTGTGTATACAACTTGAAGATAAGACCAAAAACAATACTATCATAATGAATCAATAACATGTTTAGATCTGAAATCATGGCACTCGGGCCCTAGTGACAAGCATTAAGCATAACAAGTTGCAACAAAGTCATAAAGCACTAATAAAAGATACTAGGCACCATGCCCTAACAATCTGATGCCATTACATGAACGATCTCATCCAATCCCTACCATCCCCATAGCCTACAACGCGGGATTACTCACTCATAGATGGGGGAAACATGGACGGTCGATGGAGAAGCGATGGTGGCGATGATCTCCTCCGATTCTCCGTCCCGGCAGGGTGCCAGAACGGAGTTTCTGGTGCTGTTTCGTGGAATCTAGTGGTGGCGGCAGAGCGGCTCTCCTTCTGAAAAAACGTCGAACCCCCAGAATTTTTAGGTCAGAAGGCTTCTTATAGGCGAAGAGGGAGACTGAGAGGGTGCCTGGGGGGGGGGCCCACACCACCCCCTGGCGCGGCCTGTCCTGGCCCGCGCCACCAGGTGGTGTGGTCACCCCTGGATCTTCTCCGTCTCATATTCTGGCTCCTGGGGTCTTCCGATAAAATAGGCAGTTTGGCGTTTGTCCCGTCCAATTCCGAGAATATTCATTTTCTGACTTTCCTGGAACCAAAATAGCAGAAAACAGGCAGCTGGCACTGTGGCTCTTGTTAATAGGTTAGTCCAAGAAATCATATGAAACGTACTCCAAAGTGTGGACAAAACACAAGAAAGTGGATAAAACCAAGCATGGAACATCAAAAATTATAGATACATTTGCAATGCATCAATCATGTAGTGTCCTCCAATGATCCCTGAAGCAACAAGGATTTTCCCTTCTCCGAGTTCCTCCTCCAGATCCCTTTCTGATGTGGTATTTCGAGGTTGGAAGTTTTGTGAATGTCGGATCTCAGATCCGTCTTCACATGGTGAGAGTATTTAATGAGATGAATGTCATGACAGGTCGTACCGCTGGATGGTAAGGGCGGGCTCTACCCATACCGTAGGTCATTAAACCTTCTATAGCTTCCCCTCGCATCCTCGCTTGTCCCAGGTGCGTGGAAAATCATTTAAATGACATTTATTATTAATGCATAACATTACAATCCCAATTGATATATTCAAAAAGTAATTAATAATTCGGGATCCTGTTGAAACAAGGACAAAAGGTACGTACAAACACCGTAAAATACAAAAGTCCTAACTCTACTTATGCAAAAGCACAAGATAAAATGCTTTAAAAATGGACTCATCAACGGGGTCGTTGCGGTCACCACACCTGGTCATCACTGAGCTCACGCTGTTGTGGTGCCTCTATGGAAGGTGTGCAGTGGAATGGTAGGGGTATGCAAGCCACTACTGTCTCATCTAGTTCTGTTGTCCCTTCATCCAGGCTAGCGCCAGTGTTGTCACCGCCACTGTGGCCACCTTTTTTCACGAGCGAGGGAGGAGTGTTGGGCGGGAGGAAGTAGGAGTACCGTTTTTCTTCACTCAGGAACAATCCACTAGGTGGAAGGCCTGGACATAAATCCGACTAGTTTAACATGGTTTGGGGTGTTTGGACGGGGGCACGAACCCGGTCGGGTTTAACCGAACACGTTTATGAAGCCGGTAGGGGATCAAACTAGATCAGTGTGAAACCACGGGTATCGGAGTGGATCATGTGCCAATCCAAAAGGGGGGTTGCTAACTAAACAAGCCCTCAGGGGATTCCTGTCTCCCTGGGAACATCTTTCACCAGGCCCTAGCTGCAAGTACGTGAAGCCCCGGGAAGGAGCTCGGGAACCCCATCAACAACCCTGCCATGAGCTAAGAGCCACCCGTGTGACAAGGATAAACCATTTAGGATATCCCCGAGTACCCCCAGAAGGATATATGCCCTAGAGGATAATAATAAAGATATTTTTATTGAAATATCTCATTAGTTCGTAATAGTTTTGTATCATGCTATAACTATATTAAGTGCATATATTAATGGAGGTGTGATATATAACCAAACCAGGTCCCTAGTATCCTCTAGAGTAGTTCGTTGCGCAGCTAATGATCGAGGTTTCCCGATCATGGACTTTATCGAGCAGCTGACAATGAGGTCACTTATGAAGTGCTGGAGAACACCCAACCCTAGTATTACAATATGATCTAGTCACAAAGTTCAACATTGCGATAACTAGCAAAATGTAGTGATTCGGTCCTTGAAACGTGAGATCATATTAATCATTGTCTCCTGAGGCTACTTTGATCACATCAACCGTCATGACCATAACTGGGTGACTATAAAGGTGTACGTCAAGTATTCTAGAGGAGCTTTTGAGGCCTATGTATCAAGACCGGGATTTTCCCATCCGAGTGACAGAGATATACCCTAGTCCCACCCGGTGAGATTGCATCTATAAGTTTGCAAACATGTGTCTAGGTCACGGGGATCTAATACCATGGGAAGGAGTAAATGTGTTTATCAGTAACAAGTTTGAACTAGGTATGTAGATACCGAAGATGAGATCTTGGACAAACTAGGAATCCTAGAGCAAAGGGAATGAGACTCAACGTTCAAGGTTCAGGCGATCAAGTCATTCGTGGAATGCATGGAGGCCATCATGTGTTTCCAGATACCGATGTTGGTCATTGACCGGAGAGGTGTCTCAATCATGTCTATATATTACTGAGACGTAGGGTGTCACACTTAAGGGTAGAGATGCTTAGGGATTGATCCAAGATCATAGGAGAAAAGAGATAGAACTCTGGAATTGTTCCGGGGAGATACCGAAAGTGTTTTGGGGATATCCGATGATGGTCAGAGGGGTCCAAAGGTGTTTCAGAGTGATAGGTATTAATATGTACTTAATGTTAATTAAATGAATTAATATTAAAAATATTATTTAAATTAAATTTTGGGGGCAACCCACCTAATTGGGCCTCACCGGAGGAGGCCCAAGAGGTAGCCGTATGCCCTAGGGAAGGCCAAGGTGGCTGTCGACCACCAAGTGGGCTCCCCACCACGTGGGGCCCATGTGGGGTTGGCTACCTGTTGGGGGATACCCCCGGGTAGGGTCACGTCAGGGTATAGAGGCCGAGTTAGCCAAGGTATGACAAGGTCAAAGCGAGAGCTGGCCGGATCACCTCAAGGCAGGCCGACTTACGGAGTAACCCGGACTGGAGGATGTCCACCTGACTGTGTCCCGCCCGACGTATGTTGTATGCCAACAGGCTTTTTGTAACTTGTATGCAGGTACCCACGGGGCCGGGTTATACCAGGCTTGCAAGAGAAGGAAGGTATCTTGCTGGTCAAAAGGTGTCCTCTGTGCGCTTGAGCGTGAGCAAAGCGAACAGAGGGAGGGACCAACAGAGCGTGTCCGACAAAGGTGATGTAGCCTATGTCGGCTGACGCTGGCGCCACAGAGGGTTACGTAGCCTCTGCATGGCTTACAAAGGGAAAATGAGACACGGTTGGTTTGCTATTTTAGGAGAGGCATATTCCAGGAATATGCCTCCACGTATGCCCTAGCTGGCAACCTAGCCTCTCCTTTATAAGGAGTGCTAGGGCCTCTGTAGAAGGGGCGGGCAAGAACGAGAGTAGTGGGTTCCTTGGGTGAGAAACTGAGGTGAGAGTAAGAGAGCTCCTTCTTCCTCCTCTCCCCAACACAGCTCAAGGAGCATCTGTAAACTTAGTGAACTTGGAGAATACAAAGCATCTGTGTGTAGAATCACCACACTATCCCTCCCTGGATTTGTCTAGTGCATATTGGCCCCACCTTTAGCCTATCCACGGCATCTGCCGTGACACCACCACGACAGTTGGCGCCCACCGTGGGGCTAGCGGCGCTAGCAGGAGTGAAGATCCGGATGGGAAGCATCATCGGCAACGGCGAGCGCATCGTCTCTGGGCTCATTCAGCGCTTTGGAGCACTGGACTACGTTAGCGACAATGCTGGTAGCTTCGGAAGCGACCTCCACCGCGCAATGGCCTCTTCGTCAATCTTGGCGCCCACAGGATCTACGTCGGCGCAGATGTGTCATGCGTTCACCCGTAGCACGTCGTCGAAGGACGCGAGCCACCCCTTAGCGCGGCTTACGGGGTGCGTATCACTCGCTCTCCTGACTGCACTGAGGTGATGATGACAGCGCCTGCCATTGGAGCGAGCAAGGACCCGGCACCAGATCCGGAGGTAACGCCCAAGGTACCGAGGAAAAGTAGAGGTCCTCCGCTAGAGAGGCCAGAAAACGTGTTGCAGCAGGCGATAGATAGCTTGGAATGCCCCATAGCACCTGTGGTAGATCCAGCTCAGGCACAGGCCGAGTTAGAAGAAACTAGGCTGAAAATACTAGAGGGTGCGAAAAAGATAGCCGCGGCTCAGCAGTCGTTGAACATAACGCTACGCGAGTACGCAAGAGAAAATAAGGTAGATGCTGTAAAACTAAAAGGGAGAAACCTCATCAGTGAAATGAACAAAGAGGGTGAGACTAGAGTTGAGGAATCACAGAACCTGTTGTCCATGGGGCTGCCGAAGTAAAGTACCCCGGCAAAGAACCTCAGGGCAGCGATGCGGCTGCATCCGAATTAGAAGGTTTGACGGGTGAGGCCCGGCAAAGACATCATGAGAGGGTCAACGAGTTAGGTCGGATCGCTAACAGACAGAATGAAGAGTTGCACAGGGCTAACCCAGCAAGAGCTGGGGTTTCCAAGGTCATTTATTCGGCAGTGGGTAACCCGGAGAAATCTGCTAGAGCTGCATCGTCCCCTCATGATGGCCCTTGAAGAGAGGAAGTGGTAACCTCGGCAAGGAGAAAGAAACAGATAGTCCCGTATGACCCGGCAAGGGCAGGGAAAGGAAAAGCAGTATAGGGAAATGAGGATCGACAAAGTGTCAGCCAAGGTGAAGCTGGCCGTGGTAACCGCGACCAAGGCAATGCCGGTCAGACAAATGCTGAAAACGGCAATGCCGGACAGCGTAACTTGGTGGGTGCATGGCAAAACCTACCTCGACAACAGCAGTAGCGGAACGTACCTCGGCAAGAGCAGAATGCCGGCCAGGGTATGTGGCAAAATTTTGCTCAACAAGAGCAAGATAGATACAACGACGGTGATTCGGAAATGGTTAATGCAGGATACCATAGGCCGGATCATCATGTGATAGGGTCAAGGTTGGGTAGCAGGAACTTGCTGCCTGATGACGCTAGGTTAAAACTAGATCGGCTCTATAGGTCGGAGCTAATTGAGGGGCAAGGTCCTCCGGGTCCGGCGTGATTTGGGCCCCGTATCATGAAAGAACCTCCGGTACCTAACTTCTAGTTACCTAGAGGCACGAAAACATATGACGGCAGCACCAAGCCGGAGGATTGGTTAATCAACTATGCAACGGCAGTGAAAATTGCCACAGGCAATTTGAGATGGGCAGTGAGATACGTACCTCAGATGCTAAAGGGGCTAGCAAGGGTATGGTTAAACAATTTACCACCCGGTAGTATCAACTGCTGGATCGATTTTGAGGAAATGTTCGTCAGTAACTTCTCGAGCACGTATCAGAGGCCGAATAGGCCACATACCTTAGCAATGTGCAAGCAGAGACCAAATGAAACAGACTGGGAGTTCCTAACTCGCTGGTGCAACATGAGAAACTCATGTGAAGGAGTGATCGAGTCTCAGGCCATAGCTTGGTTTGCACAAGGGTGTAGATATGCAAGCATGCTATGGCAAAGGTTACAAAGGGATATGCCAACTACACTGGCAGAGACAATCCGGATTGCTGATTCGTATGCTTTGGGTGATCCGACTCAACCCCGGCTAGTGTCAAACGAGTCAAATGAGGAGTACTATCAGCGAGATGGAGCCGGATCATCCCGGCGAAATGATTACCCGGGTAAGAGAAGAGATGATAGACCGGATTACAGGTACAGTTCGCAACAAGTTGCTGCTGTAAATCAAGATCAACCCGGTGCAGGGAGTAATCAGCGTCAGAAAACTGGAGGGCAACAGTGGACTCCAAGAAATGATGGCAAAAAAACTTGGATGCCCGATCTAAAGAGATAGTGGCAAGAAAAGAAAGACCGGCCGAGGTATACGTATGACGCAATGTTGGATCAGCCGTGCAAATTTGACATGCCAAATCCAAGTAACCCGGCGGGTCATACAACTCGGCAATGTGAGTGGATGAGGAAGATAGAGCAAAGTGGCTCGGGGAATGCTCAGGCACCTCGGAACGATCAACCTCGGCAGGAGTTACCTCGGCAGCAACTGCTCTCCGGAGCAAATACGCAACATTTAATGTTGCCACCACCTCCACCGAGGTACGAGAATCATGAGAGAAGGGATGCAGTGCATCAGGTGGAAAATCAACATCAGCTAGATCAAAGATATCCCGGAAATGAGGGGAGAAATGAATATAGGGAGCATCACCAGAGTTACTGTGTGTTTACCACGGAGGAAATGGATAGAAAAAGCTTGCAACACCGACATATTGAAGTGAATGTGGTTATGCCAGCAGTGACGAGGTATATGCCTTGGTCGGATCAGGAAATTACCTAGAGTATCAAGGACCATCCCAAACTCATGTCGAGTCCTGGTTCATATGCACTAGTGCTGGACCCAACGTTCATCGGGCCAAATATCAATGTGAGGTTCTCCAAGGTGCTGATCGACAATGGCAGCAGCATCAATATCATGTACGTGGATACAATGCGCAAGTTGGGTATCTCAGAGAACATTCTCCAAGCTACAAGGACAACTTTCCATGGCATTGTGCCTGGTATCTCCTGTGAACCCATTGGCAAAGTCTGGGTTGACGTATTATTCGGCACAAGAGATAACTGCCAAACTGAGAATTTGGAGTTTGAGGTTGTGAACTTAGAAAGCGCATATCACGCGTTACTCGGCAGGCCAGCCCTGAACAAATTCATGGAAAGTACTCACATCAGTTACCTGAAGATGAAGTTGCCTGGGCCAAATGGAGTAATTACCATAGTTGGGGATTTCCGACGTTCCATTGAGTGTGCATTAGCCGGGTCTAACCTGGCCGAGTCACTCATGATTGCACAAGAAAAGAGAAAGATCCAGGAAGTAGCGGCATTGGCTCAGTCCACGCAGCAGTATATGCCAGTGCTGAGTAACCCGCATGGAGGTGTCTCATTTCAAGCAACAAAGTATACAAAGAAAGTTCCTATTGATGATCTGTTCCCAGAGCGCACTGTAACAATTGGTGTCGGGTTAACTAAGAAATAGGAAAGCGAGCTTGTCAATTTCCTCCGTGAGAATCAGGATATCTTTGCTTGGTCCACTTAGAACTTGCAATGTGTTCCGAGGGAATTGGCCGAGCACTCTTTGAATGTGAGACCCAGAGCAAAGCCGGTGAAGAAACCTCTCCGCCGCTTCGCCGAATATAGGAGAAAAGTCATTGGAGATGAGATAGGTCAGCTCCTAGCTGCCGGGTTCATCATGGAAGTGCTTTACCTGGACTGGCTATCTAATCCGGTGCTTGTGGAAAAGAAGAAAGATGATCCGAATGTAGCAGTGGTTTGGCGTATGTGCATCGATTACACGAACCTGAACAAGGCGTTCCCAAAAGATCCATTCCCGCTACCTAGGATAGATCATGTCATAGATTCTACTGCTGGGTGTGAACTGTTGTCATTCGTAAACGCGTATTCTAGTTTCCACCAGATACCACTGAAACTAGATGATCCAATAAAGACTGCATTTATCACCCCGTACGGGTCTTATTGCTATCGCACTATGCCTTTTGGTTTACGTAATGCAGGGGCAGCGTATCAAAGATGTATGCAAAAATGCCTACACGATCAAATTGGTCGAAATGTGCAAGTGTATGTTGACGATGTGGTTATAAAGACCAAGGAAATAAAAATGCTCCTTGATGATATCAGGCAGACATTCGCGAACCTAAGGAGGTTCCGAATGAAGCTTAACCCGGAGAAGTGTACCTTCGGTGTCTCGGCTGGAAAATTACTCGGATTTCTTGTCTCCAGCCGAGGTATCGAAGCTAACCCAACTAAAAGCAGAGCCATAGAGCGAATGGAATTGCCAAAGTGTCTTAACAATGTCTAGAAGTTCACTGGTTGCCTAGCATCCTTAAGTCGGTTTGTATGTCGATTGGGAGAAAAGGCACTGCCTCTCTATCAACTAATGAAAAAGTCAGACAAGTTCATATGGACGCCGCAGGCCAATGAAGCCTTCATCGAGTTAAAGAAAATGCTAGCTAATGCACCGGTGTTAGCTTCTCAACTATCAGAAGAGCCAATGTTGCTCTACATAGCCGCAACCAACCGAGTTGTAAGCGCTGTGATAGTGGTAGAGCGCGACGAAGAGAGTAAGTCGGTGCAAATGCCGGTCTACTACCTGAGCGAGGTACTATCAGCGTCAAAGCAAAATTATCCTCACTATCAGAAGATGGCATATGGTGTGTATATGGCGGCTAAGAAGCTAAAGCATTATTTTGAAGAGCACCCCATCAAAGTGATATGTGAAGCCCTCATATCTGAAATAATGAGCAACAAGGATGCAAGTGGCCGGATTGCAAAATGGGCAATTGAGCTAGCCCCTTATGCTCCACAATTTGACAGGAGAGATGCGATCAAGTCTCAGGCTGTGGCCGACTTTTTCATAGATTGGGCTGAAATGCAATACGAGCCACCATTACCAGATCCGAATTACTGGAGAATGCATTTTGATGGATCAAAGACAAAAACCGGGTTAGGCGCTGGAATTGTGCTTACCTCTCCTAAGAAAGATCAGCTGAAGTATGTGCTGCTGATCCACTTCACCGCATCAAACAATGTTGCCGAATATGAAGCACTTGTGCATGGACTCAAAGTAGCGAAAGAAATTGGAATACATCGAATCCAGTGCTTCGGTGACTCGGATTTGGTAGTTCACCAAGTATCAAGGCAATGGGATGCTCTGGATGCAAATATGGCATTGTACAGATTTCATGTGCAGAAGATATCAGGATACTTCGAGGGATGCGAATTTCACCATGTACCTCGGATGGAAAATGAGGCTGTCGATGTACTGTCGAAGCTCGGATCAACCCGACAAGCGATCCCGCCATGTGTAGCACTAGAGCACCTCAGAAATCCATCTATCAGGCCATCCCTAGAGTCCGAGACAATCTATATATAGGCCGATCCGGAGTCCGGAGCGGTGCCCATGGACATTGATGTGGGAAGTGGTTCAAGAAACCCGGGGACTGCTTCAGCAAACCCGGGGACTGCTTCGCAAAACCCAGGGACTGCGCAGCGTGATCCGTCAGAGGTTATGTCGGCGGATCAAATGGAAATTGACGAGGATGTGTTTCCGGTTAGAGCCATACCAGCTTGGGCACTGCACATATTCCAGTTCCTGAAGGATGGATCTTTGCCCAATGAAGAAGTGCTTTCAAGGCAAATTCAGAGGCGTGCAAAGGCATACACGAGTATCAACGCCGAGCTATACAAGAGGAGTGTCACGAATGTCCTCCAACGATGTGTTGACCCGGAAGAAGGGCTTGACATCCTCCGAGATATAAATCAAGGGGAATGTGGGCATCATGCCTCATCCAGAGAATTAGTAGCAAAAGCTTTCTGGCATGGGTTTTACTGGCCAAGTGCCTTGGAGCAAGTAGAGGATCTAGTAATAAAATGCAATGGTTGTTAGAGGTATGTTACCAAGACACACATGCCAATGTCGGAGCTTAAGACCATACCGATTACCTGGCCATTTTTCGTATGGTGTTTGGATATGGTTGGCCCATTTAAGCCGGCAAGAGGAAACATGACCCATATCTTGGTTATGGTTGACAAGTTTACAAAATGGATTGAAGTAAAGCTGATAAGAAAATGTGATGGAGCTACAGCTGTGTCATTCCTCAAAGATATCATCCTGAGATATGGCTACCCTCACAGTATCATAACAGATAACGGCACTAATTTTGCTGAAGGAGCATTTGCGCGATTCTGCCAGGATAAGAAGATCTGGTTGGACGTTGCTTCAGTGGCCCACCCCGCATCGAACGGACAAGTGGAAAGATCCAACGGATTAGTATTATCTGAAATAAAACCCTAGCTCATTGATCCGCTGCAAAGATCAGCGGGGTGCTGGATAGAAGAACTACCAGCAGTACTGTGGAGTTTAAGAATAACTCCAAATCGATCAACAGGCTATACGCCATTTTTTTCTGGTATATGGGGCAGAAGATGTATTACCAGCCGACATAGAGCATGATTCGCCTAGGGTCACCCAATACACAGAAGCCGAAGTGCGAGAAGCCCGGCAAAATGATGTTGATCTGCTGGAAGAAGCGAGAGAATTGGCATTGTCCAGATCCGCCATATATCAGCAAAATCTCCGACACTATCATAGCCGGAAAGTAAACCCCCGAGTCTTCCGGGAAGGTGATCTGGTACTCCGGTTGGTGCAACATACTGCTGGCATGCATAAGTTATCCCCCCATGGGAAGGGACATTCATTGTATGCAAAGCATTGCACAATGACTCTTATTATCTCATTGATGCACAACCGCAGGAGAAGAACAAGGCGGACAGGTCTGGCGAGGAATCTAAGCGTCCATGGAATGTAGCCCTACTTTGTCCATTCTACACTTAACAAAGAAGTGTGTGTATCCGAGTTTCTCATATGTCGGTATGTATGCCGGCAATGAGTTTATCAATGAAACCTTGGCACCTCGAGCAGTAACTCTAGGACTGCCTTAGTAATATTTGTTGTCCTTTGTGTTTGTTATTTATTGTTATGTCGGCTAGCTTAAGTTGCTTCTACCTAAGCTGGATTAGTAGTGTGTGAGCACCAAAAACTCAACTCTTCGATTTGCTCTTGTCCAACAAGAATTGGCTTCATGGCAAGCAAGAGAACAAGTTTGGAAATGCGTAGCACATGAAAAAACGACTAAGGAAAGGAACGTAACTGAGCCGACATTTATTGTTCGGACTAACCCTATGTTTACTTTATCTTTACTATGGTGGATTATTCTGAGCTAATCCTAAAGTTTCCAAGTATTGTTAAGTCAATTTTTGAAACTCGGACTCGTAAGTGACAAAACCGAATCAAGGTAGACGCGAGCCGAGCCATGAAATTGAAGAAACAAGAAAATGAAACTCGGGGACTACGCCCAAGTTAATCCGGCGTGGTAGCAAAATATAATCAGTATGATTGATACATCTACACCTGGCATACCGGGGATCTGATAAATTTCAAAGTGTTTTTTGGTGCTCAAGGAGCAGCAGCAGGAGGCAGTAACTCGGCGCCAGCGGGTGGAGCAGCGGCTTCAGCCTCATCGTCTTCATTCTCTTCGACATCTGAGGCTTCGTCCTCTCCCTCGTCATCTGAACCATCTTCGACGTATTCGTCGTCAACGACACCGAGGAAGTTTGGTCCTTAGTTCCATTGATGGACAGGGGCAAACTGGACAAGGTTGTGGGCGCAAGCCTCGCGCCGAGCAACCCAATCCGGATCATTTGACCACTTGGACCCGGTACGCAAGCGCTCGAGGAGCTTCAAGTCCAGTTTTTCATACCAAGTGAGCACGAAATGGAGGACAGTATCAGCTCCAGCACGAGCGACGGATTCCTTCTAGAGGTCGAGCTGGGTCTCGCAATCCATCAGCTTATTGATCAAAGCAGTGGATCCCTCCGGAGGATCCTCACCAGGCCAAAGGGCATGGAAGATCTAGACAGCCGAATCCAGGAGACCCGAACCATAGTTCTTCACAATTTCAATCCGAGAAGATAGGCTGACTAGCAGATCCTCCATGTCATAAGGAATGGGTTCAGCGCCAGGATTAGTTGGGGTACCCATCTGCTGGCGGAACTTGACAACGGCTTTGGCCGCAACGGCATCGCCCTCTAGGAATTTGCCTGAAAACAAAACAAGTGAAATAAGTAAAGGAGTTTTAACCCGGAGAAATACACGTCGGCAGAAGGAAAAGAGCTTACGGAGATATGACTATGGATCCAGGTCAGCTCTTTGGTGCAATCAGCACGCCTCTTCCGGAGCTGCTCAAGTTCAACATTAACCGAGTCAAGCCTAACGTCGGCCTCCTTAAGCAATTCTTGATCTTTTGCGAGCTGAAGGCTAAGACATTATCGCTCTTCCGTGAAGTCTTGGCCAACCTTTTCCATCTCAATCTTGTGGAGCTCTTTGAGCTTTTTCATCTTAGCCTTGAGCTTGGCAAGTTCATCATCCTTGGCTCGGAGTTTGGCAAGTTTGTCATCCTTTTTCTTGAGCTCGGCCTTGTGTTGTCGTGCTTGTTCGAGAAAATGCAGCATCATATCAGGCACGGGCACACTATCTTCAAGGGATGCCGCAACGATTTGTTGACCCGGCAGAGCCGAGGTATGAATAGCTGCCGAGGCCAGGAGAAAGGAGAGAAAGCACGGAAAATGAGTCACCAAAGCGACTTACCTTTTATCTCGGCCAAGTTTTTTCTCATAATTGTATTTTCGGCCTCCACTCCGGCTGTGCAATCCGAATGACAGATTAATTGGGCGGGAAAAGACAAAGAAAGGTGGGGGAGAAGTCAAAGAGAAAACTTACCCTTTTTCTCCCACTCAGCAAGAAGAGTAGCATGTTTCGAGCGCAACACCTTGTGTGAGTCCAAGAGGCGCTGGAACTCAGCAGTCTGACAATTGGTAGTGATCTGAAAAGAGCAAAGTCGGCTCAGGTGTATGCATATTCGAAGTGTACAAAATCCGGGCCAAGTGGAACTTAACCCGGCTCTAGGTGTGTGCATATTCGAAGTGTACAAAATCCGGGCCAAGTGGAACTTAACCCGGCTCTAGGTGTGTGTATATTCGAAGTGTACAAAATCCGGGCCAAGTGGAACTTAACCCGTCTCTAGGTGTGTGCATATTCAAAGTGTACAAAATCCGAGCCAAGTGGAACTTAACCCGGCTCTAGGTGTGTGCATATTCGAAGTGTACAAAATCCGGGCCAAGTGGAACTTAACCCGGCTCTAGGTGTGTGCATATTCGAAGTGTACAAAATCCGGGCCAAGTGGAACTTAACCCGGCTCTAGGTGTGTGCATATTCGAAGCATACAAAATCCAGACCAAGTGGAACTTAACCTGGCTCTAGGTGTGTGCATATTCGAAGTGTACAAAATCCGGGCCAAGTGGAACTTAACCCGGCTCTAGGTGTGTGCATATTCGAAGCTACTAAGGAGCTACGATAGTTCTCTAAGGAGCATCCAGCCGAGTAACAAGTTACTCCCCCGGAGGCTCGGGGACTAATGGAGATATCTCTAAGGACTTGTGCATATTAAGGAAAAGACAAATTAGCGTGCCTCCATCATCCAGCCAGCAATGTTGATAGCCTTGGCTGCCATATTCATCTGTGCAATGAACTCAGCAGGCCCAAATTTCTCCGGGAGATCGTCGTTTGGATCGACGAACTCCACTTTGTTCCAATTATCGACATATTCGATCAAAGCCAGAGGATAGCTCTCTCCACTAAGCATGTGGGGCGTGACCAAGCCTTTGGTGTGGGCCTCTCTCCTCGCAACTAGGGCGGCAGCAGGGCTAGTATGCAGTGCAAGTTGTTTGCTGACAGCTGACCCGGAGGAGGCATCTTTCTTCGGCATCATGGACGCAAGGGTGCGCTATCCAGCCTCAATAGATGATGCTTTAGTGGCACCAAAGCTTTTCTTGGCCTTGGGCTGCTGTTGGGAGGCTGAGGCTTGAGCTGCAGATTTGGACTTGGGTGCTGCCTTAGTGCTAGTTGGGTCTTCTCACCAAGTCTTGGAAGACTCAGACGAGGCAGGAGGAGTTGGTGCTTGTGCTGGTGCTTGTGTTACTGTTGCTGCTGCTGATGCTATTGGTGCTGCTGGTGGTACGGGTGCTGGTGCTTGTGCTGGTGCTAGTGTTGGCATTGGTGCTACTACTGTTGTTTTCTCGGGAACGACGGGTTGCGGCTGAGCCGATGAGGAGTTGGGAGCATCTGACCTTAGCTTATCCTCGGCGGCACCACTTCCCCCTACACCGAAGTTGCCCTCCTCTGAGCGAGGTGGACTAAGATCCGGTGTAGCCACCGAGCCTTCCTGAATTGGGCTTAGTGGGCGTGTGTCATCGTCGCGAGGAGGAGATGGGCTACGCCGGAAAGACGAAGCAATGCTGGAGACGCTCTGGGGAACCTCCACGGCAGCCCTATTAAATTAAACAACGAATAACAAATTATATAATAGAGAGAGAGGCGTGAAGACAAGGAAACTTGAAGCGGCAAATGGTACAAGGAAAAAGAAACTCACTCATAAGAGGTCGGAGGCTCCTTGGGCTTCCGAACTCTCCGGACTATGGCCTTAGTCGGAGGTTTGCTGGCGACCTTGTCAGCGGACTTCTTTTGCCTTTTGGTTGTTTGGGGAGGCCCGGAAGAAGCAGCTGAAGTGGCAGCCCGCTTCTTAGACACGGCTGGGGCCGGCTCACTCGTAGCAAGAGGGGGATCTTCATGAATCTGCCCAGCCGGGTGAGCTGAAGCCGGAAACGCGTAAGAAATGGGCACCGGGTCAAATACCTCCAGCACCTCAATGTCAGAATCATCCTCATCGTCAGGCCAATCCCTTAAGGAAAAGAAGTTACCAGAGGGTCGCTTGGATGCGTTCGGGGTAGGCAAGAACATTTCCTGATCCGGCTCCTCCTCGTCTAGAACAAGTCGATCCTTCCCCCATTTGAGGGAAGGATAAGTGCCATCATCAATGGTCTGCTGAAGAAACAACTAAAGGGAAAATGCAAAGGGATCAAATAAACAACATGCTCCGATATAGGAAATAACTCGGAGAAGGATTGGATAATGAGATTTACCGCAGGAGGAGGCTTATCCTGGTAGTAATGCTCCAACCCCCACTCCCACTCAGCGGTGAAGTCCTTATCGGTCGTGAAGAGGGCCTTGACCCGGCGGAAGATCTCCGTGTTATTCAACTCGAAGGAGGTCCGGTTGGGGTCAAATCGCCAGCTCATATGGCAGAGTTTGTGTGTACGCTTCTGTAGGGGGGAATCTGGCTGCGGCCGAATGTGATCATCACATCCTCGTTGCGCAGCCCTAGATACTTCAGCTCCTTGAACCTCTTGTTGATCTGATTCGCCAAGGTAGTTGGTTTCTTGGGAACCCGGTCCCATAGAGACGGATTTGGAGGACCCATCGAGAAGGGGCGCAGCCGGATCAGATCCTCATCCGAGCCATTCCTCACATAAAAGAAGGTCCGGGCCCAGCCCTTGCATGATTCAAGCCCCGTGACTCGGGGGAAGACACATTGTTTCCAGGGAGAGATGGAGGCCACACCACATTCGGTGAGGTGCTTGTCCTCCGGGGCACGCTCCTTATCTGGAACCACATTCCTCTAAAGACTGAAGAACCAGATCCAGAGCTCTTTAGTGGTCCACAAACCGAGGTATCCTTCTATGGCGGATGCGAAGGAGGAGAGCGATGTAATGGCATTCGCCGGAAGGTGATGAGGTTGTAGTTCGTAGGTGTTGACGAAATCTTGGAAGAAGTCACTCACTGGCAGGCCGAAGCCGCGCTAGAAGTGAGAGAGGAAGATGACGAACTCACCCGGATTGGGTGAGGGAGCGAGCTCCTCGGAGGCAAGGCGGGAGATTACGCCTTTAGGGATGCGGCGGGTGCGGTAGAGCCAATCAAGATCGTCTTGGCACACCCAAGAACCGGCCTAGGCACCGCGCTCTAGAGTTTCACCCTCCTCCTCCATCTCTTCTTCCTCGACGACGGCGAGCTCCTCCTTAGTCATATCCAGGTCACTATCCTCACCGGCCCGATCAGAGGTGGAGGGAAGAGGCTTGGATTGGCGCGGATCCGTGACGTTGAAGCAGCGCGCGAGCGACAGCAAGGCCAACGCGAGGAAATGAGAAGAAGCGAGGCGCGACGGTGGTGCTGTGGAGCAGAAGCGACGGCGACTGCGCTGTCGCAAGAAAGAAGAAGGAACAGAAAGGCTGGGGGCGGGAGAAGGGGGAAAACATCCAAGGGACGCGCCCCTCCCATATTTAACAGCGCCCTTGCAGTGAGTAGTGGGATCGGGCAGTGCCCTGAGGCCACACGATGTGGCCGTGTATCTGCCGGATCAGCCAATCAGAGGCAAGCCACAGGAAGGACCACAGGAAATAGGGGATCCCAAGACGTGACGTGGTGATGCAGTTAACGAGGAGGCAGCTGCGACGCGACGTTTGCAGCAGTAACACATGGCAATAAGTGCAGTAACAGGCGCAAGCCCTTAAAATGAGGCAAGGTGATGATTACCCTCCACGTAGGACGTGGGAAAGTGTAAGAGAGAAGGAAGGATAACACGGAAAACTGAAGGGTGACCCGGCCAGCGAGTGAAAACTCGGAATATGCCATGGGAAAGCTAGGCCACGAAATCTGAACTAGAATGTAACTCGGAAAGGGGAGCAAAAAGCTCGATAGATTGAACCTGCCATGGCCTTAGCAGCTGAAATTGCTAAGACCACACCAGCTTCGGGGACTAATGTTGGGGGGATACCCCCGGGTAGGGTCACGCCGGGGTATAGAGGCCGAGTTAGCCGAGGTATGACAAGGTCAAAGCGAGAGCTGGCCGGATCGCCTCAAGGCAGGCCGACTTATGGAGTAACCCGGACCGGAGGATGTCCACCTGATTGTGTCCCGGCCGACGTATGTCGTATGCCGGCAAGCTTTTTGTAACTTGTATGCAGGTACCCACAGGGCCGGGTTATACCAGGCTTGTAAGAGAAGGAAGGTATCTCGCTGGTCAAAAGGTGGCCTCTATGCGCTGGAGCGTGAGCGAAGCGAACAGAGGAAGGGACCAGCAGGGCGTGGCCGACAAAGGTGACGTAGCCTATGTCGGCTGACGTTGGTGCCGTAGAGGGTTACGTAGCCTCTACATGGATTACGAAGGGAAAAGTAGACCCGGTCGGTTTGCTATTTTGGGAGAGGCATATTCCCAGGAATATGCCTCCACATATGCCCTAGCTGGCAACCTAGCCTCCCCTTTATAAGGAGCGCTAGGGCCTCTGTAGAAGGGGCTGGCAAGAACGAGAGTAGTGGGTTCCTTGGGTGAGAAACTGAGGTGAGAGTCAGAGAGCTCCTTCTTCCTCCTCTCCCCAACACAGCTCAAGGAGCATCTGTAAACTTAGTGAACTTGGAGAATACAAAGCATCTGTGTGTGGAATCACCACACTATCCCTCCCTGGATTCCTCTAGTGCATATTGGCCCCACCTTTAGCCTATCCATGGTATCTGCCGTGACACCACCATGACACTACCACCTACTCCTCCACCTCCTCCCTTGATTAGTCCCACCCTAGGACTTTGAGGGACGTAGTACCTCCCTTCCACCTATATAAAGAGGGGCACCCCTCTTCCCAAATCCATCCGATCAATTGGCTTGGCCTATTCTCTCTCCTTCTCTCCCTCTCCCTCATGTGTGGTTTCCAAGATTGGAATTTCATACGGGGATAGGGGTTTCTCAACCATACGCACATCGTCATGTTGATGGACTCGGCCCAGAGCAATCTTATTCCGCTTCTTTGATGGACTAGAGCTCGGGAGATGTCTCTACACCGTATGTGTGTAAGGCCACGAGGCACCTCCACTTGTGGTGCTTTTGCTTGGAGCTTCAAGAATGGACGTCAACACGACCTTGAGGTCGGCTACGTCACAAGGAGAAGGGGTGACTGAAGGGGTTCCATGGCAGAAAACAAAAAAAATCCTATGTTGAAATGTCTAGACACCCAAGATCTATCTATGTAGTAATGCAGTAATGGCCGGAGTATAGATAATACATAACCTTGTAGACCATACAAGGTTAACATTCTGAGAGGAACATAGTTGAAGTAGTCATACTCGTAGCCAACCTCAAGGTCGTGAAGCTCATCGCAGGTCACCACTTGCTCCTTTTTCATCATCATGCAGCTCTGGCTCACGACATCCAAGAATCACAAATGGTGGATCCATGAGGTTTCGTACACATAAAGTGTACGATGATGACCTCCGGCTCCCTGATCCCTGCCTGTAAACCCTACATCATAACAGTGTATTGCAGGTGTGTTGTCTCTTGCAGGCGCCATCCTTCCTGGGATGGCTCCATCCCGAGAGGACAACAAGAGAGAGATTCCATTAGGAGAGCCTCGGAGAATTACTTGATTATTGGATTATTTAATTCCACCCATGGGCACCCCCTTTATATAGGTGGAGGAGGGCTACTTCCTGATAAGTCCATTTTGCATCACTATTCTATGTCATAATTCATTGTTATTCATTGATTTATTTCATATTAAGAGTTGATACTTATGCAATTTCATCTGTTTTTGCATGGTTGATGACTTTTGGAGCATGGACCGCTGTAGTCAGGATTCTGATGGAAAAGGTGCTGTTTGAAGGCAAAATTCGCGAAGATCAGAAAATCCGGGAAAATATACGAAAAATCCTATTTTTCCAGAAGACGAAGGAAGGTAGAAGGAGGAGTGGAGATGGGCCATAGGGGGCCCACACCACCCCCTAGAACGGGCAAGCCGAGGCTGTGCCACCAGGTGGTGTGGCCGCATTGGCCCACCTCTGGCTCTCCCCTCTGGCGTATATAATCCTCCCGAAACCCTAATACTCGGGGAGCGACCACAGAAAGATTTCGCCGCCTCTACGGGGCGGAAAACACTGAGAGAGAAAGATTTCTCTGGCAGATAGATTTCTACCGGGGGAATTCCTTCCTGGAGAGGGGAGATCATCGCCATCAACACCACCATCAAGCTGGACTTCATCGGGATAATCATCACCATCAGCACCCTCATCACCATCTCCATATTGCTGTAACAATTGGGTTGAATCTTGCATAGTTCTTAGGGGAAACTTTCTCGGTGTTGATTCTCTTTGTAGTTGATGCTATTGAGTGAACCATTGAATTATTGTTTATGTTCAGATTGTTATACATCATTATTCCATCTCTGATCATGACCCATATGATGTCTTGCGAGTAGTTCGTTTTGTTCTTGAGGACAAGGGAGAAGTCATGTTGTTAGTAGTGGAGTTGTGTTGAGAAAGATTCAATAGTTTGATATTTAAGTTGTGGTGTACTTCTTCTAGTGGTGTCATGTGAACATCGACTACATGACACTTCACCTATATGGGCCTAGGGGAATGCATTGTGTATTTGGCTACTAATCGTAGAGTTTGCTGGAGTGATAGAAACTTGAACCCCCGTTAGGAAACCATTGCACAAGGGACATCAGGGTCTTAGAGTTTAAAGCTGTGGTTAGGTTTCTATACTTACGGATGTTTGCAAGGGGTATAATCACAAGTATGTATTAGTCCTAGGAAGGTCGGTACATTAGCACAGGTTCACCCACAAAACACTTAGCAAGCTAAAGAAGATTAATCAACTATATGAAGCGAAAGCACTTGACAGTCTTCCCATGTGTCCTCGAGAACGTTTGGTCATCTTAAGTAATACAACCGACTTGTCCTTTGTTGAATAAAGGATTGGGCCACTTGCTGCATTTATTCCTACTGTCTTTTATTTACTCGTAATTCGTTTACTTGCTTTATCAAACCCTAAAAATCTGTTTGCTAAGTACTTGTAGAGAATTCCTGATCCATACCACTAGCCAGCACCTTCTGCTCCTTGTTGGGTTCGACACTCTTACTTATCGAAAATACTGCGATACACCCCCCATACTTGTGGGTCATCAAGACTATTTTCTAGCGTCGTTGCCGAGGAGTGAAGTGCTATTGGAGAGTGGAACTGGTAAAGGAAACTTCTACTGTGAGTATTGTTTACTTCTGTTAGTTGCTTTATTTTTGTTATGGATAATTCATTGAGTTTCTTGTTTCGTAATGCTACTACCACTGCTAAGGTAGTAGATGAACCACCACCTGCTGAGAATGATGCTTTTAAAATACCTACAAGAATTATTGATCGTGTTATGGATAACTACTATGTTGGGGATGGAACTGTCCATCCCGGTGATCATTTACTCTTTACATACGAACTATGCGGGTTGTCAAACTGTGCAGGTATTACTACAGATGAAGTTAAGAAAAAAGTTATTCTCATTATCGCTGAAGGGAAGAGCTGAGGAATGGTATAAGCTGCTGAAGAATGGTCAAGCTCTGGAATGGGATTTTGGATGCTTCTTGTGCTAGATCATTCACTCGCATGGAAGAAGAAGCTAAATGGGATCTTCTAGACCATATTCAACACAATGTTGAAGCTTGGGAAAATGACAAAGGTAGAAAGTCAGGTATAAATTATGATAATGAATGCATTGAATCTTTTATGGGAACTGATGACTTTCAAAATATTAAAAATGCTTATGGTCTAGACTCTCAATCTATTGCAACTTATTTTAAGGCTTTTGCTTCCTACATTGAAGTGCCTAAGATGAAGTTGAACAAGTATCATGAACCTTATAAAGATATTGCTAAGAGTGTTCCTGCAAGAAATACTGAAGTTTATACTACTAATCATGTTTTACCTAAACCTTACATTGAGAAAATGCCTTTCCTAGTTAAGATAAAGGAACATTCTATGATAGCTAGTATGGTTAATGAAAGTACAAATAAAGCTGTTGAACCTGATAAACAAATGGATGATTAACCTATAATAGCAAATGTGAAAGACTTTATCACTAAATACATAGAAGGGGGACACACTATCCTTTGTAAGGATATCCCTAATATTGTCTCACAAAGTAGTGTTATGAGAGCTAGTATTCCTGTGTTTTCTGTTAGAATACGTGATCTTTGTTACGATGGTCCTTGTGATAGTTATATTGTTAAGTTTATCAATGATACTAAAAGTTACTATGAGAGAGGGAAAGTGTTCTTATGCATCTCAATAATATCAAGTTTCCTCGTTTTATGCTGAAAGTTTTTATGTTGCACTTCTTTTGCCTTCCTATGCTACTAGCCACTGGTTTCAACATCCTGTTTGTTTACAAAATTCCCTTGCATAGGAAGTGGGTTAGACTTAAATGTGTGTATTTTTTCTTCTTAATGCTCTCTTTCACCTCAATTCATATTCTTATGTGAGCATCTTCAAAATTATCATGCCCATCTTAATGGCTATAAAGAAAGAGCTTTTTGGGAGACAACCCAGTTTATTTTTGCTTTCAGTTTGTTTTTGCTTCTTTGAGTTTTGGAAGTTATTACTTCAGTAATAACCTCTCCTTATCCTTTTTGTTTGGTTTTTGTGTCAAGATCAACCTCTAATGAGAGAGAAGTAATATTTGGGGAAGTTGCTGTCCCGAAACAGATTTTTGTGCTTCACCGTAAAAATTCGTGAGAAATCTCTGTATGTCGGATTGAGCTGTAATTGTTTGTGCGTCTGTCCCAGGTTGTTATTTAACTTTCATTAGTTTTTCACTTTTTGATTTGAGCAATAGAAGATTTTCAAAAAAATTGATCTTTACCTGCTGGTCTGTTTTGACAGATTTTGCCACTCTTGCATTTGCTTCTTTATTTGATTTCCTTTTTGAATTCTTTTTGGGTTTTCGGAAGGAGTTGCTACGGTAGCTTATGTTTTTATGGTTTTCAGTTGAATTTTGGACTCAAAAGGTTTTATCACTTCACTTATACTAATGTTGCTAATGAGAACTGTGTGAAGTTTTGTGTGAAAGAAGTTTCCAGGTAGTGAAGATAATGGTGTAATAAGGAAATGAAAGGTTTCATGACTCAAGTAATAAGTGTATGAAGATGAAGATATTGATGTTATTCAAGTGGTGACTCCGGAAGCATCTACTAGATACCAAATTCAGAGACCTACAAAGTCCGTTTTCAAATAGGTAACAGTTCTAGTAAGAAAAGTTCCGTGAAAATACTATCCAACTATATTTTTGCAGTTTTTAGCCAATAAAGAAAGCTACGAAGAGAAATAGGGACAGAAACGGAGCCAGGGTGGCTCACACCACCCTGTGGCGTCGGCCCACCCCTGGCTGCGCCACCAGGTGGTGTGGCCACTCCGGACTCCGCCTCCGGCCCGTTTTCTCCCAGTACCTTCCTTTTGATGTGAAACTTCGTAATATATAATCCTACGGATCTCCAGAGGTTTGTTTATCGTGTTTTCATTTTGATCTGTTTCTGACAGGTAGAGTCCTAGATTTGGAGCCACAATGTCTTCCTCTGGATCAACCAAGGAAGATTCCTTAGAAGATATCATCAACCCATACATGAGAGAGTTGAAGATTCATCCCAAGGAGTTGTTGCTTGAAGATGGCGAGGTCCGGATAAAAGAGGTTCAAGGCCCTAAAGGTGAAGGAACTCTGGAGGATAGGATGGAAGCACTAGAGCAAGAAGTCTTTAGGTACAAGAAGATGGAGAAACGTGAAGTGGATTCCGAACTCATCACCGAGCACCAAAAGGAGACTGCTGAGCTCAAGGATGAAGTCCTCTCACTTTGCCAAACAACCAACAACCTGCAAGCATAGCTCTACAACGTTCAAAATCAAAACTATGAGTATGATGGCTGCTGCAAGTTTCAGGATGCTGGAGACCACGATGTCCTTTGTTTATGGGGAGCCCTTACCCTGGAAGTCGGACGATGACGAGAGGATACCACCACCACCACCGAAGGAGTAATTTGTCATCAGGTTTGGCATCCCCTTGGTTTGTTCCAAGCTTGGGGGAGTGCCACGGTATCACATCACTATCTTCTATCTATTTACCTTTTTAGTAGAGTCATATCATGAATAGAGAAGTTATCATGTAGGATGGTTTGCATTATGGAAGTGTCCCCTCTCTCGTTAGATATGTATCCCTTGGTGTGAGTTTCCGTTATGGAATATTAATGAGAAGTTCTATCATTTACTCTTTTGCATATCTTATATTAGTTTTCAATTCATGGTTATATGATTTATCTTGTTGTTAGTAGTTGTATCACTTTGGGATCATCGAGTTAATTTAGTTGGTTTTGGCAAACCTGGCTCGGTCAGTAGCAACACTATTTTTGAAGTTGAATGAAAAGATAAAACTACTCTAAATAAATATAATTTCATCATCTTTCTTTCTTGATTTGCTCATAAGTTTAGTATTCTCTAGTTAAGACCTTTTGTGCTTACAAGGAAGATTGCATGTTTGTCTTTATCACTTGTATGTTTGTTTGTTTCCTTCAACTCTTATACTTGCTACCCGGCCTTGCTAGCCAAAACATGTACTGAGAGGGAATTCTTCTCGTGCATCCATTCCTTAAACCAAACCCATGCCATTTTTGTCCACCATACCTACCTATTAGCATTATTGCTATTCCAAGTAAATTCATGATTTTATCTACCTTCCAAATTAAACTTGTTATGTGAAAATTAGTGATTAAAGCTCTCACGAACTTGATGGCACACTTTACTTTCTTGTATCTAATAAACTTGAACCATTGTGCCCATCCATGTTGCGTATATGCTTGCGCTTTGTAAGTTGTGAATTAGCAGAACCATGCTGTCATGGGGAACGCTTTCCACATTGCACTAGTACTTTGTACCTAGTTGATATCACGTTAGTTTGTCTATGGATGTCGTCGGTTAGAAATGAAAGGGGAGCTTGTAAGCCCATGGAGTTATGTATATGTGTTAGAGAAACGCCTGGGCCGCTGGTCTAATCCATGCTGACATGGTGGAAACCTGCAACGTAACCATAATGAGCTGTCTATGAAGCATTCTTCTTATGAGAAAAGGAAAAAAAGAGATGATGAAAAGAGGAAAGAGAGAAAATAACACCATATTCCCATGGTAAATAAGAAGATTGCTGAGATGCTTGTTGTCTGCTTGCCTTGTCATTTTGATATGGGGATTCTTCCGTATCATCGAGCAAGGGGTACCCCGTTGGCGGTTCTCTATGATACACATGTGCTTACGATGATAAGAACTTACCATTGACTAAACTTGAGTAGCATGAGGAGCAACCCTCGTATTCAAGGGACATGAGATTTTCAACTTACAACTTTTCAAGCATATCCTCGTATTTGATCACTTTAACCTTAATCACCTAAAGATGCCTATGATAGGGGCAATGAGAGCTGAAAGCTAATAAGTAACATAATTTTTGGGAGCTCTTTATGAAACTTGAAATCCATGCTTCCCTCTGCGAAGGGCCTTTCTTTTACTTTTTAAGTTGAGTCAGTAAACCTATTCCCTTCTATCTCAGCAAGTATTTTGAGTCGTTGTGTTTCACTCATTCATGTGATGATTTATTGTCAACACCCGGATTTTTAATCCTAGATGCCCGTTATGCCATACCTCGCAATCCCAGGATTACCATTTTTGCGAGACATAACGGATTGGATATCACAGTACATCGTCCATTACAAACCATACATAAGGTCTTACACAAACAAGGATCTCATGATCCAGTCTTAAGACAACAAGCAGCGGAAATAAAAAATAGCGTAGCGGTGGGTTCCATCTTCAGGGGCACAGGCAATGCTGACGAAGGCAGATAGTCCTATTTATCATAGCCGTCCTGTTGACCATCATCTTGATAATCTCCTTCATAGCCTGGCCATGATAATAGCCAGGGACAAAAGCCATGAGTACTCTTTAAGTACTCGCAAACTACCACTAACAAGTAGTAGAAATCTAAGTTAAAGTGCTAACTCTATGCTTACTATAAAGTTCAGTTTGAAACCTAAGCTGAGTCCAGAAGCAAAGAAAGATAAGATAAAACTCTAGAATCACTTAAGTTGGGAGACTAGTGTCATAAACACCACCCTGTTGTGGTCAAGTCAAGATTCATCATTATTTCCAAAGTATTTAGAAAACATCTGACAACGAAACAGTATGGCCATTCCAACTGTCCATAACCGCGGACGCGGCTATTCGAATAGTTTGACACTCTGCAGAGGTGGTACACTTTCACCACAAGATTCGATACATCTGTCAGGGATAACCCTGAATCATCATACTTAGTATGCAGATAATCAAACATAACCTTCCCTTTACGCACCCTAGTATAAGCACATCTCCTATGATCAGGGCCTCCCAACCATGACCATCAGTCATCTTGGGCACTGCATAGGTGGACAACATTGAGAGGTAGCCTCAGCTCAAACCCCTCCCGTGAGGGAACTAATACTAATGCATATAAATTTCCAGCTAAGCCTTACCCAATTCAGGTAATGTGGTTGTACGGTAAATTTGGAATGGTATCGCATCCGAATCCAACCATCAGTTTTATAAAAGGGTTAAGGCTCATGCCTCAACATTTTCATAATCACCCATTTGTGTTTCTCAAAACATCTCAATAGAATGACTCATCATTCTAAGGTTTTCATAATTCATTTTCACCAAGTATTCCCATCTAAAGTGACTCCAGTTTTTGGATCTACTCTAAACTACTAAGTTAAGAGTGTTCACTAAGGTGGTAAAGATGGGTTCAATCTCATGCCATGGAATGACATCTAAAGGGTTCTAAATAAGTGAAGTTTTATACTTTTTATGCTACCTTCCAAACAAGTAAAGGACTTTGTATAAACTAAGAGGGTAAAACTTGTAACTAAGACTTGGAGTACCAATAGTCAAAGGGGTGTGATCAAGGCATACTTAGGGCATCTTTGTTAAACCATCTAGTTTGATCCTAGCTTGTTAAACACTAAACTTGCAAGTTCTAGCTTGCATTGTGAAAGGTGGCTTGCACTTAGATAGTGCTAGCTTGCTAAGAGTAGCTTGCCTTGGTTGGTGCAGTGGTTGAAGTTTTCTTCTTCTTGGTAGAACTCCTCCTCCTCGAGAGCTTGGTCGGTACTATCGTCTATAAATACATAGGGAGTGCACAATCACCAAACAATACTTAACTAGGCTAAGTGGCATTCTGGAACACACCTTTGATGATCTATTATCATCACAACCATCACAAGTTTAATTCAATAGTTTCATCCTTTTTATTTTAGAAAAGTAATTTCTACTCATTGAAAAATTAACTAATATTTAATATTCACCACCAAAATATGGGATCATGTGGACACATGTCCTCACCACATATTCTAACATGTGGGAATGAAATTTAAAGGTTGGATCAACATTACTTTGGTTCAAGTTCATTAGTAAATGATTTAAAGTGACTAGAAATTCCTATATAGCATTGTTTTTGTACTAGTCCATAGTCACTGCGTGTAAACCTTAATATTATTACATATTTGGATATATATGGTGAAATGTGATTTTTGAGAGTTGGAATCAACTCTAAAGCTAACTTGGTTGATTTTATAAAAATGTTGCAAGTTGCAAATGCTTCTGTCTTCTTATTTTTATTAGGACAGATCTATAACTCTAATTGAATTAAATCCAACGGGCTTGGATAGATTACTTCCATACCTTTCAGGCAAAATTAGTTTCATGCAATTTGGATTTGTCAAACTCACAGAATTAAATTTTGAAATAGTAGACATAAACTAGATTTAACTAAAAAGAAAAATCCAGATTTGAATGTGTGGGCTAGCGCGGGAAAAGGAATGGGCCGGCCCAGTGGCGCTCCGCGGCGCGGGGCTCAGCTGACAGGGGGTCCCGCTTGTCAGCGACACTTAACACGCGAAATGGTACGCGCGATGTGGGTCGTAGGATTAGAAGCTAGATCTACGGCTGAGGGTCGTCGTCGACGACGAAAAGGTCGCCGGCGAGCTCGAACCCTAGCGGCTCGGTGGCGGTCTGTTGGGGGCGTACCAGGGCTCCAGCAGGGTCGGCGAGGCAGGCAAACAACGTGGAAGACGACGGCGAGGCGAGGCGTGGTCGCGGCGGAGCTTGGGGTGGTCTAAATCAACGGCGCCCTTCTCCTCCTGCCGCGGTTGCTTCGGCTCCAATTCCGGCGAGGCAGAGCTCGCCTTGCTCCGGCTAGAGGTGGGGAAGGTTCAGAGAGGTGAGGGAGTGGAATGGTGTGGAGAGGAGAGGCTGGGGAGGGCTCCTTTTATAGGCCCGACGGTGAGATCGAGCGGGATGGGCGGTCGATGGTGGCGACATGGCTACAGTGAGGTAGAGGCATGGCTAGGGGTGGCGATCGATGGGCGGTTCCCTGGCGGTGCTCTACAACTTAAATGCGGCCGTAGGGGCGGTGGCACGCGGTCGGCGCGAGGTGGCGCTCTGCGCAGCAGAAGCGGCGGTGTCCAGGGCGAGCGGTGGCTGTGAGGCTTTGGGCGGCGAACGGGGATGTCTGGGGTGTTCTCCAGGTCGAGGCAGAGCGGTGGGCGCGGGCTGGTGCCAAGGGGCGGTCTATGCGAGCGGGGATAGGGCGTGCTCTGGGGCGGCATCGGCATGCTCGACCAGCTCCGGGCGCGATGGTTCGCGGTCGCTCTGCCCTCTGTCTCTGTCCTGGGGTTGGTTGGGCGGTGGAGGTGGACCACAAGCAAGTTGCTAGACATGAGGAGAGGCTAGAGAGGGCTGCTGCTGCGAGTGCACTGTCGGCCGGCGAGGTGGTGCTCGGCATGGCATGGCAGTGCAGCTAGGGGGTAGGAGAGATGCTGGTTAGGCTCTAGTTAGATCAAGAGGGGACAAGGGGATTAAATGGGGATCGATTGGGGCAAAACCCTATAGTAAACAGTGAGCTAGGATTAGAGGAGAGGTTATGCATGCCAAGTGTTTGATTAAATGGCCGCATGAAATAAAGTTTTGAATTTTGGTTTCAAATTTTTTGAGTGATCTCCACTAGTGATAGGTAGTCTCTGGTTGCAAGGGTTTTGAAAGTGGAGCTCAAAAAGATGGGTTTTGAAATAGGGGTGATCTATGCATATGCATTAGATTCAATTTTAAACTGTCATTTAAAATAGTTAACAGAATGTTTTTAGCAGATCAAAAGGTGGGCCTTGGTACCTCATTATGTGTACTAGCAAGGGGTACAAAGATCCAGAATTGTTTCAGTTAAGTTTTGAGTACTAGGACTAGCCAAAGTAGGCATGAGAGTTAAATTTGCCAACATGACCATTCCTCCTTTTTAATTCTTTTTGATTTGATTTTCTTTAGGAAAAGCTTGGGAATGATGTAGATGATGTTTAAATCACCTAAGAAACATTTTACAAGCATTGGATCACACAACCATAGCAATTCAAAACAACTCCTATTTTAAATGCACACATATATGAATGCTTTCGTTTTAACTTTGAAAAAGTTTTTGTTAACCCCAAATTTGATTGATTTGATCTTGATAAGATTGGATTGAAGTTTTGGGATGTTACAGACCTTCCCCCCTTAAACAAAATCTCGTCCCGAGATTTACAAAGAAAACTAGGAACTAAAGAGATCTGGGAACTCTGTCCTAATGTAATCTTCTCGCTCCCAAGTAGCTTCCTCCTCGGTATGGTTGCTCCACTGAATCTTGAGAAACTTGATACTCCTGGTCTCGGTGGTTCTGTAGGCTTATTCCAAGATACGAATGGGCACTTCTCGTTAGGTCAGGTCATTGTTGATTTCCACAGCTCTGTGATCGATGTTCTTGAAAACTTCAGTCTTCTCTGGCACTTCCAGACATTTGCGAAGTAACGAGATATGGAACACATTGTGGATGGCTGACATCTCCTCAGGCAGTTCCAACTGATACGATACTTCTCCTCGACGGTTCAGAATCTTGAAAGGTCCGATATATCTGGGGGCTAACTTTCCCTTCAGACTAAAGCGTTGAGTTCCTTTCAAGGGTGAAACCTTGAGATATACAAAATCTCTGACATTGAAAGTCAGGTCTCTCCTTCTTTTGTCAACATAGCTCTTATGTCTGGATTGGGCGGTCTTGAGGTGCTCACGGACTTTGTGAACTTTCTCTTCTGCTTCTCGAAGAATGTCGGGTCCGAAGATCTGACTCTCTCCTACTTGTGACCAATTCAAAGGGGTACAACACTTTCTTCCGTATAGGAATTCAAATGGTGCCATCTGCAAACTAGCTTGATAACTGTTGTTATATGAGAATTCTGCGAAAGGCAGGCAGTCTTCCCATTTTGATCCATATTCCAACACACAAGCTCTAAGCATATCTTCTAGGATTTGGTTGACTCTCTCAGTATGTCCATCTGTTTGCGGGTGATACGAGGTACTGAAGTTCAACTTGGTTCCTAAACCTTCCTGCACTTTCTGCCAAAATCTTGAGGTAAACTGGGTTCCTCGATCTGATACGATGGCCTTGGGGGTTCCATGTAGACTAACAATCCTAGCAATGTATAGCTCTGCTAACTTTGCACTCTAGTAAGTGGTCTTGACAGGTATAAAATGGGCTACCTTGGACAGTCTATCAACTATGACCCAGATTGAGTCATTTCCCCTACTAGAAGTAGGTAAACCGGTGATAAAGTCCATTCCAACGGAATCCCATTTCCATTCCGGAATCTGTAATGGCTGCAACAGTTCTGCAGGTCTCTGATGCTCTGCCTTGACTCTTTGACAGATGTCACATTTGGCGATGTAGCTTCCGATCTCTCTCTTCATCTTGTGCCACCAAAATTGTTCCTTCAAATCTTGATACATCTTTCTTCCTCCGGGGTGGATAGAATAAAGAGTATCATGGGCTTCCTTCATGATAACTTCCTTCAGCTCCGAATCTGCTGGCACACAGATACGTCCTTTGTACCACAGTACTCCTTCTTCGTCTTCGGTGAATCCAGGTACCTTTCCTGTACCAATACGACGTTTGATTCCGTCGATACTTTCATTCCCCTTCTAGGCTTCCTTGATTTGGCTAATCAAAGTGGGTTGAAGTCCAATGCTAGCTAAGAATCTTCGGCTAACTAATTCAGTCCTGAACTGCTCCAACTCCTCATACAAACTGGGTTGCTTCTCCTTGATTATGGTGTTAAGCCTACACGGCAATCTGCTAACAGCATCTGCTACCACATTGGCTTTGCCGGGGTGATAGTGAATGTCAAGGTCATAATCCTTGATTAACTCTATCCATCTTCTCTGCCTCATATTCAACTCCTTTTGAGTGAAGATATACTTCAAGCTCTTATGATCTGAGTAAATCTCACATCGATTACCCATCAAATAATGACACCAGGTCTTCAGTGCTAGAACTACAGCTGCTAGCTCAAGATCATGGGTCGGAGAGTTCTGCTCATGCTGCTTTAGTTGTCGAGACAGATACGCAATGACTTTGCCTTCTTGCATCAATACACATCCTATACCAATCTTGGATGCGTCACAATACACATCAAAGGGCTTCTTGATGTCTAGCATGACTAAAATTGGGGCTGATATCAATCTCTTCTTCAGCTCCTGGAAACTGGCTTCACATTTGTCTGTCCATTCAAACTCCTTGTCCTTCTTAAACAATTGGGTCATTGGTCGGGCTATGCTCGAGAATCCTTCTACGAACTTGCGGTAATATCCCGCTAATCCGAGAAAAGAACGGACTATCAACAGAGACTCCTCTGACAGACACAATATGTCCTAGGAATCCTACTTCCTTTAGCCAAAACTCACATTTGCTGAACTTGGCATATAACTGATGCTCTCTCAGGGTTTCTAGGATAACTCTCAGATGTTGCTCATGCTCTTCGTCTGACTTGGAGTAGATAAGGATGTCGTCGATAAACACAACTACAAACTTATCTAGGAAATTCATAAAGATCTTATTCATGAGATTCATGAAATAAGCAGGGGCATTGGTTAATCCAAAAGACATAACCGTATACTCGTATAAACCATAGCGAGTAGTAAAGGCGGTCTTCGGAATATCCATTGCACGAATCTTAAGTTGGTGATAACCAGTCCCTAGATCAATCTTTGAGAATACCTGGGCTCCAGTCAACTGATCAAATAGATCCTCTATCTTTGGCAAAGGGTACTTGTTCTTGATGGTAACATCATTCAACTTTCGGTAATCACTGTACAGACGGTTGCCTCCATCCTTCTTGTCGAAAAATAACACTGGTGATCTCCATGGTGATGCACTTGGTTGAATTAAACCTTTGGCTAGCATAGCATCCAACTGCTTCTTCAGTTCCACCAACTCTGAGGGGTTCATGCTATAGGGTCTCTGGGCTATAGGTCCGATTCCGGGATTAGTTCGATAATGAACTCAATATCCCTATCCTGGGGCATTCCTGGCAATTCATCTGGGAATACGTTGGGGTATTCATAGACTACTCTGACTTGGTCTATGGTGGGCAAGGCTACACTCTGGTTGCACTTGAATTGACGGGGTAAGGTTTCAGAGATATGCTCTACTGTGACTCTAGAACTACTAGTCATGGTGATGGCTTTCTTAGCACAGTCTATCAATCCTTTATGCCTTGACATCCAGTCCATACCTAGTACTACTTCCAATCCTTTGGTTCCAAGTACAATTAGGTTGGCATAAAAATCTATCCCATGTATTCTGATAGGTACAGCTTTGCAAATTTTCCTAGCTTTTGTTGTTGAACCGGGGATTTGAACTATCATGACATGCTTCAGGTTGGTTGGACGAATCTTACTAGTGCATGCAAATTCTTCGGTGACAAATGAATGTGATGCTCCCGAATCAAACAATACTCTTGCTAAAACTGAGTTGACAGAAAACATACCCAGCACTACGTCTGGCGCTTCCTGGGCTTCTTCTGCATTCATGTGGAAGAGACGGCCGTTGTGGTTGTGAGGGTTCCCTGGGGCAAATCTCCTTCCTGGCTGAACATGGCGCTGCTGCTGAGCTGGGGCATTCACATTGGCATTGGCTGCAGTCTTCTTGGGACACTCATTGGAGTAGTGACCCTTCACTCCACACTCAAAACAAGTGATCTGGGACTTGTCCTTGACTGCGATAGGCACAGCATTGCTGCCAGTTCTGGGTGCAGTGTTGTTGTTGTTCTTGTTGTGGTTCTTGGGAGGTGCACGGTTGAAATTGTTGGCATTACCGGAGTTGTGATTGTTTCCTCCGGACTTCACATTGCTTCCGCTACGGTTGGGGTAGCTTGGGCGAGAATTTGGGGGTCGGTTGTTCCTTGGTGCATATCCTGGCGAAGGGTTGGGACGGTACTTCTGGTGACTGTTGGATCCAGACTGCTGCATCATACGACGCTTGCGGTTGTTGTTTGCCTGGTTAATCTCCCCTTCCATCTGGATGGCAGAGTCGACTAGCTCTTCGAGATCCGCGAAACGGATGTTGACGAGGACAGTCTGCATCTCATCATGCAGTCTGTTCAAGAATCTCTCCTTCTTCTTGGCCTCCGTGTTGATCTCATCAGGTGCATACCTGGCAAGTGACAGGAATTTATCACGGTACTCCACCACAGTCATTCTTCCTTGCTTCAATTCGCGGAACTCGTCTCTCATCCGGTTGACTAGACCCTGCGACACATGGGTGCGGCTGAACATGACTTTGAATGCTTCCCATGTCATCACTTGACCATGGTTCATATTGCGGATGCTATTCCACCAAGCTCTGGCATCTCCCGCCAGATAGTGGGTGGCGAAGAGAACTTTCTCATTGTCCTCAACTCCTGCAACTTCGAGGTTGTTTTCCATGGTCTGCAACCAGTCATCAGCCTCTAGTGGGTTCTCAGATTGGTTGAAGATTGGGGGATTAGTGTTCTGAAATTTTTTGAGTTTGGATCCATGGTGGTCCTGATTTCCATGTCCTTGGTTGTTGAGAGCCATCTGGGCGATCTGTTGAAGTGTTGCTAAGTTGGCTTGGCGCTCTGCCCTGCTTGCTTCACGGTCTGCGATGAGATTCTGCAAGATCTGCAGCATTGGGTCCTGCGATGAGCTGCTCCCTCCTTGGTTTCCACGAGTCATCTAAGGATTGAGATAGATATAGAGGTAAGAGGGAAATTCTAAGGTTCATGGGTTTGGGGTTTTCAAAGCTAAAACTTTGAGTTAAACTTAGGTTTTTCAACTAACTTCATTTTCATTCATGCAAGCAAGCACACGATACAACACACACCACAACAATCAAAGGGAAAACAGATGGTTTGAAGAACCATTCTGCAAGCTACGATACAACGAGATGATACATCTCAGGCTACGATAGTGCTCTAGTGCATCTACTCATCGTCGATGAAGTCGGAGTCCTCATCATCAGTGTAGAAGTCCACGGCATCCTCCTCCAGAAAGTCATCATCGTTGCTGAGGTAAGAATCCATGTCTCCCTGGATGTCTTCACCCTCATCTTCTTCTTCTTTTGCTGCAAGCTGAGCTTCCTGCTCCTTGACAGTCTTCTCGAGGTCGGCCACCTTCTTGCGAAGATGGGCGATGGTGCGATCCTTCTTGGCACGCTGGCGGTGAAGAGACTGACGGCCTTGGATAAGCAATGCGAAAGTCTGGGCCTTCTGGTCAGCAATGGCACGATTCTGGTTGGCTAACTCTCTGGCATTGTCCAGTTCCTGTTGTGTGTCGTGAAGCAAGAAGTCCAGGTTCTCCACTTGACGCCTCAACTCGGGGTGGCCCGACATTTCCATTGGCAGTCCCATGAAGTCACGTCTTGCATAGAGAGCAAAACGGGTTCCTTGGGTCTTGTTGACGCTAAGGGCACATAGACGTGCAAGAGCTTCATGCATTGCCCTGGCTAATCCATCTAGCCGGTTGTTCTCTCTCACGGAGAACTGAATTCTTCCAGAAGTTGGTGCTTCAATGCTTCCTCTAAGATCTGCGGTGACTAGCCACTGTAGGTCTCCTCCTGGGAGTCCTGGAAGTTGAGCTCCAACAAACTCTGGGTGCGGGCATCCTAGTAACTCCGACAGTGAACCCAGATCCCTCTCAAAGATCAGCTGACCTCCGTTTCCCAACTGGTAAAACTTGCTGAACTGAGTCTCCATCTACAAGAATTAAGAATGAGGAAGTTAGAGAAGTGATCAAGTGTGTCAAATTTTAAGTAATAGTATAAGAGTTTTGAGGAACATGAATTTTTGAGAAGGAAGAACTCCCAAGGGTAAAAGAGGAGATATTTTTCATAAATACTCACTTTGGTTTTGAAACTAAGTTTTTGTTTGACGTCCATTATAACTAGGGTCTCCTATGGTCAGGATGCTCTGATACCAACTTGTCAACACCCGGATTTTTAATCCCAGATGCCCGTTATGCCATACCTCACAATCCCAGGATTACCATTTTTGTGAGACATAACGGATTGGATATCATAGTACATCATCCCTTACAAACCAAACATAAGGTCTTACACAAATAAGGATCTCATGATCTACTCTTAAGACAACAAGAAGCAGAAATAAAAAATAGCGTAGCGGTGGGTTCCATCTTCAGGGGCACAGGCAATGCTGATGAAGGCAGATAGTCCTAGTTATCATAGCCATCCTGCTGACCATCATCTTGATAATCTCCTTCATAGTCTGGCCATGATAATAGCCAGGGACAAAAGCCATGAGTACTCTTTAAGTACTCGCAAACTACCACTAACAAGTAGTAGAAATCTAAGTTAAAGTGCTAACTCTATGCTTAACTATAAAGTTAAGTTTGAAACCTAAGCTGAGTCCAGAAGCAAATAAAGATAAGATAAAACTCTAGAATCACTTAAGTTGGGAAACTACTGTCATAAACACCACCCTGTTGTGGTCAAGTCAAGATTCATCATTATTTTCAAAGTATTTAGAAAACATCTAACAACGAAACAGTATGGCCATTCCAACTGTCCATAACCGCGGACGCGGCTATTCGAATAGTTTGACACTCTGCAGAGGTGGTACACTTTCACCACAAGCTTCGATACATCTGTCAGGGATAACCCTGAATCATCATACTTAGTATGCAGATAATCAAACATAACCTTCCCTTTACACACCCCAGTATAAGAACCTCTCCTATGAGCATGGCCTCCCAACCATGACCATCCGTCATCTTGGGCACTGCATAGGTGGACAACATTGAGAGGTAGCCTCAGCTCAAACCTCTCCCATGAGGGAACTAATACTAATGCATATAAATTTCCAGCTAAGCCTTACCCAATTCAGGTAATGTGGTTGTACGATAAATTTGGAATGGTATCGCATCCGAATCCAACCATCAGTTTTATAAAAGGGTTAAGGCTCATGCCTCAACATTTTCATAATCACCCATTTGTGTTTCTCAAAACATCTCAATAGAATGACTCATCATTCTAAGGTTTTCATAATTCATTTTCACCAAGTATTCCCATCTAAAGTGAGTCCAGTTTTTGGATCTACTCTAAACTACTAAGTTAAGAGTGTTCACTAAGGTGGTAAATATGGGTTCAATCTCATGCCATGGAATGACATCTAAAGGGTTCTAAATAAGTCAAGTTTTATACTTTTTAGGCTAACTTCCAAACAAATAAAGGACTTTGTATAAACTAAGAGGGTAAAACTTGTAACTAAGACTTGGAGTACCAATAGTCAAAGGGGTGTGATCAAGGCATACTTAGGGCATCTTTGCTAAACCATCTAGTTTGATCCTAGCTTATTAAACACTAAACTTGCAAGTGCTAGCTTGCATTGTCAAAGGTGGCTTGCACTTAGATAGTGCTAGCTTGCTAAGAGTAGCTTACCTTGGTTGGGCAGTGGTTGAAGTTTTCTTCTTCTTCTTCTTCTTCTTCTTGGTAGAACTCCTCCTCCTCGAGAGCTTGGTCAGTACTATCGTCTATAAATACATAGGGAGTGCACAATCACCAAACAATACTTAACTAGGCTAAGTGGCATTCTAAAACACACCTTTGATGATCTATTATCATCACAACCATCACACGTTTAATTCAATAGTTACATCCTTTTTATTTTAGAAAAGTAATTTCTACTCATTGAAAAATTAACTAATATTTAATATTCACCACCAAAATATGGGATCATGTGGACACATGTCCTCACCACAAATTCTAACATGTGGGAATGAAATTTAAAGGTTGGATCAACATTACTTTGGTTCAAGTTCATTAGTAAATGATTTAAAGTGACTAGAAATGCCTATATAACATTGTTTTGGTACTAGCCCATAGTCACTGCATGTAAACCTTAATATTATTACATATTTGGATAGGTATGGTGAAATGTGATTTTTGAGAGTTGGAATCAACTCTAAAGCTAACTTGGTTGATTTTATAAAAATGTTGCAAGTTGCAAATGCTTCTGTCTTCTTATTTTTATTAGGAGATATCTATATCTCTAATTGAATTAAATCCAACGGGCTTGGATATATTACTTCCATACCTTTCAGGCAAAATTAGTTTCATGCAATTTGGATTTGTCAAACTCACAGAATTAAATTTTGAAATAGTGGACATAAACTAGATTTAACTAAAAAGAAAAATCCAGATTTGAATGTGTGGGCTAGCGTGGGAAAAGGAATGGGACGGCCCAGTGGCGCTCCGCGGCGCGGGGCTCAGCTGATAGGGGGGTCCCGCTTGTCAGCAGCACTTAACACGCGAAACGGTACGCGCGCTGTGGGCCATAGGACTAGAAGCTAGATCTACGGCTGAGGGTCGTCGTCGACGACGAACAGGTCGCCGGTGAGCTCAAACCCTAGCGGCTCGGTGGGGGTCTGCTGGGGGCGTACCAGGGCTCCAGCGGGGTCGGCGAGGCGGACAAACGAAGTGGAAGAAGACGCCGAGGCGAGGCATGGTCGCGGCGGAGCTTGGGGTGGTCGAAATCAACGGCGCCCTTCTCCTCCTGCTGCGGCTGCTCCGGCTCCAATTTCGGCGAGGCAGAGCTCGCCTTGCTCCGGCTAGAGGTGGGGAAGGTTCAGAGAGGTGAGGGGAGTGGAATGGTGTGGAGAGGAGAGGCTGGGGAGGGCTCCTTTTATAGGCCGACGGTGAGACCGAGCGGGATGGGCGGTCGACTGTGGCGACATGGCTACGGCGAGGTAGAGGCATGGCTGGGGGTGGCGATCGATGGGCGGTTCCCTGGCGGTGCTCTAGAACTTAAATGCGGCCGTAGGGGCGGTGGCATGCGGTCGGGGCGAGGTGGCGCTCTGCGCGGCAGAAGCGGCGGTGTTCACGGCGAGCGGTGGCTGTGAGGCTTTGGGCGGCGAACGGGGATGTCTAGGGTGTTCTCCAGGTCAAGGCGGAGCGGTGGGCGTGGGCTGGTGCCAAGGGGCGGTTTGTGCGAGCGGGGACAGGGCGTGCTCTGGGGCGGCATCGGCATGCTCGACCAGCTCCGGGCACGACGGTTCCTGGCCACTCTGCCCTCTGTCTCTATCCTGGGGCTGGTTGGGCGGTGGAGGTGGACCACAAGCAAGTTTCTAGACATGAGGAGAGAGGCTGGAGAGGGATGCTGCTACGAGTGCACTGTCGGCCGGTGAGGTGGTCCTCGGCATGGCATGGTAGTGCAGCTAGGGGGTAGGGGAGATGCTGGTTAGGCTCTGGTTAGATCAAGAGGGGACAGGGGGATTAAATGGGGATCAATTGGGGGCAAAACCTTGTAGTAAATAGTGAGCTAGGATTAGAGGAGAGATTATGCATACCAAGTGTTTGATTAAATGGCCGCATGAAAGAAAGTTTTGAATTTTCATTTCAAAATTTTTGAGTGATCTCCACTAGTGATAGGTAGTCTCTGGTTGCAAGGGTTTTAAAAGTGGAGCTCAAAAAGATGGGTTTTGAAATAGGGGTGATCTATGCATATGCATTAGATTCAATTTTAAACTGTCATTTAACATAGTTAACAGAATGTTTTTAGCAGATCAAAAGGTGGGCCTTGGTACCTCATTATGTGTACTAGGAAGGGGTACAAAGATAAAGAATTGTTTCTGTTAAGTTTTGAGTACTAGGACTAGCCAAAGTAGGCATGAGAGTTAAATTTGCCAACATGACCATTCCTCCTTTTTAATTCTTTTTGATTTGATTTTCTTTAGGAAAAGCTTGGGAATGATGTAGATGATGTTTAAATCACCTAAGAAACATTTTACAAGCATTGGATCACACAACCATGGCAATTCAAAACAACTCCTATTTTAAATGCACACATATATGAATGCTTTCGTTTTAACTTTGAAAAAGTTTTTGTTAACCCCAAATTTGATTGATTTGATCTTGATAATCTTGGATTGAAGTTTTGGGATGTTACATTTATTCAATCATGTCTCTTATGTTCCTGGTTTTGCACTTTGCAAATGCTTTTGTCTTCTTATTTTTATTAGGAGAGATCTATTCAATCTTGGTGTCTACTACTTTTAAAGCTATCATTGAAAATCAGTTATTTGTGAACTCTAGCAAATTATCAACTATTCTTCGACCAAGAGCTAAGTTTGCCATTACCAATTATGATTCACTTTATGTATCTTTATTGTGTTTCCTTTACTTATTGCAAGTTAAGTTATATAATAGTGAGTTGTCTTCTATTATGATTTGTGTATTGATGAATGTGATGCTTCTTGTCTGTATTCTTTTATCGACTCTTCACTCCATAAACCTGAGGCCATGTTTATTGAGCTCAGTTTCGCTTGGGGACAAGCAAAGTCTAAGCTTGGGGGGAGTTGATACGTCCATTTTGCATCACTATTCTATGTCATAATTCACTGTTATTCATTGATATATTTCATATTAAGAGTTGATACTTATGTAATTTCATCTGTTTTTGCATGGTTGATGACTTTTGGAGCATGGAACGTTGTAGTCAGGATTCTGATGGAAAAGGTTCTATTTGGAGGAAAAATTCGCGAAGATCAGAAAATCCGGGAAAATATACGGAAAATCCTATTTTTCTAGAAGACGAAGGAAGCTAGGAGGAATGGAGATGGGCCACACGGGGCCCACACCACCCCCTGGCACGGGCAAGCCTAGGCCGCGCCAACAGGTGGTGTGGCCGCCCTGGCCCACTTCTGGCTCTCCCCTCTGGTGTATATAATCCTCTCGAAACCCTAATACTCGGGGAGCGACCACAGAAAGATTCCACCGCCTCTACGGGGTGGAAAACACCGAGAGAGAAAGATCTCTCTGGCAGATAGATCTCTGCCGGGGGAATTCCTTCCCGGAGAGGGGAGATCGTCGCCATCAACACCAACATCAAGCTAGACTTCATCGGGATCATCATCACCATCAGCACCCTCATCACCATCTCCATATTGCTGTAACAATTGGGTTGAATCTTGCATAGTTCTTAGGGGAAACTTTCTTGATGTTGATTACTCTTTGTAGTTGATGCTATTAAGTGAACCTTGAATTATTGTTTATGTTCATATTGTTATAGATCATTATTCCATCTCTAATCATGATCCATATGATGTCTTGTGAGTAGTTTGTTTTGTTCTTGAGGACATGGGAGAAGTCATGTTGTTAGTAGTGGAGTTGTGTTGAGAAAGATTCAATAGTTTGATATTTAAGTTGTGGTGTTCTTCTTCTAGTGGTGTCATGTGAACGTCGACTACATGAAACTTCACCTATATGGGCCTAGGGGAATGCATTGTGTATTTGGCTACTAATCGTAGGGGTTTCCGGAGTGACAGAAACCTAAACCCCCGTTAGGAAACCATTGCACAAGGGACGTCAGGGTCTTAGAGTTTAAAGTTGTGGTTAGGTTTCTACCTTAATTACTTTCTTGTACTTACGGATGTTTGCAAGGGGTATAATCACACGTATGTATTAGTCCTAGGAAGGTCGGTACATTAGCACAGGTTCACCCACACAACACTTAGCAAGCTAAAGAAGATTAATAAACTATATGAAGTGAAAGCACTTGACAGTCTTCCCATGTGTCCTCGAGAACGTTTGGTCATCTTAAGTAATACAATCGGCTTGTCCTTTGCTGAATAAAGGATTGGGTCACTTGCTGCATTTATTCCTACTGTCTTTTATTTAATCGTACTTCGTTTACTTGCTTTATCAAAAAACCCTAAAAATCCGTTTGCTAAGTATTTGTAGAGAATTCCTGATCCATACCACTAGCCAGCACCTTCTGCTCCTCGTTGGGTTCGACACTCTTACTTATCGAAAATACTACGATACACCCCCTATACTTGTGGGTCATCACTCCCTGCATTGGGTGCCCCATGTGGGGCTGGCCATATGGGCCAATGGGGCAGCCGGGTGGGCCATCCAGCCCAAGGTCTAGCTCGGTGCAGCTGCAAACAGTGGCAGCTGGCGACTGGGTGCCCCCCTGCGGTACAGCAGCACTGCAGCCTAGCGCGGCACAGCAGCTTAGCTAGTGGCCGGGTGGGCTGGCAACCCCACACGGCCCAGCATGCGAAGCAAGATAGTATATCAGAAAAGCGGCCCCTGGTGAGCCTACCCTGCGCGCGCACGCGGCCTAGCATGGCTGGCAGCCCACAGCGGCCGGCGCCTGGTTGGACTGATGCGCTTAGCCACGGCCAACTTTGCGTTGCGGCGCACACTACGCGGTGCAGGGCCCAGCACCCTGCCACCCTGGGCGACACCTAGTGCCTGCCATTCGCCTATCAGCCTAGGCTAGCCAAAACCAGCCCAGTAGCAGTTGTGGTGATGTTTTCTGCCGTATTTCAGGGTGGCTTCCTCCTGGGCCAATTCCTTCTGGGATTTGGCCTAATGAGGAAGTTGCCCTATAAATTTAAATATTTATTTATTCTATATTAATTCACAATTGACATATAATAAATGCATATTTACCCGAAACACTTTTCTGTCCCTTTTTCCTTCCTCTTCCTCCGAACAACTTCAGATCTTTCTCTTCAGAACGATTCTGGCTTTTCTCTTTTGCTACTTGATTCCATCTTACAAAAGATCTCTAGATCATCATACCCTTAAGTGTATTTCCCCAACATCACAAGGAACATCATAGCCATAATCGATACGCCTCTCATATCAATGATCATTAGCGGGACCGGGCTACCCATAATGACCCATGTGCATTCCACAAAGATGATGTCATTTGAGCCATAAACGTTGAGTCCAATTCCTTTTGTTTCTTCGATACGACTTATCTGAGATCTGATCATTGGTATCATATACCTTGTTCAATCTCATTACCGACGAGTTATGTTTCACTTGTTCCTGTGATACTCCATCCCCATGACCTAGTCACATGTTGCAACATTATGGATGTAATCTCACCAAGTCAGCCGTGTGTATCTTCCTGTCACGCTGGTGAACAAATCATGATCTTGATAACCTAGGCCTCAACTATTCCTCTGGAATACCTAACACATATCTTTATGGCCACCTAGTTACGGTCATGACATTTGATGTGATCAAAGCAACCTCGAGAGATAGTGATTAATATGAGCGCACGGTCTAAGGAGAAGGAAACTATTCTTTAACTATTGCAATGATGAACCTTGTGACTTGATCGTGCTATAATAACTATCTTTGGGAAATGTAAATCATATCATATATGACTCTATTGTCAACTGGCATAAATGCTCCATGATCAGGAAACCTTGATCATCGGTTTTCCAATGAACTAGTATAAATAGAGGCTACTAGGGACTTACTCTGTTTCATACCACACTTGTATCAAATGTATCCGCTTGATACAGTTTATAGCACAACACAAAACTATTACAAACTTATTGGGATATGATAATAAAACCCATTTATGATTTGCCTCTAGGTCATATCACATTCAGTATCCCACTTGCACTAGATTCCAAATAATCTAGCTTGCAATCATGCTAGTCATAACATCATACGATGATATGAACACGCATCCTTGCTCATGGAAAACATCATGTATATGATCTGTTTTACCAGAACCGTATGTCCTTTTGCAAATCATTAATGTCTTCCTAATTTTCACATTTACACCATTATCACATAATGTGTCAAAGTATGTTTTGGCGACAGAGTGAGACTTTGTCTAGTGTTTATAATGACGTTCAATCAATCAATTCGATTTTCACGATTGTTATTTAAACTTTGGAAACCAGTTAGTAGAAGTTGAACTTATTTAGCCAAACCACTGTAATAGCTACTTCAGAAGTAGCCATATACTTCTATATCTGTGTAGATCCTAATCGATAGTGCATACAATGCAACTTCGATGTCTAATCTTGCTCCTTACAATTTAAGGCTAAATTTAATCCTAGTTTCATGATTAACTCCAGAATCACCTGGCATGTTCTTACAACTAAGAACTTGTTCTTTCAACCAGACCCTTGGGTCACATTATGTCAAGTATACAATATGGTTATATGGAAGAACCTATGACTAAGGCATAGGAGATGTGACACATCTCTTTCTTTATTTTCAACCATAGTTACAATATTGAGATTAACTAAATGCTTCAACAAGTAAGAACTACTTTCTTACCTTGTTCCATTCTGAACTTCTTCAGAATCTTATCTAGGATATTCTGAACATCGTCAGAATCAAGTCCAGGAAGCATTTCGACCTTAATGTTTATTAAACTTATCGATCTGTCTCAATACATTTCATTGTTTAATAATTTGTTCAGCTTCATCCATAGAATATGTACTAACTTAAATATTATTAATACCACTTACAACATTCATTATATGTCATTCACATATATTAGAATGGTGTCATGCTCCCACTCAAATATATCATCATAAATGAGATCTAGGATTTTTCACATACCTCCCACCAAAAATTTGTCTCCTACATATTTTAGTCAAGCCATTTAGCTCCCACTCAAATGTAGGCCCTCTCAATAATTTTTGACATTCCAAAATTCTTTCAGCAACCATCAAACTAGGAATTCCAACTACGAGATTCCAATATCAATATATTGGTAGTGTAAATCCAAAAAACTCAAGCATTGCTACAGTTGTAGTCAACTCCTTGAATTTGTCCAAACTTACTTTATGACAAATCGAGCTTTATGTCTTTCATTAAGTTTCATTTATTTATTATGACTTCGCAGTAATTTGGAAAGATCAAGTAAACATCTTTACTTAATAAACTTTTCAATCTTAAATGTAACTTAATATAGGATTTTATGACTCCAGGTCATTTTTCGCATTTAGGTCCATCATGCTTCTATGTAGTTCATAGGTATGTCTTGTTTCATCAACATGATGATTGAATCAATAATATAATTCCACAAAATTGCAAAATATATTTTGAATGCAACTTTCTTTTGTAAAAGTTTCTGCTGAAATTTGTATGATCATGCATCATTAGTTTGACCTTATGTAGAGTTTAGCCCTTGGAACAAATTCTATTATGCTACTCGACATTTAGGATGCAAGGTCAAATACCTTGTTTATGCTTTTACTTTCTTCCACCCATATCTTCATCAAGAAACTATTTCTTGAGAAAATACAATTTCTTGTACAACAATAGGTTTCCCCTTGTGGAGGATGTATTCATAATACACTACAAAGATGTTGTATATTCGCCACGACTTCGAATTATCAAAATCTCCAAAAACGTGAACATGCCATAACTCTTGTGGTGTTGTTTCCATGAATCGTTAGATGTTCCTTATGTTTCAAAAGAGTGTTTGCTTATTTGATCCTTAACTCTAAATGATAACTATAACTCTATAAGAGATAATTTTAGACCATATGTATCTAATACAATATGATTATGATATTCAGACAAGTCAATACACTTTGAATTTGTCCAATTATCATAATTTGTGAAACATCTTTCACAAGTCCTTTTATGCTAAATCTTAACTTAAATACTTTAGTCAAATCGATCAAATCACATAGACTTTGTATTATTGTTAATTTCAATATCCTCCTTCATACTAAAATCATTTGAACAATTCAAATATTTTCAAACTTGTGTTTCATTAAGTAAATAAAGATATTCACTTAAACTCACCATGAAGTTTCTAAAATGATGATTTCCACTATTTGTTGAAAATGCAATACATCATATGTATAATATTCAACATTTGTTCCCATATCACAGCTTTATCAGAATGCAGAGTTTTGGCCATTCTGCCCAACGAGGCTTGGTTTTGCAAAGTCTCTAAATCAAATATCTAAGACCTCTATTTTCATTAATAAAAACACGCAATAACCAAAATGACTTAAACTATAGTGTCATTCAATATTTTAAACTTGGGTATCTTTTAGCACTCTAATTCTTTGTATATCTAAGATATACCAATTTTCATCCATAACTCCCACTGTGATCGAGCCCTTTTGAGAGTTCTTAACTCTGTCATGAACTTATGAAGTTGAACTATTTGTGTTTCATGATATAGCCCCTTATGACATCTTTGTGTTCGGGAATAAGCGAATTGCAATGACCCATTTGCCACAAAGTTGTCCATAGTACACATCGTCTATGTGGCGTCCATGATGCTAATGCAATATCACTAAGTGATTCTCCAAGATCCATTTTCTTCCATCCTAGAAGGAAACTCATCCAACGGCTCATACTTTATGTGCCTGATCTATGTACAACACAATCATGGTCCAGCTGAACTTCCATTGAATGGAGAGTTGCTTTATTGGATGGTAACAGAGAAAACACAAAATATCATCAACGGAGTAGAGCCCATTGGATGACATTTGTGGATTCATCGGACTATCTCCTAAAGATTTTGTATCAAGAAGAGAAGATCATCTAGTTATGAGGATATCCCTCGGGCGTGGGTATTAATCTATGAATTTGGACCCTTTCTAAAGTTTAACAACAAGCAAGAAAATTCCCATGGTCTCAAGGACCTAAATGGGATAAGTCAAGATCTACTAAGATATTTGCAAAAGACATCTAGACTAAGTTCATAATATGGGTTCAATTCTATAATTGAGATCCCACTAAAATTTTCATCCCATGGACGTTTTTAGCGATCGCACGATCCCTTTACACCGCATCATCCTTGATCATCACGACCTTTGATGCAACTACCAGGGTGGACTATATCCGTTGATCACATCAACCATGTGACTTGTGCTCGATCTTTTGATCTCACATGTTCCAAGGCCATGTCTATACATGCTAGGATCACTAATTCAACCTTAGTGTATTCGATGTGCATACATGAATTGCACCCACCGTATGCGATGCAGAGATGTCTAGCACATGATCATCACGACCTGCTTCATAACTATGAACTTTCTTGGTGGTTGTGCACTAAAGGGAGAATACTACATTGGTATTAATAGGTATCATCCTATACGGTATGCTACCATTGAGTATCTAATACAAGCACGCAATAGGATGTAAAACTGGTATTAGTATCACATGTAAATATTGTTATATGATATGGTCCTTCACACGCCTTGATCTCCATCGAGCACTCCAGCATGATCTCCATCCTGCCACCGGTTTGACGCCAAGTCCACGACGCCACCAGTAGGTCGTCCATTAGAACAATGACTATTAATATACTACTCAGTAATAGAAAATTAAACTACTTTACCTTCTTAACGACCAAGACCATACCAAATCACAAGCCCTCCTGCAAAATAAAGTTAGGCGCCTCTAATTTATCATTTGCAAGTTTTAAGTGGCTGCTAGGGCTATCACGATAGAACCATTTCTAATCTACAAACTTTCCAACCACCACAATAGATCCAAAAGTTGTCTCTAGTACACACCTTTCGGGGCCCTCTGTTGTAAATGCCATATCAACTACTAAATGAGAGATAGACACCTACTAGCCACTCATACGGTACAAGCGGTATGTTGAGCATGGAACCAGTCTTGTGTAAGATTACGCATAAGGTCGATCTGGGTCGCTTCATCAATCAATACCATGATATAAGCAAGTAGACATTAGAGGGTAATAATTATAGGATCAATGCCCGCACAATCCATGTGTGTATTGGCCATACAACCTTCCTACACATATATCGACTCTGATACCATTTAATGAGTTCCATGGTAGAAAACAAAAAAATCCTATGTTGAAATGCCTAGACACCCATGATCTATCTATATAGTAATGTAGTAACAACTAGAGCATATAGAACACATACCCTTGTAGACCGTACATGGTTAATATTTTTAGAGGAACATGGTTGAAGTAGTCGTACTCATAGCCGACCTCAAGGTCGCGAAGCTCCTCGCAGGTCACCCCATTCCCATTCTTCAACGTGCAACAGCTCCGGCTCATGACATCCGAGATCCACAAATGGCGTATCCTCGAAGTTTTGTACACATACGGTGTACAATGACGACCTCTGGTTCCCTAATTCCTGCCGGGAGTGTGGAAGTAGATCCCCTGGCTAGAATCCCTCCAGCGCAATGGCGTGCTACAAGTGTGTTGTCTCTTGCATACGCTATCCTTCCTAGGATGGCTCCATTGCAAGGGGACAACAAGAGAGAGAGATATTCCCTGAGGAGAACCTCAAAGAATTACTTGATTATTGGATGATTTAATTCCAACCATGGGCACCCCTTTATATAGGTGGAGGAGGGGTACTCCCTCCATTGGGTGCCTCATGTGTGACTAAAGGAAATAGAGAAAATAGGCAAAATAGGTGCTAGCCGGCTAGGCCAATGGGGGAAGTCGGGTGAGCCACCCCGCCCAAGGCCTTGCTCGACGCAGCAGCAAACTGCGGTAGCCCGGCGTGGCCCAACGGCCTGGCTGACGGCCGAGTGGGATGGCAACCCCATGCGGCCTAGCTTGTCGCGCATGCACATGGCCCAGCACGGTTGGTGGCCCGTAGTACTAGCGGCAGCAGTCGGCGCCCGGGTGAGCCAGCATGCTCACACGCGGCCCACTGCGCGGTGCAGAGCCCAGTGCACGGTGCAACGCCGAGCACCCCGCTATCCTAGGTAGAACCTAGTGCGTGCCACTCACCAGTCCGCCTGGGCTGGCCAAAACTGGCCCAAGAGCAGCTGTGGTGCTATTTTTTGCCCTACTTCAGGGTGGCTTCCTCCTAGGCCAATTCCTTCCAGGGTTTTGGCCTAATGAGGAAGTTTCCCTGTAAAATTAAATTTAAATATTTATTTAGTATATATTAATTCACAATTAACATATAATAAATGCATATTTACCCAAAACACTTTTTGGTCCCTTTTTCCTTTCTCTTCCTCCGAACAACTTTGGATCTTTTTTGTACAGAACAATTCCGGATTCTATCTTTCTCTACTATGGTTCCATCTTACAAAATATCTCTAGCTCATTGTACCCTTAAGTTTATTTCCTCAACGACATGAGGAATGTCACAGACATGATCGATACGCATCTCATATCAATGATCAATAGCATGACTAGGATGCCCATAATGACCCCTATGTATTCCACCAAGACAATGTCATTTGAACCATAAACGTCGAGTCCAATTCCTTTTATTTCTTCTATACGACTTGTCCAATATCTGATCATTGGTATCATGTACCTTGTTCAATCTCATTACCGACAAGTTTTGTTTCAATCATTACCATGATATTCTATCCCTATGACCTAGTCACATGTTGCAACATTATGTATGTAATCTCACCAAGTCGGCCGTGTGTATATTCATGTCACGTGGGTGAAAAAAATCCCGATATGGATAGCATAGGCCTCAACTATTCCTCTAGAATACCTGACACACACCCTTATGTCCACCCAGTTATGGTCATGACGTTTGATGTGATCAAAGCATCCTCGGGAGATAGTGATTAATATAATCTCACTATCTAAGAAGAAGGAAACTACGCTTTAACTATTGTAATGATGAACCTTGTGACTTGATCGTGCTGCAATAACTATCTTTGGGAAATGTCCATCATACCATATATGACTCTATTGTCAACTGGCTTAAATGCTACATGGTTAGAAACCTTGATCATCAATTTCCTAATGAACTACTATATATAGAGGCTACTAGGGATGTACTCTGTTTCATACCACACTTGTGTCAATGTTTCTGCTTGATACAGTTATAGCACAATAGGAAATTATTACAAACTTATTGATATATGATAAGAAAACCCATTTATTATTTTCCTCTAGGGCATATCTCCTTAAGTGACCTGCGAGGAGCTTCGCGACCTTGAGGCCGGGCGAGTTCGACTACATCATCCAAGTTCCTCTCGGATCATTAACCACTCTCTTTCTTCAAAGGTAAGAACACCGAATCTCCGCTCGTTACTTTACATCTGCATAGATAGATCTTGGCTAGGTGTGTTCGCACCGTAGGACATTTTTTGATTTCTGTCGCGGAACCCCTTCAGTGGTATTAGAGATTTACAGCCGATTTATGCGTAGATGTTTGGCACGAGTATAACACATGTTGATTGTGTGGGCATTGATTCTCTAGTTTCTACCCTCCCACGTGTACTTGTTCATATGCGGCAATATCGAATGAAGCAGCCCAGACCGACCTTATGCGTAACCTTACGCGAGTCTGGTTCCACGACTAACATATGGTTTTAACCATATAAGTGGCCAGAGGGTGTCTGTATCTCTAACATATGAAATTTACAAAGGACGACCCAGAGAATGTACTTAAAGTGGAAACTAGTCAATCCATGTTATGGTTGGAAGTTCGTAGGTAGAAATGGTTCTCTTTCGAAAGCCTAAAAAACCACGTAAAACATGCAAAGATAAAGTAGAGGCGTCTAACTTTATTTTGTAGGGGCTTGTGATATGTATGGTCAAGGTAAGTATTTATGAAATATACTACCGATGACATGGAGGCACCATGAACCTGGTGCAATGTCGGCACACTCGATGGAGATCAAGGCGCGGTGACCATATAATATCGCATAAACTATTTGAATTTGATGTGAATTGGTTGTGCATCTTATTATGCTAGTATTAGACTTACGACGATAGCATTATAATATTATCCCTTAACATAATTCCAATATGCGTGTTCTCCCTTTAGTGTGCACCAGCAAGAAAGTCTGTCGTTGTGGGGCAGGCAGTAAAGATTGGGTGCAAACACATTGACATTCACATACGGTGGGTGTAAGCCATGTATGCACTACAAATACACTAATGTTGGCAAGCCTAGCATGTACATACATGGCCTCTAAATACAGATGACCGAAATATTAAGAATGAGTCACATGGAGATGTGATTGATATGTTGGTATCTACCCTGGCAGCTGTACCAAAGGCCGTGATGATCAGGGATCATACCATGTAAAGGGATCGTGTAATCACCGAACGAACGTCCGGGGATGTTCGTTTGAGTGGGAGTTCTGGTAATGAACTCATATTATGAACTAAACAATCTAAGTCAATTTTTATAGTTGTATTTGGCATCCATCATAGACTACCTTGGTTGTAATTGAGGTAATATAACTATAGTATTCTAGATACTTACTTTATGGACTAGTACCGTATTGTTTGTGTGTCAAATTATAGATAAAAGTCCTAAAGCAAACTTTCAAGTAAACCTCACTTAATCCATAAGGTTTAATAGTGTATTATTCCTAGAGTAATAGATTCTAAAAATTAGTGTCTAAAAGATCATGCTTGCCTCCATGATACTTGATATTAGAAAGAAAGTTCTTTGTATCAAGATTATCTTGGAGATTTATAAAATGTCTTATGTAAAAGATATTTTGATATCTGAAACACTATTTGATTGCAACATGACAAAGTATAATTTAGTTGAAATAGATTATCATATTGGATGAGCATCTACGAATGATGGTAACACCAGGCATACCGATCACCTAGTAGCTTGGGAACTAAAGTTATACAAATGTTCTTCTTGATGAACTATATAGTTCATTCGTGAAAGTTGTCATGATAGGATGAACATGAGGTATGTAAAATGTTTACTATACTAAAAGATCAGTAATGAATGAATCCAGAAGAACATGAATCATGTGATGATTGTGATCCACTTCAAAGTGTGAGTTTAAGGGTATTAGTGTTTGACTAACACACTTAAACCAAGTACCATGTGATTGGTGCCACTATTGATAATGGGTGAATCTTCTGAAAGAGAGGAAAACATTGAAAGATAATCCATACATGTAATTAGTAGAATTTAAAGGACTACATTGTCCAGCTCAGGTACATACAAGATATACATGTTATGAATATATTACTTGCTTGTTAAAACAATGTAATTTTCCGGTATTAGATACTGCATTGGTTGGTATGAAGTGTCATACAGAGCAACTCAATATAAGAAATACATTGGTATGAATAACTAGCAAGAGAATATGGTAATGGTTTTCATCGAGAAACAAATAAGATATTATTATGTTTATCATCTACATCAAGAACCACACCGCTAATATTTATTCTGATAATTATTATTTGGTTCAAGTATTGTGAGAACAAAATGTTGTTCAAATAATTTTTGTATTCCATAGTTGATGGATGAACCATTATAAATCTTGTTGGTGAAATAATATTCATAAAACTAAATGCTAAAAGAATTACAAGATGAAATGATTGAAATTTCATGGACACTACCGTTTAAGTTATATTGGAAAGAAAGACATGAAGAAACTCCATCTGGATCGAATTTTGGAGTCAATTTGTTTTCGAATGAATTGATGTTTGTAAGACTTTCCTATAGATAACTAAAACTCTGTTCACAGGAAAAGGTTGAACGAATGGGTAACTTAGTGAAAATAATACATATTGATGTATGAGGTCCATTATGTAAAACTATATGTGGTGGATTATTCTACTTCATATACTTATGCTAAGGACTTGAATAGATATATGAGTATATATTTTTAATTAGGAAAAGTATAAGACATTTGAAACGGGTTCAAAGGTTTTAGCGTGAAGAATAAATCATCCAGATTCATGGAAACAACTCCATAAGAGTTATGGAATGTTTGACTTTCTAGAGACTTTGATAAAATCGTTGCAAATAAAAAAAATCATCGAACAAGAAAATCAAGAGTTTATGATTGGATCATAAAAGAAGAGATGAGTTACAAATTTAGCAAACATATGAAATTGTTTCACAAACTTGATTTTCCCAAAACACCATAAGTGTATGGAATGTTTTGAGAATATAATGAAACCTAGTTTGACTTGGTGAGATTAAATATAAATCTGCCATTATGATTTAAAAGATTATGCTATAGTGACATACCTCTTTTACACTGAAAAGATCAAAATAGTGAGTTCTTTGAGAAGGAACTTTTCATGACAAAGTTAAGTGGGAGGAAAATAGAAATTTTGATAAGGTTTTTGAACCCAAGTGACATGATTAGAGTAGCGCAACGCCGTAAAGTGTTCTTGAGGCTGCGACAATGTTCATGGTTGTCATTTCTACAATTGTTGTATGATCTAGAAATCTAAGTTCCTATTGAACCAATTGGATCGGTTGATAATCAAATAGCAATATTTGAGGACAAAGTGTCATTGTTGGACAATGACATACCAACTACATGCAAAGAAGCGACAATGAGCCCTGACTCCATCAGATGGCTAGAGGCCATATGATTTAATGATAATATCGATATACGAAAATCAAGTTATGAGCTTAGTAGACCCTCAGGAAGGCCTGAATCTTTTCAAATCATAAATGAATTTATTAACAAATAGACACGATGTTTACACCTATGAAATATTCGACTTATCAGAAATAGTTTACAACAAAGTTCAAAAGTTGACTATGACAAGATTGGATCTTCCATAATGATATTTAGTCTGTACAGATTATTGTAGAAACCACTACATATTGAGATATGGTAGTTGAATAAACAAAATAGCATTCTTCTAAAAGAATGGTTAGTTAGGATGTGTATATTACATATTCCAAAGGGTTTTCTTAATTCAAAGGATGCTATAATATGCAGACTTCAATGGTTGAAATATGCATAGTGGAGTTGGAATCTTCACCATGATGAAACTTTAAAGAGTTTAAGTTCATCTAAACGATGAACATGTGTGTTTACAAGAAAGTAAGGGGGATCACTAATACATATTTCCAATGCTTTATGCTAATTGGAAATTATGTATCTTTAATTTTACGCGAATTAAGAATTTCATTCAAATTGGATTTGATGAAAGACTTAGGCAAAACCAGAATATTAGACATCTAAGTCTATAAATATAGATTGAAATGCTAATATAGTTTTGCCAGAGTACATATATGAAATATTGAATTAGTTCAATATGGTGGCATATTTGAGTGGGAGCTGTGTGAGTCTCCTAGTCAATATATGATAAGAAAAGTTATTGCCACATGGTAGCAAGATCAATTGTGTTGACAATTGATAAGTAAAACCTTGTGAATGATTTGATTAATCATGAATGCCATGATATGTACATATCTAGATAGTCATATGCTCTAAGTGTTAGGAGCATATACTAGAATGATTCATAAGATGATCATTGGACAAAAGTAATGATATCTTATGTACTTTGGAAGAACAAAGAATATGCTCTGAATGTAGGTATGACAAAAATAGTTCAATGTAAAGTGTTACATTGATGCAAGTTTTTGGTCACATATAAAAATAAATTTTATCTCAATTAGGCTATGTATTTAGAAATAAGGTGGCACAGTGTAATGGTAAAAAGGTCCATGATAAATTTGGACTAGTTCCAGAGTTATACCATTGTGACGGATACTATAATAATGGCTGAGTATATGACTTCTTTAGAAGCAACATATAGAGGGTTTTGTGTAAAATAGTTTTGTCATCAAAACTAGGTACAGTTCCAAGTGTGCTACACTATGAAAATCTATTGTACAACAATAGTGTCAACATAGTTTTGGCTTAATGAATTGAAGTCTCACCAGAAGACTTAATTTATACAATGTCATCTCATTAGAGAATGGGTGATGCGTAGGGACGCATAGACGTGCAAATACACACAGAGCTGAAAGTGTCAGTTCTGGTGATTGGCTTTACCACAAGCAACGCATGTGGATAACATCGGAATACCATAGGTGTTAAAATGAGAAACTCGATTATTGACTTTGTGCATGTGGGATACTAGAGGAGATATGCCCTAGAGGCCAATAATAAAGATGTTTTATTGACATATCTCATTAGTTTGTAATAGTTTTGTATCATGCTATAACTGTATTAAGTGGAAACATTTACATGTGTGATATATAAACAAACTAGGTCTCTAGTATCCTCTATACTAGTTCGTTGGACAGCTAATGATCGAGGTTTCCCAATCATGGAATTTATACAACAACTGACAACAAGATCACTTATGAAGTGATGGACAACACCCAAACCTAGTATTGCAATATGATCGAGTCACAAAGTTCAACATTGTGATATATAGCAAAACATAGTGATCCAGTCCTTCGATTGTGAGATCATATTAATTAATGCCTCCTGAGGCTTCTTTGATCACATCAACCGTCATGATCGTAACTGGATGACTATAAAGGTGTGCATCAAGTATTCCATAGGAACTTTTGAGGCCTAACGGATAGATACCCTAGGCCCACTCGGTGATATTACATCTATAAGTTCGCAAACATGTGACTAGGTCACAGGGATGTAATAGCATGGGAACAAGTAAATGTGTTTGTCGGTAAAAAGGTCGAACTAGGTATGTAGATACTGAAGATCAGATCTTGGATAAATTAGGTATCATAGAGAAAAGGGAATGCGACATTCAAGTTATTCATGAATTGCATGGGGCCATCATGTGTTTCGAGGTACCGATGTTGGTCATTGATCAGATATGTTTCTTGATCATGTATATATTCCCGAGCCGTAGGGTGTCGTACTTAAGGGTAGAGACACTGCGGGATTCATCCAAGATCGTAGGAGAAAAGAGAGAGAACTTCAGAATTGTTCTAGGGACATACTGAAAGTGTTTCGGGGATATCTGATGATGATTGGAGGGGTCTTAAAGGTGTTTCAGAGTGGTAGGTATTAAATAATATGTATTTAATATTAATTAATTGAATTAATATTTAAAATATTATTTAAATTGGATTTTGGGGTAGGCCACCTAATTGGGCCACATCGGAGGAGGCCCAAGAGGGGGCACATTCCCTAGGGGAAGGCCAAGGTGGCCATCGGCTACCAAGTGTTGGACATATGCCCAACAGGCAATAATAAAGTGGTTATTATTATATCTTTATGTTTATGATAAATGTTTACATCCCATGCTATAATTGTATTAACCGGAAACATTAATACTTGTGTGTTTTGTAAACATAAAAGAGTCCCTAGTAAGCCTCTTGTTAAACTAGCTTGTTGATTAATGGATGATCATGGTTTCCTGATCATGGACATTGGATGTCGTTAATAAACAAGATCATATCATTAGGACAATGATGTGATGGACACACACCCGTAGTAAGCATAGCATAAGATCAAGTCATTAAGTTCGTTTGCTATAAGCTTTAAAATACATAGTAACCTAATCCTTCGACCATGAGGTTATGTTAATCACCATCACCGGATGGGTACTTTGATGACATCAAACACCGCTTCGTAACTGGGTGGTCATAAAGGTGTCATTGGGTATTCTGAAAGTATGTGTTGAAGCGCATGGACCAAGATTGGGATTTGTCCATCCATATGACGGATAGATATGCTCTGGGCCCTCTCGGTGGAATGTCATCTAATTAGCTTACAAGCATGTGACTAGGTCACAAGGGATGACATATCATGGAACGAGTAAAGAGTACTTATCAATAACGAGGTAGAACTAGGTATGGAGATATCGACGATCAAACCTCGGATAAGTAGAGTATCGCGTGACAAAGGGAATTGGTTTCGTATGTTAATGGTTCTATCGATCATAAAGTCATCGTTGAGTATGTGGGAGCCGTTATGGATCTCCAGATCCCGCTGATGGTTATTGATCGGAGAGGTGTCTTCATCATGTCTGCATATTCATGAACCGTAGGGTGACACACTTAAGGTTCGAAGTTGTTTTAAGTAGATATGGAATGTGCGTTGGAGACCGAATGTTGTTCGGAGTCTCGGATTGGATCCGGGACATCACGAGGAGCTCCGGAGTTGTCCGGAGAATAAGATTCATATATTGGGGATCATTTTCTAAGTTAGGAAATGTTCCGGAGTATTTGTATGAGGATTCTAGAAGGTTTCGGAATGTTCCGGAAGGTTCTGGAAGATTTCTTGGTGTTTGCTTGAAAACCAAGAAAGGATCAAGGAATCCTTGTGGGGCAAGACAAGGAGTCGTGGGGAGGAGGACTCCTCCCCCCCCCTCCCAATCCGCCGGCCAAGGAAGGGAGGGGAGTCCTACTAGGACTCCCCCTCCCATGGCGCCTCCCTCCTTTAAATAGAGGGGTGGAGGCGCCACCCCCTTGCCCCCTCCACTACTCCAAGCCCTAGCCGCCTCTCTCCTCCTCCTTTCTTCTGCTCGGGCTTAGGCGAAGCCCTGCAGAATTCTCTACTCCACCACCACCACGCTGTCGTGCTGCTGGGATTCCGTGGAGAAGATCTACTACCTCCGCTGCTCGCTGGAACGGGGAGAGGAAGGTCTGCTTCGACTCCGCACGTGTGACCGACTGCGGAAGCGCTACCCGAACACGGCGCCGGAAGGATCGTCTACTCGATCTTGAGATCGACAAGTGATCGACTACATCAACCATGAGATCTGAATCTCGTAACGCTTTCGGATCTACAAGGGTTAGTACAGATCTATCTCGTTGCACATGTCTAATAGATTAGATCTTGGCTTTTATCTAGATTAGATCTGGGTTTTGTTCGTTCTTGCGGTAGAATTTTTTTGTTTTCCATGCTACGAACCCATCAGTGGTATCAGAGCCGTGTCTATGCGTAGATCTGTTGCACGAGTAGAACACAATGGTTTTGTGGGCGTTGGTGCTCGTGCCGTCTTTTGCTTTGTGTACTTTGCATCTTGCGGTATGGTGGGATGAAGCGGCTCGGGCTAACCTTACATGTCATCGCATATGAGACTTGCTCCACGCTTGATGTGTAACTTGCTTTGCACAAGTGGCTTTGCGGGTGTCTGTCTCTCTCACCATAGTATAGATCCAATTTACACTTTGAAACTTGATAGCACTTGTATCAACGTTGTGGTTCAGTTTTGTAGGTAAGATCCGTTCTTATTCGAAAGCCTCAAGCCACGTAAAACATGCAAAGAAAATTAGAGGCGTCTAACTTGTTTTTGCAGGGGTTTTGTGATGTGATATGGCCATCATGTGATTGTGATTATATTTGATGTATGCAATGATCCTTGTTGTAATATGGCAACCGGCAGGAGCCTAATGGTTGTCTTCAATTCTGTTAAGACCTGCGTGTCTATTCATCTTGTAATACCTTTGTTCCAAGTAGTTGTAATAGTTGCTAGTGATGATGGACAACCATGAAGCGGCGCCACTGACCTTGACGCCATGCTGGTGATGATGGAGATCATGTCCGTGCTTTGGAGATGGAGATCAAAGGCACAAGAAGAAAGGGCCATATCATATCACACTAATTATGAATTGCCTGTGATGTTAATCCTTTATGCATCTTGTATTGCTTAGATCGCGACGGTAGCATTATAAGATGATCCTCTCACTAAATATCAAGTAATAAAGTGTTCGTCCTTAGTTGGCACCGTTGCTAAGACTCGTCGTTTCGAAGCATCTCGTGATGATCGGGTGTGATAGACTCTACGTGTGCATACAACGGGTGCAAGCCAGATTTGCACATGCGGAAACTAAGGTTAACCTTGACGAGCCTAGCATGTACATACATGCTCTCGGAACACGGAATACTGAAAGGTAAAGCATGAGTCATATGGATGATATGATGAACATGTTGATTGTTCGCCTTTAAAGCTACATCATCTCATGTGATGATCGGACTTGGTGTAGTGGATTTGGTTCGTGTAGTCACTAAAACAACTCGAGGGATGTTGTTTTGAGTGGGAGTTCATTTGTAATTTGAATTAGTCGAACTCAATTTATCATAAACACAATCAAAGTGAATTTGCATAGTTTGTTGTAGTCATTGGCATCCGTTCACCACCTTACGCTTAGTTATAGTTGAGATAGTGGAACTATAGAAATTCTGGATATTTACTTTACGAACTAGTATCGTATTGTTTTGAATGTCAATTTAAAGTTTATAAGTCCTATTGCAAACTTTCAGCAAACTCTATTTACTCCATGACGTTTAATTAGTATTAAATCAAGAGTAAGAATTCCAATGTTAGTATCTAAAATATCATGTTTGCCTCCATGATTATTGATATTCAAATGGTTGTTTTAATACCAAGATTATATTGGAGCTGAAAATTGTTTCAGAAACCATCATGTGTGAAAGATATTGTGATATCTGAAACAATGTTTTTGGTTGCATTATGATAGAGTATAATTTAGCAAAATACATGTTCTCATATTGTATGAGAATTTGTGAAGGATGGAGATGCTAGGCATCCGAATCTACCAAAAAGGTTTCGGGAACTGATATTATATTCGCGATTCTTCCTTATAGGCTATAGTAGCTTGATCATGAAAGTTGTCATGATAAGGATGAATAGAAGATGTAAGTAAAATGTTTACTACACTAAAAGATTACTAAAGAATGGATTTTTGAAAGAACACCAAACATTTGATGATGGTGATCCACCTCAAAGTGCAAGTCCAAAGGTATTAGTAGTTGACTATATACGCTTTGTACCATGTGTCATGTTGATGACACCACTATTGATGTTGATAGGTTCTTTTAAAATAAAAGGAATTGCTGAAAGAGAATCTATAAAATATTTGGCAGAAAATAAAAGGTTGGAGATGTCCAACTTAGGCATATAGAAGATATACATGTTATGGTTGTATTCCTTGCTTGTTAAACAATGTGGTTCTTAGGTATTGGATACCGTTATTGGATGCCGAATTGGTTGGTATGAAGTGTCATACAGGACAACACAATTCATGAACTGCAATGGCCTAAGTAACTAGCAAGAGAAAATGTGATGATGTTCATCGAAAACAAACAAAGGGTTGTTGTGTTGCTCGTTAACATCAAAGCTTGCCTTCAAGATTTGTTTCAATAATTGTTATTTTGATCAGGTATTATGATGACAAAAGGTTGTTCAAATAATTACCGTATTCCATAATAGATGCATAATATACAAGTCTGGTAGGAGAAATAATGACCATAAAACTAATGCTAAAATGTCGCAAGACAAATGATTGAAACATCACTTGCGAAGTGACATCGTCGTTTAAATTATATTGAAAGGATATATGAAAAAACTCCACGTTGATAGATTTTTGGAGTCTTTGATTTTGATCAAATGATGCTTGTGATACTTTCCTGGAGATAATTAAAACTTCGTTCGTAGGACAAAATAGGAACAGACGACTAACTGATTGGAATTTGTACATATTGATGTATATAGTCCATTATGTGTAGTCGTGGGCGATGGATTTCAACTTCATATGCTTTCTCCGAAGATTTGAGTGAGTATATGTATATATTTACTCAATAAGGAAGAAATATGAAACATTTGAAAAATGTTCAAAGACTTTCAAGATGAAGTGGAAAATCATTGTAACAAGAAAATAAAAGTGTTTATGATTGGATCATAAAGAAAGATGTTTTGAGTTACAAGTTTAGCAAAACACCTAAGATTTGAGGAATCGTTCCATGGATTTGCATTTCCCAAAACACCATAGGAGTATGGAGTGTTCGAGATATGTAATGAAACCTTGTTTTACATGGTAAGATCAAAGGTGTCATTTATAAAACTTCCATTATATTTTAAAGATTAAAGCTTTAGTGACTACCGCTTTTACACTGAAAAGAGCTCCATCGTGATCCGTTGAAATGACACCATATGAGTTATGGTTTGGGATAAAACCCGAATTGTCTTTTCTTAAATTTTGGTATGTTATGCATAAGTAAAATGTTTACAACCAAAGTCGGATAAGCATGTCTTTGTAGGTTATTCCAAAGAATTTGTTGGGAATTTCTCTATAACGTCAAGGACAAAAGAGTTTGTCGCTTGGAACATCAAGTTTCTTGAGAAGGAATTTTTCCTGAAAAGTTAAGTGGGAGGACAATAGAACTTTGATAAGGTTGTTGAACCTTAGCTATATGTGCTAAGTAGCGCAGCGCCGGAAAGTGTCCCGGTGGCGGCCACAATGCTCATGGCTCTCGTGATTACAAAAGGTGTGATCTCGGAGATTAGAGTTCCTATAGAACCGTGTGGGTCGGTAAGAATCAAATAGTAAGATTTGATAAGCAAGTCGTTATTGTTTTGACAATGATGAACCGACTACATGCAAAGAAGCGATGATGGGCCCTGACTCCATAAAATGACTAGAAGTCATGGAATCCGTGATAGTATCCATACACGAGAAATCAAGTTTCTGAACTTAGAAGACCCTCCGGAAAGGCGTGAAGCCTATCGGTCGTGTTTGGATCTATAAAGAAATAGACATGGATGTTTCAAATCTATGAAATTGTCGACATGTCGGAAAGAGTTTACGACAATGTTCAAGGAATTGACTATGATAAGATTTGATCTTTCATAGCGATATTTAGTCTGGATGGATTAATGTAGCAACCACTACATATATTTTGGTATATGATAGTTGAACAAACAAAACAAGTTCTTCTAATAGAATGGTTACCTAGGACGTGTACATGACACGATCCAAAGGGTTTTGTTAATTCAAAGGATGCTAAAAGAGTATGCAAAACTTCAATGGTTGAAGTGAGCATCGCGGAGTTAGAATCTTCAGAGACGATGAAGATGTTTGCATTTTGCAAGAAATTAAGTGAGAGCGCTAAGACATATTTCTAATACATTATGTGAAAGACATATTGTTGATTAGAAATAATGTATCTTTTATTGACACATGTTAAGAATTTCATTTCTATGAAAGACTTAGGCATAACTCAAGAATTAGGCATCAATGTCTATATGGATAGATTGAGGCGCTAATATGGTTTTGCCAAATGTACATAGATAAGATGTTGAATGAGTTCAATATGGAAACAACAAGAAAGGTTCTTGACGCACGGAAAGGACTAAATCAAGATTCAAGTGTGTTGACACAAGATTCAAGTGTTTTGACACTTGGTGAAATCACAAGAATATTTTGATCAATCATTCTTTGAGATGTACACATCCAGATATGTCCTATGCTCTAAATGTTATGAGCATATACCAGAATGATTCATAAGATGATCATTGGACAATAGTAAAGATATTCTTATGAGCTTTGGAAGAACTAAGAATATATCATGTATAAGTGACAAATAGTTAAAGGTAGTTCATTGTAAATTGTTACATTGATACTAGTTTTGTCACAAGATACAAATTAAATTTATCTCAATTTAGACTATGGGTGGCACAATGTAATGGAAAGGAAGTTCCATAACGGATTTGGTTGAGTACCAAAGTTAAAACATTGTGACAGATACTACAACAAAAGGCTAAGTATATGACTACTATTGTAGCAGCAAATGAGGGCATTTGCGTCAAGTAGTTTGTTATCAAACTAGGTGTGGTTCATAGCGGGATAATACTATGAAGATACATTGTATGACAATTGTATCAACATGATTTAATCCCAAGGAACTAAAGGTCTCACCAAAGGACCAAATTTATACAATGCCATTACATTGGAGAATGAGTAATGCGTAGAGACGCAAGGACATGCAAATACACACGGACCTGGAAGTGTCAGATCCAAAGATTATGTTTACCACTAGAAATAGTGTCTTTACAACACCAGAAAGCCATAGGTGTTGAATGCACAAGTTTTTAACTAGATTATTGACTCTAGTGCAAGTGGGAGACTATTGGAGATATGCCCAAGAGGCAATAATAAAGTGGTTATTATTATATCTTTATGTTATGATAAATGTTTACATCCCATGCTATAATTGTATTAATCGGAAACATTAATACTTGTGTGTTTTGTAAACATAAAAGAGTCCCTAGTAAGACTCTTGTTAAACTAGCTTGTTGATTAATGGATGATCATGGTTTCCTGATCATGGACATTGGATGTCGTTAATAAACAAGATCATATCATTAGGAGAATGATGTGATGGACACACACCCGTAGTAAGCATAGCATAAGATCAAGTCATTAAGTTCGTTTGCTATAAGCTTTAAAATACATAGTAACCTAATCCTTCGACCATGAGGTTATGTTAATCACCATCACCGGATGGGTACTTTGATGACATCAAACACCGCTTCGTAACTGGGTGGTCATAAAGGTGTCATTGGGTATTCTGAAAGTATGTGTTGAAGCGCATGAACCAAGATTGGGATTTGTCCATCCATATGGCGGATAGATATGCTCTGGGCCCTCTCGGTGGAATGTCATCTAGTTAGCTTGCAAGCATGTGACTAGGTTCTAGAAGGTTTCGGAATTGTTTCGGAAGGTGGAATGTCATCTAGTTAGCTTGCAAGCATGTGCAAGCATCTAGGAAATGTTCCGGAGTATTTGTATGAGGATTCTAGAAGGTTTCGGAATGTTCCGGAAGGTTCTGGAAGATTTCTTGGTGTTTGCTTGAAAACCAAGAAAGGATCAAGGAATCCTTGTGGGGCAAGACAAGGAGTCGTGGGGGAGGAGGACTCCTCCCCCCCTCCCAATCCGCCGGCCAAGGAAGGGAGGGGAGTCCTACTAGGACTCCCCCTCCCATGGCGCCTCCCTCCTTTAAATAGAGGGGTGGAGGCGCCACCCCCCTTGCCCCCTCCACTACTCCAAGCCCTAGCCGCCTCTCTCCTCCTCCTTTCTTCTGCTCAGGCTTAGGCGAAGCCCTGCAGAATTCTCTACTCCACCACCACCACCACGCTGTCGTGCTGCTGGGATTCCGTGGAGAAGATCTACTACCTCCGCTGCTCGTTGGAACGGGGAGAGGAAGGTCTGCTTCGACTCCGCACGTGTGACCGACTGCGGAAGCGCTGCCGGAACGCGGCGCCAGAAGGATCGTGTACTCGATCTTGAGATCGGCAAGTGATCGACTACATCAACCACGAGATCCAAATCTCGTAACGCTTTCGGATCTATAAGGGTTAGTACAGATCTATCTCGTTGCACATGTCTAATAGATTAGATCTTGGCTTTTATCTAGATTAGATCTGGGTTTTGTTCGTTCTTGCGGTAGAAAATTTTTGTTTTCCATGCTACGAACCCATCACCAAGTGGGATCCCCACCACGTGGGGTCCATGTGGGGATAGCTACCGCCGCCTCCTCCACATCCTCCCTTGATTAGCCCCACCCCGGTACTTTGAGGAAGGTAGTACCTCCCTTCCACCTATATAAAGATGGGGCATCCCTCTCCCCAAATCCACCATCAATTGGCTTTGCCTATTCTCTCTCTCTCTCCGTCATGTGTGGTTCTCAAGATTGGAAGTGCATACGGGGGATATGGGTTTCTCCACCATACTCACGTTGTCATATTGCTGGACTCCGTGCGGATCAATCTTCTTCCACTACTTTGCTGGACTGAATCCTGGGGGGCATCTCTACACCATATGTGTGTAAGGCCACGAGGCACCGCCACTTTTGGTGCTTTTGCTTGGATCTTGAAGCTTGGATGTCGACACGACCTTCAGGTCGGCTACATCGCACAAGGACAAGGATGACTTGCGAGGAGCTTCGCGACCTTGAGGTCAGGCGAGTTCGACTATGTCATCCACGTTCCCCTCACAATGTTAACCATTTTTGATCTTCAAAGGTATGAATACCAAATCCCTGCTCGTTACTTTACATCTGCATAGATAGATCTTGGCTGGGTATGTTCGCACCATAGGAATTTTTTGTTTTCTGTCGCAGAACCCCTTCTCCCCCTGGGTCAAGGAGCGAAAGAGGAGAAATGTAAGACGAGACACAGAAGGACAACTCTCAACATAATAAGATTGATAGCTAACAACATATCTCGAATAAAGTGCCTAGAGAGGAAACAGAGGTGACACATCTATTATGGATTATCATTGCTACAAACCCACCATCTTAGCCCTCAAAAGGCAAATTTTCTCATCGGACCCTCTTTTTATCACCTAAACACACATTATCCTAACTCACATACCCTTTAGGTGATAAAAAATTAGGAATCGGCACCCGCAACTCCTATATTTGCTCGGCCGCACATCCGGTTCCTAAAAATTTCCTCTCCTTCCACCAACCCACAAACACACCGCCGACCACTTAGTTCTCACCCCGCCGCCCTTCCCACACACTGCTAGCCACAAAAGCTCTTCCCTGCTATCCCGGATGGCTGGACTCTCTCATCAGCAGTCCTCGCAGCCCATCTAAATCACCAATCGAGGTGGTGGCACGCGTCGGGGCCATGCTCGGGAGCCTAAAGATCTCCCACCACTGCACGACCAATAGCACGGCGTGCGGAAGCGCCAATGGTGGATGTGGATTGCGAAGATATAGGTCAGCAACACGGGTGAGCAGTGGTGGCTAGGGACATTCTAGTTAGCAGCGCATGTGGTGTGGGCCTACGATGTCGAGAACATCCAACTCCATAACGACAACTGCCGCATCCTCAATGTTCTCTCGGTTGTGACCTAGTGCCAGAGTTAATCCACCCCCTAGCCATGGGCACGGGGCGCGATGGGACAAAGCAATAGCTTGCTGGAGTGAAGTGTAGGAGATTTGTCATAGGTGAAGATGTTGGAAAGACAAATCTTCTTGTAAAGATGTGTCCTGGGTTCAGAGTGGAGTATGTTCGCTAGAAGCTGCATGCCGCCAACAAAAAATAGGTGTGCATGTGTAAGTTATGCTATGTTATTTCCTGTTTTTTATTGGCAATAATAGTTGTTTTGAAGGAAGTCTTAGTTTGCTTGATCAATTTCATTTGCAGCTCCAAAGGGAAGAATCAGCATAGGCACAAAGCAATAGCTCGCTGGAGTGAAGTGCAGGAGATTTGTTTTGCCACCGTCCCATTTTATTGTAGTATTACAACATCACATTTTCTGCTGTGTGAACTTTTATTGTTGACAACACCGGTTATGTTGCTAATTAGGCACAAGATTCATAGCTTGCATTTAAATAAACAAAGTATGTTTGCTAGAGTGTGCATTGTTAATTTCTTATACTCATTCTTTCTCGAAATAGATATTAGAATTTGTCTAAATTTGCATGTACCTATATACTAAAACACGCCTAGATACTTGTGAATCTAGACAAATCTCCGACATCTATTTAGATATTGAGAGTGGTAAGTACTGAACTTTGATCTAGGGTCTAGGGATGTTGTATAGTGAGTGTTATTCAAAAGAAAATTTAAGTTCACACCACATGGGTAAAAGAAAGGAAAAACGTCTATGGACAATTGGTAATATCACGGTTTATTCCCATTCTTAATCCCATCATCTGTACATGGAATAATAGTTTCCTCTTTTAACTCCCCGTATAATTCCCATCAAACGACAAACGGTGAAATGAGAATAAATGATGACTTCCCTAGTCCACTACACGTGCAAACTCCCAGTCTTCAACTCCCATTCCTCTGCCCTCAGTTTACCAAACGCGCCAGAAGAGGAAGATATAACTGTTGATGAAGCTCCTTGACGATCTATAAATCCCCGCAGCTATAAGAAGTCCCTTAATAGATACACCAATTGCCAAGATCCAAAGAGTCTCAATAGATCCGGTGATGCTAACCCTCACGAGCCCTTCGTGACTCTGAATCGGACACCCACGACGAGGTAGCGAGATGCCGTAGAGACCTTATTCCAACACCTCTGTAATGCCCCGAAATTTAAATGATAATTTTACTGTGCTTATTTAATCTCACAAAATAATTAGGAACTTGATATATTAGTATAATATAGAAATAGGCTTTCGGGAAATAAAAGACAACTCGTATGAAACAAAGGAAATTGTGAGTACTCGGACACTTGATCTATTAGAGACAAAAGGAAATGTCAGTTGCTCTGTCAGTCTGCCTAATGTTTGTATCATAGTACTAGACTAATATGAGACTAGATTGTGATAAGCATGACCAACACGAGGGGAAAGAAAGAAACAGGCTAGGCTTTGTACTCCAGCCGGACCTAGTGCTGCCTGGTTGTACTGTTATACACTACCAGTCGAAACAGGGGGCCACCCCCACTTCTCTGTACTAAAAAATTGTTCAGCGCAAGTGCCCATAGGCCGCCGCCGCTGCTGGGTCATCCTATTCTGCTATGCTGCCGCCGTCGGGTCACGGCCACCACTCTGAGTCCATGAGGGACGTGAGGCTAAGATGCTAATATCCTCGGACCTCTTCGTCAAGTCAGCCACCGCGAGGTCGCTAGTCTGCTCGTTACTGGATGGAGTTGTTGTCGCCATCGTCTGTTGTCGTCTGTTGTCGCAGAAGTGCGTGATTCTGTTCCCTTGTTATGTATTCTAGTTCATCCATCAAAGAGGGTTGGTTTTGTGTTTATTTATTCCATGTTCTTGTTCTCCATCGGGGCTGTAGTAGCAGTTAGTTTTCAAGCTTCAGTTTTTGACATGTGGAAGCGCTATTTTCCTGTACCTAATTTAATCGTAGCATGTACCGCTCTGAACTTGGTCAACAAATTCAGCTAGTTATAGTACTTTAGCTGATGCCTTTGGACACCAATCTTTGACTTAAAACCTGGTCTAATCTTGAGATACTCTCCAAACAAACGTTGTAGATTACCCTCCAAGCTTTCCATGGAGTATTTGTTTAGAAACTTTGGTTGGACGATTTTTGAGCTGAAGTCAGTTTAGATTTACTATCCTAAAATCGATCGTCCTGTGTACAGTAACCTAGGGTGCAGCTTTAGGCCATGTTACAACTTGAATTAGATTATGGGCTAAATATGGAAGTTGTGGGAAATGTTTTTCTGATGTTAGAACTCATATTGTTTACAAAGTTTCGAGTATAATATTAATTCTTATGAAAAGATTAAGTGTCTGTCCTGTATTGGTCAGAATTGCAAAGATGCTTAAATGAGTGAGTTAAGACGTTAATGACCAGATTTTGTGATTAGTGGATATGTCAGAATTAGAGTATTGATGCTGAAATGTTAATTATCTCTATGGTTGTGTATTAATTAAACCTGGTGTGGTCACTGATGTTGGGAGAGCTAGACATATGCCACATCAAGGGGGTTTCACATGTAGGAACAATGTCGACTTGTGTATGACTATGTTATGAATGCATGCTACGTATTGAGTGTTATATATGTTGGATAACAGGTCTCGGAACTTCCATTTCGGAACTATGCAGCTCACGGTTGAGCTCCACGGTTGAGGCAAGTTCATGACGGATAGTGAACTTTGCATATCTCTCTTCACTCTGTTTTACTTAATACTTATGATACATCCTTGATGAAAATGATAAAGATGATGATGACATGTGCACATTATGCATGTTTGCACACCCGTAATGATAATGTGACCTACTTCAGTGGGACCTACTTCAGTGGGCACAATGCGACCTTTATTGCTGGGTTGCGACCCACTTTGGAGGCACCCTCCACAAGTTGGAGCGAGTGGATGCTGACGGGTCTCCATTCGAGCGATATCGGTATTCGTGATGAGATGAGATGAGCATATAGGTATGTAGGGCATACTATTATGTTCTAATGGATGATTGATGTTTTCGTCATAATGTTTGGATTTATGTGAAGTTACTATTTGTTTGTGAACTTGTTGAGTCATTGTACTCACCCTTGTTGCTTTCATGTTTTTAGGTAAACCCTGAGGACGTCATGCATGGGGAGTTCTAAGAGTAGCACCTTCACAATTATCACCTCATGTTGCACATAATCCTCACCAATATTTTGAACTTTGATACTGATGGATAAGAATCATTCTTGTCATAAATGGTTTCAGAGTATGCGGAAGTTTATCACTTAGACTCTTTTTGCTTTCCGGCTAGACATTATTACCAGTATTGTGTTCGGATGGTATGATAGTCGCGATGTTGGAGGTTTATATGGTTGAATGTGCGACTGCCTTTTATTGAGTTGTATCCTTGCACTCTTGTGTCTATATTATTGTCTGTTATGGATGTCCCAAAAACAAAGAAGACTCTGCCGAATTTTTCCTAAAAGTCTTAGCTAGTTTGTATGTGTAATGTATGTGGTAACATCTCAAGTGCTTGGTTGGCTTGGGATGTTACAACCTCACTGTTGCGTCCACCTCGCCGAAGCCGCTAGGGAGACAGAACCAAGAGAAAGCAGACCTACAAAAAAGCAAACGATACAAAGGATGGGTCCCCACTACTCTATATGTCGGCATGGCTGCCGGATGGAGAGGGGGAGGGGCACCGGAAAGGCTGGATCTATGGGGAGGGGGGCTCTTGCGATGGGAGAGGGGGGAGGGGACGCAGAGTCTTATTTTAAATCTGTTTGTTTTTAGCTCTCCTTTTCTTGGGTGCTAAAGTGTCATGTTGTTGTAAATATCTTTTATTCTTAATATAGTACCACAATAGGAGCCACTCCTCTGTTTTGTGATAAAAAATAATTAATACAAATATAATATCATATGGCACGCGTATAAATTATTTTATGGACAACAAGTTTATATGCATTGATGCATGAATTTCATATGGCTTCGAGATTGGTATATTAGGTGAGTATCATATCGTATACATTAATTGCTACATGGTTTACTACACGGTGATACCTATTAATTGATATAAAATGGTATACTTTAATTAATATGTAATTATATATTAAATGTTATATAATTATATATATTTTGGTGTCTTAAGGGAGTATGATATCATCTACATTAATTGTTAAATTATGATACATTAATTGAGATACAATTTTATACTTTAATTGATATGAAATTATGAAATAAATGATATACATTAATTGAAAATATAGTATGAGATGGTCTGCAGCAAATTAATATTTTCCAAAAGAAGGGAAAATCATATCACAAGGATATCTTTAATTAATTTCTACCACTGGTGGTTCCATGCATGCGGAATTATTTATAGTGGTCTCCAGTACATCATTCTCCCCTATCATCACAACCATCAACTCCTCCATAGATCTCAAGCTTCACAAAACCCATCAACCGATCCAACACCGGATAACAACAACCCCAACAACTATGAAAACTAGCCTCCTCCTTGTTGCCATTGCCACCATCATCTGTGTCGCTCCTACACCTGCAACAGCAATCCTTGGTGGATGGTCAAAGATCATTAACATCACCGACCCACACATTCAGGAGCTTGGAAAGTGGGGGGTAATGGAGTTCAACAAAGTGGGCAATGACAATCTCACGTTTCGGAAGGTTGTGAGCGGCGAGGAGCAGACTGTTCATGGCATAAACTACCGTCTTGTCATCGTTTCCCAGAGACACGATGGCTCACATGGCAAGTACATGGAAGGGTTATTCGAGGAGGACTCTAGTAACCCCAATACACGAAACCTCATGTCCTTCAACCCAGCAAATTGAGCAATGCTCGAATGATGATATGTATACTAGTCGTATTACTGTGAGTGTAATAAAAAGTATGGAGGAATTTATTTGGAACCTATTTTGTATGTGTATTTGTCATAGACTTTCGAGATCTTGTGAAAGTTAATCTTCATAGACAGTTTCTAAGACTTAAACTTATTATTCAGAGTATATCTTTAATTAGTTCTCATTTTCTACTTAATTTTGCAACTAGAATATTTTGTCAACATAAAAAATTGTTTTAATGTAATTTTAATATCTTGCAAATACAAACCATATTCAGTATTTCACATACTGGAATTTTTTCATATGTTTTCAATGATTGGATAAATCCAAGGTTCATTGTGTTGTCAAATAAATATACTATTCTAAGTCGCGTGGATTTTCCTTTTTCTTGGATTTTTGGCCTCCAAAGATTTTGTGTGTGTGCGTGGCACATGCGTGATTCCTTCTCTCTTTCCCCTTCGAAAGAGATCAAAATACCGTCGCAAGCTAATTCTCTGGAGATTAACACCCCCATTGAGAACGCATGCCTCCTCCAGCGAGAGGCACCCTTTCATGGCCGGACGAAGTGGACGACGTTGCCGAAGAACCTCCTCCCCGAAGGACGGAAAAGAATCATTACAATATCGGCTGGTAGAGGTGGGCTCCTCGAACTCAGGTATGAATATCGACAACGAAGAAGGAAATGAGCAGGATGTCTCCACATTCAGGATCTTCACCTGGCGAGACGGCGCTCGCTCTCGAAGAAGCCATGAAGGATTGGCCAGTCCAATATGTCCTTGCCGTCTACTTTCCTAAAGATCCCCGTCCACACGGCTTCAAAGTTGTCGTCAAGATTCATTTCCAGCGGACTTCATCGATAACAAAAGTGCTACTCCGACGCAGACAAGCCACAAGAATCACGTAGCCTCTAAACTCTCCTTTTTCAGCTTCCAGTATTTCGTTCTATATTTAAAGTCTTTTCCTGTCAGAAGAATCACGTAGCCTCCGGCGAAGAGCAGTCAGGCGACGAGGCAGATATAATAGCAACTCTAGACGATCCCGTAAACGGTATAATAACCGCTAGTTTTCAGTTTGCGACGGAAAAAAAGTACCGAGCAGACCCGTGAACGCGCCCTTTTTTTAATATCCGCGAAGAAACCCTCGTCTTGACTATTACATAAGAAGGGGCTTCACGGGCGACCCGAGTGCGCCCTGTTAGAGTTGTTCACGCGGGAGAGACATTTCAGCTCGCCCATTTCTTGCATCCGCACAGCCGCCGCCATCGATCTCCCTCACCCCCCACCACCACTACCACCACTACCACCACTCGCTCTCTAGCTCTGCCGCCCACCAGATCCGAAGCCATGGACCTCACCGAGCTTCCTCCCGCCGCCGGTGCGGTCGGGCAGCCTCAATCCGTACCGCCCGCCACTAGATTTGTCGCCGGTTCCCCGGCCGACGGATCGGTTGCACATATGATTGCCAGCAACGGCAAGTCGAAGAGTAAGCGCTTGGGCAACCACGTCATCCCTAGTGCTTCATCTGCGGTCCATCCGCAAGAGGCAACCGCCGTCGCCCCAGCGCCCAATCCACGTCCACCCGCGTGTTCTGATGGGCACAGGAAAAAGGCAAAGAAGATGGTGCACCGTGGTTCCTTTCCTCCTATCGCTCAGCCTCCGCTCGTCGCCGCTACGGCTCCTTCCTTCGTTGCTCAGCCTCCGCCCGTCCACAGCTCGGATGGCGTGGCCAACGTGTTCGGCAATGGGTCCGCTAGGTATGAACTTCGTCCTCTCACGATATCATGCACAGAATTGGTTGCTTTATACCCATTCGAGCTATGCACGATGTAGCTACGATGATCACAAGGCCACCACATCGTATGTCAATCTTCTTAACGAGAGCGAGGTCGACATTACCGGGCAGCAATTTCAGTTTAGCGATGATGATAACAAAGTTGAGGACGCGGAGGATGAATTGGAAGAGATCAAAGAGGATGTGTTCGATGTAGCCCAAGCAAAGACGACCAAGAAGAAACGAGCAGGGAACTAAACTGAGATCGAGAACGCTTTCTTGGTCGGGCATGGTCAGAAGTATCCATCGATGTGGTGACCGGCACGGACCAAACCGGCAAGTGCAATTGGCAGTGGATCAAAGATAAGTTCTTCAAACTTATGTCTCGTGTTGTCCAACTTGTCTATCGCTCATATTAATCTCTATAAGGACGATGGGATGTGATCAAGCCGTCTTGCAGCCATTGGTGTGGAGAAATGGAGCAAGTGCGTCTCAATCCTCGAAGTGGCATTGCTATCGATGAATATGTGAGTTTATTGTTCATCTCTTTTTCACTTATTATCAAGTGGAGATACAGATGTGATGATCTTGCTATGTTATTCTAGGAACGTGTTGCCAGGGAGCAGTACAAGGCACTGAAGGGATCTAAGGGGAAATCTTTTACACTTCACCATTGTTGGAAGTTTATTGAGCACATTCCAAAATGGACTTTGTGACAAAGAGGCACCACCGAAGAGAGGGTCCATGCGGCGACCCACGTACACCACTGCATGTTGTAGTGTACAAGTAGTGGATATAATACTCATGTAAATCTTTACGCATAAATATCACATCCCTCAGAGTGGTACAACAGAAACACTGTGGGTCCAAAAATATTTTATTCATATCAAGAGCCAAAAGTTTACAAAGGTTTCGAGATCATCCTTGTTCCAATGAGGATTCACTACACAATGATTATTTAAGCGCAAAAGGAATAGCATCCTAATCAATGGTAATAGTAAGCTTAAAATCATTGGAGCTGGCAACTAATTTAAGAACTGCCCTATTGCTAGATCAACTACTTATGCGTGTTATAAGGTTTCTATGTCTATATCTTTATTTCTGCTATATCTACACCTCCGTTGGTTCTTTGATGAATCTGATACCCTATTGTAATTAACGACCAGTGTTAATATTCTAGGTTGTTGATAACCTAAGCAAGGGTTTTTAAGAAGGATAGATTGACTAAGACCATACTCAATAAGTTCTATGGTGTTTGTATGATGCTCAACCTCTGGTCGTAGATCAAAAGATCCAAGACTCGTGCACGTTTTCGAAAAAGTCTTTTTAGAAAACGTTAGTTATAGATTTTAAAATTTCTAAGGTTGTGAGTCTTCACGGGTTGTCTAAACTTCATGGAGTTCCTTTCCACGCTGCGATCATAATCTTTTTTCAAGATAGGGATCAACATGTCACGTTTATACACTCTTGAGAGGTGAGCTAATTTACCCACAAACGTCATATGATTCTCTTCCATACTTCCTTAGGTATGGGGATGGTTACCAAGTTTATACGAGTCATGTCGAGTCCCCTCCAAGACCCTGTTTCCCACCCATTATAACGAATTTTGGTCAAGAGACCTATGTTCATCCCTTCAAATAATGAATTTCGTTACTCTCAATCCTAACTAGGGTTTTGGTGTGTGAAGCACATGATGGCTCTGGCACAACTCTGACGTTTCCTGATGTCGAGCTAGTGTTGGTGCGTGCCCTCTATGTTACTCCTACCGTTGACATGGCTGGTGTAGGTTGAGATGCCCTTCGGGGTACTCCATGTGCTGTCGTCACCACCGTTTTCAACCTCTACTTCCACTTCATGGTCAGTGGTGAGATGGGCTCCCACTTTCTAAAGGTAATTTTCCCCCTCCTACTTCTTCTACAACTATCTCTACTGTTATTTAGATTTGGGGATTCTTCCCCAATTCTTAGGGTTTCTCTTTGTCTATGTTTAGTAGTAGCATTCTAGGGTTCTAGGTAGGTTCTAGATGCTTCTAGGTGGTTCTAGGGTTGATTAGTTTGTTACTGCTCGATAGGTTATAGGTTTTCCTCTCTGTTTATTTTACTAAATCATGTGCTTGATACTGCTTCAGTAGGGTTTAGTTAAGTGTATTTAGTGTTCTCTATTAAATGTCTAATGGGTTCTTCCTAGAGTTCTATGTACTGATAATTGCAATTTCATGAGCAATATTGTAAGATATTCCAAGCTAAGTACTTCTATTAATTCTAGGTTAATGCCTCTGTCAGTGGTTGTTATTTAATTTTTCAAGTTCAAGTATCTCATATTGTATCACACTTGCAATCAGTCACTCACAATCAAGTATTGTGTATTTAGTTCTAATTATTCCTTTGCTTTTGTTTAGTTTAGGTTTTTATCCGTAAGTGCTTTTGTTAAGTGTGTTTTATCTTTTTCTTATGTAGGTTTACTGAATGCATAAGTTGTATCTACCTTCTCTTCCTTAGGCTGATCCTTGGATCATGTCTAGGGAAGTGAGGTTATATGTAGGGTTTGTGTTCTTAGTTACTGGATATTGTTCTTCTTCTACCTCAATCTGTATTGCTCGGTTTTGCTCATAGTCATGGCTTGGCCAATGTGGTGTTCCTCAGCAATGAGGATGCACATGGTTCCCTAACTACTATTAGTGCAACTAAAGCCTCTCTCTCTCCTACTATTGAATATTAGTGTTCCCTAGCTACTATTATCTATGGCTAGTAATTAACTACAACCTTTGTATATTCCTAAGTTTGCTTGATGAAGATCTGCAGATGATTCCCTTCTTACTCCTCTTGTTCTTGAAGTGTTCTTCAATTTCTTGCTTTATTCCTAGCTTCCTTTCTCTCTCAAATCTCTCTCTAACTAGTGAGTGTATGTTTCTAGTCTAAGTTTGACTAGTGAGTTATGAGCTCTAGGTGTGATATCCCTAGATATTTATAGTGATCCCAGGTTAGTGAGGTGATGACACCTAACACATGCATTTAGGTGATTCACCCGCTTGGGAAAGAGTGAAACTGTCTGTGTAGCTTAACGTATATGCAGGTGGCACATGATTTTCGGCGGTTAATCCCATGATGTTTTTAACTCTTATGTTCTTGCAAAATTTTTCATATGGGTTCTATTGTGCTATGTGCAGATTCGGTGAATCTACACATGCCTAATTGGGCATGTCGGTTCCATTCTTGTCATGTCCCGGTCTTGGACATTGACAAGTGCCATTTTCATTATCAATGTTATTACTGGGGTGATTTAATCTGTAAGTCCTTGCAATTTTGTTTGGTTGGATCTCAGTTTAGTGGTTGCTCTTCAATTTGATTGGTTTATATTTTGGATTAGTAGTTATTTTAATTTCTAGATACGGTTTGAGTTCATATTGAGTTGTGGTTTAATCCAATATTATTTTGGATGGTTAAGTTTAGAACAAGCTATTCTACATTTGTATTGGATTAAGTGTTAGATTAGTTCCTTCTAACTTTATGAGTTTGATTTGCTCTTCACAAAATCCATGGCTTGAGGATTTTTTTTTGGTTAAACTACTTCTATTTGATATTGGAACTTTCCTAGTGGTTTTCTTTTGCTGCTTAAACAAGGTGGAATTTGGATACTATCCTAGTATTTGTCTCTGGGAGCATCTTCTACGATGGATGGGTACCCATGGTAAGATCCCCATCACCAAAGATTCTACCACGGATTTTTCACGATCATGGCAGATTGCACCTTTCGACCACGGAATTACGTGTCGTGGCAGATGTGTTTTGGTAGCGTCGTTGACTGTTGACATTATGCAAACTGGCGTGTCAAAAATGCCATTAATGGCGAGATACTATCATTAACTCTCACAAAAACCATGGTAGAAGCCAGATCCAGCCAAGACCTACTAATTATTAAGTGGGTCTATCCATGATAGAAGCCTAATAAGAAGATGTCCCATCACTATTTCAGCATGCTAGAGGCCTGTGTTTCTTACTGTGATCCCATCACTTTGAAGCCCAACAACGGCATGTTAACACTAGTACAAACTCGTTACTTAGAGACTACGCCTAGAGTCGGTTAAGCCCAATAACGAAATTGCATGCCTGTGATCACTCACCTTAGACGGTCAAAACCAAATACCCGTCTCTGCTTTTCTTAGAGGTGGAGAGGTATTACGCTCGCCTCTAATAACATTGACACCATAGACGGTTTATAATTGTATCCGTTGCTAATATTTATCTGAGATGGTGTTGGATTACACCCGCATCTAATAAGTATTTCACCCCAGGCAATGAATATAATGAACTATCTCGAAAACATACCTGAGACGGTTAGTTATCATGGCCACCTCTAGAGGTTAAACACAAAGGCTCCTTAGTTTACAATATAAATATAGTTCAACATAAACTAATTAATCTAAAGGTTTAACACAAACATAGTTCAATATAATATGTTGCTTTTGCATTAAGCAGCAGCACACATGCACAGACATATGCACACCAGCCAACTAGCTTCTCTCTATTGCTTACCTATTACAATTTCAACCTTCCCCAAATAGGAAATAAATCCCACCACCAAGTATGTACCAAAACAAATGTAGATATAATTTAACATCTATAATCTAGAAACACCAGAACACATATATATAATAAGCAACAAATTAAGAGATTCAACATAGAGTGTACACATAAACAAAAACTAGTTCAACATGCAAACACCGCTCAATAGCCAACATAAATAGAGAGTTCAAAAAAATGTTGCTTTTGAAGCAGCAGACACACAAACTGCAGGCATAGTTCTTCATCTCCTTGCTGCCACCGCCTCCTCCCGGTGCCGCTTCCTCTGCTTCCTGCTCCGCATACCAGGAACCTTAGTCGTCTTGGGCTTGGGAGGAGCCACACGACCAAGCTCGATAGATCGCTTCAATTTCTTCATGAGGAAGAGCCCATAATCCATGTGATTGGCCATGAAGCCGTAGTGGTTGCCATTTCCCCCAAATTTGACATGGCCAGATCCACAAGCTTCAGTATGCTGCAAAACAATTTGGAAGTCTGGTTGTACGCTTTTTTTGCAAAAGGGGAAGTGGTTCTTGGTACCAGTCTAGGGTTCACTCTAGTACTTCTCGAACCTCCCAACGTTAAGCTTGTTTGGAGTGGCCCTAGCCTTCCAATGATGCGACTCAACATCGATGTCAACATCATTAGTAGCAACCTGATACATGCAAACTTTACAGGTGAATCAAATATGTAGCAACTGCAACAGATATCTAGAAAAAGAAGCAACAGATAGCACGACCACAACCAGCAAAATAACAGAACGTAAAATCAAGGGATCAATCAGATAATCCACAGATATGAATGAATAATCTTGCATTAATCCGTAGATATGAAACAATAGGCTAGAAATAAAGAACTAGTCAAGCACTAACAATCCTATAATTGAAAACCCGGCCTAGCTAGTGTTATGAATCAAAACCTAATAACCGAACTCCCTAGCTAGAAATAATCCTCATATCCATTAAATAAACATCAATACTAACAGATATTAAATGAAGCTGATGCTAATTGAAAACCCTAGGCCCCAATCCTAACAAATATATTAAGTACAAATCTGAACTAACAGGGAAGAGCGAGGGTACCACAAATCGCTCTAGTTCTAGGTTGAATATATAAGGGAGAGGGTGAATCGGAACTTATTACCTCCCCCGACTCGTCAACGATGTTCTCGTCGAAGTTCGATGATGATGGCTCGACAATGAGATCAAACTCCTCATCCTCCTCCTTCAAGTCCTTCCCAAAGTTGTAGCCCCACTTAGCAACAATAGCGGGAGCCTATGAGGGGCCGACGGGACGCCCTTTTGGCAGTAGCCTCTGCTTCATCTTTGGCCTCTGCTGCAATGATGAGAGCCACCCTTGGAGCCTTGCGCACCTCGTCTGCAGCTCTAAAAGCCTCGTCTATGGCTAAGGCCAGCCTCTCGGCCTTCGTTGTCGCTGTGGAAACGGCATCGGATGGGTGCTCCAGCACTGGCCGGAATGGGGAATGGGGTTTTTTCCTGAGTCAGTGGAGAGAGGGAGGAGAGGGGAGGTGGGGAATGGGAAACTACTATTTTTCCAGATTGAGGAGATATACGAGGAGTTTGGGAAGGTGGAAAGCGAGTGGGTTCCGTGTATAGCAACTCTTAGTAACCCACAAACATGCACACGTACGCCCCCATATTTTTTAATTTCTAAGATTTTTCAAATTTCGGACTGCATGAATAAATCCGGACTGCGAGATATCCTTGAAACAGTTATAAATTACCATAGTCTCTAAGATTTGTAGTTTAGAGACGAGCGTGATTTTTAGCTGTCTCTGTGACACATGCACATCCTCCGAGCGGTGTCCGTGCCTGTTGGAAATATGCCCTAGAGACAAATAATAATATGGATTATTATCATATTTCATAAAGTTTAAGATTAAGTTTCATATAATGCTATAAATGTATTGAAAGGAAACGTCAATACACGTGTGATATATAAAAAACTAGGAGTTCCCGGTGAATCTCTAGTCACTCGTTCATTGGTCAACAGATGATCAAGGTTACCTGATCATGTGGCATTTATGCCAGTTGACAATGGAGTCGCCTCATTGTGAGAATGAGATGATGAGCTATATCCAATCCAAACATCGTGATCTGATCATGTCATGAAGATCAAGTTACGATGATTAGAAAAGACCCGGTGTTCTATTTCTTAGACCGTGAGGCCATATCAATCACTATAACCCGAGAATACTTAGATAGCATCAAACGTCATTTGCAGGAGGAGCGATGACCATAAAGGTGTGTTCAGGTATTCGGAGGAACATGTAGAGGCATTATGCGTCAATAGTGGGATTTGTCCATCCGCGTGAGGGAAAGATACTCGAGGGCCCACTCGAAGAAGTTATATCTAATAGCTGTGCATCATGTGATTTGATCACGGGGGTATCACTTGTCGGAACGAGTTAAATAGCATTCGTCGGTAACAAGATTGAACATGACATTTTGATGTCATTCATCAGATCTTGGACAATGTAAGTATCGAAGAGACAAAAGGAATATGACACGATGTTCATGGTTTAGTGATGAAGGATTCATGGAATGCACATGGGTCATCATGGGCATCCAGGTCCTGCTGATGATCATTGGTACGAGAAGGGTCTCGACCATATCTGGAGTGCTCTCGAATCATGGGGTATCACACTTAAGGGCTTGATGATGCTCGAAGATCGTTTTGGTATTGGTAGAATCACCGAAGGAATGAAAGAGAGAGAACTGGAAGAGTTTCAGTAAGTCAGGAGGATGTCCGGAGTGGAGGTGGAAGGAGTTCCATAGCCATGCGGATTGAATAATATGTAAGTAAATGTTAAATGTTGATTTAACCATTTATTTATAATTATTTAATAAAATAAAAATGAATTAAAAGGTCAAATACCTAATTGGGCCCAATTCCATAGGGAAAAGGCCCATGAGGGAAAGACCAAAGGGTAAGAGAAAGAGGGGATGGCCGACTGGGCCAAGGGACCCCGCGTGGGGTCCACTTGGGCCCAAGCTGGAGGCGGCCAGCCCCCTCCTCCCCTCTTCTTTGTTTAGTCCCACGTGGCTAAGCCAATTGGCTATGTGGGGATTTTCCCCTATATATTGTGAGGTATGTTGACAAAATAAATACACCAATAATCAATAAAGGTTCCCTATCTTTTGGGTGACCTCCAGTTGATATTCTCTCTCTACATATATCTCTCATGTGACCATGGTCCCAAGTCTGGATCACGCGAGTAGGAGACTTCTTCATCGTGGAGCGCCGTCGCGCTGCGGGATTTGGATCCAGAAGGTCTACTTCCGCAACTGCTGCTGGATCGGAGGAGCAGGAGTCATCATCAGGCACCGGACATGCGTAACTCCCTCGGAGGTGCAACATATGGGGCACTAGGAGTCATTGGAGCCGTTGGATCTGAAGGACTTCAACACGACCCCGAGGTCAGCTTCAGAATGACTACATCAGCCACGCTCTCCTGAGCGTTGACAACATTTTTCATTCTTCAAGGGTAAGTTCACGAAAAGACCCTCATGTTACTACATTACTAATCTATAGGTCCTGGCATTAGGGTTCTTGGCATAGGAAAAATTATTGTTTTCATGCGCGAATCCCGACAGCGGTATCAGAGCTAGATCTATGTATAGTATTGCTAGTACGGGTAGAACACACGAGTCATAGCTTGTGGGCGTTGATCTTTTAGTTGTTACCCTCTCATGTGTACTTGTGTATACCACAATAATGCTTGATGAAGCAGCCCCCAACCTACTTTACGCGTTCATTCACAAGACTGGTCTATGCTTGACATACGGCTTGTACTGAATAAAGTGGCTTTGGGGGTGTCTGTCTCTCTTGCATTAGTTGGTATGACATTGACAAAGGAGGGCCACAAAAGGGGTGTAGTATAGACAACTATTTGATCAACGTTGTGGTGGAAGTTCGTAGGTAAGAATGGTTCTTGTGTGAAAGCCTTAATAGCCATGTAAAACATTTAAAGATAAAGTAGAGGCATCTAACTTTGTTTTGCAGGGGCGTTGTGATGTGATATGGTAGTAGTCAAGGTAAAGTAGTTTACTTTATGATGCTAGGTCGTAGTAACAGGCATGGTGATAATGGACTACCATGCCAGAGGCACCGGTACCCTGGTGCCCACGACGCCGGAACCCTGGCGCCGGATTCGGAGACGCGGGATGGAGATCACAGCATGAAGACCATATCGCATCACACTTGCATTCACTGTTTATTGTTTGTGCATCGTGTTGTGTTCTAGTATTATATACTCAATGGTAGCTTAATGAGATGATCCCTAAATAAAATACCAATTAAAGTGTTCTCCCTTAGTGTACACCACCAAGAAAGTTATCCGTTATGAGGCAAACCGTGATGATCGGGTGTCAGACATATATGTGTTCGCATACGGTGGGTGTAAGCCATGTTGCATAGCGAATACACTAAGGTTGAGTTGGAAAGACTAGCATGTGTATACATGGCCTCGGAACACGTATGGTCGAAATATCGAGCACGAGTCACATGAATGATGTGATCGATGCTTCGGCGTCGACCTTTGCAACTATATCGCCGGCCGTGATGATTAGGGGTGGTGTAGTGAATAGGGATCGTGTAATCACTAAAACACTTTTGGGGATAGGTTTTTGGTGGAGTTCTTGTTTTAAATCATACAATTATAAACTTAATCTATATTCCTTTTGCATTTGTAAATGTTGACATGGCTCGTCGTGAAGATTATTTTGACGTTGCTGAGTGGGTAGTTGCTGAAAAGCTAAGACTTGATGGATCTAACTTCCCTGAATGGCTAATGCATCTGAATGATCTCCGCACTAAGCATATTGTGGTAGATTAAATACGCCCCACGATGGATTTGGACGAGCCAGATGACTATGAGACCCCATGAGAGCGGGCAGACCGCCATTTTTGTCAAGAGATGTCCACTTTTATTCAAGTGATAATGTGTTACGGGATGGTGAACGAGCTGCACCCACTCATGGGTGATCTTGACCCATACTCGATGGTGGATCAGCTGAGAGTGGAGTTCATAAGCCATGTGCGCATGTGGAAGCAAGAGCTACTTGGAGAGTTCCTTTCCATACAGGTGGAGGAACACACTTGTCTCAAGAGTCACTTGGAGCGCATACATGATGCACACATGAGACTTCTTTACTTCGTGGACTATGGGATGATCGACTCCTTTGCCATCGGTGTGTTTCTTCATTCGTTGCCTCCCAGCTATGAAGAACACATCCGGACTAGCATCATGAGTGGTGATATGGAAACGTTGGATTTCCACAAGTTCATATTATGTTTTAGGATCGTAAAGGTTGAACCTATCGCCGGAGAGGTCATCGGTGACGAAAGTATATATGTCATATACAATTTTATAAATGTTATAATCTTGCAAACACTTGTTGTAGTATTAAAGTATTTGATACTTATTCTATTTTCGTGAAAACAGTTCCTTCTGCATGAGAGCTACTTGCTAGAGAGGAGGTGACTTTGCGTGTTGATGACAAGCATGATGATGATGGCCGACAACACTCTCCCTCGACATTTATCATTTAGTTTATCGTTTTTGGATGATTATTGTAATCGATGGATTGTGAACTTCTTTAGTGTGTCTCACTGTTGGGGGGATACCCCCGGGTAGGGTAACACCGGGGTATAAGGGCCGAGTTAGCCGGGGTACGGCGCGGTCAAAGCAAGCACTGAACCGGTCACCTCAAGGCAGGCCGAACCACGGAGTGACCCAGCCTGTGGAGCGTCTCCTTGACTATAGTCCGGTCGGCATAAAATATATGTCGGCCATGTTTATATATCTGTTTTGCAGGTAACTTTATAGCTGGATTAGCCACATGCTAGCCGGACTATATTATGGCTTCCAAGAGAAGGAATCCCCCGTTGGTCAAAAGGTGGCTTTATTAGCTGTAGCATGAGCGAAGCAAAGTAAAGAAGAGGACCAGTGGGTCAGGGGCAACCAAGGTGACGTGGGCAATGTCGGATGGTGTAGCCCGTGTCTGGTGATGCTTAAAGGCAAAGATTATGCTATGGGTTACATCCAAAGCCCGGACGAGCCGTTAAAGAGAATAAAGAAGCATCTAGATTTAGGCGAGGAGCATATTCTCCGAATATGCTGCCACGTGTTCCCTAGTATTGTAACCCGGGCTCCCCTATATAAGGAGCACCGGGGCCTCCATCGAGAGGGATCGATCATTTTCTCTGTCCAAGGTAGAACTCTAGAGCTAGTTTGTAGGGAGTAAGACACATAGTCTCCTTCTTACCAAGAGCTTGAAGAGCGTTTGTAAACACCATTGATAGAGAGAATACAAGAACATATGTGCGTGGAATCACCATGTTCTCCCTCCTTGGATTCCCCTAGCACTCATTGTCCCCATCTTTAGCCTATCCATGGCATCTGCCGTGCCACCACCACGACAGTTGGTGCCCACCGTGGGGCTAGCGGTGCTAGCAGGGGTGAAAATCCAGACGGGAAGCTTCTCCAGCACCGGCGAGCGCATCGTCTCCGGCCTGGTTCAGCGCTTTGGAGCGCTGGACTACGTCAGCGACAATGCAGGAAGCTTCGGCAAGCACCCCCTCTCCGTGCAATGGCGTCTTCATCAAGCTTGGCATGCACAAGATCTACGTCAACATGGATGAGTCCTGCGTTCATCCACGGCACATCGTCGAGGGAGGCGAACCACCTCTCAGCGCATATTGTGGAGTGCGTATCACTCGCCCCACCAGCAGCATTGAGGTCTTGATGACCGCACCAGACGCGGAACCGAGCAAGGGCCCGGCACCAGAGCCGGAGGTCACGCCAAAGCAGACCAGGTCTAGGTTTCCTCCACTAGAAAGACCAGAGAATGTGCTCCATCAAGCGATAGATAGCCTAGCAACGCCAATAGCACTTGTGGTAGATCCGGCTCAGGCACAAGCTGAGTTAACTATGCGGAAAATGTTAGCCCGGGCAAACAAGGTAGCAGAGTTGCATCAGTCTTTGAACATCACCTTGAGAGAATATGCTAAAGCAAACTGCATAGATGGAGTGAAAATCCGGGGTAGGAACCTGATTACTTATATTGACAAGGAATACGAGCCTAGGCCGGGTCAGACAGCCACGATAGTAACAGGAGGGCTGGATCGGTACTGTACCCCAGCAAAGAACCTCAGGGCGGCAAACACGGCCACGTCCGATTTAGAGGGTTTAATTGGAGAGGACCGACAAAGGCAACAAGAGAGAGTAAATCACTTGCTGAGAGTTGCTTGCCAGCAAAATGAAGAAATGAACAAAGCAAACCTGGTGCCACCAGGAGCGTCACATGTGGTACATTCGGCCAGGAATAACCCGGCAAGATCCGGAGGAGCCGCGTCATCTCCGGGTCACAATACCAGGACAAAAGAAGTAGTAAACTCCAGGAGAAGAGACAGACAGATGGTTCCTTATGATCCAGTAAGGGCCAGAAAAGGCAAAGCAGTGCAAGTTGATGAAGATCGGCATAGTACCAGCCGAGGTGTGGCCGGCCGAGGTAACCACGACCAAGGAAATGCTGGTCAGAGAAATGCTGCCAACGGCAATGCCGGATAGTGTGATCCCGTGGGAACGGGGCAAAATATACCTCGGCAGCAACAACATCGCACACCTCGGCAAGAGGGGAGTGCAGGACAAGCAGCACAACAACAAAATGCTTATCTGGATCAGGAAAGATACAATGATGGTTATTCGGCTATGATCAATGACGGATACCCCAGACCGGATCACCACATAATTGGGTCAAGGATGGGAAGCAGGAACTTGTAGCCAGATGATGCGAGGCTGAAACTAGATAGAATTTATAGGTCGGAGCTAATTGAGGTACAAGGTCCACCGAGTCCGGCATGCTTTGGGCCCCGGATCATGAAGGAGCAACCAGTGCCAAACTTTCAGCTGGCCAGAGGAGCCTAAACCTATGATGGTAGTACTAGGCCAGAAGATTGGCTGATCGATTACGCCACATCGGTCAAGATCGTAACAGGAAATTTGAGATGGGAAGTGAGATATGTGCCACAGATGCTGGAAGGACCAGCAAGAGTTTGGCTGAACAATTTGCCACCAGGAAGTGTCAACTGTTGGCTGGATTTTGAGGAGTTGTTCGTTAGCAACTTCTCAAGCACTTACAAGAGGCCCAATAGGCCACATATTCTGACGCTATGCTGACAAAGACCGAATGAGACAGACCGAGATTTCCTGACTCGATGGTGCAACATGCGTAACTCGTGCGAGGGGGTAATTGAATCACAAGCTATTGCATGGTTCGCTCAGCGATGCAAATCTAGAAGTATGATGTGGCAGAGGCTGTAGCGAGACATGCCAACTACTTTGACTGAGACAATCCGGATCGCGGATTCCGTATGCCTTGGGAGATCCAACGCAGCCCCGGTTAGTGTCGAGCGAGGCAAACGAGGAATATTACAACCGAGATGGCTCTGGATCATCAAGGAGGAATGATTTTCGAGGAAAGAGAAGGGATAAGCGCCCGGATTACCGATATAACTCACATCATGTAACAGCGGTAGACCGGGATCAACCCAATGTTGGTGCCAGCCAACGCCAAAAAACTAGAGGACAAAACTGGCAGTAGAAAAAGGAAGGGAAAAAGCCTTGGACCCCGGAGAAGAAAAGGCAATGGCAAGAGCGAAAAGATAGACCGAGGTATACGTTCGAGTCCATGTTGGATCAACCTTGCAAGTTCCATACACCAAGCCCGAATAGTCTAGCAAATCATACAACCTGGCAATGTGAATGGATGAGAAAGTTAGAGCAAGGCAGTTCGGGGAATGCTCAGGCACCTCGGAACGAAGCACCAAGGAATGAGGCACCACGGCCACCATTACTAACAGGGGGAATGGACTGCAATTGATGTTGCCACCGCCTCCGTCGAGGTACGAGAATTAGGAAAGAAGGGATGCGGTACATCAAGTAGGCAATAATCAGCAACAAGGTCAGAGTTACCACGAGAATGAGGGACAAAATGAGTACAGGGAGCATCATCAAAGCTACTGTGTGTTTGCCATGGAAGAAAATGACCGGAAAAGCTTGCAGCACCGGCATATGGAGGTGAATGCAGTAATGCCGGCAATAGTGAGATACATGTCCTAGGCAGATCAAGAAATCACATGGAGTATCAAGGATCACCCAAAGATTATGCCTAGCCCTAGGACCTATGCTCTAGTCCTAGATCCAATGTTCATCGGGCCGAATCTCAATGTGAGGTTTTCCAAGGTACTGATCGACAATGGCAGTAGTATCAACATTATGTACAAGGACACCATGCACAGGTTGGGAATAACAGAGAACATGTTGTAAGCAACGAGGACCACTTTTCATGGCATTGTACCAGGAATTTCCTATGAGCCGATTGGTAAGGTCCGGGTTGATGTGTTATTCGGCACGAGAGACAATTGTCGGACTGAAAATTTGGAGTTCGAAGTGGTGAATCTTGAGAGCGCTTATCACGCGTTACTCGGTAGGCCAGCGCTGAACAAGTTCATGGCAACTACCCACATCAGTTACCTTAAGATGAAGCTGCCCGGGCCAAGGGGCGTGATAACTGTATCAGGGGACTTCCGGCATTCGATCGAGTGCGCCTCAGCCGGATCTAACTTAGCCGAGTCACTCGTGATAGCTCAGAAAAAGGAAGATACTAGAGGTGGCGGCATTGGCTCAATCCGCGCAACAACATATGCCGGCTCTGACCAACCCGCACGGGAGCGTATCATTCCAAGAAACCAAGGACACAAAGAAAATGCCAATCGATGATCAGTTCCCAGAGCGCACCGTAACCATTGGTGCCGGGTTAAGCAGTAAATAGGAAAGCGAGCTCGTCAACTTCCTCCGTGAGAATCAGGATATCTTTGCGTGGTCTACTCAGGATCTGCAAGGTGTACCGAGGGAGTTGGATGAGCACTCATTAAACGTAAGACCCGGGGCTAAGCCGGTAAAGCAACCTCTCCGGTGTTTCGCCGAAGACAGAAGGAAAGTCATTGGGGATGAAATAGCTAGGCTCCTAGCGGCCGGATTTATCATGGAAGTACTCTATCCGGATTGGCTCTCCAATCCGGTGCTTGTGGAAAAGAAGAAAGATGATCCGAATGTGGCTGTGGTATGGCGCATGTGCATTGATTACATGAACTTGCATAAGGCGTGTCCCAAAGGTCCATTTCCACTCCCTAGAATAGATCAAGTCATATACTCAACAGCCGGATGTGAGCTAATGTCATTCATTGATGCGTATTCTGGTTTCAACCAGATACCCCTGAATCCGGATGATCGAATAAAGACTGCGTTTATTACCCCTTACGGGGCTTATTGCTATCGCACTATGCCGTTTGGACTATGTAATGCGGGAGCAACGTACCAACGATGCATGCAAAAATGCTTACATGACCAAATAGGTCGAAACATGCAAGTTTATGTGGATGATGTGGTGATAAAAACCAAGGAAAGCAATACGTTCCTCGATGATATCCGGCAGACATTCGCAAACTTGAGAAGGTTCTGAATGAAGCTAAACCCGGAGAAGTGCACCTTTGGCGTCCCCGCTGGAAAGTTACTCGGTTTTTAGTGTCTAGCCGTGGTATTGAAGCTAACCCGACGAAAATTTGGGCCATAGAAAGAATGGAACTGCCAAAATGCCTTAACAATGTGCAGAAGTTCACTGGTTGCCTGGCATCATTAAGTCGTCTCGTATGTCGGTTGGGAGAGAAGGCCTTGCCCCTCTACAAATTAATAAAAAAGGCAGACAAATTCACATGGACGCCACATGCGGACCTTGCGTTTTGAGAGTTGAAAAAGATGTTATCTACTGCGCCGATCCTAGCAGCACCACTACCCAAGGAGCCAATGTTTCTCTACGTAGCCGCGACCAATCGAGTCGTAAGTGCAGTAATCATAGTGGAATGTGAGGAAGAAGGAAAGTCGGTGCAAAGGCCGGTGTATTATCTGAGCGAGGTATTGTCAGTTTCAAAACAGAACTACCCCCTCACTATCAAAAGATGGCGTACGGCGTATATATGTCGGCCAAGAAACTCAAACACTATTTTGAGGAACACCCCATCAAGGTGATATGTGAGGCACCCATTTTGGAGATTATGAGTAACAAAGATCCAAGTGGCCGGATAGCAAAATGGGCAATCGAGTTAGCTCCATATGCGCCACAATTTGATAGAAGAGATGCTATCAAGTCGCAAGCCGTGGCGGATTTCATTGTGGACTAGGCTGAAATGCAATATGAGCCACCTCTGCTGGACTCCAATTATTGGTGAATGCACTTCGATGGATCGAAACTGAAAGATGGGTTGGGCGCCGGAGTAGTGCTTACCTCGCCCAAGAAGGATCAACTAAAATATGTCCTTCAAATCCACTTCAGTGCCTCGAATAATGTGGCGGAGTACGAAGCATTGGTACATGGTCTCAAAGTAGCGAAAAACGTAGGGATACGTTGGATACAATGGTTTGGAGATTCCGATTTGGTGGTGCAGCAAGTGTCTAAAAATTGGGATGCCTTGGATGCTAACATGGTCGTATACAGGTTCCATGTTCAAAAGATAAGTGGGTTTTTCGAGGGGTGTGAGTTCCATCACATACCTCGGATTGAAAACGAGGCAGCGGATATGTTGTCCAAGTTAGGCTCATCCCGGCAGCCATCCCGCCAAATGTTGCTTTGGAGCACCTGAGAAAACCATCTATCACGCCATCGCCCGAATCAGACTCAATTTAAATCCCGGTACTCTCCGGATTAGGAGCTGCACCTATGGAGATAGAGTGGGGAAGCACCTCAACAAACTCGGGTACTACCTCAGCAAACCCGGGGACTAATTAGCCTGATCCGGCAGGATTTATGTCGGTGGATATGATGGAAATTGATGAGGAACCGTTTCTCGTCCGGACTGTAGCAACTTGGGCCGAGCCAATTTTTGATTTCCTGGAAGAGGGAATCTTGCCGGATGACGAAATAATCTCAAGGCAGATCCAGAGAAGGGCAAAGGCCTATACAATTATCAACGCCGAACTATACAAAAGAAGTGTGACAATAGTACTACAGCGGTGTGTTGATCCGGAGGAAGGACTTGACATACTCTGGGATATCCACCAAGGGGAATGTGGCCACCATGCCTCCTCAAGGGCATTAGTGGCAAAAGCTTTCCGGCATGGATTTTATTGGCCCAGTGCTTTGGAGCAAGCAGAGGACTTGGTGAGAAAATGCAATGGCTGTCAAAGATACGCCACGAAAACTCATCTACCAATGTCGGAGCTGAAAACTATCCCCATTACCTGGCCATTTGTTGTATGGTGCCTAGATATGGTAGGGCCATTTAAGCCGGCTAAAGGAGGGATGACCCATATCCTAGTCATGGTTGGCAAGTTCACCAAATGGATTGAAGTGAAACTAATTCGGAAATGTAATGGGGAAACAACAGTAAGATTCCTCAAGGATATAATCCTAAGATATGGCTATCCCCATAGCATCATAACTGGTAATGGAACAAATTTCATTGAAGGAGCGTTTGCGAGATTCTGCCAAGAAAAGAAGATCCGGCTAGATGTCGCCTCAGTTGCCCACCCAGCATCAAACGGGAAAGTGGAAAGATCCAACAGACTGGTATTGTCCGGGATAAAACCCCGGCTCATAGAGCCGCTGCAAAGATCAGCGAGGTGCTAGATAGAAGAACTACCAGCAGTACTGTGGAGCTTAAGAACAACTCCAAATTGATCAACAGGCTATACGCCATTCTTTCTGGTATATGGGGCAGAAGGTGTATTACCAGCCAACATAGAGCATGATTCGCCAAGAGTCACCCAATACGCAGAAGCCGAAGTGCGTGAAGCCCGGCAAAATGATATTGATCTGCTGGAAGAAGCGGGAGAATTGGCCTTGTCCAGATTCACCATATATCAGCAAAATCTCCAACGCTATCATAGCCGGAAAGTAAACCCCCGAGTCTTCCGGGAAGGTGACCTAGTACTCCGGTTGATACAGCGCACAGTTGGCATGCATAAGCTATCCCCTCCATGGGAAGGACCTTTCATTGTAAGCAAAGCCTTGCACAATGATTCCTACTATCTTATTGATGCACAACCCTAGGAAAAGAACAAGGCGGACAGGTCCAGAGAGGAGTCCAAGCGACCGTGGAACGTAGCACTACTTTGTCCTTTCTACACCTAACTAAGAGGTGAATATATCTGAGCTACTCATATGTCGGTATGTATGTCGGCAATGAGCTTATTAATAAAACTTTAGCACCCCGAGCAGTGACTCGGGGACTGCCGTAATAATTGTCTCTCGTTTTCATATTTTTATGTCGGTTGGGTTAAGTCGCTTATATCTTAGTCGGATTAGTAATGTGTGAGCACCAAAAACCCAACTCTTCGACTTCGCTGTTGTCCAACAAGAATTGGCTTCATGGCAAGCAAGAGAACAAGTTTCGAATGGCAAAGCACATGAAAAACGACTAAGGAAAAGAACTTAAATGAGGCGACATTGGTTATTTTGACTAACCCTTGGTTTATTATGTTCATTAAAACGCCGGATCATTTTGAGCTAGTCTCAAAGTTTCAAGTATTGTTAAATCAATTTTTTGAACCTCGGACTCGTAAGTTGAAAAGCCGAATCAAGGTAGACGCGAGCCGAGTCAAAAATTGGGGGAACAAGAAAACAAAACTCGGGGACTTCGTCCGCGATAATCCAGCATTAAGAACTTATTTCAAAACAATAAATTGTACCACAACCAAACTAAGGTACTTAGATACATTTTTGCCCGGCATTCCGGGGGTCTGATAAATATAATAAGTGGTCTTAAGGAGTAGGGGAAGCAGACGAATCATCTGTCGATGAAGGAGGTACTTCAGAGTGTGGGGGAGGGGCGCTAGCCTCGGCTTCATCCTCAGGATTGACCTCGCCATCATCCGGGTCTTCGACCTTGTCGCCAAGATCGGAGGCCTCACGTTCACTCCCTTCTTCTTCTTCATCTCCAGAAACAGTTTCATCATTAAAGACATCGAGATAACTCGGCCCTTCATTCCAAGCGTGGCAGAAGGAGTATTGAATAAGCTTGTTGGCACAGGCTTTGCGGCGCGCAATCCAATCCGGATTCTCGCACCACTTAGACCTAGTGCGCATGCGAGTGAGCAACCCCAAATCAATCCCTTCATACCACGAAAGGACAAACTGCAAAGCGATGTCAGCACCAGCCCGTGCAGCAGATTCAAGCCACAGATTTAGCTGACGCTCGCACTCCATAAGTTTGGCTATGAAAGCCGAACCCTTTTTGGGAATGGGGTCAGTGGGCCAGAGGGAGCTGTACATCCGCGTTGCTGCTGGTATGATGTCTGTGCCATGGTTCTTCACCAGCTCAAGGCGAGCAGTGAGATTCGCCAACAGGTCCTCCATGCTATACGGGATTGGCTCGGCATCGGGGCCTACAAGCAGACCATGCTGTTCGTGGGACCGAGTTACAGTGGCAGCTCTAGGCGCATCACTCTCTGGAAATTTTCCCGAGAATGGAGAAGAGGAAACAGTGAACAAAAGCACCAAACCCGGAGGAAGGAAAATCAAGCAAGGGTGGAAAACTCACGTGCAATCTGGAAGAGTCGCTGAAGCTCGGAATGAACATCGGCGCAATGGGCCTAGAGTTTCTCATATTCGGAGGTCGCCGACGTAAGTTTAACATCGGCTTCCTGCAATAAGCTCTTGTCCTTGGAGATTTGCGTGGTTAAACGCTCTTTCTCCTCGGCAAACTCCTAGTCAGCCTTCTCTAACTCGGACTTATGGAGGCCCTTGAGCCTGTGAATTTTGGCATTCAGCTGAGTGATCTTCGAGTCCTAGAGATGGAGCCGGGCTATCTCTTCATCTTTCTTCCTCAGCTCAGCCTCACTGCTTGTTCGAGGAAACGGGTCATCATGTCAGGCATTGCAATGCTGTCCTCGAGAGCAACTAGAACAATATAATGACCCGGAGGACCCAAAGTATAAGTGTCCACCGGATAAAGGAAGGAAAGTACAGTGATCGTATGAAGGGGATAAAATTACCTTTGATCTCAGCCAGATTTTTCTGCATAATGATATTTTCATCTTCAACCTCGGCTGCATGATTCGGATAGCAAATTAATACGGATCCTAGAAAGTTTGAATGAATGAAGATGGAAGAGGAAGAAAGGAAAATTACCCCTCTTCTGGTACTCCTCCAGGAGCTTGCCATAACGCGCGCGCATATCTTTATAAGAGTCCAGCAAGCGCTGGAACTCAGCGGTTCGGCGGTTAGTGGTTATCTGAAATAAGCAAGGAAATGTCAAGTTCAAAAGTGAAGTTGAAAATAATTCGTAGTCTACAAGATCCGGGCCAAGTGGACCTTAACCCGGCTCTAGGTATGTGGACATTCGAACTCTACAAGATCCAGGCCAAGTGGAACTTAACTCGGCTCTAGGTGTGTGGATATTCGAACTCTACAAGATCCAGACCAAGTGGAACTTAACCCGGCTCTAGGTGTGTGGATATTCGAACTCTACAAGATCCGGGCCAAGTGGAACTTAACCCGGCTCTAGGTGTGTGGATATTCGAACTCTACAAGATCCGGGCCAAGTGGAACTTAACCCGGCTCTAGGTGTGTGGATATTAGAAGTTTACAATATCCAGGCCAAGTTGAACTTAACCCATCTCTAGGTGTGTGGATATTCGAAGTGTCCAAGATCCAGGCCAAGGGAACTTAACCCGGCTCTAGGTGTGTGGGTATTCGAACTGTACAATATCCAGACCAAGGGAAATTAACCCGGCTCCAACTATGTTAAAATTTGACGTTGCTACGGAAAAAAACTAAATTCTATAAGGAGCATCCGACAGAATTACAAGTTATTCCCTCGGAGGCTCGAGGACTAGGGGCTATATCTACAAGTGCTCAGTTATACAATGTACCAACAGCAGAGGAAAAGAGTTACATCAATCATCCGGCTAGCTAAAGAGATAGCCTTGGTAGCGGAGTTCATCTGTGCGCTGAACTCGGCTGGGTCGAACTTCTCCGGCAGATCATCTTGTGGGTCGATGAATTCTGTGTTGTTCCAGTTCTTCACATACTCAAGGAGTAGTGGACTGTAACTTTCACCACTGGGAGAGTAGTTCGCCACAAGACCTTTGACGTGGGCCTCTCGCCTGGCGGATTGAGCTGCAGCAGGGCTGGTATGCAAAACCAGCTGCCTGCTACCCTCTGACCCGGTGGTGGTAGACCAAAACGAGATCCCTTTAGCTAACCCGGCAGCCTTCTTGAGCTTGCCGGATGAAGCCTGAGGAGCTGGTTGGAAGATGTCTGCAACTGAGGGAGTTGACCCGGAGGGAGCTGACGGGGCCTTCCTTTTGGGAGGCTTGGTGGAGGCTTTGGCTGCTGCTGGTGGTGATGGTGTTGCTGCTACTGCTGGTGCTAGTGCTGGTACTGCTGTTGCTGGTGGTGATGGTGCTAGTGTTGCTACTGCTAGTGGCAATGCTATTGTTGTTGCTGGTGCTGGTGCTGCTGGTTATGTTGTTGCTGTTGCTGCTGCTGGTGTTACTAGTGCTAGAAGCACTGGGTATAAGAGCTTGTTGGGGCGGTGCCGATGAAACTGACCCCTCGTGACTTGGCGCTGAGGCCAAAGAAGAACTGGGGAGATCCGGCATCGCCGTATCCAGAGCCGCCTCGCTACCCCCTGCGCCGACATTGCCCTCCTCATGACGAGGTGGGCTCTGGTAAGGCGCAACCGCGGAGCCCTCTTGAATAGGGTTGAGCGGGCGAATATCGTCATTGCGGGGGGAGAAGGGCTGCTCCGGATTGGGGAGGCTATGCCGGAGCTGCTCTGAGGGATGACCCTAGGAGCTCTGAAAAGGAGAAAAGCACCAAGTCAAAAAGAGAGAGAACCAAAAAGAGACCAAGGCAAGCAAAGGAAAAATCCCCAAGTATCAGTGCAAAAGGACTTACTCATCTGAGGTTGGAGGAGCCCAAGGTTTGGGCGCCCTCCGGACCATGCTCTTGGCGGTCGGCTTACTCGAGGCTTTCACCCCGGACTTCTTCTGCCTCTTCTTGGGCGGCGGCACCTCCAAAGTTGTGGCCGAGGTAGCCGCGCGCTTTTGGGAAGAAGCAGGGACCGGACCACCAGTGGCGAGGGGAGGAACCTCGTGGACCTGACCGTCCAGGTTAGCTGAAGATTCGGACATAACTAGATGCGCGTAAGAGATGGGAACCAGATCAAGTACCTCTAGGACCTCAACGTCCGAGTCATCATCATCTGACCAATCCCTTAGAGAAGAGGTCTTACCAGCATTGCGTTTGACGATGTCTGGGGTAGGCAGGAAGGTCTCCGGATCAGGCTCCTCCTCATCCTCCTCGGTGCGGTCCGGCAACCACTTGTTCGCCAGCACCTCACCATCCTCCAGTGGCTGTTGGAGGAATCACTGAGAACAAGACAACAATTTCCAAGTTATGAAAGTGAACCGACATATAGAGAAGATCCGGAAAATAGAGAGAAATAAGTTTACCTTTGGAGGAGGGTTGTCCCGGGTGAAGGGCTCAAGTCCCCACTCCCAATCCTCGGTGAATTCCTTCTCCACATTGAAAATGGATTTAACTCGGTGGTAAACCGCCGAGTTATCAAGCTCTATAGATGAAGTCCGGTGGGGGTCGAGGGGGCCGCTCAAGTAACAGATCTTGTGTTCTCGCTTCTGAAGGGGGTAGACCCGGCAGCGGACAAAAGTAATCATGATGTCCTTCCCCCGGAGCTTCTCCTTGAGCATCTCCTTGATCCGGCGCTCCACCTGATTCGCTAGGGCCATGGGTCGCTTGGGAATGATCTCCCAAAGCGAGGTATCTGGAGGGCCAAGCTTGAAGGGGACAAGCCGAATCAAATCCTCATCGGTGGTGTTCCGGACATAGAAGAAAGTCTGGGCCCAGCCTTTGCAGGACTCGAGTCTGGTGACCCGGGGGAATGCAGAGTTCTTGCGAGGAGAAATGGAGGCAACTCCACATTGGGTCAAATGCTTATCCTCCGGAGCAAGCTCCTTATCCAGAACCATGTTCCTCCGGAGACCGAAGAACTTGATCCAAAGTTCCTTGGTTGGCCAGAGGCCAATGTACCCCTCAATGCCAGAGGCAAAGGAGGACAAAGAAGTGATGGCATTGGCGGGAAGATGATGCGGTTGCAGTTTGTAGGTAGAAATGAAGTCGAAAAAGAAATCTGAAGTAGGAAGGTTGAAGCCGGGCTAAAAATGTGAAAGAAAAACAACATATTCCCCAGGATTGGGGGAAGGTGAGATTTCGCTGGAGGCGAGGCGACAGGCGACGCCGCGGGGATGCGGCTTGTGGCATGGAGCCAGTCCAGGTCGTCCTTGGAGGCGAATGCCCCGTCCCAGCATCCGTGCTTGCGGCCTCTGCTTCTTCCTCCAGCTGTGCCACCACGGCTGCTTCCTCCTCAGTCATGGTGGACTCAAGATTCTCGAGAGAGAAATCAGAGTAGAGATAACTGGAGGAGGGGAAACAGGAAGCGCAAGGCCCGTGATGAAGATCTTGAGTGGGAACAGTGGCGCAGGCGCAAGATGTTGCATGTGCGCGGTCGCGACAGCGCTGGTGCAACAAGAAACTAGCGGCGGTGCCAAGGCTATAGTGAGAGAGAAAGGAGGCTGGGAAGCACAGACAAAGTGGGGAACTTCCCCAGAGGTTGCCCCAGGCCCTCACTTAACTGCGCAACAGGCGCGTAGTGGGATCCTTTGCGGTTGCCACACAGTGCGCAACAGTGTGTACGCATCCGAATCAGCCAATCAGAGCGTGGCCACAGCAAGGGCCACAGGGGCAAAGGATCCCGTGACACGATGTAATGTTACAGTTAACGAGGCGCCGCGGTGAAGGGACGTGCACATCAGTTATTCCTAACATTGCGACAGTAATCGGCGCATTAAATGCGTGTGGTCCTTAAAATGAGGCAAAATGATAATTACCCTCCACGTAGGATGTGGGGAAGCGTACAAGGGAAGGAACGGTAACCCGGATAAACGGGCAAAATCCCGGCCCGCGAGGAATAACTCAGGATGAGCCAAGCGATCCCTAGAAGAGAAGCCCCGGGTTACTGGATAAACTCGGCCAAAGAGGCAGAGATCCGGTTATGGGAACCTGCTGTGGCCTTAACAACCAAACGTTGCTAAGAGCACACCAGCTTCGGGGACTAATGTTGGGGGGATACCCCCGGGTAGGGTAACGAAGGGGTATAAGGGCCGAGTTAGCCGGGGTATGGAGCGGTCAAAGCAAGCGCTGACCGGGTCACCTCAAGGCAGGCCAAACCACGGAGTGACCCAGCTCGTAGAGCATCTCCTTGACTGTAGTCCGACCGGCATAAAATATATGCCGGCCATGTTTATCTATCTGTTTTGCAGGTAACTTGATAGCCGGATTAGCCACATGCTAGCCAGACTATATTATGGCTTCCAAGAGAAGGAATCCCCCGACCAAGGTGACACGGGAAATGTCGGATGACGTAGCCCGTGTCTGGTGACGCTTAAAGGCAAAGATTACACTGTGGGTTACGTCCAAAGCCCAGACGAGCCGTTAAAGAGAAAAATAAGCATCTAGCTTTAGGTGAGGAGCATATTCTTTGAATATGCTGCCACGTGTGCCCTAGTAGTGTAACCCGGTCTCCCCTATATAAGGAGCACCGGGGCCTCCATCGACAGGGATCGATCATTTTCTCTGTCTAAGGTAGAACTCTAGAGCTAGTTTGTAGGGAGTAAGAGACATAATCTCCTTCTTACCGAGACCTTGAAGAGCGTTTGTAAACACCATTGATAGAGAGAATACACGAACAACTGTGCATGGAATCACCACATTCTCCCTCCCTGGATTCCTCTAGCACTCATTGGCCCCATCTTTAACCTATCCATGGCATCTGCCGTGCCACCACCACGCACTCACACTTTGTGAGACGGTTATTCATATGCGTGTGTAATAAATAGTTGTTATGCTTTTATGAATGATTTCTATTCATGTTCATATCTTGTTTGATTATATGTGAATTATCCTTGTTGTTTGAAGCTAATTGATAATACATGAACATTTGTAAAATATTGAAATGCCTTGAAATACCCAACTTAATGATATGTTCATTAATGAATGAAACCATTGTTTAAATTCAAAGTTATGTGATAATATGTGAAAGACATTTGATTTCTTATCACATATAAATCATGCCTAAGTTTGGCAAAATAACTTGAACACCGTGTATTACTTGAATACAAAGTATTAAATGAATTGTTAAAAGTAAATACATATTTGATGTATTGTGTTTTAAAAAATGTAATTATCATTATATGATTTAAATACAAAATATAATTACTATGATTTAATCAATAGTAATAAAATTCTATGTTATAAGATTGGCATAAGGAATTGTGAAATACAATGCATTCTTGACGTGTCAAAGTGCAAAGCATCACAATGTGATATTTGATATCAAGTGGGTGAATAGGTGGCACTAGATAAATCGTGGTAGAGTAAATGTAAAGACCATTAGTTAGAAATAATGAACACTCATTTAGAATAAAGTGAACCATCTAAAATTCGTGAGATCCTCACCATATCTTGTATGGATTGTCGTGGAAGTTTTGGAGTTATTCGATATCACCAAAACAATAGCGAACAAGTCCTTCTAGAGTATTCATCAGAAACTTTGAATACGAAATCCATGGCCTAAAACCAAAAGATAGGTAAAAATTAGTATTGCTTAAATTTTGGTGCATAATCGAGGAAATTTTGTTCTCGACTACAATGCTAATGGAATATAGTGAAAACACAATGAGGGTTCATAACCCTGCATCAGAGTGTTGAGAAGCGCAACAGAACATGTTCCTAAATGGTTCTCTTCATAAAGGAAAGGATCAATAATAATGATCATTGTGTTTTCCCCACTAATGTTTTTACTAAATAAAGTAGGATTCGAAAATGTTCCCCACATCTTGTATGGAGACATTTATGAATCACTTGTCATGTTACCGTAATGTGGCATACCTACGAACTACAAAGAAAATAATGGTAAACAAAAGTTACGAGGAATCCTAGAAATTGATTTCAATTAAGATTAGAATGCAAAATGTTGTCGAATCTTGTCAAGTAAAGGGGGTTACTTGATTTTTCCAAAGGACCGAAAGGTCATGATGGAAAATGGGGAAAGACAAAAGGCATGATTTTTCATGAATAATGTATTGGGCAAATTCAAAAGAATTTAATTCAGAAGTGTCGGAGACTAGTGGATTTGATACTAGTAAAGTACTAGCATTTCGTAATATAAATTCTCAATTTGATAATTGATCAAGGGTTTTTGAAGTTATTCAAAAATATTGAGAGGATGTGCAATTTACATGTAATTTAGTGGGAGCTATAAAAGTTTTCCTAAAGCAATATGTGAATGACACATTTTTGAGTGGGAGCAATGGATGTCTCAAACTCAAATATGTAGGAAACACATTTGAGTGGGAGCAATGTAAATTCCGAACACAAATATCCTCAGAACATATTTTGAGTGGGAGCTCAATTCTTGTGTATATTCGAGACATTAAGAATAAAAGCGCAAGCACTAATAAATAATGATTTATAAAGGGAAAAGTTGAGAAGAAAGTATATTGCATTATTATGTTGGAATGTATTTCTAAAAGGAGATTCTAAAATAGTTTCGAATAGGAATTGATTAAGGAAAGGTCCTTGGTTAATCGAATTAGGAATATCACTAAGTTCAACATCAATGGTTAAAAGAAGGAAAAGGGTGATGGTCATCTACTATGTTGACAGATAGGTTCTGTCTCAAAAACCATGATAAGCACTCAACATAATACATGATCCAAGAAGTAATGTTCGGAAGTGATTGGGAATGAATCACTGAACATTGAGCTAAGTTTGTGCATAATGTCTAATGAGAACTTTAGATATGTTTTCTGGATCTATGAAGGATGACATACCTTAAAACATAAAGGATTATGCTATAAGGACATATGTTAACCTTAAAAGATTGGAAATCTCTGCATCAGTAATACCGACTGAAGTCAAATAGGAAGCGAGGTGACGAACATTGAAAAAATGCACATAGTGCATTAGTGTTTTGATAGCTACTTTAAAAGTATAAGCATACTATCGTTAGTGTTGTATAATGTTGTGGCGGGACAAATTTGTATTTTCACAAACAATAGTCCCAGGGCACAGTGCCCATGAGAAAGTTTTCATTGACTAATCTAACATCACTACTGGCTTCTAGAAACCGACATCACTCTATTGCCATAACCACGATACATACACAAGAAGTTACCATGAGATGATAAAGCATTAATGTCAATTAAGGTGATATTAGTGAGTTGCAAAGGATACAAGGGATTGCAAAGTCCGGACCCTAGACTTAACCTCTTCCATGAGCATGCATGATCAGAAGTGTCGGGTTACATGGTGCCGATGATTAGTAAACAAATGCAGCTAGTTTATTTGTACTCTAGTGCAAGTTAAAGACTGTTGGAAATATGTCCTAGAGATAAATAGTAATAAGTATTATTATCATATTTCACAAAGTTTATGATTAATTTTTATATCATGCTAAAACTGTATTGAAAGGAACATCAATACATGTATGATATATAAACAACCAGGAGTTTCCGGTGAATCTCTAGTCACTTGTTCATTGGTCAATAGATGATCAAGGTTTCTTGATCATGTGGCATTTATGCCAGTTGACAATGGAGTCACCTCATTGTGAGAATGAGATGATGAGAAATACCCAATCTAAACATCGTGATCTGATCATGTCACAAAGTTCAAGTTACGATGATTAGAAAAGACCTAGTGTCCTATTTCTTAGACTGTCAGGCCATATCAATCAATATCACCCGAGAATACTTAGATAGCATCAATCGTCATTTATGGGAGCGATGGTCATAAAGGTGTGTTTAGGTATTCGGAGGAATATGTACAGGCATTATGCATCAAGAGCGGGATTTGTCCATCCATGTGATGGAAACATACTCGCGGGCCCACTCAGAGAAGTTATATCCAATAGCTGTGCAGCATGTGATTTGCTTAGGGGGTATCACTTGTCGGAATGAGTTAAATAGCATTTGTCAGTAACGATATTGAACACAACATGGTGATTTCATTGGTAAGATCTCGTACAACGAAATTATCAAAGAGAAAAAAGGAATATGACACGATGTTCATGGTTCAGCAACAAAAGATTCGTGGAATGCATAGGGGTCATCATGGTCACGGGCATCCAGGTCCCGATAATGATCATTGGTAATAGAAGGGTCTCGACCATGTCTAGAGTGTTCTAGAACCATGGGGAGTCATGCTTAAGGGCTTGATGATGCTCGGAGATCGTTTTGGTATTGGCAGAATCACCAAAGGAAAGAAAGAGAGAACCGGAAGAGTTTCGGTAAGTCCGGAGGATGTCCGGAGTGAAGGTGGAAGGAGTTCCATAGACACGGGGATTGAATAATATGTAAGTAAATGTTAAATATTGATTTAATCATTTATTTATAATTATTTAATAAAACAAAAATGAATTAAAAGGTCAAATACCTAATAGGGCCTAATTCCATAGGGAAAAGGCCTATGAGGGAAATACCAAAGGGGAAGAGAGAGAGGGGGAGGCCGGCTAGGCCAAGGGACCCCGTGTGGGGCCCACTTGGGCCCAGGTCAGCGGTGGCCAGCACCCACTCCTCCCCTCTCCTTTGTTTAGTCCCACATGGCTAAGCCAATTGGCTATGTGCTTGTTTTCCCCTATATATTGTGAGGTATTTTGACAATATAAATACACCAATTATCAATAAAGGTTCCCTATCTTTTGGGGAGACCTCAAGTTGATATTCTCTCACTCTCTCCTGGGACCGTGGTCCCTAGTCTAGGTCGCACGAGCAGGAGACTTCTTCATCGCGAAGTGCCATCGCGATGCGAGATTCGTATCCAGAAGGTCTACTTCCGCAACTTTTGCTGGATCAGAGGAGAAAGAGTCATTGTCAGGCACCGAACGTGTGTAACTCCCTTGGAGGTGCAAGATTTGGGGTACTAGGAGTCATTGAAGCCACTGGAACAGAAGGACTTCAAAATGACCCCGAGGTCGGCTTCGGAACGACTACATCAGCCACGCTCTCCCGAGCATTGACAACGCTTTTCGGTCTTCAAGGGTAAGTTCATGAAAAGTCCCTCTCGTTGCTGTATTACTAATATATAGGTCCTGGCATTAGGGATCTTGGCGTAGGAAAATATTATTGTTTTCATGCGTGAATCCGTACAGTTCCATGCTAGTGAGACCTCCTCAGGCGGATTTTATTTCTGGTCGTCTCTAATAGGCTGCCCTGACACGTGTAGATCACCCATGTGCGGTGTGTCAGTTGTTTTTGAAGTGTTTATTATTTTGCACCATCTCCTTGGAAAAATAGGAGGGAAACCGAGCTGGTAGAGACCCAACAGGCAATTCGAGCATTGATAGTACGGAGTCAGGGCTCGCAGCTGCAGAATCCCCTCCTCCGGCCTCTTCTCTCCATTTGATTTCTTCCTCTTGTGTATTCTTCCCTTCTTCATACTTCATATGCGGAAGGGCATTGTGCTTCTCCATTTCGTTGCCCCGATAGAATGTCAGATTTTGTTCCTCTGCATTTTTCCCCATTTCATCTACCGTCGCAGGGTAGGGTGTTCTTCTTTGGATTCATCTGCTTCTTCTTCTGCTTCTTCTGATTCTTTTGCTTCTTCTTGTTCTCCAGTTTATTCTTATTCTTGTTATTCGATCTTTTCTTCTTCTTATATTTAGGGTTGCGATGGAGATCTGCCATGTCTACACCCAGCCATAGGAGAACTACCGCCATTCAAGAAAGAAGACGGTGTCCTTTAGCATCATCTTGAACCAACCAATCTTTCGAGATCATGTGGTAGGCTCTCACTAGTGCTCGCCATAATCAAGTAGTATAAGTTTTGGCTACTCGTAGTGTTTCTGAATCTTGAGATTGACATTTTCTTCACAGAAGTATCAACTTTTAATTACATGGCTTTAGGTGTTCAATCATATAGGTTCTTGTACTAAAACTAGAATACCATTAGCTTACCATACTTAAGAACTATGTTTGATACTTGATACGTCCAAAACGTATCTACTTTCCCGAACACTTTTGCTATTGTTTCTCCTCTAAACTTGTGTGATTTGGATGCAACTAACACGGACTGACGCTGTTTTCAGCAGAATCGCCTTGGTGTCTACTTTTTGTGTAGAAAATCAACTATCAGGAAAAATCCCGGAAAATATGCCAAAAATCCTATTTCACCAGAAGACTCACAGAGCCAGAATACGAAACGGAGGGGGGCTGGGCCCAGGCCGCGCCAGGGAGTGGTATGGCCGCCCTAGACTCCCCCTCGGTCTCCCTCTTCGCCTATAAGATGCTTCTGACCTAAAAACTCAGGGGGGGTCGATGTTTTTCCAGAAGGAGTTCCGCTCCACTACCACCACCAGATTCCACGAAACAGCACCAGAAACTCCGTTCTGGCACCCTGCCGAGACGGGGAATTGGAGGAGATCATCGACATCATCATCACCATTGCTTCTCCATCGACCATCCATGTTTCCCCCATCTATGAGTGAGTAATCCCCCGATGTAGGCTATGGGGATGGTAGGGATTGGATGAGATCGTTCATGTAATGGCATCAGATTGTCAGGGCATGGTGCCTAGTATCTTCTATTAGTGCTTTATTCCTTTGTTGCAACTTTTTATTCTTAATGCTTGTCACTAGGGCCCGAGTGCCATGATTTCAGATCTGAACATGTTATTGATTCATTATGATAGTATTGTTTATGGCCTTACCTGCAAGTTTTATACACACGTTGTTGTCCAGAACCAATGGCCCCGAAGTGACAGAAATCAGGATAACCAAAGGGAATGGCTTTGATGTGAGGATCACATGTGTTCATGGAGTGTTAATGCTTTGCTCCGGTGATCTATTAAAAGGAGCATCTTAATTGCCAGTAGTTCCCTTGAGGCCCCGCTGCAAATGAACTGGCAGGACAAAAGATGTTGTGCAAGTTCTCATTGCGAGCACGTATGACTATATATGGAACACATGCCTAGGATTATCTAGTACTTGGATGCTTTATTTTATTTATCTGCAATTGCCCTATGCTCTGATTGCTATGTGAATTGTCTTGTCCATGCAACGCTCGTCCATCCATCCATATTCCTACCGCGCTCGAATACTACTGTTTACTGCTATTGTTACTACTGTCTTTGCTTTTACTACTATTGTTACTTTACTATTCCTACAAAAAACTGTTGCTACTGATAAAATGCTGTGAGCAAGATTGTTTCCAGGTACAGCTGAATTGACAACTCAGTTGTTAAGGCTTATAAATATTCTTTGGCTCCCCTTGTGTCGAATCAATAAATTGGGTTTCACTTCCCTCGAAAATACTACGATACACCCCTATACTTGTGGGTCATCAATACGCCCTCTGTTCCATTCTATAGTGACTATAGTTTTTTAAGAAAATATCCAAAATATAAGATATATTGCGTTACACAACTCACCTGGACAACATTTTTAGGGATTCCATATAAAGTAAATAGTGTTTCATGTCTCCCACAAACTCTGCTATTTTATCACGTCAATTAGCCACGAGAAATCCCACCCAAAACTATTTTAATTTTCTCTCCACATGTGTTTCTTAATTTCTGTGCTAGAAACTATAGGCACTATAGAATGGAATGGAGGGAGTAGTTTTTTATGTGTTGGATTATCTTTTGAATACTAAGGAGCCAACATTGCTTTGTAAGATTTTTTAGATAGTGAGCACTCCATGTAGGCCATAATTATGATTACCATCTCTATTGCATTTAGTGTTTCATATTTAATGCCACTTGGCTGATTGTTCTACTTTCATCAGTAACGTTCTATCTGTTTTCTTATTGCTCATAGAGTATGTGACAGAGTATATATCTAATATTATTCAAGTCTCAGTTAGCATGCATACATATATATGTTTGATTTGTAACAAATTTCATTGTTTTTTTCTCATATTGTTCCATTTCACTTCAAGGAAAGATTTAACAAATTTGTTGATCAATGGCTACATGGTATGGATCATTCTAGCCATCGGTTTGAGATTTTCCTGGTGAAAACAAAAGTAGCTACATATTTGAGAAGACCACTCTGGACTTATTTCTTGATGGCACATAGTGTTGCAAATCACAATGTTGTGACCTTTACACTAGAGGATGAGGAAGGAGATGAAGAAGGAGATGATGAGTGATGACTGCAAGTGCACAGATTGTTTGTAGCTAGTTTCGAAATAAAGATATCGATCCCACAGGGAGCAGGAGTCTGAAGTCTAATAATCCTTGAAATAAATATTGCGATAGAAATTCTAGATAAAGTTCTAAGTAACAAGATAAAATGCGAGTATTGTGTAAAAAGGTGTTTTGGGGTTTTGGGTTTAAGAGAAATAATAAAGTAAAGCAAAGTAACTTAATACAGAAAGTAAGTATCGCGTATGTAAGAGAGATTGGAACTGTAGTAGGGAAAAGGCGTTCTCAGGGAGTAGTGGATACACCAGTAGTATTTGTAAAGATCTAAGATAAAGATTATCATCATGAACATTCTTAACTATGTATGTGTGGAAGGAACTCCGTATGTGGAAGAATAGGCAACAATCGTTGCTCACATCATCCTTATAACCACAACAGTCAGCAATTCTCATCAATCGAATTACTGTGATATTAAGGGACGTAATCCCCTAGGACGTATCCCATGGCATGGATAGTATTCAGTGAGTTTCCTCGATTTCCCAAGTTGATAAGGTAGTAGTGCTAACAGCTTTATAGTCATTGTAAGTGCTAGCACGCCTCCGTCTACCAACAAGTAGTTCCCTCCATCATGTCCCCACGAGAGGCAAATATTGAGAGGTCAACTTATCTCAACATCAAGATGTAGAGAATCTAACACATGGTCACAGCGATGAATATCATAATAGACTTTCTCTTATTTCAATCTCATACTAGGGTTTCACCATCTCCCCAAGAACTAATGATCTACTCAGATATGGAGGCAGTCAACATCATGGCAATGATGATGGAAACAATCGTAGATGAATAGTACTTGTATAAATACACAGTGAGTATAGGAATTACAACAACATCTATACGAGATATAGATGGGATGGATGGAGATGGTGGTGCTGCAGCGGTGGATGATGAAGATCGATGCCTTAGCCTCCCGGATCTGTGAAGGGCAAAGATGGATCCCTTTTGGATGAGTTCCCCCTCCAAATGCCTTCCATAGGTAAGGTTTCTGCAATATCTGGGTGTTCTGTATGTCGTCTCCTCGAACCAATTGCACAGGGTGAAATTATTTGACGAGGCGGAGGCGGCGCCAACTATACGGCTGGAGATATACGGGCGGAAGAAATGATCTCGCAGTATAGTTGGTTGTTGCGCTCTCTGCCTCCTTTGTTTGCTTCTGGTTTTCTTATGGTACTATTTATATTTCGCAAATAAGCGATTTACGTTGTTTTTGACTCCTTTTCTCCTTATTACAACTGCTTCAATAATTGTATCCATTGGATCCATCATCTGTCCTGATCCTGGTGAAAACAGACATAAAATGTGCGTGCGAGCACCGTAAAATACCAAGATCCTACATCTACAATGCAAAATAATAATGTAAAACGTGATGCAAATATGCACTCATCAACTTCCCCAAGCTTAGAGCATCTCCACTCGTTAGCCGTTCCCAGGCCGAAATCAGGACGGACGAAGGTTTCGGCCTGGGAACGGCCGATTTCCCACTCGCGTTCCCATGCCTAGATCCCAGGCGAAGCAAAAAACGACGACATTTTTGAATTTTGTCATTCCCACAGTGAAATCTTGGCCATAGGGTGTTTGACAGAAGTATGCCCAAAAGAGTTCGGCCATCAAATTATTATAGAACAAGATAAAAGGGGTCGGCGATCAGTCGTCGATGGGGGTGATCTCCTCCGGCGTGTCCGGTGCGATGGGGATGGGTTCGTCGGCGTTCATGTCGGCCAACTGGTTGGAGAAGGTCGAAGCGGAGCTCGGTGAGGGCACGGCGGTAGAGGTGTTTGGCGGAGAGCTTGGCGCGCTCTCGGTGTTGTCCTCCTAGAGGATGGCGTCGCGGCACGCCTTGTACCAGGCCTTGACCGGTGTGCTCATCACCGAGGTGTCTTCACCGCCCATGAGAAACTGCAGATCCGTGTTCCTCTTCTTGGCGGTGAAATTCGCTTTGAGGAGATCGAGTTTGCGGTCTTGGTTCTGTAGTAGCTGCACCCATCTCTGCTCGACCTTCTCCTCCCTCTGCTTGGTATGGGCCTTCTTGTCGGCGATACACCTCTCGATGGATTCCTGGAGGCGCTCGCTGGGAGGTCCTATGGCTTTGAGCGTCATTGCCTTCTTCTGGCTGAGCTCTGGCCTACCTTCGCTGGCAGCAGGTGGAGGGGCTGTCGGGTTGTACACGCCGTCCTTCGTCTTGGCGAGTGTAAGAAGAGTATCCGCCCATTTCTGGCATTTCTCAATTGAAGGAAACACGTGATAGAACTTGAACTCCGTCCCGGTGTCATTGCGGTACATGCCGAGTGCGAGGAGGGGGAAGAATAAAAGGTTGGGAACTCGACCTCCACTCGCCGACAAGGCTAGCCCACCCTCGTTTTCTCTCCATCCGGCGTTCCCAGGCCATTCCCGGTGCCTCAGGTTCGTCCTGGGAACACTGGACCAATTTTGGGCCAAATCCGGATGAAACTGGCGTCCTAGGAACGCGACTGGGCAAAATTTCACCGTTTGGATGAAAAATAGGCGTTGGGAATGCCTTCCTAGGAACACGAGTGGAGATGCTCTTAGACTCTTGCTCGTCCCGAGCAATTTTTTAGCTTAATGGATGTGATCCTCATATTCATGAAGCTGAGTCGATAAAATAAATGAGGCAATTGCAGCATGTGTTTATCATATACGATACAGGGGAATAAGTTCATGAATAGTACCTTACTCAAACCATTTGAATAGTATTGGAAGGCTTCCACACCTTAGTTATCAATACTTCATAAAAGATGAACCTCAACATAATGTAAAAGAATCCGGTTCAACCGAATGAGTTAATGAGGTAGTCCCAAGCGTTTGAGGATCAACGTATTCACTTGGGATTCAAAATCTCAAAAGTTTCTCTTTGTCATACTACAATACAGTGGTATATGCCTATTTGCTCTTTGCACATTCGCTCTTTTTCTTCCTTCTTTATTCTTTTCTTTTGCATGTATGCTCACACTTTTGTTTTAAGTGTTGTGCAAAGGAGCATTCCATATATTCCACCTTATGTAGGAATTCAAAGTTCAACGATTTTAATTATCAAATTCAAACTATATGTGAAACATTCATATGACTTGATATTCTACCACGACTTGTTCGCACTCTATTTAGATAACACTTTCATTTTCCTTTGTTCAAGGTTTTATTTTTCAACTTAATTGTATAGATAATTTTTCTTTGTGAATCAAACCGTAGACTTACAGCATATTGACCAAATTATAGTTATGTGTTCCATTAATACCAATGATGTGGAAGACTCCTATTGCTATCATCAAGTGCAAGTAAAATCATACTCAAGCCTTTCATATATCATTAAAGCAAACACAATCTTAATATTGCTCCATATATAATAATAAACTCGGAATTTCATGAAAGGGATCGATTATTCCTGAAGGGAATTCTAATGATGCAAACTTTATTTATAGTTTGAACTAATGCAAGAATAATAAAAAGTTATAAGATAGATTACAAGGTCTTAAAGATCTCCCCAAGCTTGGAATCAAGCCAGGCGGGATCAAATAATCCCTTGCGATTATTTGATACCATGATTTTTGTAGATCACTGGGGTGCCATGGCATGTAACACTGCGGTGCGTAGCTTCTTGTTGGTCTCCTCCAGAACAGTTATGCGGCTATAGCACCTGCGCAGATCAGATTGCAGAGTATCCACTCTATCAGCGAGCTTGGTCACCAATGGAAGGAGGTCTTCCTTCTTCTCCATCTCATTGAGACGGTGACGGACTTCGACGCGATGGAGTAACTCCTGCTTCTGATATATCTCTAGTTCCCGCACGCAATCCTTGGTCCTAGGAACAGCTTCTTCTTCCTCATCTATAATTGATGGATTGAGGAAGTGGAAACCGTACCTCCACTCCTCTTGAGGTTTAACCTTCATACGAGCACCAATGGTGGCCTCGAGAGTGGAACCTCCCCTGGCTTGCTAGCACATGCACCAATATTAGATAATTCCTTACACTTGTGCGGCCTTGGATCTGTGGTGACGAACTTGACCATCTCCACACGCCCTTTTCCATGTGGCTTGCGATCTTCTCTCTCTTGTTGAGCTTTCTTCATCACCGTCCAATTGATCTCCAATGGATCGTAGATGTCACGGTGAATGTAGATGTCAACTACGTCATCATCACCATCGAAATCATTGTTGAAGTAGCTTGGCTCGGCGTACTCATTGTACCTCGGGCTAAACCTCTCCACCTCCTCGTCATCATCCTCCATGGACGGGCTGCCAGAGCAGTCCCTGGAAGGAGCAATGAGCCCCATGAGTTTACCATGGCCTGGGGAGGGATAGCGCATTGCTAGATTGGTTTCTATAGATTGCGATTAGAGATATAGACAATGGAAGTATATAAGAGGGGTCAGAGGTCGGTAAAACTCTCAAGAAACACCAAATTGACATCCAAGAAAAGAATCCAAATGGAACAAAAAAAGAAATCACAGATTTGGAAGTGTCTTGCCGCGTAACGACCAACTATACGGGCGCGGCCCGTATAGGTCCAGCCGTATAGTTGGTTCCGGGCAGATATTTCCAAATATCTCGAGTCCAGGTCAATTAAATCACGACTCGGAACTGACAATTCAATTATTTTTTATGATATGGGTAAAAGAAAGATCGAACAAAAAAATGTCTGAGAGTTTAACGACCAACTATACGGCCGAAATTTTTGTTCCGGTCGTATAGTTGCAATCGTATAGTTTCAAACACCGAAAATCGAAAGTGCCTGGGTGTTTAACGACCAACTATAAGGCTGGAATTTTTGCTCTAGTCGTATAGTTGCGACCGTATAGATACAAACACCAAAAAGCAAAACTATCTGAGAGTTTAACGACCAACTATACGGCCAGAATTTTTGCTCCGGTCGTATAGTTGCGACCGTATAGGCTCAGATATTGAAAACAATTTCACAAAGATGATACAGAGAGTTTAACGACCAACTATATGGCGGGAGCCCCCACTCCGATCGTATAGCTCCTCCTATATAGTTGGTAAAACCACTCTAGATCTTCATAAAAACATAAGGAATTCGAAACCAGAATTTGCAAGAGTAAAAAAATGTGAAAATAAATCACTTATTTGAGTAAGAACACTTACATTGCACTTACCACTTGCTTAATCAGGGATGAAAAGTTCCTCCCGCAACAAGGACTCCTCTCTTGGAGGAATTGACTTTAGTTCATCAAATAATTCCCGTAAACGAAAATCACTAGGACTAAAGTTCCTCTCAATAAGATTGGTATCCTCCTGGGCAAACATGGATACTGCATCTAACATCTTTATTTCTTGCCTCTGCATAATCTGCAATTCAAATTCTTGTAATTAAAGAATCCAACGGATCAGTCTTGGCTTATGTTCTTTCCTCTCAAGGAGTTCTTTTAAGCCATCACGATCCGTATGAACTTTCACCTTTGCACCAACTATATAAGAATGAAATTTATCACAAGAGAAAAATACAGCAAACAGTTCATTTTCTTCCTTTGGGTAATTCTTTTGAGCACCATTAAGAGTTCTACTAGCATGATGTATAATATTAAATCTACGACCAATATGTTGTCCAAGTGTTACTCCTACAACATCATCGCTAGCTTCACATATTAAGTCAAAGGTTGTATCCCAGATAGGTGGTTTAATGATTGGAGCACGAGTTAAAGTATTTTTTAGTTTATCAAAGGCTTCAAGACACTTATTATCAAAATTAAATCTCATTCCCTTTTGCAAGAGGTTAGTCAAAGGTTAGAATATCCTAGAGAAATTTCTAATGAACCTTCTGTAAAAACCCACATGACCAAGAAAACTTCTTATACCTTTAATATCCCTAGGTGGTGGGATTTTATCTATTGCTTCAACCTTAGCTCTATCTACTTCAATTCCCTTACCTTATACTTTGTGTCTGAGGACTATACCTTATTTGACCATAAAGTGACACTTCTCCCAGTTTAGAACAAGGTTAGTTTCTTCACAACGTTGCAAAACTTTCTTGAGATTATCCAAGAAACTAGTAAATGAAGTTCCATAGACAGAAAAGTCATCCATAAATACTTCCATTATAAGTTCTATGAAATCAGCAAAAATAGCAGCCATACATCGTTGAAAAGTAGCTAGAGCATTACATAAACCAAAAGGCATACGTCGGTAAGCATGTAAACCATAAGGACTTATGAAACTTGTTTTAATTTGGTCATCCGGATGAACAACTATTTGAGAGAAACCAAAATATTCATCCAAGTAACAAAAATGAGTATGGTTTGCTAACCTTTCTAAAGTTTGATCTATGAACGGTAATGGATAGTGATCTTTCCTAGTTTCTTTATTTAGTTTCCTAAAGTCTATGCACATCCTATGCCCAACAATAGTTCTAGTAGGTATTAGTTCATTGTTTTCATTAGGAACAACAGTAAAACCGCCCTTCTTAGGGACACAATGAACATGATTTACCCAATCACTATCTTTAATAAGATAAATTATACCTGCGTCCAGTAGGCGTACAATTTCTTTTCTTACCACTTCTTTCATTTCAGGGTTTAATCTTCTATTAAATTCCACAACTGGTTTTGCACCTTCTTCCATGAATATCCGATGGACGGCTATCATGGGACTAATGCCCTTCAAGTCATCCATTGAGTACCCAAAGGCTTGGCGACGCTCCTTAAGTATCCTCATGAGTTCTTCTTCTTCTTTTCCTGAAAGTTTAGCACTAATAATAACAGGAAATTTATTAGTATCATCTAAAAAACTATATTTGAGATTATCTGGTAGACTCTTCAACTCTGGGGGTGGTAATTCCTCGTCCCCTCTCTTTTTTGGCTCTTCAAAAGCCTCCTCAGTTGGAGGTCCCAAAATAGGAAGTGAATCGAATTCATCTTCTAGTTCTTCTAGGGACTTGTCCTCCATAACTATTTCTTCATAATTTGGATCTTCATTTGTTTCTTCTTCTTGATTACCAAAGAATAGAGCCGCCATTTCCTCAATAGTTCTCTCTTCCTCTTCCTCTTATATTTGTGGAGGTCTGTCTTTAAATCTGAAAAATGGAATTTATTTTCCATTTCTCCAGGCTTAAGAGTCACAATCTCCTTCTTGAAATTAACATAGGCACCTATATCACCCAAAAAGGTTCTTCCAAATATGATAGGGCAAAAAGTGTCAGCTGGCATATCAACAACTACAAAATCGATAGGAAAGTCTTTGTTGCCAGTTATGACAGTTGCATTGTCAACTACTCCCATTAGAATTCTAAGGTTTTTATTGGCTAACATAATTGTTATATCATTATTTTTAATTGTAGTCGGTTCTATTTCTTCTTTTATTTCCAAGTAGAAATCATAAGATATAACATTAACTTCAGTGCCAAGATCACATAAACCGTAATGAGAGGTTTCTTTAAATATGCAGGGAAGAATAGGCTTACCCACATCTTTTACCTTTGTTTTACCTTCAACCATTATGGAAGTCTCTACATCAAGTTCAACTATGTTAAAGTGTGAGTACATAGCCATAATTGCTTCCTTGGTTACCTCTTCATCTTTGTTTTATTTCATGTTCCGTGACTTCTGGAACGCTCTCCTCTTCCCTCTTTTCCTGTACTACTTTGACCTGTTCATATTCAAAAATATGCTTTTCTGCAGTGTTAGGGAAAGGCACTTCATATATTGGCTCTATGGAGGCAAGTGTTGCTTTATATTCTCTTTCCTTTTCTGGTTCAGGTGGTGGATCATACTTGACTGTACCCTCTTTTGGAGCTTTAATATGTTCTGTAAAATCTTTAACAACTTGCAACACAAGATCAGAATCCAGATAAAGTTCTTTAGACAATTCTTTCACATGGCCTTTTTTATTATAGTCATGAATACAATCATGCTTTATCTCTATGCCTCCTTCACTTCCTAGATCAAAATTCCATGAAACTCCATGATCACGAATTCTATTAAGTAAAGCCCAAGATTTAGGTATAGGAAGATTCATAAAGGCTCCTTCCGTGAAAGAGTCTAGTTCAATTTTATTAGGTTCAATTAAACCGCCATAAAAGATATGTAGTAAATACCATTCAGGAAAATGATGATGAGGACATAGTCGTAGTAAATCTTTAAATCTAATATAAGCTCTGTTGGGTTCGCACCATAGAAAACAAAAAAAATCCTAAGATGAGAACTATACGCCAAGATCTATCTACTAGATACAAAGCAACGGGTGGATATACATCCATAGAGAACTTACCCTCGAAGACAACAGAGTTTTGTTAACGAGTTGGAACTCCTGGATGATGTAGTCGTGCGCTTGCCGATCTCAAGATCGTGTGGAAGTCCTAGCGCCGCAAATCAGGAGCGCATCCGTCCTCGCACACACATTCAAGCCACCGGACAACCTCCACCAACTTGCTCCAGTGAATCAGCGGAAGCAGCAACTCCTTCCAGACGCCAGGCCACCGGGAACATGTATCTCGCTAATCTGAGACCATGGGGGAATATATCTAGAGGGGGAGAGAGATCCTTCACGAGGAGGTGTGATTTGTGAGGGAGGAGAGGGGGGCCTTTTATAGGATAGGGGGGCTCCTCCCCTCCCATGGCCGGCGGCCAAGGGGGGTGTCCCACCTCTTCCTCATTCATGTGGTGGAAGCTCCACTCACATCAATTCAAGCTCCACCCAAAGTTCCACTCACATGCATTAAATTTCCACCAAATTTAATGTAACTCAATTAATAAAACTCCTTTATTTATTTTATTCATAATTTTGTTAATTACTTTAATTAACAAACATTCACATAAAACCCCTTGTAACATTTCAATATCACATGCAGAACCGGTTTATGCAATTTCACCCGAAACAATTCCGGTTTCCATCGAAACAATTCCTGCGCTTTGCAATTCTTTTGTCTGAAACATATGTGCTCCAAAATGGTGTATGGCAACCCTTAAGTGTGCCACCCTACGGTTCACGAATAACGCATACATGATTGAGACCCCTCTCAAATCAATAATCAGAAGTGAGACCTGGAGATCCATACTGACACCTACACATTCAACGATGACTTTTGTGATCGTGAGAACCTTCAACGCTAGTAACTTAATCCCTTTGTATCATCATATAATACATGTCCGAGATTCGATCATCAGTATCCTAATACCTAGTTTGATCTCGTTACCGACATGCACTCTTTTCTCGTTCCTGTGATATAACATTCTAGTGATCACATCACTTGCTTGCAAGCTATCTTAATGTGATATCACCGAGAGGGCCCATAGTATATCTATCCATCATCGGGATTGAAAAATTCCACTCTTGATCCATGAGCCTCAACATAACACCTTCATAGCACTGAACCCACCTTTATAGTCACCCTGTTACGGTGTGACGTTTGATGTTATCAAGATACTCTTTCGGTGTTAGCAATTAACATGATCTCATGGTCTAAGGACTAAGATTACTTCGTATGATGTTATAGCAATATAAACATAATGACTTTGATCGTAATGCTATACTTCGGATGAATGTTCATCACATCATTTCACAAATGGTGTGACCTCGTTATTAACAACATCCAATGTCCATGATCAGGAAACTTTGATCATCTTGTTAATCAACGAGCTAGTCTATAAGAGAGGCATAACTAGGAACCTTTTATTTGTTTATTAAACACACATGTATTGACGTTTCCTATCAATACAATTATAGCATGCAAAATAAACAACTATCATATATAAGGAATACATAATAACAACTTTATTATTGCCTCTTAGGGCATATTTCCTTCAGTCTCCCACTTGCACTAGAGACAATAATCTAGTTCACATAGTGATAAATCTAACACCCATGGAGTTCTGGTGTTGATCATGTTTTGCCCTAGGGAGAACTTTAGTCAACAGATCTTCTACATTTAGGTTCATGTTTACTTTACAAATATTTATATCTCCATCCTTGACATGCTCGCGGATGGAGTGAAACCGGTGCTTAATATGCTTGGAATTCTTGTGAGACCTTGGTTCCTTGGTGTTGGCTATGGCTCCATTGTTGTCACAATAGATCACCATTGGGTCCAATGCACTAGGAACCACACCTAGTTCTATTATGAACTCCTTCATCCAAACCGCTTCCTGCGCCGCTTCTGAAGAAGCAACATATTCTGCATCCGTCGTTGATCCAGCCACCATAGGTTGTTTGGAACTCCTCCAACTAGCTGTTGCTCCGTTCAAGAGAAATACATATCTGGATTGAGACTTAGAGTCATCCGGATCAGTGTCAAAGCTAGCATCGACATAACACTTAGCGACTAGCTCTTCTTCACCTCCATATACAAGAAACATATCCTTAGTTCTTCTTAAGTACTTAAGGATATTCTTTACCGCTATCCAGTGTTCCGAACCTGGATCAGATTGGTACCTACTAGTCAAACTAATAGCATGTGCCACATCCGATCTTGTACATAGCATGGCATACATTATAGAGCATATGGCTGAAGCATAGGGGATCTTATCCATTGTCTCTCTTTCTTCCGCCGTAGCTAGACTTTGAGTCTTACTCAATGTCTTGCCTTGCAACATAGGTAAGAACCCCTTCTTACTTCCGTCCATATTAAAATTCTTTAATATCTTATCAATGTATGTACTTTGCGATAGCCCAATTAGGCGCCTTGATATATATCTATAGATTTTAATGTCTAATATATATGAAGCTTCACCAAGGTCCTTCATCGAAAATTTGTTGTTTAGATAACTTTTAACACTATTTAAAAGATCTATATCACTTCCAATCAATAATATGTCATCCACATATAATATCAGAAATGCCACATTGCTCCCACTCACTTTCTTGTAAATACAAGCCTCTCCATAAGTTTGGACAAATCCAAACTCTTTGATCGCCTCATCAAAGCGGAGATTCCAACTCCGGGATGCTTGCTTCAGTCCATAGATGGATCGCTGAAGCTTGCATACCTTATCAGCATCCTTAGGATCGACAAAACCCTTAGGTTGTATCATATACAACTCTTCTTCAATATTAACATTGAGGAATGCAGTTTTGACATCCATCTACCGTATTTCATAATCGAAATATGCAGCAATTGCTAACATAATCCTAACTGACTTTAGCATCGCTACGGGAGAGAATGTCTCATCGTAGTCAACTCCTTGCATTTGTCGAAACCCCTTTGTGACAAGTTGAGCTTTATAGATGGTCACATTACCATCAGCATCAGTTTTTCTTTTGAAAATCCATTTATTCTCAACGGCCTTTCGATCGTGAGGTAAGTCCACCAAAGTCCAAACCTGATTTTCGTACATGGATTCCATCTCGGATTTCATGGCTTCTAGCCATTTGTTGGAATCCAGGCTCATCATCGCTTCTTCATACGTTGCAGGGTCATCCATTTCATCAATCATGAAATTCATAACAGGATTGCCGTACAGTTCAGGAGCTGCACGTGTCCTGCTTGACCTGCGAGGTTTGGTAGTATCCTCTTTTGGAGTTTCATGATCATTATCATTAGCTCTCTCTTCATCAGGTGAAGTCAACTCCGAAACAACTTCCGGTGTTGTGCCACTCGCCATTTCATGAAGAGAAAGTTCAATAACCTCTTCGAGTTCTACCTTCCGACTACTCACACCTTTCGCGAGAAACTCCTTCTCAAGAAAGGATCCATTCTTGGCAACAAAAACCTTGCCCTCAGATTTGTGATAGAAGGTATACCCAATAGTTTCCTTAGGGTATCCTATGAAGACGCATTTTTCTGCTTTGGGTTCGAGTTTATCCGGCTGAAGTTTCTTCACATAAACATCGCATCCCCAAACTTTAATAAATGATAGCTTAGATTTGTTTACAAACCATAATTCATACGGTGTCATTTCAACGGATTTAGATGGTGCCCGTTTTAAAGTGAATGCAGCGGTTTCCAGTGCATAACCCCAAAATGATAGTGGTAAGTCAGTCAAAGACATCATAGATCGAACCATATCCAATAAAGTATGATTACGATGTTCCGACACACCATTATGTTGTGGTGTTCCGGCAGGCATGAGTTGTGAAACTATTCCACAGTTTTTCATATGTGTGCTAAACTCGTAACTAAGATACTCTCCTCCATGGTCGAACCGCAAAATTTGATCTTTCTGTTACGATGATTTTCCACTTCATTCTGAAATTCCTTGAACTTTTCAAAGGTTTCAGACTTATGTTTCATCAAATAGATATACCCATATCTACTCAAATCATCCGTGAAAGTAACAAAATAACGATATCCACCTCGTGCCGACACACTCATTGGTCCACACACATCAGTATGTATGATTTCCAATAAATCTATCGCCCGTTCCATTGAACCGGAAAACGGTGTTCTAGTCATCTTGCCCATAAGGCATGGCTCACATGTATCAAATGATTCAAAATCAAGTGATTCCAAAAGTCCATCAGAATGGAGTTTCTTCATGCGTTTAACGCCAATATGACCTAGACGGCAGTGCCACATATATGCAGATATATCATTATCAAGTTTAATCCTTTTAGCATCAACATTATGAATATGCGTAATACTACTATCGAGATCCAACAGAAATAAACCATTCATCACAGGTGCATGACCATAAAAGATATCATTCATATAAATCGAACAACCATTGTTTTCAGATTTAAAGGAATAACCACTTTGCATATAACACGATCTAGATACAATGTTCATGCTCAGTGTAGACACCAAATAACAATTATTTAGATTTATCACTAATCCCGATGGCATATGGAGAGGTAGCGTTCCGATGGCGATCACATCAACTCTTGATCCATTACCAACCCGCATCGTGACCTCATCCCTTGCTAGTTGTCGCTTGTTCCACAGCCCCTGAATCAAGTTACATATATTAGCAACCGATCCCGTATCAAATACCCAGGTGCTACTACGAGTACTAGTCAAGTACACATCAATAAAATGTATATCACATATACCTTTGTTTGCCTTGCCGGCCTTCTTGTCCGCCAAATACTTGGGGCAGTTGCGCTTCCAATGGCCAGTCCCCTTGCAATAGTAGCACTCGGTATCAGACTTAGGCCCAGCTCAGGATTTCTTTTCAGGTGCGGCAACAGATTTGCCGCCCTTCTTTCCCTTTTGCTTGCCTTTCTTGTCCTTCTTGAAGCCGGTGGTCTTCTTGATCATCAACACTTGATGTTCTTCCTAATCTCCACTTCTGCAGTCTTAAGCATTGACAGAACCTCGGGAAGAGACTTCTTCATGCCCTGCATGTTATAGTTCATCACGAAGCTCTTGTATCTAGGTGGTAGAGATTGGAGAACACGATGTATGCCTAAGTCAATGGGAATCGTTATTCCCAAGGACACAAGCTTATCGGCGTACCCAGACATTTTGAGTATGTGCTCACTAACGGAGTTGTTCTCCTCCATCATGCAGCTAAAGAACTTTTCAGAAGCATTATAACTCTCTATGGCAGCATGGGTATTGAAAATCATTTTCAATTCTCCCATGGTATCAAAGGCATTGCCATTTTCGAAACGCTTTTGAAGTTCTGGCTCTAGCTCATACAGTATGCCACAATGAACTAAGTTGTGGTCCTCCTGACGAGTTATATAGACATTCTTTTCCTCGTCAGGGGCATCAGGAGCTGGTGGGGGCCTATCGGCGCCTTTAGCACATATTGCTTTTGTGCAGCGGTGAGGAGAATCCTCAAATTCATAGCCCAGTCGGTGAAGTTGCTACCATTCGCAGCAAGTTTCTGTTTCTCCATGAACACATTGAAATTAAAAGCAGGTGGTGCCATCTACAACAGAATTTGTAAAGTTTATTTAGACTAAGTTTATGATAGATTGAGTTCAAATAATCCCACTATACAACAAATATCCAAAATACATGAAAGAAGCAATAACATGATCATCATCGCCCACATATAAACATATGTGTACTACCCGTGCAAAGCACCTACGCATAGATCAGGCTCTGATACCACGGTTGGGTTCGCAGCATAGAAAACAAAAAATTCCTACGATGAGAACTATACGCCAAGATCTATCTACTAGATACAAAGCAACAGATAAATATACATCCATAGAGAACTTACCCTCGAAGACAACAGAGTTTTGTTAACGAGTTAGAACTCGTGGATGATGTAGTCGTACGCTTGACGATCTCAAGATCGTGTTGAAGTCCTAGCGCCGCAAATCAGCAGCGCATCCATCCTCGCACACACGTTCAAGCCATCGGACAACCTCCACCTCCTCGCTCCAGCGAATCAGCGGAAGCAGCAAATCCTTCCAGACACAAGGCCACCGGGAACATGTATCTCGCTAATCCGAGACCATGGGGGAATATATCTAGAGGGGGAGAGAGATCCTTCACGAGGAGGTGTGATTTGTGAGGGAGGAGAGCGGGCCTTTTATAGGAGAGGGGGGGTTCCTCCCCTCCAATGGCCGGTGTCCAAGGAGGGTTCCCCCACCTCTTCCTCATTCATGTGGTGGAAGCTCCACTCACATCAATTCAAGCTCCACCCAAAGTTCCACTCACATGCATTAAATTTCCACCAAATTTAATGTAACTCTCAATTAATAAAACTCCTTTATTTATTTTATTCATAATTTTGTTAATTACTTTAATTAACAAACATTCACATAAAACCCCTTGTAACATTTCAATATCACATGCATAACCAGTTTCTGCAATTTCACCCGAAACAATTCTGGTTTCTATCGAAACAATTCCTGCGCTTTGCAATTCTTTCGTCTAAAACATATGTGCTCCAAAATGGTGTCCGGAAACCCTTAAGTGTGTCACCCTACAATTCGCGAATAATGCATACATGATTGAGACCCCTCTCAAATCAATAATCAGAAGCGGGACCTGGAGATCCATACTGACTCCTGCACATTCAATGATGACTTCTGTGATCGTGAGAACCTTCAATGCTAGTAACTTAATCCCTTTGTCTCATCATATAATACATGTCCGAGATTTGATCATCGGTATCCTAATACCTAGTTTGATCTCGTTACCGACATGCACTCTTTTCTCGTTCCTGTGATATAACATTCTAGTGATCACATCACTTGCTTCCAAGCTATCTTAATGTGATATCACCGAGAGGGCCTAGAGTATATATATCCATCATCGGGATTGACAAATTCCAATCTTGATCCATGAGCCTCAACATAACACCTTCGTAGCACTGAACCCACCTTTATAGTCACCCTGTTATGGTGTGATGTTTGATGTTATCAAGATACTCTTCCGGTGTTAGCAATTAACATGATCTCATGGTCTAAGGACTAAGATTACTTCGTATGATGTTATAGGAATATAAACATAATGACTTTGATCATAATGTTATACTTCGGATGAATGTTCATCGCATCATTTCACAAATGGTGTGACCTCGTTATTAACAACATCCAATGTCCATGATCAGGAAACTTTGATCATCTTGTTAATCAACAAGCTAGTCTATAAGAGAGGCATAACTAGGAACCTTTTATTTGTTTATTAAACACACATGTATTGACGTTTCCTATCAATACAATTATAGCATGCAAAATAAACATCTGTCATATAGAAGGAATACATAATAACAACTTTATTATTGCCTCTCAAGGCATATTTCCTTCAGTCTCCTATAGCGCTTAGCTCCCCGGCAATGGTGCCAGAAAATAGCTTGATGACTGCAAGTGCACAGGTTGTTTGTAGCTAGTTTTGAAATAAAGATATTAATCCCACAGGGAGCAGGAGTCTGAAGTCTAATAATCCTTGGAATAAATATTGCGATAGAAATGCTAGATAAAGTTCTAAGTAACAAGATAAAATGCGAGTATTGTGTAAAAAGGTGATTTGGGGTTTTGGGTTTAAGAGCAATAATAAAGTAAATCAAAGTAACTTAATACAGAAAGTAAGTATCGCGTATGTAAGAGATATTGGAACTGCAGTAGGGAAAAAGCGTTCTTAGGGAGTAGCGGATACACCACTAGTATTTGTAAAGATCTAAGATAAAGATTATCATCATGAACATTCTTAACTATGTATGTATGGGAGGAACTCCGTATGTGGACGAATAGGCAACAACCGCTGCTCACATCATCCTCATAACCACAGCAGTCAACAATCAACATCAATCGAATTACTGTGCTATTAAGGGACGTAATCCCGTAGGACGTAACCCATGGCATGGATAGTATTTCGTGAGTTTACTCGATTTCCCAAGTTGATATGTAAGTAGTGCTAACAGCTTTATAGTCACTGTAAGTGCTAGCACGCCTCCGTCTACCAACAAGTAGTCCCCTCCATCAAGTTCCCACGAGAGGTCGACTTCTCTCAACATCAAGATGTAGAGAATCTAACACATGGTCACAGCGATGAATATCATAATAGACTTTATCTTATTTCAATATCATACTAGGGTTTCACCATCTCCCCAAGAACTAATGATCTACTCAGACATGGAGGCAGTCAACATCATGGCAATGATAATGGAAACAATCATAGATGAATAGTACTTGTATAAATCCACAACGAGTATAGGAATTACAACAAGATCTATACGAGATATAGATGGGATGGATGGAGATGGTGGTGGTGCAACGGTGGATGATGAAGATCGATGTCTTAGCCTCTCGGATCTGCGGAGGGCAAAGATGGATCCCTTGTGGATGAGTTCCCCCTCCAGATGCCTTCCATAGGTGAGGTTTTTGCAATTTCTGGGCGTTCTGTATGTCATCTCCCCAAACCAATTGCACGGGGTGAAACTATTTGAAGAGACGGAAGCGGCGCCAACTATACGGATGGAGCTATATGGGCGGAAGAAATGCTCCCACCATATAGTTGGTCATTGAGCTATCTGCCTCCTTTGTTCGCTTCTGGTTTCTTCTAGTATTATTTATATTTCCCAAATAAGTGATTTACGTTGTTTTTAATCCTTTTCTCCTCAGTACAACTGCTTCAATAATTGTATCCATTGGATCCATTATCTGTCCTGATCTTGGTGAAAACAGACATAAAATGTGTGCACGAGCGCCATAAAATACCAAGATCCTACATCTATAATGCAAAATAATAATGTAAAACATGATGCAAATATGCACTCATCAATGAGCATGGTATGCAGGAAGAGGATTCTGAGGGGTTTATGTTTAGGATGGAAGTACGTGCCCCTGGAGGTGACATCAAACAGTTCCACTATATTCCTGGTATGTGTTTTTTCATCAATGTATTAATTGCATGCCAGCTTGAATTCCTTGTAATGTGAATTCCATTTTACAGGAGTGAACATGCTAGATGTGGTTGATTGCATCAAAGCTATTTTTTAGGAATGTTTTCATAGATATGCATCTCATTACTATGACAGACATATGTGCCATAACTTTTGAGATCATGAAGTAAGTAAGCCACCAGATATTGCTTCTTTCATATTACTAATGTGTGTTTAATTAATTGTTCATTTCAAGCCATGCCCTAAAGCTTTGCACGTGGTTTAAATATCCCAAAGAATGGCAAAACCCTGTTTCTGAGCCTTCCCATGGATGCCCCAGTTCCTAGGGAGTACACTATTAGCTGTGGCAACCTCAACCAGATAGTGTTCAGAATGGAAGGCACATCTTCTGCAAATTGAACCAACTTAGGGTTGGTTCTGTGATTGCTGCCAGGGTGGAAATGACGGGAAATTGCATTGGGTTGTTTGTGACGAACATCTGCGACTTATGAAGAAGAATGATGGTTCTCTGACATACTATTTAGATAGTTTATTTTGACTCTAGTTGTAGTTTCTTTTAGGCAGAAAAACTTTGTTTGTAATATACTTTTAATCATGACGTGCAAAGAAGATCCGAAACTCTGTTTGTCATGTAAGTTGTGAAACTACAAATTTGTTCACTTTGGGATGTCTGGTTTTAATTTTAGACATATGTCCTCCTTTCATAATATTAAGCATGTATATGCATCTTTATTTGCCTTTTGTTTTTTGAATTCCGAATTGCATGAATAAATCTAGAGGGTCTGAATAACTAATCAACAAACATTCCTTCAAGGAATACTTATTATAAAGTTTTATAACTAACACATGCACCATATAGCTGCCCAAACATGAACAACTAACAAGTTTCATAACTATCCGAGAATTTTTTACTTACTATGGAAATTCACATTACAAAAATAGCCGTATATTCATCCAATTGAAAAACAAATAGAAAATACATTTATGATATTATAAAAAATCACATTAGCAACATAATGTGGTATGTTGAGTTATATCATTAAAATGTTATAGTCTAGACAAATAACTATTACAGAAATGCTAAAAGAAACATCTAGAGAGTCTGGATTTATTCGGACCCTCTGGGTTAGAACCAACTATGAATTTTGCAAATAATTTAGAAAATAAAGATAAAGAAATGTGAATATGTGATTGTTAGTGTTAAATAAAGTCTGATGCCCAAAAAGAAGTTCATATACTGAAGAGAGTTTCCGATGTAGTACAAACTTCATATTTTATCCTAAAAAGTCTGATGCTTCCTATCGTCGATGTAGTCGTTACAAAGAAAACTTGCGCAAATGTTTTGGAATTGACTTATTATGCTTCCTTGGTGTTAAAAATTGAATATTCCATCTAGTTGGAACATTTTTTTCATGTACGTTTGATTCAAGTTTCGAAAAGATGCCATGTTAGAGAGGGTCATAAAATATAACCGCCTCTAAAATGAAAAAATGTCGGAAAATTGTGAAATAAACTTTACATTTGTTCATTTTAGGATACCCATATAGAGTTTTCATCTTTATTTTTCCTTTTGTTCTTGAATAGTTCTAAAATTTTAAGATTTTTCAAAATCCAGATAGCATGAATAAATCCAAAGGGAATATGAAACAATTGATTGAAATATCATATTTGAGTAAAAAAAGTAGCTCATATCATAAGTTTACAATGTATAGTCAATAAACTACTTATATATCTCATATCATGAATTTACTAGGGTGTATCTGACTTTTTTATTTAATAAAATATAAAACATGTCAGATAATCCGGAGTCTCCGGTTTTCGGCCTAGAGGATCCAGATTTTAGGGTATTTGAGGCGTTTATTACTTTTGTCCGCCTCAGGGTGAAATGACATCGGCCCTCTGGCGAGATCCATAAACATCCCTATCGGTCTCCTGTCTACCACACCGAGCTCCCCATTGGCCAGGCAAGTTTGCCGCTCTCCTTCCAGACCTACAGCGCCGTGGCGTATCGGCCCGGGTTGTTGCAGCTCCATCTACATCGACGAGTCGGACCTGCATCACCGCCACCCTCCCCCGTGCTAGTGAGTACCGCGCCACCCCTCGATCCCCTTTCTTATTGCAGAGAATGGATGTGTCTCGGTTCAATTAGAATTTGTGTTTAAGATTTGGTTAACTATAGGACATGTATAGATCATATAATTAGGGGAGAATATGCGGAGAATTATTGGACATATTGGACATAGAGTTGCTTACTAATTATTAGAATTCTTTAATGAGCTTTATATGGACACCACTATGCTAGACGCAAATACATTTTAAGTCATCATGGACAACATTCTGCAATAGTGCATATAAATTTAGCCCAAAAGTATGTGTGTGTACATATCATGGTTATAGATTAATTGCTAGTTATATTTAGCTATTTAAGGTTTTCTATTCTTGTATTTTTTTAGTCCCTATTATGTACTAGATAGTATACTAACTAATAACTTGTAATATAAATTATCGTGATAGGATATGGTCCTATGCCAAGTTTGCATGACTCATTGCAAGGAGCCACTGTTAATGGGATCACTTTTCAGTGTTCATCTCATATCGGGATATTTTGAGAATTAAGTGGTATATATTTCTTATAGAAATTGGGCCTAGCTAGAAAAGTTTGCATTGCATCAGTTAGAATTTATTAAATTGACGTTTGCCTTTTTTGCACAGATTATGCCATGCAACACGAGGGCACAATTCGATGACTTCACAGGAGATAGTGTTTAATTCATGGCTTGTGGGCACAACTACGGGATTAAAGTGCAAAAAGCGATAACCATGACTCACTTGGGAGGTGCAGGGTGGCATCGGTTCATTTCCTGGAACCATCTCACCAAATATGAGATGTTGTGCTTTTCCTTAGCACGAGACACCCCGAGCATTACTGTAATCTATCTCAACACATTTAGCGAAGAAGATCAACAAGATCATAATAAGTTATCCCTGATTATCTCTCAGAGATGCAACTTACCGAAAGTGAGAATAAACACCTCCTACAACTCATCCATCCAAGTAATTCCTTCATCGCGATGCCATTCGTCACCCAGTTGACGAGGATCAATGTTGAGAGGTGCCTTATGGTGCGTATATTATTTAGAGACCGTGCAACTATATATCTTAATTTCTTCTTGTGATACATAATTTGGTAATGATCGTGTGTTTATATAACATCAAGTTATCTCACTTCTGCATTGTATAAATTAGTGTGGGACATGATTTGTCAGCTTGATCTCCCTAAATATGTCTAGGTTGTACTATGCATAGGATCACGAGGTCGCATCACCACTGTCGAGTATAAGATAACATATGACGGACGCATCTCCTTCACCGCTGAAGGATGGAAATACTTCCTTCAGGCTGAGGAACTACAAATTGGACAAGCTACCATCATCAGTGCAAGGTTGACTTGTTGGAGATATGCCCAAGAGGCAATAATAAAAGTAGTTATTATTATATCTTTGTGTTTATGATGAATGTTTACATCCCATGCTATAATTGTATTATTAGGAAACACTAATACTTGTGTGTTTTGTAAACATAAGAGAGTCCCTAGTAAGCCTCTTGTTGAACTAGCTTGTTGATTAATTGATGATCATGGTTTCCTGATCATGGACATTGGATGTGATTAATAACAAGGTTGTATCATTAGGAGAATGATGTGATGGACACACACCCATAGTAAGCGTAGCATAAGATCAAGTCATTTAAGTTCGTATTGCTGTAAGCTTTTAAATGCATAGTAACCTAATCCTTCGACCATGAGGTTGTGTTAATCACCATCACCGGATGGGTACTCTGATGATATCAAACACCGCTTCGTAACTGGGTGGTCATAAAGGTGTCATTGGGTATTCTGAAAGTATGTGTTGAAGCGCATGGACCAAGATTGGGATTTGTCCATCCATATGACGGATAGATATGCTCTGGGCCCTCTCGGTGGAATGTCATCTAGTTAGCTTGCAAGCATGTGACTGGGTCACAAGGGATGACATATCACGGAACGAGTAAAGAGTACTTATCAGTAACGAGGTAGAACTAGGTATGGAGATGCCGACGATCAAACCTCGGATAAGTATAGTATCGCGTGACAAAGGGAATTGGTTTCGTATGTAAATGGTTCAATCGATCACGAAGTCATCGTTGAGTATGTGGGAGCCATTATGGATCTCCAGGTCCCGCTGATGGTTATTGATAGGATATGTGTCTCTATCATGTCTACATATTCACGAACCGTAGGGTGACACACTTAAGGTTCGAAGTTGTTTTAAGTAGATATGGAATGTGCGTTGGAGACCGAATGTTGTTCGGAGTCTCGGAATGGATCCTGGACATCACGAGGAGATCCGAAATTGTCCGGAGAATAAGATTCATATATTGGGGATCATTTTCTAAGTTAGGAAATGTTCCGGAGTATTTGTATGGAGATTCTAGAAGGTTTCGGAATGTTCTGGAAGGTTCTAGAGGATTTTTTGGAGTTTGCTTGAAAACCAAGAAAGGATCAAAGGAGTCCTGGTGGGGCAAGACACGGGTTCGTGGGGGAGGAGGACTCCTCCCCCTTCCCACTGCCGGCCATAGGAGGGGAGTCCTACAAGGACTCCCCCTCCCTAGGCGCGCCCTCCCCCCTTAAATAGAAGGGCAGGGGCGCCCCCTCCTAGCCCTCTCTCACAACTCCCAATCTCTGCCGCCTCTCTCCTCCACCTTTCTTCTGCACAGGCATAGGCGAAGCCCTGCAGAATTCTCTACTCCACCACCACCACCACGCCGTCGTGCTGCTGGGATTCCGTGGAGAAGATCTACTACCTCCGCTGCTCGCTGGAACGGGGAGAGGAAGGTCTGCTTCGACTCCGCACGTGTGACCGACTGCGGAAGCGCTGCCGAAACGCGACGCCGGAAGGATCGTCCACTTGACCGGCTGCGGAAGCGCTGCCGAAACGCGGCGCCGGAAGGATCGTCCACTTGACCGACTGCGGAAGCGCTGCTGGAACGCGACGCCGGAAGGATCGTCCACACGATCTTGAGATCGGCAAGTGATCGACTACATCAACCACGAGATCTAATCTCGTTAACGCTTTTGGATCTACGAGGGTTAGTTCCTATCTATCTCGTTGCACATGTCTAATAGATTAGATCTTGGCTTTTATCTAGATTAGATCTGGGTTTTGTTCGTTCTTGCGGTAGAAATTTTTTGTTTTCCATGCTACGAACCCATCATGACTAGGCGCAGGGACCTGCACATGATGTTTGTCATTGACATCATCAATGATTTGGTCTTGCTGTTGGAGTTGGACTCGGACTCGGATTGGGTCTCGGACTTGTTCTCGTACTCGTACTCATATCTATAGTGATACTCGGAGGTGTATTGTGACTTAATAAATTTCTTTTTCTTTTCTTGAAGTGGTGTATTGCTACTTTCATCTCTAAATTTGTTTTTCTTGTGACTAAATGTTAGTTGTTTAAACCTACTTATGTGAATTCGCTCCAAAATCTGAATTTCACAAACATATAGTTCTATAGTTAGTTAGAACGTTGATGTCAACTATCTCCCTTAAACGGCTAAGAATTATAACTATTCATTTGACGTCTTTCTTCGACGCGGTTTATTTTTAAGTCATCTGAGCATAATTATTGGCGGTAAATTCTAAAAAAATTGGTGAAAATTTGGGCACGAGGGCGCCCTTTTTCCTCTTTACCCCGCCCTGATCCCTGGCTTGTTTCAAAATTCCCCTCCCTGATGCTCCTTTGCACCGTCACCAGTTCCCAGTCGCTACTGCCTTCTCCGTTCGCTGTGGGGGAGGCTCTGTCCCCTCTGAGGACTCAGGGACATCGTCTAGGTACATATGCACCCTCCCTGCCTCTCCTTCGAGCCGTTGTTGGTTCCCTGTTACTCCTCCCTATAGCCGCCGCCCTCTTCGTCCATTGGGGTGCGGAAGTTTCGTCGCGTTCGTTGCCTGAGCCACTTCCCTGGGTAATGCTCCATCAATCCCCTCAATCTCATCCAAAAATCCATAGCATTTTCCCTCTTTGTGAAAGTTTAGGTGAAACCCCAGTTTATATTGCATATTGAAATTGTTATGGAAAATGGCATGATTGTTTGATCTATAGTATTAGAACTGGTACAGTATTCATTTGGAAAAATTCAGGAGGTTAACTTTGCTTAGAACTAAATGTTATATGCATGGTACTTGGTTTTGTTCATATTAGCAACATGTGTAGAAGTATGCCATATATTTGTTACCATCACTAGTATAAACATGTTGTTCCTCCATGTTCTTCTATTTCTATTTTCCAGTTTTAGATTTCTCGTAGATTGTTTTTGAATTTTACACCATGATAATTAAACAATTTCTATCTATTCAATATATGGGACCAACAATGATGATGCAATTGTGCTATATAGCGGTGACAACACAATGTCATCAAGTGAAGATCCAGAGCCTCTGTTTAGAGGTATATATGAAGAACATCAAAAATTTCTGCATTTAGTGGTATATATGAAGATTTCATGTGACCCCAATGTAATATCTATGTGTTGCATGAGGACCCCAATTTGTAGGAGGATAAAGACTTTGATGACTAGTGCCTCTTTAGAAACGAGATGTATCTTAATGAAATGCATGTCTCCTGGCTAACGGCTTATTGTGATCGCAAATATCCACCAGCTATCAAGTACTATGTCTACTAAGATGACCTATTCATCTGTTGTGGAGAATAAGTGCAAAATGGGAATTTTGATGATATTTGAACATGAACAAGAATATGATATGTAATTACTTAAATAATTACAAGCATGCTAAACTCATTTCTTTGTACTACCACAGACATTTGGAGCTAAGTTCACAAAGAGCTATCTCAAGAATTGCCTTGATCAACCTATTGATGTCCATATTTGCAATTGTCGCATGATCAGCACGAAGCCAAGGTTCTGATCATGAAAATGGCATCTAGGTCAAACAATGATATCTTGACCACTGGATGAGACAAACTTGTGAAGAGTTTCAAGTTTTAAAGGAAAATAGAATTGACATGCTCTTCTTCACTAAAACAAAAGGCGGGGAGCTCCATCTTTTCATCGAACCTGTTCTAGGATGTTAGCTAGACTTCTTAGTATGTATGGACTGTAATCAATAGTATGGCTAAGTTGAGGAACCAATTATATATGGCTATCGTTGTGGAACCAAATTAGTATATATATATATATATGGGTAATTAGTTGTTATAATATATGTCTGAATTCTTATAATATATATGTTTGCATGTTGATTAGTACTTTAGCTAATCTTTGCGTGAATTTATGGCTGGTGAATCATGTAGTATATTTGAAATGTTTGTTCTGGATGATTTTGAATTATATCTTGCTGTATATTATTTAAAATATAAAATAACAACTAGAGACGACCTCTTTTCTGAACCACCATAAATGAAAAGCATCTTAGAGCGGAAAATTATTTTAGACAGTCAATAAAGAAGGCCAACTCAGAGTGGAAATTTAATGGAAAATGGACGTGAAAACAAACCGCCTCAGAGCGAGAAACAACGGAGGCGGTGGCTGAAATAAACCGTCTCCGGATGGAGAAGCAATGGAGGCGGTCATGAGTAAAAGCCGTCATAGGTATGAAATCGTTTAGACTCGGTCAGTAAATACATCCGTCTCTAGACCAATATTGTTGGAGACAGTTCTTGTTCACGACCGTCTAAGGATTTGGTTCTTTGAGCCAGAAAGAAAACCGACTGACGTTGGTGCGTTCTTTGAGACTGAGGCTTCGAGACGGAACGGGAAACCGGGTCTGGACTATGGGGATTTATCGGCTCTAAGTCTAGGTTCGGTACTAGTATACGTAACTTGTCGGTCCGTTACTGTTTCAGCTTACATAAGACCCAGTTTAGTCCAACACTGTGCAGCCCATTAGCGGCATACGCATCGTAAGCTGAGTACTATTTAGGCCTACCGATGGCCTGTCACTATGCATAAAGCCCGTCGCTTTTCATTCGTTGTGGGCCTTTTGTTGGAAGACCCATTACTGTTCAGGCGTTCTGTCAATCTAGCCTTTCACTACATCATCAATACGAGATCGGTACAAGTCGATGCGCTTCATTGTATGATATGTCATTTTTTTCAATATTTCAGCTACAGATCTAAGAGCAGCCACACTCTTTCTTTCTGTATACAATGAGAGGATGAATGGGAAGAGAGATCATAACTTTCAGTCCTGCCTTCTGAGGACACGTGTTTGGTTTTAACTGCAGCCTAGTAAAATATGGTGAAAGGGGTTAAAACGAAGAACAAGGGAAACATATATTATATAAAGTAGAGATCATTTAATTAAGTATGTACTTACGGTAGCTCGTTCAGGCTCACGGTAGTTTCTTCTCAAGCGGGTGTGACTCCTGGTCAATCTGCTAGTAGAATCCAAGTCGAGCAGCTGGAACTCTAGTCTGTGTACTCTGTTGTCCTTTCTCTGCATTAAGGAATAACATTTAAAATCGAGTCAGATGATTTGGAAGGATGAAAGTACTTTAAAACACCAAAAATATAGTATTAAAATTGACCAGTCAATAATTCAAATTAGCTAACTGGTTTGAAAGGATAAAAGTAGTTGAAAACACCAAATAAGATATCATTAAAAATGATCAGATGTATGATTCAAAGTATATGTACATTTTCTGAATTATTCAAAGGATTCGCAGATAGAAACACGAAAAACATGAATGGAATGTTATGACAAAGTTTTAGGTAGAATGACTTATTAACTTATTAGATATATAGGTCATATAACTTATTAACATGACAAGAAACTGGCCTACGTAACACACAAAAACCTCACACTTCAACCTTGCTTGGTATCATATTGTCAGTGTTGGATCCTCTATGAGCAGTTTGGATGACCCATACGAGCGCTCAAAAATAATAGCATCTATGAGTTAGTGTTGCAGGATTATACTGATAGTGTGACAATGTAAGAAAGGAAATAATAGCGAGAAGCTAATAATGTGGATATGACCAACCAGATGTGGGTGCAAACAAAATGGCAATAGCAGGTAGGATATTGAGCAATATTTTAATGCTTTAGTAGCTTAAAAGTACCAAAAATATCAAACGGACAAGGAAAATTACCACTCCACAGCAGGGAGGCCGGGACGGGCAAGAGGGCCGTGGTTGGGCATTTCGGGGTCAGTAAATGAGTGATTCGGTGAAGCGCGCCCCTTGCGCTAGACGACTGTGTTGGTGAAGCAGATCCGGTGCGGTGAGGGAGTCAGTGAAATAGTTACGGCGTCCATGACACGGGAATCTGTGACGTAGAACGGTTGTGGTGGACGAAGGAGGCGAGAGGTGGATCCGGTGCATGGACAACAAAGGCGATGAAAAAGCTCATATGTGGTAGAGAGGGTTGACGGTGAAGGAGCTTCGTGTGGAAGAGAGGGGCGACGGTGAAGCATGTGGAGGATGGTGGAGGTCGGAGGGGGGTGGGCAGGTAAATTTTGAGGAAGGGAGGCGAAGAGGCAATGGGGGATATAGTTGGGATGACGCGCATTTACTACATATACCCCTCTATTATTGTAGTGCTCTCGGATTCTTGTTTCCGGACTGATAGAAGAAAAATTTTGCATTCGCAAAAAACGGGGCAGGATATTCGAATAGATGTGCGGGATGTTTCGGCGCTCTGCGCAAATTTTGAGGTTGAAGCTTCCAACGTACTCTACTCCGACATGTGGCCGCTCCTCAGGTGCTGGCCCTGTCTAGAGCCACATGCCAGCGACAGTATGCTTACCAGCATTTAAATGAGTTTTCAGACAATTGCCAAAATTGATAAACATTATTGAAGGCTTTCAAACAAGATGACCAATGTCACATCTATATATCTGTCATAGTTATAATGTGTCTATATTTGATAGATCGGTGCATATTGACATTTTAAGCAATGTTTATGAAAGGATATTCCATATTTTATGGATAATTCTCTATGTTCATGAATTTCCAATCTTTCTAACTAAATCTGTGCAATAAAATGACACTTTCACAATTTTAAAAAATAGTTTATCTAACTTCGAACTACAACGTGTGTGATATAGCTTTTGATTTTTTTTAAATAATATAAAGGAACCGAAGTAGTCAAATATAGGAGAACCACCGAGAGTTTTGTAAGATTCAACTTCCTAATATAAATGGTAATGACGCCAAATTTAGATCATTTTAAAAAAATAACAAAAAACAAACTATGAAACTAAATACTACCATTGGTGTCTCACTACGTGCACGTGCACATGGTTGTGAACGAGAACAAATCCAAAATGGAAGCAAACTGTCTAAACAAAATTCAGCAAAGGGAGAAGATAATGAATCAGTTCTCGTCCACAACCACAACGCTATCCTGGTCCTGCCGACGTAAGGCCTTGTTTGGATTTGACGGATTAGGGAACTAGTTTTCCATAATCCTGTGTAACCGTGTAACAACCTAAATCCATGTTTGGGTCCGGCAACAAAAACAGGGATTGATAAAAATTGATTTTCACAAAGCTAGGAAAATGCGTTTTGGCCAAAACGACTAAAAAGCCGTTTTTATGTAAACGAGATTACAGAAAACTCAAATCTTAACAAACTTTGCCGGCCCTTCCTCAACAAACTTTTTGTGCCAAGTCTGGCGCTCCCGCCACTCCCTGCGTGCCCTTTTTCATCCCTTCTATTTATACGTGACGCTGGTAGAAGCTGAGGAAACACAACACAGATCTACGTAGAAACAAACATCTGAAGTCATTCCATGGCTGGAGGCTGACGCTGGCTCGGATCAACAATTCACTCGCCGCGGACACCGGCTTGGAAGACGAGGCCGCTCTTGCTCCACTTGTTTTCATCGCAAATAGTCAGACCGCTGGTTCATCATCCTACAGGTAAGATCCAAAATCAGATCAACAAAGGAGACATAATTCTATAGCAGTATGAACTATCTCTGATAGATTAGAGCATTGTGAGTTTTGGCTAGCTGTCATGCATGGACCGTGTAAAAAGTGCAGTAAAGTATATAGAGGTTGTTCTAGTTTTTTTCAGATAAGTTCTAGTTGCATAAATCATAGTAACAATAACAAGTAGATATGGTTGTATCCTCCCTCCATTGAGTGAATGAGTGCAAGCAATAGACAATCTTTTCAGGCCAACCACTAGGCATATACGGATCCTTGATCATAGGCGGCACGTTTGTACTTACTATATTAAAATTTTATGTTAGATCTTCAACATGTTCACAAACCATGGTAAGATAATAGCTTCTGTAATAGTTAAACCTAAAGACTTGGTTCCTATGTCTTTGTTTACAGAGCTTATGTAAAATGCCAAATTCCAGTTTGCAGTACAAACAAATACTAGTAATGATGTTGTTGCTTTATTTCTTTGTAGAAAATATGGCTGATAAGGTAAAACAAATTAAGAAGGAGAACACCGATAAGCAGCCCATAAAGCGTCACGTATGGAAACCTTCAGAGGACAAAATATTGTTCAATATCTTGAAAGATCAAACCTTAAATGGAGGGAAGAAAGGAACAGGTTACACAAAGAAAGCATGGCATGAAATCCAAGAACAGTTCAATGAATCAAAGGTAGACAGACTTGAGTTGCAACAAATAAAAAATCGTCACAAGTACTACAGGAGTTGTTATGCTACCATGGATAAACTTCTAAAACTCACTGGGTTTGGCTGGGATGACGAGGACAGAATGATCAAAGCTTCTGATGAAACTTGGGAGGATCTCATTTCGGTGAGTTTAAGTACATATACTTTATATATAATTACAATCACATGGTTAACCAGTAGACTAACAATATACTAATAAACTGCAGAAGGATAAGAATATTCAAGAATATCGGGATAAAGTGTGGCCTACTTGGACAGACCTTGTAGACATATGTGCTAGCTCTACCGCATTTGGAGTTGGTGCTATATCTAGCAAAGGGAAGGGTGAAACCAGTAAAGTAGAAATTGATCTGAATGAGGTAGTGGATCTTGAAGCAACTGAAGCAAATGACCACCCTGTTGCTTGTCCTAAGAAGCCCAATAGCACTAAGCCAGATAAAAATAAGAAGTGCAATGCAAGTGGATCACAAGATGCTTCAAAAGGTCGAAAACGAACAGCTGATGATGCTATAAACGCATTAGATCGCCTTGATGATGCATCACTCAGTATTGTTGAGTCGAAGAAAAATGCAGCACAACAGACATAAGCATATTCCGTGAAGGCATGCATGCATATATTAAATAGCATGCCTGACCTTGAGGCGAAGAAAAAACTAAAAGCTGCACAAGCATTTGCAGATGGCAACCAAAGGGCGATTTTCATTGAGATGGATGAAGAGACTCGGTCTCTTTGGATCCAAGATGCTTAGTTTTTTCTTTTTTTCCATTGAGATTTCATACTAGGTCAATTTTCCATTATCTGTTTCTACCAGTTAGCTTTTGAACAATCAATATCACTTAATATTTTTCATATTAGTTGATGAACCGGTGGAAGTTAGGCATTCTCTGTGGCAGACTTGTTGTCTTATTATTTGTTAGAATTTCCATCAGCTCGAGAACAAAGAAATTTGAACACCATATGTACTATAGTTAATAAATATTATTGTTTGAAACTTTGCATAAACATGGAAAATATGGACGATTAATAATTTTCTGATTCTGAGAAAATCATAATTAATAACATTTCAGCAGTGTCGGTGTTTTGAGATGTGTTGTTCACTAGACTATTCAAAACATGCCATAACACCTCTAAGTTGACTGGTGCACAGAAAACTAGAGAGTGGTTGGAAGGACATCCAGTTTGATTTTATGAACAACTTCGTGTTGAAAAGCACACATTCTCCTTACTGCGCGATGCATTATGTGAGAGGAATTTACTTCAGGATACTGAACGGATGGATGCCAATGAACAACTAGTGATATTTCTGCATACCATTGGACACAATCTTAGGAATCATGTTCTCCAGGATAAATTTCAACATTCTGGAGAAACAATAAGTCAGCACTTCCATAAATTCTTAAAAGCTATCAACGGGTTGCTGATGTTTGCATAAAAGATCCGCCTGATGTAGTTCCAGCAAAAATATTAGGCGATTCAAGGTACTACCCATAATTCAAGGTATGTTTATCTCCCAGTCACATGTTTATTTTACATATGACTTGTACAAAGTTTTAATCCTTACTTTCTTCTTATCAACCTTTTGGAACAGAACTGTATAGGAGCAATCGACGGGATACATATAGATGCAAAAATCAGCTTGGTAGACAAACTCCTTGTAGAAATAGGCATGGTTATATCTCTCAGAATGTAATGGCAGTAGTGTCATTTGACATGACATTTTCATATGTGGCTGCTGGATGGGAAGATTCTGCATCAGATCTAGGGTGGGCTAATACTAGTGGTGGGTTTGTTGTCCCGGAAGGTAAAGATATTAAAATGCATGAATTTTAGTGGCATGCAAGTTAAGTTTATCTTTATAGCCTCAAACATATACTAGAGGAAATGAGTGTGATATCAAACTTTGCATGCAGGTAAATTTTATCTCGTCGACTCGGGCTACGCAAATATCCCAGAATTTATTGCCCCCTATAGTAGAGATCGCTATCATATTGGTTCTTTTCGTGGAAGTAATCGACGATATAGTAGAGCGCAAGATTTGTTCATCATCTGCATGCACAACTACGGAATGTTGTTGAACGAACTTTTGGTGTTCTGAAAGCTCGTTTTCCAATTTTAAGCAGGAAAGGAGGAATTCCTTATTCTTATAAAACTAAAGTCAAAATTGTTATGGCTTGTTGCATTATTCATAACTTCATAAGAAAGGTTAATCAGCCTGATGAGTTGTTCGAGCTATATGAGCATGGGAAACACCAAGTACCGTGGACAATGATGATCATGAAGTTAGAGGGATGAAGTTAGAGGGCAGACAAATGTACGAGAAGATGAGCGAGCTGCTGGTGAGCGAATTCGCGGAAGCATTGCTCGGCAGTTGTGGACTGATCATCAACAACGTACCAATCACCATCAAGAAGATGATTAAGCAATACAATATTTATTTTTCCCACAGTTCTTGATTTAATTATACATTCGATAATTACTCTTAGAATTTTTCATTACATTCCTTTTTATGTTCAAGAACTCTCTACCCTTTCATATATTCAGGACGATAGCAATATTGAAATGTCATTTTCTACCAATAGTTTCAGCAAATGAACCGGACAGTACAATTTCTTCAAAGCAGAACATTATTAAATGTTATACTCGTTCCTGTAACACTGATTCGAGCTAGCTAGCAATGTGGAGATACATGGAGTACAATATACCATGAGAATAAAGTACTTCCTAAGCAAATTTTAGTAACTTTTCAAGCTTCAGTCCAAAAGAATTTTACAGAGATACAGAGGATAAGTTCACCTGAAATTCTTTGGAAAGAGGCGACACGAGTCCTAGATACTGCATCCCACGGCGCCGGAAGTGGCCGGAACAAGTGCCACGGCCCTCGTTGCAGACGACGTTGAGAATCCTCGCGAATGTGAGCACTGCTGCGTGGGGGGACTACCATAGCCATGGCGGGCGACGTCGAGGCTCTGCTGCGTGGGGGCGACTGCCACGACCCTCGCGGCCAACGGCGTCGAGGCTCTTACGTCAGTGGACGACTGCGGCGGGCGTCTAGACTTGCAGCGTCGCATCCGAGCTTTGCTGTGAGCGGATGACCGTGACCGCCACAGGCGTCGCGGCCGGTGGCGTCGACCACGCTCACGAGATTTTGCCTTTCCTGGGTACGGAGGCGGCCGTCGGAGGGGGCGGTGTTGAGAACCTCACGGGCTCGCCGCGGTCCTCGGTGCTGTGAAGTGGATACCGGAGAAAGTCACGAAGGGGAGAGTGTTTGACTGCTCGAGGAAGAAGAGCGTAAGAGCATCTCTAACAGATCGGTAAAACCGCAAACCCTATATCCTCTATCCAACCCATTCCAAACGCGTTTTGGAGGTGGAAAAACGACCGCACAGTCCAGACGCGCCAAACGCGACCCGCATAACAGCATATTCGGGAATGTCGGTACCTCGGCGAAATAGTCGCGCATGAGCAAGGTGTGGCCGAGGGCGCGGTCCGCGGGATGCACATCCGCCCCATGGTCGAGCCCTTCCGCTTCTTTGGCCGCACGTCCGTGACCGCCGCCGCCGCGAGTATCACCATCGTCTGCTCCAGCTCGTCGTCGAGCAGCTCCTCCAAGTCCGAGTCGTCGGAGGAGGACGAATCCTCCAACAAAAACAGCGCGCACGGGTCCATCTGCAAAGGCGCAACAACCGCGGCAAACCATTAGAGCTACGGCGGCATATCCGTGGCTGGGACGAGATTGGGAAGAAGCTTACCGGTGGCGGCGAGGCGTGCGCGGTGGCGGCGATTTCGGCCGATTGGTGCCCGATTCGCGCGCGCCGGCGGGCGGAGCGGACGCGGCAGGCCCGCGCGCGTGCTTCTACCGGTCGGAATCGGAGGGGAAGGGCGGGGGAGGCCGGGATCCGCGGTGGCGCACGACGACGACGGCGGTTGGCGGGAGGAAGAGAAGAAGGGGAGAGCTGAAACTTCCTTCGCGCTAACAATAAAAAATAGACTTTTGTTCCTAATCATACAAGTGAGACAAAAATATCTATCTGTAAAGTTTAACATTCACAAACCAAATGAATATTTTGTAATTGCAGAATTTGAGTGAGATATTTTTAACATGATCAATTGAAATTATCAAATAATCTATATGCTCTTAAATTAAATTTAAAATAAATAACATAGTTTTTTAACCCTTTGCAAACATACTGTTTACAATGTTGACTTTATGTTAATGCTAAACACCTGAACGGACACACACGAACTCGTCGTGAGTAGGGCCGGGCACAAAAAACCAAAGACCGAAATCGAAACCGAAAAAACCGAGACCAAAAACCGAACTAACCGTATATTGGGAGACCGAAATAATTTCGGTCTTAAAAACTAGATGACCGAAATAAATTCGGTTAATTCGGTCCTTCGCCTCACATGACCGAACTGACCGTATGGACCGAAATATTCTGAAGCCCATCTTTCCTCAAATATTTTGCATGCTCATTAGTGCCACTCTAGTCCGTATAGGTCATAGCCAACAACCTTGTCTTTATTCGTTCTATGGACACCGAGAAAGCATCCACACACCATCCTGGCCGTTGTAGAGTCATAGACTATGTACGTCCTATGCACGAGGCAAGCCTGCTGGACTGCTACGTCCAGTTACCCGTGAGGCTGCTCGCATATCTTGTCTTGATTCTTATTCCATCTTGTATCGTGTGCTAATTTTCTTGGAAATAATTTCTTGATTTGCTGTGAATTTTTGTAAATTCGGTCTATTTGGTCATGACGGAAGACCGGACCGAAAAGACCGAAGACCGAATACAGAAAGACCGAAAAGACCGAATCTAATTTTGGTAGCATTTCTAGATGACCGAAATTTTGAATGACCGAAAAGACCGAACCAAACAGACCGAACGCCCAGGCCTAGTCGTGAGTCCCCTGTAGAAAAAAAAACTCAGTCCTCACTCACCCTCCCGGACTCCCGGTTCCCCACTCTCAAGCTCTCCGCCACCGGTGATGACCCGCCTCTTCGCCGCCGGTGCGAGGACAGCCCCATCCCTTTGCTCCCCTCTGCTGAGCCGAGAGACATTCATTCACTACCTCCTTGCCGCTGCCGCGAGGACCGCGCCTCCCTTGCCTCCTTGCTGCAGCAGCCATTTCCTTGCAGCGGCTGCACGACCCTGCCTGACGGGGGCGGAGGCGTGGACCTCGTCTCCACTGGATCCGCGTCCCTAGCCATCGCGCGCGCGTCAGAGGGTTCCATAGCGCCCGCGTCCTCTTCCCGCGGGACGCCCCGCTCCGGCCCGCTGGCCGTGTCGTGAGCCTCCTCGAGGGGCGCTAAGGAGCTTGGGCGGTGATGCCGCGGGGAAGATACCTGGACTATCACACAACGCCTCCTTCGCAGCTAGAGGGACAGCCGGTGCCGAGAAGGCTGTCGGGGCTGCCAAATAAGCTAAGCCGGAGGGGAATTGGCTCAGATGCCTGCTGCTCTTAGATCCATGGTAGACTTCACTGGATGTCAAAATTCTGTAGATTTTTTGTTGCACTGTATTGGTCTTTGTTTCATATTTCTCTCACTTTGCCTGTGAAGCTTTAATCAGTGGACTCGACTCCAAATGATACTTCTTCTGATCGGTCTAATAGTAAAATTGACTATATCAACAAGGAATGCATGTCATTTGATGAGAGATTCAGTTTGAGTAACAACTGGTTCATTTAATGGTACTGTTTTGGTTATCGGTTTTAGACAGTTTGCTTGGACTGAAAAGTGGTCCCGATACATCCATAATCTCTAGTGAGCATCCAAATATAATTTATAGAACCTGTTTCAAGCATTCCGTAAAGTATCTAATTGTGCAATTTGGCTGGACGGTTTGCAAGCAGCGGCCAGTTTAGTTCTATAGCTCAGAGAGTTATCTTTCTATATGCAGTAATCTTACGTGCCAATATATGACATGTTAGAATTCGAATTAGAATATGAGGTTAACATGAAAGTAGTTGAGGATGTTTCCTAGTCTAGATACTTAAACATGTATTTATTTTCTATATTTGGTGCTGGATATTAGTTCCAATGAAAATATTTAGAGACATGTCCATAGTTTGACAGGTATGCAATGTTGTTAAGTGTTGAGTGATTTAAGTCTCCAAACTCCAGGTTTTGTGTTATCTTTTAACGTAAAGTTAATCATATGGATGAGCTCGAAATATGCTTAGATATCCTTAATCTAGTTGATCTGTCGTAAAGGCTGGGTGTGTTGGGACCTTCCATGTAGGATTCCACGTAGGAGTGATGCCAGTATATGTATGCTTATGTGATGAATCTATGAATTGTCATTCTGGCACTTTGTAGATGTAAATAAATCACAATGCTTGTCAATAAGGTCCATGTATATCTGATTCAGGTGAGGAAGTACAGAACTCAAACCATGCTAAAGAAAATGGGGCATCATCTTTTCTTTGCTTCATATGCTCCCATGTTTGATTTTGCAACAATTTTATCCATATAAGCACAGGGGACTGAACTCAGTTTTGTAGGAACCATCAGCACAGAAAATTCAGGGAGAGACCATTGTAATTACCAGAATGCCAACACATACATCCAAGGTGAGTAAGGATATAAAAGAGAAGGCAAAAGAAAAATAAATGGGCAAACGACTTCAATGATAATCTTCCATTTACTCCATAGACTATACTTGGATGATTGAATTGGACAAACTGGTACCCAACTTGCTTATATGGTAATATTCCATTTACTCCGTAGACTGTTATTTGATGTATGAATTAGGATATCACTACCCCAACTGGATGTGTGCATCTTCCAGCAACATAGGTATTTGTTTCCTGAATAAAATTGATGCATTGCTTACACATGTGTTGTGAGGTATGTTGGATGAGGGAGGGAGCATCTCTTGGGTGAGGAAAGGAAGTTATTAGTCCAAGTTGTATTTCTCATTGGAGATTCCAGGATATTTGTCAGTGTTCTTCCCAGACTCTGTTTGGTTATGTACACATTCTGACACTCACACGCACTTGTTTCAGGATTCTAGGTAAATTCCAAAATAGGGATTATATTTGAGAGTGTTCACATCACAATTACAGAGAGTAAATGGGGTCTTTCACTTTTTGCTTAATATAGCAGTGGAGAAAAGTACTAAACTGAACCGAAGATCAGACCCAGGTCATTTGTCACGGCAGATTATAAAGCACATCACTGAATTTGCAAACTGCATATTGTGTACTGTTCTGAAACTAAAAATTGATTGCTCTGCTTACAAGTCCATAGCTTGCATCCTTGTGGTATATCTTCAGGTTCTAGTAAGTAAAATTAGTATATCTTTAGGTTCTAGTAACCAATTCAGTTAGATTGAACCAACGTGTGTCAGAGAACATCTAGCAAAGTAGAATCTATAGCTATTAAAAATCGAAGAAGGCCTACAGAAAACAGACCTAACGACTAATCCCATGTTTTATTTTATTACAAAGTGCGGCAATTGTAGCTATGGATCTGGTGGGCTGTAAACAAATAGTGACTCGTTTATTTCCAACATTGACATCATCCCTCTTTGATGCTTTTATAGTTTGGTTTGATCAAAACCTGCAAAAGAACAAGAAATATTGTTATTATCAAAAGTACTTATCTTGATACACCAACATAGATGCAAACAAACATTAGAATAACCTGCCTCACCCCTATAAAACATCTCTATAGACAATGTTTTTGGTGCTTTTCCCAGATTTATCAACCTCCTTGTTCGGCTTGGCCAAGATACATGTCGTCTTTCTTGACACTCCCCTTGACAATGCAATATATAGCTGGCCATGTGAGAATACAGGTTTAGGAAGGTAAATACATCTATAATGTTCTGTAAACTCTCTGTACAACCATTAACGTGCCTTCGGAAACTTCCGGTTCATCTCAAAGTACTCAGTAAGCATGGACTTGGAAGAAGATGGTCGAGCGACAACATCTTCCAGATTTTCAGAAGCTTTAAATGCGACTGTATGCATGTTTGGCAGCTGTAGCTGTAGAACAGATGGACTGACACCAAACATTTTAAATCCGTAAATTCTATACATAGCATATGGAGGAGATACAAAGCGTGCATCCCTATATTGTCGAATTTCATTGATGATTCCACCATCATTAATGATATCCTGCTCAAATGCAAAGGATGTCCGATCATGCCCCTTATAGATGTACTTGAACAAATACTTGACTGTCTTGATGCTCCAGCATGCTTCGACATTAATGTGACAGTTGTATCGCATAAGAAGAAAGGGGTTGTAAGGGACGACCCATCTATTGTCCAAATTTGCTCCTCTGATCTTAACTCCACGACCGTTGTCCCTCCTTCTATAGACGGGATATGAACCTTTCCCTTGTTGTGTGGCATCGCAAAATTCTCTTGGGCAATGAAATCAGCATTGTCCCTCGATCATGCAAGGACAACTTTTATTCAACTCACCACAGGGTCCATGCAACATGTGTTTGATGACCAGATCATGGAGAACCGGGTATTTTTCTTTATCAGGTATCTCTGCAGATATCACCCGATCATAGTCATCTGGGGTCGCTAACTTGCTTTTTGCTTTCATGATTAGAAGTATATGTTCATGCGGGAGACCTCGTTTCTGAAACTCTGTGACATGTACATAAGCTGCGACTTCTCCGAAATGCTTACCCTTAGTCAATAAATCCATCGTATCTTGTTGTTTTGCTTTGAATACCCTTGCCACCAGGTCTGGACGGTCTTGGGGCAGTTGTCCCGGCAACAATTTCTCTGTTATCTCTTTCCAATAGGGATTGCAAGTCATTGTGATAAAATAGTCTAGTTTGCCCTAGCGCTGAACTATTGCCATCGCATCTGGGAACCTTCGCTGCATGTCGCGGTCACCACCAGTAAACGTACGTGGAAGCATGATTCTGTTGCCAATCCGGTCACCACGCGACTCGCCAGCAAAGATCGTGTCAACAAGCCCCTATAATAAAAGTATACAAGGTTACAGAAAAGATTAATACATCTTTAAATTGTATATTGAAAAACACAAGCATATTACCTGGTAGAGGTCAGCGCGTATAACCTTCTGATTTTCCGGTTTTGAGTACCAATCAAGCCTCATAGTCTCAATCTTGATATACATGTCAACAGCCCACTGTTGGAAAAGGTGTCCCCCGAACAAGATGATGTTAAAAAGCTTCTTCCTGACTTGCATCTTGAAGCAGTAATACTCCCTTGCACTCACAAATTTCCTGGATTGTGTTGCATTCACCTCATTGTCACCAAAATCGTCATCTGAGTTATCCTTGTTGTCATCTAAAAGTTTGTCAACATAAATATTTGTATGATGGAATGGACTCACAGTAATTTAAAAATAGCAATGATGACCAGTACCTTCCGGTGCATCATTACTAAATGGTTCTTGCATCGTGTTATTATCTGTAAACATATTTACCAATCATTATTAATAAATATTCCAAAGATAGACTCAGAAGAATTAAAAAAATAAGAAAAGATGACCAATACCTGCATTTAAATCATAGGCATGCTCTTCATGTGGTGCATAATTCCCAAATTGTTCTGTAATTAAGTTATCATCTGATAGATAAAAGGAAACATAAGTTTTTAATTAATAATAGTAAACAGATAAAATAATATTGAACATTATACTTGTAGATGAATGGAAGGTTTGTTTCTGTTGTCGTGCAGAAATATCCGCTGAATGTTGGGTTGTCTCATCAGGGGGGTCAACATATGGCATCCAACGATTCCAACCAGTCTCTCCACGTGGGAAGAATAGTGGATATGACAATGGGTCATAGCACCCGTAGTATGCTCTAATATACATGGGTTTCTCTCCTTTTCCATGAACGACAACACTCCTGCCAAAGGAATTTTGCGGGTCAGTCCCTTCTACCCATATTGCTGCCACTTGAGAAGTTGTTGGGGCATTGTACCTTTGTTGATCCAGGTTGATACCTGTATTCAGGGAGATCTTATTCATCTAGATTCGGAACCGATCCAAGGCTCTTAAAAACTTGCGCATAAGGGTTACGCTCTAGTATTTCCAGAATCTTCCGTATGACCTCTATTAAGATCTGGAGACCTGTTAGCCCTGTGGATCAAGTTTTCATCTGTATCATAAATATAGAGCTGCAAATGCCGAGGGCCATGATCAGCTGGCACCAGACCATCAAGAGCATGGTATAACCCGCCAGATGCCTGAAATGTATAAACACCGGTTCTTGCAGCCGTGCTGACTCGGCGATCAAGGGTGACTCCTAGACTTGTGAATGAGAAGTGTGAGTTGAAATACCGTATATCCTGTCTGAAATACTTAGCATCCTCATCCTCTTGACTTGTAAATAACCGTTTCAACTCTTCTGGAACTTCTAGAGTAACTATACCAACTTTTCCTTTTCTGCAACAAAATGCAGGCCCTCGAATGGAAACTGCATTGCCCCACAATGTCAGCAGTCTGGAACTTTTCTTAGCACATGATGCTTTTTAGGTAGGTTTCGGTATATGAATTCCTCAGTATTTGCTATGGGTGTTGACTCCGAAGGACGACGTCCATGTTGGTACGATTCAAACGCAACATCTAGTACAAAAGAAGAGTATATATTAAATTCATACTCAATACTACTAAATTCTGCACTTGAGGGTATAAAATTGGAAAATATAGAATGGACATACCTTGTTCAGTAAATATTCTAGCTTCTTCATCAGGTTCATGGTATGTAGCTTCTCGAAGTTGCTCTGTCCCAAAGAAATCTAGGAGGTAATATATTGGTCAAACATAATTGACACTACTTCGTTGATGAACTTGAAATGTGAAAGACAATATGTAAATGTACCCTCAAAATTGGTTTGGTGGACAAGGGGCTCAAGTATTCCATATGGATCATCTGTTTGGTCGTTCCCCACTAACAAAAATCATAAGTTCAGTAGAGCATAACAATGTAAGTATTTTAGTAGATGTAGGGCTGTGGATATTACTTTGCAGATTTTGAGTAGTTTCATCAGCATCCGGGGACAGTTCCATTCCTTCAATCTTATCATTAGCTGTGGTATTTAGAGGTTGATTGGAGTCAAATAAAGGCTCTTATGAATAAATGAGAGAGGATTTCGGTCAAAGTAACAATGTCGATAATTCTATCTATGCTAATGAATAAACCGATGGACTAACCAGCATGTCCAGTTGTGTAATATGGGTTAGGTAGGTTGATGATTATACCAAGTTGGGGTAGCTCACAACCGGACAGTTGGGTGACGGGCTCTGCATTGTGTTTCTTTCATGGTTAGATCCGTAGGAAAGTTGATTGTAGTTATATTGTTAGAAATACCATACTATACAAACACGATGACATTACCTTGCGCAACATCCCTTGTGATGGTGGATTTTGTTTGCATTTTATGAGGCACAACAATAGCTCTCATCCGCCCTGCAATTTGTTGCATATGGTAGGCATCATTCCGGCGCAACCAATTTGACTCATTGTCATCATGAATATTCTCCTTGTCGTTGAGGATGGCTCCATGTAAATGCAATGAATTTGGTAACATAGCATTTGCGTATGTTATATCTCGCAGTTGGGTGACAGCCGATTATCCGGTAGGTGGTGTTTGTGACACAGTGTTATTGCTATCTAGGGTTTGGTGTTCCATCCCCATCTATTTCTTTATCATGTTAGGATCTGCATCAATGATGAAAATGACACATTAGTTCATTAATACAACTGGGATATATATGCGGAATTTTCTCATCTTTACCAAGGGATACTGCAATGGGTGTTTATGTACCATTGTGCAGGTCATTGATGTTGGCAGCAACATTTTTTTTGTTTTGGTAGGCTTCACGTCGTCTCTTATTAATCTCATCTCTATGTTGTGAATACCGCACTCTATCCCTTTGTCGCTTAAGTTCCTTTGGGTCTGCATATGCACAATCTAGCGTGTCAGCAATATCAGACTGCATAAGCATTAGTTTCATAAGCAAGTACCTATGATGTGGGTGCCGTAGATGTCATGAAATGGGGTGTATTCCTCATTTGGAACGGATGATGGTGTACTAATATGAGGTTCACCTGTCAAAATGGTTATGATGATCAAGAAGCTGTGACATATTAACATCAGAAGTGTAGCATATGTGATAGCTATTCCTCATTACCTTGGGGTGTGGCCAAGGGTGTACGGGGTACAATGTCTCTGTCATTGAGCAGGGCAGCAGAAGTTTTTTTATTTTCACGGTACCGTCGTCGTCTAATAAGTATGTCATCTCTATTTTGTGCATATCGTTCGCTGTCCCTCTGCCTTTTTATTTCTTTGGGACTGCATAGACACATGACACATTATGGAAGTGAGCAACATTAGCGATTTGATTGTTTGGTTGTTAATATATACCTAACGTGTGGTTGTTGCTTATATCCTGGAACGGGGTGCGCGGGTCGTTGGTATTGGAAGATGACATACCAATATCTCTATTCCTGCAAATTTTAAAGGAACATGTTTTGATGCAGCCAAGATATTCAAATGTATTGATAAAGAGTAGTAGAGATTGATAAGTGGCGGCTACAGTCTCAGGTGCAGGGATGCCTATTGGAGGTAAGTTCAGAAACACAAAATTTTCGATAGTGATATATATCATGAACTGAGTTGTAAGATGTCACACGCAATATCATGAATTGAGCTGTAAGACGTGACACGTAATATCATGAACTGCGTAAAGATTATAGGGATCTTCGGCTCATGGCTGCTTCAGTCTAATGAATAGATGAATCGAATAATAAATAGACGAATGGCAGAATGAGCTTTTATGATATCCTTATAACACATTAAGCATTTGAATTATGTTGATTCATATGAACGCAACATTGCAGGAACTTGGAAAATGGACCTTGGACAAAACTGAGAATAGAATGTTGTACCTGGCGTTGGTGAGGGCAGGGCAGGGCAGTGTCCGTGTTTGTCTCCAGTGGAGGGCAGGGCAGTAGTGTGGGTGCCGCACCACAGTTCTTCTGGCGAGGGGCACCGGACATCCAAAGTGGCATGCACTGCAGGGTGCGTCAGGAGCTGGTCGGTGTCGCAATGCAGGGCACGTCAGATCTGGGCAGAGGGTGTGCAGCGCGGGCTGCCGCCGGCGCGGAATGGCGAGGTCCCGATCGTGATCAGATTGCGATCGTGCCTTTCACATGCAGAGGAGTTTGTGGGTGTGTCACGAGCTGGTCGGCGTCGCAGTGCAGGGTAGATCTGGGCAGAGGCTGTGCAGCGCGGGCTGGCGGCGCGGAATGGCGAGGTCGAGGTCGCTGATCGTGATCAGATTGTTATTGTGCTTCACATGCGGAGGAGTTGGTGGGCGCTAACTTCTCGTGCCATAAATTTAGGAGAGGTTGTACGTGGGCGTGGAACTTTTCGTCTGCTCGGCTGGTGATTTGCTAAGTGCACACCGGAGGCTGGAATAGTATGATCTTAGCGGTCAGATTGTTTTTAATTTACACGATCTGATGGTGGTTATGGAGATGTGTACATTAGCGGGGTGTACGTAGGAAAGATTACGTTTGGTTGTTTAATAGTAGTAGAGATAAGAGCATCTCCACCCGGCCAGCAGGGCAGTTTCCCGCGCGATTTTTTCGTCCGGGGGGTAAAATTTCATCCAGGATGCCGAATAGGTTCGGATTTGGCCCAACTTTCATCTGGCATTCCCAGGACGAACCCAAGACGGTGGGAACCACCTGGAAACGCCAGACACAGCGAAAAATAGGTGGGCTAACCCTGTCGGCGAGACAATCTCCACCCCGACTCGGCTTTTTGAAGGAAATATGTCCTGAGAGGCAATAATAAAGTTGTTATTATGTATTCCTTATATATGATAGATGTTTATTTTGCATGCTATAATTGTATTGATAGGAAACGACAATACATGTGTGTTTAATAAACAAAAAGGGTTTCTAGTTATGCCTCTCTTATAGACTAGCTCGTTGATTAACAAGATGATCAAAGTTTTTTGATCATGGACATTGGATGTTGTTAATAACGAGGTCACAACATTTGTGAAATGATGTGATAAACATTCATCCGAAGTATAGCATTACGATCAAAGTCATTATGTTTATATTGCTATAACATCATACGAATTAATCTTAGTCCTTAGACCATGAGATCATGTTAATTGCTAACACCGGAAGAGTATCTTGATAACATCAAACGTCACACCGTAACAGGGTGACTATAAAGGTGGGTTCAGTGCTACGAAGGTGTTATGTTGAGGCTCATGGATCAAGAGTAGAATTTGTCAATCCCGATGACGGATATATATACTCTGGGCCCTCTCGATGATATCACATTAAGATAGCTTGGAAGCAAGTGATGTGATCACTAGAATGTTATATCACGGGAACGAGAAAAGAGTGCATGTCGATAACGAGATCAAACTAGGTATTTGGATACCGATGATCGAATCTCGGACATGTATTATATCTTGAAACAAAGGGATTAAGTTACTAGTGTTAAAGGTTCTCACGATCACAGAAGTCATCGTTGAATGTGCATGAGTCAGTATGGATCTCCAGGTCCCGCTTCTGATTATTGATCTGAGAGGAGTCTCAATCATGTCTGCATTATTCGTGAACCGTAGGGTGACACACTTAAGGGTTACCGGACACCATTTAGGAGCACATATGTTCATACGAAAGGATTGCAAAGCGCAGGAATTGTTTCGATAGAAACCGGAATTGTTTCGGGTGAAATTGCAGAAAGTGGTTCTGCATGTGATATTGAAATGTTGCAAGGGGTTTTATGTGAATGTTTATTAATTAAAGTAATTAACAAAATTAATAAAATAAATAAAAGAGTTTTATTAATTGAGAGTTGCATTAAATTTGGTGGAAATTTAATGCATTTGAGTGGAATTTTGGGTGGAGTCAAAATTAATGTGAGTGGAGCTTCCACCACATGAATGAGGTAGAGGTGGGGGCACCCTCCTTGGCTGTCGGCCATGGTAGGGGAGGAGCCCCCCTCTCCTATAAAAGACCCCCCTCTCCTCCCTCACAAAGCACACCTCCTCGTGAAGGATCTCTCTCCCCCTCTAGATATTCCATCATGGTCTCGGATTAGCGAGATACACGTTTCCGGTGGCCTTGCGTCTGGAAGGAGTTGCTGCTTTCACTGATTCGCTGGAGCGAGGAGGTGGAGGTTGTCCGGTGGCTTGAACGTGTGTGCGAGGACGGATGCGCTGCTGATTTGCGGCGCTCGGACTTCCACACGATCTTGAGATCGGCAAGCGTACGACTACATCATCCACAAGTTTCAACTTGTTAACAAAACTCTGTTGTCTTCGAGGGTAAGTTCTCCATGGATGTATATCCACCCGTTGCTCTGTATGTAGTAGATAGATCTTGGCGTATAGTTCTCATCGTAGGAAATTTTTTGTTTTCTATGCTGCGGACCCAACAGTGGTATCAGAGCCTGATCTATGCGTAGGTGCTTTGCACGGGTAGTACACATATGTTTATATGTGGGCGATGATGATCATGTTATTGCATCTTCTATGTATTTTGGATATTGGTGGCATAGTGGGATGAAGTGGCCGGACCAACCTTACATGTCATGGTACATGAGACCGGTTCCACGACTGACATGCAACTAGTTTTGCATAAGTGGCTAGCGGGTGTCTGTCTCTCCTACTATAGTCAATATCTGATTTACAACGAGTTGCTAATAACTTGGTTATCCTCGTTGTCGTTCATGTTCATAGGTAAGACTGGTTCTATCTCCGAAAGCCCTAAGCCACGTAAAACTTGCAATTGATAAATTAGAGGCGTCTAGTTTAGATCGTTGCTGGGCTAGTGTCTTGATATGATATTGTTGTAAGTAGATGTATGATAGATACTCTTACAACACACTCAATGTGTAAGTTCCATAGACCTTGGCCTTACACACAAAGGAATGATAGAGATCATACCACGATGCAAATGATAGAGATCAAATGCATGGACCATATCATCTCACTTTACACATTAGATGTTAGCATCGTATACTGCTAGTTTGGCGCTTTTGATAGCATTGTAAGATGATCCCTCATTTAGATATCAAATAAAATGGGTTCTTCCTTAAATATGCACCGTTCTATGGATCGTGTTTTGAGACATCACGTGATGATCGGGTGTACTCGACTCTACACTTTCATTCAACGGGTGTAAGACAATTTTACACGCACGAATACTAAAGTTCTTACTTGGCGAGCCTAGCATGTACAGACATGGCCTCGGAACACGGACCGAAAGGTTAAGCATGAGTCATATAGTTGATATGATGCCTATATAGATGCTCGCCTTTGAAGCTACACTGACTCACGTGATGATCGGAGTTGGTGTAGTGGATTTGGTTCATGTAATCACCAAAAAGACACGAGGGGTGTCATTTTTGAGTGGGAGTTCATTAGTAATTTGGATTAGTTGAACTCAATCTATCATAAACTTAGTCTAAATAAACTTTACAAATTATGTTGTAGATGGCACCACCTGCTTTTAATTTTAATGTGTTCATCGAGAAAGAGAAACTTGCTGCGAATGGTAGCAACTTCACCAACTGGGCTATAAATTTGAGGATTCTCCTCACTTCTGCACAAAAGCAATATGTGCTAGAGGTGTTGCTAGGCCCCCCACCAGCTCTTGGTGCCCCTGACGAGGAAAAGAATGTATATATAACTCGTCAGGAGGACCACAACTTAGTTCATTGCGGCATACTGTATGGGCTAGAGCCAGAACTTCGAAAGCGTTTCGAAAATGGCAATGCCTTTGATACCATGGGAGAATTGAAAATGATTTTCAATACCCATGCTGCCATAGAGAGTTATAATGCTTCTGAAAAGTTCTTTAGCTGCATGATGGAGGAGAACAGCTCTGTTAGTGAGCACATACTCAAAATGTCTGGGTACGCCGATAAGCTTGTGTCCTTGGGAATAACGATTCCCATTGACTTAGGCATACATCGTGTTCTCCAATCTCTGCCACCTAGATACAAGAGCTTCGTGATGAACTATAACATGCAGGGCATGAAGAAGTCTCTTCCCGAGCTTCTGTCAATGCTTAAGACTGCAGAAGTGGAGATTAGGAAAGAACATCAAGTGTTGATGATCAATAAGACCACCGGTTTCAAGAAGGACAAGAAAGGCAAGCAGAAGGGAAAGAAGGGCGGCAAATCTGTTGCCGCACCTGAAAAGAAATCCTGAGCTGGCCCTAAGTCTGATACTGAGTGCTACTATTGCAAGGGGACTGGCCATTGGAAGCGCAACTGCCTCAAGTATTTGGCGGACAAGAAGGCCGGCAAGGCAAACAAAGGTATATGTGATATACATGTTATTGATGTGTACTTGACTAGTACTCGCAGTAGCACCTGGGTATTTGATACGGGATCGGTTGCTAATATATGTAACTCGATTCAGGGGCTGCAGAACAAGCGACAACTAGCAAGGGATGAGGTCATGATGCGGGTCGAAAATGGCAATGCCTTTGATACCATGGTTGCTAATATATGTTCCATGCTTGGTTTTATCCACTTTCTTGTGTTTTGTCCACACTTTGGAGTACTTTTTATATGATTTCTTGGACTAACCTACTAACAAGAGCCACAGTGTCAGCTGCCTGTTTTCTGCTGTTTTTGGTTTCAGGAAAGTCAGAAAATGAATATTCTCGGAATTGGACGGGACAAAGCCAAAGTGCCTATTTTTCCGGAAGTCAATGGATGCCAGAATACGAGACGGAGAGGAGCCAGGGGCCACCACACCACCTAGCCACGCGGGCCGAGCCTGGCCGCGCCAGGGGGTGGTGTGGCCGACCCCAGCACCCCCTCGGACTCTCCTTCCGCCTATATATTCCCCTCGGGACGAAAACCCTAAGTACCCGATCAAAAATCCACGAAAGAGTCTGTAGTCGTCGTCATCTCCATCCCTAGATCGGGAGGGATCTGAAGCTCTTCCCGGCACCCTGCCGGAGAGGGGAATTCACCCTGGAGGCCTTCTTCATCACCATGCAAGCCTCCGGTGTGATGCGTGAGTTGTTCATCCTTGGACTACGGATCCATGTAGTAGCTAGATGGCTGGTTCTCCTCCTTTGTGCTTTCATGTTTAGATATTGTGAGCTCCGTTCATGATCAAGACCATCTATTTGTAATTCTGCATGTTGTGTTTGCGGGGATCCGATGGATATTGAGATGCTATTTCAGATTGATTATTGATTCTATCATGTCTTTGTTATTTGTGATCTTGCATGCTTTCCGTTGTTAGTAGCTATCTTGTCCAAGTAGATGCTAGCAACTCCAAGAGTTAGTATTTATGCTCGATAGTGGGTTCATGCCTCTGGTAATCTGGGGAAGTGACAGAAATCTCTAAGGTACTAGATGTGCTGTTGCTACTAGGTAGAAAACAACAATCCTTTGTTCATAGAATAATCATAATCTGGGGAAGTGGTAGAAATCTCTAAGGTACTAGATGCGCTGTTGCTACTAGGGAGAAAACAACAATCCTTTGTTCATAGAACAATCGTATTGTTTACATTACACGCAATTCGTAAAGTAATAATCTGTTGCTTGCAACTTAATACTGGAGGGGGTTTGGATGATAACCTGAAGGTGGATTATTAGTCATAGATGCAGTTGGATGGCGGTCTATGTATAATGTTGTAATGCCCAATCAAGTCTCAAAGGAGTCAAGATGATTAGTATATGCATGTATTGCTTTCTCGGTGTTTATTAATTGCCCCGATGTAATTTGTTCACCCAGCATGTTATCTATCTAAGGAGAGCCACCTCTAGTGAACTATGGATCCCGGTCCTTTTCTTTTACATACAATCTATAAACTGTTTACTGCTTTGTGTTTATTTTCTACAAACTTTTAATTCCTTCCATTCGATACGTTGAATCCTTTGTTTTCAGCGAAACACGGTGAGATTGACAACCTCATCACAAGTTAGGGACAGAGTTCTGTGGTTGTGTTGTGCAGGTCTCCATGTTGCTACTAGCACCGGTAGTGCGCCCTACCAAGGCTCAGCTAGCAACACCTTTGGGGTGTTTCATTGCTCCTACTGGTTCGATTAAACCTTGGTTTCATAACTGAGAGAAACTTGTTGCTGTGCTCATCATACCTTCCTCTTGGGGTTCCCAACGAGCTCTACATCAACACTGAGCCATCAAGCATTTTTCTAGCGCCGTTGCCGGGGAGTCAAGGACATCTTCACAAGGGGAGTCCCTCATAACCAATCTCTTTACTCTGCTGTTTTTGTTTTGCTTTGTTTCTTTTTGCTTTGTTTGCTTGTTTCTTTATCAAAAACACACAAAAATTAGTTTTACTAGTTTTCTTTCTTATTTGAAAAACACACAAAAAGACTACTCTTGAAAACACTAAGTTGTGTGACTTCACTAGCACCAACAACAATGATTTTATGAGCACACATATTGCTCCACCTATGCCTGAAGATACTTTCTTTGAGATAAAACCTGCTTTACTCAATCTTGTTATAAGAGAACAATTTTCTGGTATTAGTAATGAAGATGTTGTTGCCCATCTAAATAACTTTGTTGAACTCTATGAGATGCAAAAGCATAGGTATATAGATGGAGATATTATTAAGCTGAAATTGTTTCCTTTCTCTTTGAGAGGAAAAGCTAAAGAATGGTTGAATTCCTTAACTAGGAATAGTATTGATTCTTGGACTAAGTGCAAAGATGCTTTCATTGGAAAATACTATCCTCCTGCTAAGATTATACCTATGAGAAGTGAAATAATGAAGTTTAAACAATCTGATAATGAGCATGTTTCTCAAGCTTGGGAAAGAATGAAATCTTTGGTGAAGAATTGTCCCACTCATGAACTGACTGCTTGGATGATCATCCAAACTTTTTATGCAGGATTGAACTATTCTTCAAGGAACCTATTGGACTCTGCTGCTGGAGGTACCTTTATGACCATCACTTTGGGTGATGCAACAAAACTTCTGGACAATATGATGGTTAATTATTCTGAATGGCATACTGAGAGAGATCCACAAGGTAGGAAGGTAAATTCTGTTGAGGAAACCTCCTCCTCGAGTGATAAGATTGATATTATTATGTCTATGCTTGTGAATGGGAAAGCCCATATTGATCCAAATAATGTTCCTTTAGCCTCTTTGGTTGCTCAAGAAGAGCAAGTTGATGTGAACTTCATAAGAAATAACAATTTTGGCAACAATGCTTATGGTAATAACAATTATAGGTCTTACCCTCCTAATAATACTTATGGTTATAATGGTAAACCTGGATTACCTAGTGAAGGAAGAATTTTAGAAGTAGAAAGAGCCACTAAAAGCTTCATGCAAATGCAATATGAGCAAAATAAACTATTTACTAAAACTATGGAGGAACAATCTACCATATTGAAGAACATTAGCCATCAACTTGAAAGTCTAAATAGGGAAATTCCTAGTTTACAATTGAAACTCTCTAATGCTGAAAGGAATATATCATCTTTGTCTGAAGCTCAATCTTCATTGCTTAATAAAATGGCTGCTAAACCTGAAACTAATGATAATCTCTTTGCAGCCACTAATGCTATACAAGTAAGAATTGATGAAAATGTTAGACTATTAGCTGAATTACATGCTAAGTGGGAAAGAGAAGATAAAATTGCTAGGAACATTAGTGTTTCTACTATTACCACCACTAGTGTTGAGGCTAGTAATAGTTCTACTACTTTAGATGATAAATTTGATTTTGATCTTGATGGTTGCAATATCTCTGAAGTTATTAAGTTCCTACAAAATCTTGCTAAAAGTCCTAATGCTAGTGCTATGAACATGGCCTTTACAAAACACATTACTGATGCTCTCATAAAGATTAAAGAAGAAAAGATGAAACATAAAGCTTCTATTCCTATAAAACAAGAATATGGTTGGGAACCCATCATTAATATGAAAGTGAATGACTTTGATTTCAAAGCTCTATGTGATCTTGATAGTAGTGTTTCTATTATGCCTAGAAGGATTTATGATATGCTTGATTTGCCTCCACTTGAAGATTGTTATTTGAATGTCCCACTTGCTGATAATGCTAAAAAGAAACTCATGGGGAGTCTCAATGATGTTCTTATTATGGTTAACAATGCCTATGTCCCCGTTGATTTCTATGTTTTGGATGTTGAATACAATGCTTCTTGCCCTATTACTTTGGGAATACCTTTTCTTAGAACTGTTGGTGCCATTATTGATATGAAAGAAGGCACCATTAAATATCAACTCCCACTCAAGAAAGGTATAGAACACTTTCCCAAGAAGAGAGAGAAGATTTCTTTTGCTTCACCTATGAAAACAAAATTTGGTCTTAATGCTTCTTCATTTGAGAACACTTGATTCTTTCTTGCTTCTTATGCCTAACTTAAAGGCGTTAAAGAAAAAAGTACTTATTGGGAGATAACCCAAAAGTTTTAGATGAGTCTTGGAAGTTATTACTTCAGTAATAACCGCTCCTTATCCTTTTTATTTGCTTTTTGTGCCAAGAGTAACCTCTAATGAGAGATAAGTAATGATTGGGAAAGTTGCTGTCCCGAAACAGATTTCTGTGCTTCACCATAAAAATTCGTGTAAAATCTCTGAACGTCTTTTTCAGGCGTGAATGTTTGTGCTTCTGCCCTAGGTTGTTATCTAACTTTCGTTAGTTCAAAAAAAAAATATTTGAGCAACAAAAGGTCTTCGAAAAAATTCGTCTTGACCTGCTGGTCTGTTTTGACAGATTTCTACCATTTTCTGCATTTGCTTCTTGTTGGTTCCTTTTTGAGTTCTTTTGGGGAATTGAGCTTTTGAGGGAAGTGCTACAGTATCTAGTGTTCTAATGGAAGTTTATTTGGTGTTAGAACTGAACCTTAAGACTTATTTATCTTGAGTGCACTAATGTTGCTAATAAAGATTGTGTGAAGTTTTGTATGAAGGAAAATTTTCAGGTGTATGTAAGGAATGAGTAATGAGATGAAGGATGGACTAAAGCTCAAGCTTGGGGATGCCACGCGTGTCACCCCAAGAAATATTCAAGAAGTACAAGCGTCAAAGCTTGGGGAGGCCCAAGGCATCCCCTTCTTCATCAATAAAAATCCCAGGTTTCTTCCAAATGCTTCATTTTTATTGTTTTAATGCACAATTGTGTTATTCTTGGAGCATCTTCTTTTTCGTTTTCGTTTTGGTTTTTCGTTTGCTTTGTTTTATTAATTTTCAGAATAAATTGGTTGGACCCCCTCTTTCATACATTGGTTTGCAAATAGTTTGGTTTGGTTTGGAAAAGAGTAGGAAAGTTCATGCTTATGTGGTAAAAAGAGCTCGTTTTGACTGTGGCCTATGCTTTGTCATGCCATGCTTGATATTGTTTTGGCTTTATGCTTAGTATTCTTTGTTGTAGCATGACTTGTTATAAACAATTGAGATTGCTTAATGTGCCTTGGATGAATCATGCGTTTTTTTAGCATATTAAAGCATAGTATAGTGGTATTCTCCATTGATGCTTTATTTCGGTTGACTTGGCGCATGCTCACACCATGTTATGACTATCTCAAGTCACCATAGCCTTTATGATCCTTTAGTTTTCAACTTGTAGTATCACTTTATTCTTTGATCAATGATGTTTTTTCGCTCTGCATGATTATGGCCATTATTGCTCTCTTAGTTTGTCGCTTCCAGTCTTTTGCTAGCCTCACAACCAAGTATGAGTTCCACTCATGCATCAAACTCCCTAAACCAAGTTATTCCAAAGAGTCCACCATACCTACCTACTAGCTTATGCTATTCCAAGTATATTCATGCTTTTGTTTACCTTCCAAATTAAACTTGTTATGAGAAAACTAGTGATTAAAGCTCTCACGAACTTGATGGCACACTATACTTTCTTGCATCTAATTAACTTGAACCATTGGATCCTTCTTTGTTGCGTATATGCTTGCGCTTTATAAGTTGAAATTAGCAGAACCATGTTTCATGGGGAACGCTTTCAACATTGCACTTGTACTTTGTACCCCGTTGATATAATGTTCTTTTGCTTACGGATGTCGGCGGTGTGAAATAAAAGTGGAACTTGTAAGATCATGGAGTTTGTATGTGTGTTAGTGAAACGCCTAGGCCGCTAGCCTAAGCCATGCCTAATCATGGTGGAAACTTGCAGCATCACCATAATGAGCACTCTATGAAGCATCCTCAGTAAAAACCTATGCAAATAGCAAATAAAAAGATCGCTGAGATGCTCATTATCTGCTTACCTTGTCATTTTGATTATGGGATAGTTCCTGTATCATGTGCAAGGGGTACCCCGTTGACGGTTCTTTATGATACACATATACTTACAATGACAAGAGCTTACTTGTGACTAAAGTAGAGTAGCATGAGGTTCGGTCTTTGTAGTAAGGGGCATGAGATTTTGGTTTATAACCTGTCAAGCATATCCTCTTAGTTGTGTCACTTTAACCTTAATCACCTTCAAGATGCTTATGATAGGGGCAATGAGAGCTGAAAGCTATTAAGTACCATAATTTTTGGAAGCTCTTTATGAAACTTGAATCCCTACTTCCTTTTATGAAGGCCTTTCTTCCACCATTATATTGAGTTTCCACCTTCTACCTTTATGCACCTACTTTGAGAGCATAGTGGCCATTCTTAGTTCTATGTGCATTGTCCCAAGACTGGTTGATTGATGCATAACTTGATATTTCTTGTTTTAAACTATTTGTATCTAGTCACTCTTATGAACTTTGAAGGTGTCCTATGCATTTATATTTGCTACTCTATGCGGGACAAGCTGAATGCTATTATGCTATGTTTTCTTTATGTGAAACAAACAAACGTCTTGCAAAGCATTGTTATTCATGAAACTTTTGTTTGTGCCCTTTCATGTTGCATCATAGTTTCTTTGTCTTATTGCTAGAACTTTGTCTTTCATGCTATGATTGAAGTACTATGATCCCAGCTTTGAATGTTTTACAAATACTTTCATCAAGTCCTTGATGGTGCATGTCACCTCAAAAATTATTCTTTCTTTTTATCACTTACCTACTCGAGGACGAGCAGGAGTTAAGCTTGGGGATGTTTGATACATTGCAAATGTATCTATATTTTTTAATGTTCCATGCTTGGTTTTATCCACTTTCTTGTGTTTTGTCTACACTTTGGAGTACTTTTTATATGATTTCTTGGACTAACCTATTAACAAGAGCCACAGTGCCAGCTGCCTGTTTTCTACTGTTTTTGGTTCCAGGAAAGTCAAAAAATGAATATTCTCGGAATTGGACGAGACAAAAGCTAAAGTGCCTATTTTTTCGGAAGTCATCGGATGCCAGAATATGAGACGGAGAGGAGCCTGGGGGCCACCACACCACCTGGCCACGCGGGCCAAGCCTGGCCATGCCAGGGGGTGGTGCGGCCGGCCCCAGCACCCCCTCGGCCTCTCCTTCCGCCTATATATTGCCCTCGGGACAAAAACCCTAAGTACCCGATCAAAAATCCACGAAAGAATCTGTAGCCGCCGTCATCTCCATCCCTAGATTGGGAGGGATCTGAAGCTCTTCCCGGCATCCTGCCGGAGAGGGGAATTCACCCTGGAGGCCTTCTTCATCACCATGCAAGCCTCCGGTGTGATGCGTGAGTAGTTCATCCTTGGACTACGGATCCATGTAGTAGCTAGATGGCTGGTTCTCCTCCTTTGTGCTTTCATGTTTAGATCTTGTGAGCTCCGTTCATGATCAAGGTCATCTATTTGTAATTCTGCATGTTGTGTTTGCGGGGATCCGGTGGATATTGAGATGCTATTTCAGATTGATTATTGACTCTATCATGTGTTTGTTATTTGTGATCTTGCATGCTTTCCGTTGTTAGTAGCTATCTTGGCCAAGTAGATGCTAGCAACTCCAAGAGTTAGTATTTATGCTCGATAGTGGGTTCATGCCTCTGCTAATCTGGGGAAGTGACAGAAATCTCTAAGGTACTAGATGCGATGTTTCTACTAGGGAGAAAACGACAATCCTTTGTTCATAGAAAAATCGTATTGTTTACATTACACGCAATTCGTAAAGCAATAATCTGTTGCTTGCAACTTAATACTGGAGGGGGTTTGGATGATAACCTGAAGGTGGATTATTAGTCATAGATGCAGTTGGATGGCGGTCTATGTATAATGTTGTAATGCCCAATCAAGTCTCAAAGGAGTCAAGATGATTAGTATATGCATGTATTGCTTTCTCGGTGTTTGTCAATTGCCCCGCTGTAATTTGTTCACCCAGCATGTTATCTATCTAAGGAGAGCCACCTCTAGTGAACTATGGATCCCGATCCTTTTGTTTTACATACAATCTATAAACTGTTTACTGCTTTTTTTATTTTCTGCAAACTTTTACTTCCTTCCATTCGATACGTTTAATCCTTTGTTTTCAGCGAAACACGGTGAGATTGACAACCTCATCGCAAGTTGGGGACAGAGTTCTATGGTTGTGTTGTGCAGGTCTCCACGTTGCTACTAGCACCGGTAGTGCGCCCTGCCAAGGCTCAGCTAGCAACACCTTTGGGGTGTTTCCTTGCTCCTACTGGTTCGATTAAACCTTGGTTTCATAACTGAGGGAAACTTGCTGCTGTGCTCATCATACCTTCCTCTTGGGGTTCCCAACGAGCTCTACATCAACACTAAGCCATCACTTAGGCATACATCGTGTTCTCCAATCTCTGCCACCAAGCTACAAGACCTTCGTGATGAACTATAATATGCAGGGCATGAAGAAGTCTCTTCCCGAGCTTCTATCAATGCTTAAGACTGCAGAAGTGGAGATTAGGAAAGAACATCAAGTGTTGATGATCAATAAGACCACCGGTTTTAAGAAGGACAAGAAAGGCAAGCAGAAGGGAAAGAAGGGCGGCAAATCTGTTGTCGCACCTGAAAAGAAATCCCCAGCTGGCCCTAATGCTGATACTGAGTGCTACTATTGATAGGGGACTAGCCATTGGAAGCGCAACTGCCCCAAGTATTTGGCGGACAAGAAGGCCAACAAGGCAAACAAAGGTATATGTGATATACATGTTATTGATGTGTACTTGACTAGTACTCGCAGTAGCACCTGGGTATTTGATACGGGATCGGTTGCTAATATATGTAACTCGATTCAGGGGCTACGGAACAAGCGACATCTAGCAAGGGATGAGGTCACGATGCGGGTCGGCAATGGATCAAGAGTTGATATGATCACCGTCGGAACGCTGCCTCTCCATATGCCGTCGGGATTAGTGATAAATCTGAATAATTGTTATTTGATGGCTGCACTGAGCATGAACATTGTATCCGGATCGTGTTTGATGCAAAGTGGTTATTCCTTTAAATCTGAAAACGATGGTTGTTCAATTTATACGAATGATATATTTTATGGTCATGCACTTGTGTTGAATGGTTTATTTCTGTTGGATCTTGATAGTAGTATTACGCATATTCATAATGTTGATCCTAAAAGGATTAAACTTGATAATGATATATCTGCATATATGTGGCATTGCCGTCTAGGTCATGTTGGCGTTAAACGCATGAAGAAACTCCATTCTGATGGACTTTTGGAATCACTTGATTTTGAATCATTTGATACATGTGAGACGTGCCTTATGGGCAAGATGACTAGAACGCCGTTTTCCGGTTCAATGGAACGGGCGACAGATTTATTGGAAATCATACATACTGATGTGTGTGTGAAGGAAATATGCCCTAGAGGCAATCATAGAGATGATTGTATTTCATGTGTATCCGTGAGTTATTATAATGTTCCTTGAATATCCATATACTAGGCAACTTGTATTGATTGGCAATTATGTGAATTGTTTGTGAAACTCTTTACTTGTATGGTTATCTAATAATTGTCCCTAGTCGGAGTTCATGCGAGGACACACGTGAATATTAGACTAGCACATCGATTGGTTAATGACTATGTTTCGCAAGTCATTGACATGGAGATGTCAAACCAATGATGTGGACACATGTTATGAACATGGGGTTGGACTGACCCAACATGAGACTAGCAATAATACTTGCAGCTCTCTCTACACATCGTGTACGTTTTGTCCTTAGACCTGAGATTGTCGCATGTACTTGAGATGTGGATCGACCTACTTTGGGGCTATCAAACACTACTCCGTAACTGGGTAGTTATAAAGGTAGCTTTCGGGTTTGTCCTGATACATGCTGCAAGGCATCGGTCAATCAAGATGGGATTTGCCCCTCTCTACTTGAGAGAGATATCTCTGGGCCCCTCGAGTGATCGGATCCAGAAATGCATGGCCGTGCTACATATGGTTAAGAGTTAACCTAGTAAAGGGATTCTGAATCACAGTATCGAGAAAGAGAGGTCAGCTTAGAGCTAGACCAAATATCGTGAGGCAAAGGGAAAGACATGTACTCAACCTTGTGATGGTTCGTCCGAATGATCTTTATATGCGTTTAGGAGTTGGCACATCTTGCTAGAGGCCGCTACCAACTATTGACGGAGTAAGTGTACTCGCGTCATGTCTATACGTGTATGAACCTATAGGGTCACACACTTTAGGGGCTGGAAGCCTAATGAGGATTGGATCCGAATTAGACCAGGCTTAGGCTGCTAATGGGCTGCTAATGTAGAAGCCCACCAGGGATGCCTGTGAGGCGAGCTGAAAAGTAGAGAGCATTCCACCCAGCCGCCACTCCTCTTCCGCCTGTGTTGCACGCGCAGACCTAGCAGTCTGGCGTGTGACGACTTCCACTCCGGACGTGTGGATACCTCGGAGGTGCTGCATCTGTAGCACTTGGACGAGCCGCGCAAAGGGGAGCTGCTCGTGGGACGAGGACGAGGAGGAGACGTAGAACATCTACACTGCCGCAACGTGCTTCATCGAGTTCCGCACCTGCGCGTCTAGCGGTAATCCCGTGATCTATGACAATAGTATTCCTGGTTGACGCGGTAGAAATTTTTGATTTTACGCTAGTGTAGCCTACCCGTCACCCTTCAGTGTGGACCAATGAGTGTGTCGGTGCGAGGTGGACATCGTTATTTTGTTACTTTCACGGATGATTTGAGTAGATACGGGTATATCTATTTGATGAAACATAAATCTGAAACCTTTTAAAAGTTCAAGGAATTTCAGAATGAAGTGGAAAATCATCGTAACAGAAAGATCAAATTTCTACAGTCCGACTATGGAGGAGAGTATCTTAGTTACGAGTTTAGCACACATATGAAAGACTGTGGAATAGTTTCACAACTCACGCCTGCCGGAACACCACAACATAATGGTGTGTCGGAACATCGTAATCGTACTTTATTGTATATGGTTCGATCTATTATGTCTCTGACTGACTTGCCACTGTCATTTTGGGGTTATGCACTAGAAACCGCTGCATTCACTTTAAATTGGGACCATCCAAATCCGTTGAAATGACACCGTATGAATTATGGTTTGGAAACAAACCTAAGCTGTCATTTCTTAATGTTTGGGGATGCGATGTTTATGTGAAGAAACTTCAGCCAGATAAACTCGAACCCAAAGTGGAAAAATGCGTCTTCATAGGATACCCTAAGGAAATGATTGGGTATACCTTCTATCATAGATCCGAAGGCAAGGTTTTTGTTGCCAAGAATGGATCCTTTCTTGAGAAGGAGTTTCTCGTGAAAGGTGTGAGTAGTCGGAAGGTAGAACTCGAAGAGGTTATTGAACCTTCTGTTCATGAATTGGCGAGTGGCTCGGCACCGGAAGTTGTTTCGGAGTTGACTTCACCTGATGAAGAGAGAGATAATGATAATGATCATGAAACTCCGAAAGAGGATACTGCCGAACCTCGTAGGTCAAGCAGGACACGTGCAGCTCCTGAACTGTACGGCAATCCTGTTATGAATTTCATGATTGATGAAATAGATGACCCTGCGACGTATGAAGAAGCGATGATGAGCCCTGATAGAAGCCATGAAATCCGAGATGGAATCCATGTACGAAAACCAGGTTTGGACCTTGGTGGACTTACCTCACGATCGAAAGGCCGTTGAGAATAAATGGATTTTCAAAAGAAAAACTGATGCTGATGGTAATGTGACCATCTATAAAGCTCAACTTGTCACAAAGGGGTTTCGACAAATGCAAGGAGTTGACTACGATGAGACATTCTCTCCCGTAGCGATGCTAAAGTCAGTTAGGATTATGTTAGCAATTGCTGCATATTTCGATTATGAAATACGGTAGATGGATGTCAAAACTGCATTCCTCAATGTTAATATTGAAGAAGAGTTGTATATGATACAACCTAAGGGTTTTGTCGATCCTAAGGATGCTGATAAGGTATGCAAGCTTCAGTGATCCATCTATGGACTGAAGCAAGCATCCCGGAGTTGGAATCTCCGCTTTGATGAGGCGATCAAAGAGTTTGGATTTTTCCAAACTTATGGAGAGGCTTGTATTTACAAGAAAGTGAGTGGGAGCAATGTGGCATTTCTGATATTATATGTGGATGACATATTATTGATTGGGAATGATATAGATCTTTTAAACAGTGTTAAAAGTTATCTAAACAGCAAATTTTCGATGAAGGACCTTGATGAAGCTTCATATATATTAGGCATTAAAATCTATAGAGATAGATCAAGGCGCCTAATTGGGCTATCGCAGAGTACATACCTTGATAAGATATTAAAAAAGTTTAATATGGACGGAAGTAAGAAGGGGTTCTTACCTATGTTGCAAGGTAAGACACTGAGTAAGACACAAAATCCGGCTACGGCGGAAGAAAGAGAGATAATGGATAAGATTCCCTATGCCTCAGCCATAGGCTCTATAATTTACGCCATGCTATGTACAAGACCGGATGTGGCACATGCTATTAGTTTTACTAGTAGGTACCAATCTGATCCAGGTTCGGAACACTGGATAGCGGTCAAGAATATCCTTAAGTACTTAAGAAGAACTAGGGATATGTTTCTTGTATATGGAGGTGAAGAAGAGCTAGTCGCTAAGTGTTATGTCGATGCTAGCTTTGACACCGATCCGGATGACTCTAAGTCTCAATCCGGATACGTATTTCTATTGAACGGAGCAACAGTTAGTTGAAGGAGTTCCAAACAACCTGTGGTGGCTGGATCAACGACAGAGGCGGAATATGTTGCTGCTTCAGAAGCGGCGCATGAAGCGGTTTGGATGAAGGAGTTCATAACAGAACTAGGTGTTGTTCCTAGTGCATTGGACCTAATGGTGATCTATTGTGACAACAATGGAGCCATAGCCAACGCCAAGGAACCAAGGTCTCACAAGAATTCCAAGCATATTAAGCGCTGGTTTCACTCCATCCACGAGCATGTCAAGGATGGAGATATAAAGATTTGTAAAGTACACACGGACCTGAATGTAGCAGATCCGTTGACTAAAGTTCTCCTTAGGGCAAAACATGATCAACACCAGAACTCCATGGGTGTTAGATTTATCAGTATGTAAACTAGATTATTGTCTCTAGTGCAAGTGGGAGACTGAAGGAAATATGCCCTGAGAGACAATAATAAAGTTGTTATTATGTATTCATTGTATATGATAGATGTTTATTTTGCATGGTATAATTGTATTGATAGGAAACGTCAATACATGTCTGTTTAATAAACAAAAAGGGTTCCTAGTTATGCCTCTCTTATAGACTAGCTCGTTGATTAACAAGATGATCAAAGTTTCCTGATCATGGACATTGGATGTTGTCAATAACGAGGTCACAGCATTTGTGAAATGATGTGATGGACATTCATCCGAAGTATAGCATTACGATCAAAGTCATTATGTTTATATTGCTATAACATCATACGAAGTAATCTTAGTCCTTAGACCATGAGATCATGTTAATTGCTAACACCGGAAGAGTATCTTGATAGCATCAAATGTCACACCGTAACAGGGTGACTATAAAGGTGGGTTCAGTGCTACGAAGGTGTTATGTTGAGGCTCAAGGATCAAGAGTGAAATTTGTCGATCCCGATGGCGGATAGATATACTCTAGGCCCTCTTGGTGATATCACATTAAGGTAGCTTGCAAGCAAGTGATATGATCACTAGAATGTTATATCACGGGAACGAGAAAAGAGTGCATGTCGGTAACGAGATCAAACTAGGTATTTGGATATCGATGTTCGAATCTCGGACATGTATTATATCATGAAACAAAGGGATTAAGTTACTAGCATTAAAGGTTCTCGCGATCACTGAAATCATCGTTGAATGTGCAGGAGTCAGTATGGATCTCCAGGTCCCGCTTCTGATTATTGATCTGAGAGGAGTCTCAATCATGTCTGCATTATTCGCGAACCATAGGGTGACACACTTAAGGGTTGCTGGACACCATTTAGGAGCACATATGTTTCAGACGAAAGGATTGCAAAGTGCAGGGATTGTTTCAATAGAAACATGAATTGTTTCGAGAGAAACCGGAATTGTTTCGAGTGAAATTGCAGAAAGTGGTTCTGCATGTGATATTGAAATGTTGCAAGGGGTTTTATGTGAATGTTTGTTAATTAAAGTAATTAACAAAATTCTGAATAAAATAAATAAAAGAGTTTTACTAATTGAGAGTTGCATTAAATTTGGTGGAAATTTAATGCATCTGAGTGGAATTTTGGGTGGAGTCAAAATTGATGTGAGTGGAGCTTCCACCACATGAATGAGGAAGAGGTGGGGGCACCCTCCTTGGCCGCTGGCCATGGTAGGGGAGGATCCCCCCTCTCCTATAAAAGGCCCCCCTCTCCTCCCTCACAAAGCACACCTCCTCGTGGAGGATCTCTCTCCCCCTCTAGATATTCCCCCATGGTCTCGGATTAGCGAGATACATGTTCCCGGTGGCCTTGCGTCTAGAAGGAGTTGCTGCTTCCACTGATTCACTGGAGCAAGGAGGTGGAGGTTGTCCGGTGGCTTGAACGTGTGTGCGGGGACGGATGTGCTACTGATTTGCGGCGCTCAGACTTCCACACGATCTTGAGAACTGCAAGCGTACGACTACATCATACATGAGTTCCAACTCATTAACAAAACTTTGTTGTCTTCGAGGGTAAGTTCTCCGTGGATGTATATCCACCTGTTGCTCTATATCTAATAGATAGATCTTGGTGTATAGTTCTCATCGTAGGAAAACTTTTGTTTTCTATGCTGTGGACCCAACACTCTCCCACGGCAAAGAGCTTTTGTCGTAGCTGATGAGGTCCCACCACGCGAAGCCGAAACCATGCATGTAGATAGGTTCGCCGCCTCCGTCGCATCCTTTCCCCTCCGCCTAGGCCTCTTTTCGCCATCCCAACTTCACCGCAGCTCGGCTTCATTTCGACATCCCGCCACCTCGCTTGCAAAGTGTTCGTCCTTTCGCCCGTTTGGCCATGGACTCCGATGACGAGGAGATGTTCACCTTGTTGCTAGAGTAAGAGACCACCGTAGCCGCTGAAGATGAAGAGCACATGCAGATCCTCGCCTCCTTGGCCCGGCTGTACACACAGACTGCAGCGTCAAAGCGTGGAGGCTCGGCGAAGGGTCGCCAGAAGTGCAAAGCAAGGCAACGGGTGGACGGCTCCTGCATGTTGTATCCTGACTACTTCGCCGACGAGCCGCTGCACGAAGAGGTCATGTTTCCGCGCCGTTTCAGGATGAGCCGGAAACTCTTCCTCAACATCGTGCATGCTATCCGGGAGTTCGACCCCTATTTCGTATTCAAGAAGGACTGCACCAGCATTCCTCACTGTAGAAGTGCACCGTGGCGATGAGGTTGCTTGCATACGGAGCTCCGAGTGACAGTGTCGATGACTATCTCCGCATGGCCGAGTCCATCGTCATTGATTGCTTGTATAGGTTCTGCAGGGCAGTTATTGTAGTGTTTGGGCCACAGTACTTGAAAACTCCCAATGTTGAAGACACTGCTCGGATCCTCGCAGTCAATAAAAGTAGAGGATTTCCTAGAATGCTTGGAACCATTGACTACATGCATTGGCACTAGAAGAACTGTCCATTTGCTTGGCAAGGAATGTACAAAGGCCACAAAGGAGGTTGCATTGTGATACTCGAGGAAGTTGCTACACAAGATCTTTGGATTTGGCACTCCTTCTTTGGCATGGCTGGATCGAACAACGGCATCAACATCCTCCAGTTGTCAACTATATTTGCCAAGCTTGTTGAGGATCATGCTTCCCCTGTGGACTTTGAGATCAATGGGAACCACTATAATAAAGGATACTATGTTGCAGATGGCATCTATCCAAGATGGCCAACATTTTTTAAGACTATCTCTAGCCCGATGCTCCCCAAGAATTCTCAGTTTGCCAAGGAACGGGAAGCTTGCAGGAAGGACATGGAGCGGGCATTTGGTGTGCTTCAACAAAGGTTTGCAGTTGTCTGGTTCCTTGCTATGACCTGATCAAAAGATCAGATCTGGGAAGTGATGAACTATCGTGTGACCTTGCACAACATGATCATTGAGGATGAGAGAAAGGACCCCTTGCAGAGCCTGATCACCAGGTGCCACCATCGTGGACTGCATTCATCGCCATGTGTCAGGAGATCCGAGACCCACAACTGCATCAACATCTGCTAGATGATCTGGGTGAGCACATATGGATATGCAAAGGCAACACATAAATGTCGAGTATGATTTGGCCAAACTAGGCCGAACTATGTTTAATTTCAGTCTATGCCGAACTATGTTTAATTTTACCGAACTATGTCGAACATTGCTTTGTATTCATATTTGTGCCTAAATTTGAGCCGAATTTGGGAAAAAACTTGTCGCTTTTGCTTCGCTGGGAACCACGCATGGGAACGCGAGTGGGAAATCGGGTGTTCCCATGCCAAAAGTTACGTTCGTCCGGCACTAAATAGCTAGCGCCGGATTTTGGCATGGGAACGCCCAACGAGCGGAGGTGCTCTAACTGAAATATTAGTAGATCCAGTTTTTCAAAAAATCTACCCAAACATGTTTTCCTAAAATCTACCCACTTGTTGGAGGCCCGGGCCGAAATCCAGCGTTTTTATTCGCTAGATTGGGCGAGCGTTTGGCCTAGGGGTCGGCTAACTCCCATCCACCCCTAGAAACCAGCCCCGAGAGATCATAAAAATACTTTCTTGAATTTGTTCTTCCCGCTAGTAAAACATGATCAACTCCAAGAGTGCGGCGACACAAAACAGAGTTCGGTGATCAAACTACATATAGAAGCGGGTGATCAGACGATAGGCTCCTCAACGACGGATGCAGGACTCGGCAATGTCGCGGGCGTGGATCTCAAGTGGATGCGGTAGAATAGGTTGGGGCATAGCTCGGCGTCGGTGTTGGCGGTTGTCGTGACCCAGCATACCACTTCATGTGTAGTATATTATAGTCGTTGACATGACATCCACAGAACACCATTCTGTAAATATCACATCCCTCAGAGTGGTACAACAGAAACATTGCAGGTTCATATTATAAACATACACACTTCATTATTATTATAATACCAGAAGTTTGAGACTTCAAGTGATTCAAACTTACAAACCAAATAACTTATTTCATAAGTTCAGCGGAAAAACGAAAGACACAATGGTAATAAAGATGTGAGATCAACAGCTTATTCTATAGGGTTCGTGCTGCTTGGCTCAACCTAGATAACTACACTCTGGCCTGACAAATACTCGGACTCGTTGTCTTTAGCTCCATAGTGTATCCCGTATTCCACCCCTTCGATTCCACCGGACAGGTCCGGCTCTTCATAGTAGACGTTGTTCTGGACCTCCGTAGCATACACCTGATCATTCTTCTGGCCCTCAAAGTCTAGCAAGGGGTTCAAAGGAAAGAGTGAGTAACAGCGTTACCTAGCAAGTTCACTATATGCAAGGTGGGAAGTTTTATGCTCTAACTAACACCTCGGACTATAAGTCCTTGGTACTATGCAGTATTGGTAAACGTTTCTTCAAAGATTGACTTTAATATCAAAAACTATGCCCATCAGCCTTCACAGGTTGACCAGAACTTCATGGAGTTCCTTTCCTGCTGCGTTCGTATGTCCTTCCCAGAACAGGGAGTAACATGTCACAATTCTTACACTCTGTAGAGGTGTGTTGCTTTACCCATAAGAGATCAAATCCTTGTTGCACGATCGGGCGTACTTTCCCGTCCACAATTCTGTGATGTGGGGCCCAGTAGATGATCCAACTCAATCACCGCCCCTCTCCGCGACCCCACATGAAGACACGACCCTCCAGGACATGCCCCACCTTTGTTAAGCCCCATATAGGACTAGCTATAACTCTGGTAGGCACCCGAAGACTCTGTGAGCCAATTGTGCCACTGGCAAGCCCCATAAAGGACCGACTATAGCTCTGGAGGCCCCTCATATATAGTCTAGACACCAATATCGCGGGGAACTAAGGGGTCCCACCCATGTGCTAGATTCTCCACGAGAAACTCACAGCCTCACGATAAGGTCATCCATCCATGCGAAAGGAAGAAGATCCAGCTGACTTCTCCGTCCCATTCCAAATCTCATGGTTAACGCGTAATATACGGTGCTAGAATGACTGATGTCATGGGTTATTAAGTCCTATTTGTTTTTCAATTAGAATCTTAGATTCCTCTGCAATTCTTAGTATTTATCATCATTTAGGATGATAATAGCATTTCATTTGTTTGGGAAAATACTTATTTTTCTGTCTCTTTTAGAACATAGGTGATAACACACAATTTTCAAATACTTTCATAATGACTCTTCAAAGGACATGAGCAAGTGGTGAACTTGCCTTGTGACTGCAAGGTAGTGAAGTCGGATACTTCCACTTGACCTTGAGTTACGGTTTCTATAGAAAATCATTATTGTCCGGTAAGGACAATATTCAAAGAAACAATATGCAATGCATAGTAATGTCATGCCATGATTTGTTTTCTTTCTTCTTTGCGTGTTTAACCCACCTTATAAAGGTTTTAAGTTTCTTTTAATTAATAAAAGAAAAGTATTACTCAAGAATCATTAAATTCATAGTATTTTGATAATTAGCATTTTTGTAATAACTGGTATTATTCTAAGATTTTAAAAATGAGTTTATTTAATTTTTAACTCTTTTAAATATTTAACTAAAATTCCTTTAAGGAAATAAAACTTTGTTTTTATCATACTTGATTTAATTTTCAAAAATACAATTTTGGTATTTTTCTATAATAGTACTTCTCTTTTGAATCTTAAAAATGAATTTTATTCAATTTTAAGTGTTTTATATATTTTTATAAAATTCCAGAAGGAACATATACAATTTTAATATTAGATCTATATTTAATCGCTTAAGATTACTATCTAGTAATTTTATTGGATAGAGGATATTTTTGTGATTTCATAAATATATTATTTGTATTTTTAGGATTTTTATTTATTTTTCTATAGCCTAATTTATCTCAGGGATATATTTGTAATTAGGTTATTTATATAAGTCCTTCTTTTTAAAACACAGGCCTGGCCCACTAGGCTGGCTTGGCCCGACCTGACCCGTCCTGGCCCACACCCGGCCCAGTACCATGCACTCGCTTTCTCTCTTCTCTCTTCTCTCTCGCGTGACACCTTCTCTGGCCGCCCGATGTCGCCGCCGCCACGGTGATTCCGGTCGCCCTAGGCCACCGTGTCTGTTGCCGCGGTGCAAGACGATGCGGATGTTGCCGCTGCTCGACACTATCCCGCTCGATCTGGCACTGGCGCTCTTCGCTGGCTGTGCTGACCCCCACCTCGTGGCTAGGGTTTAGGGTCCACCGTGCTCTGGCGCTCCCTCGATGACACTGTGGTGCTCGTGGCATCGCTCTGCCATGGCCGCCACTGCCGTGTGTAGGTGCGGGTTGCAGCGCCCCCTCGGGTGATCCCCATGCTGCCACCTCTCTGTCGTCGGCCTCCTATCTACTTCCTCTTCGATAACCTTACGAGGACCTCGAGTAAGTGCCCTATTCTCCTCTGTGTGCTCTACCTTGCCTCTATTCCATGCCATGTGGTCACTTGTGATGGATTTCCCCATTTAGGGTTCATCCCTAAATTTCTAGGGTTCATTCCCCCTACAGTGGTGATTTAGCATAACTCTAGGGTTAATCTTGCCTATGCTAATCCTTTGATGTTGATCTACTGTTAGTGTAATGTCAATCTTTGTTGAGCATGTTTGTTACTATGTTCTCTATCAGAGAACACTCTGCTGATCATGCTCTTGTTATCATGTTCTCTGTCATAAAATTCTTTGTAAAAGCATGCTTAGTCTAATGTGGATGCCCAAGTTGTTGTGGTTGTGTATTTACTCCTATGGAGTTGAGTTGTGATGCTCTCTATACTGATGCTTGGTTAATTGCTTACTTGTGAAGCACTGATATGTGTTGGGTTCCGCGTATGAAAACAATAAATTTTATCCTATGCCCCTGAACCCTTGAAGCTGCCAGGACCTATCTATTAGTAATACAGTAACGGGAGGGGCTTTTCGCGAACTTACCCTTGAAGACCGAAAAGCATTGTCAACGCTCAGGAGAGCGTGGTTGATGTAGACGAGCCGAAGCCGACCTCAAGCTCGTGATGAAGTCCTTGCGTTCCCTTGGCTCCAACGACTTGAGTGCCTCAAGTGCGACACCTTGTGGAGATTTACACACGTCTGGTGCCTGACGATGACTCCCGCTTCCCTAATCCAGCAGCAGTTGTGGAAGTAGAGCTCCCGGATCCGAATCCCGCAGCGCGACGGCGCTCCATGCTGAAGATGTCTCTCGTTCGTGCAGTCCAGACTTGGGACCACGGTCATGAGAGAGAGAGAGGGATACGGAGAAAATATCAATTAGAGACCCTCCCAAAAGTGAGAAGACCTTTATTGATAATTAGTGTATTTTATTTGGCCAAATACCCCCACTATATATAGGGGGAGGGGAGGTACTACCTCCCTCAAAGTCCCGGGGTAGGACTAAACGAGAGGAGGGGGAGGGGAGGCCGCCGGCCAGCCCCTAGTGGGCCCCGCGCGGGGGCTAGGCCCAGCCGGCCAACCCCCTTGCCCCTTCTCCCTCTCTCCTTTCCCTAATGGGCCCTCTCCCCTCCGGGAATTAGCCCATTAAGCCTTTTACCATTTAATTGATTTTTCTCTTTATTAAATAATTATGAATAAATGATTAAATCAATATTTAACATTCATTCACATATTATTCAACCTCCATGGCTATGGAACACCTTCCACCTCCACTCCATACATCCTCCGGACTTACCGAAACCCTTCCGGTTTTCTCTCTACTATTCTTCAGCGATTTCACCGATCCTATAAACACTCTCTAAGCATCATCAAGCCCTTAAGCGTGATACCCCACGGTTCAGGAACACTCCAGACATGGTCGGGACACTCCCGCACCAATGATCGACAGAGGGACTTAGATGGCCATGTGACCCCTGTGTGTTCCACGAAGATCTTTCGTTGTTTGAACCGGGATAGTCGTGTCTTATTCCCTTTGTCTCTCGATACTTGCATTTCCTGTGATCTGATCAATGACATCACCATGTCGTGTACAATCTCGTTACTGAACAGTGCTACTTGACTCGTTCCGACAAGTGATATCCCCGTGATCAAATCACACGCTGCGCAGCTATTGGATATAACTTTTCTAAGTGGGCCCTTGAGTATCTTCCCGTCACATGGACGGACAAATCCCGCTCTTGACATATATTGCCTCTATGGTTTCCTCCGAGTACCTGAACACACCTTTATAACCACTGTATTACCAAGTGGCGCTTGATGCTATCTAAGCACTCTCGGGAGACAGTGATTGATATAGCCTCACGGTCTAAGGAATAGTCTACGAGGATCCATTTCTAATCATCGTAACTTGAACTTCGTGAAATGATCGGGTCACGATGTTTAGGTTTGGTATTGGTTCATCATCTCATTCTCGGAATGAGATGACTCCATTTCCAACTAGCATAAATGCCACATGATCAGGAAACATGATCATCTGTTGACCAATGAACCAGTGACTAGAGTTTCACTGGGAACCCCTGGTTGTTTGTATATCACACGTGTATTGATGTTTTCACACAATACAGTTATAGCATGATATACAACTTAATCATAAACTATATGAAATATGATAATAGTCCTTACTACTATTTGTCTCTAGGGCATATTTCCAACAATATGTTCAGTCTCAGGATTTTAATCATGTTACTGTGTAAATCTAGTGCTAGTCTCTGTTCTGTGATTAATAAGAAGATGATTTATAAAGAGATGGTTCCTAAATGCTTGTAGGAAAGTGATTAAACTTATTGGTTTCTGTACAGTGTGGCCTAGTGATAGACAGTGTTGATCTTTACTGTGCTTTCTAAAATAAAGTGTCTATGTATGATTCCTAAATCATTTAGGAAGATGATTATCTTTGGTGAAGATAATATGCTTGAGCTTGTACTCAAGAAGATATGAACCTTCTAGGTACAGAGGTGCTACCCTTCTGGGAATGTGCCATGTACCAGCAACTGTGATGTGTATCTATCTAGCTAAAACTATATCATAGGGTCAGTGATGCTGGTCTGAGACCCTGCTTGTGCAAGAACACATGCATAAACTGGATGTTTACCATCTGATGTCTAATATGTTCATTTATCATGTGCTTGCAAGAAAATGAATTTGTAAGATGGAAAATGATTAGATCTAAATGTTGGGATATACCCTGATAGCCTTGTCTTGATGTTGCCTTTTACTTCTGGCTTGTGGTAGCCCTGGATTTGTTTCGGATTTCTCTTGGCGTTGTCGTGCTCCTCCTAGTGTTGTTTCTCCTATGTGGCCTTTTTGTCCACCTAGTACATCCCCATCCTCAAGTTACCATCTTTGCTGGTGATCTCCTGAGTTTTCTGTGGTAGAAAATGACTTGATCTAGTGATATGGTTGCAAGATCTGGTGATGTTCTTGGATGTGCTGGTGACAAACTGTGGTTGGGCTCTCTCTTGCGAAGTGAATAGCGAAGCTGGCTTTGCTCTACGCTGTTGTGACTTGAACTGCCCCTTTGTTCTCTACTGTTGACACCTCAATGCATGTATTTAGGTGCGTGAGCTGCTTCACTATTTGCTTTGGTTGTGGATGAGATCAAGTAAATATGGTTTAACCCCCCCATCCTTTTACTATTACTTATTCTGGTGAAACTTACCACTTTTCTAGTTGGCTTAAAATGTGGCACTAAAGCTATTTGCTTAAAAGAACAGATACTGAAATTTGCCCCTATCAATTACTCTATAATGTAATATGAACAGTGCACTTCACTGTTCACCCCTAAGAGTAAAACTAATCAACTAACATTTTATTTCTTTTTGAGTGGTTTATCTTATTTTGCAGGAACAAGGTCTGGATTGTTCAAGATATAGTATAGGAATAGATAAATAGTGTAGATTTTTATTGTAATCTCCTTTTATTCTTTTTGTAAAGAATCTTGTAACAATATTTCTATGATTTAATAAAGATTCATTTTATTGGACTCTATTCCTTGTAATATTCTATCTTAGTGTAAATATCTCCATTTGTAATCTCATTATGGAATAAAGAAAAGAAATAAGAATTCATTTCTTATTTGAAGTTCCTTGTCTTAGATTCATATTGTTGTTTAATATATAATCAAACAATGTTAATACATCCTTCTGAAAATCCACTTTATATTTCTAACTTCTAATTTTTAAATATTTTTCAAATGGTTTAAATTTTAAATTTGAATTCAAAATATCCCCCCCCCCCCCCAAAACACAATAATGCCTAAAGGTCATGTCAAAATTTGTAGCAATCACTTTAAAGAGTTATTCCTACCTCTAGATAGTGAAAGAAACTCTGATCTCTTTAGGTTTTTGTTTGGCGAAAAGTTTACCCGATTTTACAGATGAATGCATGCATATGCACATATTCCTATTTCTACCCTTTGTTAGTTCTTAAATGCTAGGGTGTTATAGCGGTGCGGCGGACGACGCCTGTAGGGCGCTCAGGATGGCGTTGCTCTTGGCAATGTACCACACCTTGACTTGGTCGCCCATCACCATCGTGTTCACCCCATCAAGAACGTCAGATCAATGTTCCTCTTATTCCCCCCATCTCCTCTTGTACCCCATGTCATTTGATGCAGGCTTGTCGAATGAGTCCCCAATGGATGGCCATGGCCTTCTTGCCACGCTCCATGTGAATCTTATTGAATTGAGGATCACAAAGTTTGCGTTCATCAAACGCAAACTTGATCCTCTTCCAATAGGTGACGGAGTTTTGGTTTGCGTCGATGATTGGGTCGATGGAGACGGTCTTCCATGCTTCGCTGAGGCACTCGTCCTCCTTCGCCGCCCACTTGATGCGGGCTTCACCTGGTGGCGTCGATGCGCCCATCTTCTTCTTCTTCTTCTTCCTCCTCTCTTTGCAGCTCGCCAAAACCACCTCCAGGTTGGCCTCCTCTTCCTCTCCCTCATCAGCTTCCGCTTCCTCCTCATCTTCGTCTTTGTCGGTGTCGAAATCCTGCCTGTCGAGGCCGTTCTCGGCGGTCGTGCGGGCTTCCTCCTAGGTGAAGTACCCTGGAGCCGAAGCAGCAGCGGTTGAACCGGACGTGATCATGTCATGTATGATAGAGTTGCTTGACATTCTGTCGAATAGGCTATCAGCGCTGGCAGAACAAACACTAAACTGGTGGAGAGGACCACGGTGAAGCGTCGACGACATCCCGGAAAAGACAGTGTTGGGGTTGAAGCCGCCTAGCTGGTCGTCACCCTACTACCGCGGTGAGAACCTTGTGTGCGGCATGGCGTGGGGCCTGCTTCTTGGAACATGGCATGCGGGGATAGTGTGTAGTGTGCCGGGGATACGCTCGACTGGTTGCCCAAAACCCCGCCGAAGATTGGCCTCCATGAAGCGGTGGATACATGTCATCGTGGTACGCCGACGCCCATGCCTGAGATTCCTCGTCCTCCCGCACCAGGGCCTCCTGCTTCGCCTTGAGTTTCTTCTCCGTGTCCTAGTGACCGTCATTTTCAACCTTTCTCCGGTTCACAAGCTTGACCCAATCGGCGTTGCTCATGCCTTCGGGATTTTCCTTGGTTTTCGTCGGCTTTCTCGGCTTGGCGGCGGTGTCAACATTGTCGGCGGGTCTCAGCGTTGAATTTCTTTAGCGGCATGGCGATGCAGATCTGGGGGAGGCGACGGGAGAGAAGGTAGGGGAAACTGAGGAAAGTGGAGAGATGGATGGAGTTGGCGGGAGGAGGGACAAGGAAGAAAAGGGGGAAATCGGCTTCTCTCGCTGACAACCCGGGCCTGCTCGGCTTTTTGCTCCATCCAGCGAACCCAGGGGCGCTGAATTCGTCCTGAGTTCGCCAGATGGTTTTTGGGCCCAGTCCAGCGAATTTCGGACTCCTAGGAGACATGGTAGGGAGAGTTTTCGCTGGATAAAGCCGAAAATAGGCCGGGAGCGTCCGCGCGGGGGCGCGAGTGGAGATGCTCTAATTCTCTTGGTCCAAAGAACCACTAAAAGCCAGCGAGAAGCCCACAAACACCCCAAAGCGAAGATACATCCAAGAGCTTTGGCCACCATATGTTGCAACAAAGAATAGCATGAGATTTTGTGAACAGAAATCATACTCACATGAACATATCTTCAACTACTTACACTGGAAATTTTGAACGGTACTAGGCATTTTGAGCTAATTCAGTTGAGATGCAAAAAAAAATTACAGATAATCACAAGATAGCAGCCCTAAGAACATCTCTACCAGATACCGCATCCGGCTCCGTCTCGTAAAATAACCGCCAGCTTGCGGTATGACGCGAAAAAAAGTAGCTTTCCTAAATACCGTAAACCGTACTATATCGGAAAAAAATTACGGTTTACCGCAAATGGACGTTGCATATACGTAAGGCTCCAGATCGGTTTACCGCAAATAAAAAGATCCTGAAATATTCAGCTACATTGTCTCGTCGGCACAGCCGGAGATCCCGCCGTCACCGCCAGCGCCGAAAGTCAGCCGCCGGAGTTGGCAGCTAGCACGGCGCGCGCACATAAGCAGCAGCTAGCACGGCCCGCGCAGCAAACAGCAGCAGCTATAGCTAGCTCGTGCACGCAGGCAGCAGCTAGCTCGTGATTCCGGCCGACGGCGACAGGGACAGACCATGGAATATTCGTGGTATATTCTGTTTTGGATACGTATACGTGGTATCTTTTCCGCGCCGACGTTTTTTGCATCGCAAAGAAGAGTTACGGTTTATCGCATACACATTTTGTGGTATGGCTGGATACGCTATCTGCTAGAGATGCTAAGCAGATACCGCTTAAACCACGGATACGGTGTACCACAAACCATTTTTCTGGTCGAAAAAGGGTGGTGCGGAACAGATACCGCATTCTGTTTTGCGGTACCGTATGCGGTATCTGTTCAGCGCCGCCGTTTTTCGGCCCGCAAAACAGAACCGTCTATTAATCTTAGAAATATATTTGCAGATCAAATTAAGCAACACATGCAAATTTATTCATCAAATTGATCAATGATATAGAATTATAAATCAACGATATTCCATAGTTTACAACAACATTTCAAAAATGAAGAATTCAAGAGCACAAATGAATGAGAGTTTTGTATGAAAAACAAATGGATACAAAGAAAACTCAATGAAAACTCCTGCCTAGGAATGACCAATGGTGGGTAATAAGATCTTGACGAAGATTGGAATGCTGATTTCTGTTTTCAATCCGCCGGTAGGTTTTAAGGAATGCTTGTATCTTGTGAGGGTTTCTTCTAGGCTTAACACGACAACCAACATTGTCATACTCCAAGGGCAACCTCTTCTCACTCTCATCCTCAACAATCATGTTGTATAGAATTACACATGCTGTCATGATGTTGTTCAGGTGTTTCTTTTGCCAGTAACATGCAGGCCCTCGGACAATTGAAAACCTAGCTTGAAGAACACCAAAAGCTCTCTCAATGTCTTTGCGGGCTGCTTCTTAATAATTTGCAAAATGAGCTTCTTGGAGGTTTTCGGGTCTACTTATTATTTTCACAAATGTTGCCCATTGTGGATAAATCCCATCTGTGAGATAATACCCCATACTGTACTAACGACCATTGATCTTGTAATTGCAGGCCGGTTGTTCTCCATTTTCTAGCTTCGAAAACAAATGAGATCTTTGCAAGACGTTGATGTCATTCAAAGAACCCGGTAGACCAAAGAAGCAATGTCATATCCACAAGTCCTGCGAGGCCACAGCTTCGAGCACGATTGTTACATCTTGGTGATGGCCAATGTACTGCCCATGTCATGCTTTTGGGCAGTTCTTCCATCTCCAATGCATGCAATTGAGGTTTCCCAGCATCCCGGCCAACATCTTTTCTCATTCTATGCCATGAGCCTCTTCGTGTCCTCCTCGTTTGGTGCTCGAAGGTACGTTGGGCCGAAAATCTTGATCAATGTCTTCACGAATTTGCGCACACATGCCATGGTCGTATTGTCACCAAGTGACAATACAAAGATATTCATCAGTGTGGTCAGATGACACTCCATAGGCTATCACCCACATTGCAGAAGAGATCTTCTGGTACGAACTGAAACCAAGCAAGCCAGCACAATTTCTACGTTGCATGAAGTACCTTTAGTTGGCCTCGCAAGCTTTCACAATCTTCTCGACCAGGGGCCGTCTCATCCGATACCGGCAGCGAAACAGACGAGCAGGGTAGATGGGTGTCTCGGAAAAATAATATCGCATGAGCATCTCGTGCCCTAGAACGCGGTTGCGTGGGATGCACAATCGGCCGATAGTTGATCCCCTCCTTTTTCGGGTATTCTCCTACGCCTCCAGTTCGTCAACGGCAGCCAGCAGAAGGAGGTCCTCCGCGTCATCATTGTCGAGGTCCTCCCAATCGGACTCATCGGAAGACGAGTCCTCCATCAAAAACCAAATGAAAGAACTCGTCGCAGAACACCATGATTCACTCCACGCCGAACTCATCTACAAAATCTACAAAATCTCCGCCGCACGGATCCTAAATCTAAGAAATTTCTATTTTTTTGAGACAAAGGAACGTAGGAGCAAGAGGGTTTATCGGCTCGGACAGCGGCGTCGGACGGGTGGCGTGCAGATCCGACGCACGGGCGGTCGATTGGCAGGGGGTCGGACAGGCGGCGGAGCAATTCCACCGTAGATCGAGAGGTGATGGAGTCAGCAATGGCTCCGTGTTGGGTAGCGTGGTGACGGCGGCGGGCACTCCAGAACGATGACGGCGGCGGACGGCAGCGGAAGGCGACGCTGGCGTGCAGTGGCCGGGAGCCTGGGAATTGGTACGGGGCGGTGGCGATGGGGAACGCGGCGTAGGAGGATTCCCAGACGGGAGGCATGAATCTTCAGCTCGCCTCCACTCGTGAGCGTTTGCGGGGAATGACAAATAGACCAGACGGAACCGAAAATACGCGGGATACAGAGGCGTGCGGGGAGCCGTAAAAAAAATCGGATGCGATATCTGTGACACGGGGCGGGATACGGCATCTGTGTTTTGTTCAGTTCAACTGTGGATTCTGAAAAAGCTAATGTCAACTGTGAGAAAGCTAGCTACAGTGAGATGTGAAACTGTGAATTTCAACCATTTATTCCAACTCTAAAGAGAAGTAGCCTTCACACACAATTTCTTTCAGTCGCTGGACGGACATGAAAGATCCACGTTACATGCGCAGACAAAAGTTAGAAAATCCACACCATGATACTTTCCACAATTGATAGTGACGCATCATCTAACCAAGCTATATGGGTTTTCATTTCATACAACATCTCGGAAGCAATGCTTCAGTGACGAATTTCATACATCTCCAAAACATGCTTCAGAGACGAGTGTGAGATCATCTGGCAGGACCTCCATGTTTAGGACATATAATAAACAATGAAACAGTCACAAAATACAAAATCACTATATCCTGTTCCATTGGCCAGGGTACTGGAAAGAGAATGCACATAACCATGACCTGAGAAATATATTGCTAGAATCTCTAGAAAGAACTCTGCTTCAATGTGCAATAGATACCGCTATCCTTTTTCCAAGGTTTAGCATAGTAAATCTGATACAATTTTTTTTTTTCAAACATTTCTAACAACAAGGAGCTAAGTAGCAGTTACGCATGATAGCCTGCTAAGGAAAACATTAAGAATTATAAACTTTTCGTCACATTATGTAGCAAAGAACAGTTTTAAACTACATGTCAAATTTTGATGCATTATGTCCAACTCCAACCTTAAAAGCGCCATTTGGTTGAAAATTAATCCTTAACATGGGGGTAAGGATCAAAATATCCAATTCGACTGAGCCAGATATAGTTAATTTAACTAGGTCGGGACTATTTTAATTATATCCATCCAGGAACCCATCACTAAAAAGGTTGAAACGGCTGAACACACGTATAGGTAGGTACTAGTATCTTTTTATTTTGTTAGTTTTAAGCCTGTCAGGACATAGTAGGCATTATCAAGCTACCCTCTTTTTTGTTAACCCAGCAAACCAACAGTGTGGGACCAAAGAAAATGTCAGGATTGACATAACCAAGCTGGGCTAATAGGTAAAAGCTAATTAGCGGAGTTATCCCAATTGTGAAGTCTGAACCAAGTTATTCGAGCATTGGATACAAGCTAGGCTATGACCTTTCTAAAAATGATCTAAAACATGCAAGACCTAGAGGATTGATAAGTTTGTGCATACTAGGCTCTACCGTGTAAACAGAAATAGGCAGATTCTAGATCAAATCATCTATCTGAAATTATTTCCAGTTCGTTTCTTTCATACCCAAACAAGCAGCCTAAATGAGAAAGCAGTGAATCAACGCATAAACAGGCCAAACACTATCACTTTTACTTCTAATATTGGCCTGATACAAATGAGGCTCAAAGTGAAAATATAATTACACTGAGCACCTTCAGGGAGGAAACTGAAGTTGTCAGTAAAGCACAGGGATACGAGTGTTCTTCAACTGCATAAGCATTAGCATTTTACTCTTGAGGACTCCACAAAATGATGGAGAGGTGGGCTTTACCTTACATATCTACACAAACCGAACTACATAAATGCATGGCCACAATGAATTTGTATAGCAAAAATAGTGCGTTTGCAACTACCAACACTTGCATCAAGTGAACTGGCAGTACCTCAATTTTGATATGACCTATTCTAACCGCTCGTACGTGACAAGCAAACAAAACCCATGACAAGCCATCTTGTGACCGTGATATATATATTCATGGTTTCTAGTATTCCAGTCCGGAAACAAAAGCATTTAACCTAGATCAAATTTTCTGATACGAGTAAACGATCTGCCTATTATAGTAACTGGTACAAGGTAAAATTTAGCAAGACCATTGCAAAATCACAATACAGTTGCGAGCCAGGCATGCAAGAATAGTTCACAGTAATGACTTGGTAACTTTACCTCTAGGATGTTTTGAGATTCGACTCCAAGGTTAAGAAACTAGCTTGTTTTTCCTGCTATATAACTTGATACAATACAGGCAAGAACATTTATCCACTTTATGAAATTGGATACACGTAACACCATGATGATTACTGAAATCACCAGGGAGGGGTAGAACCCTTTCTCGCCAAAGGAGATCGTGACCCCAAGCCTGGGTCTGTTGAAAACCTCGTCTTTGGAGTGCTTGCAGGTGGGGTTGACCCTCTGTAACTTGCACGGAGGGACTCATCGATGGTTCGTGTAGACTTTGCGATGGCATTCCTCACAAACTTCTGTGCTGCAGGAGACAGTGTCCTGGGGCTTGCACTGCCTCCCCTCACAGGGGATGGTAGGGGTGGCTTGTGGAACATATTTGTCCGTGCCTTTATCCTCTTTGCAGCATCCCTGGACAGCACGTGTGCCTTCACATCTCGAACAGGTGGAGGTGGGATCTTGAAATGCGACCTCTCACTACCCCCTGGTGTCTCATCAGGATCCAACCTCAGTGGCGTTCCATCAATCTCACCCCAAGTCATGAATGGGGACTCATCCACGCCAGGTGCTGGCGATGGTGTTTTCACAAAACTGTACCCATTGTCTGCTTTCTTCCCTGACTCGATGTAGAACGGGTTTGGTGTCTTCCGTAGATCCTCCAAATCATACTTCTTTCCTTTGTCAGGATCATTGTAGGCAATTCCTCCCGGAGTGGAACCTGCAACCAGAGCATACAGTATGGCGGCTGCTTCCTCCTCCTTTGGCCTCCCGTCTTCAGCCAGAGCCTTCCCATGCAGCCTGGTGTTTGACTTGTCAATCTCCTTGGTGAGTCCCTTCAGCCGGACGGCAAGCTCCTCATCAGTGAGCGGCGCTTCCCCTCGGTCCGCCGGGTGGTACATGAGCAGGTTCTTGGCCGTAAACTTGGCACCCTCCAAAGTACTTGGCGGCTGCCCTGATGTACCATAGCCATCAGTTATCCTGTCGCGCTTGGCATCCTCCAACAGCTGTTTTTCAGCCGCCTCGCCAGGCTCCAGGAGGTGGGCATAGCGCTCGCGGCGGCGGTGGTTAACCTTCTCAAGTATGCGGGAGAAGGACTCGTTGTCCTCACTGGTGTACCGGCGGAAGAAGTCGTCAAGCGAGAGCGCAGCAGAGACGTCCTCGTCCTCATCCTCGGGGTCGCCTGCAGTGGAGGGGGCGACGGAGGGGGTCGCGAGGAAGGACGGGGAGCGGAGCGCGGTCGAGGTGGCAGGCGTCGGGGTGGGGAGGGGCCCGCTGCGCTGGAGACGGCGGCGGCGGTCGAGGATCTTGAGCTGGGCGTCGCGGAGGAGGAGCGGGTCCCGGGAGCGCACGGCCTGGAGCCAGTCGAGGCGGTCGCGGAGGCGGGGCAGGTCGGGGAAGAAGTCGCGCTCGATGATGCGCTCGATGGCGACGACGTAGCTGTCCTCGTCGAGCACCTCAGGTCGGCGGCGCTTGGAGGAGGTGGTGGCGACGGTAGACGCTGAGGCGGAGGCGGAGGACAGGGTGGGGGAGGTGGGTCGAGGAGTGGAGGGAGCGGGGGAGGGCGAGGGTGAGAGGTCGCGAGGGGAGTGGCCGGGGGAGCGGAGCATCGCGGCGGCGGTTACGCCGGCGGCTCCTGGCCTCTTGGGTTAGGGTTAGGTATTCCGGAATTGGGGATCCGGGAAGGGGAGAAGACGAGTGGTGTTTTTCCGCGTTTGAGATTGTTTGGGTTTGGGATGGGGCGTGTGTTTCCCGACCGGCGTCGGCTAATAGCCCAATACTGACGCGTGAAACCATCGAACCGACCGAATCCGAATCATAGTTGTTTTTACTTTTTCCTACTAGAGCAAAGCATGTTTTTCCTTCGACTTATATCAGAATGGAATCTTACGGCCTATTTTTTATTTCTACGGTGGTTGTTTAATTTGTACTCCCTTTGTTTTAAGATATAAGATGTTTTAGTTTTGTGAAATGGGTGAATCTAGACCCGTGTAGATTCATGTAAATTTGGAGTGAACCTACATACTAAAAGAAGTCTAAATACACTCGTTTCACAAAGCTAAAATATATTATATTTTGAAACAGAGGGAGTATGATTGAAGGAATCATGTAGAAACTTTTGTAAGGAATTCTTTGCACCGGGCTTCACGGGAAATTTAACGTCTACTCAAAGCTCTTTTTTCTATAATCCATTACTTCTCCGGTGATGGAACAAAACATATTCCGATGCATACGAAATCTTGTATGATCCGAGTGGACTTGCAATTTTGCATTATTTTATTTCTACACTTTTAAAATTCTACAAATCAAGTAGGTCCCTAAACTTGTAACCTCAGTTTTGGTCTACTTTTACATTTGACTAGTTCCCATGAAAAAATCTATCGTGGCCCTGGAAGGCTCGATTTGTTGTCTCCAGTCACCACATGGGTGCAGTGGCGGATGCAAGTGCACGCAAGGGGTTACAATGGATACCGAGTAAATTGTTCAAATTTTTACCTAAATGGTCCAGTCCGTATTTCCATGCAAGAGTTATTGAAAACTTGATCCTAGGATACAGTCTAGGTATCCTATTAGTCACCCCAAACCATTTTATCCGAAATTTGAGTACACTTTATAGGGTACCTACAGTTATAATCCACGATTACAGAGGCGCATCTCAAGAAAAAAAACAGTATATAGTTGCACCACAAGAGCAATACATAGTGATGTATCGGGTGTGAAAATGGCATAGGGGTCGTGCACGTGCTCAATTCTTGCACCTCCTTTATAAAAAACTTGAAAAACTTCAAAATGTTGGGTTCATAAAATGGACATTGTGACCTAGGCCTACGTTCACTTGACCTAGGCCTAGGTTCTGAAATTATGACTGTGCCATCAAGTGCTAGCAGCAGAGTCAACGTATTGTCTCATCAGCTTTGCCTTGACTTCGTAAGCTACATTTGATTCTCGCATCGGCTTCATCAGCGACATTGATTCTCTCCTCGGTTCCGCTCATCTATCGCATTTAATCTTCGATCGCCCCTTCCTATTTGTTCTATCACCTTTCCCATGATCGTAGAGCACCAAATCATCTCCAATCCTCCATTTCCAGCAAACATCTCGGTCCCTATGACTCTCAGAGACATCCATGGCCAGCTTCAACCTGCCTCCTATCGTCCCGAAGTGCATTGACATCGACCTCCACCCAAAGGAGGACAATGCCCTGCGCATTTGAGCCTCCTCCCGAGGAGGACGCAGTGGCAGCTGGAGTGCGCCTTCAGGGATGCCCAACAACTCTGACGGGATGCTGATGGTAAGGTTCATCAACTTCAGGGACGCCCGTCCCCTCTATGGCCATGTCTACCACTACAGTTGTGAGTTGGTGGTGTTCATCCGCGCCAATATGTTCACCAACTAATGGGACTAGTTCCCCAATAATGGTCACTTCATCCACAGGGTCACCCCGAAGCTGCCGATGACAGCGGTGGTGTCGCCGGATTATCCGGAGGTGTAGGGTTTGTTGCATGGAAAACAAAAAAATTCTACCGCAAGAACGAATAAAACCAAGATCCAATCTATAGAAAAGCTAAGATCTAATCTATGAGATAAGTGCAACGAGATAGATCTGTACTAACCCTTATAGATCCAAAGCCTTGAGCGAGATAGGATCTCGTGGTTGATGTAAATGACCACTTGCCGGTCTCAAGATCAAGTGGATGATCCTTTCAGCGTCACGTTCCGGCAGCGCTTCCGCACTCGATCACACGTACGGAGTCGATGCAGACCTTTCTCTTCCTGTTCCAGCGGGCAGCGGAGGTAGTAGATCTCCACGGAATCCCAACAGCACGACGGTGTGGTGGTAGTAGTGGAGAAGAAATCCTGCAAGGCTTCGCCTAAGCCGGAGGAGGAGGAAGGAGGAGGAGAGTGGCGGCTAGAGTTTTGGGTGGAAGGGGCAAGGGGGAGGGGTGGTGATACGTTGCAAACATATCTATAATTTTTGATGTTCCATGCTTGTTTTATATCTACTTTCTTATGTTTTGTCCATACTTTGGAGTATTTTTATACACTTTCTTGGACTAACCTATTAACAAGATGCCACGGTGCCAGCTGCATGTTTTCTGCTGTTTTTGGTTCCAGGAAAGTCAGAAAATGAATATTCTCGGAATTGGACGGGACAAAAGCCAAAGTCAATATTTCACCGAGGGGGACACGGAGGCATAAGACGAGACGGAAAGGGGCCAGAGGTCGACCACACCACCTGGCCGCGTGGCCAGGCCTGGCCCGTGCCAGGGGGTGGTGTGGCCGCCTAGGCCACCCCCTCGGCCTCCCCTTTCGCCTATATATCGCCTCCGATGAGAAAACCCTAAAGAATCTAGCCTCCAGCCATGAAAAGTTCCGCAGCACCGCCATCGCCGAAGGGGAGATTCGGGGGACAGAAAGTCTCTGTTTCGGCACCCTGTCGGGACGGGGAAGTGCCCCCGGAGCCATCTCCATCGATCTCCACCACCATCTCCATCGTCGTTGCTGATTCCCATGATGATGAGGGAGTAGTTCTTCCTCAAGGCTAAGGGTTCTATAGGTAGCTATGTGTTCATCTCTCTCTATGCGTGATCATATTGTGATCATGAGCTTTGTAATCAAGTAGATCTATCTTGCTACTCAAGTGCTTTAATAGATCTCTTCTCTCCCCATGTGTGTGAAAGTGACAGCGTGCACACCATGGTGGCACTTAGGCTAGAGATTACAAATACTTGTTATGAGTTATATTTAGAGTTGGATGTCTCTATGAAATTGTGGTGTTTGTTGGAACCATCTAGCGCTTAAGGTGATAGTGTGGGGTTACCTAGATGGGGAAAGCAAACTTTGAGGAGTGTTGTTATAGCCCTACCACGGATTAGAGTGTCCAACCGAAGAGTAGTTCAGAGTAGTATCATGAAGAGAATATATTTATATGAGAGTGTTCACTAGTGAAAGTATGATCCCTAGGCCTTGTTTCTAAGCATTGAAACACCATTTGCAATTAGATCTGTTACATGTTTACTTGCTTCCATCTTTATTTCAGATTGCCTTTAGTCTCTTCCCACGTCAACCACACGCCATCAAAGCTATTTTCTGGCACCGTTACCACTTATAATTATCCATACCACTTCTATTTCACTATCTCTTCGCCGAACTAGTGCACCTATACACCTGACAAGTGTATTGCGTGTGTTGGGGACACAAGAGACTTCTTGTATCTTGATTGCAGGGTTGCTTGAGAGGGATAACTTTGACAACTTCCTCCCTAAGTTCTCTAAACCTTGGGTAATCCATTTAAGGGGAAACTTGCTGCTGTTCTACAAACCTCTGCACTTGGAGGCCCAACAATTGTCTACAAGAATAGAAGTGCGTAGACATCAAGCTATTTTCTGGTGCCGTTGCCAGGGAGGTAAGATAAAAGGTACTCACATCCTCTGGCTACTAAGCTATCTTCTAGTATTGTAGCTAGTGTGTGAGTGCTCAAAGTTATTTCCTTTAGATTCTGCAATTTTGTCTTTTGTTTCTTGTTTTCACTAGTTAGGTTTAATGGAAAACAACAACAACAATAGAGAGCTTTATAGTATTTATCTTGAGTTAGGACATGAAGTGTTTGAAGAGAAAATTAAAAAACCTATGGAACTTTATTTGCGTGCTAATAGCAATGTTATTAGTATGAATTCTTTGAACACCATTATTGTTGGAGATATGCCCAAGAGGCAATAATAAAGTGGTTATTATTATATCTTTATGTTTATGATAAATGTTTACATTCCATGCTATAATTGTATTATTAGGAAACACTAATACATGTGTGTTTTGTAAACATAAGAGAGTCCCTAGTAAGCCTCTTGTTGAACTAGCTTGTTGATTAATTGATGATCATGGTTTCCTGATCATGGACATTAGGATGTGATTAATAACAAGGTTATATCATTAGGAGAATGATGTGATGGACACACACCCATAGTAAGCGTAGCATAAGATCAAGTCATTAAGTTCGTATTGCTGTAAGCTTTTAAATGCATAGTAACCTAATCCTTCGACCATGAGGTTATGTTAATCACCATCATCGGATGGGTACTTTGATGACATCAAACACCGCTTCGTAACTGGGTGGTTATAAAGGTGTCATTGGGTATTCTGAAAGTATGTGTTGAAGCGCATGGACCAAGATTGGGATTTGTCCATCCATATGACGGATAGATATGCTCTGGGCCCTCTCGGAGGAATGTCATCTAGTTAGCTTGCAAGCATGTGACTAGGTCACAAGGGATGACATATCACGGAACGAGTAAAGAGTACTTATCAGTAACGAGGTAGAACTAGGTATGGAGATACCGACGATCAAACCTCGGATAAGTATAGTATCGCGAGACAAAGGGAATTGGTTTCGTATGTTAATGGTTCTATGGATCACGAAGTCATCGTTGAGTATGTGGGAGCCGTTATGGATCTCCAGATCCCGCTGATGGTTATTGATCGGAGAGGTGTCTTCATCATGTCTGCATATTCACGAACCGTAGGGTGACACACTTAAGGTTCGAAGTTGTTTTAAGTAGATATGGAATGTGCGTTGGAGACCGAATGATGTTCGGAGTCTCGGATTGGATCCGGGACATCACGAGGAGATCCGGAATGGTCCGGAGAATAAGATTCATATATTGGGGATCATTTTATGAGTTAGGAAATGTTCCGGAGTATTTGTATGAGGGTTCTAGAAGGTTTCGGAATGTTCCGGAAGGTTCTGGAAGGTTTCTTGGAGTTTGCTTGAAAACCAAGGAAGGGATCAAGGAGTCCTGGTGGGTCAAGACTAGGAGTCGTGGGGGAGGAGGACTCCTCCCCCACTCCCCAATCCGCCGGCCTAGAGGAAGGGGAGTCCTACAAGGACTCCCCCTCCCATGGCGCCTCACCCTCCTTAAATAGAGGGGCAGGGGCGCCCCCCTCCACCCCTGCTCCCATAACTCCCAATCTCTGCCGCCTCTCTCCTCCACCTTTCTTCTGCACAGGCATAGGCGAAGCTCTGCAGAATTCTCTACTCCACCACCACCACCACGCCGTCGTGCTGCTGGGATTCCGTGGAGAAGATCTACTACCTCCGCTGCTCGCTAGAATGGGGAGAGGAAGGTCTGCTTCGACTCCGCACGTGTGACCGACTGCGGAAGCGCTGCCGAAACGCGGCGCCGGAAGGATCGTCAACTTGACCGACTGCGGGAGCGCTGCCGGAACGCGACGCCGGAAGGATCGTCCACACGATCTTGAGATCGGCAAGTGATCGACTACATCAACCACGAGATCTAATCTCGTTAACGCTTTCGGATCTACGAGGGTTAGTTCCTATCAATCTCGTTGCTCATGTCTAATAGATTAGATCTTGGCTTTTATCTAGATTAGATCTGGGTTTTGTTCGTTCTTGTGGTAGAAATTTTTTGTTTTCCATGCTACGAACCCATCAATTATTGCTAATGATATGTAAAAGTCTAAGCTTGGGAAGCTAGTTGTTATGAAAATGATCTTTTTAGTCCCCCAAGTACGGAGGAGAAAATTTTCTTTGATGATACTATACCTCCGATATATGATGATTACAATGATGAATATGATATTTTAAGTCCACCTACTATTGAGGATAAAATTAATTATGATTACAATATGCCTCCTATATTTGATGATTATGGTGATGAGAATAATACTGATAGCTATTTTGTTGAATTTTCTCCCACTACAATTAATAAGAATGACTATGTTTATGTGGAGAGTAATAATTATTATATGCATGTGGCTCATGATAAGAATGTTTTATGTGATAGTTATGTTGTTAATTTTATTCATGATTCTACTGAAAGTTATTATGAGAGATAGAAACATGGTTTTATGTATCTCAACAATATTAAGTTTCCCATCTTTATGTTGAAAGTCTTGAAGTTGCACTTGTTTTGCTTTCCTACGTTTGTTGCTTTGTGCTTTCATGACTTGTTTCTTTACAAGATTATTTTTCATAGAAAGTGGGTTAGACTTAAATGTGTTTTATATTTGCTTCTTGATGCTCTGTTTTACTTCAATTCATATTTCTTATATGAGCATCATTAAAATTATCATGCCTATCTTAATGGCTATAAAGAAAGAGCTTTTTGGGAGACAACTCAATATATTTTTGCTTTCAGTTTATTTTTGTTTTGTTGAGTCTTGGAAGTTATTGCTTTAGTAATAACCTCTCCTTATCCTTTTTGTGTGGTTTTGTGCCAAGAATAACCTCTAATAAGAGAGAAATAATGCTTGGGAAAGTTGCTGTCCTGAAACAGATTTTTGTGCTTCGCTGTAAAAATTCATGAAAAATCTCTATACGTCGGTTTGAGCTGTACTTTTTTATGCTTCTGCCCCAGGTTGTTATCAAACTTTCGTTAGTTCAACACTTTTCTATTTGAGCAACAGAAGATGTTCAAAAATATTGGTTTTTACCTGCTGGTCTGTTTTGATAGATTTCTGCCATTATTTGCATTTGCTTCTTGTTGATTCCTTTTTGGGTTCTCTTTTGGGGAATTGAGATTTTTGAGGGAAGTGCTACAGTAGCTTGTGTTTTAATAGAAGTTTTACTTGTGTTGTAACTAAACCAAAAAGACTTATTATCTTGAGTACACTAATGTTGCTAATGAAGATTGTGTGAAGTTTTGTATGAAGGAGATTTTAAAGTGTAGGGAAGAGTAATGTGATAAGATGAAGAATGGACAAAAGCTCAAGCTTAGGGATGCCACCCGTGTCACCCCAAGAAATATTCAAGAAGTACAAGCATCAAAGCTTGGGGATGCCCAAGGCATCCCCTTCGTCATCAATAAAAATCCCAGGTTCTTCCAAACACGTCATTTTTATTGTTTCATGCACAGTTGTATTGTTCTTGGAGCGTCTTCGTTTTGTTTTTGGTTTTTGTTTGCTTAGTTTGCTTAGTTTGCTTGAATAAATTAGTTGTACCCTCCTCATTCATGCATTAGTTTTCAAATACGTTGGTTTAGATTGGAAAAGAGTAGAAAAGGTTCATGCTTAAGTGGTAAAGAGAGCTTGTTTTTGACTGTGGCCTATGCTTTGTCATGTCATGCTTGATATTGTTTTGGCTTTATTCTTAGTGATTTTTTTTGTAGCATGACATGTTATAAACAATTGAGATTGCTTAATGTGCCTTGAAAGAATCATGCGTTGTAGCATATTAAAGCATAGTATTGTGGTATTCTCCTTTGATGCTTTATTTGGGTTGACTTGGCGCATGCTCACACCATGTTAAGACTATCCCAAGTCACCATAGCCTCTATGATCCTTTAGTTTTCAACTTGTAATATCACTTTATGCTTTAATTAATAATGTTTTGTCGCTTTGCATGATTATGGCCATTATTGCTCTCTTAGTTGGTCGCTCCCAGTCCTTTGCTAGCCTCCATAACCAAGTATGAGTTCCACTCATGCATCGAACTCCAGATAAAACCAAGTTATTCCAAAGAGTCCACCATACCTACCTATTAGCATTTGCTATTCCAAGTATATTCATGGTTTTATCTACCTTTCGAATTAAACTTGTTATGTGAAAATTAGTGATTAAAGCTCTCATGAACTTGATGGCACACTTTACTTTTCTTGCCCTAATAAACTTGAACCATTGTGTCATCTATGTTGTATATGCTTGCACTTATACGTTGGGGATTAGCAGAACCATGCTGTCACGGGGAACGCTTTCAACATTGCACTTGTACATTGTACCCAGTTGATATCATACTCTTTTGTTTATGGATGTCGTCGGTGTAAAATGAAAGGGGAGCTTGTAAGTCCATGGAGTTATGTATGTGTGTTAGAGAAACGCCTGGGCCGCTGGTCTAATCCATACCTAATCATGATGGAAACCTACAGCGTAACCATAATGAGCAATCTATCAAGCATTCTTCTTATAAAAAAAGAGATAGAGATTGAGAAAAAAGAAAAAAAAGAGATGAGAAAAGAGGAAAGAGAGAAAAAAAGCACCATTTTCCCATGGTAAATAAGAAGATTGCTGAGATGCTTATTGTGTGCTTGCCTTGCCATTTTGATATGGGGATTCTTCTGTATCATCGGGTAAGGGATACCCCGTTGGTGGTTCTCTATGATACACGTGTACTTACTATGACAAGAACTTACCGGTAACTAAACTTGAGTAGCATGAAGAGCGGCCCTCGTATTCAAGGGACATGAGATTGTCAACTTATACTTTGTCAAGCATATACTCCATAGTTTGTTCACTTTAACCTTAATCACTTCAAGATGCTTATGATAGGGGCAATGAGAGCTGAAAGCTAATAAGTACCATAATTTTTGGAAGCTCTTTATGAGACTTGAATCCCTGCTTCCTTCGATGAAGGCCTTTCTTTTACTTTTATGTTGAGTCTCCATCTTCTATCTTTATGCACCTATTAAGAGAGCATAGTGGACATTCTTAGTTTAATGTGCATTGTCCCAAGACTTGTTGATTGATGCATAACTTTGATATTGCTTGTTCTTAAACTATTTGTATCTAGTCACCCTTATGAACTTTGAAGGTGTCCTATGCATTTATGTTTTGCTACACTATGAGGGACAAGCTGAATACCTTTCTCATTATGTTTTCTATATGTGAAACAAACAAACGTATTGCAAAGCATTGTTATTCATGAATCTTTTGTTTGTACCTTTTTATATTATAATATAGTTGCTATTGTTGGAGATATGCCCAAGAGGCAATAATAAAAATGATTATTATTATTATATCTTTGTGTTTATGATGAATGTTTACATCCCATGCTATAATTGTATTATTAGGAAACACTGATACATGTGTGTTTTGTAAACATATAAGAGTCCCTAGTAAGCCTCTTGTTGAACTAGCTTGTTGATTAATTGATGATCATGGTTTCCTGATCATGGACATTAGGATGTGATTAATAACAGGGTCATATCATTAGGAGAATGATGTGATGGACACACACCTATAGTAAGCGTAGCATAAGATCAAGTCATTAAGTTCGTATTGCTGTAAGCTTTCAATCACATAGTAACCTATTCCTTCGACCATGAGGTTATGTTAATCACCATCACCGGATGAATACTTTGATGACATCAAACGCCGCTTCGTAACTGGGTGGTTATAAAAGTGTCATTAGGTATTCTGAAAGTATGTGTTGAAGCGCATGAACCAAGATTGGGATTTGTCCATCCATATGACAGATAGACATGCTCTGGGCCCTCTCGGTGGAATGTCATCTAGTTAGCTTGCAAGCATGTGACTAGGTCACAAGGGATGACATATCACGGAACGAGTAAAGAGTACTTATCAGTAACGAGGTAGAACTAGGTATGGAGATACCGACGATCAAACCTCGGATAAGTATAGTATCGCGAGACAAAGGGAATTAGTTTCGTATGTAAATGGTTCAATCGATCACGAAGTCATCGTTGAGTATGTGGGAGCCATTATGGATCTCTAGGTCCCGCTGATGGTTATTGATATGAGATGTGTCTCTATCATGTCTACATATTCGCGAACCGTAGGGTGACACACTTAAGGTTCGAAGTTGTTTTAAGTAGATATGGAATGTGCGTTGGAGACCGAATGTTGTTCGGAGTCTCGGAATGGATCTGGGACATCACGAGGAGATCCGGAATGGTCCGGAGAATAAGATTCATATATAGGAGATCATTTTATGAGATAGGAAATGTTCCGGAGTGTTTGTATGAGAGTTCTAGAAGGTTTCGGAATGTTCCGGAAGGTTCTGGAAGATATCTTGGAGTTTGCTTGAAAATCAAGATAGGGATCAAGGAGTCCTGGTGGGTCAAGATACGGATTCGTGGGGGAGGAGGACTCCTCCCCCCACCTCCAACCCGCCGGCCTAGGGAGGAGAGGAGTCCTACAAGGACTCCCCTCCCCATGGCGCCATCCCCTCTTTAAATAGAGGGGCAGGGGGCGCCCCCTCCTCCCAAGCTCTCATAATCCCCAATCTCTGCCGCCTCTCTCCTCCACCATCTTCTGCACATGCATAGGCGAAGCCCTGCAGAATTCTCTACTCCACCACCACCACCACGCTGTCGTGCTACTGGGATTCCGTGGAGAAGATCTACTACCTCCGCTGCTCGCTGGAACGGGGAGAGGAAGGTCTGCTTCGACTCCGCACGTGTGACCGACTGCGGAAGCGCTGCCGAATTGTGGCGCCGGAAGGATCATCAACTTGACCAAGGGCGGAAGCGCTGCTGGAACGCAACGCCGGAAGGATCGTCTACTTGACCGCGGGCGGAAGCGCTGCTGGAACGCGACGCCAGAAGGATCGTCCACACGATCTTGAGATCGGCAAGTGATCGACTACATCAACCACGAGATCTAATCTCGTTAACGCTTTCGGATCTACGAGGGTTAGTTCCCATCTATCTCGTTGCTCATGTCTAATAGATTAGATCTTGGCTTTTATCTAGATTAGATCTAGGATTTGTTCGTTCTTGCGGTAGAATTTTTTTGTTTTCCATGCTACGAACCCATCAGTGGTATCAGAGCCGTATCTATGCGTAGATCTGTTGCACGAGTAGAACACAATGTTTTTGTGGGCGTTGATGCTTTTGTTGTCGTTGTCTTAGCGTGTACTTTGCATCTTGCGGCATGGTGGGATGAAGCGGCTCGGGCTAACATTACATGTCATCGCACATGAGACTTGCTCCACGCTTGACGTGCAACTTGCTTTGCACAAGTGGCTTTGCGGGTGTCTATCTCTCCCACCATAGTTAAGATTCAATTTACAATGAGCATCTTGACAACACTTGTATCAACGTTGTGGTCCTTGTTCGTAGGTAAGATCGGTCTTATGCGAAAGCCCCAAACCACGTAAAACTTGCAAAGAAAATTAGAGGCGTCTAACTTGTTTTTGCAGGGGTTTTGTGATGTGATATGGCCAACATGTGATTGTGATTGTATTTGATGTATGCAATGATCCTTGTTGTAATATGGCAACCGGCAGGAGCCTAATGGTTGTCTTTAATTCTGTTAAGACCTGCGTGTCTATTCATCTTGTAATAGCTTTATTCCAAGTAGTTGTAATAGTTGCTGGTGATGATGGACAACCATGAAGCGGCGCCACTGACCTTGACACAATGCTGGTGATGATGGAGATCATGTTCGTGCTTTGGAGATGGAGATCAAAGGCGCAAGAAGAAAAGGCCATATCATATCACACTAATTATGAATTGCCTGTGATGTTAATCCTTTATGCATCTTGTATTGCTTAGATCGCGACGGTAGCATTATAAGATGATCCCTCTCACTAAATATCAAGTAATAAAGTGTTCACCCTTAGTTGGCACCGTTGCTAAGACTCGTCGTTTCGAAGCATCTCGTGATGATCGGATGTGATAGATTCTACGTGTGCATACAACGGGTGCAAGCCAGATTTGCACATGCGGAAACTAAGGTTGTCTTGACGAGCCTAGCATGTACAGACATGGTCTCGGAACACGGAATACCGAAAGGTAGAGCATGAGTCATATAATTGATATGATGAACATGAAGATTGTTCGCCAATGAAACTACATCTTCTCTCGTGAAGATCGGACTTGGTTCGTGTAATCACTAAGACAATGTGAGGGATGTTGTTTTGAGTGGGAGTTCACCTAGTTAGTTTAATAATTAAATTTGAACTCAATTTGTCATAAACTTAGTCTAAACTACTTGCAAATTGTTGTAGATTATGGCGACCCCCTCCATCAATTTCAATGCGTTCCTAGAGAAAGAAAAGCTTAAAAATAATGGAAGCAATTTCACGGACTGGTTCCGTGGACTGAAGATCGTCCTCAGGGCTGGTCAGTTGACCTATGTGCTCGATGCACCGCTAGGTGACCCACCTGCAGATAATGCCACCGATGACGAAAAGAATGTTTTCGCCACTCGGAAGAATCATTACTCCACAGTTCAGTGTGCCATCCTGTACGGTTTAGAAGCGGAGCTCCAACAGCGTTTTGAGCACCACGACCCGTTCGAGATCATTAAAGAGCTCAGGCTAATTTTTGAGACTCGCGCGGCCATGGAGAGCTATGAGGCCTCCGAGAAATTCTTTAACTGTAAGATGGAAGAAGGAAGCTCCGTTAGCGAGCACGTGCTCACCATGTCTGGGTACGCTAAGAAGCTCCAAGAGTTGGGAATATCGATTCCTAATGAATTGGGGATTCACCGTCTCCTTCAATCACTACCACCAAGTTACAAGAACTTTGTGATGAACTACAACATGCACTGCATGAACAAGACGTTGCCTGAACTATCGTCCATGCTGAAAACTGCTGAAGTGGAGATCAAGAAGGAGCAACAAGTGTTGATGGTCAATAAGACCACCAATTTCAAGAAACGGGGCAAGCCTAAGAACAAGGGCAACTTCAAGAAGGACGGCAAGAAAGCTGCCGCACCTGCTGAGAAGCCCAAGGCTGGTCCTAAACCTGAAACTGAGTGCTTCTACTGCAAGGGAGCTGGTCACTGGAAGCGTAACTGCCCCAAGTACCTGGCGGATCTGAAGAACGGCAACATCAAGAAGAAAGGTATATTTGATATATGTGTTATAGATGTGTATCTTACTAGTAATCGTAGTAGTGCCTGGGTATTTGATACTGGTTCGGTTGCTCATATTTGTAACTCGAAACAGGAGCTGCGGAATAAACGAAGACTGGCAAGAGACGAGGTGACGATGCGTGTTGGAAATGGCTCCAAGGTTGATGTGATCGCCATCGGCACGCTCACTCTACATCTACCTTCGGGATTAGTTTTAAATTTAAATAATTGTTATTTGGTGCCTGCGTTAAGCATGAACATTATATCTGGATCCTGTTTATTGCGAGACGGTTACTCTTTTAAGTCTGAGACTCCGAACAACATTCGGTCTCCAACTCATATTCCATATCTACCTAAACAACATCGAACCTTAAGCGTGTCACCCTACGGTTCGCGAACTACGCAGACATGATCGCGACACCTCTCCGATTAATAACCAACAACGGGACCTGGAGATCCATAATGGATCCCACATGTTCAATGATGACTTCGTGATCGATAGAACCATTTACATACGACATTGATTCCCTTTGTCACGCGATACTCTACTTATCTGAGGTTCAATCATCGGTATCTCCATACCTAATTCTACCTCGTTACCGATAAGTACTCTTTACTTGTACCGTGGCATGACATCCCGTGTGACCTAGTCACATGCTTGCAAGCTAATTGGATGACATTCCACCGAGAGGTCCCAGAGCATATATATCCTTCATATGGTTGGAAAATCCCATTCTTGATCCATGCGCTTCAACACATACTTTCAGAATACCCAATGCCACCTTTATAACCACCCAGTTATGAAGTGGTGTTTGATGTCACCAAAGTACTCATATGGTGATGGTGATTAACATAATATCATGGTCAAAGGATTCGGTTACTATGCATTTAAAAGCTTGTAGCAAAACAAACTAAATGACTTGATCTTATGTTATGCTTACTATGGTTGTATGTCCATCACATCATTCTCCTAATGATATGATCTTGTTATTAATAACATCCAATGTCCATGATCATCTATTAATCAACAAGCTAGTTCAACAAGAGGCTTACTAGGGACTCTTATGTTTACCAGACACACAAGTATTAGTGTTTCCTAATAATACAATTATAGCATGGGATGCAAACATTTATCATAAACACAAAGATATAATAATAACCACTTTATTATTGCCTCTTGGGCATATCTCCAATAGTCTCCCACTTGCACTAGAGTCAATAATCCAGATTACATGGTAATATACCTAACACCCATGGCGTTATGGTGTTGGTCATGCTTTGCTCTAGGGAGAGGTTTAGTCAATAGATCTTCCACATTCAGATTAGTCTGTACTTTGAAAATCTTTATGTCACCATCTTGGACATACGCACGAATAGCATGGAAACACAGCTTCATGTGCTTTAGCTTCTTGTGTGACCTTGGATCCTATGCATTAGCTATGGCACCCATGTTGTCACAATAGATGGCCATTGGGTCCAACGCACTAGGAACCACACCAAGCTCATAATAAACTCCTCCATCCATATCGCTTCTTGTGCAGTCTCCGAAGTAGCTATGTATTCCGATTCAGTTGAAGATTTCGCCACAATGCTTTGCTTGGAACTCCTCCAGCTCACTACTGCACCATTCAAAATAAATACATATCCAGATTGTGACTTTGAGTCATCTGGATCGGTGTTCCAACTAGCATCGGTGTAAATGTTTACAACAAGCTCTTCGTCACCTCCATAAGAAAGAACCATGTCCTTAGCCCTTTTCAGGTACTTTAGGATATTTTTGACCGATGTCCAGTGTTCCATTCTAGGATCACTTTGATATGTGCTGGTCAAACTAACAGCATGTGCAATATCCGGTCTCGTACACTGCATGGCATACATGATAGAACATATGGCTGAGGCATAGGGAATTTTACTCATCTTCTCTCTATCTTCTGCCGTAGTTGGACTTTGAGTCTTACTTAAGGTCTTATGTGGCAACATGGGTAAGAACCCTTTCTTGCTTTCTTCCATTCTAAACTTCTTTAGAACCTTGTCCAGGTATGTACTTTGTAAAAGTGCTATTAAGCATCTTGATCTATCTCTATAAATCTTCATGCCTAAAATGTATGCCGCTTCACCAAGATCCTTCATTGAAAAACTATTATTCAAATAGGCTTTGACAATTTGAAGAAGTTCTATATCATTCCCAATCAACAATATGTCATCCACATATAGTACTAGGAATGTTATAGATCTACCACTCACTTTCTTGAAAATACAAGCTTCTCCATAAGTTTGCATAAATCCAAAGTTTTTGATCACCTTATCAAAACATTGATTCCAACTCCGGGATGCTTGGTTCAGTCCGTAAATGGAGCGCTAAAGCTTGCATACCTTGTCAGCATCTTTAGGATCGACAAAACCTTTGGATTGTACCATATACAACTCTTCCTCAATGTCACCATTAAGGAACGTCGTTTTGACATCCATCTGCCAAATCTCATAATCAAAATATGCAGCAATTGCTAAAAAAAAATCCTCACAGACTTTAGCTTCGCTACCGTGAGAAAGTCTCATTGTAGTCAACTCCTTGAATTTTTTGGAACCCTTTCGCGACAAGTCGAGCTTTATAGACAGTAACATTACCATCAGTGTTTGTTTTCCTTTTAAAGATCCATTTGTTCTCGACAGCCTTGCGGCCATTTGGTAAGTCCACCAAAGTCCATACTTGGTTTTTGTACATGAATCCTATTTCGGATTTCATGGCTTCTTGCCATTTGTCGGAGCCTAGGCTCATCATAGCTTCCTCATATGTCACAGCCTCACTGGGACGTCGATGTTGTCCACCAACATGACATTCAAGGCAGGGTCATACCAATCAGGAGTGGTACGAACCCTTGTTGACCTGTGAGGTTCAGTAGAAAGTTCGTTCGAAGTTTCATGATCATCATCATTAGCTTCCTCTTTTATTGGTGCCAGCGGCACAGAAATATCTTCCAGTGTTGTGCTACTCGCAAATTTGAGAGAAGGTTCAACAACCTCATCGAGTTCTACTTTCCTTCTAGTCACTTCTTTCGAGAGAAACTCCTTCTCAAGAAAGGATCCATTCTTGGAAACGAAAACTTTGCCTTTGAATCTATGATAGAAGGTATACCCAATTGTTTCTTAGGGTATCCTATGAAGACGCATTTTTCCGCTTTGGGTTCAAGCTTGTCGAGTTGTAACTTCTTTACATACACTTCGCAGCCCCAAACTTTAAGGAATGACAACTTAGGTTTCTTACCAAACCACAATTTGTACGTTGTCATTTCAACGGATTTAGATGGTGTCCTATTTAAGGTGAATGCGGATGTCTCTAATGCATAACCCCAAAACGCTAACGGTAAATCTATAAGAGACATCATAGACCGAACCATATCTAAGAGAGTTCGATTACAAACTTCGGACACACCATTACGCTGTGGTGTTTCTGGCGGTGTCAATTGTGAAAGTATTCCGTATTTCTTTAAATGCATGTCAAACTCGTAACTTAGATATTCACCTCCGCGGTCAGAATGCAGAAACTTAATCTTCTTGTTACGTTGATTTTCTACTTCACTTTGAAATTCCTTAAACTTCTCAAAAGTTTTGTACTTATGTTTCATAAAGTAGATATACCCATATTTACTCAAGTCATCCATGAAAGTAAGAACATAACGTTATCCACCACGCGATGCTACACTCATTGGACCGCACACCTCGGTTTGTATTATTTCCAATAAGTCCGTAGCTCACTCCATTATACTAGAGAATGGAGTCTTAGTCATTTTTCCCATTAGACATGCTTCACATCTTTCAAGTGATTCAAGAAGTCCATCGGAATGGAGTTTCTTCATGCGCTTCACTCTAATGTGACCAAGACGACAGTGCCACATGTATGTAGAATTTTCATTCATTTTTATTCGTTTAGCATCTATGTTGTGAACATGTGTATCACTACTATCAAGATTCAATAAGAATAAACCATTCATCTCATGTGCATTGCCATAAAAAATATTACTCATATAAATCGAACAACCATTATTCTCGAACTTAAACGAGTAACTGTCTCGCAATAAACAAGATCCAAATATAATGTTCATACTCAGGCAAGCACCAAATAATAATTATTCAAATTCAAAACTAATCCCGGAGGTAGATGAAGAGGGAGCGTGCCGATGGAGATCACATCAACCTTGGAGCCATTTCCAACGTGCATCATCACCTTGTCTATCGCCAGTCTTCGTTTATTCCGCAGCTCCTATTTCGAGTTACAAATATGTGCAACCAAACCAGTATCAAATACCCAGGCACTACTACGATTACTAGTAAGATACACATCAATAACATGTATATCAAATATACCTTTCTTCTTGATGTTGCCATTCTTTAGATCTGCTAGGTACTTGGGGAAGTTGCACTTCCAGTGACCTTCACCCTTGCAGTAAAAGCACTCAATATCAGGCTTAGGGCCAGCGTTGGGCTTCTTAGTAGGTGCAGCAGCTTTCTTGCCATCCTTATTGAAGTTGCCCTTATTCTTAGGCTTGCCCTGTTTCTTGAAATTGGTGGTCTTATTGACCATCAACACTTGGTGCTCTTTCTTAATCTCCACTTCAGCAGTTTTCGGCATGGAGAAGAGCTCAGACAACGTCTTGTTCATGCAGTGCATATTGTAGTTCATCACAAAGTTCTTATAACTAGGTGGGAGTGATTGGAGGACACAATGAATCCCCAACGCATTAGGAATCATTATTCCCAATTCTTGGAGCCTGTTCACGTGCCCAGACATTTTGAGCACGTGCCCACTAACGGAGCTATCCTCTTCCATTTTACAGTTAAAGAACTTCTGGTAGGCCTCATAGCTTTCCACGGCCGCATGAGTTTCAAAAATCAATTTGAGCTCATTGATAATTTCAAAAGGGTCGTGGTGCTCATAGCGCTTCTAAAGCTCTGATTCTAAACCGTATAGGATGGCACACTGAATTGTGGAGTAGTGATTCTTTTGAGTGAGGAAAACATTTTTTAAATCATCGGGAGCATCCTCTGTAGGTGGGTCACCTAGCGGTGCATCGAGCACATAGGTCAACTAACTAGCGCTGAGTAAAATCCTCAATCCACAGAACCAGTCCGTGAAGTTGCTTCCATTGTTTTTCAGCTTTTATTTCTCTAGGAATGCATGAAAGTTGATGGAGAGGGTCGCCATGATCTACAACATATTTGCAAAGAGTTTAGACTAAGTTTATGATAAATTGAGTTCAAATTTAATTCATAAATTAACTAGGTGAACTCCCACTCAAAACAACATCCCTCGTGTTGCCTTAGTGATTACACAAACCAAATTCACTACACCAAGTTCGATCTTCATGAGAGAAGATGTAGCTTCAAAGGCAAACAATCAACATGTTCATCATATCATTCATATGACTCATGCTTTACCTTTCGGTATTTCCTGTTCCGCGACCATGTCTGTACATGCCAGGCTCATCAAGATTAACCTTAGTATCCGCATGTGCAAATCTGGCTTGCACCCGTTGTATGCACACGTAGAATCTATAACACCCGATCATCACAAGATGCTTCGAAACGACGAGTCTTAGCAACGATGCCTACTAAGGACGAACACTTTATTACTTGATATTTTAGTGAGAGGGATCATCTTATAATGCTACTGTCATGATCTAAGCAATACAAGATGCATAAAGGATTAACATCATATGCAATTCATAATATGTGACATGATATGGCCTTTCTTCTTCTGCCTTTGATCTCCATCTCCAAAGCACGGACATGGTCTCCATCATCACCAGCATAGTGTCAAGGTCAGTGGCATCGCTTCATGGTTGTCCATCACTAAGAGCAATTATTTCAACTACTTGGAATAAAGCTATTACATGATCAATAGACACGCATGTCTTAACGAATTTAAAGACAACCATTAGGCTGCTGTCGATTGCCATATTACAATAAAGATCATTGCATACATCAAATATAATCACAAGCATAGCATGGTCATATCACATCACATGCCCCTGCAAAAACAAGTTAGATGCCTCTAATTTTCTTTGCATATTTTACGTGGCTGTAACACCCTCAAATCGGCCCTATGCAAGTTTTAGCCCTTTCCGCCAAACCCGCATAGAAACGATTCAAGGACGCCTACCAGGCACGTCGTGCGTTGCCTGCTGATGGGGTGGGCGACACGTGAGGCGTGACCGGCCAGGCTATGTGCGGGTGGCAGATGGGGTTGGTGGTGGTGTGAGTGCAAGCGTGTGTTGCGTGTGTGTGGACATGGCAGGGGTTAGGGTAGGTAGGGGTCTGGGGTTTGGTTAGATATTTTTAGACTAGGGTTTGGAGGTGGCTGGCCGGGCTTTCGGCTTGGCGGGCTGCCTCCTAAAAACAATTTAAATTTTTTATTTATTTAAAATGGGGCTTTTGCAAACCGATTGTAGACGAAACAAAATATTTCAGAGACCCGGGTTTTTGATTTGAAATAAAGACTAGGTATTTAGAAAATAGAAATAGGGTTTTTCGAAAATAGTTTTCAAACAACAGATGCATGATGATGACGATGCTCAAATGCAATGTGGCATGATGACATGAACATGCGGTCATGATGATGCAATGCACAAAAACACCGCGATTTTCTAGTAGTGGTTTTTGCGGGGCGCCACAGTGGCTTGGGGCTTTCGTATAAGAACCGATCTTACCTACGAACAAGAACCACAACTCCGATACAAGTGTTGCCAGATGCTAATTGTAAATTGGATCTGTAACATCCCAAAAAATTTAATCAAGGTTATCAAGATCCAAATCACCCAATTTAGGGTTAACAAAAACTTTTTAGCATTAAAATAATTAAGAATGCATATGTGTGTTGCATTAATATAGAATTGTTTAGAATTGTCATGTTTGTTTGTTCTAATGGTTGTAAAATGATTCAAAGGTGAATGCCACATCATCTAGATCATTCCAAAACCAAATCCCAAGAAAAAGAAATCAAATGGAATTAATAAAGGCAAATGGTCAGTTTTCACTAGGTCACTCTAGGTGTTCCTAGAAGTCAAATTCAAACAGAAAATTTTCTAACTCTTTGCACCCCTTGCTAGTACAAGTAATGATCTACCAAGGCCCACTTTGAAATCTTACAAAAACATTTGAACACTAATTTTAAATATCCCACTTTTTCAAAAACCACTCAAATGAGTTCACCTTGACAATCCCAAGCAAACACAAACTACCAAGCATGAGATCAAGTCACACACCAAAAATCATTTCAAATTTCAAATTTAATTCTCTTGCGGCCATTGTGTCGAACACCTTGTGATCACAGAAAAACCTGCCAAACTAACACTGTTTTGATCAATGTCTTGTCGAGCCATTTAACCTCAATTCACTCCCTTGTCCCCCTAGCATCTACCCCAGCCCAGACCAGCACCCCCATTCGCCGGGAAGTAAAGTAGCACGCCGCCCATTCTTGGTCGCTGCTGGCCAAACGTGGGCAACGCGCTAGAGATAGCGCCGCGCTAAACTAGCACGCCCCTAGCTCCGCCACACCCTACCGCAATCCCCTGTCCACCCCACGGACGCAGCCGACCCCTAGACCACCGAGGAGCGCCCGCGCACCGAGCCTCTGCGCCATGCACGGAGCACGCCAGAGCGCCATCCCCGACATGCCAGCACAAGCCGTGCCTCGACCTCAGCTTGCACGCGCCGCTCCGTATTAACCCCAGTAGCCTCCCAGACATGCCCTTTTCTCGCCGCGCGACCAACAACCACCGCACGCCGCGTCGAGCACCGCCTCTGCTGCGTAGAGCGTCGACCTTTCCCGAAAGCATACCACCGCCCCTAGATGTGCCATTGCACCGTAGCTGACCACCAGGAGGCAAGCCACTGTCCGCCTACCCCGCCCATGCCTCTAGCACCCTGTACCACCGTCACCGACGAGCTCACCGTCGCACCCCCCGGTCTCCTCGTCGACCTATAAAAGGAGCACTCCCCAACACCATTTCTTCACACTCCCCACCTCCCACTGAGTCCCTCACACCTCTCGCCGGAGCCGCTCGAGCAGCCGTTCACCAGAATTTCCACCGGAGTCGCCGCAGCATAGGAGAAAGGGGCCCGTCGATTGTGACCACCCCACGAGCCGCCGTGACCTTGCCTGAGTCCGCCGTCATCCCCTCGTTCGATCGGCCCCATCGCCATGTTAGCTGGAGCCCTGGAGCCCCCAATCGACCCCCACCGAGCCGCTAGGGTTCAGTCTCGCCGGCGACCAGTCCGTCGTTGATGATGAGCGAGAGCCGTTGATCTAGGTTCTAATCGCACGGTCCACATCGCCCCGTACTGCTTCGCGTTAGAAGAGCCACTGACATGCGGGACCCCCTGTCAGCTGTCCTCTGCGCCGCAGAGTGTCACTGGGCCGGCCCATTTAGTTTCCCGCGCTGGCCCTAGGATTCAAATAAAGATTTTCAAATTTAGACTTAATCTAGTTTCTGTCCACTAGTTTAAAAAATCAATTCAGAAAGATCTACTGAACCAAATTGAATGATTCAAATTTTTATCGAAAGATAATCTAAATATCTATCCAAGACCGTTGGATTTGAATCAATTGGAGTTATAGATCACATATAGCAAAAATAACAAAACAAAGGCTTTTCCACATTCAAACATTTTTCAAAAATCAACCATAATAGCTTTTGAGTTAATTCCAACTCTAAAAAATCACATTTGATAACACCTATCTGATATGTAATAATATTTAGGTTTGCATGCAGTGACTTTGGACTAGTACCAAAATAAGCTATATAGGCATTTCTAGTCACTTTAATCATTCAAATATGAATCCTAAACTTTATAAAATGTGATCCAACATTTAAATCACATTCCCATGTATTAGAATATGTGGTGATGACATGTGTCCACATGATCCCATATTTTAATTGGATAATATTAAATCTTAATTAATTTCAATGAGTAGAAATTACTTTTCTCAAATAAAATAAATGAAAGTAGTTCATTAAATCTTGTGATGAATGTGATGATACTAGATCATCAAGTGTGTGCCTTAGTGTCCTGAATAGACTAGTTAAGTATTGTTTGGTGATTGTGTTATCCTGTATGTATTTATAGACGATAGTACCGACCAAGTCTACGAGGAGGAGGAGTTCTACCCCGAAGGAGACGAGGAGAATTTCAACCACTTCACCAATCAAGGCAAGCCATCACTAGATACAAGTTAACCTAAGCAAGATGCATTAGGCATGCTTTGGTTATACCTTTTGATTTGTACCTATCCTAAGTTTTACTTACAAGCTTTACTTTCTTTTACTTTACCAAAGTTCTTTACTTTATTTATAGATAGCATAAAGAGTATAAAACTTGGCCTGTCTATGAGACTTAGATGTCATTCTATGGCATGAGATTGAGGTTAGCATCCCACTTTAGTGAACACTCTTAACTTAGTGATTTGAGCTAAACCAAAAACTTGATCACTTTAGATGGGAATACTTGGTGAAAATGCTTATGAAAACCTTGGAATGATGAGTCATTCTATTGAGATGTTTTGACATGTGTTGAGAAATACAAATGGTTTATGATGATGAAAATGTTGAGGCATGAGCCCTAGCTCCTTTTATAGAAATTGATGGTTTGGTTCAGATGCGATACCATTCCAATTTTACCGTAAAACCACAATACCTGAATTGGGTAAGGCTTAGCTGGAAGTTTATATGCATTAGTATGGGTTCTCTCACGGGAGAGGCTTGAGATGAGGCTACCTCTGAATGTTGTCCACCTATGCAGTGCCCAGGATGGCAGATAGCCATGGCTGGGAGGCCAAGCTCATAGGAGAGGTGCTTATACTAGACTGTGTAAAGGAAAACTTATGTTTGATTATCTGCATACTAAGTATGATGATTCAGGGTTATCCCTGACAGATGTATCGAATTTTGTGGTGAAAGTGTACCACCTCTGCAGAGTGTCAAACTATTCGAATAGCCGTGTCCGCGGTTATGGAAAGTTGGAGCGGCCATACTATTCTATTGTCAGATGTTTTCAAAATGACTTATGACATGAATTGTGACATGACTTGACTACAACATGGTTGTGACTATGACAACTAAGTTCCCACTTAGGTGATTTCAAACTTTATTTTATCTTTCTTTGTTTCTGAACTCAGCTTAGTTTTCAAACTTAACTTTGCAAATAAACTTAGAACCTAGCATTCCTACTAGAACTACCTTACTTGTTAGTGATAGTTTGTGAGTACTTAAAGAGTACTCATGGCTTTGTCCCTAGCTATTCCCGTGGCTAGACTATGAGGAGGACTATCCGGAAGGAGGACAGCAGGATGGCTACGACAACTAGGATCATCTCCCATCGTCAGCTTTGCTTGTGACACTGAAGATGGAGCCCACCGCTATGCTATTTATTCTGCTACTTGTTTGTACTAAGACTGGATCATGAGATCCTTTATTTGTGTAAGACCTTATTATGGTTTGTAATGGATGATGTACTATGATATCCAATCTGTTATGTCTCGCAAAAATGGTAATCCTGGGATTGCGATGTATGGCATAACAGGCATCTGGGATTAAAAATCCGGGTGTTGACAAGTTGGTATCATAGCCATCCTGACCATAGGAGACCCTAGTTAGAATGGACGTCCGAACAAAAACTTAGTTTTAAAACCAAAGTGAGTATTTGTGAAAATCTATTTCCCCTCTTACCCTTGAGATTCTTTCAAAAAGATTCGTGTTCCTCAAAAACTCTTACATTGCTACATAAAATTTGACACACTTCATCACCTCACTAACTTTCTCATCCTAAATTCTTATAGACGGAAGTTCAGTACTGCAAGTTCTACCAGTTGGGCAACGGAGGCCAACTGATCTTCGAGAGGGATCTTGATGCACTGTCTGAGTACCTTGAGCGTCCGCATCCGGAATTCTTCGGAGCTCAACTCAATGACCACCTAGGAGGAGATTTACAATGACTAATAGTTGCTGATCTTCGAGGCAAGATGGAGGCACCTCTTTCTGAGAAGATTCAATTCACCGTGAGAGAGAACAACTGGCTAGATGGATTAGCCAGGGCAATGCATGAAGCTCTCGCTCGTCTTTGCGCACAAAATGTCAACTTGATTCAGGGAACTCGCTTTGCTCACTATGCAAGGCGTGATTCTATGGGAATGCCTCTAGAGATGCCAAGTAACCCGGAGTTGAAGCGCCAAGTGGAGAACCTCAACTTCCTATTGTATGATAGACAAAAGGAATTGGACAATGCTCAAGAGTACGCCAACCACAACCTTGCCATTGCCACCTAGAAGGCCCAGACTTTTTCACTGCTCATCAAGGATCGTCAATCACTTCATCGTCAACGCGCAAAGAAGGATCACACCATCGACCGTCTTCACAAGAAGGTGGCCGACCTCGAGAAGACCATCAAGGAGCAAGAAGCTTAGCTTGCATCAAAAGAAGAAGAGGAAGAAGGTGAAGACATCTAGGGGGATATTCACTCGTACCTCAGCAATGATGATGACTACCTGGAGAATGATGCCATGGACTTCTACACAGACGATGATGACTCCGACTTCATCGATGATGAGTAGATGCACTAGAGCACTATCGTAGGAGTGAGAAGTATTGGTCCCATTGTATCTTAGCTCACAAAATGGTTCTTAAAACCATCTGTTTTCCTTTTGTTGTGATGTGTGTGTTTGTATTGTGTGCTTTGCATGAATGAATGAAAAGAAGTTAGTTGCAAAACCTGAGTCAAACTCAGAGATTTAGCTTTGAAAACAAAACCATAAACCTTAGAACTTTCCCTCTTACCCCATTATCTATCTCAATCTTCAGATGACTCGTGGAAACCAAGGAGGGAGCAACTCATCGCAGGACCCGATGCTGCCGATTCTGCAGACGCTAATTGCGGACCGTGAAGCTAGTAGAGCAGAGCGCCAAGCAAATCTAGTTACCCTACAGCAGATCACCCAGATGGCCCACAACAATCAAGGCCATGGAAATCAGGATCATCATGGATCCAAGCTCAAAAACTTCCAGAATACCAATCCCCCAATCTTTAGCAAGTCTGAAGACCCGTTGGATGCTGATGATTGGTTATAGACCATGGAGAATAACTTAGAAGTCGCAGGAGTGGATGCCAACGAGAAAGTTCTGTTTGCCACCCACTATCTGGCAGGAGATGCAAGAGCATGGTGGAACAGCACCCGCACGATGAACCACGGTCAAGTGATGACGTTGGAAGCTTTCAAAGTCAAGTTTAGCCGCACCCATGTGCCGCAGGGTTTAGTCACCAGAATGAGAGATTAATTCAGAGAACTAAAGCAAGGCAGAATGACTGTAGTGGAGTACCGTGACAGATTCTTGTCCCTCGCCAGGTATGCACCGGATGAGATCAACACTGAAGCCAAGAAGAAGGAGAGATTCCTGAACGGACTACATGATGAGATGCAGACGGTGCTAGTTAACATCCGTTTTCAGGACCTCAGAGAGCTAGTCGACTCTGCCATTCAGATGGAAGGGAAGATCAACCAAGCGAATGACAATCGCAAACATCGGATGATACACCACGCTGGGTCCCATAGTGCCTAGAAGTATCGCCCCAACCTGTCTGCTGGATATTCCCCGCGGAACAATAGACCCCAAAGTCTTGCCCAAGCTACCCCAACCGTAGCGGAGGAAATGTGAAGTCCGGAGGGAACATCAACAACCACCCCGGCAACTCCAACAACTTCAACCGTGCACCGCCCAAGTCCAACAACAACAACACTGCCCCAAGGACTAGAAGCAATGCGGTGTCTGTGGCAGCAAAAGACAAGTCTCAGATTACTTGTTTTGAGTGTGGAGTGAAGGGTCACTACTTAAATGAGTGTCCCAAGAAGATTACCGCCACTGCCAATGTGAATGCCCCAGCGCAGCAGTAGCGCCGTGTTCAGCCCGGAAGAAGATTTGCCCCAGGGAACCCTCACAACCGCAACAACCGTCTCTTCCACATGAACGCTGAAGAAGCCCAAGAAGCGCCAGATGTTGAGCTGGGTATGTTTTCTGTCAACTCAGTATTAGCAAGAGTGTTGTTTGATTCTGGAGCATCGCACTCGTTTGTTACCAAAGAATTTGCATGCACTAGTAAGATTCAGCCAACAAACCTGAAGCATGTTATGATAGTTCAAATACCTGGTTCAACCACCAAAGCTAGAAAATTTTGCAAAGTTGTGCCTATCAGAATACATGTGATAGATTTTTATGCCAATCTAATAGTACTTGGAACCAAAGGTTTGGAAGTAGTACTAGGAATGGATTGGATGTCGAAGCATAAAGGATTGATCGACTATGCCAAGAAATCCATCACCATGACCAGTAGCTCGGGAGTATCAGTAGAGCATATATCTGAAACCTTGCCTCGTCAATTCAAATGCAACAAGAGTCTAGCCCTACCCACCATAGGCCAAGTTAGAGTAGTCTGTGAATACCCCGACGTAGTCCCAGATGATTTACCCGGTATGCCCCCAGATCGGGATATTGAGTTCATCATGGAACTAATTCCTGGAACCGGACCCATAGCTCAGAGACCCTATAGCATGAACCCCTCAGAGTTAGTGGAGCTGAAGAAGAAATTGGATGCTATGCTGGCGAAAGGTTTGATTCAACCAATCGCATCGCCATGGAGATCGCCCGTGTTGTTCATCGACAAGAAGGATGGAGGCAACTATTTGTGCACAGATTACAAGAAGCTGGATGATGTCACCATCAAGAACAATTACCCTTTGCCAAAGATAGAGGATCTGTTTGATCAGTTGACTGGTGCCAGAGTGTTCTCTAAGATTGATCTTAGGACTGGTTATCACCAACTTAAAATTCGTGCAACGAATATTCCAAAGACCGCCTTTACCACCAGATATGGATTATATGAGCATACGGTCAGCTCTTTTGGATTAACCAATGCTTCCGCTTATTTCATGAATCTCATGAATAAGATCTTTATGAACTTTCTGGATAAGTTTGTCATTGTGTGTATCGACGATATTCTTATCTACTCCAAGTCAGAAGAAGACCATGAGCAACATCTGAGAAGCATCCTTGAAACCCTTAGAGAGCATCAGTTGTATGCCAAGTTCAGCAAATGTGAGTTCTGGCTAAAAGAAGTAGGATTCCTCGGACATATTGTGTCGGCAGGAGGAGTCGCTGTCGATCCCGCCAAGATCAAAGATGTTGAAGAATGGGAATCCCCAACCACTCAAACCCAAGTCCGTGCATTTCTCGGATTAGCGGGATATTGCCGCAAGTTCGTAGAAGGATTCTCGAGCATCGCCAGACCCATGACCCAATTGTTGAAGAAGGACAAGAAGTTTTAATGGACCGACAAATGTGAAGCCAGTTTCATAGAACAATCGTATTGTTTACATTACACGCAATTCGTAAAGTAATAATCTGTTGCTTGCAACTTAATACTGGAGGGGGTTTGGATGATAACCTGAAGGTGGATTATTAGTCATAGATGCAGTTGGATGGCGGTCTATGTATAATGTTGTAATGCCCAATCGAATCTCAAAGGAGTCAAGATGATTAGTATATGCATGTATTGCTTTCTCGATGTCTGTCAATTGCCCCGCTGTAATTTGTTCACCCAGCATGTTATCTATCTAAGGAGAGCCACCTCTAGTGAACTATGGATCCCGGTCCTTGTCTTTTACATACACTCTATAAACTGTTTACTGCTTTGTGTTTACTTTATGCAAACTATTACTTCTTTCCATTCGATACGTTTAATCCTTTGTTTTCCGCAAAACACGGTGAGATTGACAACCTCATCGTAAGTTGGGGACAAAGTTTTGTGGTTGTGTTGTGAAGGTCTCCATGTTGCTACTAGCACCGGTAGTGCGCCTTGCCAAGGCTCAGCTAGCAACACCTTTGGGGTGTTTCCTTGCTCCTACTGGTTCGATTAAATCTTGGTTTCATAACTGAGGGAAACTTGCTGTTGTGCTCATCATACCTTCCTCTTGGGGTTCCCAACGAGCTCTACATCAATATCGCACCAGCATTTTCCTGGCGCCGACACTGAGCCATCAAGTATTTTTCTGGTGCCGTTGCCGGGGAGTCAAGGACATCTTCACAAGGGGAGTCCCTCATAACCAATCTCTTTACTTTGTTATTTTTGTTTTGCTTAGTTTCTTTTTTCTTTGTTTGCTTGTTTCTTTATCAAAAACACACACAAAAAATTAGTTCTACTAGTTTTCTTTCTTATTTGAAAACACAAAAAATGACTACTCTTGAAAACACTAAGTTGTGTGACTTCACTAGCACCAACAACAATGATTTTATGAGCACACCTATTGCTCCACATGTTCCTGAAGCTACTTTCTTTGAGATAAAACCTGCTTTACTCAATCCTGTTATGAGAGAACAATTTTCTGGTATTGGTAATGAAGATGCTGCTGCCCATCTAAATAACTTTGTTGAACTTTGTGAGATGCAAAAGCATAGGGATGTAGATGGTGATATTATTAAGGTGAAATTGTTTCCTTTCTCTTTGAGAGGAAAAGCTAAAGAATGGTTGAATTCCTTAACTAGGAATAATATTGATTCTTGGAGTAAGTGCAAAGATACTTTCATTGGAAAATACTATCCTCCTGCTAAGATTATATCTATGAGAAGTGAAATAATGAAGTTTAAACAATCTGATAATGAACATGTTGCTCAAGCTTGGGAAAGAATGAAATCTTTGGTAAAGAATTGTCCCACTCATGGACTGACTACTTGGATGATCATCCAAACTTTTTATGGAGGATTAAACTATTCTTCAAGGAACCTATTGGATTCTGCTGCTAGAGGTACCTTTATGACCATCACTTTGGGTGCTGCAACAAAACTTCTGGACAATATGATGGTTAATTATTCTGAATGGCATACTAAGAGAGCTCCACAAGGTAGGAAGGTAAATTCTGTTGAGGAAACTTCCTCCTTGAGTGATAAGATTGATATTATTATGTCTATGCTTGTGAATGGGAAAGCCCATATTGATCCAAATAATGTTCCTTTAGCCTCTTTGGTTGCTCAAGAAGAGCAAGTTGATGTGAACTTCATAAGAAATAAAAACTTTGGCAATAATGCTTATAGGAATAATTTTGGTAACAACAATTATAAGCCATATCCTCCCAACAATGGTAATGCTTATGGAAGTTCCTACAACAACAATACGAGTGCTCCCTCTAAACTTGAAGTTATGCGTAAAGACTTTATTAGTAAGCAAACTGCTTTCAATAAAACTATTAAGGAAAAACTCTCTAATGTTGAAAGAAATATAGCATCTTTGGCTGAAGCTCAATCTTCTTTGAATAAAATGGCTGCTAAACCTGAAACTAATGATAATCCCTTTACAGCTACTAATGACATACAAGTAAGAATAGATGAAAATGTTAGACTATTAGCCGAATTACATGCTAAGTGGGAAAGAGAAGATGAAATTGCTAGAAACATTAGTGTTTCTACTATCACCACCACTAGTGTTGAGGCTAGTAATAGTTCTACTACTTTAGATGATAAATTTGATTTTGATCTTGATGGTTGCAATATCTCTGAAGTTATTAAGTTCCTACAAAATCTTGCTAAAAGTCCTAATGCTAGTGCTATGAACATGGCCTTTACAAAACACATTACTGATGCTCTCATAAAGATTAAAGAAGAAAAGATGAAACATAAAGCTTCTATTCCTATAAAACAAGAATATGGTTGGGAACCCATCATTAATATGAAAGTGAATGACTTTGATTTCAAAGCTCTATGTGATCTTGATAGTAGTGTTTCTATTATGCCTAGAAGGATTTATGATATGCTTGATTTGCCTCCACTTGAAGATTGTTATTTGAATGTCCCACTTGCTGATAATGCTAAAAAGAAACTCATGGGGAGTCTTAATGATGTTCTTAGTATGGTTAACAATGCCTATGTCCCCGTTGATTTCTATGTTTTGGATACTGAATACAATGCTTCTTGTCCTATTACTTTGGGAAGACCATTTCTTAGAACTGTTGGTGCCATTATTGATATGAAAGAAGGCACCATTAAATATCAACTCCCACTCAAGAAAGGTATAGAACACTTCCCTAAAAAGAGAGAGAAGATTTCTTTTGCTTATCCTATGAAAACAAAATTTGGTCTTAATGCTTCTTCATTTGAGAACACTTGATTCTTTTTCTTGCTTCTTATGCCTAACTTAAAGGCGTTAAAGAAAAGTACTTATTGGGAGATAACCCAAAAGTTTTAGATGAGTCTTGAAAGTTATTACCTCATTAATAACTGCTCCTTATCCTTTTTATTTGCTTTTTGTGCCAAGAGTAACCTCTAATGAGAGAGAAGTAAGGATTGGGAAAGTTGTTGTCCCGAAACAGATTTGTGTGCTTCATCGTATAAATTCGTGTAAAATCTCTGTATGTCCTTTTGAGGCGTAATTTTTTTTGCTTCTGCCCCAGGTTATTATCTAACTTTAGTTAGTTCAACACTTTTTGATTTGAGCAACAGAAGGTCTTCGAAAAAATTCGTATTTACCTGCTGGTCTGTTTTGACAGATTTCTGCCATTTTCTGCATTTCCTTCTTGTTGGTTCCTTTTTGAGTTCTTTTGGGGAATTGAGATTTTTGAGGGAAGTGCTACAGTAGCTAATGTTCTAATGGAAGTTTATTTGGTGTTAGAACTGAACTTTAAGACTTATTTACCTTGAGTGCACTAATGTTGCTAATAAGATTGTGTGAAGTTTTGTATGAAGGAAATTTTTTAGGTGTATGGAAGGAATGAGTAATGAGATGAAGGATGGACTAAAGCTCAAGCTTGGGGATGCCACGCGTGTCATCCCAAGAAATATCCAAGAAGTACAAGCGTCAAAGCTTGGGGATTCCCAAGGCATCCCCTTCTTCATCAATAAAAATCCCAGGTTTCTTCCAAACGCTTCCTTTTTATTGTTTCATGCACAGTTGTGTTGTTCTTGGAGCATCTTCTTTTTCGTTTTCGTTTTCGTTTTTCGTTTGCTTTTGTTTGCTTAGTTTGCTGAATAATTTGGTTGGACCCCCTATGATGACCCACAAGTATAGGGGGTGTATCACAGTATTTTCGATAAGTAAGAGTGTCGAACCCAACGAGGAGCAGAAGGTGCTGGCTAGTGGTATGGATCAGGAATTCTCTGCAAATACTTAGCAAATGGTTTTTTAGGGGTTTTTGATAAAGCAAGTAAACAAAGTACGAGTAAATAAAAGACAGTAGGAATAAATGCTGCAAGTGGCCTAATCCTTTATGCAGCAAAGGACAAGCCGGTTGTATTACTTAAGATGACCAAACGTTCTCGAGGACACATGGGAAGACTGCCAAGTGCTTTCGCATCATATAGTCGATTAATCTTCTTTAGCTTGCTAAGTGCTGTGTGGGTGAACCTGTGCTAATGTACCGCCCCATCCAATACTAATACATACTTGTGATTATACCCCTTGCAAACATCCGTAAGTACAAGAAAGTAATTAAGGTAGAAACCTAACCACAGCTTTAAACTCTAAGACCCTTACGTCCCTTGTGCAATGGTTTCCTAACGGGGGTTCAGGTTTCTGTCACTCCGGCAACCCCTACGATTAGTAGCCAAATACACAATGCATTTCCCTAGGCCCATATAGGTGAAGTGTCATGTAGTCGACATTCACATGACACCACTAGAAGAAGTACACCACAACTTAAATAACAATCTATTGAATCTTTCTCAACGCAACTCCACTACTAACAACAAGACTTCTCTCATGTCCTTAAGAACAAAACGAACTACTCACAAGACATCATATGGATCATGATCAGAGATGGAATAATGATGTATAACAATCTGAACATAAACAATAATTCAATGGTTCACTCAATAGCATTAACTACAAAGAGTAATCAACACCGGGAAAGTTTCCCCTATGAACTATGCAAGATTCAACGCAACTGATACAGAAATATGGAGATGGTGATGAGGGTGTTGATGGTGATGATGGTGGTGATGATGATGATGATGCCGATGAAGTCCGGCTTGATGGTGGTGTTGATGGTGACGATCTCCCCTCTCCGGGAAGGAATTCCTCCGGCAGAAATCTGTCTGCCAGAGAGATCTTTCTCTCTCGGTGTTTTCCACCCTGCAGAGGCGGCGAAATCTTTCTATGGTCGCTCCCCGAGTCTTAGGGTTTCGGGAGGATGATATACGCCAGAGGGGAGAGGCTGGAGTGGGCCAGGGTGGCCACACCACCTCCTGACGTGGCCTAGGGCTGCTCGCGCCATGGGGTGGTGTGGGCCCCCTTGGGCCCATCTCCACTCCATCTTCTGGCATCTTTAGTCTTCTGGAAAAATAGGATTTTCCGTATATTTTCCCGAATTTTCTGATCTTCGCGAATTTTGCCTCCAAACAACACCTTTTCTATCAGAATCCTGACTGCAGCGGTCCATGCTCCAAAAGTCATCAACCATGCAAAAACAGATGAAATAACATAAGTATCACCTCTCAATATGAAATATATCAATGAATAATAGTGAATTAAGACATAGAATAGTGATGCAAAAATGGACGTATCAACTCCCCCCAAGCTTAGACTTCGCTTGTCCTCAAGCGAAACTGAGCTCAATAAACATGGCCTCGGGTTTATGGAGTGAAGAGTCGATAAAAGAATACGGAAAAGAAGCATCACATTCATCAAAAGCATAGATCATAATAGAAGACAACTCACTATTATATAACTCAACTTGTAATAAGTAAAGGAAACACAATAAAGATACATAAAGTGAATCATAATTGGTAATGGCAAACTTAGCTCTTGGTCGAAGAATAGTTGATAATTTGCTGGAATTCACAAATAGCTGGTTTTTCAATGATAGCTTTCAAAGTAGTAAACATCAAGATAAGAGCAATGTGCAAAACAAGGAACATAAGAAACATGATTGAATAAATCATCATATGAATGAATGAAACACAACAACTCAAAATACTTGCTGAGATAGAGAGGAATTGGTTTACTGACTCAACTAAAAAGTAAAAGAAAGGCCCTTCAAAGAGGGAAGAAGGGATTGCAAGTCTCATAAAGAGCTCCCAAAAATTATGATACTTACTAGCTTTCAGCTCTCATTGCCCCTATCATAGGCATCTTTAGGATTAAGGTTAAAGTGAAACAACTAAGAGGATATGCTTGACAAGTTATAAGTTGAAATCTCATGCCCCTTACTTATGAGTACCGATCCTCATGCTACTCAACTTCAGTCACGAGCAAGCTCTTGTCATTGTAAATACATGCGTATCATTGAGAACCGCCAACGGGGTACCCCTTGCACATGACACATGAGCTATCCCATAATCAAAATGACAAGGCAAGCAGACAGTGAGCATCTGAGCGATCTTTTTATTTGCTATTTGCATAGGTTTTTATTGAGGATGCTTCATAGAATGCTCACTATAGTTATGCTGCAAGTTTCCACCATGATTAGGCATGGCTTAGGCTAGCGTCCTAGGCGTTTCTCTAACACACATATAAACTCCATGATCTTACAAGTTCCACTTTTATTTCACACCGCCGGGATCCATAAGCAAAAGAACATGATATCAACTAGGTACAAAGTACCAAATGAAGTGTTGAAAGCGGTCCCCATGATACATGGTTCGGCTGACTTCAACTCATAAAGCGCAAGCATATACGCAACAAAGAAGGACCCAATGGTTCAGGTTTATTAAATGCATGAAAGTAAAGTGTGCCATCAAGTTCATGAGAGCTTTAGTCACTAATTTTCACATAACAAGTTTAATTTGGGAGGTAGATAAAACAAGAATTTACTTGGAATAGCAATAATGCTACTAGGTAGGTATGGTGGACACAAATGACAAAGGTTTTGGTTTAAAGGAGGTGGATGCACGAGAAGAATTCCCTCTCAGTACAGGTTTTTGGCTAGCAAGGCTGGGTAGCAAGTATAAGAGTTGAAGGAAACAACCAAACATACAAGTGATAAAGACAAACATGCAATATTCCTTGGAAGCACAAAAGATCTTAACTAGAGAATACTAGACTTATGAGCAGAAAGATGATGAAATAATTTTTCTTTAAAGGTACTTTTATCTTTTTCATTCAACTCTCAAAAATAGTGTTGCTACTAACCGAGCCAGGTTTGCCAAAACCAACTAAATTAACTCAATGATCCCAAAGTGATACCAATACGAACAACAAGATCAATCATATAACCACGAATTGAAAACTAATATAGGCTATGCAAAAAGAGTGAATGATAGAACTTCTCATTAATATTCCATAACGGAAACTCACACCAAGGGATACATATCTAACAAGAGAGGGGACACTTCCATAATGCAAACCATACTACATAATAACTCCTCTATTCATGATATGACTCTACTAATAAGGTAAAAAGATAGAAGATAGTGATGTGATACCGCGACACTCCCCCAAGCTTGGAACAAACCAAGGGGATGCCAAACCTGATGACGAATTACTCCTTCGGTGATGGTGGTGTCTTCTCATCTTCATCCGTCTTCCATGGTAAAGGCTTCCCATCAACAAAGGACATCGTGGTTTCCAACATCCTGAAACTTGCAGCAGCACTTATGCTTTTAAATCTAGCCTCATACTCACAGTTTTGATTTTGAACGTCATAGAACTGTGCTTGTAGTTCGTTGGTTGTTTGGCGGAGTGAGAGGACTTCGTCTTTGAGTTCAGCAGTCTCCTTTTGGTGCTTGGTGATGAGTTCGGAACAAATCTTATGGATGATATCCACTTCGCACTCCGCCATCTTCTTGTACCTAAAGACTTCTTGCTCCAGTGCTTCCATCCTGTCCTCCATACTTCCCTCACCTTTAGGGCCTTGAACCTCTTTAATCCGAACCTCCCCACCTTTGAGAAATAACTCCTTGGGATGAATCTTCAATTCTCTCATGTATGGGTTGATGATATCTTCCAAGGAATCTCCCTTAACTGATCCAGTGGAAGACATTGTGGCTAAAAATATGGGATCTTAACTAGCAGAAACAGATCGAAGCGAAACACGACGAAAACACGATATATAAACCTCGGGGGATCCGAGGGGTTATATATTACGAAGTTTCATATCAAAAAGGAAGGTACTGGCAGAAAACGGGTCGGAGGCGGAGTCCGGGGTGGACTCACCACCTGGTGGTGCGACCAGGGGTGGGCCCGTGCCACAGGGTGGTGTGGGCTACCCCGGCTCCGGTTCCGTCCCTTTTTCGCTTTGTAACTTTCCTTATCGACTGAAAACTATAAAAATATAGTTGTATTGTATTTTTGCGGAACTTTTCTTACCAGAACTGTTACCTATTTGAAAACAGACTCTGTAGGTCTCTGAATTTGGTCCTCGATGAATTTCTCTGGAGTTATAACTTGAAAGGCATCAACATCTTCATTGTAAGAATCTCCAGCAATATAGTGTTTGAGTTGCTGTCCATTCACTACTTGTGTAGTATTATCTTTTAGAGAAGAAATTTTTATTGCTCCTGAACGGTATACTTCTTCAATGATGAAAGGTCCTTCCCATTTTGATAGTAGCTTACCTGCAAAAAATCTGAGACGAGAGCTATACAACAGAACTTTCTCACCAACATGAAATTCCCTCTCAAGTATTAGCTTGTCATGCCATCTTTTAACTTTTTCCTTAAAGAGCCTAGCATTCTCATAGGCTTCACTCCTCCATTCATCTAAAGAACTTAAGTCAAATAATCTTTTCTCACCAGCGAGCTTACAATCTCTATTTAGTTCTTTCACTGCCTAGTAAGCTTTGTGTTCTAATTCTAAGGGTAGGTGGCAAGCTTTCCCATAAACCATTTTATAAGGAGACATTCCCATAGGATTTTTGTAAGCAGATCTATAAGCCCATAAAGCATCATTCAACTTCTTAGCCCAGTTTTTTCTAGACCTATTAACATTCTTTTGCAAGATAGATTTAATTTCTCTATTTGATAACTCTACTTGCTTGCTAGTTTAGGGGTGATAAGCTGAAGCAATTCAATGATTAACATCATATTTAGCAAGGGTCTTCCTAAAACTACCATGAATGAAATGAGAACCCCCATCAGTCATGAGATACCTAGGCACCCCAAACCTAGGAAAGATAATATCCTTAAGCATTTTTAGAGAAGTCTCCCCGTCAGCACTCTTTGTAGGAATGGCTTCTACCCACTTAGTAACATAATCAACGGCAACAAGAATATGAGTGTAGCCTTTCGAAGGAGGGAAAGGACCCATAAAGTCAAATCCGCAACAATCAAAAGGTTCAATAACTAGAGAGTAGTTCATAGGCATTTCATTGCGTCTAGAAATATTACCAACACGCTGACATTCATCACAAGATAATTTTTTTCTTGCATCTTTAAAAAGAGTAGGCCAGTAGAAACCTGATTGTAGTACCTTTTGTACAGTTCTATCTCCTGCATGATGTCCTCCATAGGCACTACCATGACATTTACACAATATCTCCTTTTGTTCATATTCTGGAACACATCTTCGCATAATACCATCCACTCCTTCTTTGTATAAGTGTGGGTCATCCCAAAAATAATGCCTCAAATCATAGAAGAACTTTCTTGTTTGTTGAGCTGTAAAAGTTGGAGGCAAATACTTGGAGATAATAAAGTTAGCATAAGCAGCATACCAAGGGCTTCCTCGTGAGCTCACCCCTACTGCAGCTAACTATTCATTTGGGAAACTATCATTAACAGGCATAGGGTCAAAAGAGATGTTTTCCAAACAAGATAAATTATCAGCTACAGGGTTTTCAGCACCCTTCCTATCTACTATATGTAGATCAAACTCTTGTAAAAGAAGTACCCATCTAATAAGCCTAGGCTTAGCATCCTTCTTCGTCATAAGATATTTAATAGCAGCATGATCAGTATGAATGGTTACTTTTGAGTCCACAATATAGGGCCTAAACTTATCGCAGGCAAAAACAACAGCTAGAAATTCCTTTTCAGTAGTGGCATAATTCCTTTGAGCAATGTCTAGAGTCTTACTAGCATAATGGATAACGTTTAACTTTTTATCAATACGTTGCCCAAGGACAGCCCCTACAGCAAAATCACTAGCATCACACAATATTTCAAAGGGTAAACTCCAATCAGGTGGTTGAACAATAGGGGCTGTAGTTAAAGCCTTCTTAAGAGTTTCAAAAGCTTCCCTACAATCATCATCAAAAACGAAGGGTACATCTTTTTGAAGAATATTAGTGAGAGGTTTTGATATCCTAGAGAAGTCTTTAATAAACCTCCTATAGAAACCAGCATGACCAAGGATACTACGAATACCTTTGATGTCTCTTGGACATGGCATATTCTCAATTGCCTCAACCTTAGCTCTATCAACTTCTATGCCTCTTTCAGAAACTTTATGCCCAAGAACAATTCCTTCATTAACCATGAAGTGGCATTTCTCCCAATTAAGAACAAGATTAGTTTCTTCACATCTCTGCAAAACTTTATCAAGGTTGTGTAGACAATTATCAAAAGAAGTTCCATAGACAGAAAAGTCATCCATGAACACTTCTACAATTTCCTCACAAAAACCATGAAAGATAGCAGACATGCACCTTTGGAAAGTAGCAGGAGCATTACATAAACCAAAAGGCATACGTATATAAGCATAAGTTCCATAAGGGCAAGTAAAAGTAGTTTTTTTTCTTGATCTTGTTGTTTAACATCAATTTGAGAGAAACCAGAATAACCATCAAGAAAACAAAAATGGGTCTTTTTAGACAACCTTTCCAACATTTGATCAATAAAAGGAAGCGGGTAGTGATCTTTCTTAGTAACTTTATTGACTTTCCTAAAATCGATGCACATCCTATAGCCTACCACTATTCTTTGAGGAATAAGCTCATCATTATCATTAGGGACAACGGTAATACCTCCCTTTTTAGGAACACAATGAATAGGACTAACCCATTCACTACCAGCAATAGGGTAAATAATACCAGCATCAAGGAGTTTCAATACCTCATTCCTTACCACTTCCTTCATCCTAGGATTTAAACGTCGTTGGTGCTCCACTACTGGTTTCGCATCTGGTTCTATGTTGATAGAATGCTGGCATATAGTAGGTGAAATCCCTTTTAAATCATCCAGAGTATAGCCCATAGCTCCTCGATGTTTCCTCAAAACTTCCAATAACCTTTCTTCTTCCTTCCCTGAAAGTTTAGCGCTAACAATAACATGATATATCTTTTTATCATCAATGTAAGCATATTTAAGATCATCAGGGAGAGGTTTTAGATCGAAAACCAGATCCTTTTTAGGTGGCATCATGGTACCCAAGTCTTCTACAGGCAAGTCGTGCTTAAGCATCATAGGTTGATCACGGAGAATCCTGTCAATCTCATTCCTTTCTTCCATGAAGATTTCACTTTCATGATCTTCCATAAATTGCTGCAAAGCATTGTTAGGAGAAAGAGAAATAGAAGCAAGTTGTTCAACCCTAAAATCCTCATTATGGGTTTCCTCTTCGCAAGGTTCTTTAGCAAATTTCGAAAAATTAAACTCATAAGATTCCCCATCAAATTTGGTCAAGATTTTCTCCCTCTTGCAATCAATAATAGCTCCACAAGTACTCAAGAAAGGTCTACCAAAAATGAAAGGGTAGGTTTTACTAGCAGCCGAACCAAGTACTAGAAAATAAGCAGGGTACTTAATCTTACCACAAAGAACTTCCACGTCTCGTACAATACCAATTGGAGAGATGGTCTCTCTATTAGCAAGGTGAATAACCACATAAATCTCTTCCAACTCGCAAGGACTGATTTCATGCATAATTTCTCTGTAAAGCTCATAAGGAATAGCACTGGAACTTGCACCAATATCACATAAACCATAATAGCAATGATCACCAATTCTAATAGAAAGCACAGGAACACTAGCCTTTTTAGTTCTATTGGGATGTGAAACAATATTAGAAGCATCCTCACAAAAGACTATGTGCCCATCTTCTACGCTTTTAGTGACAAGGTTTTTCACAATTGCTACCACAAGTTCAATGTTTATTTGTTCATCAGGTTTTATAGTTCTTTTTTCACTTTTGGTGATTACATTAGTTATCATAGGATGGTCCCTTACCTTTTCGAGGAAGGGAATCTTCTCGATATAAGGTTCGGGTAAGATGGGGTCAATAATGCAATACTCAGCACTTCCAATAGGAGCATAGTCAACAATATCTTTGTAAGGTGCATGGTATTTGTTCCATCCCCTTTTTGGAATTTTGATATAGGAAGCAAAAGCTCTAAATCAATTCGTAATAAATTACAAATCAAGACCATAAATATTACTAATATTTTGAAAGTCATCAGTTCCCATAAAAGATTCAATGCATTCATAATCATAATTTATACCTGACTTTCTACCTTTGTCATTCTCCCAAGCTTCAGCATTGTCTTGAATACGGTCCAGAAGATCCCATTTAGCTTCTTCTTCCATGCTAGTGAATGATCCAGCACAGGAAGCATCCAATAAATCTTTATCATGTAGAGGGAGCCTTGCATAAAAGTTATTGATAATAATATTGTTGGGGAGCTCATGAATGGGACATTTGAGCATTAGTAACTTCAATCTCCCCCAAGCTTGAGCTGTACTCTCTCCATCAAGAGGCCAAAATTTTTATATTTGATTCCGATCTTTATGAATCTCACTAGGAGGATAAAACTTTGAATAAAAGAGAGGCACTATTTCCTCCCATTCCAGAGCTTGACCATTCTTCAGCAGCTTATACCACTCCTCAGCTCTTCCTTTCAGTGATAATGAGAATAACTTCTTCTTAACTTGATCTGTAGTAATACCTGCACACTTGAACAACCCGCATAATTCATGTATAAAGAGCAAATGATCACCGGGATGGACAGTTCCAACCCCAACATAGTAGTTATCCATAACACGATCAATAATTCTTGTAGGTATTTTGAAAACATCATTCTTAGCAGGTGGTGGTTTATCTACTACCTTAGCAGTGGTAGTAGCATTACCAAATAAGAAACTCAACTAATTATCCATAACGAAAATAAAGCAACTAACAGAAGTAAACAATACTCACAGTAGAAGTTTCCTTTACCAGTTCTACTCTCCAATAGCGCTTCACTCCCCGACAACGGTGCCAGAAAATAGTCTTGATGACCCACAAGTATAGGGGGTGTATCGCAGTATTTTTGATAAGTAAGAGTGTCGAACCCAACGAGGAGCAGAAGGTGCTGGCTAGTGGTATGGATCATGAATTCTCTGCAAATACTTAGCAAACGGATTTTTAGGGGTTTTCGATAAAGCAAGTAAACAAAGTACGAGTAAATAAAAGACAGTAGGAATAAATGCAGCAAGTGGCCCAATCCTTTATGCAGCAAAGGACAAGCCGGTTGTATTACTTAAGATGACCAAACGTTCTCGAGGACACATGGGAAGACTGTCAAGTGCTTTCGCTTCATATAGTCGATTAATCTTCTTTAGCTTGCTAAGTGTTGTGTGGGTGAACCTGTGCTAATGTACCGCCCCATCCAAGACTAATACATACTTGTGATTATACCCCTTGCAAACATCCGTAAGTACAAGAAAGTAATTAAGGTAGAAACCTAACCACAGCTTTAAACTCTAAGACCCTTACATCCCTTGTGCAATGGTTTCCTAACGGGGGTTTAGGTTTCTGTCACTCCGGCAACCCCTACGATTAGTAGCCAAATACACAATGCATTCCCCTAGACCCATATAGGTGAAGTGTCATGTAGTCAACATTCACATGACACCACTAGAAGAAGTACACCACAACTTAAATAACAATCTATTGAATCTTTCTCAACGCAACTCCACTACTAACAACAAGACTTCTCCCATGTCCTCAAGAACAAAACGAACTACTCACAAGACATCATATGGATCATGATAAGAGATGGAATAATGATGTATAACAATCTGAACATAAACAATAATTCAATGGTTCACTTAATAGCATCAACTACAAAGAGTAATCAACACCGGGAAAGTTTCCCCTATGAACTATGCAAGATTCAACGCAATTGTTACATCAATATGGAGATTGTGAGGGTGCTGATGGTGATGATGGTGGTGATGATGATGATGATGATCCCGATGAAGTCTAGCTTGATGGTGGTGTTGATGGCTACGATCTCCCCTCTCCGGGAAGGAATTCCCCCGGCAGAAATCTGTCTGCCGGAGAGATCTTTCTCTCTCGGTGTTTTCCGCCCCGCAGAGGCAGCGGAATCTTTCTGTGGTCGCTCCCCGAGTCTTAGGGTTTCAGGATGATGATATACTCCAGAGGGGATAGCCTGGAGTGGGCTAGGGTGGCCACACCACCTGCTAGCGCGGCCTAGGGCTACCCGCGCCAAGGGGTGGTGTGGGCCCCCTGTGGCCCATCTCCAGCCCCCCTTCTGGCTTCCTTCGTCTTCTTGAAAAATAGGATTTTCCGTATATTTTCCTGGATTTTCTGATCTTCGCGAATTTTCCCTCCAAACAGCACCTTTTCCATCAGAATCCTGACTGCAGCGGTCCATGCTCCAAAAGTCATCAAGCATGCAAAAACAGATGAAATAACTTAAGTATCACCTCTCAATACGAAATATATCAATCAATAATAGTGAATTAAGACATAGAATAGTGATGCAAAATGGACGTATCACCCTCTTTCATACATTGGTTTGCAAATAGTTTGGTTTGGTTTGGAAAAGAGTAGGAAAGTTCATACTTATGTGGTAAAAAGAGCTCGTTTTTGACTGTGGCCTATGCTTTGTCATGCCATGCTTGATATTGTCTTGGCTTTATGCTTAGTATTCTTTGCTGTAGCATGACTTGTTATAAACAATTGAGATTGCTTAATGTGCCTTGGATGAATCATGCGTTGTTTTAGCATATTAAAGCATAGTATAGTGGTATTCTCCTTTGATGCTTTATTTGGGTTAACTTGGTGCATGCTCACACCATGTTATGACTATCTCAAGTCACCATAGCCTTTATGATCCTTTAGTTTTCAACTTGTAGTATCACTTTATGCTTTGATCAATGATGTTTTGTCGCTCTCCATGATTATGGCCATTATTGCTCTCTTAGTTTGTCGCTCCTAGTCTTTTGCTAGCCTCCACAACCAAGTATGAGTTCCACTCATGCATCCAACTCCCTAAACCAAGTTATTCCAAAGAGTCCACCATACCTACCTACTAGCTTATGCTATTACAAGTATATTCATGCTTTTGTTTACCTTCCAAATTAAACTTGTTATGAGAAAACTAGTGATTAAAGCTCTCACGAACTGGATGGCACACTTTACTTTTCTTGCCCTTAATAAACTTGAACCATTGTGTTGTCTATGTTGTATATGCTTGCACTTATTTGTTGGGAATTAGTAGAACCATGCTTTCATGGGGAACGCTTTCAACATTGCACTTGGTACTTGTACCTAGTTGATATCATGCTCTTTTGTATATGGATGTCGTCGGTGTGAAATGAAAGGGGAGCTTGTAAGTCCATGGAGTTATGTATATGTGTTAGAGAAACGCCTGGGCCGCTGGTCTGATCCATGCTGACATGGTGGAAACCTGCAGCGTAACCATAATGAGCTCTCTATGAAGCATTCTTCTTATAAAAAAGAGTCCTATATTGAGAAAAAAGAGAAAAAGAAAAACAAAGAGATTATGAAAAGAGGAAAGAGAGAAAAAGCACCATATTCCCATGGTAATTAAGAAGATTGTTGAGATGCTCATTGTCTGCTTGCCTTGTCATTTTGATATGGGGATTCTTCCGTATCATCGGGCAAGGGGTACCCCGTTGGCGGTTCTCTATGATACACATGTACTTACAATGACAAGAACTTACTGGTGACTAAACTTGAGTAGCATGAGGAGCGGCCCTCGTATACAAGGTACATGAGATTTCTAACTTATACTTCGTCAAGCATGTACACCATAGTTTGTTCACTTTAACCTTAATCACTTCAAGATGCTTATGATAGGGTAAATGAGAGATGAAAGCTATAAGTACCATAATTTTTGGAAGATCTTTATGAGACTTGAATCCCTACTTCCTTCTATGAAGGCCTTTCTTCCACCATTATATTGAGTCTCCACCTTCTACCTTTATGCACCTACTTTGAGAGCATAGTGGTGAAGGAAATATGCCCTAGAGGCAATCATAGAGATGATTGTATTTCATGTGTATCCATGAGTTATTATAATGTTCCTTGAATATCCATATACTAGGCAACTTGTATTGATTGGCAATTATGTGAATTGTTTGTGAAACTCTTTACTTGTATGGTTATCTAATAATTGTCCCTAGTCGGAGTTCATGCGAGGACACACGTGAATATTAGACTAGCACATCGATTGGTTAATGACTATGTTTCGCAAGTCATTGACATGGAGATGTCAAACCAATGATGTGGACACATGTTATGAACATGGGGTTGGACTGACCCAACATGAGACTAGCAATAATACTTGCAGCTCTCTCTACACATCGTGTACGTTTTGTCCTTAGACCTGAGATTGTCGCATGTACTTGAGATGTGGATCGACCTACTTTGGGGCTATCAAACACTACTCCGTAACTGGGTAGTTATAAAGGTAGCTTTCGGGTTTGTCCTGATACATGCTGCAAGGCATCGGTCAATCAAGATGGGATTTGCCCCTCTCTACTTGAGAGAGATATCTCTGGGCCCCTCGAGTGATCGGATCCAGAAATGCATGGCCGTGCTACATATGGTTAAGAGTTAACCTAGTAAAGGGATTCTGAATCACAGTATCGAGAAAGAGAGGTCAGCTTAGAGCTAGACCAAATATCGTGAGGCAAAGGGAAAGACATGTACTCAACCTTGTGATGGTTCGTCCGAATGATCTTTATATGCGTTTAGGAGTTGGCACGTCTTGCTAGAGGCCGCTACCAACTATTGACGGAGTAAGTGTACTCGCGTCATGTCTATACGTGTATGAACCTATAGGGTCACACACTTTAGGGGCTGGAAGCCTAATGAGGATTGGATCCGAATTAGACCAGGCTTAGGCTGCTAATGGGCTGCTAATGTAGAAGCCCACCAGGGATGCCTATATAAGAGGGAGTGTGGCGAGCTGAAAAGGAGAGAGCATTCCACCCAGCCGCCACTCCTCTTCCGCCTGTGTTGCACGCGCAGACCTAGCAGTCTGGCGTGTGACGACTTCCACTCCGGACGTGTGGATACCTCGGAGGTGCTGCATCTGTAGCACTTGGACGAGCCGCGCAAAGGGGAGCTGCTCGTGGGACGAGGACGAGAGGAGACGTAGAACATCTACACTGCCGCAACGTGCTTCATCGAGTTCCGCACCTGCGCGGCTAGCGGTAATCCCGTGATCTATGACACTAGTATTCCTGGTTGACGCGGTAGAAATTTTTGATTTTACGCTAGTGTAGCCTACCCGTATCCCTTCAGTGGTATCAGAGCCGATGCTATTCAGTCATAGGTTCGGGAAGTTTGCATATGGTGATATGTAGATTGATATGAATGATATGATCGTTTGTATGGCGGTGTTTCTGGATTGATCTATGATCTTACTTTCCGTGATCGTGATTCTAAGGTCGTCGAACGACTTACCCCTACCGGTCAGTTTCCGCCATCGGGGTAGACAATGACACATAAATCCTTCTGAATCACGCGAAGATCAATATGATTGATCGAATCGGGAATTAGATCTGAATCGACGTACCATGATCAAAGGAGTTTGGTCAAATCGGAACTATGGTCGGTTTATGGTAAATTGGATTTGCCGATCAAAATCCTTAAAGAAAATTGTATAGATTTGCCGATCAAAATCCTTAAAGGTACCGCGAGGGGCGCTGCCCCTTCGAACCCCGCAGGGGGAGACCCCCTAGACCCCCCTTAGTCGTAGCCCCCTTTTTGTATCTCGTTAAGGTTCATAGGTGGTACGATTTCACATGATCCGGTAGAATGCGATTCTATGCACAACTTGTTTTTGCAGGATTTATGTGATCAGTATGGCCCAAAAATGTATGTGATGCATGTATGTATTTTTCATGACCTGCGTGTCGTGAGTTGGGCAACACGGCTGGAGCCATATGTGTTGTCAATTATTGTAATGGCCTGCGTGCCAACTTGTGATGATCCCAATACAATGTAATTTTGATTACTAGATGTTAGGAGTAATAGCTTGTATTATTTCTTGGAGAACTCATCACTTGGAGGATGGCTCGCATAGAGCATGAAGATGGAGATCATCATGGTGGACAGGTTCTATGGCGCTGGAGATCACCATGAGAAAATGGGCCATACTGTATCACATCTATGTGAATGCTATTCTTATACGTTTTACTACTATGCATGCTTAGATGATAGAAGTAGAACGATCCCTCACAAAGTTTAAGTTAAACCATGCCCTCCCAACCAAACCTTGCACCATCCTATGCCCTGTACAATCATTGGTGGGTCTATGAAATTAGGGTTCCACGGTTTTCCTTGGCTGGATGGGTTTGTATCGGATACCTACACGCATGAGGGTTGGTGAGCTTAACAAGGTCATCTTAACAGTTAAGGACCTTGGGGCATAAAGGTTGGGCGCCTAGTTTTGACATAGAGATGTCACCCAACAACAAGAGTCATATGTGATATGATTAGCAAAGGTTGCTTACCGATTTACCTTGTCTTCTAGCAGTGATGCTAAAGCTCACTAGTCGACTTGTTAATTGTGGATCTTGAATCACTTAGTATCAATAGAGGGATGTTGATTTAAGTGGGAGTATATGCTATTAAATTGTTTAATATGTTTTACTCTTTCATGGTTACATGGCTTAGTATTTTGCATATTTTTTTGTTGTAGATCAATGGCACCGAACAATTCATCACCTTTTGCTTTGCGTTCGATTCTTGAAAAGGATAAACTAAATGGAACAAACTATTCGGACTGGGTCCGTAACCTGAGAATTGTTCTCAGGGCTGAGAAAAAGGAAACTGTTCTGGATACCCCAATCCCGGATGAACCTGCTGATAATGCAACTGCTACCCTTAAGAATGCCTACAAGAAAGCATGTGATGAATCTCTTGAGGTCAGTTGTCTTATGCTTGCATGCATGGAACCTGATCTTCAAAAACAGTTTGAGGATCAGGAAGCGTACGATATGATCGTTGCGCTTAAGGACATGTTCCAAACTCAGGCTAGGACTGAGAGGTACAATGTCGCTAAGTCCTTTGTGGAATGCAAGCTGGCAGAGGGAGCAGCTGTAGGCCCCCATGTGATCAAAATGGTTGGTTAAAGTCAGACTTTGGAAAAGCTTGGTTTTCCATTAGGCCAAGAGTTGGCCACTGACTTCATTTTGGCATCTCTTCCATCTAGCTATGGGCATTTCATTTCGAACTACCATATGCATGGGGTGGAGAGGGGCCTTAATGAATTATGTGGGATGCTGAAAACAGCAGAATGTGACATTAAGAAGTGTGCAGGGCATAGCCATGTGATGGCTGTGCAGAACAAGCCTAGCTTCAAGAAAAAGGGCACTTCTTGGCAGAAGAAGAAGGGCAAGGCTAAGGATACGATCCCTAAGCCAAACCCTGCACCCAAGCAAAAGGCTGGTCCTGCAGGAGACACTGAGTGTTTCTTTTGTCACGAATATGGCCACTGGAAGAGAAACTGCAGCAAGTACCAGGCTTGTTTGAAGAAAAGTGGAAGTAAGAGTACTTCCCACTCAGGTACACTTGTTGTAAATGTTGTGGACATTTTTCTCGCAGATTCTTATGTTAACTCTTGGGTATTTGATACCGGATCGGTTGCTCATATTTGCAATTCGATGCAGGGGCTAATAAGGACTAGAGAAGTGCAAAAAGGCGAAGTGGATTTTCGCGTCGGAAATAAAGCAAGGGTTGCTGCATTGTTCGTCGACGTCATGCAACTTCACCTTCCGTCAGGATTTATCATGGAGTTGAATAATTGTTATTACATTCCTAGTATGGGTCGAAACATTTTATCACCTTCATGTTTGATGAGGGATGGTTATTCATTCGCGAGTACAAACAATGGTTGTGTAATCTCTAAGAATGCTATGTTTGTGGCTGATGCTCCCATTGTGAATGGGTTATTTATTTTAAATCTTGATAATGCATGTGTTTACAATGTTAGTGCTAAAAGGCTTCGGCCAAATGATTTGAGTCCTACCTATCTATGGCATTGTCGTTTGGGGCATATAAGTGAAAAGCGCATGAAGAAGCTCCATGGTGATGGTCTTCTAACTTCGTTTGATTTTGAATCATACGAGACATGTCAAGCTTGTTTACTTGGAAAGATGACCAAGACGCCTTTTACGGGGTTTCCCGAGAGAGCGACAGACTTGTTGGAACTCATACATACTGATGTATGTGGACCAATGAGCACGACAGCCAGAGGAGGATATCACTACTTCATTACTTTCACTGATGATTTCAGTAGATATGGCTATGTCTACTTGATGAAGCATAAGTCTGAAACTTTTGAAAAGTTCAAAGAGTTTCAAAATGAGGTAGAGAATCAACGTGGCAAGAGAATAAAGGCCTTGCGATCTGATCGCGGAGGTGAATATTTGAGTCACGAGTTTAGCAATCATCTTAAGAGTTGCGGAATTGTTCCACAGCTCACGCCGCCCGGAACGCCTCAAATAAACGGGGTCTCTGAACGGCGTAATCGAACTTTGTTGGACATGGTTCGATCGATGATGAGCCAGTCGGATTTACCATTATCATTTTGGGGTTACGCGCTAGAAACAGCAGCTTTCACACTAAATAGGGTACCATCTAAATCCGTAGTTAAGACACCATATGAGATGTGGACTGGAAAGAATCCCAGTTTGTCTTTTCTAAAGATTTGGGGTTGTGATGCATTTGTCAAGCGACTTCAGTCGGACAAGCTAACACCCAAATCGGATAAGTGCATTTTTGTGGGATACCCAAGGGAAACCTTAGGGTATTACTTCTACAACCGAGAAGAGGGCAAAGTGTTTGTCGCTCGTAGCGGTGTTTTCCTAGAGAAAGAGTTTCTCACAAAGGGAACGAGTGGAAGGTCGGTGCGACTTGAAGAAGTTCAAGATGAGCCAGTCGGGGATGCTTCTACGAGTGATGCTATTGTAGCAGAACAAGTTGAGGAACCCGTGGCAATAGAAGCACCACAACCACGAAGGTCGGCGAGGCTCCGCGAAGCGCGAGAGTTATTATTGTTAGACAATGATGAGCCTGCGACCTATGCAGAAGCGATGGTGGACCCAGACTCTGAGAAATGGCTGATTGCCATGAGATCCGAGATAGAGTCCATGGGAGACAATCAAGTTTGGAACTTGGTTGACCTGCCTAATGGTTTTAAAGCCATCGAGTGCAAGTGGATCTATAAGAAGAAGATTGATATGGATGGAAATGTTCACATCCATAAAGCTCGACTTGTTGCAAAAGGTTTTAGACAAGTTCAAGGAGTTGACTACGACGAGACTTTCTCGCCCGTAGCGATGCTTAAATCTATACGGATCATTCTAGCCATTGCTGCACATTTCGATTATGAGATATGGCAGATGGATGTCAAGACGGCTTTCTTAAATGGAATCCTTTCTGAGGACGTGTATATGATGCAGCCCGAAGGTTTTGTCGATCCAAACAATGCTGGAAAGGTATGCAAACTTCAAAAGTCTATTTATGGGCTGAAGCAAGCATCTCGGAGTTGGAACATTCGATTTGATGAAGTTGTAAAGGAGTTTGGCTTCACCAAAAACGAACAAGAACCTTGTGTGTATAAGAAAGAAAATGGGAAATCACTTGTGTTTCTAATCTTATATGTGGATGACATATTATTGATTGGAAATGACATTCCTATGCTCGAGTCTGTTAAGACCTCATTGAAAAATAGTTTTTCTATGAAGGACTTGGGAGAAGCGGCATATATTCTGGGTATCAAGATCTATAGAGATAGATCAAGGAGGCTAATTGGATTAAGCCAGAGTACGTATATTGACAAAGTGTTGAAACGGTTCAGCATGGAAGAGGCTAAGAAGGGGTTCTTGCCCATGTCTCACGGCATTAAACTAAGCAAGACTCAGTGTCCTTCGACCACTGATGAGCGAGAACGCATGAGTAGGATTCCATATGCTTAGGCTATTGGATCCATCATGTATGCAATGACATGTACTCGCCCAGATGTTTCCTATGCTCTAAGTGTTACGAGCAGATACCAGGCTGATCCAGGTGAGATTCACTAGACAGCAGTAAAGAATATCCTTAAGTACTTGAGAAGGACTAAGGATATGTTCCTAGTTTATGGAGGTGAGGTTGAACTCAGTGTAAAGGGTTACACAGATGCGAGTTACCTTAATGACTCAGATGACTCGAAATCGCAATCAGGTTATGTGTTTGTCATGAATGGTGGTGCTGTGAGCTGGAAAAGTTCCAAGCAAGATACAGTGGCCTCCTCTTCAACAGAAGCTGAATATATTGCTGCCTCGGAGGCTGCAAAGGAAGCTGTTTGGATTAGGAATTTCCTGATCGCTCTTGGTGTGGTTCAAGGCTCGTCCAATCCCTTGGACGTTTATTGTGACAACAATGGTGCTATTGCACAAGCCAAAGAACCTAGACAGCACCAGAAGAACAAACATATTCGCATGCGCTACCATCTGATTCGTGAGTTCATTGATGAAGGCAGTGTCATGTTATGCAAAATACATACGGACTCAAATGTTGCTGATCCCTTGACTAAGCCACTCCCGCAGACTGCGCATGAAGCGCACACAAGAGCAATAGGTATTAGATACTGTCTAGATTGACTCTAGTGCAAGTGGGAGACTGAAGGAAATATGCCCTAGAGGCAATCATAGAGATGATTGTATTTCATGTGTATCCATGAGTTATTATAATGTTCCTTGAATATCCATATACTAGGCAACTTGTATTGATTGGCAATTATGTGAATTGTTTGTGAAACTCTTTACTTGTATGGTTATCTAATAATTGTCCCTAGTCGGAGTTCATGCGAGGACACACGTGAATATTAGACTAGCACATCGATTGGTTAATGACTATGTTTCGCAAGTCATTGACATGGAGATGTCAAACCAATGATGTGGACACATGTTATGAACATGGGGTTGGACTGACCCAACATGAGACTAGCAATAATACTTGCAGCTCTCTCTACACATCGTGTACGTTTTGTCCTTAGACCTGAGATTGTCGCATGTACTTGAGATGTGGATCGACCTACTTTGGGGCTATCAAACACTACTCCGTAACTGGGTAGTTATAAAGGTAGCTTTCGGGTTTGTCCTGATACATGCTGCAAGGCATCGGTCAATCAAGATGGGATTTGCCCCTCTCTACTTGAGAGAGATATCTCTGGGCCCCTCGAGTGATCGGATCCAGAAATGCATGGCCGTGCTACATATGGTTAAGAGTTAACCTAGTAAAGGGATTCTGAATCACAGTATCGAGAAAGAGAGGTCAGCTTAGAGCTAGACCAAATATCATGAGGCAAAGGGAAAGACATGTACTCAACCTTGTGATGGTTCGTCCGAATGATCTTTATATGCGTTTAGGAGTTGGCACGTCTTGCTAGAGGCCGCTACCAACTATTGACGGAGTAAGTGTACTCGCGTCATGTCTATACGTGTATGAACCTATAGGGTCACACACTTTAGGGGCTAGAAGCCTAATGAGGATTGGATCCGAATTAGACCAGGCTTAGGCTGCTAATGGGCTGCTAATGTAGAAGCCCACCAGGGATGCCTATATAAGAGGGGGTGTGGCGAGCTGAAAAGGAGAGAGCATTCCACCCAGCCGCCACTCCTCTTCCGCCTGTGTTGCACGCGCAGACCTAGCAGTCTGGCGTGTGACGACTTCCACTCCGGACGTGTGGATACCTCGGAGGTGCTGCATCTGTAGCACTTGGATGAGCCGCGCAAAGGGGAGCTGCTCGTGGGACGAGGACGAGGAGGAGACGTAGAACATCTACACTGCCGCAACGTGCTTCATCGAGTTCCGCACCTGCACGTCTAGCGGTAATCCCGTGATCTATGACAATAGTATTCCTGGTTGACGCGGTAGAAATTTTTGATTTTACGCTAGTGTAGCCTACCCGTATCCCTTCAAGTGGCCATTCTTAGTTCTATGTGCATTGTCCCAAGACTAGTCGATTGATGCATAACTTGATATTGCTTGTTTTAAACTATTTGTATCTAGTCACTCTTATGAACTTTGAAGGTGTCCTATGCATTTATATTTGCTACTCTATTGAGGGACAAGCTGAATACTATTATGCTATGTTTTCTTTATGTGAAACAAACAAACGCCTTGCAAAGCATTGTTATTCATGAATCTTTTGTTTGTGCCTTTTCATGTTGCATCATAGTTTCTTTGTCTTATTGCTAGAACTTTGTCTTTCATGTTATGATTGAAGTACTATGATCCTAGCTTTGAATGGTTTACAAATACTTTGATCAAGTCTTTGATGGTGCATGTCACCTCAAAAATTATTCTTTCTTTTTATCACTTACCTACTCGAGGACGAGCAGGAGTTAAGCTTGGGGATGTTGATACATTGCAAATGTATCTATAATTTTTGATGTTCCATGCTTGGTTTTATCCACTTTCTTGTGTTTTGTCCACACTTTGGAGTACTTTTCATATGATTTCTCGGACTAAACTATTAACAAGAGCCATAGTGCCAGCTACCTGTTTTCTGCTATTTTTTGTTCTAGGAAAGTCAGAAAATGAATATTCTCGGAATTGGACGGGACAAAAGCCAAAGTGCCTATTTTTCCGGAAGTCATCAGATGCCAGAATACGAGACGAAGAAGGGCTGGGGGCCGGCCACATCACCTGGCCACGCGGCTAGGCCTGGCCCGCGCCAGGGGGTGGTCTGGCCGACCCCAGCACCCGCTTGGCCTCTCCTTCCGCCTATATATTGCCCTCAGGACGAAAACTTTAAGTACCCGATCAAAAATCCACGAAAGAGTCTGTAGCCGCCGTCATCTCCATCCCTAGATCGGGAGGGATCTGAAGCTCTTCCCGGCACCCTGATGGAGAGGGGAATTCACCCTAGAGGCCTTCTTCATCACCATGCAAGCCTGTGGTGTGATGCGTGAGTAGTTCATCCTTGGACTACGGATCCATGTAGTAGCTAGATGGCTGGTTCTCATCCTTTGTGCTTTCATGTCTAGATCTTGTGAGCTCCGTTCATGATCAAGATCATCTATTTGTAATTCTGCATGTTGTGTTTGCGGGGATCCTATGGATATTGAGATGCTATTTCAGATTGATTATTGATTCTATCATGTCTTTGTTATTTGTGATCTTGCATGCTTTCCGTTGTTAGTAGCTATCTTGGCCAAGTAGATGCTAGCAACTCCAAGAGTTAGTATTTATGCTCGATAGTGGGTTCATGCCTCTGATAATCTGGGGAAGTGACAGAAATCTCTAAGGTACTAGATGTGCTATTGCTACTAGGGAGAAAAAACAATCCTTTGTTCATAGAACAATCGTATTGTTTACTTTACACGCAGTTTGTAAAGAAATAATCTGTTGCTTGCAACTTAATACTGGAGGGGGTTCGGATGATAACCTGACGGTGGATTATTAGTCATAGATGCAGTTGGGTGGCGGTCTATGTATAATGTTGTAATGCCCAATCGAATCTCAAATGAGTCAAGATGATTAGTATATGCATGTATTGCTTTCTCGATGTTTGTCAATTGCCTCGCTGTAATTTGTTCACCCAGCATGTTATCTATCTAAGGAGAGCCACCTCTAGTGAACTATGGATCCCGGTCCTTGTCTTTTACATACAATCTATAAACTTTTTACTGTTTTGTGTTTACTTTCTGTAAACTATTACTTCTTTCCATTCGATACGTTTAATACTTTGTTTTCTGCAAAAGACGGTGAGATTGACAACCTCATCGCAAGTTGGGGACAAAGTTTTGTGGTTGTGTTGTTCAGGTCTCCACGTTGCTACTAGCACCGGTAGTGCGCCCTGCCAAGGCTCAGCTAGCAACACCTTTGGGGTGTTTCCTTGCTCCTACTGGTTCGATTAAACCTTGGTTTCATAATTGAGGGAAACTTGCTGCTGTGTTCATCATACCTTCCTCTTAGGGTTCCCAACGAGCTCTACATCAACATCGCACCAGCATTTTCCTGGCGCCAACACTGAGCCATCAGTGGCCATTGTGTCGAACACCTTGTGATCACAGAAAAACCTACCTAACTAACACTGTTCTGATCAATGTCTTGTCGAGCCATTTAACCTCAGTTCACTCCCCTTGTCCCCCTAACATCTACCCCAGCCCAGACCAGCACCCCCATTCGCCGGGAAGTACAGTAGTGCGCCGCCCGTTCTTGGTCGCTGCCGGCCAAACGTGGGCAACGCGCCAGAGACAGCGCCACGCCAAACTAGCATCCCCTAGCTCCGCCGCACCCTACCGCAATCCCCTGTCCACCCCACGGATGCAACCGACCCCTGGACCACCGAGGAGCACCCGCGCACTGAGCCTCTGCGCCTCACGGATCACGCCAGAGCGCCGTCCACGACATGCCAACACAAGCCACGCCTCGACCTCAGCTTGCACGCGCTGCTCCGCCTTAACCCTAGTAGCCTCCCAGACATGCCCTTTTCCCGCCGCGCGACCAGCAGCCACAGCACGCCGCGTCGAGCACCGCCTCTGCCGCGCAGAGCGTCGACCTTTCCCGACCGCATACCACCGCCCCTAGCTGTGCCATTGCACCGTAGTAGACCGCCAGGTGGCAAGCCACCATCCTCCTACCCCGTCCATGCCTCTAGCGCCCTGTACCACCGTCACCGACGAGCTCACCGTCGCACCCCACGGTCTGCTTGTCGACCTATAAAAGGAGCACTCCCCAACGCCATTTCTTCACACTCCAACACTCCTCACCTCCCACTGAGTCCCTCACACCTCTCGCTGGAACCGCTCGAGCAGCCATTTGCTAGAATTTCCACCGGAGTCGCCGCAGCTGAGGAGAAAGGGGCCCGTCAATTGCGACCACCCCAGGAGCCGCTGCGACCTCGCCTAAGTTCGCCGTCATCCCCTCGTTCGATCGTCCCCATCGCCATGTTAGCTGGAGCCCTGGTAAGCCCCCAATCGACCCCCACCAAGCCGCTAGGGTTCAATCTCACCGGCGACCAGTCTGTCATCGACGATGAGCTAGAGCCGTTGATCTAGGTTCTAATTGCACGGTCCACATCGCCCCGTACCGCTTGGTGTTAGAAGAGCCACTGACATGCGGGACCCCCTATCAGCTTTCCTCTGTGCCGTGGAGTGTCATTGGGCCGGCCCATTTAGTTTCCCACGCTAGCCCTAGGATTCAAATAAAGATTTTCTAATTTAGGCTCAATCTAGTTTCTGTCCACTAGTTTAAAAAATCAATTCAGAAAGATCTACTAAACCAAATTGAATGATTAAAAATTTGCTATAAATATAATCTAAATATCTATCCAAGACCGTTGGATTTAAATCAATTAGAGTTATAGATCACATATAGCAAAAATAACAAAACAGAGACTTTTCCACATTCAAACATTTTTCAAAAATCAACCATAGTAGCTTTTGAGTTTATTCCAACTCTCAAAAATCACATTTGGTAACACCTATCTGAATATGTAATAATATTTAGGTTTGAATGCAGTGACTTTGGACTAGTACCAAAATAATGCTATATAGGCATTTCTAGTCACTTTCGTCATTCAAATATGAATCCTAAACTTTATAAAATGTGATCCAACATTTAAATCACATTCCCATGTATTAGAATATATGGTGATGACATGTGTCCACATGATCCCATATTTTAATTGGAGAATATTAAATCTTAATTAATTTCAATGAGTAGAAATTACTTTTCTCAAATAAAATAAATGAAACTAGTTCATTAAATCTTGTGATGAATGTGATGATACTAGATCATCAAGTGTGTGTGCCTTAGTGTGATAAATAGACTAGTTAAGTATTGTTTGGTGATTGAGTTATCCCGTATGTATTTATAGACGATAGTACCGACCAAGTCAACGAGGAGGAGGAGTTCTACCCCGAAGAAGACGAGGAGAATTTCAACCACTACACCAATCAAGGAAAGCCATCACTAGATGCGAGTTAACCTAAGAAAGATGCATTAGGCATGCTTTGGTTATACCTTTTGATTTATACCTATCCTAAGTTTTACTTACAAGCTTTACTTTCTTTTACTTTACCATAGTTCTTTACTTTATTTATAGATAACATAAAGAGTATAAAAGTTGGCATATCTAGTGAGACTTAGATGTCATTCTATGGCATGAGATTGAGGTTAACATCCCACTTTAGTGAACACTCTTAACTTAGTGATTTGAGCTAAACCAAAAACTTGATCACTTTAGATGGGAATACTTGGTGAAAATGCTTATGAAAACGTTGGAATGATGAGTCATTCTATTGAGATGTTTTGACATGTGTTGAGAAACACAAATGGTTTATGATGATGAAAATGTTGAGGCATGAGCCTTAGCCCCTTTTATAAAAGCTGATGGTTGGGTTCAGATGCGATACCATTCCAATTTTGCCGTACAACCACAATACATGAATTGGGTAAGGCTTAGCCGGAAGTTTATATGCATCAGTATGGGTTCCCTCGTGGGAGAGGTTTGAGCTGAGGCTACCTCTCAATGTTGTCCACCTATGCAGTGACCAGGATGGCAGATAGGCATGGCTGGGAGGCCAAGCTCATAGGAGAGATTCTTATACTAGAGTGTGTAAAGGAAAAGTTATGTTTGATTATCTGCATACTAAGTATGATGATTCAGGGTTATCCCTAACAGATGTATCGAATTTTGTGGTGAAAGTGTACCACCTCTGCAGAGTGTCAAACTATTCGAATAGCCGCATCCACGGTTATGGACAGTTGGAGTGGCCATACTGTTCCGTTGTCAGATGTTTTCAAAATGACTTATGACATGAATTGTGACATGACTTGACCACAACATGGTTGTGACTATGACAACTAAGTTCCCACTTAGGTGATTTCAAACTTTATTTTATCTTTCTTTGTTTCTGAACTCAGCTTAGGTTTCAAACTTAACTTTGCAAATAAACTTAGAACCTAGCATTCCTACTAGAACTACCTTACTTGTTAGTGATAGTTTGCGAGTACTTAAAGAGTACTCATGGCTTTGTCCCTGGCTATTCCCGTGGACAGACTATGAGGAGGACTATCCGGAAGGAGGACGGCAGGATGGCTACGACAACTAGGATCATCTCCCATCGTCAGCATTGCCTGTGACACTGAAGATGGAGCCCACTGCTACGCTATTTATTCCGCTACTTGTTTGTACTAAGACTGGATCATGAGATCCTTTATTTGTGTAAGACCTTATTATGGTTTGTAATGGATGATGTATTGTGATATCTGATCTGTTATGTCTCACAAAAATGGTAATCCTGGGATTGCGATGTATGGCATAACAGGCATTTGAGATTAAAAATCCGGGTGTTGACAGGATCTTAACTATGGTGGGAGAGACAGACACCTGCAAAGCCACTTGTGCAATGCAAGTTGCACGTCAAGCGTGGAGCAAGTCTCATGTGCGATGACATGTAAGGTTAGCCCGAGCCGTTTCATCTCACCATCCCTCAAGATGAAAAGTACACGTGAATACAACGACAACAAAAGCATCAATGCCCACAAAACCATTGTGTTCTACTCGTGAAATAGAGCTACGCATAGACACGACTCTGATACCACTGTAGGGTTTGTTGCATGGAAAACAAAAAATTCTACCACAAGAACGAATAAAACCAAGATCCAATCTATGGAAAAGCCAAGATCTAATCTATGAGATAAGTGCAACAAGATAAATCTGTACTAACCCTTGTAGATCCAAAACCTTGAGCGAGATTGGATCACGTGGTTAATGTAGATGATCACTTACCGATCTCAAGATCGAGTAGACGATCCTTCCGGCACCGCGTTCCGGCAGCACTTCCGCACCCGTTCACATGTACAAAGTCGATGCAGACCTTTCGCTCCCCGTTCTAGCGGGCAACAGAGGTAGTAGATCTCCACGGAATCCCAGCAGCAAGACGGCATGGTGCTGGTGGTGGAGAAGAAATCATGCAGGGCTTCGCCCAAGCCAGAGCAGGAGGAAGGAGGAGGAGAGTGGTGGCTAGGGTTTTGAGTGGAAGGGGCAAGGGGGAGGGGTGGTGCCTCCCCTCCTTATATAGATGGGCGACCTAGGGTTGCCCCCCTTGCCCTCCTAGGGCCGGAGCACAAGGGGAGGGGGAGTTTCCCCCAAGTCTTGCCCCTTTCTTTCTTGGTTTTCAAGTAATCTCCTTAGAACCTTCTGAGCCTTCTAGAAGCTCCATACAAATACTCCGGAACTTTTCCGAAAACCTAGAAAGTGATGTCCATTATATGAATCTTATTCTCCGGACAATTTTGGATCTCCTTGTGATGTCCTAGATCCAATCCGAGACTCCGAACAAGATTCGGTCTCGAACTCATATTCCATATCTACCTAAACAACATCAAACCTTAAGTGTGTCATCCTACGGTTCGCGAACTATTCAGACATGATCGAGACACCTCTCCGATCAATAACCAACAACGGGACCTAGAGATCCATAATGGCTCCCACATGTTCAACGATGAATTCGTGATCGATAGAACCATTTACATACGACACTGATTCCCTTCGTCACGCGATACTCTACTTATCCGAGGTTCGATCATCGGTATCTCCATACCTAGTTCTACCTCGTTACCGATAAGTACTCTTTACTCGTACCGTGGCATGACATCCCTTATGACCTAGTCACATGCTTGCAAGCTAATTGGATGACATTCCACCGAGAGGGCCCAGAGCATATCTATCCGTCATATCGATGGAAAAATCCCATTCTTGAGACATGCGCTTCAACACATACTTTCAGAATACCCAATGACACCTTTATAACCATCCAGTTACGAAGTGGTGTTTGATGTCATCAAAGTACTTATCCGGTGATGGTGATTAACATAATCTCATAGTCGAAGGATTAGGTTACTATGCATTTGAAATCTTGTAGCAAAACAAACTAAATGACTTGATCTTATGCTATGCTTATTATGGGTGTATGTTCATCACATCATTCTCCTAATGATATGATCTTGTTATTAATAACATCCAATGTCCATGATCAGGAAATCATGATCATCTATTAATCAACAAGCTAGTTCAACAAGAGGCTTACTAGGGACTCTTTTATGTTTACAAGACACACAAGTATTACTGTTTCCTAATAATACAATTATAGCATGGGATGCAAACATTTATCATAAACACAAAGATATAATAATAACCACTTTATTATTGCCTCTTGGCCATATCCCCAACAGGAGGTGCCGATGGCCCTGCAGCCGGCTGCGGTGCCGGATCTAGCATTGGCTTTGGTGCTGGTGGCTAACGAGTTACACTAGCATGCATGAGTAGGCTCTATGAGGCGCCAGACTAGTCGCGATGAGACACCAGGCCTTGATGACCCACAAGTATAGGGGGTGTATCGCAGTATTTTCAATAAGTAAGAGTGTCGAACCCAACGACGAGTAGAAGGTGCTGGCTAGTGGTATGGATCAGGAATTCTCTGCAAATACTTAGCAAACGGATTTTTAGGGGTTTTTGATAAAACAAGTAAACAAAATACGAGTAAATAAAAGACAGTAGGAATAAATGCAGCAAGTGGCCCAATCCTTTATGCAGCAAAGGACAAGCCGGTTGTATTACATAAGATGACCAAACGTTCTCGAGGACACATGGGAAGACTGTCAAGTGCTTTCGCTTCATATAGTTGATTAATCTTCTTTAGCTTGCTAAGTGTTGTGTGGGTGAACCTGTGCTAATGTACCGACCTTCCTAGGACTAATACATACTTGTGATTATACCACTTGCAAACATCCGTAAGTACAAGAAAGTAATTAAGGTAGAAACCTAACCACAACTTTAAACTCTAAGACCCTTACGTCCCTTGTGCAATGGTTTCCTAACGGGGGTTCAGGTTTCTGTCACTCCGGTAACCCCTACGATTAGTAGCCAAATACACAATGCATTCCCCTAGGCCCATATAGGTGAAGTGTCATGTAGTCAACGTTCACATGACACCACTAGAAGAAGTACACCACAACTTAAATATCAAACTATTGAATCTTTCTCAACACAATTCCACTACTAACAGCATGACTTCTCCCATGCCCTCAAGAACAAAACGAACTACTCACAAGACATCATATGGATCATGATCTGAGATGGAATAATGATGTATACCAATCTGAACATAAACAATAATTCAACGGTTCACTCAATAGCATCAACTACAAAGAGTAATCAACACCGGAAAAGTTTCCCCTCTGAACTAATGCAAGATTCAACACAATTGTTACAGCAATATGGAGATGGTGATGAGGGTGCTGATGGTGATGATGTTGGTGGTGGTGATGATGATCCCGATGAAGTCCAGCTTGATGGTGGTGTTGATGGCGACGATCTTCCCTCTCCGGGAAGGAATTCCCCCAGCAGAAATCTGTCTGCCGGAGAGATCTTTCTCTCTCGGTGTTTTCCGCCCCGTAGAGGCGGCGGAATCTTTCTGTGGTCGCTCCCCGAGTCTTAGGGTTTCGGGAGGATGATATACGCCAGAGGGGAGAGCCTAGAGTGGGCCAGGGCAACCACACCACCTGCTGGCGCGACCTAGGGCTGCTCGCGCCAGGGGGTGGTGTGGGCCCCCTGTGGCCCATCTCCAGGCCCCCTTCTGGCTTCCTTCGTATTCCGGAAAAATAGGATTTTCCGTATATTTTTCCGGATTTTTTGATCTTCGCGAATTTTGCCTCCAAACAACACCTTTTCCATCAGAATCCTGACTGCAGCGGTCCATGCTCCAAAAGTCATCAACCATGCAAAAACAGATGAAATAACATAAGTATCACCTCTCAATACGAAATATATTAATGAATATTAGTGAATTATGACATAGAATAGTGATGCAAAATGGACGTATCAGGCCTACAGTAGATCAACAGCGAGTCCTATATATATGTAAACTCATGTTTTTATTATCTTAAGGAAACCCTTATATTAATGCTTGAATGAAGTGTTTGTTCATGTTTCCATCTAGTTCATCCTCACTTTTGCAGTCCTCGTGAAATATCATTTTATTTTCTACAGATACATGGTGAATTCGGTTTAGATTTGTCAGATACACGCGAACTCTGTTTTTGAGTTGTCGATGAATTTGTATCAGTTTTAGAACCTGGAAAGGCAAACACACATAAAACTTGGCCCCTCACGGTTAATCTTAGGTGTTCATGGTCACCCCTAAGATTTGTTCCATTAGTTTTTGTTGATTTTATTAAACAAACACCATACATGCAACTCTCATATTCAGTTAATACTTGATTCAAATTGGTTTTTTCCACTCAGATTATGTTTCAATAAAAATAGATGCATGGCCACGAGAGCATATGGTCAATCATACAATATGGTAGGAATAATCAGAGTGTGACCGATATTCACCTGTAACCGCTCAGCATACCTAGAGCAGCCACGTCGGGATAGATCGCATTGGCCGTTTTTTGTCGCTGTTAACGGGGTTATATGCTAGGTCTGTCCCGTCAGAAAAGACCCTACAGGTCAGTAGGTGCTACGTACTGGGTCTCACACGTCAGAAAAGACCCAGATATCAGCAGGACTATTGCTAGGTCCCATACGTCAGAAGAGACCCCACAAGTCAGAAGAGGGCCTATAGGTCAAATGGGCTATGCTGGAACCCATACGTCAGAAGAGATCCCACACATCATAAGAGGTTCGGCATGTCGTGCTACATACTGAGTCCCACACATCTGAAAAGGCCCATAGGTCAAAAGAGCTATTGTTGGGTCTGACACGTCAGAAGAGGTCCCACAAGTCAGAAGAGGACTCACAAGTGAGAAGGTCTATTGCTGGCAACCCTACGTCAGAAGAAGTCCCACACATCAGAAGAGCTCCCGCATGTCATAGGAGGTCCCGCACGTCAGCTTTGTCCCACATACCAGAAGACCGACAAATATATCAGTTTTCCAAGATGCTAGCGTGACAAGTGATAGATCCACATGTCAAGATACGAGTAAACTAGATGACAACTGATGCATAACTGTGGATGGCGGTAGCCAGCAACATACGGAACCAGGAGCATAGACGTAACGAGTCCACGATTTTTGATGATGTTGACATAATTCAATGGATCGTAGTAACACAGTCATAATTTCGGAGCAAACTGATATTAGAAATCCATGTATTTATTATTATCAAGTCATACCGTCGCTAAGGTTTTGAAGCCCTCTACCTAATGTGACATTCGTGATATTTACTTTGTCAAAGACTTGCATCTAGGAACGCTTTGCTACGACGTTTGGCAAGAGTACAATTATCGTGTTGGACTTGACTGAGTATCATTGGAACTATACAAGAGTGGCAAATTTTAAGTGAAATCCATGTATAGAGCAATGGTCCAGCTAGAAGTATCAGTTGGTAATAACAATAAATTTAGAAGATAGAGATACCAATGAAGATTAAACTTTCTCTTGGTATTTGTGTCGAGGAGTCATCCTCACCAAAGATAACCTTGTAAAGTGAAATTTGCATTGAAGTACAAAGGGTCTATGTTGTCACGGTGGTGGGAGAATTAAACACATATTTTTTCGAATGCAAATTTTCTCATTCTATGTGGTTAATCGTCCAAATAGCTTTGAACTTGTATATATCACATAGTGTTACTAATGTTAGACATATCTAGTCTATACCCGGTTTGTTCTTTTATACATGTATTTGGGTATTGTATTAGTATCAAACTCTGTAACAAAACTCTATACAAACTCTGTCTGGTTGTGGGTTTATCCCCAATCTATATTAACACGTACATCTTGGCTCTTCCCTGACCTAGCTGCCTCACATCACCGCCGCCGGAATTTCCCTGGCCGTCGTGATTCTGCCGCAAAAACCCAAGCCAAAACACACACACAACCTTGCTTGCCGCCCAGCTCGTTGCAGCCGCCGCAGAAAATCAATCTTCAGATCCGATACAACCACAAGCAAAAACACATAAAAAACCTAGCGCTGCTGCTTAGACCAATCTTTTCCGCTGCACTAAAATACAATCTACCGACACACCTTGTGCCGCCGCAAGCCTACCATGTCGTCTTCTACGTCCTCGATTACTGCACTCGCAGCCGCCCTGGGTGCACCACCGACCCAGCTTCTCACCCGTGACAACTCGCTCGTCTAGAAAGCTCTCGTTGTTCCTGCCTTGCGTGGTGCCAGGGTTCTCAACCTCATGAAGGGACTCGAGCCTGCACCTACAGAACAAATCGAAGTGGAGGACACCAATGCCAAATGTGTCCAGATTGAAAATCCGGAGTATACCGCCTAGATCACGCGGGATCAACATGTACTGCGGTACCTCGTCAATGCTCTATCCCTGGACTTGGGCTTGATACATATGCAGAAGTGTGGAAGGCGATAGAGTCTCTCAACACAACAACATCTCACTCACGCACGCAACAACTTAGGTCAGCTCTCAGTGATATGAAGAAGGGTGATTTGTCTGTGGAAAAGTATTTTGACAAGATGAAAACACTCGCATCTGAACTTGCCACTGCAGGTAAACCCTTGGATGATGATGAGTTAATTTGTTCCATATTGCATGGTATTGAAGATTCATACAACACACTGAAGACTGTTATCAATACCAATCCCAATACTACTCTGTCTGATTTGTTCAATCAACTTCACGCTTTTGATCAACTACATCAGCCGGGAGGCGGTGGTGATACTTTTGTCTCCTCTGCTAAAATGGCACGGAGGAGTGGTGATCGCCTACCACCTTCAGGTCGCTTCGATGATCGTCCTCGTCATGATGATCGGCGCCTCTATGATGACCGTGCACGGCGTGACAAATATGACGACCGCCGTTCGCTATGAAGACAAACGTGATGGTGGCGGTGACCATGATCGTGGCTATGGCGATGCCCGTGATCGTGGCTATGACGATCGCTCTCGATGTCATGACGATGATGGGGGACGACGCCATGATGATGGGCATCGCCGTGGACGTGCACCCACTCCCTATGTCAATGTGACATGTCAGATTTGTAAGATCCATGAGCATCCTGCTAATGATTGCTGGTGGAGGTTCCAGAGTAATAAAGACCGTCATGATGACCCTAGTCATGGTGACAAGGGTGCCAACATGGTGTCCTATGGTGTGGACACAAACTGGTATTCTGACACTGGGCCACAAATCATGTTGCTCATGAGATGAACAAGCTCTCCTTCCACGAAAAGTACACAGGACGTGATCAAGTCCATGCGGCCAATGGCAATGGTATACAAATCGTCTCATATTGGTCATTCAATGTTGCACACTCCCCATAGTACCTTACATCTTAAAAATATTCTTCATGTTCCAGATGCCTCAAAGAACCTTATTTCAGTACATAAACTTACTCTTGATAATGATGTTTTTCTTGAATCTCATCCCTACTTTTTCTTGATTAAGGATCATGCCACAAGGATAATTCTCTTTAAAGGTCCATGTCATGAAGGCCTCTACCCACTGGTACCTTTGTCCATTGGGTCTTCAAAGCAAGCCTTCCTCACAATAAAGCCATCGTCTTCTACATGGCATCGCCGCTTAGGACATCCATCTTCTTTTGTGGTGCAGCAGATTCTTGGGAAATAGCATATTCTTCATTCGCCTGAAATAAATCCATACATTTGCGATTTGTGTCAACTAGCTAAGAGTCATCAATTACCATATCCTGTCTTTACTAGTGTGTCCACTGTTCCTTTGGAACAAGTTTCCTCTGATGTATGGGGACCAGCACCTGCCTCGATTAGCAAACATTCATATTATGTAAGCTTTATTGATGATTTTAGCAAGTTTATCTGGATATATTTTCTCAAAAAGCGTTCTGAAGTTTATCAAGTGTTTCTTAACTTCCAACAACTTGCTGAGAGAAAATTTGATAGAAATATTATTACCATGCAAACAGATTGGGGTGGTGAATATGAAAAACTCCATGGTTTCTTTCAGAAAATTGGCATCACTCATCATGTTTCATGTCCTCATTCTCATCAACAAAACAGTTCTGCGGAACGCACGAACCATCATATTGTTGAAGTAGGACTTTCCCTCCTTGCAAATGCATCTATGCCTCTCAAATTTTGGGATGAAGCCTTTCTCACAGCCACCTTTCTCATAAACCTTCTTCCCAGCAAAGTTATTAATAACTCTACGCCTGTTGAGCGACTTCTTGACACAAAGCCTAATTATGAGTCTCTTCGAGTTTTTGGCTATGCTTGCTAGCCTAATCTCCGTCCCTATAACAAACAGAAGCTGGCTTTTCGTTCTACCAAGTGTGTGTTCTTGGGCTATAGTCCTCGTCACAAAGGATTAAAGTGTATTGACACTAAAACAGGCCGAGTCTGTGTCTCTAGGGATGTTGTGTTTGATGAGATCGTTTTTCCCTTTGCTGACTTAAATCCCAATGCTGGAAAACGCCTAAAGCAAGACATCCTATTTCTTCCTTCAGATAATGGGGAGACACACATTGATGATCATATGGAGTTGCATGTTTTCCCTAATGTTAGTAATCATGAGCCAGCTTCTGTAGAAAATGTTCTTGCAAATGAGGTTGTGCCGCAGCATACATCAGAAGAAAATTCTGCAGCAAATAGTGAAGGAAGCAGCTCAAACAGTGAAGGAAATAGTTCAGAAAATGACAGAACTCGCACAGTTCTCGATGCAGATGGTGCATCAGCCTCAGCCCATGTTCCTGGTGGTCATCTCGAGGTGGACTCGCATGCACCCAATCAGGCCAGGTCGATGGCCCCCTGGCTTTGGTTCCCGTGCGGCAATAGCAGCCGACCAACATGCATCAACAACAGCCGACCATCAGCTCCACTATACTCTTCCCATCCATGTCGCATCAGCTGGACAAAGACGCTTCGTCCTCTCCCGTGTCACGTAGGGTTGGCGCAGGTAGTACTTCTGGTACGGACTCAGCTGGGGAAAATGAAATGGATTCGAACGGAGAAAATGACAACGAAGAAAATGCCAACTCTGACACTGATACTCCTAGCTCAGGATCTTCTGCAGGTTCACCATCGCCATCGCCCCCGCCACCCCCTGAACCTCGCACACGCCTTCAAAAAGGTATAAGAAAACCCAAAGAATATACTGATGGTACTATTCGCTATGGCTTGCTTACGTCTACAGGTGAACTGTCCATGCTCTCCGAGGCTCTCTCTCATGATCACTGGATTCAAGCTATGAAAGAAGAACATGATGCATTGGTAGCCAACAAAACTTGGAGACTTGTTCCTCCAAATTCAACAAAGAATCTCATTGACTGCAAATGGATGTATCGTGTCAAAAGAAATGCAGATGGTTCTATTGACAGATACAAGGCACGTCTTGTTGCCAAAGGTTTTAAGCAAAGGTATGGTATTTATTATGAAGATACCTTCAGCCATGTTGTGATGGCAACCACTATTAGGCTTGTTCAATCGGTTGCCGTCTCTCGAGGCTAGAGTTTAAGGCAGCTAGATGTCAAGAACACGTTTCTTCATGGTGTTCTGGAAGAGGACGTCTATATAAAACAACCTCCAAGGTTTGAAGACTCACACACTCCACACTATATATGCAAGCTTGACAAGGCTATTTATGTCTCAAACAAGCTCCCCGAGCATGGTACTCCAGGTTAAGTACAAAGTTGCAAACTCTTGGTTTTGTTCCCTCCATAGCAGATACTTCGCCTTTTCTCTACAAGAAGTCTAGAGTCATGATATTTGTTCTAATCTATGTTGATGATATAATTGTCACTAGCTCGTCTGACCAGGCTATATCTGATTTGCTAAGTGACTTGAAAGATGATTTTGCGCTTAAGGATTTGGGAGATCTTCATTTCTTTTTGGGTATTGAGGTAAAGAAAATCAATGATGGTTTACTTCTCACTCAAGAGAAATATGTTGCTGATTTGATTGCAAGAATTGGTATGAAATAGTGCACGCCATGTCCTACACCACTATCTTCTACTGAAAAGTTAACCCTTCATGAGGGTACTCTACTTGGTCCTGATGATATTAATGAATATAGAAGTATTGTAGGTGCTTTGCAGTATTTGACATTGACAAGCCCTAATATTTCCTTCTTAGTTAATAAGATCTGTCAGTTCCTACATGCCGCAACAACCTCTGATTGGATAGCTGCAAAAAGGATATTGAGATACATCCAGGGACTCTAAGAGTTGGACTTGTTTTTCAGCAGTCTTCCTCAAGTTTGTTTAGTGCCTTTTCTGATGCAGATTGGGCAGGTTGCCTTGATGACAGGAGGTCCACAGGAGGATTTGCTATATTCTTTGGACCGAATTTGATACCGTGGAGTGCTAGAAAACAAGCTACTGTGTCAAGGTCAAGTACAGAAGCTGAGTATAAGTCCTTAGCAAATGCAACAGCTGAGTTGATAGGGTTGAAGCTCTACTTGGTGAACTTGGTATCTCACTAAAAGAAAAACCATGTTTATGGTGTGATAATTTAGGAGCTACATTTCTGTCTGCTAATCCTGTTTTCCATGCCAGGACTAAACACATTGAGATTGATTTTCACTTCGTTAGAGAAAGAGTTGCAAGCAAACTGCTGGATATCAAGTTTATATCTACTAAGGACCAAGTGGCAGATGGTTTTACAAAGGCACTCCCTATGAGAGATCCTGATGAGTTCAAACGTAATCTCAACCTTAGACAAGGTTGTGATTAAGGAGGGCTGTTAGACATATCTAGTCCGTACCCGGTTTGTTCTTTTATACATGTATTTGGGTATTGTATTAGTATCAAACTCTGTAACAAAACTCTGTACAAACTCTGTCCGGTTGTGGGTTTATCCCCAATCTATATTAACACGTAACCAGTGCTAGACCACACACTGTTCGATGCCTAGAACTTTGTCAACTAACATTTTTCCAATTGGCTACATGGTATTGATCACGTGTTTAAAATTCTTATTAGGGTGCGTTATTTGATCCATGGCTATCTACCAGTGCATATGTGTGCTCCATTTATGATGTCCACTTATCTACTAAAAAAGATCTTATGCATGTTATCTACCAGTGCATATGTATGTTTCGTTTATGGTTATCTCTACAGTGTACGGAGGACCGTGACCTATTTACGGAGGTGTCTACACAGTTGGTGAACACGATAAGGGATATGTTTATTAAGAAACAGTAAAACCTGCATACCTAGGACCTTTCACAGCGATTAGACACCCTGAACCATCAGATCTGCCCACTCAACGATCTAGATCAGTAGTCCCGAACGGTCACTAATATATAGGTTTTCTGAGCAACCGCGCCGTTAATGGGCCATATCACCGTAACCGGGCTGCTACTCTGCAGACCCACTTCAGTGTCTTCTCGTTCACTGGGCCTGCACACAGTGGGCCTATTCTGGCGGGAGAAGATGGCCCTCTGTCTATTAATTCTTCTCGTTGGAAAGAAACACTCGTGAGGCCCGTTATGTCGGAAGTCGGAACGGAAAGACACCCCTGGTTCGCCTCCCATCGCGCCGCCGGGACAGCCCCTATCCTCGCACGCCGCTGGCCGAGACCCCCGCGCGCCCTCTAGCTACCTCGCCCTCGTGGTCAACTCCAGGCCACGGCCGCCAACAACGCATCTCATCTGCTTGTATCTCCATTCCCCTGCCTACCTCGTGCCTTTGCAACGCTGGGAGGAAGATTTTGGTGTCTGTCCGGAGGGACGAAACTGGGAGGGAGCTGCTTGGCTGGACGCTCGCCAACGCCATAGCCGCCGGCGACCGTCTCTTCCCAGACTCGCTAGACTGGTTCGCATTATCATTGTCTTGGCGGATGGAGGGGATGTGAGGAAGGGAAGAGGAGCATTGGTGCTGGTGATTGGAGGGATGGGGAGGGGAGGCCGATGTTGTACCGGGATGGGCAGATAGGAAAGGAGCATTGGTGAAATCCCACACTACTCAATTTCCCTTGATTTGATTCAGCCAGTTGCTGCGGCGCTCATGGACCAACTCCACAGGCGCACAGTGGCCCTAGGTATCTTTCTGACTATTTATTTCCGTTGGTGCCATGGGCAGGCAAGCAGCGTCTCGGCTATGGCCAGCCTAGCGTAGAGGATGGAAAACGAGTACTACTTGGAAGAGACGATGTATGCTTTTGTTAGTTTTTCTAATCTTGTGTTGTTCTCATGTTGCCTTGCGTTATATGAGAATGCTTGCTATCTGCTAATTAGGCTGCTCAGCTTTTGATTTTGTTAACACTGCTTGCTTGGCGCTTCGTGGCTCAATTCTATTTAAGATGATCCAAGTATCCGATTACCCGGGCAATTTCAAGAAATAATTTTCAGCTTTCACTCTGAACTATTTACGTGCACATACTACTGCATCAAGCTCTAGGATTACTGTGTCAGTTTCATCTTATTGCAATATGTTGATGATGAGATCCCAAGCTGAACCGGACAGCTAATTAATTAGAATCTAATTGATCAACTCGCATGTCGTATACTGAGTGCCTTTCTTATAACAATCAAATCAAATAACGATTCAAGGACATGTGTTGCTGAAGATTTTGAATTCTATACGTGGAGGAAATTAGATGGTTAAATAAAAGTTTGATAAAGTAAAAAATTCATGGAAAAGAATGCTTGGAAAAGAAAGCACTGAAAGTGAAAAGGATATCTGAATGAGGCAAAGAATGGCAACATATGCATTGCGCCGAGTAGTTTGAACGGGTCAGCGACACATTTTTATCTCATGCTGCAATGCACGGGAATGTTTCATTCTCATATAAATTTTCCATGTTTATGGACGTTTTTCTTATTTATTGCAGTGCCATAGTCTCCTCATGTCTTCCGGCTACAGTGCGACGTGTTTATTTTTTGTGCCTCAGCGCGGTTGGCTCTCACAAAGTCTTCTGCTTATAGGATGAGACCACATATTCTTTATCTGGTAATTTCATAATATTAATGGTACAGATCGTAAACTCAAATGCATTTTTCCCATTTTTCCCTATTTTTGTTGCAGAATTGATTCAGTTATAGTGCATTTAATTAATAGAGATTCATAAGGAAATCGTGAATATATTTCCACGAAGTTGAGTTGAACATTGTTAACTAATTTTGATGCTTTGATGCTATGAAGATCAATATTTCTCTTCGCAAATTTTACTTGAACAAAATCCAGCATTCTCGTGTTCAATCTACCCCTTTTATCTTCTCTCAAAATTGAGATGTACAACACCAAATTAACATTTTGTGTTGTACTGTCAGTTTACAACCTTCTCATCGCCTGGAATCGAAGAACTTACTGATGTGCCGTTCACATGTTCTTATGTTATTAATTAAGTTATACCCTATGTGTTCTGCAATTGCTTTATCAAATTGACAAGGGATTTTCTTCTCTTTAGTTTGCAGCTTGTTTTTCTAAAGAGCCCGGTGAGCAGTGGCTTACTGTTCCTTTTTCTTTAAAGGTACCTCATTACCGTGCTTCACTGCTTTGTATTTTTTTGTTTGTCAATACAGATGTTTTTTGATTCAGGTATAGAATCCATGTCAAGTTGGACTACAGGTCACACTTGGCACGCATGTTTGGTAAGTTTTCAGTATCACCATATGAGGTACATTGTTAACTCCAAATAACTACATATGTTGTAGCTGATGCATCTTACGATGTCGTTGGAAGCTTCTCCCATCTCTGCAGCTGTTGTTGATTGTTCAGGTTGAGACTCTAGCTTCGAGTTCACCAATTATGGAAGCCTTCACTATTGACATTTGCTTACGGGATTGCATTGCTTATGTACTCTATTTGTGAGCTGGCATATCTCATCTGTCTATTATTATAATTTATCTTAGACGGCCTATTTTTCTATCGTAGGAAGCTATAAAAGTTTCTTTCCGAGGTCAACTATGTTGCTTAATCAATTCTATGTGGCGGCATCTCCTCAATAATGCATATAGTACTGTCTCAAGATGTCTTGGTGGATACAACATTGAGGGGCTGCTTGCCTAAGGTTCCACTAATACTGTGTGTGGAATTAGTCATGAATTGCCATTCATGATGAGATGTATTCGTTAATTTGGTGTTGCATGCAAGATTGGCAAGTCTGTTACATCACTTTCGTTTATCAGGTTGGTTCAATTTACCTTCTGGTTTCATCATCATCGTCATAATGCCATAACTTTCGATTTCTCTTTCGAGAACGTTTAAGTCTGCTTGTGTTCGTTATCGTTTTGAGCCTTTTCATTCTGTTGTATACCACGACAGACATGTACTGACTATGATTTTGAAGTTACACATGGTCTGTAACTGGGTATAATTAGTAGTTGCAAATATGTAGAGAAAGATGAGAACTAGCTGCTCGATAATAGAAGTATGCAGATATATATTGCAAGTTCAATTTGTTTTTCTTTTATCAAGAAAGCATACTTCACATGTACAGCTCCGAGTGTAATTCTAAGCTTCTCATATTCCGATAGTTTATGGATTTGAACCAGTTGGTACCACAATGACAGGCAAAGTGATGTCATACTGTCATATATCGATGATGACTAGAGGTGTGAGTACTCTCCCCATCTATTTATTTTGTGTGGTTAATTCTGGTGATATATAAATATGTTTTGTGCTTTCATTTTGCATGTCCACTCGTACAGCTCTTCCGCCTTCATAATGTTGTCTTTTCAGGTTTCCAATACCCTATACTTGATCTAATTTCACGGCTGATCCTTCCACTACACTCCGGACTTTTTATTGCCACGACACGGTTCTAGGGGGCTTTCTCATCAAATTATCTGCACATTGACACCGTGTACAGGGTGACGGTAGTAGATGCTTCAGGATCTGACTATCTTGTTTTATCACTATTTTGGCATTATACTGTAGTACTTAATGAATTAATATTTTGTTTTAGACCAAGGCATTGCATTTTTCCTATTCAATTATGTTCCTACCATTTCAAATGTTTTCTAATATTTTATTGCAATTTTCCAATCAAATTATGTTTTTGCCATTTCAATTTTCTCTAATAATCATTTCTGTTTTTAAGACTGACGGGCGCGACAACGCGCGCATTCATGGTCTAGTCCAACATGGATAACAACATGATGTATGGATTTGTCCTCCATCTCCATAGGTGTTTGGCAGTTTACTTGTTGCAGTTGTATGCATCTTAGTTATCCAGAGTTCAGATATATAGCTTAAATCCTTTAAGTAATAAAGCGTATTTATGGAAAAAAGACCAGTAAAATATGGTCCACATTTAGTCGACTACTGGATAGGAAGCAAAAGAGTCAAACCAAAATTCTCGCTTAGAAGATAATGACATCGAAATGTACTCCATCCGTTCCATAATATAAGAGGTTTTAGCTTTGTAAAACGAATATATCTAGATATCTTTTAGTGTGTAGATTCGAAGTGAACCTACACACTAAAAAATGTAGATATGTTCACTGTACAAAGCTAAAACATCTTATATTTAAAATCGGAGGGAGTACTAAAGAGGTGTAACTCACACAAAAACTCATACGCAATTGGTTTGAATCAAATAGGCCCTTAGGAAAAGCCTAGACATATATTACCCTTCTCCAGTTCTCCTGTCGATCTACAATTGGTTGTGATCAAGATGACAAGATGCCAAAGCGAGATGATGATCTCGTTGCTACCACTAGCAAGCGTCGATTCAGAACTTACGCTGCTCTCCGTGGTCCACAGGTTTGACACCGCCGCTGCTGACGGCATGAGATGCTGGAACGGGTTCGGTGACGGTGCAATGACCATCTCGCCCTCGAGCATCTTCACCACCGCGCCCATCGGCGGCCTCACCCCCGGCTGCTGCTGCACGCACCAGAACGCCACCTTGTACACCCTCTCCACCAGCTCCCTGCAAAGCTGCGGCGCCGCAGTCACCTCATGGTCGTCAACGCGGAGGAGGACGGGTTGCGACACGAGCTCCATCAGCGCGCCGCTCTCGTACTTTGTCCAGGCAACCATGGGGAGCCACTGCTGGCTCTCGGATGTCGCGGCCTCGTCGAAGTTCCTCCTCCGTCCCACGAGCTCGAGCAGGAGCATGCCGAAGCTGTAGACGTCGCATTTCTCCGTGATGCCCGACTGCATCCACATCTCCGGCGCGGTGTACCCGGGGGTGCCGCGCATGTAAGCCACGGAGACGTGCGTGTCTGCGCGGTTCACCAGCTGCGCGAGGCCGAAGTCCGCCACCTTGGGCGTGAGGCCGCCGTCGAGGAGAATGTTGGCGGCTTTGATGTCGTAGTGGATGATCTTCCGCTGGCACTCCTCGTGGAGGTACCGGAGGCCTCTCGCGACGCCGACGGCGAAGTCGCGCAGCGTCGGGAGGCCGGCGACGTCCTTACTCCGGTCGAAGAGGTAGGCGTCGAGGGAGCCGTTCTCCATGTACTCGTACACCAGCGCGCGCACCTGGTCGTCGAAGCAGAAGCCCAGGAGCCTGACGAGGTTGATGTGGTGTGTCCTCCCGATGGTGCCCACCTCCGCCATGAACTGCTCCTCGGACCTCCGTCCTCCGGTCGAGGCCGCCCTGGAGCACCTTGACGGCCACCGCGAGGCCGTTGGGGAGCGCGCCCCTGTACACCGTGCCGAACCCGCCGGCGCCGAGCAGGGACGAGTAGTCGCCGGTGAAGGCGGCGAGCTGCTGCGGCGAGAACCGGACGGGCTTCTCGTCCGCCATCTGCTGCAGGAAGTTCTCGATCATCGCGTGCTTCAACTTGCTGGCTACGGCCTCCATTTCAGTGGCGATTATGAACGCGAAGAAGAGCAGCACGGCGAACACCGCCACGAATATGATCACCCCAAGCACTGCCAAAGTCAGCAAAATCAAACCACGGGACGTTGAGAAAATTCATATATACAGCTAGCTGGGTTGTTCAGAAACGGAAAAATCGTCACCGTTGGCGGACACCAGCTTGTCCTGCTCCGGCAGGCCTCAGTGGCAGGTGCGCCGCGCGGCTGCTGCTGAACAAAGCAAGCAAGGAAGATGAGAGATCGACCATGTCCTGTCGCCTGTCGGTAGTCGGCCAGAGCCTACACGGCAAACCACCTGGATGCAATGCAATTAAAGCTTGGGGGATAGGATCGGAGTCAAAATCCAAAACGCGTGGTCGTCGACCTCCGATGCAGGTCGCATGGTGGACGGCAGTCACCATCGTCTCACTCCCATCAGAATCAGAATTGAAATCAATCAGCAGCGGTACGCCAAATATGACCACAGAATGCCGTTTCTGCCGGAGCGAATATAGGGAATGGATGGACGCGCGCCGCCACGCCGTGCTGGGCTGCTGGCAAACCGCTGGCTCATGATCAGCTGATAGGGCCGGACACCTCGACTTGGCGCAGATCCTGCAGGCGAGCTACAAGCTACCATTCTTTGCGCGCGTGCGTGGGTGACGACATCAGTGTCGGACGCCTCGATCGGCCGGGTTGCAAGTGGTAGAGCGATGACCGTGTCAGCACAGAACTGAGACGTGTATCCGTGTACTTACGGCATGTACACTGGTAGAGAAGGCAGAAGGCATGCCTTCTCTTACTTCTCCACATCATGTACTTAGGGTTTGATAGTTCGAGGCCGTGCCCGTGCATTGAAACCAGCTGGGCTGAGAAAAAATGACTTTGTCTAAGGTTAACGCCGTTAGTTGCTATAGATGATCAGAAATATCCTATAGGCTAATCCAACGGTGGTGTGCCTATGCACAGCTATCACCATGGACAGCTCACTATTTTGCATATATATATATATATATAGCTATTCAAGAACCAGCTATTCAGAAATCCCATTCTAACTTTCCGGGAAACATGTGTTAACTTACGTTCTGGACCACTGCAGACGTTATTTTTCATGTAAAATGTTGGTTCGTGCGTATTTTTAACGGACCGTTTGGGCTCGTATCGTGCAGGGCCGTTTCTGGGTGGGTGTTTTAACCGATTTGGGCTCGTATTTTTTTGGCACCCAGTCCGGGTTAGTGCCATAACTCCCCTTCCTGACATTTTTCTCTTCCCTCCCAGCGCTAACTGCTCGGAGCCACGATTTCCGGCAGCCGCCGTCGCCCCATAGAAATCGGCCACTATCTCCCCTCGCTCCACCATTGCCTCACGCGCGCGGTACCCCTCGCGCTCCTCCCCGTACTCGCAGGCGCTTCTGGTGCTCGGATTTTCCAGGTGTCTAGGGTTTTGGGTGGAGGCGGAGCAGTTGCCGGCGTTTGCTCCATCGGTGCCATTGACGGCTTGTGTTTCTCAATGGAGGGCCGACGCGCTGCGTATTCCCTTGCTCTTATCTGGAGGCTGGTTAGTTCACCGAAACCTACTCCATATCCGCTCTATCCTGATTTTGGTCTTTGGGTCGCGACTGCTGTACTGAGATCCCCAACTTTGATGTCTGTATAGGAGGAATATCCCGCTTGGTGTGTGTTAGTTGATTTTTATGGATGATTCTCGTTATCCAGGACAATGAGGTTTGTTTAATTTCATTACTAAGTTTCTTTCGATTTTTATAGTTAATTTCGTCTGTGTATGATGTTAACTCCTGCTGTTTTTCTATTATTTTGTTTCTGCTGATGTTAAAATGATGCTAACTACAGCCTAACAATATCCGCCTAGTTTATGTTAGTTGATTTATGGTACAGAGGAAGATAAGACGGTGTTAGTTGAACCTAACTTATGTTATAAGAGGGTGTTAACTCTCCTATTTTTTCTGAACTTTTCCAATTGTTTGAAGTTAACTTCTATATTATGATGCTATAATAAATTATAGGGTTCATTGTCATATATTATTATTTTTCCAATTGATATATGTTTTTTGAATTTAATTTTGTAAAATGAAACACCTGTGATATGTTTTTTCCTGTTAGTTTCTTGTTTTTATGAATTATGTGTATTATATCTGAACTTTGTATCTTTCAACTTTTATAGTTCCTGTTCTTTCATATTTTAAATTTATACTACTATTGCACATTATATTGACTACTTTAATTTAACTTTGATAACTTCTAATTATAACTTCTGTCATATATTTATCTTAACTTCCTATATGTGTGTTTTTCTGAACTTTCTAGTTTTGAATTTTTATAGTTCAGTGTAACTCCTAACTTTTCTGTATTGACTACTTGAATTTTTATAGCTTTTCTTTTTTAACTTATATTTTTAGTGTACCTGAACTTTGTATCCTTTATTTTTAGTTTTGTTGCAACACAATGCAAATTCTGTAATAACATCTTAGGCAGATTACTGACAAGTTAACTTCTCAAGCTCATTATGTGAACTTCACATTTGTATTAGTTAATTCTTGTGTGTTATAGTGTGTTCCCTTTTATGTTGCATTTTTGTAATGACTTCTGTTAATTGTGTGCGTGTTTTCCCATGATCCGGTGATGCTGCTAAGAGTTCAAACCCTGTTACAATTATTAAGAAAGCGAAATTAGTTGCCCGTGATGGAAAATGGAGTTTAGCTGCTGTCATTCCTTTACTGCTTAGTCCTGTTTCTCTAGTTTCTGAATCTATCATGCAGACGCATGATATGGCCAAGGACGATCACCATGCGATTGATCCTGTCGAAAAACCCGTATCTCCACCTGGTATGATTTTATTCTTTTTTCATTCTTTTCTTTATTTAACGTGTAATTTTTATGTTTAATTTCCTCCTTTTATACTCGTAATTAACTCCTAATTTTTATTATGTTAATTCGGCAATTATATCTGTGACAAATAATCCTAATTTAGAAGATTTATCTACTGCTGATGGAGGTTTCTTCTCTAACTCTTTATCTTATTTTTGTTTATGTGCTGCTACCTAGTTTATTTGTAAGATGAAACACCTGTTATTTTTTCCCTATTAGTTATGTGTTTTAACTGTCCTATTTAAAATTGAGACTACTAGTACACATTGTCTACTTTTTAGTTTAACTCTGATAACCTCTAATTGTAACCTCTATCATTCATTTGTCTTAACTTCCTAGATTTTTATGTGCATTATATGTGAACTTTACGTCTTTTGAACTTTTTATAATTCAGTGTAACTCCCAACTTGTTTGTATCTTAACTATTTAAATCTTGGGAGAATTTGCTACAGGACACCGTTATTTTTTTCATTTGCTGGAACACACTGTTCGATTGTGTCTTTGCCAGGTATCATTATAATTTTGTGGTACATTTGCTAGAACACACCACGTGGCCAAAAAGGGAAAGTTTTGCCACTTTTGCTTGAGTGACCATGTTATGGCCAGGTTTGAAGAAAATGTGCTAAACTTTCCCTTTTTAGCTGTGCGGTGTGTTCTGGCAAATGTACCTCAAAATTATAATGGTGCCTGGCAAAGACACAATCTAAAAGTATGTTTTAGCAAATGACAGAAAATAACGGTGTCCTGTAGCAAATTTTCCCTTAAATCTTTGCATCTAACTTTCATATTTTAAATTTAGACTACTAGTGCACCTTGTCTACTTTAGGTTAACTTTGATAACTTCTAATTATAACTTCTATCATATATTTATCTTAACTTCCTAGATTATGTGCATTATATCTGAAATTTATAGTTTTGTGTTTAGTTTTTCGGAACATAAAGCCAACTCTATAATAACATCTTATCTAGTTTTTAAATCTAACTTGCGCTCCTATATTAACAGCATTCATTTTTTATTACTAATGCATTTGTCTTTCTTATATCAGCTGATGAAACTATTAAAGAAACTTTGGACATGTTGAATGCTGATTATGTTGATCCCGACCCACCTGAAGAAGTTGCTGCTGCATCTGATACTATGCCTGCCAGTGCTTTGGTGCCCAATGGTGTAAGAGGGCAACCCTCTTATGATGAGCATACACCTGATCGTGGAGATGATGTAGACGGTTCTAGTGAGAGGACAGTTGGACATATTTTTGATAGCACACCTGGTGTGCAGGAGCAGGATGATGGTTTCCCTGTATGGCAGGACACGCCGTCTCAGTCTGTAGATGGTACATAGGAGGTTACACAGGAACATAATGTGAAAGTGCAGCTTGAATTATATGCCAAGCAACACAGCTCTAGGGTTGCTGCTTACAATTAGACGGTTAAGATGTACTATAGGAAGCACCCGTCGAAGTCAAAACAACAAAATGCTGGTTTGTTAGGCATGCAAAATGATCCTCCAGTAGATCCATGTGCTTCCACAGGATCAACCCAGAAGAATAGGGTTGCTGTTGCTAAGAGGCCGTTGTCTGCTACGACTCCTACTCGTCGTAGTCCTCATGTTGTTGTGATGAGGAATGATAGCATTTATGCTCAACAAGCATCACCTGTGAAAGGTTCATCTTCTAAGCGTCGTCGTACCATGGATGAAACCTATGTGTCAAACGCAGATGACGATTCTAGTGGCGAGGATGCTGCTGCAGCTTGTCCCGAAGAGGTTAACATTCATCTTTGCTACCACTTTTTTGTGCTAACTTCTTGTATCATCAATGTTAACTGTCATTATATTGATATATTTTTTCCATGTTTTCAATTGTTTTTTACTAGCCTACAAGGAATAAGAGGGGTAGAGTTGCTGTGGTCAAATCTCCTAAAAATGTTGGTAAGAAGATTAAAGTTGATGTGACGAGGAAGCCACGTGGCATAAAAAAAGCTGGAAATGACGACAATGCTCGAGATCGCTTCCAACAGACTGTTCATTGTTCGTTGGGAGAAGTTCTGGAGGCTGTGAAGTTGCTGAAGGATGCTCACATAAAAAAGTCACAGAAGCATGTTTCGGATGTGTGTTTGATTGGGTATTGGAGGGTAATGTGTCACGTGTTCTCATGTGTTTCCTGCTCAAGAAGATTGACACAACAACTATGAAAATAGATTGCGGTGCTGGAAGGATCATGTGTGTTAACAGGGAAGCAGTGCATCACATTTCTGGGTTCCCAATGGGAGGTGAAACAGTCCCAAGGCCCACAGGGAGTGGCCATGATTCCTCAATGGCGAGTCTTAAGGCAGAGCTTGGTGTTGAGAGTAATGTTGCTATTGATACCAAGGATCTTCGTAAACTGCTTGCTGAGCTTGTTAAGGATGAATCAAAAGTTGACACAACTGTTAAGGTGTTCTTTGCTATCATTTTCATGAAGCTTGTATGTCCTGGATCTGCCGTTCGTCTTGGTAGGGGGGCTGCAATGCTTGTAAACATGGATTATAAGAAGATGGCTTAAAGTGATTTCTGCCAGTTAGTTGTTGATGAGTTGAAGCGAGCAGCGGAGAAATATCAGGATCCCAATATAGCATAGGATGGTCCCGAAGGGTGTGGTATTGTCCTTGTAGTTATCTATTTGGATAGCTATCATTCAAAGAAACATTATGTGATGCATCTCAGGACCCCTCGTGCTAACTTCTTGCACGAGAAACCATTGAAAGGCATCTATTCTGAAGACATTATCAAGAATGGCAAAAGTGATTTATCCAAGTATGTTTTTGGGAAGCTTCCGGTCCGTAAACCACCGCCCATGCTTTTTATGTTGTATATACGATGAGTGAACTCGTGTTTCCTTATTGTTTATTTAATTCCCCTATATGTTCATTCTTACTATTACAATTAACGATGATTATTTGAAGAATGTTTAACCTCCATTTATTCCACTGTTAACTTCCTTGTTTTATATAGTTAACTTATTGGTTTTATACAGTTAACTTCCTTTTTTATTTTCAGTGTTTTTTCCAGTAAGTTAAGTTTTATTACTATTTTGAGAATAGAATTCGATGTGCACTACATAAGAAATTTAGGATACATGGCTTTTTATAAGGTGGTAACCTCCATCGTTTATGAAAGTTAATTACCATTTTTATGAAAAGCTAACTTCCACCTTTTTTCTGTCTGGTCCTAATGTGAATTCTGATTCATTTATTTTGTCTATCCCTTTTTTATTGATATGTAGTGGAAGGTTCGCAATGACATTGTTTATTCTTACTTCATTCGCGTCGAAGATATGTACATTGATGACATTCAGTCCCATGATACTTTGGTAATATCTCAGCATCCTCATGAGCATATTTTGAGAGGTCTGAGAATCTTTATGAGCCTATTGAGAGGTCTCAGCACCCTGATGAGCATATCGAGAGGTCTCAACCCGAGTTGGTGAGTGAACATGCTCTAGTGGCTGGTGAGAGGTTTGCTGATGCATCAATGTTTTTTAAAAGTGGAAAGTATACGTCATATACGGCCATAAAAGATATTGATCAGCTACTGCAGAAAGTTAGTGATATTGTTAAAGTTGTTCTGACTACAGTTGATCGTCTTGGCAGTATAGTTGGCCTTTTTCCTACTGGGCATGGGCCTACCGAAGAAATTATGAAAGAGGCTTCTGATCTTGAAGTTAGTTTCCTTGTTGATATGGTGTCTGCTGTAAAGTTTTTGCGCAAAGGTTTTGCTAATTTTGGTTGTAAGCAAGATTTGATATGCAGACCCTACGAAAGAGAAGCTGTTACTATAGCAAGATAGATAAATATGAATGATGATGTCCCTGCTCGTGGCGGCGTTGACAAATCCACCTTCACTACAGTTCTAGGGCAATCAGCTGCTGAGGCTTAGGTATAATGTTTTCTCTCTTTCCCATTCTTTTAGCTTAGAGATTTTTTTCATTGACTTTTCTGTTTTTATTATTTAAAACACTTGAAAAATGTTCTGTATCTTGTTTAATAACTTCTAGGATTTATGTAACTTAATTTCTAGGATCTCTATAACTTAACTTCTTTTTTTGTAATTTCTGAAAGTACATATTTTTGTATTTTAGCCTTTTGTTAGTTGTTAACTCCTGTTACTATAAGAAGTTAACCACCAGAGCTATATGCTGTTTTTAACTTCACTATTGTACTTTTTGACTCGCATTGTTTTATTTACTAGACATCTTTTATTTTTAAAACAGATTTGCAACTTGTTTATTTTTTGTGGTTTTGTTAACTCCTAGTTGTTAGTTTTATTTTCTTGACATCTTAACTTCTCATAGGAAGAAGCTAGAGTAGCCGAGGAGAATGCTTCAGAAGATATTGAAGAATTTGGTGGAGGACTGGATGAATGTATTTTGAGGAATCTAGTCCTCGTGATAACCATGAGCCAGTTCCTGTGTCACCGTCGCAAGCCTACAATGGTGAAGATGATGGTGGTTTTGATAATTTTGAAGAGAAAAATGACGCCCCATGATACATTGCAAATGTATCTATAATTTTTGATGTTCCATGCTTGGTTTTATCCACTTTCTTGTGTTTTGTTCCAACTTTGGAGTACTTTTCATATGATTTCTTGGACTAACCGATTAACAAGAGCCAAAGTGCCAGCTGCCTGTTTTCTGCTGTTTTTGGTTCCAGGAAGTCAGAAAATGAATATTCACGGAATTAGACGGGACAAAAGCCAAAGTGCCTATTTTTCCGGAAGTGATCAAGTGCCAGAATACAAGACGGAGAGGGACCAGGGGGCCACCACACCACCTGGCCACGCGGCCCAGCCTGGCCCGCGCCAGGGGTGGTGAGGCTAGCCATGGCACCCCCTCGGCCTCCCCTTCCGACTATAAGATGCCCTCGGGAGTCGGGACGAAAACCCTAAGTACCCGATAAAAAATCCACAAAAGAATCTGTAGCCGCCGTCATCTCCATCCCTAGATCGGGAGGGATCTGAAGCTCTTTCCGGCACCCTGCCGGAGAGGGGAATTCACCCTGGAGGCCTTCTTCATCACCATGCAAGCCTCCGGTGTGATGCGTGAGTAGTTCATCCTTGGACTACGGATCCATGTAGTAGCTAGATGGTTGGTTTGTCCTCCTTTGTGCTTTCATGTTTAGATCTTGTGAGCTCCGTTCATGATCAAGATCATCTATTTGTAATTCATACATGTTGTGTTTGCGTGGATCTGATGGATATTGAGATGCTATTTCAGATTGATTATTGATTCTATGATGTCTTTGTTATTTGAGATCTTGCATGCTTTCCGTTGTTAGTAGCTATCTTGGCCAAGTAGATGCTAGCAACTCTAAGAGTTAGTATTTATGCTCGATAGTGGGTTCATGCCTCTAGTAATCTGGGGAAGTGACAGAAATCTCTAAGGTACTAGATGTGCTGTTGCTACTAGGAAGCAAACAACAATCCTTTGTTCATAAAATAATCGTATTGTTTACTTTACACGCAGTTCGTAAAAAAATAATCTGTTGCTTGCAACTTAATACTTGAGGGGGTTCGGATGATAACCTGAAGGTGGATTATTAGTCATAGATGCAGTTGGATGGCGGTCTATGTATTATGTTGTAATGCCCAATCAAGTCTCAGAGGAGTCAAGATGATTAGTATATGCATGTATTGCTTTCTCGGTGTTTGTCAATTGTCCCGCTGTAATTTGTTCACCCAGCATGTTATCTATCTTAAGGAGAGCCACCTCTAGTGAACTATGGATCCCAGTCCTTTTTCTTTACATACAATCTACAATCTTTTACTGCTTTGTGTTTACTTTCTGCAAACTTTTACTTCTTTCCATTCGATACGTTTAATCCTTTGTTTTCCGCAAAACACGATGAGATTGACAACCTCATCGCAAGTTGGGGACAAAGTTCTGTGGTTGTGTTGTGCAGGTCTCCACGTTGCTACTAGCACCGGTAGTGCGCCCTGCCAAAGCTCAGCTAGTAACACCTTCGGGGTGTTTCCTTGCTCCTACTGGTTCGATTAAACCTTGGTTTCATAACTGAGGGAAACTTGCTGCTGTGCTCATCATACCTTCCTCTTGGGGTTCCCAACGAGCTCTACATCAACTCCGCCATCAAACATTTTTCTGGGCGCCGTGCATTGAGCCATCACCCCTCTATGGGTTTTCTCTAGAGGATGTTGATGTCAACAATGCAGATGATCGGCACGTTGCTGATGATGGTGGGTGCTTCTTTTGCCCGTGATATATGTTTGCTGTCACTTCAGAACGTTATTTATTGTACTGATGTTTTGTCTTTAGCAAATTCTGAGGCAGATAAATGTGCACTATCAGCTGATCCACCTATCGTGGATAATGAATTGCTTGAAAATGAAGAGCAGATTGCCCCAACTGATGTTGGTACTATGGGCGGGGATATTTCAACGGGCAAGAATGAAGACTCACACAATACGCCAGCTGTACATGGTTCTATGTCCTCTAGTCCTAATCCCACTGTGGTTGTTTCTGAACCTGCTCTAGATAACCATACGCAGGAGCAAGTTGGAGATAAGAAGACGCAGGAGGAAGATACATGCAATGATTCCCAGACTATAATTTTCTAATGTTCCTATGACCCTGCCACATACCCTCGTATTTCCCCCCCATTAATGCTTTTGTGTTTGTTTGTTTTTACTCCTCACATCTCTACTGTTATGTATTATTACCCCGATATCTACTTTTACTTTATTCTGGGTAAGCACTAGGTGGGGAGATGCGGGTGGTAGTGGGTGAACTTTTTTAATGTTGTAATGTAATAAAGACTTTAAAATGATATATGTATTGTACATTTCTTCCTTTTTTATGTTTTTGCATATGTGTCATTTCTCTGTTTTTTTCCATGCGGAGTCAGATTCAACTATGCATTTACTGGCATGTGAACTTCCTTTCTTTTTCTTTTTTAACAGCATCCACTATGTTCTCTACCCCATCCACTGCTCCAGCTTTGGAGAAGATCAGAGAGGTTTATCATGCAGTATGTAGGCTGAGGAATGACAAGAAGAAAGAGTACTTCTCTTCACATTTCTTTTTTGTTATTTTTGTTTCTGTCCATCACCATATTTGTTTTCCAGTGTGATTTTTCTCGATTTATTTTGATGTCTGTGATTTTTTTCCAGGGGCATCACATTCTTCAGGAATGACAATTGTGATTGCACTATAGGGCAAATTTCGAGGGCTTTCCAGCCAACTTGGTTTCTTTGCTCATACACAGTATCTGTCGGAACTTATCTGCTTGGAAAAATACAAGGGATCAGAGAAACTGATTGTACTGTATATTTGCTGTGTAAGTTAATTCCTTGTATTTTTATCTTCACTACTTTTTTTGTTTTGTTACGGATTGATCCATAATATTTGTATATTCTATTGTTTTTAGATAGTTAACTCTCATAAGTTTTTTAAGGAAGCTTGTTTATTGGATGTCCTTTAGGTTTATCTGTTCTGTCAATGGAAGTTAACTTTCATTTATCATAAACTTATCTTCCTAATAAAGTACAGTAATTACCTTTTTTCTTCATGCACGGCTTTTCATGAATGTTAACTTCCAGTTTTTCATTAACTTATCTTCCTAGCCCCTTTTATGATTTTATATTTTTTATTTAAGTGGGCTATGATTGTTTTAATCAGAGGCATATTTTCGAAGGAAACCTGCATAGCAAGTGTGTGTAGAAACTTTTCAGTGTATATTTGGAAGACCGTTTGAACCAGAAAGATATTATAAGTGTGCATATTTTTTGTTTAACATATTGTTTCTCTCTATATTTTTGTTTTAGTTCATTTTTCAGTTCGTTTCATAATTATATTTCAGTTAACTCTTGATCCTTTTTTATTTCTTTTGTAGATTCTGTTTGCTACTTTCGATCCTCTCGACCCTCCAGTCCCTGGTGTGGTGGGCTAATTTTGTGTTGTTGGTATCAACATGCGCAAAAGAGTTTTCAGTTCCTTGATTCTATGCGTGGCGCCGATGATCCAGATGCTCAGAGGGTAATACACACGATAGTTCAAAACATCAGGAAGTTATGGAGGAAAGCTGCCAATTCCAAAGGTGAAAAGTTTGATCCACCAAATATTGATAGCTGGGGGATTGACTACGTCAGAGTGCCGAAACAATAACCTCCATAAGTTTTATTGCAATATTTTATAGTTTTCATGCTAACTTTCTCTGTACTTTCCATTATATGTCTTGTGTATTTTAGAATTTTTTGCTCTCTGTGATTTTAATTTTTTGCATTTTTTAATATTAATCTTCTTCTTTGTTTTTTGATTCACTCATTGCTGTGGGATTTTCATGCTCCAATTCTTGTTAACTTTTGTAGGATTTTCATGCTCCAATTCTTGTTAACTTTCGATGGAGACGGTTTGGTGACTTTTCAGCAGAAAGATATCTTAAATATAAGGATGACCACATTGTACAGTTGGTTGACCGCACCTGATTTTAAAATTGATTTAACAGAAATGTTTGGTATTGATCCAGGTACGTTGTCTCTTTTTTTGCCCCTTTACTTTAAAAAATATATATGTGCATGTATTATTTGTTTTTTACCTAACTTCTAGTGTATATGATGTTAACTCCTACCTTTTTCCATTTGTTTGAACTTTTTTTGCCTGATAATAACTAGTACTATAAAATGATGCTAACTACAGCTTTAATGTTAATTCTTTATGTAATATATTATGTTTGCGTAGATACTATTAGTATACAGGAAGAAATGTGCCTCTATGTTTTTTTTGTTTTAACATAACTTCTGTTATAGAAGGGTGTTAACCCCTTCATTTTATCTTAACTCTTCAGCTGTTTGAAGTTAACTTCTACTATAATATGATACTAACTGCCCAAACTACACTGAACTGTTTTTTTACAGTGTTGTTAACTTTTCATACGTGTTTCAAGAATTCCTCTTGCCATAGAGGAAGATAACTTCGCATTATTTAAAACTCAGTTCTTCTCACCAGAAGTTATAGCTTGACGAGAAGAAGAATTTCAGTTGCAAGTTGTTAGCAAGGCAAAGAAGGCTATCGCGAGACTGTATGACTATCCGGTGAAGAAACCAAATACCACTAAGGCATTAGTAGATGTGGAGGAGAAGGAGAAGGTATTATTAAATGTGGATGATGACGATGATGATTTTGTCTCTCCACCACCCCCGAGGACTGTTACAAAATATGTTCAGAAAGATGCAGGTATCTGCTCAGCTAACAGCAACGATGACTTTGTAACTCAGTTTCGAAAGTATCAACCACCTGCCCAACCTCTTGTACTTTCTAACAAAGGCCGACCAAAGTCTCTAAGAAGCTCATGAAAGATGTTCCCGAGTTTGTTCCTTACAAATTCCAATGCTTAGTCAAGGCTAAACAATTCAGAGATTTAATTTTAATCCCGGAGTACCTGAAGGAACATGTGTAGTTAGTACCATTGCTATCATTTTCTCCTTTTTATTGTTTTTACGCATTGTTAATTTGTTTTTTGCTAGCTGGTGTGTTACCCGAATCTAAACTTATGCGTTTTCATCATTTTTTGTCTTTTTTGCAGGTCCACTTTGGTTATGTTCACAAACACTTGCGATGATCCTGTATCTATTGATGGCAATTACATGTTTAGACTTTTTGTCCATGGTCAAGAGATGGTATCTGAGATTATGGATTATATATTCTCTTTCTGGAAGGATGATCCCACTATAAAGAAAATGTTTGAGTCGGGGGAGCGCGTTTTACTTTCGCCTTATACTGTCCCTATAAATCCCGCAAACTTATGTTCCTTTTGCTAGTATTTTTTCTGATTTGTCATTTTGGTTTTTATTGGTTACTTTTTGTGTGTTCAATTTATTTTGCAGTACCTTGTTGACTTCTCACCATGGTTGTCAAAAGATGCTGATGGAAATGATATTCCAAGGAAAGCTTTTGATGTTAAGGCAGCGGCTAAACAATTCTCAATTTTTGTGAGGGAAGGAGAAAACCTGCTGGATGCAAATCTGGTAATTTTTTTGTCCCTTTTTACTTGTGTGTGTAAATTGTTTTTGCATGGTGGTACTAAAGTTAACCTTCTACATATGCATCACTTAACTTCCATAGTTGTCTGTTACAACAAGTTATTTTTGGTACATATGCATTACTTAACTTCCATATTTGTTTGCTACACAGATTCTTATCCCCTACTTCAAGAGAAATCATCACACTGTGTACGTGATGAATCGGTACACTCAGACGCTTGATATTTTTGATTCAAGGAGGTACTCTAATCTTCAGAACTTATCTAGGAGCGAATTCCACGCCGACCGTATCGAAATTGTATGCTTTTCTTTTTCTCTTCTGTTTAAATTTTAAAATCTGCAATATCCATGTGTTTTTGTAAACTCTAATGTTTTATGTATTTTTTACCCCTGTGTTTTGTTCTTGAACACAACCAAACAGATCAAAAGAATGGCTGCGGTTATCAAGGAGGTTTGTGGGGTTTCTGCTTTCAACAAGAAAGACACAATCCAGTGGGATGTAGCTACAAATAGGTGCAGATATGTGCTGACCCTAGAGCAGGGTGTCAACGAGTGTGTTTTTTACATGATGAAGATGGCTCTTGTCTACGATGGTATTAAGATTACAGAGCAGATCAAAAACAAGGATGTTAGTTTTTACATTTTTTTCCTGAAACACTGCCACTTTTTTATGTTTCCGATATTGCTTGAACTCCACTCCATTTTTCTCAACTTACTTGTATTTTTTGGCTTACTTTTTTTGAAATCAGGTACGTGTTGAAGACTAGAAGGCTGAATTCATGTTCTAGCTCTTGTTCCACATGAAGAATGAACTAGGTCCATCAGATTGGCCAAGTGTTTTACAGAAACTTGTTGCTGAATATGCACTTCTTTGAACCATCCACTAGCAACTGTCAATCAATTGTTCCGGTGGTAGCAAGATGCATTTGTAGTTCTGTGAAAACATGTTGTACATTGAATATGATTTGTATCACTAACTTTTCTATTGTTTCGATGTATTATCACATATTATTGGTATTTTGTGGAAGTACCAGATTTGTGAACTATATTTGTTGTTTGTCTAGTATTTGTTGTTAGCAGCTCAAACATGTTTGTTTTATGAAAGTTAACTTCCAAGGTTTCTAAAACTAAACTTCCAGTTTTACATGAACTTAACTTCCAATCTATTTTTATAAAAGTAAACTAGTGAATGTTCAGGTTTACTTCAAATTATCTCTCATTTTATCTACAATGGTATATTCTATTTTTCCACAACAAAGAGTTTAAAGCAAGCTGAAGCCCACATTATTGTATAGTTAACCTCAATTATCTGTAACTTTAACCTTAAAAAAAATTTAGAAGGTAAAATTTTAATTCTTGTCCACTTCATTTTTGATAAGCCTACATCTACTATTCCAAATTTTTATCTATATTTTATTTTAAGATAACGTCCATGTAGTTATAATGCTAACCTACTTTATTATAAGCTAAGCCCTAGGTTTTTCTAATGTTAACCCCCATCTTTTACAAACCTAACCTCTACAATTTTTTCTAATGTATACTTCAATTTTCTATATGTTAACTTCAGTACTATGACATACTTAACTTCAATACTTATTGTAAGCTAACTTTCATGTTGTTCAAAGATAACTTCCAGTTTTCAATATATCCATACATCCACACACATGTAAATGTGGCAGTATTAAACAATACTTTTTAGCTAATTAACTTACAATGTGTCCACTGGAAAGATTCACCCCAATGAAAAAACCAACAAAAATTTGCAACCAAACAAATTAGGAGAATTATGCAAGGATATATAATCACTCCGGAAGTCCAACATTTTTAACAAGCAATACGAAAACATCTATATAAGTTTTATCTGTACAACACTATCTGGTTTTCTGGCTCTATTTTTTGGACACATATATGATCTCTTCAACTTTTCTTAAATCTGCTGCTCCTTCTTATTTGATTCTCCGGTGGCGTGTCATCTTTTTTCCTTTGCTCCTTTCTTGTGTTGTTTTGGTGTGCTATTTGCAGATTTCTGTTCTGTATTCAATTCTATCTGTTGCTTTTACAGTTGTTCCTCTAGTTGCAATCTCTTGCACGTCCCTGCGTTGTGTCCTCTAATTTTACCACACTCGTCACAAGTACGTATTCCTTGCAGCTTCATCTGTCTAGCTGTTGTTTTCTGCAGATCTCTCTTTTTGCAATTGTTGCGTCCTTGTTGAGCATCTACATTAGGACTTGCGTCAACTTTACTTTCTGTTTCTGTATGAGCTTCTTCATCATCTTCAGATCCGTCGCTATTGTCTTCATAATATTCATCCTTATCTGTATCCAGAATAGCTTCATCATTTTCTGTGATTTCCTGATTTGCTAGCAAATTCTGGAAGCATTTTTTGACTTTCTCTGTAGGGCTAGAAGTGTCGTACACTTTCTGATGTGTATGAAGTAGTTTTGCCGTGAGCTGCCTCTTCTTGCATGTTCTTGCATTGTGCCCTGTGATTTTTTTGCATATGCTGCAGAGTCTCTGACCTTTGGGAACGCCATGGTTGTCGAGCTCTGGCTGTGGACGTGCAGGGGCAGAATTATTTCCCTTTTATTCTTTATTCCGACTCCCTTTTGTTCTTGCTACTGGTGGTGGCTGTAAATCTGCGAATTGGTCACCATCTTCAGTAACAAGGACATTGTCAGATGGACTAGACCCTTGCGGAACTTCTCCATTCGGTGATGTCTGATTGTTACTGTCAACATCTAATTCACTGGTTTCCATTCATGCATTAATTTCTCTAAAAGCCGCAAGAACCATCTCGAACTTTTCGTCTGAGTAGCATCCTCTATTCACAGTCTTCATTGCCTTATTTTATAGTATAGTTCGTGTGTATTCAAGCGATGTTCCTCCCGTATCCGATGTTTTGTAATCTTTGCGGTTGAAATTTGGATCCGTGACTGCATTTTTTGTGTACCTTTGCAGTATATACTTTTTTGGGATCTTTTTTAGTCTTACGTGCTCAAAAACATCTAGGACATGATGGCAAAATAACCCTATAGAAATAGTTTTAACTTTTGCGTAAATTAAAAATAATCTGATTAGCACATTTTTAAAAATACATTGATTGAGGTCAACTTCAATATGAATGGAAACTTAACTTCCACAGTTTAGTAAGTAAAATAACTTTAGTGAAGTCAACTTCAATACCGTTAACTTCCGTTGTTCTACAAACTTAACTTCCATATCTTTTTATTAAATTTATTTATTTATTTGGCATATTTTTCTCCATGAATGCTAACTTTTTTTATGTATTCCTGATATTTTAATCCCCTTTTTTGTTTTTGTTAAACAAATTTTGCTAGAAAAGCATTCATGTAATTGCAATAAACAAAAGCGAATCAATAATTTGTCCGCATGATAAGCAACATATTCTCAGTAATGTTGCTCAGATAATTTAACTGTATGCTCCCATAGTTTGCACTCGCACTCAAATCTGCCTTCTATTTCATCCGCTAGCACACGGAATTCATGCCTCGACCAAGCAAGTACCCTACTTTGGTTGTAGTGATGGACGAGGAAGTGTGTTGGGTTTTCCGAAGATGTTTTAATTCTGAAAGCTGTGCTATAATATAGGCGTTCTTTAAACACCGAGTACACTGCTCTCGTGTTCTCCTTTAGTGCTTGTTTCTTAAATCCATATCTGGTCAAATGTTTCCTTGCACCCTGTACATGTAAACTAACATATCAGCCAATGCACTATGAAGTATTGTTTTACATATTTATCCTTTACTTAAAACATCTATTACAAATCCAACCTCTACAAATTTTTCTAATGTATACTTCAATTTTCTATAAGTTAACTTCAGTAGTGTGACATACTTAACTTCAATATTTATTGTAAGATAACTTCCATGTTGTTCAAACATAACTTAAATATTTATCCTTTACTTAAAAAATAAAGAAGCATGTTTGCGACTTGTACCATTAACACAAGTGTTTCTGTGTTTTCTGCTTCTCGCCTTGTTTGTATACAGTTATTTACTTATTTCGCAAATATATGGAGATTATCTTGTTCCTTAACGAATCCTTTCTTCGGCACAAGGTTCATGCTCTCACTTCTCTGTGTCGATGCCATTCTGGCGCAGAATACATCCTTCCAATATGCCGAGATCCATGTAGTCCTCTCGTTCCATAGGTTGATCATCACATTGATATCGTGCAGCCCGTACTTATGAATCAGTTCATGCCATGCTGCTTCAAATTCCGACGGCATTAGCGGATGGTTCAAAATCGCTACTAGCTGCTCTTTCAGGTCAGGAAAAAGTTGGTAAAGTTTTCTCAGCGGAACTTTATGCTTTCTCATTATGTGCCATGTGCACAGCTTATGGAGAGACCGTGGGAAAATCACCGGTATAACCTGCGCCATAGAGGGAAACTGATCTGCATGCAACAGCAGTAACACTTTGTCAATTTTTTCACAATCAATATTATATTGAAATTCATATCAATATATAATAGCTAAGTTAGCCATATCAACATGTAGTTAATTTCCCTAAAAATCGCAAGTGGACTTTCATGACAACATATAGTTAACTTAATGCAAATAAAAGTTAACTTCCAGTTGCAGAGAAATCCATAGATTTTATCGTATAAAACAGATACCTAACTACCATAAGAAAACAAGTTGGCTTCCATAAAAATAGCTACCTAACTTCCATGAGCAGAGAAAGCATCATCATTTTTATTAATAAATAGATACATAACTTCAATGGACAGAGCAAATGGACTTTCATAAAAATAGCTAGCTAACCGTTTTCAAGGTTAATATTGACATACCTGTTAAAATACAAATTGCTGTTTCCCGTCCATGCACTTCCAGAATGTGCTGAATACCCATTTGAATGATTCTATGTTTTCGTCGCCCATCAGCGCGACACCAAAAATGGTCGACTGCAAATGATTATTGACGGCAACAAAAACTGCAAGTGGCATGTGGTATATATTGCTCTGGTATGTTGTATCGAAGGTGATACAGACTGAAATCAGCATATGCAGCTAGCATTTAACCAGAAAATATTTCTAATTGTGTTTTCTGAATCAACTTGCACATCAGAATAAAACTTCTCGTTTTCATCTTTCATATCAACAAAGAACTTGAACAGTTTCTGCACATCGTCTGCATTGTCGAGGCGTGTATTACGCGCTTTCCTGCAAAATTTGTAGTTTATAAATATCAGTTATTGCAACGAATATGAGTTTATATGATTTTTTTCATGCGCTGATACTTTATGTTCTTTATATCCTTGTCATGGCATGGTAATTTGTTGCGTCCACCATTCATCCTAGATAGGAATCCCATTATGTTAGCATGCTTAACATTGCTAAACTGGAGGTCTTTAATCAAGTCCTGCAACATTGCGTCGACACGTTTGTGTGAATGCAAGAACACTTGCATTGATGGAGTTAACATCAATGTGTGGTTGTGTTCTTGGATTATATCCATCACAACACAGCTACCATCATCTCTCTCTTTTAATCTCATAAATGCTTTGCAGCCAATTTTTTGATCACTTTATCCTGTTGTCTGTCAGATTCATCGAAACCTATGTTGTGTGTTCCCTCATAGACACATCGCAGATACCGTCGTCTGTTGTTTCGTTGGGCTTTCTTAATGCCAAACCCAGTGTGCTTAGCATATATGTTGTAAAACTGAAAAGCATCATCAAATGTTTCGAATTCCTGGGCAACTATAGGTATGAAACTCTCTGGGAGCTCAGGTGCCTGCCTATGTTTCCCAGGCACAATATGTCAGTCACTATTAGTTTTATTATCTTTTCCAAGTAATGAAGATAAAATAAACAACAATTTTCATTTTCACCATATCTAGAATGCTATTTTTTGTTATTTCATAATTAATTGAAACAATTATTTTTATAGGCACTCACATGTGTGTACGATTTTAGAGGAGTTGGTGTTTCTTCCTGCCCTTGTTTGATGGGGCAAGGTGGCATGACAATAGGTACATGAAGCAAAGGATCTTTTGGAGGCATATGATTTGATGAAGTCCCATTTTTATGCATTGCATCATTCTCAGATGTACCATCTGGCCTCGTATCCTTTGATGATATTACTGGTAGCTTTGATTTGATCTGTACATCTGATGTTTTCTTCTCAACTTCATTATGTGCACATCTTAACTCCCCACTGTTACTTTGCATTGCCCTTTGTGGAAGACGAAAAACTGGATCTCTAACAACAATTGGCAAATTGCAGCGTATAGGCGAGCGTGTTTTTTTTGGACTAGACCACATCATGATCTCATAGTCATTGGAGTGGCTGTCCGATGAGTCTGGAATTGACCTAACTGCTTCTTGATAGAGACTTAACTGCCCAGTGTTGATTCCCGAGTTACCATAAATATGAACCATGTCAATATTGTCTGCATCTACTACTTTCTGCCTCTTGTATTGCATATGATTCCTAGCTACAATACTTGGATTGCTTGAAACACCACTTGACAGATTCACATCCACACTATTCGGCACTGATGTATAGTTGGCATTGGGATTGGGGCATGCTCTGGTACCAGCTTGTCGTCTTGGAAGACGCATCATAGGTTCAAAATGACCTATAGGCTCATCACATATCATAGGAGAACGTTTACGTTTTGGTGGGACAGACCAGCAGTACATTTCTTCACCTCCATCTACTATCTTTTCAACCATATCATTGTTTCCATGGGCCATTTTTAGATGTATATCTGTTTAAAAAGGTTGTGGAGACATGTCTTAATTTTATGAAACACATAACTTCCACATTCCCTAGCAGCTAACTTACATGCATGGAATTAGCTAACATCATTTTTTTCATCCCTATCAAGCACATGTTGTTTTTTCAACATATCAACCTCCACAGTTTACCATAGTTAACTACCATATATGAACAGTTTTGTTCCAAAGATTTTTTTTGTTGTGCAACACATTTCATATTTTCACAACAACCCAAACCACCCTAGTTGAACATAGTTAACTCCCATACAAACATAATTAGTGGAGTTTGCATTAAAAGATTTTACTCTATTTTTTATACCTGAAATCTTTTGTCACAGAAGCTTGATATTTCCTTTTCAACATCTGCTTCTAATATCTCAATTTCACAACTAGTCACTGTTTAAACTTCAGTATTGAACACCAGTCGCAAGAAACTGCTTAGTCCCAAGGTGCCGTTCATGAATACGCCTTTTGGTACCTTGCGTACGAGCCTCTAGAACCTGCACCACATGTAACCATAATTAACTTCTATCGATTGAACATATTAACTCTCAGAAGTTTTTAGGAGTAACACAGCTGTAATACCAAATACTGCTAGTTAACTTTCTATTTTTTTCCAGAAGTTTAAGTGAACCCACACAATAGTGATAATCAACTTTAAAACACAAGTAACCATAGTTAACTTCTCATACTATCATATGGTAACTCCCAAAAAATCCTGACCTGGCCTAGTAATCTTTTTTCTGCAACTACACAACAGTTACTCCTAAAAAAACACCACTAAATAAACACAACAGTTATTTTTTTCAAGGTTTCAGTTAATTGACAAGACAAATTTAAGCATTTAACTAGAAGAATTTGAAAGGTGCTAACCCCCATCATGTGCTAACCCCCAAAAATAGAGGATGTTGTTCAAATGTGCTAACCCCCATCATGCAACTACCATGGATTGTTTCACTTAACTTCCAAAAATATCACGAAACTAGACACACTAGTGATTTGCAAGTTCCTCTCAGCTCACTATAATATTCTAGTAGTTGACTAGCAGAATTTACACGAGTTAATTAGGAGGATTTTCGGCAGTCAACTAGAAGGATTTTGGCACATACCTCAGATTTTTGCAGGGGCACCCTTTGCCGTCTGATAGGTGCCATGAATATCTTGCCTTCACCGATGTAGTGGAAGGTTGGTGGCCTCATCGGGGAATCTGGTGCCTCCTTCTCGGATTGGCCTCTGCCGCCGCTTGCTCGTTGGTGCTGGCGGAGCGCAGAAGAAGGTAGTTAGCTCGGGAACAACCAGGGAACTGCGGCGCTTCCTCCCTCGCGCCGGCCTCCGCCGTCGCTCGCTCGTCGGTGCCGGTGCGGCCCAGGAGAAGGTCTTTAGCTCGGGAAAAAATGGGGAACCCCGGCGTAGGCCTCTGCCACCGCTCGCAACTCCGGCGCCTCCTCCCTCGCGTCGGCCTCCACCGCCGCTCGCTCGTCGACGCTGGCACAGGTAGGGCAGAGTCTGGAGAATCGATGGGGAGGTGTCTCTGATCGGGGGGGGGGGGGGGGGGCTTTGAAGGAAGGGGCGTGGTCGGAGTGTCCGGGTCGGGGACGTCCGGGATGTCCGGGTCGGGGTCTTTTTTGGTTAAGAGACAGTTTCCAAAAATTAGTGGGGTTCCTAGATGGCTATCTAGGAACCTCTTAAGGGGGGGTTCTGAATAGTCCTGTCGTATATATATATACATATATATATATATAGTGGGATACTCAGGCGGCTAGCTAGCATGCACAGATAGCCGTTGGATCAGCCAATACGTTTAGTAGATATGAACCCAGGAGCCAAAACAAGCACTCGTGGTGTTACAACCGGTTCATAATTTGCATGCCACAACCAACATGAGATATGGCCACCAAAAAGCAAATGCCCTATCCATCCTCACCAGGTAAGCACATGAGATTCCTCCACAGTAGTTGCCACGAATTTTTTAGCCACAAAAAAGTTTCATGGAGAGATACTTTATGACAATGGTGGCACTCTTACAATCACTTGGTAACGGCTATGGAGTTTTGCTCGTGGTTCATAATTCCCTTACCACAATAAACATCAGATATGGCCACCAAAAAGCAAAACTCTACGGTAGTTGTCACAAACTTTTTTTAGCCACAAAAAAGTTTCATGGAGATATACTTTTTGCTAATGGTGGCACTCTTACAAGCACTTGTCAGCCTAGTTTCCATGCGCGATGGAAAATCCTCACCCACCAAAATATTCTATGAATAGTTACTTTTGTGTTTACAGTCCAATATTTTATGAGAGCTCTCCAAATACTTTATCAGACTACCTTGCAACGAGCACTTCTCTGCCCTCTTCTTCCACCATAGAATGGAGAGCATACAACAAGCGTACCACCCTCAAGCTTAATCCTAAAACCCCATACGAAAGGACATTTTCTGAACCGATGCAAGTGTTCCACACCCACCTCTTTTCCATACACCACATTGAGATCACCCTTCAAGCTTGCCTTGCTTATTTTTTTATCTCTACTATCGCAGGCTTTAGCACGTGGGTAAGCTCGATGAAGATGAGCAACTCGAGGGGGACATGGGAAGGCAGGAAGGTCCGTACACAGAAAGAAGCCCCGCCGAAGGAGACTGAAGCAGGCAAGAACAACACTGCCGTTGAACTAGATGACGGCTAGGGAGAATAGTGGCTCTAGGTGCCCATGGCCGGCCGCCGACACTATCAGTTCCGTTCTAGTCATGCGGCTCCACATGCAGTAGAATCGGATCTGCAGCTCAGGTTTAAAAACGATCAAAAACCAGCGTGTTTGACGGCAAGCTAATAAAGAAAATCGAACTCGAGAATAGTTCTCAGCATGCCATATCTCACCATCCCAAGAATGTATGATGCCTCGAGGTTGCCAGCGTCCACACATCACTACAGGAAACGGCCGACAGATTCACACCAGTTCCCCGCGCGGACAGGTAACACTAGTGGAAAAAGGGCCTCCCGTCCCGACCCGTAAGTGGCTTTAGTCCCGGTCCTGGTAACCGGGACTGGAGGTGCGGGACTAAAGGCCCCCCACACTAGTCCCGGACCGCTTACCATCCGGGACCAATGGGTATCCACATGGCCGTTTCTGCGGGCGCTAGGTGCCCCCCATTAGTCCTGGTTCGTATTACGAACCGGGACAAATGGTTCTCTGCCGCGGCAGAAGTTTAGGCACTTTCTCTGCCGTGGCAGAGAATTCAATTTGTCTCTTTTTTCTCTTTTTCATTTCAAAAATAGTTTTCTACGCTACCACATACCGTACACGTTCGTGCATACATAAGATAACTTCTCTTAAGATCGAGCATACAAATATATACATGATCATGATAGTTACATGGAGATCACAATTCTACGATTTAATTACACGGTCGGGGATCATCGGTAGCGCCTATTCACGCTAAATTCCCCGGCGCCATCTATCATCTCGGTAATCAAGAATCCTGCCAATTCTTCAGCAATTCCTAGTACGCGTTGCTCTGGTAGGAGCTGATCCCACATTCTCTCGAACTATATAAGAAAATGAGATCAATATCAATATCAATCATGATAACAAAAAGTGACGGTAATAAAATAATGTTGTGAATGTATTGCTTACGTCAACTCTATTATTATTGTGCTCAGGGGTAAACGTGCGAATGAACTCGCAAACGTAGTATCCACATAGATTCGTCCCCTGTGGCTGCCTCGCGCACTTTACGAGAATAGAATTCAATCAAAATTATAATCTAGCATCATAATTGTCTTGAAACTAGAAGTAAAGAGATGCGCGAACATATCACGTATTACTTACCGAGACCGGAGTAAACGTCAGCTAACCCGTAACCCTACTCTTGAACATGCTCCAAACCCTGCCCGGCAAAGAAAATGAATGAATGAGTTATTTATTACGTGATATCTCAGGAAATCAAATAAAGAGACCGATGTAGCACGGAAATTACCTCTGGAGCATTTCCTGCATGTCCCTAAACTGTTCCAGGGGTCTCTTCAATGGGTCCATGACTTCAACTCTTCCCTTATCAAGTTGAATGTCCATGAGAATCTAATGGAAACTTCACACGTTTATATATACATCAGTAACTCATCAATTTCATTTAACATCGAGTAAGAAAAAGTGAATGTGTACCATATAGTAAGACCCTCACCGGAAATTGTAAGGAAACAGTATGTGGTCACAGAAATGTTGCTCTGTTAGAAACCTTAGAAGGTTTTCCTGCATCTTCTCGGGTTTATCCTTTAGCGTCTTACAATGTATTTTATCTGGGTCAATGAACCCAACACTAAAGAGTGACCTTCTTTTACATTCCATGATCTTCATTCTGCATAATAACAAAGTACAAAAGGATATAATGAGGATAATTATATGCAATGAACTGAACAACTGAAAAAATGAACAACTTATATATAGACAATGAATTCAATAACTTACAGACAATAGCAACTCACGAGACTTTTGTTGAGGGCGTCGAAATTGTATAACTGGAAGAGTTCTGGAAACTTAACATGGACCTCGTCGGCTCGGAAGTAGTAGTCATGTGGGACATTCGCCACGATCATTATTCTGTCCTCCTTTACGGCATTCATGTACCATTTATGTAAACTCCGCATGTGTGTTGGCAGTTGTTGGAACTGCTCAAATGGGACCAGCTTCTTCCCTGGGACATATTTAGGGACTACATGAGCCTTGGATAACTTGTCGTCCTAGGCACCTAGCAATTCCTCAACAGTCACATTCATAGCGGCCGCAAGCTTCTTAGCTTCTTCCATATCCTGCTGGGGAGTGTCATACGATAATACCTGGAGGGGTGGGATCGATTTTTTGGCCTGTTTCCCGAGATGGGGGACGTCCATTCTTTTCCCGGTTGCACTTTGACCTGATGATTTGCGCCCGCTTGCACTTCTACTTGATTTTCTCTTCTTTGCTTCCTTCCGAAGTGTGCGTACATAGTCATCTGGCTTATGGTGCAACTCATATTGCGATTTTGTGTTCAGAAAAAGAATGTGCATACGCTTTTTGCTTCTCGGCGTATACCGGGGCGGGCACGAGTTTCTTCTTTTGAAAATGCGCATCACAATGGGCCTTTGTGATTGCTGCATTTTCCTCGTCAGTACGATCGTAAGGTCTGATGGGAAGATTCTTATGAGGTACTCTTGGGAGGGGCGACATTTGTCGTTTTGGGCTGTTGCGTCGTTTAGTACTAATCGGAGGCTGCGACGGAGATCGAGATGGACTCGGGCTGTGGTGGTCGTAGTCATGGGGTGGGCTTCTTGGAGGTGATGGAGGTGAAGGTGACATGCGACCACTCGGAGGCGGTGTTGGCTTTGGCGTCCAGCCTGGAAGCTTGATGTTGTTCTTGTTCCATAGAATGATACCACCCAGTACTTCTCCGAGTGTCCTCTCACCTTCAGGTCCAGGGATGTCAAGCTCCATTGAGTCCCACCCCATTGCGATTTCATCCACAACAACTTTAGCATAGCCAGCTGGAATCTCACGGCCATGCCAGCGTGCGCCAGGTGGACAAGGTAAAGCACATCCGACTGCCACCTTGATGGATAGGTTCTTCACCTTCTGATGGAGATCACAAGATGCCTGCTCCTTGATTCCATCCACGGGGTAGCCGGGACCGCCATCTACCATACATGCATCGTCAGAAGGGACCTCCAATTCAGCCACGCTGCTTCTCCGCTGAGATGGGACGGCGGTAATATCGAGTACAGGATCTTGCAGGCGCGCTGCTCCTCGAAGTTCGTCAATCTGTTGCTGATGCATTCGAAGTGTTCCTAGCAACTCGGTGAACCTGTCTCCCTCCTCCTCCTGCCGTCGCCTCTTTGCTCTCTCTCGGCTCCTATAAGTATCTCTATCTTTGGGAAACCCCATCTCCCACGTATAACTAGGGCAAAGGCCTCATACACGTCCTCCGCGTTCGTCATTCCCGAGGACCTTTGTCAGCAAGTCTTTCTCTCTATCAGTACGGAACTTTGTTGTCCCCGCTTTAATCTCCTTCACCACTTTCTGCCATGTATCCCGGGGTATCCTAATCCCGTCACTGCAAATAAGGTCCCATGTACTTTCGTCATACTCACTCCCATGCCCAAGGAACATATTCCTTGCCCTAAGATCCCATTCTTCGCGTATTGGTTCTAGAGTGATCCCTTTAGCAAGCAGCTCATTCTCTTTAGCATCTCACTTTGGCATGGCAGCCGCGTAGCCCCTGGCCCCAGGTGATGGTGATATTTCTTCATCGCGGCATTTTTCTTGTTTTTTTCCGACTTTTCCATAGCAGGTTCTGACTCCTTTTACTTCACAAATGCATCCCAGTTAGCCTGCTGCTTCGTTAGATAGCATTCAAATTTAGGAGGAGTCTTCGTATTCTGATACTTTTTCCATAATGCTTTCTTCCAGTTCTTGAATAGTTTGGCCATCTTCGTAAAAGTCCACTGCTTGACTTTCTTCCTCAATGCACTTGTGTCGGCTTCATCCTCACATTCTGGCAGGGTGAAATGTGCCATAAGGTCATTCCAACGACCCTCTTTGTACCTGTCGGCGACATCCTCACCCTCTTTCGCCCCTTTGGTCTTATTCCACTCTCGAACGGTGATCGGGATGCGATCCCTAACCATAACTCCGCATTGTTGTACAAATACAGTTTTAGCCTTTTCGGGTTCCAACGGTTCACCCCGTGGTGATACCACCGTAATTGTATAACGTGTAGATGCGTCCAACTTTTTGGCCGGGCCTCGTTTGGAATATTGTTTGCTCGATGTGGAGGCCTAAGAGAAGAAACATTCGTCAATTTATATATATACAACTCAGTTAATGCATCTACTGATCACCAGACTTCATATGTATACCTCGCCGTCGGCTTCTCCACCACCGGAGCCGTCGGCTTCTCCTTGATCATTTCGGTCGACCTCCTCTCCCTCACCGGAGGGGTTCAGATAAATCGACGGAGATTCAGGTGGATCAACTTGGGGGGTGTCGTTGATCATATCCTCGAGAATTTCTTCCTGTGCTAGGTCTCTCTGGATTGGATCCATAGTTTTCTACAAAATGCACACAATAACATTTTTCATTCAATATGGCTGCATAAAATAATACTAAACAATAATATGAACACGCAATTTGCTACAATAATACTAAACAATAGCAAAATTCTAGTGATGCCCTAACCCTAACCCTAAGTCCGGGCGGCCCGCAAGCACCACTACCCTAACCCTATCTCCAGGGGCCCGTGAGCACCACTACCCTAACCCTATCTCCAGGGGCACGCGAGCACCACCAACCTAACCCTATCTCCGGGGGCCCGCGAGCACCACCACTCTAACCCTAAGTCCGGGGGCCTGCGAGCACCACCACCCTTACCCTATCTCTGGGGGCCCGCGAGCACCACCACTCTAACCCTAAGTCCGGGGGCCCGCGAGCACCACCACCCTAACCCTATCTCCAGGGGCCCACGAGCACCACCACTCTAACCCTAAGTCCGGGGCCCGTGGGCACCACCACCCTAACCCTATCCTCGGGGGCCCGCGAGCACCACCACTCTAACCCTAAGTCCGGGGGCCCGCTAGCACCACCACCCTAACCCTATCTCCGGGCGGCCCGCGAGCACCACCACCCTAACCCTAAGTCCAGGGCCCGCGAGCACCACCACCCTAACCCTATCTCTGGGCGGCCCACGAGCACCACCGAGTCATCGACGCATCGTCGACAACCGATAGTGCCGTTGGCCTCTCACCATCACCATAGCCTCTATGATACTACTAAGTACTAGAAAAAATACAGTAAGACTATGATACTACTACATACTAAGTACTAGAAAAAATACACTAAGTACACTAAGACTATAAAAAATACACTAAGACTATAAATACACTAAGTACACTAAGACTATAAAAAATACACAAAGTACACTAAAACTATAAATACACTAAGTACACTAAGACTATAAAAAAGTACACTAAGACTATAAAAAATACAAAAAATACACTAAGTACACTAAGACTATAAAAAATACACTAAGACTATAAATACACTAAGTACTAGAAAAAATACTAAAAAAACACTAGAAAAAAATACTAGATGGATTACCTGCGCGGCGTGGTGGCGCGGTGGCAGGGCGGCGGCGTGGTGGCGGCTGGAGGTGGGGCGGCCGGAGAGGGAGGACGAGGTGGTGGTGCGGTGGCGGCTGGAACTGGCCGACGCGGATGGAGGTGGTGGCAGCGGCGGCGGCTGGAGGTGCGGCGCCCGGAGAGGGAGGACGAGGTGCGGCGGCGGCTGGAGGCGTGGACGTCGATGGAAAATTTCGGCAACCTGGCGGCGCTCTAGAGTGCTCCTCGCGATTGCTCCTGGTCGATGGATTCGACCGGGGGAAGAAGATGGCTTAAATAGCTCCCACCCTTTAGTCCCGGTTCGTGGCTGCAACCGAGACTAAAGGGGGGTCTTTAGTCCCGGTGCGTGCCACGGGCCGGGACTTAAGGGTTTTCAGCACACGCGCCAACGACACCCCTTTAGGTCCTTTTGCATATGTTTAAAAAAAATCAATTTGCATATTTTTTAAACATTTGAATTATACAGTTTTTGCATACTTATGAATTTGAGAAAATTTTCAACATCAAAACTTCTTGAATTTGAATAAGTAATCCAAATCTATTTTATGTTTTATAAAATAATTATTCTAACTAGTGAAACTATTAACCATTTTGCCATTTTCAATTTAAAAATACAGGTTTAGGGTTAGGGTTTTGTGTTTCGGCGCACATATGTATCTCAACATGGAAATCAATGTCATATTTGTTCCGTTAACACTTGCTTCTAAAGAAATGCATTTTTTATTATTTTATTACAAAAAATAAGGCCCTTTAGACCCGTTGGTAAAAAATTTGCGGGAAACCGGTACTAAAGGTCTGTTTCTTCCCGCCTTATTTTTTCCCGCTCGTTTTCTTCCCGCCTTTTCCACCGCTTCCCTCCTCTGACTTCCTGCCATTTTTCACTATATATATGTAGGCTTGGTCGTTGCCATAGCACATCTAGACTCATATCTGCCGCCTCTCTCCACTCTCTCCCATGGCTTCCACCATACCTCTAATCCCTAGGGAAGCGGAGGCGCTTTGCGCCTCGAACTACCCCTGCCCACCGGGCTACCGCGTCCCCACCGGCTGGATGCTGAGCGCCGGAGGCATGCCGGTCCCTCCTGTCCCTCTAGGTGTGGAGCGCCGGATGGCCATCACGAACCACTACTACCTCGAGCTCACGCCAGAGCAGCGGAGGAATCCCAACTGGCATCCCGACTATTTCCCGACTTGGGAAGCCTTCTTCATCAATGGGCGTGAGAGGGCGCTCGCCAGACACGAGGAGGATGGCCCACCTCCTTCGAACTTCAACGAGGCCAGCCATCGGCTGTGGTGGCACGACCAGACTCTCTAGAGTGTCATGGCCTACAACACGACCGGCAATAACCCCCGCCTGCGGTACCCTCAAATCCAGCCCACGCGTGCCCAACCTTCAAGGTTCGACTACGGCGACCCCGACGACGACAACGACGACGGCGCCGGCGACTACGACGACTACAATGGCGCGTATTACAGGGCTAGGCAGGAGCATGACTGAATCACTCCAACATTAGGCATGTTTCTTAATTTTCAGTTGTGCTATGTATCTTAATTTTCAGTTGTGCTATGTATCCTTAGTGTTTGTGGGTTCCTTCTCTTGCGATGGTTCCTCTCTTTGGGTGATCACCTCCCGCGGCTCAGAACCCGGTCGTCAACGTCTAGTTTGATTGAGCAAGATGTATTACATGAAAGGGGACCTTTATGTCTCAAATAAAAGGTTTAATACATTACATAGATTTATGTCTCAAATAAAAGGTTTAATACATTATTACACATCACCAACATCTAGTGTTGTGGTTTTCTTCTGCACCGTAGCCATGGAGAATCTTCATCATTTAACAGGATGCTTGGGTCAGTTTTCACTTTGAAGGGCGGAATTTCATGAAACTTATTGTAATCTTCTGACATGTCTGTCTTGTCATCCACTCCCACGATGTTTCTTTTCCCTGAAAGAACTATGTGGCGCTTTGGCTCATCATATTCTGTATTCTTTTGCTTATCTTTCCTTTTTCTTGGTTTGGTAGACATGTCCTTCACATAGAAAACCTGAGCCACATCGTTGGCTAGGACGAATGGTTCATCCATGTACGCAAGATTGTTGAGATCCACTGTTGTCATACCGTACTTTTGGTCTACATGTACCCCGCCTCCTGTCAGCTTGACCCATTTGCACCGAAACAAAGGGACCTTAAAAGTAGGTCCATAGTCAAGTTCCCATATCTCCTCTATGTACCCATAATATGTGTCCTTCTGCCCATTGTCATCTGTTGCATCAAAGCGAACACCACTGTTTTGGTTGGTGCTCTTTTTATTTTGGGCGATCGTGTAAAATGTATTCCCATTTATCTCGTACCCTTGGAAAGTACATATAGTCGAAGATGGTAACCTGGCCAACGAGTACAACTCATCTCCAACAGTGGTGTTATTCATGAGATGTGTCTGCAACCAACTACCAAAATTCTTCTCGTGTTCCCCTTTAATCAAGGTTTCAGGCTTCCCCGGGTTTTCGGAGCGTAGAATATTCTTGTGTTTCTCGATATACGGAGCCACCACGGTAGAATTGTGTAGAACTGTGTAGTGTGCTTGAGTGAAAGAATGCCCGTCCCTACATACCATTGATTTCCTTCCTAGTGTGCCTTTTCCAGTCATCCTCCCCTCATACCGAGATTCAGGAACACCAATCGGCTTAAGGTCAGGAAGAAAGTCAACACAAAACTCAATGACCTCCTCTGTTCCATAGCCCTTGGAGATGCTTCCTTCTGGCCTAGCACGGTTATGGACATATTTCTTTAAGACTCCCATGAACCTCTCGAAGGGGAACATATTGTGTAGAAACACAGGACCGAGAATTCTAATCTCTTCGACTAGGTGAACTAGGAGGTGCGTCATAATATTGAAGAAGGATGGCGGGAACAACAACTCGAAGCTGACCAGACATAGTACCACATCAATCTATAACCCAGATAGACTTTCTCGATCGATTACCTTTTGAGAAATTGCATTGAGGAATGCACATACCTTCACAATGGCTAGTCGAACATTTTCTGGTAGAATTCCCCTCAATGCAACCAGAAGCAATTGCGTCATAAGCACGTGGCAGTCATAAGACTTTAGGTTTTGAATTTTTTTCTCTTTCATATTTACTATTCCCTTTATATTCGACGAGAAGCCAGACGGGACCTTGATACTAAAAAGGACTTCAAAAAACATTTCCTTCTCTTTTTTGGTAAGAGCGTAGCTGGCAAGCCCTTGAAACTGCCCTAGATGCTTGCCGTCTCGTCCTTTATGATGTTGCTGGTCCTCCCGTGCTGCCGGGGTATCTTTTGACTTCCCATACAAGCCCAGGAAGCCTAGAATATTCACGCAAAGATTCTTCGTCAGGTGCATCACGTCGATTGCAGAGCGGACCTCATGCACTTTCCAATGGGGTAGCTCCCAAAATATAGATTTCTTCTTCCACATGGGTGCGTGTCCGTCGGCGTCTTTTAGAACAGGTTGTCCTCCAGGACCCTTTTCAAAGATTACATCCAAATCCTTGACCATACCAAATACATCAGCACCACTACGGGGGACAGGCTTCGTCCGGTTTCTGCCTTGCCATTGAAATGCTTGCCTTTCTTCTTTAAGGGATGACTGGGCGGAAGAAAACGACGATTGTACGGGTACACATTCTTTCTACATTTATCCAGATATATACTTTCAGTCTCATCTAAACAGTGCGTGCATGCATTGTATCATTTGTTCGTCTGTCCTGAAATGTTAGTAAGAGCAGGCCAATCATTGATGGTTACGAACAACAATGCTTGTAGGTCAAATTCCTGCTGTTTGTGCTCATCCCACACACGTAAACCTGGTTTGGCCCACAACTGTAGAAGTTCATCAACTAATGGCCTTAGGTACACATCAATGTCATTGCCGGGTTGCTTCGGGCCTTGGATAAGCACTGGCATCATAATAAACTTCCGCTTCATGCACAACCAAGGAGGAAGGTTGTAGATACATAGAGTCACGGGCTAGGTGCTGTGACTGTAGTTCTGCTCCCCAAAAGGATTTATGCCATCGGTACTTAGACCAAACCATAAGTTCCTTGCGTCACCAGCAAAGTCCGGGAAGTCTCTCTCGATTTTTCTCCATTGCCGACCATCAGCAGGGTGCCTCAACATCCCGTCTTTCTTACGGCCTTTCATGTGCCATCGCAACAACTTGGCATGCTCTTTATTTCTGAACAAACGTTTCAACCGTGGTATTATAGGAGCATACCACATCACCTTGGCAGGAACCCTCTTCCTGGGTGGCTCGCCCTCAACATCACCAGGGTCATCTTTTCTGATCTTATACCGCAATGCAGTGCATACCGGACATTTATCCATATTCTCGTACTTCTCACCGCGGTAGAGGATGCAGTCATTAGGGCATGCATGTATCTTCTGCACGTCTAATCCTAGAGGGCAGACAAGTTTCTTTGCTTCGTACGTACTGGAGGGCAATTGGTTATTTCTTAGAAGCAGCTTCTTTATTATTACCAGCAACTTTTCAAATCCCGAGTCAGTCATACCGGTGTCTGCCTTCCACTTCAACAATTCCAGCGTGCTACCTAGCTTCTTCTGGCCATCTTCACAAGTTGGGTACAACAATTTGTTGTGGTCCTGTAACATCTACTCGAACTGCAACCTCTCCTTTTCTGTATCGCAGTCTCGCCTTGCATCACTAATGACCCGACCAAAATCATCAACGGGCTCATCTGGTTCCCGTTCTTCACCCCCTTCTTCTTCATTATCTTGAACTGCGGTAACATCGTATTCAGGGAACATAGATCGGTAGTTGTCATCATCATTCTCTTCTTCATCGCCGTCTTCCATCATAACCCCTCTTTCTCCATGCTTGGTCCAAACATTATAGTCGGACATGAAACCGGACCGAAGCAGGTGGCTCTGAATGACTCTTGAGGAAGTGTGAGCCTGCTCATTCCGACATTCAACACATGGACAACACATAAAACCATCCCGCCGCTTGTTCGACTCGGCCACAAGGCGAAAATAACGCACGCCTTCTCTGTAAGCGTCAGAGCGTCGGTCATCGTACATTCATGAGTGGCTCATCTGCATCATACAACCATGCATATATATCAAACGCAATCACGATGCTTAAATTAGTACCGCGCGGTCAAAACGAGAAAATAGATGCTAACCTTTTAGGACACTTCAAAACAAAGAGGAGAAACCTTAAGTGTCGCTCTGGAACCTCATATCATGTTTTTTCTTGTGTGAACTCAAGTGACATCGCTCTAACAGGCATTTCACCGAACACCTCTAGTGCATATGAAGAAAAAAAGTTAGCACAAAGTTATACCCACCTCACATAGGAAAAAAACAGGAGAGAGTGGAGGGATGGGTGCATATATATAGGGCCAGACCATTAGTTCCGGTTTGAGACACAAACCGGGACTAATGGTTCTGCCAGGACCATGCGGGTGTGCCCAGACCCACTAGTCCCGTTTGTGTCTCAAACTGGGACTAGTGGCCTCTTACGGACCGGGACACAGAATTCGATGACCTCGAGCCGTTCGGTTCGGACCATTAGTCCCGGCCCCAGCTACGGCTAGGACTAGTGGCCCTAAAGGCCCTTTTTCTACTAGTGTAAGGACGGCTGAGAACGCTATCAGAACGGACTTGCTTTGGACAAGATCCCTGAATCTCCTGTACCTACAAGCAAGCCAAAAAACAAGGCATAGCAAATCGCTGTTGTTAGCTGTTTTGACTAGAACATTAGCATAACGAGAACAGCGTGCACCTTTGCCATATCACATGCAAACAAGAAAACAAATAGGCAACATTTCTCCCGCCAACATTTTACCATATCGCGTGTAACAAGAAAACAATTAGCTACAATGAAAACACCACGGCTAGGTTGCCATACCTATTGCCAACAAAATAAAGAGATCACTATCCCAGGATACATGTCACAAGGCTGACAACTGTGGCTTCCTCACGTGGCAACTTCTTTTTCGTGTGGTTCAGAGCAAGCCACAAAAACAAAATTAACCATAATGAAAACACCATGGTCTGGCTTGGTGTGGTTCAGAGCAAGCCACAAAATGGAAATTGACCACAATAAAAACACTGTGGGCTAGGTTGCCATACTTGTTGCCCACCGTCGATGGTCTCACTAATTGACATAACAAGGAAAGCAAAGACCCACTGCAAATTACACGCCACGAAGCAAAACAACTCTGGTGCAGCAAGGACGCAAAAAAGAAAAATGAGCAATGGGTACAACGGCGGATGGAGTACTTGCATGGATTGTACAATGCATATTTTATGCATGCGGGGACGACGCGTCTCACCATGTCAAACGGCAGGGCAACAAACCGTTCACTGTTTCGTGATTACTATTGGCTACATCACGATCCGTGTGCTATTCTACTCACCATATCCAACAATCCGCACTGCGTGTGTAGCTAGCCGTGCACTTATAAAATCCGCGTCTATATATATATATATATATATATATATATATATATATATATATATATATATATAAGACCAAAAGTATTGAAATCAGAAATTTGAAACCACTTTTCTACACAAATATGTGTTCTACAATAAAAATATGCTAAAATAGGTTCATTTTCCTTGAATCGATGTGATGTGCAAATGTGTGTACCTATTATCCATGATAGAGAGTTATTTTTTTATATATAAATTGTACAATATGTTAACTCTTATTGCTATCTCTAACAATTAATGAGAATTAACTATTTTTAGTAAGAAACGAGTTTGCTAAAGGAAGACATGTTATACAATGGAGAAAATAGTCTTCTCTTATTTTTAAGAGATCATCACAACCATCTCTTTTTTGTTTTTCTCTCTTCCAACTAAGTAAAAATCCAACATGGCAACCATAAGAAAAGATTGACGTCACCACATTGTAGATGCCCTTAGGATCTCCAACAGAATTAATTAGAGCAAGTGTGCGTGCGTCTCTCTACCAGACAGGGATCTGTTGATCGATGAAGTAATATAGTTACAGTGCGTGCACCGCACAAAAACCTTGTCTACATTCTAACTTGGTATCGGACTTTTCTTCGATCCTATAGCTGACGACGCCAACAGCACGGCCGCCGGCACGGCTGCGTCTACCACGCTCGGAAACGCCCCTCCTGTTGTCTCCGACTCCGCTGCCACTCAGCTTGCGACACTACAGCAGGCTCTCGCTCAGGTTCCCCAATCCCCTCTCTTCACTGCTTGTTCTCCCTCTGTCTCCAGATGCGCCGGGTGCGGATCAAGAACATCATCACCCGCACGTTAGAGCTCACCATCGGGTCCTACACCCAGTGGCGCACACTCATGGAGATCACCATCGAGGAATATGGCGTCCTCGATCACCTCACGTCCAACGCCACGCCGTCTGTTCCCGAACAGGAATGGAGCGGATTACCTCAGGCATCGGAGCAGCGGCCTTGGGATGGCTAAATCCATGTCTGGCTGACCCAAAATGGTGTGGCACGCCTCCCTGATCTCCTCGTGCCGCGTCCACCTCAGCAGGCATACGCCGCCCTCCCTCCGTGCTCCAGTCGCCGCTCTACGGCGTGCCACCACCGCCGCCTCAATAACTCCTGATCCCCGGCCCCGATCAGGCTTTCGGGTAGCAGCCTCCGCCCCACTACCACCCTCCACCGCAGCACTAGGACTCCACGCGGATGCAGCACAACGTCAACCCCAACTTCGAGCAGTTTGCCCTGGTCGACGCACTCACGAACATGTCGCTCAACGGCCTCTCCGTGCAGTGGATCACGGACTCCCGCGTGTTGGCGCACCTCTCCGCAACTCACGGTGTGCTCTCTCGCGCTAGACCTGTACACAACTATGCACGGTAATCGTTGGCAATGGACCACATCTCCCCATTACTCATCTAGGCCAATCTGGCATATCTACTCCCTCCCGTCCTTTACATTTAAACAATGTTCTTGCTGCACCCAATATCGTTCAAAATCTTTTATCTGTACGCCGTTCCACAACTAATAATCTCTTGTCCATGGAGTTTGATCCCTTTGGTGTATATGTGAAGGACCTGCGCATGGGAGCACTTCTACTACGATGCAACAGTGAAGAAGATCTCTATTCGATGTTCTCCTCGCCGTCCACTTCATCACCAGCTCCTGCTGTTGCTCTCGCTGCTTCTTCATCCGAACTGTGGCACCGCCGGCTCGGCCACCCTAGCGTTTCAACAAATTTTAGACAATCCTTTTGTAATAAAACTGATGGCCTCTATAATACTTGTCTATTGGGGAAGCACACACGCCTACCTTTTTCTTCTTCCAATACCTTTACTTCCGCTGCATTTCAAATACTCCCTCCGGCCCGATTTAGATGACGCGGCCACTGTGTATTGGATTTTTTGTGAAAACCCCCTCGCAGATTCAATTCTTCCTGAACGGAGTCCTCAAATCAAAATCAAAAATTACGGACCCGACGGAGGAGCTCCGTCCAGCGCCGGAGCTGGGCTCGAGTTGGTCGACGTCGACGGCGAGCCCGCACCCATGTCGGCCGGCCGGGTCTGCTCGATGAGCAGAGGAGGCGGGGCCTCCCGAAGCAGAGGAGGCGGGGCCTCCAGGAGTCGCGGGCTCCCCCGTCGGCCGCTCCCCGCCTCGAGCAGCTCCGTCGCCACCCCTGGCCACTCAGCGCTTGCCGCCGGCCCTCTCCGCTCCTTGCTCGTCGCCGGTCCTCGCCGCTCCGCGCTCGCCGCCGGTCCTCGGGATTCCGATTCGCGCTCGACAAGCTCCTGGACAAGGCTGTCACGGCGGCCGCTGCTGCCTCGCCCTCGCTGCGTCACACAAGTACACTCAAACCAGCTTTGAAACCTGAAAACAAGATTGCAAGGCTCAAGTTCTGCAGTTCAATGATTGATCAAACAACAACAGCAGAAGCAGAGCCATCATTCCTCAGTATGGAGAACATAGTTCATATCACGAAAAATGGTTTGACATGACAAAGCGCAGCAGAACGTATTATCTACTGCCTGAAGAACGAGATCCTGTGCGAACTATTCACAACAAGAATAGCATTGGAAAGGTAATGTTCTTAACTGCGGTTGCCAAACCCCGATACAATGAGAAAAGAGAAGTGATATTTGATGGAAAGATCGGAATCTGGGCGTTTGTCAAAGAAACCGCAGCCAAGTACAACTCCAAGAATAGGCTCAAAGGAATGATGGAACTAAAGACAATAATAGTTACGAGAGATGTAATGAGAGAATACCTTTGTGAAATGGTAATTCCAGCAATTGCATATCTATGGCCTGACAAGGAGGGAACCATCTATATTCAACAAGACAACGCAAGGACGCACGTTCTTCCAAATGATGAAGCTTTCCTAGCTGCCGTGAAGGAATCGGGACGGGATATTAAGTTGCTACAACAACCTCCAAATTCACCAGACTTGAATGCCCTGGATCTTGGCTTTTTCAGATCCATTCAATCCCTCACGGTTCGCTATGCACCAAACACTCTGATGGAACTCATTGAGTCGGTTGAACAATCATTTGATGGGTATGACGTGGACACTTTGGTCAAAGTGTTCATAAGTCTCCAGTCTGTCATGATTCAGGTTATGAAAGTTGAAGGAGATAACACGTACGCAATAACACACATGGGCAAAGATCAACTGCTAAAGGAGGGAAAGCTACCTATGGTTCTAAGATTTGATGGTGAATGTTATTGGAAAAGCTTAGAGATTATAGCAGATCACGCGGATGCATTGGCTCAACAAGAGGAGAAGAAGATGAAGGAAAAGCAGACAACCAAAGCATCAAAGAGAAAAGCCCAAGTAATTCTAGATGATCACACAATTATCCCAGGAAATATATATGAGATATGGTTGAATAACCCATCAAGCCTTATCCGTAAAAGACGTCGAGCCATAGGTGTGGACATCGACACAACTATTTACGAAAAATTAATAAGGGTTGCTTCGACCATTTTTGGACCAAGGGAGTATCCAAACCAAAAGCAGAATGAGTGAGACTCAACAGGAAAATCTCACCTCAGTACTACATAGAGAGATCATGTATTTGTTCCTATGTATTATACATTGTATTGTAGACAGGATGATGTGTGATGATGTAAATGTACGTGTGAATATCTGATGTGTGAATACCTGTAATGACTCGATGCTTCCCATATCATGCAGTATTTGAACTAAAATGGTAAACTGTTCAATTCTTTTGTGGGACATATCTTCGTACTCCTGCTTGAAATAAAATGGAGATACTATCAGTAACATGCTTTTAATCTATAACATGATAGTAAAAAACTGACTTCTTCTTAGGACTATATGTTTATTTATTTTACAACTAAAACCAAAATGCCATCCAGCCTTTATTAATCCATCTTCTTCAGTAAGTACAGAAACACATGGTATAATATGCAGGTCAAAAAGCAATAAGATAAGCAATCGTGGTCTCCAATTGTATGAAATTCTATTACCAAGCGATGATCTAGTTCATTCCCTAAAAATCCACTCTACTGATTGCTGCTCTTAATGAAGTAGTGTCATAAAGAAAACATACGCAAGATGTCAATTCGGATAAAGGTTCATACAATTTTGTGCTAAACAATCGCATTAATATTTGTCTTACCAAAAAGAAAATGTAAAACAAGCAATTTGAGTAAGTCACTAGGGAGCAAATGTACCTGAAGAACATCTGGACTGTTCCGACACCCATTGTACTGCATCAACAAATTCTAGGCTATGATTGCCTTCTCAACTGCAGGAAATTCTGCCTCAAGCTGCTGCAACCTAAGCATTAAACCATGCCCTCCAGAATCAGTGGCCATCACATCTTCATGCAGGTCATAATTCTTTTCCCGCAACCTTTAACACGAGGAAAACACAACATTTTTTCAGTACAAATAAAAACACTGTACTAACCATGATTACTCTTCTAGAACAAAATTTCCACACCTAGAACAAAAACGGCCAACAAAATATTACTCTTCTAGAACCATAATGCTGCCTACCAAATTTTGACTTCTGTTCTAAAATGCACATTCTTCTTTTTGGGACAAAACGCAAACATAATGCTGCCTCTCATGACTAGAATTCTTTTCAAAATCAAGCAGCAACTGCAGCATGCAGAACATGAATTTTGTGGGAGCCACAAAACGCACAACAGAACACTAAAAAACATTTTAATTTCCCCATCTGACAACACTAGTAGGGAAGGGTTCTAAACTGAAATCGTATCCTTGTATGCGTGAGAGGGGAAATTCCCACCCCTTGAAATCGTCATTGAAAATTTTAAAGGCCAATCATGTGCTCAGATTGGACTGAAGATTCTGAAGTGTGCCTCTCACCGCCCATAGCCATAGGACTTGAAGCAAATGATACGCAGGTGAATCGAATTTCTCAGCCAACTGATATCCCCAGAGTACGCAGAAATCTCAAGCTAAAAGGCACCAAAACCATGAAGCTACGCGCAGATAAATACTCTGAAAACAGAGGCGTTCGGAAAATTTACAGCACGGCACGGCGAGGCTAGGCCACTCACTCACTTGCTGAGCCACACGAACCCCACCCAGAGTAGCGGCACTTACTCTGCTAGATCCCTGAGCTGGCGTAGCATGCCGACGAGGCCTGCCATGGCGACGCCCTCGAGCAGCGCCTCCGGGTCATCCTTCTCCTCCGGCGCGTACAGGTCTGGATCCGCCAGGTCGTACTCGCTCGCCACCTCCGCTCCTCCCTCCCTCCCTCCCTCCACAAGAGTCAATTTTCAGGCAAGAATCCGTTCCCAAGAATCAATTTTCAGGCAAGAATCGGGCCGGGGAGTGGACCTGGGGATCTGCGCGGGAGAATAGACATGGAGGAGGCGTGGGGAACCTTCGCGGCGCGAGGGTGATGGCGATGGCGCGGCGAGGACGAGGGCACGCGCGGCCGAGTGAGCGGCAGAGCAGGCGGAGTGAGCAGCCGAGTGAGCCGCGAAGGGGATAAGGGCGGTGTTGTTTGTCGGGAATTGCTTTAGGACCTTTTTGCATAAATCGGGCCGCGTCATCTAAATCGGGCCGGAGGGAGTAATACATTGCGGTATGTGGACTGCTCCCATATTAAGTATCTCAGGCTATAAATACTATCTCACCGTTGTTGACCATCATTCTCATTTCATGTCACTAGTAGAAAATGAGCCTTTGGTTCGGGCCACTAGTCCCGGCCGTGGCTGGAGCCAGGACTAATGGTCCGAAACAGACGACCCGAGGAGGTCGAGGTACTTTGTCCTGGTCCGTAAGGAATTATTAGTCCCGGTTTGTATCATGGGTCTAGGCCGGTGCGCGTGCTCCTGGCAGAACCTTTAGTCCCGATTTGTATCTCAAATCGGGACTAATGGCCCGACCCTATATATATGCACCCAGCCCTCCACTCTCTCTTGTTTTTTCCTATGTGAGAGGTGGGTATAACTTTGTGCTAACTTTTTTCTTCATATGCACTAGAGGTGTTCGGTGAAATGCCTGTTAGAGCGATATCACTTGATTGATGAAGAAGGCTTCCCAAGTCGGGAAATAGTCGGGATGCCAGTTGGGATTCCTCCGCTGCTCTGGCGTGAGCTCGAGGTAGTAGTGGTTCGCGATGGCCATCCGGCGCTCCACACCTAGAGGGACAGGAGGGACCTGCACGCCTCCGGCGCTCAGCATCCAGCCAGTGGGGACACGGTAGCCCGGTGGGCAGGGGTAGTTCGAGGAGCAAAGCGCCTCCACCTCCCGGGTGGTTAGAGATACGCTGGAAGCCATGAGAAGAGAATGATGAGTCTAGATGTGATATGTAAATGGAGGCCAAGCGTACATATATATACTGAAAAAATGGCAGGAAGACAGAGGTGGGAACCGGTGGAAAGCGCGGGAACGCAGTGGCGCGGGAAACTTTCATCCCGGGTGGGGCTCAAACCGGGACAAAAGATGGGGGAGCCTTATCTGGGGGAGGCTTATCTGGGAGGGCCTTATCTGGGGGGTGGCTAACCTTTAGTACCGGCTGGTGGGTGCAACCGGGACTAAAGGTGGTTTTTGTGTCATCTAACAAAACTGTCGGTGGGATAAGGACACGTGGGTAACCTTTAGTACCGGCTGGTGGGTGCAACCGGGACTAAAGCTGTCGGCAGGATAAGGACGCGTGGGTGGACACACTGCTTGATGAGATAAAGCATGTAGCGCATGACGCCCTGTCGGAGGAAGAAGACAAAGTAGAAGCGGCACCGTGCCTATAAAAGGAGCATCGATACGCCATGGCAAGCAACTCAACAAGCCAACATGGATGGAGAGTTTCATCCCATGGATGGAGGAAAGGGTTGGGAAATCTCCCGTGGCGGAACTTCTCGAAGATGCCCTTGGTGCACACGCCCTATGGCATCTTCGGAAGTTCCGCCTCGGAAAATATTTTCCTGCTAGCCCGTGAAAGACTCCATCTCCGCCTCCCTTGGGTTAGTGGTATGGTGGAAGCCATGGAATAGAGTGGAGAGAGGCGGCAGGTATGAGTCTAGATGTGCTATGGCAACGATCAAGCCTACATATATATAGTGAGAAATGGCGGGAAGTCAGAGGAGGGAAGCCTAAACCCTAAACCTTAAACCCTAAACCCTAAAGGGGCTACCCTCGTACAGAGAAAGCTATAGGGATAGACGATCCGGAGCCTCCAGTCTAGGGTTTCGCCGGAGGAAGACCACCAGAGCGTCAGAATCACATGAAAATGGCAAAATGATTAATAGTTTGACTAGTTAGAATAATTATTTTATAAAACAGAAAATGGATTTGAATCTCTTACTCAAATTCAAGCACTTTTTATGTTAAAAATTTAGTGAGATTCAAAAATATGCAAAATATAATAGTTAATGCATTTTTAAATTGGAAATGGCAAAATGGTTATTAGTTTCACTAGTTAGAATAATTATTTTATAAAACATAAAATAGATTTAGATTACTTATTCAAATTCAAAAACTTTTCATGTTGAAAATTTTCTCAAATTCATAAGTATGCAAAAACTGTATAATTCAAATGTTTTAAAAATCTAATAGTTACAAATTGTAATATTTGAAAAAACAGGCGCCAACTTAGGCCCAACGCGTGCAAATTTGGGCCTTTACTCCCGGCCCAGAACACCATCCGGGATTAAAGGCTCTGCAGGCGAAAAGGTATCCAAAGCCTTTAGTCCCGGTGCGTGGCTGGAACCGGCAGCCACGCACCGGGACTAAAGGGTGGGGGGTATTTAATGCACCGCCTTCTTCCCCGGTCGAATCCATCGACCGGAGCGAGGAGTAGCACTACGCCGCCAAGCTGCCGAAATACCTCGCCGCCTCTCCGCCCGTCCGCGTACCCCGCCGTGTTGCCACACCGCGCCGCCACCTCTCGAGACGCGCGCTCGTCCGCCCCGCTGCTGGGAGGTAATCCCTCCCTCCACCGCGCGCTCTGCCTCCTCTCTCCGTCCCCGGCCCCAGCGAGCCCGGGCGGCGCCCCGCGACCGTGCGCTACGACCGGCGAGCCCGGGCGGCACCCACACCGCCGGCCACTTCTTGTATTTTTTTATTAATTAAAAATTATTACTAGTAATAGATAGAATTATTACTAGTATTTCTAGTGTATGTTTTTTGTATTACTAGTATCTTTTTTGTAATAGATAGATAGAATTATTACTTGTATTACTAGTATTAGTAGTATGTTTTTTGTAATAGATAGATAGAATTATTACTAGTATTTTTTGTATCTTTTTTATATTTCTAGTGTATGTTTTTTTTATTAATTTCTAGTATAGTATATATTAATTTCTAGTATAGTATATATTTCTAGTATAGTATATATTAATTTCTAGTGTATGTTTTTTTATTTCTTGTATCTTTTTTATATTGTAATATTTATTACTAGTATATAAATATAGTATATATATGTTTGTGTATATATATTTATTACTAGTAATAATATATATAGTAGTATATTATATAGTATGTAGCATTATAGTGTCGATTGAGACAGACAAGCATTAGTGCTAAATAAAGATAAGCTAAAGAAATAACTACCCTAAGTCTGGTAGTGCTCGCGGGCCCCCGGACTTAGGGATAGGGTGGTAGTGCTCGCGGGCCCCCGGACTTAGGGTTAGGGTGGTAGTTCTCGCGGGCACCCGGACTTAGGGTTAGGGTGGTAGTGCTCTCGGGCCCCCGGACTTAGGGTTAGGGTGGTAGTTTAGGTTTAATGTGGTAGTGCTCGCGGGCCCCCGGACTTAGGGTTAGGGTGGTGGTGCTCGCGGGCCACCGGACTTAGGGTTAGGGTGGTGGTGCTCGCAGGCCCCCGGACTTAGGTTTAATGTGGTAGTACTCGCGCCCCCCCGGACTTAGGGTTAGGGTGGTGGTGCTCGCGGGCCACCGGACTTAGGGTTAGGGTGGTAGTGCTCGTGGGCCACCGGACTTAGGGTTAGAGTGGTGGTGCTCTCGGTCCCCCGAAGATAGGGTTAGGTGGTGGTGCTCGCGGGCCCCCGGACTTAGGGTTAGGGTTAGGGCATCACTAGAATTTTGCTGTTGTTTAGTATTATTGTAGCAAATTGCATGTTCATATTATTGTTTAGTATTATTTTATGCAGCAATATTGAATGAAAAATGTTATTGTGTGCATTTTGTAGAAAACTATGGATCCAATCTAGAGAGACCTAGCACAGGAAGAAATTCTCGAGGATATGATCAACGACACCCCCCATGTTGATCCATCTGAATCTCCATCGGTTTATCTGAATCCCTCCGGTGAGGGAGAGGAGGTCGACCGAAATGATCAAGGAGAAGCCGACGGCTCCGGTGGTGGAGAAGCCGACGGCGAGGTATATATATGAAGTTTGGTGATTAGTAGATGCATTAACTGAGTTGTATATATATATATTGACGAATGTTTCTTCTCTTAGGCCTCCACATCCAGCAAAAAAATATTCCAAACGAGGCCCGGCCAAAAAGTTGGACGCATCTACGCGTTATACAATTATGCGGGTATCACCACGGGGTGAACCGTTGGAACCCGAAAAGGCTAAAACTGTATTTAAACAACAATGCTGAGTTATGGTTAGGGATCGCATCCCGATCACCGTTCGAGAGTGGAATAAGACCAAAGGGGCGAAAGAGGGTGAGTATGTCGCCGACAGGTGCAAAGAGGGTCTTTGGAATGACCTCATGACACATTTCACCCTGCCGGAATGTGAGGATGATGCTGACACAGCTGCATTGAGGAAGAAAGTCAAGCAGTGGACTCTTACGAAGATGGCCGAACTATTCAAGAACTGGAAGAAAGCATTATGCCAAAAGTATCAGAAGACGAAGACTCCTCCTAAATTTGAATGCTATCTAACGAAGCAGCAGGCTAACTGGGATGCATTTGTGAAGTACAAGGAGTCACGACCTGCTACGGAAATGTCGGAAAAAACAAGAAAAATGCCACGATGAAGAAATATCACCATCACCTGGGGCCAGGGGCTACGCAGCTGCCATGCCAAAGTGGGATGCTAAAGAGAATGAGTTGCTTGCTAAAGGGATCACTCCAGAACCAATACGCGAAGAATGGGATCTGAGGGCAAGGAATTGGTTCCTTGGGCATGGGAGTGAGTATGACGAAAGTACAGGGGACCTTATTTGCAGTGACGAGATTAGGATACCCCGGGATACATGGCAGAAAGTGGTGAAGGAGATTAAAGCGGGGACAACAAAGTTCCGTACCGATAGAGAGAAAGACTTGCTGACAAAGGTCCTCAGGAATGACGAACGCGGAGGACGTGTACGAGGCCTTGGCCCTAGTTATACGTGGGAGATGGGGTTTCCCAAAGATAGAGATACTTATAGGAGCAGAGAGAGAGCAAAGAGGCGACGGCAGGAGGAGGAGGGAGACAGGTTCACCGAGTTGCTAGGAACACTTTGAATGCATCAGCAACAGATTGACGAACTTCGAGGAGCAGCGCGCCTGCAAGATCCTGTACTCGATATTACCGCTGTCCAATCTCAACGGAGAAGCAGCATGGCTGAATCGGAGGTCCCTTCTGATAATGCATGTATGGTAGATGGCGGTCCCGGCTACCCCGTGGATGGAATCAAGGAGCAGGCATCTTGTGAGCTCCATCAGAAGGTGAAGAACCTATCCATCAAGGTGGCGGTCGGATGTGCTTTACCTTGTCCACCTGGCGCACGCTGGCAAGGCCGTGAGATTCTAGCTGGCTATGCTAAAGTTGCTGTGGATGAAATCGCAATGGGGTGGGACTCAATGGAGCTTGACATCCCTGGACCTGAAGGTGAGAGGACACTCGGAGAAGTACTGGGTGGTATCATTCTATGGAACAAGAACAACATCAAGCTTCCAGGCTAGACGCCAAAGCCAACACCGCCTCCGAGTGGTCGCATGTCACCTTCACCTCCATCACCTCCAAGAAGCCCACCCCATGACTACGACCACCACAGCCCGAGTCCATCTCGATCTCCGTAGCAGCCTCCGATTAGTACTAAACGATTCAACAGCCCAAAACGACAAATGTCTCCCCTCCCAAGAGTACCTCATAAGAATCTTCCTATCAGACCTTACGATCCTACTGACGAGGAAACCGACATGATCGTAAAGGCCGAATGTGTTGCGCAACTTCAAAAGAAGAAACCCGAGCCCGCCCCGGTATACACCAAGAAGCAAAAAGCGTATGCACTTTCTTTTCTGAACACAAAATCGCAATATGAATTGCACCATAAGCCAGATGACTATCGATGCACACTTCAGAAGGTAGTGAAGAAGAGCAAATTAAGTAGAAGTGCAAGCGAGAGCAAATCATCAGGTCAAAGTGCAACCGAGAAACGAATGGACGTCCCCCAGCTCGGGAAACAGGCCAAAACATCGATCCCACCCCTCCAGGTGTTATCCTATGACACTCCCCAGCAGGATATGGAAGAAGCTAAGAAGCTTGCGGTCGCTATGAATGTGACTATTGAGGAATTGCTAGGTGCCCAGGACGACAAGTTACCCAAGGCTCAGGTAGTCCCTACATATGTCCCAGGGAAGCCTCTAGTCAGCTTTGAGCAGTTCCAACAACTGCCAACACAAATGCGGAGTTTACATAAATGGTACTTGAAAGCCGTAAATCAGGATAGAATAATGATCGTGGCGAAAGTCCCACATGACTACTACTTCCGAGAAGAAGAGGTCCATGTTGAGTTTCCAGAACTCTTCCAGTTATACACTTTCGACGCCCTCGACAAAAGTCTCATGAGTTGCTATTGTCTGTAAGTTGTTGAATTCATTGTCTATATATAAGTTCATTTTTTCAGTTGTTCAGTTCATTGCATGTAATTATCCTAATTATATCCTTTTGTACTCTATTATTATGCAGAATGAAGATCATGGAATGTAAAAGAAGGTCAATATTTAGTGTTGGGTTCATTGACCCAGATAAAATACATGTAAAGACGCTAACGGATAAACCCGAGGAGACGCAGGAAAACCTTCTAAGGTTTCTAACGGAGCAAAATTTCTGTGACCACATACTGTTTACTTACAATTTCGCGTGAGGGTCTTACTCTATTGTACACATTCTCCTTTGCTTACTCGATGTTAAGTGTAATTGATGAGTTACTGATGTATATATAAACGTGTACAGTTTCCACTGGATTCTCATGGACATTCAACTTGATAAGGGATGAGTTGAAGTCATGGACCCATTAAAGAGACCCCTGGAAATGTTTAGGGACATGCAGGACATGCTCCAGAGGTAATTTTCGCGCTACATCGGTCTCTTTCGTTGATTTCCTGAGATATCACGTAATAAATAACTCATTCATTTTCTTTACCGGGTAGGGTTTGGAACCAGTTCAAGAGTGCGGCTACGGGTGACTTTAGTGAGAAGCTGACATTTAAGCCGGTCTCGGTAAGTAGTGCGTGCATCTATTTACTTCTAGTTTCAATACAATTATGATGCTGGATTATTATTTTGATTGAATTCTATTCTCGTAAAGTGCGCGAGGCAGCCACCGAAGACGAATCTATGTGGATTCTATGTTTGCGAGTTCATTCGCACGTTTACCAGTGAGCTGAATGATTATAGAGTCGATGTAAGCAATAGATTCATAACATTATTTTTATTACCGTCACTTTTTGTTATCATGATTGATATTCATATTGATCTCCTTTTCTTATATAGTTCGAGAAAATGCGGGATCAGCTCCTACCAGAGCAACGCATAGTAGCAATTGCTGAAGAACTGGCAGGATTCTTGATGAACGAGATGATAGATGACGCCGAAGAATTTAGTGTGAATAGGCGCCGATGATCCTCGACCGTGTAATTGAATAGACAGGCTCTAGTCCCGATAATTGTGATCTCTATGTGTAACTATCATGTATATATTTGTATGCTCGATCTTAAGAGAAGTTATCTTATGTATGCACGAACATGTACGGTATGTGGTAGCATAGAAAACTATTTTAAAATGAAAAAAATGATACAAATTGAATTCTCTGCCATGGCAGAGAAAGTGCCTAAAATTCTGCCGCGGCAGAGAACCATTTTTCTACGAACCGGGACTAATGGGGGGGCACCCAGCGCCCGCAGAGACGGCCACGTGGATGCCCATTGGTCCCGGCTGGTAAGAGGGCCGGGACTAGTGGGTGGGCCTTTAGTCCTGCCCATCCAGTCCCGGTTACCAGGGCCGGGACTAAAGCCCCTTATAGGCCGGGACTGGAGGCCCGTTTTCCACTAGTGTGTAGAGTTTTCCCTTACATCTCAAATCTAATGTCCACTCTGTCCTCTCCTCTTTCCATGCCTACATATGAACTCATTTTGGCACCACGATTGGCACCATTCGGTGTAACAATGGGCGCGAGTTTGATAACAATGCAAACAGATCTCTACTTTCCCCTCGCAACACAATTCTCCACTTCTCTTGCCCCTACACATCTGCGCAAAACGGTAAGGCCGAGAGAGCTACCAGGACGACCAATGATGTGGTTCGCACTATCCTCCTTCGAGCGTCTATCCCTCCCGAATATTAGGCAAAGGCCCTTCACAACGCTACTCATCTGCTTAACCTACGTCCTACCAAACCTCTCTGTCTCCACACCCCGCACAAGTCCCTATTCGGTACACCACAGTCCTACCATCAACTCCGTGTGTGTACGGGTGTCTTCAGTGCACACCCTGTCGACCCTACGTCCTACAACTTCGAGCATGGCCCCTTGTTGCCCCATCGGAACCCTACTTCTCCCTAGCCCCAATCGCTCCCTCTGCTCTTCTACTCTACGATAGATGATATCGTTTTAACTGCCTCTTCCACTCATTTCTTCAGCCACATTATTTCGGTTTTGCATGCTGAGTTTTCTATGACCGACTTAGGTACTCTTAGCCATTTCCTCAGAATATATGTCACTCGATCAGCTTTTGGTCTCCATCTATCCCAGCACCAGTACGCATTAGACATTCTACACCGTGCTGCCATGATTGACTGCCACCCGGTTAAAACACCAATCGACTCCAGATCTAAGCTATCCATTAATTACGACACTCTTCTTGATAATACCAATCATTGTCGTAGCCACAACGCTGCCCTCCAATATCTCACGTTAACTCAACCGGACATCTCCTACACCGTTCAACGGGCTTTCTTGTTTATGCATGCCCCTAGAACCTCTCATCTAAACCTTGTCAAACGCATAAATCGCTTCATCAAAGGTACTCTTTACTTCGGCACTGACATTTGTCCTTCAACCACTTCATCCTTAGTTGCTTATTCCGACGTTGATTGGGCTGGTTGCCTCGACACATGTTCACTCCATTTCCGTTTTTTATTCCTTTCTAGGTGACAACCTCATATCCTGGTCCTCCAAACACCAACTTACCGTGTCTAGGTCTAGTGCGGAAGCTGAATACCTTGATGTTGCTCATGTGATTGCAGAAACATGTTGGGTTCGTCGTCTTTTGCAAGAACTTCGATGCTCGATTGACAACTCTACCCTGGTGTACTGTGATAATGTGTCTTATGTATACTTATCTAATAATCTTGTGCATCATCTTCAGACTAAACACATCGAGATAGATATACATTTTGTCTGTGACAAGGTCCAGTTTGGTGAAGTGCGCGTTTTACATATTCCAACTTCCTCGCAATATGCTGATGTGTTTACTAAAGGCCTTCCTACAACTGCCTTTGAGGAGTTTCAGTCCAGTCTCACCGTTAGAGATCTCTCGTCGATGATACTGCGGGGGGTGTTAGAGTGATGACCATGTCAGTACAGAATCGACTACACTAAGTCCACGTGTCCTATCCTATCCATGCATGCACATCGTGCACAATGTGTATCCATGTACTTAGGATCTCCAACAGAATTGGTTGGAGCAAGTGTGTGTGTGTGTCTCTTCCTCCCCTATGTAAAAGCTTTATATATACTCAATCTGTTGATCAATGAAGTAATATAATTATAGTGCGTGTGCCGGACAAAACCCTATTCTACATTCTAACTCAAAGTGACGGAGGCGCACCAAATCCAAGGGTGCCATGTCTACGGTTCTCGCACGCATAGGCAATCGGTGACTCCACCCTCTAGAAATTATTCCAGGCATGACACCATGATTGCTCCATGTGAGTATACCGGAGCCAGGTTTTGTAGCCAACATCTACATTTCGGACCGGACGGGCAATGCCAAGGTGAGCAGGACAGCCGAAAATAGGTTTTGGACCATGTTGCATAGCTTGTTTGGTTGTCTGCATTAAGGGTGATTGCATGTGTTATGCTACTCTCCATACTCTGATGGGTTGTCTGGACTTCTGTCTTTTGACCCTTCTCATGCAACTACTTGTTTGGTTGCCCACACAAGGCCCGGTATAGTCACCTTGTTCAAAAGAATGGTGAGCTTACCATGTCTTACATCTGATCATACACAATAATCTAGTATAAGATCAACTTCACCATCACCACAAGGAGAACGACGATGATGATATCTTTGAAACAATCATGCTGGACATGTTCTTTTTCTCCCTCGGCAACAAACTATACTATTGTTCTTCCTCTACAACAAAATGCACCTGGTTGTTGTTCTCATGAGACAAGTTGTTGTTGTTGTTCTCATGAGACAAGAAGTTGTAGTAATTCTCATCTACCTCCTCCCTAGTTTCAAAGCCTTTGTAGTTGTTGTTGGGGGTAACAGTTTACTTGATCCTAACACTTTATCCACTCGGTGTACACTCCTGGAGACCTCCCTCTATACACCACATAGAAGTTTATCTACAAGTCAGAGGAGTAAAGGTATAACATCACAAGATCATCATAAGCCTCTAGCGATCATAACTAACACCACAACTTCCCAGCACAACTTCATACTAACAAGTGCATGCATGATCATTTTCAAAAGGGGATCACAAGTTCTTCCTAACACTATGTTGTTAACCTACCGCCACATTAAAAAGTGGATATCACTCTACCACTGCCAGTTCATCATCACATGAGGGGGTAGTATATACCACCTCTCATCAAAGTATACAAGCCATAAGATGTTTTTGGAACCTAGATACAACCAAAACATACATGATAATCATCATCAATTCATCATTACCACCATCACCTCCACCATCATGCACAAGACCTCCATACCGAATATATCGAAACTCTAGTCATAGTACTTGGCTAGGAAGGTCATGAGCCAAAGGATCATGTTCAGCTCACGGATGTCGATGAAGTTGGCGCCCTGAGCCTTGTTGTCAACAAGGTGGCTGAGAGCCACCATGATATGCTCCTTTGTGAAGATAGCAATGTCCATGACAACCTAGTAGAGGCCAAGATCCATATCAATCGACTTGTTATTCCTAATGGCATGCATGACATCCTTAACGACATCTGTCATGATGGTGAAGGTGTGGATCTCATTGTTAGCTAGGACGCCCCTCTTCCTTTTGCCATTAGCAGAAGTAGTAGATTCCCAGGCATCGACAGCCTTGTTGGGCCATCAAGGATCACGGTGTTAGACTCTTGGGTGTCAGGGTCCTCAACTTAGGGAGTACCTAGGGGCTCACCTAAATCCATTTCATACATGCAGGTGGCAAGGCCGTAGGAAAACATGGTTTGCATCTGGGCAGTTCTAGATGGGCTTGTTCAAGAACTCAGCATCATTGGTGTGATCATATGATTGCAAGAGAGTGTGTTAGTTATGAATGGCAGTGATCATGTGAGACAATTTAGTAAGGAACTAATAATGTGTGCTAACCTGCACATGCCCCTAGTACTGCTCTTGAGATAGAAGAGTCCTGAAGGTATCCTCACACCATTGTGCATCGATGAGATCTCTCAGCTTGCTTATCTGGATCCAATGCACCCTCCACTTTCTCAGGTGGTTCTACACCCGAGTTCCTGAAACCTCAGCACCACAGTGCTCGAATAGATCTTTGGCACGGGCATTCGGATGGATCTCCTTTAATACCTTTTTATTCTAGATGCCGATATTCACGATCTCACACATCTTGTTAAGAACGAAGTGGACATGTACGGGAGCTATTTCATGGACCCTTCATCTACGCCTTCTTCTATGCATTTACAAGCTTTGCTGACACTTTTGTAGCGACAAAAGCGACAAAGCTTTGAACATCGGGATTGAAAGAAACAATGACACTCATGAGAGGGGGCGTCATCATAGGCACTACTAGATTCAGCATCAAAGGCTGATTTTCATCCACGAACAAAGGGATTTGGGGTCCCCAATAAGGATCATAGCCTGGGTAAATTCATCGCAGAATGAGTCCTTGATACATGCATTTATATCATCATATTTGCATCATATAGTGATAGTTTGTATTGTTATTTGCATTGATTTTATAATAATTCCACTTAAATTTAGATGATTTATGGGACTTTCCTACAAAGTCTCTTCTTTTGGTATTTAATTCCTTGGAGGCAAAAAAACCTCCTTTTTCGTAATTTTGTGTTTCATGGACCTACATGTACTCAATTAATTCGGTAAAAAGAACATAAGTTTTTTATCCGAAAGAAGGCCATGAGCACCAGAAGTCAACACGGGAGGCCACGAGGCCCGAGATGGGCCCCATGGTGCGTCTTGATACCCCTGTGACGCCACGGGGGGCACCTATCCCTCATGTGTCCCCTCGTCTCCATATTTTTACCATGAGTTTTGTGTAAATAGAAAATCTAAATCATATTTTTTCTAAAGGAAGAAGTATTCTCCTACTTAGGAAGAGGTCTCTGAGGCCTCCGCCCGAGGGGAAATCCCTCCATCGTCATCACCACACCTCCTTGGAATAGGGGGGGGGGGTGTATCCATCACCATCTCCAACATCCCCAACATCAGCACCATATCCATCTCAAGATCCACTCCATCTCCCTCGTAGTTTGTGATAGATCGGAACCCTAAATAAGTCTCTAGTGTTGTGCACATGCTTGTGCTTAGTAAATTATTGTTATTTGGTTGGGAAGTTATATTTTCTTATTGTGTTGTATACCCTATTCCACTTATCATTATCATGTTCCACCATTGTGAGTAGTTCCCATGTTCCTGAGGGCGTATGATGGAATGGCTATGATTTCTATATAGTATAATATGAGTATTTGGTCAAGTTTTTTGCTCTAATGTGGTTATATGATGGTAACACACGAATGTTGACTGTATGTTACTTCACCTATATGGACTCATAGGGCTGCACTTAATATAATAAAGGTAGTAGGGATATAAGGAATGGTGAAAACCTTTTCCTAATCTTTAGAGTTGCATTAGGGGGTTTATATGATAGGAGACCAATAAACTTAATGCAATGTTTAGACATTTATGTCTGGATGACTTCCCTGTTTGCTCATGTACATGTCTCTCGGACGAACCATAAGAGGTGTATTTTCTCATATATATGGCTACACCTATTTTAGGATCCATCCAATGAGAATAAAATTTGACAAGATTCTTATCATGATTTTCTAGAAATACTTATGCCATGAAATCTGTGACGCCCTTAGGAACCCTCAGGAACGACTTGTCTCATATAAGAAAACACCTCAACCTTGTCCTCTTGCTAAATAGATGGTTGGGCTTTCTCTAGAAAGAGCATTAACTCTACTTGCATTGCATTCCACTTGAATTTTGTGCATTAGTCACTTAATTCCAAACAATTCATAATCCTATAAATACATTTATTTTTATGTTTTATTGTTTACTTGTTGAATTTACTAACCAATACCTTCATCTCCTCATGAGTTCGACAACTTTTTTATTCGAAAGGTACTACAATTGATCCACTACACTTGTGGGATATCTGTCCTACAATAATCACGCAAAACAAATGCACGTAAACATATCTAGCAGCACAAAGATGATCCAGAACATGCTTCATGTACAAACATACATAATGGGGCATCTGCAAGTTCTAGTCGAAGACAGAATTCTACCTTAGCAAGACTACCGAACAAATCTCAAGTACACACATATATACTACGGATCAAGCTAAAAACTACACATCAAGGCTATGAATCAACCTAAAAACTACAGTTAAGATCTATGAACCCCATCAGCATTGCAAATCTAAGAATCCGAGGTGGAGTTGTGGTTACTTACCGTCATTGCTGGAGGTGGATGACGAAGCTGAGAGTTGTAAGAAGAGGAGAAAGTAGTCTTTAGGCAACCATCACCGCCGTTGATGACCAGAGATGAGTGAGCTGCTTACCTAACATAGACCTTTTAGGGAATCAAGCTCGATACGGGGGATGGGGAATGGTGGGTTGAGTTTCGGCGATGAGCGAAGAGGGTAGAAATATGTGAGGGTTTTAGTGGAAGGTGAGTAAGTGCCTCCTGCCCCCTTTTTTGCTGCAGCGAAAAAGCTCATGCCAGCTTCATCGCCGGATGCGCTCATGCGGAAGTGCCGCTTTTTTACATCAGGTGAGCGCACGGCGAGGGTGGCTTACTGGAACGCCCAAATCGAACATTACCATTGGGCCTGGCTACATGCTTCTTTAATGTTCATGGGAGCGCATCCCTGTATGGGCATCCGGTCGGTTTCTTCTCCTCGGGTAGGCTAGGCCTTACGCAGAATACCAAAAGCGCCCTAGATAACAGGGTCAGAGCCAACTCCCAGCGACCCTGGGTGGCTGCCTAGGCTCGTCCGGGGTACTTGGTGCTGATGCATGCTCGGGAAGATCCTAGATGATGACGCGTGCACTAGCTTTGCCCAGGATCCATGAGCTGGTTGTCTCCGCCACTGCTACATGAACCATGTTTTTAGTGGATTCCAATTATATAGTTGATCGTCCGTGTCATGCCACGGTCACACAAACTTTTTTCCTTACTTCAACGCTATGGAGCGTCACGGCCACTAAACAAACTTGGTTGACGAGTATGGTTTGTTCATCACTAATATAGGGTTCAATCATCCTAGTTTTCTCATTACTTTCCGGAAACATTAAGATACCCTTGTGGATGCCACTCTGGAGACATCTACTATTTTCAATCGCTAAGGCTGGTTATAGTGCTAAGTAATTTAGACTAGTAACTTGTACATATTACTAGTTCATGGTACTACCTTTATAGTGGGTAATAACATGTGTGTGATGTCATGCAAGGTCTAGTTAATTAGGTTGTAGACTTATATTGTCTTGGTATGTGTGATGTTATGGTAACTAGCTAAGTTACCACCTCCCTCTCTTTTTTCATTAATTATCATGTCATCTCATCAATTTGCTTAGTTGACATTGCATGTTACTAGCTAAGTTACTCCCACTATGGCTAGCCTAAGAGCAAGTTTAATAATGTAGCCGATTGTTGGCTATAAGATGTTGCCACATCATCTATAGTCAGTCATATAGCTACAATAGTTGAACAAAAGGATGTACTACTTTATTAAAGTGTGACCCACATTTCACTCTCACAAAGCACCTAGGAGCACATGCTAGAGCTGGTTCTTAACTTACAGCGGCTTATCTTCTCTCTCCTCTCCTCTCTCTTTCAACTCAGCACAAATAATATATTTTACTTCTTATAGCCAGCTGACATGGCTCTATTGTACTTTCTCTAAGCTTGTGCTTTGAAGAGTGAGAGAGAGAAACAATTAATTATTAAGACAATTTAATTGTTAACTGACTTTTCAAAATGTGTGGTTAGGGATCATCAAATATGCTACAACGAATATTTGGGATGGGTAGGCTCCTCGCAAGATCTCCATCCTACTTAACGAGTGAAATATGACCGGTAAATGCATACAAACAAAATACAAAATGTCAAATTTGAATAGAAAAAATTAACGTATATGTCCGAACATTCTATGTTCCTACACAACATTTTTGAGAAAAAAGAAAATTTATGTAGCTTGTGTAAAAAACCAAAAATGTCTATGGATAGCCATGTTGTGATGAGGGGTGGCCTCGACAGTGTCTATAGTTATGGACTTGGGTTTGATGGAAACTAGAGCACTGATGATTTTATCAGCCTATTAGACAGATAACAGAGTTGAAGTCTTGTCTGATTATGAAAATATAGGGTTAAAGAGTCGCCGATTCGCTGAATGCAATCTAACTCACGGCGGATTATGTTTCGCTCAAAGTTATCGTTCCCTCTCTATTGGCTCCTCCCAGCCCTTATATAAGAGGCTAGGGTTGGATTACAGATACTCAACTATGCCGGTTGGTATTTCTATCTTGATCAATACGTTTGATTCCTGGGCTTTGGATGCTTCTAGTACTACTATCTCTTTGTGGGCCTTGGGTCATATCATATAAGTACGTAGCAGGTATACCAATTATAGGAACCCGATAAATCATACCCATGTCAGTAGAGAGACTCCATCCGAATTACAGATTCAGGTTGAGTCTCAAAGATATTTTCTATGTTGAATTTGAAGTTTTCTTTGAGTGATTATAAACATTTTATTCATGGGGATTTTGGTATAATGAGACTGATGCATCCGACAGATCGAGAACCAGTTAATTGCTCTTGGACAAAAACATCGTGAACCTACTTCATGCTTAAGTCCCTGGACTCGAACTCGATATATACTAGCGTAATTCAGTTTGGACCGTGAAGATATTATCGAGTACTGAATTCCATGCTTATGTTTTTGAATGCCCAATGTGTTCGTCGGGATTTTTCATCGTATCGTGGGTACGAATAATTACTAGTAGAGCACATCCGGTTGCAATTACTAGACCTCACAGGACAGATCCTGGGGTCTTACCTTCATGCCTACAGACACTGCATTTAGACGTATTATCATGCGGACATGGTCCAAGAATTTTTAATAGTTTATCGACTGTCTTGTGTACATGTTATAATTGCTAAAGTTGTTAGCTTGATTATTTATTTTTATCTAGTACATTTCCCAATGCTCCTGATGGGAGTAACCGTTTGTACATACACTTGTGTAATGCACATAGTTTTTTTATCATCTCTGCTGGAGGATTTTTGCTTCGTGTTCTATCGGGTGTGCGGACAGCGTTCCCAATGAGTAGCCCCCGAGCTACAGTCGAATATTTATATTTGATTGTAGGCTCAAGTCTTTTATTCTCTTTTTTGCCATCTGTAGAGGAGTTTTCATTTTTTTCTTCTATCGGGTGCGCGGTCAGCGCTCCCGATGGGAGTAGCCCTGAGCCTATAGTCAAATATTTCTATTCGATTGTAGGCTCAAGTCTTCATCCCGAGGAAATTTTCAACTCAGGTCTTCTTTTTCTAGAATCATCAAAACATTTTATTGGGTGCGCGACCAGCACTCTCGATGGGACTAGCCCCTGAGGCTTTGTTCGAATGCTTCTATTCAAGCACAGACTCAAGTCTGTCAACTAAGGGATGATGGCTTGCCTTAGTCATGTTCCAGTGGTCCCGATGGGACGTTTCAGTGGTGGACCCATGACACAGGCTGACGACGCGTGGGGGTCGTGTCAGCGTGGAGTTTGACCACAGGACTCCACGTTGCACAGGAAACGAGGCACACATTTTCTCCGAAATTTACTATGGTAGTTAATTCTTATTAAAGTTGATCCCTTTCTAAGTATGGACATGTGGTGCCCTTAGGTTTCATCGTGACACCATGTCTTCTGGATCCAATGGTCCCGGATTTGTGATGAGTACTTTGTAAGTTCTGAGGGGTTTATTTTTTACTGCTCATCCCCTCCTTCCACCGCAAACTTATTCTTCTTCCTTACGCTTCACCTCATTCTACGTTGTTGCTATCCTTGTTTCTACACTCACAACAATTTGCAGCTTATCGCCATGGGCAAGAGCAAAGATGCTTCCTCTATCGCCGATGCTACGGCCACCAAACCGCGGGCCGTTGGGTGGGAACCCTCACAGCTCACAACGCGAGATCTGCACGAGGCTCGCAAGTACTGCCTCCTTGCTGAGAACTCCTTAAAGATGGCTGGTGACGAAGCAACTCATGTGCCCGAATAGGTATGGCGGGTAACATTTCTACCTTCCTCTTCCGCGACCTTTCTCTTCCTACCCATGAGTTTCTTCGTGGGATCCTCTTTGTCTATGGCATGCAGCTCCACCAGCTCACGCCTAATTTGATTCTCCACATAGCATGCTTCATCACCGTCTATGAATGTTTCCTCGAGATCCATACCCACTAGGGCTTGTGGAAACACTTTTTCTGTGTCTGAAGAAATGCCAGCAATACTGTCATCCATGACGTCAGTCGCGCTATAATTTTTGTCCGCTCGGACATTAAGTACTTTGATTTCAAATTTGCGGATTCCATTCCAAGCTGGCGATCAAAGTGGTTTTACATCAAGGACCAACAGATTGAAGGTCAATCCTTCGGGTTGGTGCCTTTTAACCCGAAGAAAACCTGCTAGAAGCTTAGTTCCTAGGAGTAGTGCCCAAGTGTTGATTAAATGAAGGAGATCAAGCCGCTGCTAGATCGGATTGACCAGTTTTGCACCCAAGCCAGGCACGAACTTTTAGGTTTGCAAATCATGACCTATTTCCTTTGGGTTCACATACAACCTCTCCAATCCAGACTATCGAGTATGTGGATCTCCCCTGAAAATTTTCCCACTACCGATCTTGAGAAAAGGGTGGTCACCACACTCACGAGAAAATATGTTGTGCCATCAGAATGCTAGGTCCAACCATATGGTAAGAAAAAACTTGTTCTTGATGTAAGTTTGCTTCCTTATTTCTAATTCATCTGCTTCTGCCCTTCCGTGATCTCATTTTTTGTTCATGTGGTCTTGGTTCTTTCATAGAGTCATGATCATCTGGACTACCTTCCTCCTTTACCTGAAAAGGCGAGTTACCTGATACTACTGCGTTATTTGAAGAAATTGCCGAGGGTGATGTTGTCAGGGATATTTAGGAACACGATGAAATTATCTTTCTCATTTCTCGCATACTCATACTAAAGTTGTTCCTTCTGCAAATTCTGATTCCTTCAAGGTTGTTGCTAGCCAAGGAAAGAGGAAATGCGAAGATGCAGGGATCCAAGATATCGAAGATTCTGATGATTCAAGCAGCGCCGAGTTTCAGATGGTTCAACCACTGAGAGCAGTTCTTCCTAGGAAAATGGGACTTCTTCGATTTGCTCAAAACGTCGGCTTGTAAGTATATATCCTCTTATTTTTCTACAGAAATTCTCCTTTTTCTGTAGGTGTTTAAAGCCTGAAAACAATATTTTTTCCTACACAAACCACCTAATGCCAGGATCTATCTATTAGTAATTGATAACCCACAAGTATAGGGGATCGTGTATAGCCTTTTCGATAAGTAAGAGTGTCGAACCCAACAAGGAGCTAAAGGTAGGATACATGTTTTCTCAAGTTCTATCAACCACTGATACAACTCTACACACACTAAATGTTTGCATTATCTAGGAAATAAAACTAGAGCAACAATACGAGTACTAGAGATTGCTTTGCATGATAATAAATAATAAGAAAGTAAAGCTAGTTGCTACAGCAATAAAATACACTACACTAACAGAACCATGAGTGTGGAATAGTGGTGGTAATTGTGGTGGCTTTGTCCAAGTTTAATTAGTGAATAAATCGGGTTCATTGTCTTTGATGCAATTTTCTATGTGGAAGAGGCTAAATATACATGCGCTTCACTACTTAAAATTACATGTACTATATGATTGGATTGTTAGCAAACATTCGTAAGTACTAACAATGCATTAAGGTTTCCCCAACCATAGCCTTAAGTTTAATGGTTCTCTTACTCCCATACGTGCAACGTTCCGGTTCGCGTCCTCGGGTTTCTGTCACTCCAGCAGAACTCCCCCCTTCCTTTTACACATACTACAAACCCTATGATGTTTAATCCATGCGCGCACAAATATAATGGACACCAAAGGACTATACCATATCAACATACAACTCTAATGAACCAAAGACGTTCAATCATTCAATCTAAGAACAAAGAAACTACACAAACATGACATAGATCATAAGATTATAACTTATAGCGTGAAATACCATTTTTACATAGGACGGTATAGAGGTGTGTGGGAGGATGAACCACTGCATACTAGGAGGATTAAGTGATGGAGATGGCGGTGAAGATGGTGAAGAGGGCGGCGGCGGCACAAGGGACTCCTTCCCCGCCGCCGGTATCATGGTGGAGCACCACCCCTTAGCCCCTTCCTTCATGGCTTATTGGGAGCCCTCCCCCATGGAGATGGGATCCATGGGGGAGGCAAAAAAGTGGCTTTGGAGGCTGCAAATTCGTGGGTGGAGGTGTCTTGGGCGAATTAGGTTTCCTCCTTTATATAGCTTCTCGGATTCCTGTCACTCCATCTTGGGCTGCAGTAAATCGGGCCTAGCGGGCCTGTACGGACTCGGAATCAGTTAAACTTTATGTCCAGAACTTTGGTCGCGAAATTTCCAACAACTTTGTAGTTGAAGAGTTTTCCTTGTGACGCCGTCTTCGACCCGCAACGTGACCATCTTCAGAAAGAGTTCTGAGACAGATTTCTGGAAAAATCCCAATTTGACTCCAACAAGGTTTCCACTTGTATTCTTGGTAATTCCTACACATCAAAGTATAAAACAAGAATATTGTGCACTTTTGCAACTATTAGTAGGTTAGTCCAAATAAATCATAAACTTTATACAAAAAGGAGTGTGAAAAGCATATTATTAGCATAGAACCATCAAAAATTATAGATACATTATGGACGTATCAGTAATGCAGTAAGAGGAGGAGATTTTCGCGAACTTAACCTTGAAGACCGAAAATCAATGTCAATGCTCGGGAGAACATGGTTGATGTAGTTGTACCGACGCCGACCTCAAGGTCATTCTGAACTTGGACGACTCCACCAACTCTAGCTTCAATGACTCTGATGGCTCGAACGACTCGAGCGCCACTAGTGCAGCCCCTCGTAGGGGGTCACACATATACGGTGTTTGAAGATGACTCCTAGACCATGATCTAGCAGAGGTTGCGGAAGTAGATCTCCTGGATCCGGAATCCTCCTAGCACGACGACGCTCCGTGGTGAAGAACACTCTCGTCCATGCGGCCCTTACAGTGGGGCCGCGCTCACAAGAGAGAGAGGGAGTGAGGAGTGCACTTGGAGGGGGAAGCCTCAGATCTTGGGATTAATGGTGTCTCTAAATCCCTCCATATGTCCTCCTTTATATAGGGGGAGGGGAGGTACTCCCTCCCTCAAAGTCCTAGGGTGGTGCATCGGCCAGCCCATCCATGGGCCCCATGTGGGGACTAGCCCATTAGGGCCACCGGCCACCCCATGGCCCCTCCTAGGGCATGCAGCCCCGTATTGGGCCTCTCCGGAGGCCCATTTAGGTGGGTTGGGCCATTAAATCATATTTAAATTATTAAATAAATATAAATAAATGTATAATTCAATATTTAACATATATTTACATATTATTTAATTCCTGTTGCATCGGAACTCTTTCCGGATAACTATGGACACCCACCGGACTTTCCCAGAACCCTTTCGGTTTTCCCTTCTCTTTTCTTTGATTGTTCCTATGATACCAAAACAATCTCCGAGCATTTTCAAACCCTTAAGCGTGATACCCTAATGATTTGGGAACACTCGAGACATGTTTGAGACCCCTCTCGGACCAATGATCATCAGCAGGACCTGGATGCCTATAATGACCCCTGTGCATTCCACGAGAATTTGTGTCATTGAACCATTAAACATAGAATCATATTCCCTTTGTTACTTTGATGCTTTACTTGTCCAAGACCTGATCAACGACATGTCATCCCCGTGACCTAGTCACACACTGCAGCTTTATGGATGTCATGTTTCTGAGTGGGCCCAAAGTATCTCTCCATCACGTGAAAGAAAAAATCTTGCTGTTGACACATACGCCTCTACACGCCCCTCTGAATACTTGAAGACACCTTTATGATCACCATATCACTGACTGACGTTTGATGCAATCAAGGAACTCTCGCGTGATAGTGATTAGATATGGTCTCATGCTCTAAGGAATTGGTTACTACGTTTCCTAGTCATTGTAATGATGAACTTCATGACTTGATCGTGTTACAATTCCTGTGTTGGGTATGTCCATCATTTTCATTCTCATAATGATATAACCCCATTGTCAATTGACATAAATGTCCATGATTAGGAAACGTCAATCATCGATTGACTAATGAACTAGTGTCTAGAGGATCACTAGGGACTCAAGTGGCTTACATATCACATGTGTATTGACGTTCCTATCAATACATTTATAACATGATATAAAACCTATTATGAACTTAATGAAATATGTCAATAATCTATATTATTATTTGTCTCTAGGACATATTTCCAACAGTCTGCCACTTGAACTAGAGTACAAATAAGCTAGATGCATAACACTTTTGGTGTTTTGATCATGCTTGCTCATGGAAGAGGTTTTGCCTATGGACCGTACTATACAAATCCTTATATATTTGTGAATTGTTAATGTCACCTAATTTGACATTCCCTTCATTAGCACATGATAACCTTGCGGTATAAATATTTATGCTTTTGGCGACAGAGTGTCATTTTTGTTCCTTTTGTTATGACATCTGATTAATCAATCAAAAGATAACATTTTAATTTTCATGAGCATTAGGAACACACTCTGTGGGAAGATGGACTTCCCCATCCGTAACATCGCATATTTTACCTTTTAAGTATTCATATACTTCTTATGTCAATGTAAATCTTATTGGCAATGCAATAAATGCCACTTCGATGTCTAACCATGCTTCTCTTATTCTAAGGCACTCAATGTTATGAGAATTCTAATCATCTAGCACTACAAGAAATGTGTTATTCTATGACCTTCTAATAGTGACCGTGAACAAAATCGTCATAAAGTTATGACGATTTCGCACCAGATGGTCGTAAGCCATTTCAGAGGTTCAACCTTAGAAATTTGCGACGATTTTCTTCAGAAACGTCATAGTTTTATTAACTGAAATCGTCATAACCTAGCAGATATAGCCTAAGACGTTATTTGTAGCTCACTATGATGATTTAAAATCGTCATAGTGTCCAAATTAGGATAAGATGAAATAGGTACTCAGCCACATCACCAATTGCGCCTATGTGTCGTGTCTATGTGTCAGCTTTTGACTGCGTGTCATATACATGTGTCAATATGACCTTATGTGGCACTATTTAAACCTACACGATTTAATATACATGTGAACCCACAAATCCTGAGCTATTTCGGTTATTCCAAAAAAATAAGACCCCCCAAGAGTCGAACCCAAGACCTCCACCTAAAGGAACACGCCCCTTACCACCAGACCAAGGAACCTTTCTTGTAGTATTAACAACTCACGGACTTATATACTTAATTCCTCTGTTGGGTTGGCTCAATTTATCACTAGACTGGGCCTCGGTAGGAAGCGAGATGGGCCGCCGTGGCCTTGGCCTTGCACGCACAAACACCCCACAAATTGAGCGCGGGAATAATAAGCAAAAAAAGGGGCAATAGGGGGGCTCGAACCAGAGACCTCACCATAGGTAGAAGCCACATAACCACCAGACCAACACAATTTAGTTGTCCTATAGCCGCGCTCAAACCATTTGACTGTAACCCGCGATCGAAATTGGGCCTGGCGGCCAGGTTCTCCCTAATGGGCCTCGTTGAGAAGGTCTATTTGGGCGGTCCGGTTATGTTTTTTTTTCGTTTTTCTTTTTGTGTTTTCATAATTCTTGTGTATCTTTCTCATAAGAACTCCCAAATAATTGATTTTTGTCTCTAAATTTTTATAAATTTTATTATATCATACTAGGATGTTAATTATGAATAGTATGATTACTTTAAATTGTGGATCTACTAATACCATGTTAGTCCATAGTAGGGACAATATCATAATTCAAAATATGATTTTGAAACTAGGGTTTTGAAGGTTCTTAGCTAGGAGCTGAGCCTTGCTAAACTTGCATTGGATCTCTAAAGAAATAGCATATTGCGAGTCTAAAAATGATTTTTTCTAAAAATCATGGGCATCAGATAATGAACTTGTAGTTCAAATCGGACCCACTTCCTACCGATTCGGTAGCAATTTGTCTTTTTTGCTAGAGGTGGACGGAAAGGTTTGAGATACCCCGGTTGGGACATTGTCCATGTAAGGTGTCCTACTATTTTTGGAAAATGGGATGATAGCATTTTGAAACTTTCATTTGGTCGTTGCTTCACAAAACAAACAATTTTTTGCGCTCAGAAAATGGAAAATGGTTTTTTTTGTGCGACGAAATGGAAAAATTCCTCCTGCAACATTATTCGCCATCCCACGATACATATGGGTGCATAATATAGGTACATTATCACAAACTATGCTGTGATTCTAGCCTAACATTGGTTGTTTGGCCCGAAAGCCATGAAACCTCGAACATGATAGCTCATTTCTGAGAAGGTTTTTTCGAGACACTTGAAATATACCAAGTTTGGTATTTTACTTGCAAGTATGTCACATAATAAGACACCACGCGAAGGATTTGCATTGATCGGACCATTTTTAAATTTTTTATGCCCGTTTCAAACTATGGTCAAAACGGTGGGCATGAAGGTTCTTAGCTCGGGGCTGAGCCTCGCTAAACTTGCATCGGATCTCTGAAGAAACATGACATTGTGAGTCTAAAAATGATTTTTTAGAAAAATAATGGGCATCAGATCATGTACCTGTAGTTCAAATCGGACCCACTCCCTACCGATTCAGCAGGAATTTGTCTTTTTCGCCAGTGGTGGACAGAAAGGTTTGAGATACCCCGGTTGGGACAATTTCCATGTAAGGTGTCCTACTATTTTTGAAAAATGGGATGATAGCATTTTGAAACTTTCATTTGGTCGTTGCTTCACAAAAAAAACCATTTTTTGCGCTCAGAAAATGGAAAATGGTTTTTTTGTGCGACGAAATGGAAAACTTCCTCCTGCAACATTGTTCGCCATCCCACGATACATATCGGTGCATAATATGGGCACATTATCACAAACTATGCCGTGATTCTAGCCATAACATTTGTCGTTTGGCCCAAAAGCCATGAAACCTCGAACATGATAGCTCATTTCTGAGAAGGTTTTTTCGAGACACTTACAATATACCAAGTTTGGTATTTTTACTTACAACTATGTCACATAATAAGACACCATGTGAAGGATTTGCATTGATCGCCGTTTTTTAATTTTTTATGCCCGTTTCAAACTATGGTCAAAACGGTGGGCATGAAGGTTCTTAGCTCGGTGCTGAGCCTCAATAAACTTGCATTGGATCTCTGAAGAAACATGATATTGTGAGTCTAAAAATCATTTTTTCAAAAAATAATGGGCATCAAATCATGTACCTATAGTTAAAATCGGACCCACTTCCTACCGATTCGGCAGGAATTTGTCTTTTTCGCCAGTGGTGGACAGAAAGGTTTGAGATATCCCGGTTGGGATATTTTTCCATGTAAGGTGTCCTATTATTTTTGGAAATTGGTATGGTAGCATTTTGAAACTTTCATTTGGTCGTTGCTTCACAAAACGACCCATTTTTTGCACTCAGAAAATGGAAAATGGTTTTTCTGTGCGACAAAACGGAAAAATTCCTCCTGCAACATTGTGCGCCATCCCACGATACATATGAGTGTATAATATGGGTACATTATTACAAACTATGCCATGGTTCTAGCCATAATATTGTTCGTTTGGCCCGAAAGCCATGAAACCTCGAACCTGATAGCTCATTTCTGAGAAGGTTTTTTCGAGACACTTGCAATATACCAAGTTTGGTATTTTTACTTGCAACTATGTCACATAATAAGACACCACAAGAAGGATTTGCATTGATCGGACCGTATTTTAATTTTTTATGCCTGTTTCAAACTATGGTCAAAACGGTGGGCATGAAGGTTCTTAGCTCGGGGCTGAGCCTCAATAAACTTGCATTGGATCTCTGAAGAAACATGATATTGTGAGTCTAAAAATCATTTTTTCAAAAATAATGGGCATCAGATCATGTACCTATAGTTAAAATCGGACCCACTTCCTACCGATTCGGCAGGAATTTGTCTTTTTCGCCAATGGTGGACAAAAAGGTTTGAGATATCCCGGTTGGGATATTTTGCCATGTAAGGTGTCCTATTATTTTTGGAAATTGGTATGGTAGCATTTTGAAACTTTTATTTGGTCGTTGCTTCACAAAACGACCCATTTTTTGCACTCAGAAAATAGAAAATGGTTTTTCTGTGCGACAAAACGGAAAACTTCCTCCTGCAACATTGTGCGCCATCCCATGATACATATGGGTGTATAATATGGGCATATTATCACAAACTATGCCGTGGTTCTAGCCATAACATTGGTTGTTTGGCCCGAAAGCCATGAAACCTCGAACCTGATAGCTCATTTCTGAGAAGGTTTTTTCGAGACACTTGCAATATACCAAGTTTCGTATTTTTACTTGAAACTATGTCACATAATAATACACCACGTGAAGGATTTGCATTGATCGGACCGTTTTTTAATTTTTTATGCCCGTTTCAAACTATGGTCAAAACGGTGGGCATGAAGGTTCTTAGCTCGGGGCTGAGCCTCGCTAAACTTGCATTGGATCTCTGAAGAAACATGATATTGTGAGTCTAAAAATCATTTCTTCAAAAAATAATGGGCATCAGATCATGTACCTGTAGGTCAAATCAGACCACTTCCTGCCGATTCAGCAGGAATTTGCCTTTTTCGCCAGGGATGGACGGAAAGGTTTGAGATACCCCGGTTGGGATATTTTGCCATGTAAGGTGTCATATTATTTTTGAAAAAAGGGGTGGTAGCATTTTGAATTTGGTCATAGCTTCACAAAACTCCCCGTTTTTGGAACTTCAAAAATAAAAAATGGCTTTTCCGTGCGACGAAAAGGAAAACTTTCTTCGACAACATTGTTTGCTATTCAAAGATACACATGTGTGCAACATATCATGTCTATGCGATGGTTTTCGGTATGCACTCCGGAGTTAGCGACACTTTGGTGAAAAAACCCTATGAGATCATCTGCAACCAATCAAATTACAGGAAACAACCACCCGGGGATTGCCCATCTCATCCTAATCTGGACAGTTGAAGCACATCCAACGGCCACCGAAGAAGCACACGTCGCCCACCAACCTACCTCCACCTCCACCATCCACCACATCCCACAACCTCCGTCCCCATTCTCTCCCAACCGCGCCGCCCTCTCCTGAAACCCTAGCGGCAGTGGAACCCTAGCGTGCCCCGAGCCAGATCCGCCGCTAGCCATGCCCCTCTCGGCCCCTCCCGCCCCAGACCACCCCTATGGCTCGACGCGCGCCACCACGACGTGGTCTTCACAACCACGCGAGGATCCATCCTCCGATTCCTCTACCTTTCCATCTTCGATTCCCCATCCAGCAGCCGTAGTAGAGAAAAATCTCGCTCGATCCACCACCAAGCGACCAATCCATGGCTCTCTGCGCTCGACAACACACTGCCGGCCGCAGTGTAGAAGCGGCCCAAGAAGACCGCCAAGCTGTCGACGCTAAACGGCAGGAAGAGGAACAAAGAGAACACGGTGCCGAGGGCCAAGATCGACCTCGCTGGTGGTGGTGGAGCATGCTGTGGAGTATGTCCGCTCCGAGGATCTGGAGCCCGTGGCTGGGCCCAAGGCGCGGGCCGCCGACCGCCGGCCTAGTTGTGGAGATCAAGTCCAAGGGCTGGGTGAAGGTCTGCGAGGCGCTCAACGACACGCGCCGCCTCGCCATCCGCCACCCCGCGCTCCTCGCCCCGATCCTGTATGTATTGTTCCCCATCTCGGTTTGCTTCTCTGAATTTTCTTTTGTCCCCTCTAGATCGTGGCTGATTCCCCTCTGAATTTTGTTTTGTCTGATTCCCTTCGACAAGCTGCTGCTCAAGGCGTCACAGGACAAGCGGTTCATGGTCGAGGAGGCCGAGAAGGCGATGCCCGTCTGTGTTCATCACCACCACGCTGGGGAAGCTACAGGCTCATGAACTCGTCACCAATCGGCTCTTCGAGGACATGCCTCTGCCGACCTTGCCGTGAGGTATGCCCGAAGCGCCCTCCCTAGTTCCTGATGATTGTTGGACATTATAGACTCTAAACATTACTCCTAGTTGAAACCTAACTAAATTTTCTGAATTACTCGATAGAGAGAGATGCATGGATAGATGAAATTGATTCAGTAGTCCTTGTATTGTCTTAGCCACACATATTTTGTGCTCTGTTTTACAACTGATTGTTCTATATCATCATAAATCAGTTAGGACAATATTAGGAAAACTGATTTGTCAAGATGTGTCTACAATTGAACACTTAATGCATATGGTTAATTGTCGTTGTTTGTTCAGAAGTTATATTCCGGATTATGTTCTCTCATCTTTGTATGAGACTGACACATAACATGATTTATCAAGTTGTAGGCTCTAGCTGAATATTTACCCATGTGTTTTGTGGTACATGCATAGGTAAATTATGGTTATTCATATGCATTGATAAACTAGTTATGCCTTTCTGTCATATCCTAAATTATGATTTCTGCTAAGTATGAAAAGGATAGCTAATGATTTCTGCTAAGTATGAAAAGGATAACTTCCTAGGTTCTATGCTTGTTTATAGATGAGTTAACATGTAATCTCCTAGTCAGTGTTATTTGTACTACTAATTTTCCTTGAGTTGAAACCATATTGGCATAACATTATATCGGTTTGCATACCCTCAAATCAGGATATGCTTCTCAGGAAAAGTCTGTAGCATAAGATTATGAAGCCACCCTTTATCATTACTGTCGCATCCCCCACCCTCACCATCTCCATCACCGTGGTTTGGTTCAGATAAGTATTCGGTCTCTCCCACTCCCTTATAGTCCTTGTTAATTCACCTAAGTGAGTTGCTAGCTCGAAGTTATAGTTTGATAATCAATTGATGGTCATTCATAGCTCCTGTTTTCGATATGATCTGATCTGATCTGGGATGGGAACATGACCGCGCATGTTTGTGTGTTTGATATAGTATTCCCTTCTTTTTCTAACAGAAGGCAAGAGATTTATTATGCAACATCTTTTCCTCTAGTAGCAGTATTACTACTGGTTTATGTATAGATAGAAATATAGGTATAGGACATGTATAGGCTTCCTTTTGATCCAAGACTTCTTGTGTGTATATTAATGTTCTGTACTTATATCATCTGGCTAGAAGATTCCTATTCAGTTTTGTTTCTTTTTCATCTTGTACACATTGTTTTTGGTATTTCTCCGATCAATGAAAGCAGGGTTAATATAAGGTTGATCTAGTTGTTGTGATAAAAGTAGTTGATATATGAATACTGTGAGCATGTAGTTGATATATGAATACTGTGAGCATGTAGTTGATATATGAATACTGTGAGCTTTATTTCATCTTGTACACATTGACTGTGAGCATGTAGTTGATATATGAATACTGTGAGTTTTATTTTTTGTCGAGTTTCGTGTGTTGATGCTTCATTTCATATTCTCCTTAGGATATGTCTGCCCAGCCATGGCTGCTCCCCTGGAGACTGCTGCTAGGCATGCCTGCATTCGAGGGCTGTCAATTGCCACAACAATCAAGTACTTACATGGAGTAGCTGCAACGAAGTGTCAACGACATGTCTATGGTCTTCTACGATAATGTCATTGTGCGTGTCCTCTGCTGCTCCACAACTGGCATCGGTGAGAGCTCAAGATTAAGAACCTCCTATCTTCTTGTTCTACTTGTCCTAGTATAGTTTCATCTGTCCCAATTGTATCCAAAATACACAGAATCTGGTCTCTAATTCACTGTATGTGACACCTGTGAGTTAAGACTGATAACTTCATTGGCACTTTCTTGTAGTCGTGGGCTAGTGGCAGCAGAAGGAGCAAGCAGATTTCTGTCTCTTGCAAGGGTTATTTTGGCAAATACTTTCTGTAACCACTTTCTTCAAATACTTTGTACTAGTACCACTTTGAAAATTGTTGATTGTTCTTGCCAGCATTAATTGCTGAAGTAGATTAAATAGTGTGTTAAATTTACATTAAGGAAATCATTTTGGTACAATAATTTACTTAGTAAGATGACCTGACAATATTCGGACTCGTTGGAGAATTTATCAACAAATCTCATGCTGCTTTGTTACTCTACTGTTGTTGCCTATTTTATGATTCTACTGTTTCATAATAGTTTCCAATTATTTTCTAAACTTGGCTTTTCCTCTTTTCCAGGAGTTCCAGCCAAAGAAAGTCGAGAAAAGCTTGAAGACCCTATAATTTTAGAGCTACTTGTATTCTAACATTCAAAATATCTGGTTGTTTGGAACAAACCATGTAATGATTGTAATAGATAATAGACTATTCTTGGCTGTTATTTGAAATTTTCCATGTCTTTTATGTTTCAGTTCAACAAATGTTATGTAATATGATGAATAGAAATTTGATGAGAAGAATCATATTATAAAATTAGTGACTGTGATTTTCGGGATAGAAGAAATAAGGAAAAAGGGCCGAAAATTTTACTGTACCAAATATTATTTGGGCTCTAAATAGGCCATGGCCCAAATTATATTGAAAGAAATGATTTGAAAAAATAGAAAAAACCAAAGACAAATTGGACGGTAAAAAGGCCAAGGCCCAAAACTGAAATGCGAAACACAATGGCCGAAGCCCATAGCAGTAACGAACCATGGTAGAGGAAGTAAAAGGCCAAAATTATTGGGCTCAGCCCAAGCAAGCAACCGAAATGGATTGGGCTGATTTCGATTTAAGACGATTTAATTTCGTCACAATTTTTCCACGTAGGATCAGCCACGTAGGATCTGACTTGGCCAGGCTAGATGGCTCGTGACGATATTGGATCGTCATAGACGTTATGACGATCCAATATCGTCATAGACGGTTATGACGATTTTACCAAAAACGTCGTTATAGTTCATTTGCGACGCCCAGCTTTCGACGATCTCAAAATCATCATAGAATCGTCATAAACGGACTATTGTGACGATTCTGTGACGAAAATAGAGGGTCATACATAGCCAGATTCCTTATAGTGTAGGTTGGATGGAACTTCCTAGCGTAACCCTTTTATGATCAAGATCACCATACTTTATAGATCAGATGTATACCTTCAGTTCTCTCTAGTTCTCTCTAGACACTGAAGACTACACTTAACTTTTGTTCAGTGATTCTTTCAGATATCACTTCGGAACCAGTTCTTTTGATTAAGAACTTGGGTCATATTATGTCGAGTACACGACATGGTTTTATAAGATAGAACCTATGACTGAGGCATAGTAGATGTTACACATCATTTCCTTCTTTTAACCATCATCGTACCGAGACAATCTCAGTGCTTCACTTAGTTAGACAAGTAAGAACTTACTTTTTAACTTGCTCTATTCTGAACTTCTTCAGAATCCAATCTAGAAAAACATTCTGATTTAATGCTATTAAACGTATCAATCTATCTTGATAGATTTCAATGTTCAATATTCGTTGAACTTCATCTACTTAATATTCTTTAATAATTACTAATACCAACAATACCATTCATAATATGTAAATCACATCTGAGAATGTTTTATAAAGCTCCCACTCAAATATGTCAGTTACGTATAAAAGTACGGAACTCTCTTAGCCCCCGCTTAGTTTATTGTAAATGCAGGTCTTCTCAAAATTTTGGGCACAATCCCAAAATCCTTTGATCATTCATCAAATTGAGAATTCTAGCTACGAGATTCCGTTTGTCTGACTTAAGCATTTCTACACACTGTAGTCAACCATTTGAATTTGTTCAAGAAATTTCTTGACACAAATCGAGATTTATGTCTTTCTTTAAGTTTCATTTCTTCCTTGAGCTCACCCAGAGAGTCTATGAACTTGGGTATGGTGGCACAAATACTTTCGACCTTGCCCCATGATCATTTACTCTAGTAGTTCCTTTGGGAAAATCAAGTGACATCTTTACTTTGATAAGATCAAGTAACATTTTACTTTACCATCTTAAATGTAACTTAATGTACAATATTTCATGACTCTAAGTCATTTCCCGTACTTGGGTTCACCATCGCTTCTTTGTAGTTCGTAGGTATTTCATTGTTCGGTTAACATTACAAGTAAATCATGAATTCAATCCTGCAATGAGACAAAACTCATTCATGAATCCTACTTTCTTTTAGTAAAATCTTCCTCTGAAACTTCTGATCACTATCATTAGTTTCTCCTCTATATGTAGAGTTTTGTTCCAGAATCGATTCCGTTGCGCTACTATGACACTTGGAGGCAAGGTTCTCAACCTTATTTGAGCTTTCAACTTTATCCATCAACTCTTTTAGGAGAAACTCTTCTAGAGATAAATCACCACTTTGAGCAATACTAATTTGCCCCTTTGGCTGTAGTTGTGGAATACGTATTCTTAGTTTCCTAAAAACACACTACAAAGTCTTATTCGTTCTAATTCTGAATTATCACGTAACTCTAGAATTTTTTGAAACCACATTGTGCCATACACTTATGGTGTTGTTTCCACAAATCCTTGATGATTCTTTATACAATAACTAAGTGCTTTGCTATTATAATTTATCTTCTCTAAATACTAACGCCAACACCATAAGAGATTACTTTAGACCATACAATATCTAATATGGTATGATTACAATTCTTTATACATGTCAACACATTGACATATTCTTAGCATTGTAATTTGTGGAACACTTTTCACAGGTATTATATGCCTGAATCACAACTCAAATACTTGTCGTTTTGATCAAATCATAAAGACTTATATTTTTGTTAATTCAATATTCCTCTTCACTCTGAATTTTTTTTGTTTATAACAAATAGTTTCAGACTTGTGTCTCATTAAACGAATACATTTATTTGCTTAGATTCACAATGAAGTTTTATGAAATAATGTTATCCACCATTTTTTGAACAATACAACATATCATCATGTATGATATCTAATTATTCAACACACACTAGTGTCATTCAAAATGATGTGATTATTAAGTTTGAACAACTTTTGGCATTTTCACAATCTTATAAACATTTAAATTTCTATCATCAAGATCAAAATATGAATAACCCATTCATAATCAAAACCATGAACATAAAAGATATTACACATAGGAATAAAACAACTGATTTGTCTCAAATTCATATGAATAATTGTCCTACAAATGCAAGACACACACAAATGTAGTTCACTCTCATCAATTACTAACTTATTCAAAACTTCTAATCCAAATGATAACTTCAGAAGGAGAGCATCGTTGGCATCTTGCTTTCCATCAACACGCATTGTCGTGCCCACTCCTTCAATCACTTCTCAAGCAGCGGGTCCCGTTTTCACAAAACAGTTCAAGTATCAAATGCTTCATAAACTGCTATAAGTGTTTGAAATTAAACATTTATAACTTTGTATATCAAATATATACCTTTCCTTTTGATGCTAGCTCCTGGAGCAGGCACTACATTTTGGGTTCTCATATGAGCCAAGAACTCAAGGAAGGTAAACTCTTTCACTTCCACGAGGTAGTTCAAGACAACATCTTTGTAGCTATGGGGTAGTGAGCGCAACACCACACCTAACATAAATTTGTCGGTCACCCAGTAGTCCATGATGTCCATAAGGCACTCATGAAATATTTCCATGATATCCAAGTGGTCTTCCAGGCTGGTGTCCTCCCTTATCTTGGTTGATAGGAATTCATCCATGTACTCAAACTCCATGATTTTGGATTGAGATGGAAAGAGAATTTGAAGTCCTTCAGCCAAGATGAAGGCCTCAATCTCATGGAAATGTGCTCCCAGAGCAGGCTCCATGACATGAACCATAGTGTCTTTGAATGTCATGAAGGCGTCACATCGAGCACGATAATCATGATCATAAGGCAATCCGGTGAAGCCACGGGAAAATCTCCTAGTGGTTATTGCAACACATAGAACAAATCATGGAAGATGAGGAGGTTCCTTAGGTGTTGGTACCAGTCTATGAAGTTGGACCCATCTACTTTGAGTTTCTCACTCTTCATGAATCCCTCAAAACTAAAAAGAGACTTGGGTTTTGACATGATCTACAAATGTTTTGCAAAGACATTTAGACTAAGTTCATAATATGAGTTCAAATTATAATCACATTATATTAGGTGAGCTCCCAATAAAACAAAATATCCCTAAACAAGTTTTAGTGATTACATGATCCCAATTTAATATGTCTCCCCCAATAGTCACGGCTGGCAACATGGTTGCAATGGTAGACATTCTCCAATGTCAATCACATCATTCATGTGACTCATGCTCAATCTTTCGATCATCCGTGTTCTGAGGCCATGTTTGTACATGCTAGGCTTGCCAATTCAACCTCACGTGTTTATGTTGTGCAACATGTCTTACACCCATTGTATGTGAACGCAGATATGTCTGACACCCGATCATCGCGGTGTGTCTCATATCAGAGAACTTTCTTAGTTGTGCACACTAAGGGAGAACACAATATTGGTATTCTATTAAGGGATCATCCTATTAATGCTACCGTCGAGTATCTAATACTAGCACAAACAAGATGCACACAATAAACATCAAGTGAATTAGTGTGACATGGCATGGTTGTAGATCATCGCTCCATGATCTCCATCGTGCGCTCCGGTGTGTGGCTCCAAGCCCTTGATGCCACTGATGAATGGATTCCTGCACCAACAACAGGGTTATTGCGGTACTTGTAACATCAAATATTTAAGAGTTCATCCCGATGGGAGATCGATGAATGAAAACAACATGACCCCGCAACCACGTTGTCAATGCGGCCACGTTTCGCACCCAAACCGTGGTTTGTAAATAGCATATTCTATAAGTTATTAGAACAACGATAATTGAGAGAGGTTTAAAATATCTAATAACAAAGAACTTTTAACAAGAAAAAAATAAACTAAGACGGAAAGTAAACAGGAATATGAATTGAATTAAAGAGATTGTAGTTGTAGGGTTGAATGGAACGAGAGAGGGCTTCTAGGCTTCGGTCTCACTAGTACTAGATGGGCAAATATATGTTTGATCTATAAGAGATTCCTCAGACAAATAAACGTTCCCCATTTGATTACCGGGCTGTCACACTATGTGCACTATGCATGATTCTCGCGTGTCACCGCAAGGCAAAAGGTATTTCCGGACCAAAGGATCACATAAACTCATCTTATATCACAATAAATTCTAACTTAGCGCACTAGATCATGCCTCAACCTAGAATTGAATCAATTAATGACACATGGATGAATGGCAAAACATATATAAATATATAATGATGCCACAACCGTGTTCAATCTTACAATTACTAAACACAAGAGAGAGAGGGAGATGGAGATGATGATGGAGATGGAGATCGATGCGTGGTGGTGGTGATTTCTTCCTTCTCCTCCCCTTCTTCTTGCTTGGATGCCTTGTTGGTGATTGATGGCTCAATGCACGGCGCCCAGAAAATTGCTTGATGGCGGTGTTGATGTAGAGCTCGTTGGGAACCCCAAGAGGAAGGTATGATGAGCACAACAACAAGTTTCCCTCAGTTATGAATCCAAGGTTTAATCGAACCAGTAGGAGCAAGGAAACACCTCAAAGGTGTTACTAGCTGAGCTTTGGCAGGGCGCACTACCGGTGCTATTAGCAACGTGGAGACCTACACAACACAAACACAAAACTTTGTCCCCAACTTGCGATGAGGTTGTCAATCTCACCGTGTTTTGCATAAAACAAAGGATTAAACGTATCAAATGGAAAGAAGTAAAAGTTTGCAGAAAGTAAACACAAAGCAGTAAAAGATTGTAGATTGTATGTAAAGAAAAGGACCTGGATCCATAGTTCACTAGATGTGGGTCTCCTTAAGATAGATAACATGCTGGGTGAACAAATTACAGCGGGGCAATTGACAAACACCGAGAAAGCAATACATGCATATACTAATCATCTTGACTCCTCTGAGACTTGATTGGGCATTACAACATAATACATAGACCGCCATCCAACTGCATCTATGACTAATAATCCACCTTCAGGTTATCATCCAAACCCCCTCCAGTATTAAGTTGCAAGCAACAGATTATTGATTTACGAACTGCGTGTAAAGTAAACAATACGATTGTTCTATGAACAAAGGATTGTTGTTTTCTCCCTAGTAGCAACAACACATCTAGTACCTTAGAGATTTCTGTCACTTCCCCAGATTACTAGGGGCATGAACCCACTATCGATCATAAATACTAACTCTTGGTGTTGCTAGCATCTACTTGGCCAAGATAGCTACTAACAACGGAAATCATGCAAGATCTCAAATAACAAAGACATGATAGAATCAATAATCAATCCGAAATAGCATCTCAATATCCATCGGATCCCCACAAACACAACATGCAGAATTACAAATAGATGATCTTGATCATGAACGGAGCTCACAAGATCTAAACATGAAAGCACAAAGGAGGAGAACCAGCTATCTAGCTACTACATGGATCCGTAGTCAAAGGATGAACTACTCACGCATCACACCGGAGGCTTGCATGGTGATTAAGAAGGCCTCCAGGGTGAATTCCCCTCTCCGGCAGGGTGCTGGGAAGAGCTTCAGATCCCTCCCGATCTAGGGATGGAGATGACGGCGGCTACAGACTCTCGTTGTTTTTTGATTAGTCACTTAGGGTTTTCGTCCCGAGGGTAATATATAGGCGGAAGGGGAGGCCGGGGGGGTTCCGGGAGCGGCCACACCACCCCCTAGCACGGGTCAGGCTTGGCCGCGCGGCCAGGTGGTGTGGTGGCTCCCTGGCCCTTCTCCGTCTCGTATTCTGGCACTTGATCACTTCCGGAAAAATAGGCACTTTGGCTTTTGTCCCGTCCAATTCCGAGAATATTCATTTTTGACTTTCCTAGAACCAAAAACAGCAGAAAACAGGCAGCTGGCACTGTGGCTCTTAGTCCAAGAAATCATATGAAAAGTACTCCAAAGTTGGAACAAAACACAAGAAAGTGGATAAAACCAAGCATGGAACATCAAAAATTATAGATACATTTGCAATGTATCAGTGATTGTGTTGAGGGAGATCTAGATCTCAGAGGTGTGGTTGATGCAGAGCTCCGCTGCTGTGGAGATCGGATGGGTGGCGGCGGCGGCAGGGCTCCGCCCCTGAAGGGCTATGGTGTTGTTTCTCTTTCTTGGGTTCTCCCTCCTTTATATAGGCCTTGGGGTGCCCTAGGATTCCCCCAATACCGTCATATGACTTAGGGAAGGTTCTGGAGCTTCTCTGGGGCAAAATCCCGTCGTTTCTGGCCCTTTTTACAACTATACAGGCGCAACTATACGGCCGGAATTATTGCTCCGGTCGTATAGTTGCTCGTTAAACTTTCAGATCCTTTTAGTATTTTGGTCGTCATTTCTTCATACAAACTCCGTTTTGGGTGTTCTTGGGCTCATTGAGTTTGTATCATTGAGGGCTAAACCCCCATTGTCTTGGATATTTATTTTGATAAGTTGGAAAAATCCACTTTTCCAACCTCTCAAATGGCTAAGTCTGGTCCCTGCAGCTCTTCCATACTATGCTCTCTTTGTTCCTTTGCCTTTGTTTTATACATAATCATCATCAACACCTACACACATGTCATAGACAAGGAAAATGATAAAATTCTACCTAAACTACTAAATGTGCAAAGCTCATATGAAAGTATATGAGAACTATAAGTCATACATATAAGGCATAGCTATAACTAGAAGAAACATGATATGAGAGATAAATGTCACATTTTATATGGCTAAAAGAGGTGGTATTTCACAGCCATCATCCACCATTCTATTACTATCACTTAGAAATATGAAATTAAACTACTTTACCTTTTACTTTGACCATATCATATCACAAGCCCCTGCAAAATAAAGTTAGACGCCTCTATTTTATATTTTACGTGGCTGCTAGGGCTGTCGCACAAGAACCGTTTCTTACCTACAAACATGAACCACAATGTTGACTAAATAATTATCACTACTACACCCCTCTCGGGGCTCTCCATTGTAAATGGTATACCAACTACTACGAGAGAAACTGACACCCCCAAGCCACTTATACGGTGCAAGCCGTATGTCAAGTGTGGACCAGTCTCGTGAATGAACCCATAATGTCGGTTGGGGCCGCTTTGATCAAGCAGTGTTGCCGTATACGCAAGTACACGTGGGAGGGTAACAATTATATGATCAACGCCCACACAATCAACATGTGTTCTACCCGTACTAGCATAACTAAGCATAGATCATCTCTGATACCACTATAGGGGTTTAGCGCATGAAAACAATAATTTTTCCTACGCAAACCATCCTAATGCTAGGATCTATCTATTAGTAATGCAGTAACGGGAGGGGCTTTTCATGAACTTACCCTTAAATACTGAAAAGCATTATCAACGTTCGGGACAACGTGGTTGATGTAGTCATACCGATGCCGATCTCAAGGTTGTTATGAACTCAGACGACTCCACCAGCTCTAGCTCCACTGGCTTCAATGACTCCGATGGCTCAAACGACTCGAATGCCACTAGTGCAGCGCCTCGTAGGAGGCCACACACATATGGTGTTTGACGATGACTCCCGGACCCTAATCCAGCAGAGGTTGCAGAAGTAGATCTCCTTGATTCGGAATCCTCACAGCGCGATGATGCTCTATGGTGAAGAACACTCTCGTTCACGCAACCCTTATAGTGGGTCCATGCTCACAAGAGAGAGAGAGGGAGAGAGGAGGGTACTTGGAGGGGGAAGCCTCAAAGCTTGGGATTAACTGGTGTCTCTAAATCCCTCCATATGCCCTCCTTTATATAGGGGGAGGGGAGGTACTCCCTCCCTCAAAGTCCCGGTGTGGGACTAATCAAGGGAGGAGGTGGGCGAGGCACACCGGCCAGCCCACCCATGGGCCCCACGTGGGGACTAGCCCATTAGGGCCATCGGCCACCCCATGGCACCTCCTAGGGCATGCGACCCCCTCTTGGGCCTCTCTAGAGGCCCATTTAGGTGGGTTGCCCCATTAAATCATATTTAAATTATTAATAAATGTATACTTCAATAATTAACATATATTTACATATTATTTAATTCTTGTTGCACCGGAACTCTTTCCGGACAACTCTAGACACCCACCGAACATTCCTAGAACCCTTCCGGTTTTCCCTTCTCTTTTCTTCAATTATTCCTATGATCCAAAACAATCTCCGAGCATTGTCAAAACCTTAAGCGTGATACCCTAACGATTCGGGAACACTCCATACATGATCGAGACCCCCTCGTACCAATGATTATCAGCGGGACTTGGATGCCCATAATGACACCTATGCATTCCATGAGAATCTTTGTCATTGAATCATTAAACATAGAGTCCTATTCACTTTGTTACTTTGATACTTTACTTGTGTGATACCTGATCAACGACATGGCCATGTCGTGTTCAATATCGTTACTGACAAGTATAACTTTACTTGTTCCGAGCTATGCCATCCTCGTGACCTAGTCACACACTGCAGGATGTCATGTTTCCGAGTGGGACAAGAGTATCTCTCCGTCACGTGAAAGAACAAATCTCACTCGTTACATGTGTGTCTCTACATGCCCCTCTGAATACCCGAAGACACCTTTATGATCACAGTTTCACCGAGTGATGTTTGATGCAATCAAGGCACTCTCGGGTGATAGTGATTAGATATGGTCTCACGCTCTAAGGATTTGGTTACTACGTTTCCCATTCATTGTAAAGATAAACTTTGTGACTTGATCGTGTTACAATTCCTGTGTTGGGTATGTCCATCATTTTCATTCTCATAGTGAAATAACCCCATTGTCAATTGACATAAATCTCCATGATCAGGAAACGTCAATCATCGATTGTCTAATGAACTAGTGTCTAGAGGATCACTAGGGACTCTCGTGGCTTACATATCACACGTGTATTGCCGTTCCTATAATACAGTTATAGCATGATATAAAACCTATTATGAACTTAATAAAATATGCCAATAATCTATATTATTATTTGTCTCTAGGGTATATTTCGAACATTTTCATGCTTCTTTACCACAGCTACTTGTGCATTTGGGTTAGTGGCAATGAGGAGGAAAAACCTTCTCTAGAATTTCCCATTGCTGATGCAACCAACGGGACGGATGTCCCGGATAGGTCACCAACGAGAATGACGGAGTCGGCCAACCCGCAAAGAGCGACTACGGGTGAACTTATCCTGAAAGATCCCGAGGTGACTAATGGCAACAATCGTGGCCACTTTTCGTTGGGACTCCAAGTACAGAGTGTTGTAGCAAGCTTATTTTCCCCACAAGGGTGACTCGAGGGTTGATACATCGTAAACGTATCTATAATTTTGTATCAACTATCTTATGTTTTGTCTACACTTTGAGGCATTTTTATAAATTTTCTAGAACTAACCTATTGACAAGATGCCGCAGTGCCAGTTGCATGTTTTCTGCTGTCTTTGGTTTCAGAAAAGCTAATAAAGAAATATTCTTGGAATTGGACGAAACAAAAGCCGAAGTTCCTATTTTTCCCGACACTACACAGAAGTCCAAAGAATAGACGGAGGAGAGCCACGAGGTGGCCACACCATAGGGTGGTGCCCCTAGGCGCGCCAGGCCCTGGTGTGGGCCCCTTAGGTGGCCAGCGATCTCGCCTCTTCGCCTATATAAACCCTCCGAGACGTAAACCCTAGGGAGAAGATCAGAATTCCATGAAAAGTTCCGTAGTGCCACCGCCACTGAAGAGGAGATTTGGGGGACAAAAGTCTCTGTTCCAGCACCCTGCCAGGACGGGGAAGTGCCCTCGGAGCCATCTCCATCGACTCCACCGCCATCTCCATCGCCGTTGCTGACTCCCATGATGAAGAGGGAGTAGTTCTCTCTCGAGGCTAAGGGCTCTACCGGTAGCTATGTGTTCATCTCTCTCTATGCGTGATCTTATTGAGATCATGAGATTTGTAATCTAGTTGAATAAGTAGATCTATTCTGCTACTCAAGTGCTTTAATTAATCTCTGCTTATCCCCACGTGTGTGAAATTGACAGTGTGCACACCGTGTGGCACTTAGGCTAAGGTTACAGAAATACTTATCATGAGTATAATTTGAGTTGGATGTCTCTATGAGATTGTGGTGTTTGTTGGAACCATCTAGCGCTCAAGGTGATAGTGAGGGGCTATCTAGATGGGGAATGCAAACTTTAAGGTGTGCTGTTATGGCCCTACATCGTCCAACCGGAGAGTAGTTCATGGTAGCATAATGAAGAGAAGATATTTATATGAGAGTGTGCACTAGTGAAAGTATGATCCCTAGGCTTTGTTTCTAAGCATTGAAACACCGTTTACAATAAGTACAGTTACATGTTTGCTTGTTGCCACTCTTATTTCAGATTGCAATTACCACGTATAATCATCCATATTACTTGTATTTCACTATCTCTTCGCCGAACTAGTGCACCTATACACCTGACAAGTGTATTGGGTGTGTTGGGGACACAAGAGACTTCTTGTATCTTGATTGCAGTGTTGCTTGAGAGGGATACCTTTGACCACTTCCTCCCTGAGTTCGATAAACCTTGTGTGATCCACTTAAGGGAAACTTGCTACTGTTCTACAAACCTCTGTACTTGGATGCTAACATTGTCTACAAGAATAGAAGCGTGCGTATACATCAAGCTATTTTCTGGCACCATTGCCGGGGAGGTAAGGTAAAAGGTACTCACATCCTCTGGCTACTAAGCTATATTATAGTACTGTTGCTGGTGTGTGATTGCTCGAAGTTATTTCCTTTAGATTCTGCAATTATATCTTTTTGTTTCTTGTTTTTATTTTCACTAGTTAGGCTTAATGGAAAAACAACAACAAAATTAGAGAATTTTATAGTATTTATCTTGAGTTGTGTTTGAAGATAAAATTAAAAAACCTATGGAACTTTATATGCATGCTAATAGAAATGTTATTAGTATGGAATCTTTGAACACCATTATTGCTAATGCTATGGAGAAGTCTAAGCTTGGGGAAACTGGTTTTTATGAGCATGATATTTTAAGTCCCCCAAGCACGGAGGAGAAAATTTACTTTGATGATACTATACCTCCAATATATGATGATTACAATGATGAATATGGAGAAGTCTAAGCTTGGGGAAACTGGTTTTTATGAGCACGATATTTTAAGTCCCCCAAGCACGGAGGAGAAAATTTACTTTGATGATACTATACCTCCAATATATGATGATTACAATGATGAATATGATATTTTCAGTCCACCTACTATTGAGGAGAAAATTAATTATGTTACAATATGCCTCCTATATTTGATGATTATGGTGATGAGAATAATAATGATAGCTATTTTGTTGAATTTTCTCCCACTACGATTAATAAGAATGACTATGCTTATATGGAGAGTAATAATTATTTTATGCATGTGCTCATGATAAGAATGTTTTATGTGATAGTTATATTGTTAATTTTATTCATTATGCTACTGAAAATTACTATGAGAGAAGGAAACATGGTTTTATGTATCTCAACAACATTAAGTTTCCCCTCTTTATGTTGAAAATTTTGAAGTTGCACTTGTTTTGCTTTCCTATGCTTGTTGCTTTGTGCTTTCATGACTTGTTTATTTACAAGATTATTTTTCATAGGTAGTGGGTTAGACTTAAATTTTTTCCATATTTGCTTCTTGATGCTCTCTTTTACTTCAATTCATATTTCTTATGTGAGCATCATCGAAATTATCATGCCTATCTTAATGGCTATAAAGAAAGAGCTTTTGGGAGACAACCCATTATATTTTTTACTTTCAGTTTATTTTGTTTTGTTGAGTATTGGAAGTTATTGCCTCCGTCATAAACTCTCCTTATCATTTTTGTTTGGTTTTTTTGCCAAGAATAACCTCTAATAAGAGAGAAGTAATACTTAGGAAAGTTGCTGCCCCGAAACAGATTTTTGTGCTTCACTACAAAAACTCGTGAAAATTCTTGTATGTCGGATTGAGCTGTAATTTTCTGTGCTTATGCCCCAGGTTATTATCTAACTTTTGTTAGTTTAGCACTTTTCGATTTCAGCAACAGAAGGTCTTTGAAAAAATCGCTTTTTACCTGCTAGTCTGTTTTGACAGATTTCTGCCATTATTTGCATTTGCCTCTTAATCGGTTTCTTTTTGAGTTCTCTTGGATCACTGAGCTTTTAAAATAAATTGCTACAGTAGCTTATGTTTTAATGGATGATTTACTGGAGTTGAAACTGAACCCAAAGGATTATTATTTTGAATGCACTAATGTTGTTAATGAAGATTGTGTGAAGTTTTGTATGAAGGAAGTTTTCAAGTGTAGGGAGAGAATGATGTGATGAGATGAAGTATGGACAAAAGCTCAAGCTTGGGGATGCCACCCGTGTCACCCCAAGAAATATTCAAGAAGTACAAGCATCAAAGATTGGGGATGCCCAAGGCATCCCCTTCTTCATCAATAATCTCAGGTCTTCTTTCAAGACACTTTATTTTTATTACCTTATGCACGGTGTGTTGTTCTTGGAGCATCTTTGTTTTTAGGTTTCTTTTGCTTTCTTTGATGCAATAAGTTGGTTGGATCCCAACACACTTCTTTTGGATAGGGACACACCCCGTTATTCATTGCTTAGAACACTCTAGTTTTCACTCTTATTGTTCTGTGAGTGTTCTCCTTTGATAGCACTGCGTTTAGCTTTAGTTTTCTTATTCTTTTGGCTTAGAACTTTTTATTTCTTCTTTTTATATGGGTGAGGCATGCTCTCTAGTCTTTATTGATTATTGTCTTTGAGAGTTGTTTCAAATAAGTCGATTGGTGTTGGAAAAGAGTAGGAAGTTTCATGCTTATAGTGGTACAAAAGGAAGCTTGTTTTGACTGTGACTTAGACTTTATCATGTCATGCTAGATGTTCCTTTGACCATATGCTTAGTGATTATTGTTGTAGCATGACTTGTTTCAAAAAATTGAGATTGCTTAATGTGCCTTGAAAGAATCATGCGTTGTTTTAGCATACAAAGCATAATATTGTGGTATTCTCCTTTGATACTTTATTCAAGTTGACTTGGCACATGCTTACACCATGTTAAGACTATGAACAAGTCACCTTAGCCTCTATGATCATTTAGTTTTTGACTTGTAATATCACTTTATGCTTTAATTAATAATGTTTTGTCGCTTTGCATGATTATGGCCATTATTGCTCTCTTAGTTGGTCGCTCCTAGTCTTTTGCTAGCCTCCACCTGTACTGAGTCTGAGTTCTACTCATGCATCCAACTCCCAAGAAACCAAGTTATTCCAAAGAGTCCACTATAAATTCCTATGCATGGTGTGTTACACCATTCCAAGTATATTCATGTTTTTATCTATCTTCCAAATTAAACTTGTTATGTGAAAATTAGTGATTAAAGCTCTCACAAACTTGATGGCACACTTTATTTTCTTGCGCTTAATAAACTTGAAACATTGTGTCCATCTATGTTTCTTATATGCTTGCACTTTATAAGTTGTGAATTAGCAGAACCATGATACCATGGGGAACGCTTTCAACATTGCACTTATTATTCAGTTGATATCATGTTCTGTTGTTTATGGATCTCGGCAGTGTGAAATAAAATGGGAGCTTGTAAGCTCATAGTGTTTATATGTGTGTTAAATAAACGTCTGGGCGGCTAGCCTAAGCCATGCCTAATCATGGTGGAAACTTGCAGCATAACCATAGTGAGAATTCTGTGAAGCATCCTCAATAAAAACCTATGCAAATAGCAAATAAAAAGATCACTGAGATGCTCATTGTCTGTTGCCTTGTCATTTTGATATGGGAAAGCTCCTGTGTCATGGGGCAAGGGGTACCCTCTTGGCGGTTCTCTATGATACGCATGTACTTACAATGACAAGAACTTACTTGTGACTAAAGTTGAGTAGCATGAGGTTTGGTACTCGTAAGCAAGGGGCATGAGATTTTCAACTTATAACTTGTCAAGCATATCCTCATATTTGTGTCACTTTAACCTTAATAACCTCAAGATGCTTATGATAGGGGAAATGAGAGCTAAAAGCTAATAAGTACCATAATTTTTGGAAGCTCTTTATGAAACTTGAAATCCCCGCTTCCCTCTGTGAAGGGCCCTTCTTTTTACTTTTATGTTGAGTCTCCATCTTCTATCTTTATGCACCAATTGAGAGAGCATAGTGGTCATTGTTAGTTTAATGTACATTGTCCCAAAACTTGTTGATTGATTCATAACTTTGATATTGCTTGTTCTTTAATTATTTGTATCTAGTCATCCTTATGAACTTTGACGGTGTCCTATGCATTTATGTTTTGCTATACCATGAGCGACAAGCTGGATACCAATCTTATTATGTTTTCTATATGTAAAACAAACAAATGTCTTTCAATGCATTGTTATTCATGATCTTTTGTTTGTACCTTTTCATGTTACAACATAGTTGCTATGTCTTATTGTTAGAACTCTATCTTTCATGTTCATGTTTAGAGTACTTTGATCCCAGCTATCAATGCATTACAAATACCTTGATCAAGATTATGATGGTGCATGTCACCTCAAAAATTATTCTTTTTATCACTTGCCTACTTGAGGACGAGCAGGAGTTAAGCTTGGGGATGCTTGATACATCGTAAACATATCTATATTTTTGATGCTCCATGCTTGTTTTGTATCAACTATCTTATGTTTTGTCTACACTTTGAGGCATTTTTATACATTTTATGAAACTAACCTATTGACAAGATGTTGCACTGCCATTTGCCTATTTTCTGCTGTTTTTGGTTTCATAAAAGCTAGTAAATAAATATTCTCGGAATTGGACGAAACAAAAGCCAAAGTTCCTATTTTTTCCGACACGACACAAAAGTACAAAGCAGAGACGGAGGACATCCACGAGGCAGCCACACCATAGGGTGGCGCGGCCCCCTGGGCATGCCAGGCCCTAGTGTGGGCCCCTCGGGCAGCCACCAACCTCACCTCTTCGCCTATATAAACCCCTCGAGACGAAAACCCTAGGGAGAAGATCAGAACTCCACGGAAAGTTCCGTAGCACCACCGCCACCAAAGAGGATATTCGGGGGATAGAAGTCTCTGTGCCGGTACCCTACCGGGATAGGGAAGTGCCCTGGAGCCATCTCCATCGTCGTTGCTGACTCCCATGATGAGGAGGGAGTAGTTCTCTCTCAAGGCTAAGGGCTCTACCGGTAGCTATGTGTTCATCTTTCTCTCTCTATGCGTGATCTTATTGAGATCATGAGCTTTGTAATCTAGTTGAATAAGTTGATCTATTCTGCTACTCAAGTGCTTTAATTAATCTCTGCTTATCCCCACGTGTGTGAAGTTGACAGTGTGCACACCGTGTGGCACTTAGGCTAAGGTTACATAAATACTTATCATGAGTATAATTTGAGTTGGATGTCTCTATGAGATTGTGGTGTTTGTTGGAACCATCTAGCGCTCAAGGTGATAGTGAGGGGTTATCTAGATGGGGAATGTGAACTTTAAGGTGTGTTGTTATAGCCCTACATCGTCCAACCGGAGAGTAGTTCCGGGTAGCATAATGAAAAGAAGATATTTATATGAGAGTGTCCACTAGTGAAAGTATGATCCCTAGGCCTTGTTTCTAAGCATTGAAACACCATTTACAATCAGTACTGTTACATGTTTGCTTGCTGCCACTCTTATTTCAGATTGCAATTACCACTTATAACCATCCATATTACTTGTATTTCACTATCTCTTCGCCAAACTAGTGCACCTATACACCTGACAAGTGTATTGGGTGTGTTGGGGACACAAGAGACTTCTTGTATCTTGATTGCAGGGTTGCTTGAGAGGGATACCTTTGACCACTTCCTCCCTGAGTTCGATAAACTTTGGATGATCCACTTAAAGGAAACTTGTTGCTGTTATACAAACCTCTACACTTGGAGGCCCAACACTGGCTACAAGAATAGAAGCGTGCGTTGATATCAAGGGTTTATATCGAACTCTTGGAGCATTGGTTATGGAAGGATGTTTGTCTTCTCCTCTTCAAGCAACTTGTAAAGTAAAATAATTTGTCTTGTGTCCCCAACTCCGCCAAGTGGTTTTCAATCACAAGGTTTTGTATTAGTAATATGAAATAAAATAAAATGTAAACTGAAATAAAAGCAGGAAATAAAGTATAGTAATGCAAACTAGATGATATGGAAGATAGTAGAGTTGTTTTTGGGTTTTTATAAGTGATTTCAAGTAGAGAAAGTATTTTTTGTATTTTCGAAATAATAAATTGCAGAAAATATAAAGTATAGTAGATGCAATGGAAAGGTGTTTCTTATGATAAAAATCGGAACGGGGTTCATGGGTTCACTTTTCTACTCTCTTTTAGGTTGTAGTGATCACAAAACAATACATCAATGATAAAGATTCATGGAAATTCTATAAGTGCTTGATAAAAGGAATTAATATAGGCATCCCATTCTAATATTGAGATGGAATACATCTCTCTCTTATACTCCTCAAGAAAGGGAAATCTCCATGCAATCTTGATTGAAGAACAAATCAGAGTATAGATTTAAGCAATATTATATGATGTTTGAAATACAAATATGCTACCTTGATCTAACAAGGTCATCACACTGTCAATTGATAACTATAGCACATGATTTCACTTTACCCCTAGTGAGGCCGCAAAACAAAGGTAAAAACCAAAGTAGATCTTGAATATTATGTGTCACAATTCAATCTCCACCCCCATGCTACTCCATCAAACACACACTTCTCCCCATACAAGTTCTTGCATACAAGTTGGATCAAAATAAGCAATTAAGAATAGGGTGCATGATATACATCTATTAAAACATCTTACACAAAATTGATTCCAATCTCAAATATCAAATCATAGAACAAAGATCCACCACATAGGAATTACAAATATGACCATAATGATGTTGGGCAACTCATATGGTACTAGATCTATGAAGAACAAGGGAGAAATAGATCAAGCTACTGCCACAAACTCATATCCTAGAGGTAGACTACTCCCTCTTCATCATGGTGATGAAGCTATAGATGTTGGAGAGGGTGGAGATCTCCCCGGAGGTGGCTCCGGCGGAGTTTCCCCTCCAATCTTCGTTGTATATGGTGGTGTTTGTCTCTAGTGGATCTCGTTGCTTCCTGTCACCCTATTTCGAGGATGCCCCAGGGGGGGTCCTTATATAGGGATTTTTAGGTCAAGAGAGCTTCGTGGGTGAAAGAATCAAGGCGATCGGACGGTCGAGGAGGGAAAGAGCATAGGTGGCGCGCCCACTAGGCCTAGGCACACCTCCTGGGCTCTTTTGGCCCTCCTGGTGAGATTCAAGTGCTCTAGATGCTTCTTGTAAATAAATATTGGCTTTCCCAAAAGTGTAGGTCCATTTGAATTTGTATAGGTCCTGAAACATCAAAAACATTGAAAATAAGGTTTTTCTGCCCTGTAGGGTTATAACCAAAATAAAGGGGATCATTGGTAAATCTGCAAAAATCAATATAAAATAGGGATATAACATTACATATGATGCAAATATGTGGGAAAACTGTTAACAAACTACAAAGTTCATGTATACATTTTACATGCATCAACATCCCCAAGCTTAACCTATGCTCGTCCCCGAGTGACATAGGTATGCCCAATAGGCACTCGACTACAGCCTACCTGGTGCGGCCCGACGGAAGGCCCACTCGACGATCTAGCAAGGTCTAGGATGCCCATGACAATTCGAGTGGTACGAAGCCCATATGGACACGGACTCCAAAACGCACAAGACAAGGAAATCTCAATACTAGAGTTTGAATCTAACTTGTAACCAACTCGTATTGGTACCTAAAACCTAGTCTTCCCATATATAAAGGCTAGGAGGGTCCAAAAAGAAGGCCATCGCGACTTTCCCAATAGATAGATCTATGATCTCCCACATCGCCACAATAGACAATAGATCTAGACATCAATCTCTCGCATACATCTAATCTGCGCATACGCCGCCATCAGCGACATTATAATCCTTCGGATCATCATCAATCAAGAGTAGACAAGCAGGAGTAGGGTCCTGTACGAGGCCTGAACCTGGGTAAACCTCGTGTCACCTGTGTGCTTGTTTGTTAGCCGTTCCGCGATCTCTAGCGTTTCCTCCTTCTCCAAAACCCAAGTCTATAACAATGGACATTGATGAGTTGAACCCTCATCAATTGGTGCTGTCTATGGGAACTGGGAGTGCTAATGTTGCGATCTCGACGGTCCGAGCACCTACGATCTATGATTCTACAACATTGAAGGGGAGAAGATCTACTTCGGCTCCCTCAACATCAATGGCGGTCATATCACATACAATCGGTGTTCGTCTAAGGTGGAGCGCTCAACTACGTCATCAACAAGCCTGCCATGGCACATCCTGTCTTTACAGCGAGAGCATGACCAACTCGCCATCAGGCTTATTCTATGAAGGACGGCCCGCCCATAAACAAAACAGCCGGATTAAGCGCTGCTTCCCGTAAAGAATAACCATCTCATGGAAAGTAAGATCGAATCTTACTCGTGTGCCATAAGGAAATATCCAGGTGACATTATTCTAATCCTTCTCGGACTACAATTACTAGTTCCCTTCATCAAATCAAATACTCATTCAATATCTTTACTTGCTCTACAAATTAATGTCACTTATTTATTGGCATGCGAGGGACCTCATAAAACTCAAGTCGTGGTTTGTGGATGCCCATGACAAGTCTACTTCATTACACACGGGAGTCTACTTCGACTCCTATACGTAGTTGCGCGCAATGCCACGGCAACAACAAAAAAGGAAGGAAAAAGGCAGGAGTTTGTGCCAGCTACTCCACGTGAAGACCAAGTTGTACATCAATTCGAGCAAACAAAAAAATCGATTAAGTACGTATACGTATCAGTCGAAAAGCACCGGCAAATCACTAGGTTGCATGGACAACTCGAAAGATACTTTGACTTCGTCACGGCTTTCGCCTTCGTTGTGGCTACCGATGACCTCAAACCACAGGATCTTCCGTCATCGTCAACTCTGGGGGACCGACATCGCCATCAATTATCTTGGCTAAAAGTCCATCGCGTCGACTACCTGGTCCGTCGTGTTGACTCTAGGTCCACCGCACTCTCTATGCTTGGGGGCTGCACCGGCTCCGACCCGTTGCTGCGTCGACTCCCGTCTGCATGCGAGCCGCCGGTTGTCTCGACTACGTCCGCGACGAGACTCCATCAACCTGGACCACCCATCCATTGTGTCAACTCCATGTCCACGGCGCTACGACTCCGTCGACCTCGAATACATGTCCGACCATGTTGACTCTACGCCTGAAGGCTGCGTCGGCTCCGTCACACAACCCTCTACGATCTTCGGGTGTGACGACCCGCTGCAGTCTTTGTCTCTAGCGACTTGAGGGCTCCCTTGGCACCGGCGACCCGCTTTGGTCTTCGACTCCATCACCCCAGTGCAGTTTTCTACTCGGGTGGCCCGCCGTGGTCTTCGACTCGGGTGACCCGCAGGTTGCATCGGCTCCCGCGATCCGTCACCACCATCGGCCAGCGACCCGCTACAGTCTTTGACTACGGTTACCCAGTACAATCTTCGGTTGGGGGCGAGTCGCGTGCTGGTGTCATGTCCGTCCGCCACGTCAACAACCAACAAAGCTAAGTTCTTTACTTAATTCTGATTACATTTTTACTTTAATCGCACTCGAAACACTCGAGGGCTGCGCCCTATTCGAGTAACCTAATATGCCGTTGACTCCACGCACTCGAGCACCTCATACACGACAACCCGAGTAGCTGATTCTGCATGATCATCGAATCCTTGAACCCCGAGTACCTCGGCAAGGTACTGAGACTAAGGGTAATCAGGCTAACAAAAAGGCCTAGCATATGGTGCAAAAGTGTCGACTCGATTGGCACCAGAATCTTACTTTACAAGCCGACAGGCAAATATTCTTTACAAGATACAAGTACTTCATAATTCTTAATGTTTTATGTACCTTAAAAGGACGTCGACTGCATTGAGCCATTCTATCGGATCCTCCAACGGAGTCGACCAACACCACTCGCATCAATGGACACCAAGAACCGAGTCGACACTTTCCTCGGATTACCATGTCTTATGCGAGAGATGCTGACGATGCACTTCTAGGTAAGTGGATTCTCCTTGCATGATTTTCAGCTGCATCTACAAGATACAAGTCTCGAGTCTCCGCCCGAGTCTACGACTCTGCCAGACACTCAGGGGCTACTCCAAACTAGAGAGCTGGACGCGCACATGCAAAATCTTCGAGTGGCACGCTCCAAATCCTCACTCGAATTTACGATTCGACTAAGGAATCGGCGGCTACTCCCATAGGGAGTGCTGGTCGCACATTCGAAAAAAGTGTCAGCATTGATGGCATTCACAAGATCATCCGAAATACTTCCGGATCATTCTATCTATGCAAACGATGATTACAAGTCTCTGCTCGAGTCTACGACTCGAATGGACACTCGGGGGCTACTCCCATAGGGAGCGCTAGTCGCGCACTCTATGAATTTTCTTGTACACAACTATGTGTTGGCTGCACACACACTTGAAAGCATTAGCGACTCCGCCTCATATTTTCCCTACAAAGAGACTACGTCTCCTGGGTCATCCGAATCATCTCCGTGATGACAAAATTCAGATGCCATGCTTGCAGCGTGATGGTAAGACCTGAAGAAGGCCTGGCAACAAACCTACTGCGCTCTACCAGAAATAATCCTTGCCTACAGGTACGATGAAATAAAGCCTTTACGGACACGTTGAGTGCTCACACTTATACACTAGGATTCGACTCTATAAGACCTTCGCGGCATGAGTCGAATTAAGCCAGCACTTTTCCGAATTCGAGTCCAGGGACTCGAGTTTGAGTAGGTAGCGTTGTTTTTGCCCTAGAGCAATTAACTGGTCCCGATCTGTCGAGCGCACCCGGCATGTTTACCATCAACCGTATGAACTAGTACAAATTTGACTAACCTGATGAACTTCTGGGTGAAGTGGTTCGCACTCGATATAATTGTCGACTCTGACATCCTAATGCAAGACTCAAGACTTCTAAGCCTCCACCCGAATCTACGATTCGCATGGACACTCGAGGGCTACTAACATAGGTATGTCCAATAGGCACTCGACTACATCCTACCTGGTGCGGTCCGACGGAAGGCCCACTCGACGACCTACCAAGGTCCAGGATGCCCATGACGGTTCGAGTGGTACGAAGCCCATATGGACACGGACTCCGAAACACACAAGACAAGGAAATCTCAATAGTAGAGTTTGAATCTAACTTGTAACCAACTCGTATTGGTACCTGAGACCTAGCCTCCCCATATATAAAGGCTAGAAGAGTCCAACGAGAAGGCCATCATGACTTTCCCAATAGATAGATCTACGATCTCCCACATCGCCACAATAGACAATATATCTAGACATCAATCTCTCGCATACACATACACCAGATCTAATCTGCGCATACGCCACCATCAACGACATTGTAATCCTTCGGATCATCATCAATCAAGAGCAGACAAGCAGGAGTAGGGTCCTCTACGAGGCCTGAACCTCTGTAAACCTCGTGTCACCTGTGTGCTTGTCTGTTAGCCATTCCGTGTTCTCCAGCGTTCCCTCCTTCTCTAAAACCCAAGTCCATAACAATGGGCATTGATGAGTTTAACCCTCGTCATCGAGCATGAAGGTGATAAAACTAAACATGGACTTTCGAGTTTGTTACCTTTGCTTCCTTCATTGATGAGTTCATAGGCTCAATTCCTTTCAATGAACATAATATGCAAGTGTACTATCAAGTTGTATCTTTTACATATCCATAATTATGCAAAACAATAATTGATGATGTGATAAAACAAATGATGAACAAAATAAACCTTCAAACACACTTTGACGAACCTATATAATAAGAGACTCTTTTCATGATTTGCATTGATGTTTTCGTGCCTTTATTTTTGGGCTCTTAGTTTCATGCCCTTGACTAGAAGACTCACTTCTTAGTTTTATGTCTTCCCTTGAGATGTTTTGCATCCCGTACTGAAAGTAAGCAGTAAATACATATGTTGATGCTCCATAAAGAATAAAAAATAGAATTTTGAGCTATGTAATTCGTGTCAACAATACTAATAAGGATGGGGTTCCCAACAAATTTTATTTTCACTTTGTTTTAAAGCATCATAAGGTTTATGTTCTAAACATCTTACAAGTTGATTGTTTCATGCACCTAGTCTATGACCTTGCACTCCTCATGCTACTCAACTTAGGTCTGTCATTGTATACTCATGTTGGTTTTGTGAAACCGCATCACTGAAGTACCTCTTGCCCCTTGTGTAGCTATATGCCCCCTTTTTGGCATTTATTTATTTGCTTATTTTAGCATAGAAGCTAATATAATTCCTTGATTGGGTTGAAGGTGGGAGGGGGCAGTATCTCTACTTCAGAAGACAAGAAAAACATACATATGAATCATATCAACAAGGATCATCATGCTGTAAGTTTCCACCATGTTATGCATGGCTTTGGCTAGTGGTTCAAGAGCGTTTTCTACCAACATGACTACTCCAGTGTGCACACTTCATTTAACATCGATGCAATCCATAGGTAGAACTTAAACATGATTAATTATCAACATTGAAAGCTTGTGCCATGCCAGCATGGTTTAGCCAACAACAACTAATAAGATGTAAAGCACAAAAATTTCCATAGTGGTATAACCCCAAACCTTACTTTCTTATGAGCTCTAAAATACATGAAAAGGGTGTTTTTAAGAATCTTTGGAGGATTAACATACATACTATACTTGAAAGTAGCTTTTTCCACAAATAGGTAGATATGCCTAATCTAGTTTTAAGAGGCTTGGAACAAGTCTTAGCTTGTGTAGAAAAAGGCTTAGCAAAAAGAGATCTAAAGAGTGTACCATCTTGTTCATAATGTCAACATTTATTTTCTCACCTTGCTTATTAATGTTGAACATAAATATGCACAAGCATACGATACAATGTAATAGGCATAAAACAGATCATGCTTCATATAAAACACTTGAGCTTAAGAACTAGAAACAACATGAATTTCAACTTTTGTTTTTATCTCCCCTTTTATTTTATTCCATGGCATTCTTTTTTAGTTTTAATCTCATTAAGGTAGAGTTTCTTTTCAGTAGCTAATTATTGGAGATATACTTTCTGGGTATCCTCATTGGACCTCGCTGACCAGGGTGGCCCACTTCGGGTTAGAGCTTTGCTTCACGGTCGGCCCATTCAGAGAGAAGAGACGGAGTCCAGTCCGGCTACGGTAAGGCCTAGAAGACTTACTGACATAGGCATGTAGTGTTACTTGTAGTTCAAGATGTACTCTGTAACGACTCTTAGTCATAGACGGATAGGTCTCTCCTATAAACCCTAGGCCGGATATCTATATAAGCTATCCTAGGGGCCAGCCATTAGGGCATCCCACAATAGTCTACAATCTCAACTCACAAAGGCGAAAATCCTTATAACCCATATTCTGGATCTGTCGTATTACTAGATTTCTAGAAGGAGTTGGATCTGTCCACCGTCGGTGGATTCAAACCTAGGTAAACTTGTGTGCTCACCGTCCCGGAGCACTAGATGACTCACACCCCTCTCTTCCACACGCCTCGAGGACCCCCTCATGGCGTACTTGTCCTCAATCCGACAACAGTTGGTGCCCACCGTGGGGCAAGTGAGCTCTGGATCTACGTTCCGAGCAAAATCTCCAAGAATCGGAATCAGCGAGACAATCGCCGTCAGTCGCTGATACCTTCGATCCGGATTACGGATGTAGTATAGCTTATTTTTCCCTAGTAGACCTAGGTTCGAATCCTCAGGAAGCGAATGCGTAGTGAAGTTACTTTAACGGACCTTCGGAGTTTTAGAATTCCTTTTGTTTTTTTACCGGACCAATAGCTTGTGTCTTTTTGTTGTTATCGATGATGGGGAGAGAGGGCCTAGGGCGTTCGGTTTCACATGTAGATGTGCAAAACATTGATACATTGCAAATGTATCTATAATTTTTGATGTTCCATGCTTGGTTTTATCTACTTTCTTATGTTTTGTTACAACTTTGGAGTAATTTTCATACACTTTCTTGGACTAACCCATTAACAAGATGCCACAGTGCCAGCTTCCTGTTTTCTGCTGTTTTTGGTTCCAGGAAGTCAGAAAATGAATATTCTCGGAATTGGATGGGACAAAAGCCAAAGTTGATATTTTACTTGATGACTCACGGAGCCAGAAGACGAGACGGAGAGGGGCCAGGCCAGGCCGCGCCATGGGGTGGTGTGGGGCCCTCCGGCACCCCCTCGGTCTCCCCTCTCGCCTATAAGAGTCTCTCGATGCATAAACCCTTAATCATCCAGCCTCCATCCATGAAAAGTTCCGCAGCGCCGCCGTCACCGAAGGGGAGATTTGGAGGACAGAAAGTCTCTATACCGGCACCCTGCCGAGACGGGGAAGTGCCCCCGGAGCCATCTCCATCGATCTCCACCACCATCTCCATCACCATTGCGGATTCCCATGATGAGGAGGGAGTAGTTCTCTCTCGAGGCTAAGGGTTCTACCGGTAGCTATGTGTTCATCTCTCTCTCTCTATGCATGATAATATTGTGATCATGAGCTTGTAATCTATAGATCTACCTTGCTACTCAAGTGCTTTAATAGATCTCTGCTCTCCCCATGTGCGTGAAAGTGACAGCGTGCACACCATGGAGGCACTTAGGCTAGAGATTACAAATACTTGTTATGAGTTATATTTGGAGTTGGATGTCTCTATGAAATTGTGGTGTTTTCTGGACCCATCTAGTACTCAAGGTGACAGTGTGGGGTTATCTAGATGGGAAAGATGAACTTTGAGGTGTGCTGTTATAGCCCTACCAGCGATTAGAGTATCCAACCGGAGAGTAGTTCAGCGTAGTATCATAAAGAAGAATATATTTATATGAGAGTGTTCACTAGTGAAAGTATGATCCCTAGGCCTTGTGTCTAAGCATTGAAACACCGTTTGCAATTAGATCTGTTACATGTTTACTTGCTTCCATCTTTATTTCAGTTTTCCTTTAGTCTTTTCCCACATCAACCACACGCCATCAAGCTATTTTCTAGCACTGTTACCACTTATAATTATCCATACCACTTGTATTTCACTATCTCTTCGCCGAACTAGTGCACCTATACACCTGACAAGTGTATTGGGTGTGTTGGGGACACAAGAGACTTCTTGTATCTTGATTGCAGGGTTGCTTGAGAGGGGATACCTTTGACCACTTCCTCCCTGAGTTCGATAAACCTTGGTTGATCCACTTAAGGGAAAACTTGCTACTGTTCTACAAACCTCTACACTTGGAGGCCCAACAACTGTCTACAAGAATAGAAGTGCGTAGACATCAAACATCTGATGGGAATAAAAGATAGAAATAAAGTATACATGTAATAGTTAGAGCAAGATAAATTATATGTGGGCAGTGCATCCATAATTGCTATTGCCTCCACAACCTCTTATAGCAATAACCTACTAGTCTCATCCATAGAAGAAAGAGAACTAATGATATGCATAGTGATGTCACCGTTAATCCCAAGTAAATCCCTCACATACAGCCGTACTACCCCTTCTGTCATTGGGGTTCCCAACCTGCATATCAGTCATTACTCATACTCCCTATACCTGGATGAACCCTCGGGGTCTTGGGTACCTGACAAGTCCTTGGATTGAGGCAAGAGAGGATATATAATCATCATGTCATACAAACTAATACACGATCTCATCTATGATAAATAACATGCACAATCGCTACATTGCTAGGCTGAAGCCCTTAGCCGAAGGAGAGTTACTCACACATAGAGATGAGATCAACAATCACAAACATTATAATGAAAATCATAAGATTGATATCAATAGTCTTACAATGTCGCCAATCGAAGAAGAGATCTACTATTACAAGTGGTGGAACATGGCTATGGAGATGGAGAAGGGTTTTGAGATCTAGAGGCGCCTGGTGATTTGTGGCAGAGACTTTTTGGCGAGGTCTGGCTTGTTTTCTCGTTGCCGAAGGCTTATTTATATAGGGGTCCCATCAGGAAAGTTGTTCTATTTGACCTAATGGTGGCGGCACTAACTATATGACCGGAGCTATACGATCGTAATTTTTGCTCCGGTCGTATAGTTGGTCGTTAAAGCGTTTGCCTCCGCTTTATGGCTCCTGGTTTCTTCTGGTTGTTGGAAATCTCGTATCTTTGACTTTAATGTAGTGATTCCCATCTTCAAATGACATTATTTGTGCAGGAAAAATATAAAAGAAAGGATTGCATACCCCTCTGAATATTAGACATTAGGGGCAGGGTTTAGAGAGATATTTCATCAAAATTATGAACAATATCCAGTTTAAATGTGGACGTATATGGCTACATTTCGGAGCCATCAGTCGCGTCCTCTATGCCAACAATGTCCCTCTCATCCTTCTCGATGAGACCTGGATTCCGGCTAGGGAGGCCTAGACTACCTACACAATCATGTCCTTCAGTGAAATCGATGTTTACATCGGTTTCGCTGAACCTACCCCACCCACCCCAGCGGTGATGATAGAGGCAAAAGAAGCTTCCGAGTTCACTTTGTCCGCAGAGGCGGCAGAGTTCCGGATCTCGGAAAACCGTAATCCCACCAGGCCGCACCTAACGCGAAGATAGTAGAGAAAGCTGAGCCTAAAGCAGATCTTACTGTGAACGTCGAATCTGGAGTGGATCTCCCTAGCAAGGTCGGATCCCATATTGATCTTCCCAGCAAGGTCGATACCCAGGAGGAATAAAGCAACAACACCTCTGGTTCCGGATCTGCCAATGCAGGAACGGAGCAACCATTCCTAAGGCACATGTTGAGGCGTATGATGCTACATGATGCTAGCATGGATGAGATTCTCGAGACCATTAGGTGTTACGAGGAAGCCCACGAGGAAAGCCACAAGTACCTCAGGACACACTCATCACACTTTGTCGGATACATTGGATCCGGATCCAGCTTTGCCGATGCTGGAGACAATGATGACTCGGTACTGGAGGCGATCGGAACAAACACCGACATACCAGCATATTTAGATGATTCGATGACGTCAGCGGATTTCTGAAAGTTCTCCAAAAAATATGAAGAGGAGTTTAACTCCAAAGCTACGGAAGAAGGAGAAGCCATGGACAAAGGATCCGGAGAAAACTGTCACAAAGCGCAGGATGATATGGATCTCGGAGACAATCCCGACGTCCAGATGTCTAAAAGTATTGATTAGATCTTGACTCTAGGAAATGGACCCAAAGTCGTCTTTGCTACCGATGCTGCCAAGAAGGCAAAGAAGAAGAAGAGGACCCAACAAAGGACCCTCCGGCTGAGGATATGATCACCGAATAATATGAGGAAGACTCGGATGGAGCCCTAATCCTAGATTAGTCAAAAGATACTCTGGTGGATGGACACGTGGTTACCCCTGGTGCCTGTAAACTCATCGGAGATGCGCTAACTACGCCAATCCCTACCGCTGTAGAACTTACACCTGCAGAGCTGGAAGACACGACCCAAGCCCTAGAAGCGCGTCGCCAAGTACTCCTGGATGAATCTAACAATCTCTTAGAGGAGAAAAGGCACATTGCATCTGCAGGGCAGTTTAACTCCCTGCAGCATCAGAAGACCCGGAACAGCCCCGTTCGGGCTAACAAAAATCTATAAGTCCACAAGACCCTCTTTGAGGAAGGTGACGCCATCAAGGGAGAACCTCGGCTCGACAGTAAGGGAGATCTAGTGAATGGAACACCAGTGGAAAATACTACTGCAGCTCAAGATATCCTGACAAACAATCCAAACCCAGATCAAATCTGGTTTGGTGTAAAGCTACTTACCAAGGGTCTGGAGCAACAGAACACCGCGAAATCTAGGAGAAGAAAACTGGTCTCTAAATCTACCAATGTCGCACGGATCCGGCTTGGCAGGACATAAGGCCCCGCCGGGACCTAGAATGTAGCATCCCATCTGTCTAACATATGTAATGCTACATGGTCTAGTAATATAATTGCTACTTCCTACATATAATTGTTGCATCATAATTATATCATGCTCATGTCATCATGCCACATTGCATTTGAGCATCATATAAAACCCTTTTCATTTGGTTCTTATCTCACATGTATTAGTAATTGTATTTGGCTCTTGATATATTGTATTTGGTTCTTGATAAATGCTTGATGCCCAAGTTGAGTTGGGGGCATATCTTTTATTCAACTCCACCACCTTTTCCTTGTCACCACCTTATAATTCCACCATCCTAATTATCCATGAGCTTTTACACTTTTCCTTTGGCATTTAAATCTAGCTCATATGGGTTGGGATGGATCCTCTTACAAATCCACATGCTCACATGCAAGCATCATGTTGTTTTCACATTATTGACATGTGGAGCCACCTTTGCATACTTGTGAGTGGAACCCCTTTTTCTAGCTTCCAGATGGATTGTTTTGGGATATTTGCTCAGGTTGGAATATTTTGAGGATATTATGCACCTAGTGGAACATACACACTAGCATGTCCAAATTATATTCAAATTTGAGCATCTCCATCTACTCCACATGGAACATCCAGTTTAATTCTTTTCGCTTGGCCTTAGACCCATATTTTTGGAAATGCATGGGAATAAATGCCATGGGGTTTATTTTTGTTTTCACAAAATTAAACATGGCATCTACTATTCATGCATGGGCCATGCAAAACTCTACCATCTCTTCTCCTTGGGTATTTCTTTGTTTTGAAGTGGATCTTGTCTTTTGGAATCAACCCAAGTGATTCTTTTTCTTTTGTTGAGCTCCACCCTTTTCTCTCTCACCCTCACCACCATCTCCTTTCATCCCTTGCATGATCTTGTGAGATCATATCCAACAACCCTCTCACCCCTCATCTCCATCTCACCTAGCCTCTCTCTAATCTCTCTCTCAAACCCTAAGCCCTCATCTCTTTCTCTCTAACCCGAGCCACCACCCCATGATCTACCCTACCATGCCGAGCCTTACCTGCTCGACCACCCCCATGCGAGATACCCCTATCTAATCTAACCCCAACCCCTAACCTAATCCCTAACCCGAGCTACCCCTCCAACCCTAGCTAACCCTCTCGGTCTCTCTCTGGCCGCGATGTCGTTTCCTAGCATCAAACCAAGCCACCGCAGCGGTAGCCGCCGCCGCGCGCGCGCGAGTTCGCCAGATCGAGCCCTCGCCGCGCCTAGTTCCACGTCTTCAGTTTCGTCAGACAAACCCTGGAAGAAAAATCGTACCGCGTGGCTTTTTCTCAGAAAACCCCCTTCCGTTTTGTTTTGTTCAACCCGTGCTCCTGCCGACCCCACCTGTCTGCCTCAACTCGTTGGGTTTTGAGTTGGTTTTTCCGAGGTTGATCGAGTGTGTGTTGCTATTTGTGCACCCCTGCAGGGTAAATCTTTCTGAAAGCCGTGTCCGCAGTTATGGACGACTTGGAGCACAGTTTCTCGATCATAGACAAGTATAACTAAAGTACCGCTTTTAATTTGACTAAATACCTACCTAGTAAATAGTGCAATACTCATGGAATGGTTAATAAAGCTGCCAACAGTTGGGTTGTTCGTCCGCTTTCTCGTTGGTAAGCGAGAAGGAGGATGGATCTGTTACTTTATACTGTTATAACTGTTGTTCTTAATTAACGGACATCCATCTATCATTGGTTAGGCGGATGGTTAGCGAGTATCTATAGGATTATTAGTTATTATCTTTTGCTGCAATTGCGTCACCCCAGGTATATGTCCCCTTTAGAGGCATAAAGACTTGCTGAGTACCCCTAGGGTCTCACATGATAAATTGTTTGATTCAGATGAACAGGTGTACTCGCAAGATGGATACTGGGTGGAGGAGACAGATGATGTTGGCAACGATCACGCGGTGTAGAGATTCCGGGGATGGGGATCCGTGAGATCTGTGGGCGGGATGTGTTTATTTATGTGGCATCTTATGCCGATTTGCTTCTTATCCGTACTTGGATCTTGTTTTCTGCTTCCGCCTGATATTCTGATGTTTGATGTATGAGGAGCTATCCTAAACTATTATCTCTATCTAGGATATTTGGATCTTGTCGTATGGCGTTGCAATATTTCTATTTCTTTTAGATGGAATGGCTCTGAAAACTGTTGTATGGTAGCTTGCATACATACTCACTTGTGTATGTAGTTGATCTCTTCGCATGTTGCCTACGCCGCTCGCCCTTGTCCCGATGTCTTGGAAGTGGTATGGACGGCCAACGAGTCTACAAGTGGGCGGTCCTCTGGGCCCCCGCTGTACTATTTTAACCACTTCCGCTTCATCCAGGCTTGAACTTAGAGCGTAGGGTCTAAGGTAGTTACAATTGGTATCAGAGCCATCCCGCCCTTCAGGGTCTCAGCCAAATGGTTGTTGTCAGTCTAGCAAATATTTTTGGTAGCTATGTATACTAGGGAAAAACAAAACGTGAGAGTAGGACTGCTTCCATGTTTCTTCTTACCCACCCTTTTTCTAGTAAGGAAGTGTAACATTTTCAATCCTCTTCTAAAATTCAAACTAGGATTCACGTGTTCTGGGTTCCGTAGTACCATAGGTTGTGTGTGTGTGTGTGAATTCCTTGTCTATCTGTTGCATCCAACTTGTTATCGCCATCTGCCTTTTGGTTATCAACTGTTGGTACATTCCATACCGATAGGCCTTTGTAAACCGACGCGATCTATCTGATTCGTTGTATACCGGTGCGATCTGTCCTACTCTTTGTTATCCGACGCTATCTTGTTTGGGGTGTTCGTTTCCATAGTTGCTAATCTTTACGTTCATCTTAAGAAGAAGGTGTTGGGATATGTCTTTTACTTATTCATGTGCGGAGTAATGATTTGAGTGCGGGATGGAGTCGCGACCATACCACTACTTTTATTATTCGCTCTTGTATATTGAATTGGTAGAGTTACTAATCTTGATTCGTTAAGTGGTTTTGCGCATATAGTGGTATTTTAATGCAGAAATTTGCGGAAAAGTTTTCTTTATTAGCTTGTGTACCACACTCCTTGTTCAGTCGTGTGCGATATGCTTAATATCTTCGAGGTGCTTTAAACTGTGTTGATATTTTAATATCATCTTAGTAATTTGTATCCTTTAAATCTTGGTTAATTCCATTTTGGTACTATTTTGGATTATTGTTATTCTCCATTATAGTACTGACTTGTGTTTTATATCAATCACAAGATGGCACCACCACGCCGTTCTGAGGAGGACATACCACCTGAACTGGGGGGCTGCGTTGGCAAGTATTGCTAATGCCTTGGGAGCAATGCAGCAGAACCAGCAACGATTTGAAGAAAGTGTCAGGAGGAATGAGTTTGTTCCGCTACCTCCACCTCCCAAGCGAGGAGACATCAAGAGTTTTCTGAAGTTCAACCCACGCCAATTTGAGGTGTCTAATCAGCCACTTGATGCTGATGATTGGTTGCGGGAGATGTCAAGGTTGCTGATGACTACAGATGTTCCAGAGCAAGATTGGGTAAAATGTGCCACGCACCTTCTGAAGGGAGATGCAGCTCTGTGGTGGGAGAATTACCTCAAGGCAAACCACTCTGGTCTTCAGCCTACTTGGGAATAGTTCACTGAAGCTTTCAAAGAGCAATATCTGTCAGAAGTTGTCATGGAAAGGATGAAGGAAGTGTTTCTCAACCTCAAGCAGGGCAATGACAATGTCAATACCTATATCAGAAACTTCATGAACCTTTCTCGGTATGGTGGCGATGAGATCTCTGATGACAAGAAGAAGCAAAAGAGGTTCAGGCAAGGGCTCAATGCATCTATCAAATATGCAATCACTCATGCAAGGCCGGGGTCTTTTCTAGAACTCCAACATACATCTCTGCAGGAAGAAGCAAGTAGGCAGGTGTTTGAGGAGTCCAAGAAACACAGCCGTGACGCAGCAAGCTCTTCAGCTATGACAGCTCCTTCTAAGCGCCGCGTGTGGGTTTCTAACACCCCACCGTCGCTCCCGGCTCCACCAAGACCGTCAAGCTACGCGGCAAGGCCACCAAACTCCTTCACCGCGGCTCCTAGGGGCTACAACCACAACTACCCTGGAGAGCCTGGCGGAGTCCCTGGCTACGCTGCTCCACGTCCACCTGGTGCTTGTTACACCTATGGGAACACTGGGCATCAACACTGGAACTGTCCAATGAACAACAAAGCTCTTCCTCCACCACCTCCAAGACCCGCGGCAAGTTCTTATATGGTTCGTGCACCCCCACCTCGGGCTCTCAACATCAACACCAAGTCTGGGTCTATGGTTGCTCGTGCCAACTGTGTCAACGTCGCTCAAGCCGAGCATGCACCTGCAGTTGTGATGGGTATACTTCCTGTTAACTCAGTTCCTGCACGAGTTTTGTTTGATTCTGGTGCATCGCATTCTTTTGTCTCTACAAGTTTTGCTGATGAGAATGGGTTATCTATGGATCCTCTCCCTAAACGTTTAATGGTCCTTTCTCCTGGAGCAACAATGGCATCTTCTAAAATCAGCCATGGCAATCAAATTGAGATTGGTGGTTCTTTGTTCCCGGCTTCCTTAATTATTCTGGGCAACTCTGACATTGATGTTATCTTGGGCATGGATTGGTTAACAGCAAATGCAGCTATGATTGATTGTGCTGAACGCTCGGTTTCTCTGAAAATTCCTGAAGGCCATATAGTCTATTCTCCAAGTCTGACTCCTGCAATTCAGCTTTTCTCTTTGGCGGCTCTGAATAATGATGCTATGGAAGCTATTCAGAGTGTTTCGGTGGTCTGTGAGTTCCCAGATGTTTTTCCTTAAGAGTTACCGGGTATGCCTCCTGACCGAGAGGTCGAGTTTGTGATTGAGCTTGAACCTGGTACCGCTCCTATCTCCAAGTGGCCTTATAAAATGGGTCCTGCTGAATTGGCTGAACTCATACGTCAGCTTGATGAACAAGAGAAGTTGGGTTTCATTCAGCATAGTACTTCTTCTTGGGATAGCCCAACTATCTTTGTGAAGAAGCGAGACAAGACTGATAGACTTTGTGTTGACTATCGGCTCTCAATGCTAAAACTATCAAGAATAAATATCCCCTTCCGCGGATTAATGATCTCTTCGATCAGCTAGCTGGAGCTGTGGTATTCTCTAAGCTGGATTTGAGAAGTGGATATCATCAAATCAAGATTCGCAAGGAATATGTTCCCAAAACAGCTTTCACCACCCGCTATGGCCTATACGAGTACACGGTCATGTCTTTCGGTCTCACCAATGCACCTGCCACCTTCTCGAGGCTTATGAACTCGGTTTTCATGGAGTATCTTGATAAGTTCGTTGTGGTCTATCTGGATGACATTCTAGTCTATTCTAAGTCAAAGGAAGAACATGAAGAACACCTTTGGTGTGTCCTAAACAAGCTGCGAGAGGACCGCATGTATGCAAAGTTCTCCAAGTGTGAGTTCTGGCTGCCTCAAGTCACCTATCTTGGTCACGTCATCTCTGCCAAGGGCATTGCCATCAACCCAGAAACTGTTAAGACAATTGTTGACTGGCTTCCACCAAAAAATGTCAAAGAAGTCCGGAGCTTCCTTGGTTTGGCTAGTTATTGTCGTTGCTTCGTTCAGAACTTCTTGAAGATTGCGAAGCCTCTTACCGATCTCCTCAAGAAAGGCAAGAAATACCTTTGGTCTCCTGCATGTCAAGCAAGCTTTGAAACACTCAAAGAGAAGCTCACTTCCACACCAGTCTTGATTCCTCTAGATACATCAAAGCCTTTCCAGATATTCTGTGACGCCTCATTGCAAGGATTGGGTGCGGTCCTTATGCAAGAAAAACAAGTTGTTGCTTATGCCTCTCATAGTTGAAGACGCATGAGATCAACTATCCTACACATGACCTCGAACTCGCAGCAGTTGTCTTTGCTTTGAAAGTATGGAGGCATTACTTGCTTGGCAACCGTTGTGAGATCTTTTCTAATCACAAGAGTCTAAAATACATCTTCACACAACCTGATCTCAACCTTCGTCAGAGGAGGTGGATTGAAGCAATTAATGATTTCGATCTCACAATGAACTACACTCCGAGCAAAGCTAATGTCATGGCCGATGCTCTCAGCTGAAAAGCTTATGTCAACAACCTCATGGTGGAAGAACAACAGCCTCTCTTGTGTGAGGAATTCCGCCAACTCAACCTTGAAATTGTGGATCAAGGGTATCTTCTGAATCTTCTGGCAACCCCTCTCTTGGAAGAAAAGATTCGTGCTAGTCAGCGAGGTGATGCTTACGCCAAAAACATCATCTCCAACATTCAGCTGCCGAGGTATGAGTCCTTCCACATCGATGATCAAGGAGCTCTATTCTTTGAACACCGGATGTTCGTTCCGAACGACCCGGGATTGAGAGAGCAAGTTATTAAGGAGGCGCATGATTCTGTTCTTTCTATCCACCCTGGCAGCACTAAGATGTACATGGACTTGAAAACACAATATTGGTGGCCTGGGTTGAAACAATGTTGTGCCAAGTATGTCTCGGAGTGTGATGTCTGCCGCAGAGTTAAAGCTGTTCATCAGAAACCTTCCGGTCTTCTACAACCATTGAAGCCTCCGAAATGGAAATGGGAGAAAGTAGAGATGGACTTCATAACTGGTTTTCCAAGGTCGCAGAAGGGCAACAATGCAATCTTTGTTGTCATCGACAGGCTTTCTAAAGTGGCTCACTTCTTTCCCGTCAAGGAAACAATTTCTGCATTCAGTTGGCTGAGCTCTATATCAATAGAATTGTCTCTCTATATGGGGTTCCTCTTGAGATAAGCTCAGACCGTGGAAGCATCTTCACTTCCAAGTTCTGGGGAAGTTTCCAAAATGCTTTGGGAACAAAATTGAACTTCAGCACAGCTTACCACCCTCAGTCGCAAGGACAAGTTGAAAGAATCAATCAGATTCTGGAAGATATGCTCCGTGCTTGCGTTATCTCTTTTGGCATGAAGTGGGAAGAATGCCTTCCTTATGCTGAATTCTCTTACAACAACAGCTTCTAGAAAAGTCTAAAGATGGCACCATTTGAGGTTCTCTATGGACGCAAATGCAGAACTCCGATTGGTTGGTCGGGCGCAGGTGAAAGAACATTGTTTGGCCCCGACATTGTAACTCAAGCGGAGGAGAAGGTTCACATCATTCTTGAAAATCTGAAGGTTGCTCAAAGTCGCCAGAAGAGCAACTATGACAGAAAGCACACGGACATGGAGTATGTCCCTGGTGATCTCGTTTACCTTCGTGTCACTCCCATGAGAGGCACGCACCGCTTTGGTATCAAAGGAAAGCTGGCTCCTAGATACATCGGTCCTTTCAAAGTTCGTGGAAGAAGAGGAGAAGTTGCTTATGCTCTTGAGCTCCCTGAAAAACTCAAGGTCCATGATGTTTTCCATATCTCTCTACTTAAGAAGTGCTTCAAGGATCCAGACAGGACCGTGGACCATGAACTCATCAATCTCCAAGAAGATCTGTCTTATCAAGAACATCCCATAAAAATTCTAGAAGTCACAGAAAGAAGGACTCGCAACAAGTCCATCAAGTTCTGCAAGGTGCAGTGGTCGCACCATTCCGTTGATGAAGCCACTTGGGAACGCGAGGACGAGCTCCGTGCCAAGTATCCTACCCTCTTCGTGTCTTCTTCTTCTTCCTAGAATCTCGGGGCGAGATTCCTGTTTAGTGGGGGAGAGTTGTAGCATCCCATCTGTCTAACATATGTAATGCTACATGGTCTAGTAATATAATTGCTACTTCCTACATATAATTGTTGCATCATAATTATATCATGCTCATGTCATCATGCCACATTGCATTTGAGCATCATATAAAACCCTTTTCATTTGGTTCTTATCTCATATGCATTAGTAATTGTATTTGGCTCTTGATATATTGTATTTGGTTCTTGATAAATGCTTGATGCCCAAGTTGAGTTGGGGGCATATCTTTTATTCAACTCCACCACCTTTTCCTTGTCACCACCTTATAATTCCACCATCCTAATTATCCATGAGCTTTTACACTTTTCCTTTGGCATTTAAATCTAGCTCATGTGGGTTGGGATGGATCCTCTTACAAATCCACATGCTCACATGCAAGCATCATGTTGTTTTCACATTATTGACATGTGGAGCCACCTTTGCATACTTGTGAGTGGAACCCCTTTTTCTAGCTTCCAGATGGATTGTTTTGGGATATTTGCTCAGGTTGGAATATTTTGAGGATATTATGCACCTAGTGGAACATACACACTAGCATGTCCAAATTATATTCAAATTTGAGCATCTCCATCTACTCCACATGGAACATCTAGTTTAATTCTTTTCGCTTGGCCTTAGACCCATATTTTTGGAAATGCATGGGAATAAATGCCATGGGGTTTATTTTTGTTTTCACAAAATTAAACATGGCATCTACTATTCATGCATGGGCCATGCAAAACTCTACCATCTCTTCTCCTTGGGTTTTTCTTTGTTTTGAAGTGGATCTTGTCTTTTGGAATCAACCCAAGTGATTCTTTTTCTTTTGTTGAGCTCCACCCTTTTCTCTCTCACCCTCACCACCATCTCCTTTCATCCCTTGCATGATCTTGTGAGATCATATCCAACAACCCTCTCACCCCTCATCTCCATCTCACCTAGCCTCTCTCTAATCTCTCTCTCAAACCCTAAGCCCTCATCTCTTTCTCTCTAACCCGAGCCACCACCCCATGATCTACCCTACCATGCCGAGCCTTACCTGCTCGACCACCCCCATGCGAGATACCCCTCTCTAATCTAACCCCAACCCCTAACCTAATCCCTAACCCGAGCTACCCCTCCAACCCTAGCTAACCCTCTCGGTCTCTCTCTCACTCTCTCGCTGCAAGCCAGGACCCACCTGTGCAGCCCCTTCCTTCCCTTGGCCGACCCCAGCTGCAGCCACATCCCCCAGGCCGAGCCCTGCCTAGCACGTGAAGGAGAGGAGGGAAAGGTGGCCACCGAACCACCTTTTTCTCCCGAGCCTTCCCCACGGCATCCCCTCTCCCTCTCATGCTTATCTACTCCCTCCCTCTTCTCTGCCTGGCTTCGCCCAGATCTCCCCTGGCCTCTGCACCTCCCCTTCCCTCCCCCTGCTACCTCCTCTCCACTCCGGTGACCACCGTCAGTGTCGACCACCACCTCCTCGAAACAGGTGGCGGGCGCGGTGCTCTGGGTGTCGAGGAAGACCGAGGCGACCTCTGCAACGCCCCTGTGCCCGCAGACGAGGAGGAGGAGGCCCAAGACCACTGCACGTCCACGACGCCGACCCGAAACCCTAACCCCGGGTGCGCCAGCAACGCCGCCGATCCGCTGCTTCCCCGGTCGCACCAACCCCTCCGATGCATTCCCGGTGAGCCCCTGGTTCCACCGGACAAGCTCTCTCGGCCTTGTGCTTCCTGGATACGTAGATCCTTTCGCCGAACACTCTCTGGGCGCGCTACTCGCCGTTCGCGTTTCCGCTGTTGCGCCGCAGTAAGCCTTCATCTGGCCGCGATGTCGTTTCCTAGCATCAAACCAAGCCACCGCAGCGGTAGCCGCCACCGCACGCGCGCGAGTTCGCCAGATCGAGCCCCCGCCGCGCCTAGTTCCACGTCTTCAGTTTTGTCAGACAAACCCTGGAAGAAAAATCGTACCGCGTGGCTTTTTCTCAGAAAACCCCCTTCCGTTTTGTTTTCTTCAACCCGTGCTCCTGCCGACCCCACCTGTTTGCCTCTGTGCGGTTTTACAAAAAGGCACCGCTACTTTGCGGTTCTCAACCCGCGGTCCCTAGCTTCACTGCGTGGCCAACCCACACTCCCCCACTGGCACGTGGGCCCGTCAGAGCGTCGGGTCCACCCGTCAGTCACTGCGGCTCACTTCCCCCGCGGTGAGAAAAGCCCTGGCGCGCGCAGTTCCGCGCAGTCAACACTGGTCCCACCATCAGTGACTGGGGCTAGCTGCTCCTAGGTACGAAAAGCTTTTGTGTTTTTCTGTTTTAATAAAAAACAATTTCTGAAATGTTTAAATATGATTTAATTCTGTTTTTAATAAATTTTAATTTGTAAATCCAAATATTACAAATGATATATGTTTCTGAATCAGAAAAATGTGAGGATTTCAAATATGCCTTTCAAAATATTATTTGGCACTTTAAATTTTCGAAATTGTTTAAAGGTAATAAAAATGCCTTTTCTTAATTAATTAATAACTTTAATTCTACAACTCCAAATTCGACAAAATAATATGTCTAAATCGATCAGCGCGACGAGCCCGTTCTAACTATGCATTCCATGTTATGAATTGAAGCATGCATCATGTCATTATTAAAAATCAGAACTGTTTATGGCAATAAAACTTGACCAAATAATTAATAAAATGATTTATTCTCGTCCCCACACCTCACCCTTGCCATGCTACATTATTGCCATGAAAATTGTGCATCATTCATCATGGCATGCTTGTTTGTGTGTCGCATTTTATTCATATGCTTGTGCACTTTATTTATGTTGGCCCTTGCTTGTTTGGTTCTTCTTTGAATAGACGCCGAGCAGGGGAAATATCAGGAATCCCAGGAGTACTACCCAGATCCGTCTCTCGCTTCAACTGAGCTGCCAGGCAAGCACTATCACATGCTTGCATACATATAGTACCTACTGCCTCTATCTTATTCTTGCATCATTGAGTCGCGATTGCATTAAATTGAATCCCAAGTACTGCATAGCCTTTACTTTTAAACCCCACCAAAGCTTGTTTCTCCATCCCATGAGCCATTACTACAGGAGCTGTTTGAGCCATGCGAGTCGTAGAACAGCATGTGTAGGGTATGTGAGTGTCTGATGGATAACGAGGTACCTAAACAACTTAACCTGAGTAGTAATGGTATAACTAATGAAAGATGCACCGGTGGGTAATATCTGCTATTTGGTGTTTCATGCCCACTTGTGTCCCGTAGGACCCCGAGTATTTGATTCCTCTTCCTTGACTATTCGCACTATCCACATCCGGGAGGCCGTGGACTCCCCTGAGCCAGAGCTTGATTCATTTCTATTTCTTGGGGCCACAAAGTAGTTTGGGGCTTTGTTAGTATCCTGTACTTATGCCATGTTTTATTGTTTTATTTAAGATTGTGCGTGGAGCACCTGTACTGTTTAGGATTGCGGAGTGTTTTCACGGTATCGACAAGCCCAGTCACATTTTCGGGTTCCCAGTCGTTTACAACCATTGGCACAAACCTTGGGTCCGTCTCGGAGCCGTCCAACTTCGTTGCGGGTAGCTTAATGGGGTGGCCCCCTGGAATATTTCTGAATCTTGTGATCGCTTTGTCGTGAATGCCTCGTTGGGTTTTGAGTTGGTTTTTCCGAGGTTGATCGAGTGTGTGTTGCTATTTGTGCACCCCTGCAGGGTAAATCTTTCTGAAAGCCGTGTCCGCAGTTATGGACGACTTGGAGCATAGTTTCTCGATCATAGACAAGTATAACTAAAGTACCGCTTTTAATTTGACTAAATACATGCCTAGTAAATAGTGCAATACTCATGGAATGGTTAATAAAGCTGCCAACAGTTGGGTTGTTCGTCCGCTTTCTCGTTGGTAAGCGAGAAGGAGGATGGATCTGTTACTTTATACTGTTATAACTGTTGTTCTTAATTAACGGACATCCGTCTATCATTGGTTAGGCGGATGGTTAGCGAGTATCTATAGGCTTGTTAGTTATTATCTTTTGCTGCAATTGCGTCACCCCAGGTATATGTCCCCTTTAGAGGCATAAAGACTTGCTGAGTACCCCTAGGGTCTCACACGATAAATTGTTTGATTCAGATGAACAGGTGTACTCGCAAGATGGATACTGGGTGGAGGAGACAGATGTTGTTGGCAACGATCACGCGGTGTAGAGATTCCGGGGATGGGGATCCGTGAGATCTGTGGGCGGGATGTGTTTATTTATGTGGCATCTTATGCCGATTTGCTTCTTATCCGTACTCGGATCTTGTTTTTCGCTTCCTCCTGATACTCTGATGTTTGATGTATGAGGAGCTATCCTAAACTATTATCTCTATCTAGGATATTTGGATCTTGCCGTATGGCATTGCAATATTTCTATTTCTTTTAGATGGAATGGCTCTGAAAACTGTTGTATGGTAGCTTGCATACATACTCACTTGTGTATGTAGTTGATATCTTCGCCTGTTGCCTACGCCATTCGCTCTTGTCCCGATGTCTTGGAAGTGGTTAGGACGGCCGACGGGTCTACAAGTGGGCGGTCCTCTGGGCCCCCGTTGTACTATTTTAACCACTTTCGCTTCATCCAGGCTTGAACTTAGAGCGTAGGGTCTGAGGTAGTTACATAGAACAACACCATCATCCTGACCGTCAGAAGACAATTACTCAAGAACCGGATCTTCAGGGCAATGGCACAGAGCCGCCCGTGACTGGAGTAACATTGCTCTGGCTGCAGAGAGAGACGCAGTTGCAACACTGGTTCTAAGACAGCCTCCCCGACGACAGTCGAACAATCACAGGGAATATGAAGAACAGCAACGTCGGGAGGAGGACCGACAAAGGATGCCACCTCCTATACATGCAAGCCGTCTGGCTGAACCTCACCACAATGGTGGAAACGACGAACGAAGGAACAATGGACACCGTGCCGAGTCAAGTCGGCAGGGGGCTCATCGGAAACAAGACCCCCTGGAACTGGAATAATGACGTCCCGGACGGAGGCCGGAGCTTAGCCGGAAATAGTCTACCTGCTCCACCCTCTCCACCAAGCAGCCATCATAGCAACTCTCAAGGGAGCCACGGAGGGCGTCGTGGCAGAGGAGGTGGTGGCGGAAGCAGAAGTTCGGCTCCAAGGCACCACAACCACAGTGAACAACCAAGTCGACGTTCTCTGTCACCAAGTAACGCGAGGCACCAGATCAACTCTTACATAAAGGCACGACGCTATGAGTCAGACAACATCTATGTGGGTCCAAAATGCTTCGGACCACGCATTCGACAAACAAACTTCCCGAAAGGATTTTCTATCTCAAGACACATCCAACCCTATGACGATGTGGCCCGGCCAGACACTTGGCTTCAGGATTTTTTAAAGGCTTGATGCATCACCAAAGACGGAAATATCTTGGTCGTGACCCGGTATCTCCCACTTATCCTAAGGAAGACGGCACGATCCTGGCTCAATGAACTTCTGGAAAACACCATCCACAACTGGTATGACATGTAGAGCACATTCTTTTGGAATTTCGAAGGCACATATCAGAGGCCCTATACGGTAGGAGACCTAGAGCGTTGCACCCAAAAATCCGGAGAAACTTGCCGAGATTATCTCGGATGATGGATCGACACCAAGAACTCCTGTGAAGGGGTAAATGATCAAACTGCAATTGAAGCTTTCATTGCAGGACTCCCAATTGGTTTACTACGTCACCGCTTGAAGTGTGACAAGGTCACCAATCTGGGGGAGATGATAGAGACGGCAAGCAAGTATGTAGATGCCGATGATGACGCAGAAGGACTACTGAATGTCCTGGCTGTACCACAGTTGGCAAAACAGCCGAAGCAACAAACTCAGAAGCGCAAGAACACCTAGGAAGAAAATCCCACCACAGAAACAGCAGTAGTTAACGCTACTTTCGGGTCTAGAGGATGAGGAGGGCGTGGAGGCGGCCACAGACGCGGTCGTGGGACATCCAGATTCCAAGGTAGAGGAGACCAACAACCTGGCAAAACCTACTCTTGGGCCGATATTTCCCACAATCTGTGTGTGCATCACTTAGATGCCAATGGGAGCTCGTCCCACACAAATGCCGAGGGTCGTTTCAATGACGACATCATGAAAGATGAATCCGCTGACTATAGGGCCAAGCAAAGAAAAGGAAAGAAAAATTCTGAGAAAGAAAAGGAGACCAAGGAAGATTCCAACATGGAGGAAGCAGATCCTTCAAATCTCGAGTCGGATGGAATTAAGACCTTCCCAACAAAGAAAGACACCTACGTCACTTTCCTTGGGTCTCAACCAGCTAAAGTCAAGAAAGCAGTTTTGCATGAGCTCAATGCAACTGTTCCGGCTATCCCTCAGTTCTTGGACTGGTCGGAAGTGACAATCACCTTTGATCATGCTGATCATCCGCCTAAGTTACACATGCGAGGAAAGTATGCTCTAGTCCTCAATCCACTTATTGACGGCTATGGTTCCTCCAAGACCCTCATGGACGGCGGCAGCAACATCAACATCCTCTATGTCGAAACTCTGCGTCGGATGAGGATCTCAGAAACACAGCTGAATTACAGCTCTGTGATTGTTCACGGAGTTGTCCCCGAAAGACAAGCAAATTCTCTGGGAGAGATCACTTTGGATGTCACTTTCAAAACTCCAAAGAACTATCGGACGGGAGCACTTTGTTTCGAAGTGGTCCCGTTCAAGAGCGCATACCACGCTATCTTTGGACGGCCGGCTTACTGGGCTTTTACGGCTCGTCCTTGTTACATTTACAATATGATAAAAATTCCAGGTCCCAAGGGCGTGATCACCATCAGGGGAGACCCGAAGAAAGCACAAGAATGCGAGGACGGAAATGCATGCCCAGGAGTAACAAGAGATCAAGAAGACCATCAACCCATCCGAGATGCCCGTGACGAAGAAGGAGGTGACAAAGTCGACTCCAGAGTTCAAGGCATCAGAAGAGACGAAGACGACGTTGTTGAAGGATGATGACCCCTCCAAGGTGACTCAGATAGGTGTAGGTTTAGATAGCACATAGGAAAGCGCGCTTGTCAAGTTCCTGCAAGCCAATCAAGATATCTTTGCATGGTAGCCATCTGACATGACCGGAGTACCTATGGAACTTTCCGAGCCCTATCTAAATGTACACCTGAATACTAAACCCGTCAAACAGTCCTTACGACATTTTGGCGATGAAAAGCAAAAGGCAATAGCTAAGGAACTAGCCCGGCTCGAGTTAGCCGGATTCATAGAAGAGGTCATCCACATTGAGTGGTTGGCTAACCCTGTAATGGTACCTAAAAAGGACACTACTAAATTAAGGATGTGAGTTGATTATACCGCCTTGAACAAGGCTTGTCCCAAAGATCCGTTCACTCTACCTAGAATTGATCAAGTTATCGACTCTATGGCAGGCTCGGAACTCCTAATTTTCTCGACGCATATTCCGGTTATCACCAACTCTGGATGAAAGAATTAGACAAAGTCAAAACTTCATTCATAACCCCCTTCAGAACCTTCTGTTTCGTTACGATGCCTTTGGGGCTAAAAAACGCAGGAGCTACGTAACAGCGCACTATGCAGCATTGCCTCCACGATCAAATTATATGCAATGTACATGCATATGTGGATGACATAGCGGTGATGTCCAAAAAGTAGGAAACCCTAATTTCTGACTTGGAGGAAACATTCGGCAATCTACGCAAATACTCCCTCCGTTTCAAAATATAAGATGTTTTAGCTTTGTGAAGAGAGTGTATCTAGACTCTTTTTAGTGTGTAGGTTCACTCCAAAACTAAATGAACCTATACACTAAAAGATGTCTAGATACGTTTCATTCACAAAGCTAAACCATCTTATATTTTGAAACGGAGGGAGTACAACATAATACTTAACCCAAATAAATGTTCTTTGGAATACCAGCCGGAAAATTGTTAGGTTTCGTCGTGTCTCAAAGAGGCATAGAGGTGAACCGGGACAAGATTAAGGCTATACTCAACATTTCCAGGCCGACTCGCCTGAAGGATGTACAAAGGCTAACTGGTTGCATTGCTGCAGTCAGTCGGTTTGTGAGCTGGCTTGGTGAAAGAGCCAGACCACTCTACAAGCTCCTGAAAAAGACCAATACATTGGTCTGGACTAATGAAGTTGAAAATGCACTACAAGACCTGAAAGTAGTACTCTCATCCGCTCCTATCCTTGTAGCGCTGGAACCTTAAGAACCGATGTTGCTCTATCTAGATGCGACAAATAGAGTCATCAGCATCGACATGGTGGTGGAAAGGCCAAGGAAAAACAAGAACACCTGGTGCAATGTCTGACTTACTACCTCAGTGAAGTCCTAACTGAATCGAAGCAGCGGTATCCGCACTATCAAAAGCTGGCTTATGGTATGTTCTTCGCATCTAGGAAGCTATGGCATTACTTTCAGGAGCACCAAATTACCGTGGTGAGCACAGCTCCCATGAGAGACATAATTAACAATAGCGATGCTATAGGACGTGTCGCAAAATGGGGAATAGAGCTTTCAGCTTTTGACATTGAGTACAAACCTTGTACAACAATCAAATCCCAAATCCTCGTCGACTTTGTCATTGATTGGACAAAGACAATAAAGAATATGACCCTACTAGAGTCGGAATACTGGACCTTGCATTTTGACAAGTCTAAAGCGCTCGGGGGCTCGGGGGATGGCATGGTGCTCAAATCACCCCAAGGAAATAAGCTTTTCTATGTGTTGCAGATCCACTTCACGGCAACAAACAACATTGCCGAATATGAAGCACTGCTACATGGAATCCGGATTGCTAAGGATATTGGCATCTAAAAACTTATGTGTTATGGAGATTCGAATCTTGTTGCTCAACAAGTGTCGGATCACTGTAATGCAAACAAACACATGGCAGCATATAGGGCTGTCGTGGATGAACTATCTAAATCATACAAAGGGTTTGAGGTTCAACAAATCCCTCGAACAGAAAATGAGGAAGCAGATGCATTATCTCGAATAGGCTCTGCGCGGAAAAAGGTCCCGGGTGGTGCTTTTCTGGAGCACCTCAAAGTTCCCTCTATCACAGGAGTTGACGAGGAATATCCGACCAAATCCGACTCATCTTTAATAATAGTTCTGGCTATGATTCCCAGTTGGATAAATACCTCAATTTCTTGGTAGATGGAAAATTACACGAAGACGAGGTTTTGAGCCGGCAGATCGTCCGACGAGTAGAAACCTATACAATAATAAATGGTGAGCTCTATAAGCGGAGTGTATCTGGGGTTTTTCAACGCTGCGTATCTCCGGAAGGAGTAGAAATCCTAAGGGAAATCCACGAAGGAGAATGCGGCTATCATGTTGCAGCCAAGTCTTTAGTGGCAAAAGCTTTTAGACACGGATTTTTTTGGCTTATAGCCAAGGTAGATGCCGAACGGCTGGTCAAGACATGCAAAGGCTTCCAAAAGTACGCCAAACAAGCCCATGTTCCGGCTGATCAGCTACGAACAATTCCGATAACAAGGGCTTTTGCGGTCTGGGGGCTTGACATGGTAGGACCGTTTGAACAGGCTCCAAGTGGATTTAGTCACCTCTTAGTGATGGTGGATAAGATCATGAAATGGATTGAGGCTCAACCCGTCACATGTTGTGATGGAGCAACAGCCAAAATATTTGTCAAGAATGCTATAATCCGATACGGTTATCTGCACAGTATTATCATGGACAACGGGAGCAATTTTCTATGGGAGAACTTGCCGAATTCTGCGACGAACAAAAAATCCATATTGGCATTGTGTCAGTCGCGCATCCACAAGCCAATAGACGAGTCGAAAGAGCAAATGGTTTAATCCTTCAAGGCCTCAAACCAAGACTCGAAGCACCACTTCGCTGTGCTGCGGGGGCTTGAGCTGATGAATTACCATCTGGCATTTGGATCTTGCGAACAACTCCGAACATGTCAATAGGGTACACACCTTTCTTCTTGGTCTATGGCGTAGAAGTAGTTCTTCCTAGTGATTTGATTCATACTTATCCCCGAGTTGTTGTGTATATCGAAGAGGATGCCGAAGTTTCTCGACAAGATGATCTCGATTTAATCGAAGAAGTTCGCGTCATTGCTGAGAAGAGATCAATAGCCTATCAGTAGAAGTTACGCAAGTATCATAGCCGGAGAGTTAAAAACCAGTCTTTCAATAAGGGCGATTTGGTTCCCCAGCTCGTGCAAAAAAGAAAGCACAAACTTGCCTAGTTTGGGAAGGGCCGTTTTTAGTTAGCCGAGTATTATACAATGGTTCTTACTATCTAACTGATATGCGGCCAATCAAATAAAGACCTGCTACTAAGAAGAGAAAGAGAGCTGGAGGTAATACAGACCCGGAAGAATTAGACAGACCGTGGAATATTGCTCAGCTATGTCCCTTTTATTCTTAAAATTTCTTTCTTTGTAATCTTATATGTGTACATGTTCAAAGAGAAATAAAGTATTGGTTGCCTCAATATTTTTATGAGAAGTTTTATATTACCATCTTATTTCCTAATGATCATGTCACAATCAAAAATCCCATAATACTTGATAGTACTTTATGCTCATGTTTGTTCTAGTTAGATTTCCGATTCTAAAAATGCTACCTTTGGGTATAAATCTAAAATTTTCTAGTTTATAATTTTGTTCTTTATCTGATTGATGGATGCAGGTATTTTCAGAGTAGTGAATTATTGGTACTGGAAGCTGATACGTTGCAAATGTATCTATAATTTTTGATGTTCCATGCTTGGTTTTATCTACTTTCTTATGTTTTGTTCCAACTTTGGAGTACTTTGCATAGACTTTCTTGGACTAACCTATTAACAAGATGCCACAGTGCCAGTTGCCTGTTTTCTGCTGTTTTTGGTTCCAGGAAGTCAGAAAATGAATATTCTCGGAATTGGACGGGACAAAAGCCAAAGTTGATATTTTACCGAAAGACTCACGGAGCCAGAAGATGAGACGGGGAGGGGCCACAGGGTGGCCACACCATGTGGTGGCGCGGGTCCACCCTGGTCACGCAACCAGATGGTGTGGGCCCCCTGGCTGCCCACCGACCTTCCCCTCTGGCCTATAAGAAGCCTCCCGAGGCATAAACCCTAGATAATCAAGCCTCCAACCACGAAAAGTTCCACAGCGCCGCCGCCACCGAAGGGGAGATTTGGGGGACAGAAAGTCTCTATTTCGGCACCCTACCGGGACGGTGAAGTGCCCCCGGAGCTATCTCCATCGATCTCCACCACCATCTCCATCACCATTGCTGATTCCCATGATGAGGAGGGAGTAGTTCTCTCTCGAGGCTAAGGGTTCTACCGGTAGCTATGTGTTCATCTCTCTCTATGCATGATCTTATTGTGATCATGAGCTTGTAATCTATATATCTACCTTGCTACTCAAGTGCTTTAGTAGATCTCTGCTCTCCCCCTGTGTGTGAAAGTGATAGCCTGCTCACCATGGTGGCACTTAGGCTAGAGATTACAAATACTTGTTATGAGTTATATTTGGAGTTGGATGTTTCTATGAAATTGTGGTGTTTGTTGGACTCATCTAGTACTCAAGGTAACAGTGTGGGGTTTTCTAGATGGGAAAGGCTTACTTTGAGGTGTGCTGTTATAGCCCTACCATCGATTAGAGTGTCCAACCGGAGAGTAGTTAAGAGTAGTATCATGAAGAGAAGATATTTATATGAGAGTGTTCACTAGTGAAAGTATGATCCCTAGGCCTTGTTTCTTAGCACTGAAACATCGTTTGCTATTAGATATGTTACATGTTTGCTTGCTTCCATCTTTATTTCAGTGTGCCTTTAGTATTTTCCACACCATCAAGTTATTTGCAGGCACCGTTGTCTTATATCCATACCACTTGTATTTCACTATCTCTTCGCCGAACTAGTGCACCTATACACCTGACAAGTGTATTGGGTGTGTTGGGGACACAAGAGACTTCTTGTATCTTGATTGCAGGATTGCTTGAGAGGGGATACCTTTGACCACTTCCTCCCTGAGTTCGATAAACCTTGGGTAATCCACTTAAGGGAAAACTTGCTGCTGTTCTACAAACCTCTGCACTTGGAGGCCCAACAACTGTCTACAAGAATAGAAGTGCGTAGACATCAAGCTATTTTCTGGCGGTGTTGCCGGGGAGGAAAGGTAAATGGTATTCACACCGGAGGATTAAAAGAAGAAGAACCTCCCACGACAAACGCCTATTTTCTGGTGTGAGTACTCGAAGTTATTTCCTTTAGATTCTACAATTTTGTCTTTTTATTTCTTGTTTTCACTAGTTAGGCTTAATGGAAAACAACAACAAAAATTAGAGAGCTTTATAGTATTTATCTTGAGTTAGGACATGAAGTGTTTGAAGAGAAAATTAAAAAACCTATGGAACTTTATTTGCATGATAATAGCAATGTTGTTAGTATGAATTCTTTGGACACCATTATTGCTAATGCTATGGAAAAGTCTAAGCTTGGGGAAGCTAGTTTTTATGAAAATGATCTTTTTAGTTCCCCAGCTTTGGAAGATAGCTATTCTATTGCTTATGATGATACCAAACCTCCAATATATGATGATTACAATGATGAATATGATATTTTTAGTCCACCTACTATTGAGGAGAAAATTAATTATGATTACAATATGCCTCCTATATTTGATGATTATGGTGATGAGAATAATAATGATAGCTATTTTGTTGAATTTGCTCCCACTACAATTAATAAGAATGACTATGCTTATGTGGAGAGTAATAATGACTATATGCATATGATAAGAATGTTTTATGTGATAGTTATATTGTTAATTTTATTCATGATGCTACTGAAAGTTATTATGAGAGAGGGAAGCATGGTTTTTATCTCAACAATATTAAGTTTCCCCTCTTTATGTTGAAAAATTTGAAGTTGCACTTGATTTGCTTTCCTATGCTTGTTGATTTGTGCTTTCATGACTTGTTTCTTTGCAAGATTCCTATGCATAGGAAGTGGGTTAGACTTAAATGTGCTCTGAATTTGCTTCTTGATGCTCTCTTTTACTTCAATTCATATTTCTTATGTGAGCATCTTCTCAAACTATCATGCCTAACTTAAAGGCGTTAAAGAAAAGTACTTATTGGGAGATAACCCAAAAGTTTTAGATGAGTCTTGGAAGTTATTACCTCTGTAATAACCTCTCCTTATCCTTTTTATTTTGCTTTTTGTGCCAAGAGTAACCTCTGATGAGAGAGAAGTAATGATTGGGAAAGTTGCTGTCCCGAAACAGATTTTTGTGCTTCACCGTAAAAATTCGTGTAAAATCTATGAACGTCCTTTTGAGGCGTGAATTTTTGTGCTTCTGCCCCAGGTTGTTATCTAACGTTCGTTAGTTCAACACTTTTTTATTTGTGCAAAAGAGGGGCTTCTAAAAAATTCGTCTTTACCTGCTGGTCTGTTTTGACAGATTTCTGCCATTATTTGCATTTGCTTCTTGTTGGTTCCGTTTTGAGTTCTTTTGGGAAATTGAGATTTTTGAGGGAAGTGCTACAGTATCTAGTGTTTTAATGGAAGTTTATTTGGTGTTATAACTTAACCTTAAGACTTATTTATCTTGAGTGCACTAATGTTGCTAATAAAGATTGTGTGAAGTTTTGTATGAAGGAAAATTTTTAGGTGTATGGAAGGAATGAGTAATGAGATGAAGGATGGACTAAAGCTCAAGCTTGGGGATGCCACGTGTGTCACCCCAAGAAATATCCAAGAAGTACAAGCGTCAAAGCTTGGGGATGCCCAATGCATCCCCTTCTTCATCAATAAAAATCCCAGGTTTCTTCCAAACGCTTTATTTTTATTGTTTCATGCACAGTTGTGTTGTTCTTGGAGCGTCTTCTTTTTCGTTTTCGTCTTGTTTTCGTTTGCTTTGGTTTGCTTAGTTTTCTGAATAAATTAGTTGGACCCCCACTTTCATACATTGGTTTGCAAATAGTTTGGTTTGTTTTGGAAAAGAGTAGGAAAGTTCATACTTATGTGGTAAAAAGAGCTCGTTTTTTACTGTGGCCTATGCTTTGTCATGCCATGCTTGATATTGTTTTGGCTTTATGCTTAGTATTCTTTGCTGTAGCATGACTTGTTATAAACAATTGAGATTGCTTAATGTGCCTTGGATGAATCATGTGTTGTTTTAGCATATTAAAGCATAGTATAGTGGTATTCTCCTTTGATGCTTTATTTGGGTTGACTTGGCGCATGCTCACACCATGTTATGACTATACAAAGTCACCATAGCCTTTATGATCCTTTAGTTTTCAACTTGTAGTATCACTTTATGCTTTGATCAATGATGTTTTGTCGCTCTACATGATTATGGCCATTATTTCTCTCTTAGTTTGTCACTCCCAGTCTTTTGCTAGCCTCCACAACAAAGTATGAGTTCCACTCATGCATCCAACTCCCTAAACCAAGTTATTCCAAAGAGTCCACCATACCTACCTACTAGATTATGCTATTCCAAGTATATTCATGCTTTTGTTTACCTTCCAAATTAAACTTGTTATGAGAAAACTAGTGATTAAAGCTCTCACAAACTTGATGGCACACTTTACTTTTCTTGCCCTTAATAAACTTGAACCATTGTTTCTTCTATGTTGTATATGCTTGCACTTATTTGTTGGGAATTAGCAGAACCATGCTTTCATGGGGAACGATTTTAACATTGCACTTGGTACTTGTACCTAGTTGATATCATGCTCTTTTGTATATGGATGTCGTCGGTGTGAAATGAAAGGGGAGCTTGTAAGTCCACGGAGTTATGTATATGTGTTAGAGAAACGCCTGGGCCGCTGGTCTAATCCATGCTGACATGGTGGAAACCTGCAGCGTAACCATAATGAGCTGTCTATGAAACATTCTTCTTATAAAAAAAGAGTCCTATATTGAGAAAAAAGAGAGAAAAAAAGAGATACTATGAAAAGAGGAAAGAGAGAAAAAAGCACCATATTCCCATGGTAAATAAGAAGATTGCTGAGATGCTCGTTGTCTGCTTGCCTTGTCATTTTGATATGGGGATTCTTCCGTATCATCGGGCAAGGGGTACCCCGTTGGCGGTTCTCTATGATACACATGTACTTATGATGACAAGAACTTACCGGTGACTAAACTTGAGTAGCATGAGGAGCGGCCCTCGTATACAAGGGACATGAGATTTATGACTTATACTTCGTCAAGCATGTACACCATAGTTTGTTCACTTTAACCTTAATCACTTCAAGATGCTTATGATAGGGGCAATGAGAGCTGAAAGCTATAAGTACCATAGTTTTTGGAAGCTCTTTATGAGACTTGAATCCCTACTTCCTTTTATAAAGGCCTTTCTTCCACTTTTATATTGAGTCTCCACCTTCTAACTTTATGCACCTACTTTGAGAGCATAATGGCCATTCTGAGTTCTATGTGCATTGTCCCAAGACTAGTTGATTGATGCATAGCTTTGATATTGCTTGTTTTCAACTATTTGTATCTAGTCACTCTTATGAACTTTGAAGGTGTCCTATGCATTTATATTTGCTACTCTATGAGGGAAAAGCTGAATGCCATTATGCTATGTTTTCTTTATGTGAAACAAACAAACGTCTTGCAAAGCATTGTTATTCATGAATATTTTGTTTGTGCCTTTTCATGTTGCATCATAGTTTCTTTGTCTTATTGCTAGAACTTTGTCTTTCATGTTATGATTGAAGTACTATGATCCCAGCTTTGAATGTTTTACAAATACTATGGGGGATCGGCGCAGAAAACAAAAAATTTCCTACGAATGAAACCCCGAAACTTGCCTAGGATCTATCTATGTAGTAATGCGGTAACGGCCGGAGCGTAGAGAGTACATACCCTTGTAGTCTTTATGCGTTTAACGTTCCGCGGGGAACGTGGTTGATGTAGTCATACTCGAAGCCGACCTCAAGGTCGCGAAGCTCCTCGCAGGTCACCCCTTGCTCCTTCTTGATCTTCATCGTGCAACAGCACCGGCTCACAACATTTAAGCGCCCCAAGTGTTGCGCCTCGTGTCTTCGTACACATCCGGTGCACGATGAGACCTCCGGCTCCCCGATCCCGCCGGGAGTGCGGAAGTTGATATCCGGCTTGTTGGGGATATACTTTCCGGGTATCCTCACAGTTCCTCACTAACCAGGGTGGCCCACTTCGGGTTAGAGCTTTGCTTCACGGGCGGCCCAGTCGAGAGAGAAGACGGAGTCCAATCCGGCTACGGGAAGGCCTAGAAGACTTACCGACTTAGGCCCATAATGTTACTTGTAGTTCAAGATGTACTCTCTAACTAACTCTTAGTCGTAGCTGGATTGATCTCTCCTGTAAACCCTAGGCCGGATATCTCTATAAGTCGTCCTAGGGAGAGCCTTTAGGACACACCCAATACTTTAGACCCTCAACTCGCACTGGCGATACAATTGTAACCCATATTCCAGCTCTGCCGTATTACTGGATTGCTAGCAGGAGTAGGATCCGTCCAAAGCCGGCGGATTCGAACCTAGGTAAACTTGTGTGCTCACCGTCCCGGAATACCATACGTCTCACCCCCCCTCTTCCGCACGCCTCGAGGACCCCCTCATGGCGTACTTGTCATCAATCCGACGACAGTTGACACCCACCATGGGGCAAGTGAGCTTCGGATCTGTGTTCCGAGCGGAATCTACAAGAATCGGAATCAGCGAGACCATCGTCGTCGGTTGCATCCTCTACGCCAGTGACGTCCCTCTCATCGTTCTCGACGAGACTTGGATTCTGGCTAGGGAAGCCGTGACTACCTATACAATCATGTCTTTTGGCGAGATCGATGTTTGCATCGGTTTCGCTGAAACTGCCCAACCCACCCCAGCGGTGATGATAGAGGCAGAAGAATCTTCTGGGTCCCCTTTGTCTGCGGAGGCGACGGAGTTTCGGATCTCAGAAAACCCTAATCCCCCCCATCCCGCACCAGTTGCAGAAATAGTGGAGAAATCCAAGCCTGAAGAAGACCTCACGGTCTAAGTCGAATCTAGAGTGGATCTCCCTGGAGAAGCCGGATCCCAGATCGACCCACCCGTGGAAGTCGAAATCCAGGAGGAGCATATCAACGACACTAATTCCGGCTCTGACGATGCCGGGATAGACAGGCCCTTCCTCAGGTACACACTAAGACGTATGATACTGCAAGGCGCTAGCGCAGATGCAATCCTCGAAACCATTAAAAGTTTCGATATGGCTGATCGCGAAAGCCGCAGGTACCTCAGGAAGCACGCATCGCACTTCGTCGGATATGCTGGATCCAGATCTGACTCTGTCGATGCTGGAGAAAACACCGACTCGGTGCTGGAGGAAATTGGAACCAACGCCGATGTTCCCGCATCCTTGGATGAATCTATGACATCGGCAGATTTCCGAAAGTTCTCCGCGGAATATGAAGAGGAGTACCACTCCAAAGCTGCAGAAGAAGGAGAAGCCATGGATGAAGGATCCGGGGAGCACTCTCCCAAAGCGCAGGATGACATGGACGTCAGAGATAATCCTGAGGTCCAGATGTCCGAAAGTACCGATCAGAGCTTGACTCCGAGAAATGGACCCAAAGCCGTCTTTGCTACCGGCACTACCAAGAAGGAAAAGAAGAAGAACAAGACCCCGACAAAAGACCCTCTCACAGAGGAGGTGATTGCCGAGGAATACGAGGAAGACTCGGATGGAGCACTTATCCCAGACGAGCCAAAAAAAGAAGCATCGGTGGATGGACACGTGATCACTGAAGGTGCACGTAAACTCATCGATGCCGCCTTAACCACACCTATCCCTATAGCTGCAGAACTTACTGCAGATGAGCTGGACGAAAGGGCCCAGGCCCTAGAAGCACGTCGTTAACAACTCCTTGATGAAGCGAAAAACATCGAGGTGGAGAAGAAGCGCATGTCAACCAAGGACTACATGTCCCATCTACATCAGAAGACACGGAAGCGTCACATAGATGACAACCAATTCCCACGTGTCCGTGCCGTCCTTTTCGGAGATGAGATGGGGAAGCCACGGAAGGATAGCAATAGAGATTGGGTATACCCAACACCAGTGCAAAATACCGTGGCAGCTCGTGAAATTCTATCAGCTAATCCAGGGCCAGAGGAGATACGCTTGGGTATCAAGCTACTGAACAAGGGACTAGAGTAGCAGAAGGTCGCCCTGTCCGGAAGTCAAAAACTGGTCTCAGATTCTGACCAATGTCGCACAGATCCGGCATGGGCTGACGTAAGATCCCATTACGTTCGGGCGCAGTACCATCACCCCGAACGCAGGGAATACAATTATTCAAGAACCGGATCGTCGGGACAGCATCGCAGAGCTACGCATAACTGGAGCAATGTCGCTCCAGCAATGCGATTGCTGCACTAAATCCGAGGAATCCTCCCCGACGAGAATTCAACGATCGAAAGGGATAAGATAAGGAGAAACATCGGGAGGAGGAACGTCAGAGAATGCCACCTCCTAGACATGAGAGCCGTCCGGCTGAGCCTCACCATGGTGGGAATGACGGACGAAGGAACGACGGAAACCACGCTGGAACAAGCCGGCAGGGGGCTCGTCATAGTCAAGAACCTCCCCGGAACAGGAATAATGACGCTCCGGATGGAGGCCGGCGATCAGCCGGAAACTATCCAGCTGCACCACCCTCTCCACCACACAGTTATCACAACGGCCCCCAAGGAGGTCAAGGAGGACGACATGGCGGAGGAGGTGGTGGAAGAAGCCGAAGTCCGGCTCCAGGGCACCGCAGCCACAACCGACATTCGGGATGATCTCTATCCTGAACGATGCAAGGCACATGATCAACTCCAACATAGAGGCTTGGCGCTATGAAAATGATGACGTGTACATGGGCCCAAAATGCTTCGGACCACGCATCAGAGCTACAAAATTCCCAGAAGGATTTGCTATCTCAAGACATATACAAGCCTACGACGGCATTGCTCGGCCAGACACCTGGTTACAGGATTTCTTCCAAGCTTGCTGCATCGCTAAAGGCGGAAACAGCCTGGTCGCAACCCGATATCTCCCACTTATGTTGCGGAAGATGGCACGATCATGGCTCAATGAACTTCCGGAAAACACCATCCACAACTGGTATGACTTGCAAAGTGCGTTCTTTCGGAATTTCGAAGGCACATATCGGAGGCCCTGTACGGTTGGAGACTTACAGCGTTGCACCCAGAAAGACGGAGAAACTTGCCGGGATTACCTTGGACAATGGATCGACACAAAAAACTCCTGCGAAGGAGTAAACGATCAAACTACGATTGAAGCTTTCATCGCAGGTCTCCCAATTGGTTTATTGCACCATCGCTTGAAGTGTGACAAGGTTACTGATCTGGGAGAGATGATAGAAACAGCGAGCAAGTATGCAGATGCTGACGACAATGCAGAGGGATTACTCAATGCCCTAGATGTGCCTCAGTCAGCAAAACAACCAAAGCAACAAGCTCAGAAGCGCAAAAATACCTCGGAAGAAAAACCCAACACGGAGACAACAGTGGTCACTACTGTTTCCGAGTCTGGAGGACGAGGAGGACATGGCGGAGGCCACGGGCGTGGCCGTAGGACGTCAAGGGTCCAAGGCAGAGGAGAGCAACAACCAGGCAAAACCTACACTTGGGCCGACATTGCCAATAACCCATGTGTGCATCATTTAGACGCCAATGGGGGCTCGTCCCACACCAACGCTGAATGTCATTTTAATGACGACATCAAGAGAGATGATACCGCGGGCTACAAAGCTAAGCAGAAGAAGGTAAAGAAAAATCCCGAAAAAGACAAGGAGACCAAGGAAGATTTCGACATGGAGGAAGCTGATGCTTCAAATCCCAAGTCGGAAGGGAAGAAGACTTTTCCCACCAAGAAGGACACTTATGTCACCTTCCTCGGATCTCAACCAGCAAAGGTTAAGAAAGCAGTTCTCCACAAGCTCAATGCAACAGTTCTGGCTGTCCCTCAGTATCTGGACTGGTCGGAAGTGGCAATCACGTTTGATCGCGCTGATCATCCTCCTAAACTACACAGGCGAGGAAAATATGCCTTAATCGTCAATCCACTTATTGACGGTTATAGTTTCTCCAAGACCCTCATGGATGGTGGTAGCAGCATCAATATTCTCTACATCGAAATGCTACGCCAGATGAAGATCTCGGAAACACAGTTGAACCATAGCTCTGTGATCTTTCACGGAGTTGTCCCAGGAAGACAAGCTAATTCCCTGGGAGAGATCACTTTGGATCATACTTTTGGAACTCCAAAGAATTATCGGACGGAGGCACTTTCCTTCGAAGTGGTCTCGTTCAAGAGCGCATACCACGCTATATTCGGACGTCCGGCTTACTGGGCTTTTATGGCTCGTCCATGTTACATTTACAATATGATGAAAATTCCAGGTCCCAACGGCGTGATCACCATCAGGGGAGACCCGAAGAAGGCATGAGAGTGCGAAGATGGAAATGTCGCCTTTGCCGAATCCGTGCTGCACTCCCAGGAGTACCAGGAGATCAAGAAGAGCATAGATCCGTCCGAGATGCTCGCAACGAAGAAGGAGGTCACAAAGCCAAATTCAGAGTTCAAGGCATCAGAAGAGACGAACGATGCCGTTGAAGGATGATGACCCCTCCAAGGTGACCCAGATAGGCGTAGGCCTAAGTAGCGCATAGGAAAGCGCGCTCGTCAAGTTCCTCCAAGTAAATCAAGCTATCTTCGCATGGCAGCCATCTGATATGACCGGAGTACCTAGGGAACTTGCCGAGCACTCTCTAAATGTAAACCCGAATGCTAAACCCGTCAAACAGTCCTTACGACGGGTTGGCAATGAAAAGCGTAAGGCAATAGCTAAGGAACTAGCGCGGCTCAAGTTAGCCGGATTCATAGAAGAGGTCATCCATACTGATTGGTCGGCCAACCCTGTAATGGTCCCTAAAAAGGACACCACTGATTTAAGGATGTGTGTTGATTATACTGCCTTGAACAAGGCTTGTCCAAAAGTTCCGTTCGCTCTGCCTATAATTGATCAAGTTATCGATTCTACGGCAGGCTCAGAACTCCTCTGTTTTCTCGACGCATATTCCGGTTATCACCAAATCCGGATGAAGGAATCTAACAAAGTCAAAACTTCATTCATAACCCCCTTCAGAACCTTCTGTTTTGTTACGATGCCCTTTGGGCTGAAGAACGCAGGAGCTACGTACCAGCGCACGATGCAGCGTTGCCTCCATGATCAACTCGGACGCAATGTACATGCATACGTGGATGATATCTCGGTCATGTCCAAAAAGAAGGAAACGTTGATTTCCGACTTGGAGGAAACGTTCGCCAATCTACGAAAATACAACATCATGCTTAACCCGAAGAAATGCTTCTTTGGAATACCAGCCGGAAAATTGTTAGGTTTCATCGTGTCTCAAAGAGGCATAGAGGTGAACCGCGACAAGATCAAGGCTATTCTCAATATTTCTAGGCCAACTCGCCTGAAGGACGTACAAAGATTAAATGGTTGCATTGCTGCAGTCAGTCGATTTGTAAGCCGGCTTGGTGAAAGAGCCGCACCATTATACAAACTCCTGAAGAAGACCAAGGATTTTGTCTGGACTGACGAAGCTGAAGCTGCACTACAAGACCTGAAGAAAGTACTCTCATCTGCTCCTATCCTTGCAGCACCGGAACCTCAGGAACCGATGTTGCTCTACATTGCTGCGACAAATAAGGTTGTCAGTATCGTTATGGTAGTGGAGAGACCAGAAGAAAATCAGGAACACCTGGTGCAGCGTCCGACGTACTTTGTCAGCGAGGTCCTGACATAATCAAAACAGCGGTATCCGCACTATCAAAAGTTGGCTTACGGTGTTTTTCTAGCATCTCGTAAGTTACGACACTATTTTCAGGAGCATCCAATTACCGTGGTGAGCAAAGCTCCCATGAGAGATATAATCAACAATAGCGATGCCACAGGACGCGTCGCCAAATGGGGCATAGAGCTTGCAGCTTTCGATATTGAGTACAAACCCCGGACAGCAATCAAATCCCAGATCCTTGCTGACTTTGTCGCTGATTGGACAGAGACCAAGGAGAACATGGTCCTTCCTGAGTCGGAATATTGGACCCTCTTTTTCGATGGGTCTAAGGCTCGAGGGGGCTCGGGGGCTGGCGTGGTGCTCAAATCACCCCAAGGAGATAAACTTTTATACGTGTTGCAGATCCACTTCACAGCGACAAACAACATTGCTGAGTATGAAGCACTGCTGCATGGAATCCGGATTGCTAAGGATATTGGCATCCGACGTTTGATGTGTTACGGAGATTCGGATCTTGTTGCTCAGCAAGTCTCGGATATTTTTAATGCAAATAAGCACATGGCAGCATATAAAGCTGTTGTGGATGATCTATCTAAATCGTTCGAGGGGTTTGAAGTTCAACACATCCCTCAAGTAGAAACTGAGGAAGCAGATGCACTATCTCGAATAGGCTCTGCGCGGAAAGAGGTCCCGGATGGCGCATTTTTAGAGCACCTCAAAGTTCCCTTGATAAAGGGAGTAGCCGAGGAATATCCGACCAAATCTGACTCACCTTTGATAGCAGTTCTGGCTGTAATCCCCAGCTGGACTCAACCCTACCTCGATTATTTGGTAGATGGCAAATTACCCGAAGACGAGGTACTGAGCCGACAGATTATCCGATGAGCAAAAGCCTATACTATTATTAAAGGTGAGCTCCATAAACGGAGTGTTTCTAGGGTTTTTTAGCGCTGTGTATCTCCAGAAGGAGTGGAAATCTTAAGGGAAATCCACGAAGGCGAATGTGGTCACCATGCTGCAGCCAAATCTTTAGTGGCAAAAGCTTTTCGACATGGATTTTTCTGGCTTACAGCTCAAGCAGATGCCGAACGATTAGTCAAGACATACAAAGGCTGCCAAAAGTACGCCAAGCAAGCTCATGTTCCGACTGATCAGCTGCGAACAATACCTATAACATGGCCCTTTGCGGTCTGGGGGCTTGATATGGTAGGACCTTTCAAACGAGCCCCAAGTGGATTCACTCACCTCTTAGTGATGGTGGAAAAATTCACAAAGTGGATCGAGGCTAAACCTGTCACTAGTTGTGATGGAGCAACAACCAAAAGATTTGTCGAGGATGTTATAATCCAGTATGGTTATCCGCATAGTATTATCACGGACAATGGGAGTAACTTTTCCATGGGAGAATTGGCTGAATTCTGCGATGAGCAAAATATCCGGCTTGACATTGCGTCAGTCGCACATCCACAGGCTAACGGACAAGTCGAAAGAGCAAATGGTTTAATTCTATAAGGCTTGAAACCAAGACTCGAAGCACCACTATGACGTGCTGCGGGGGCTTGGGCAGAGGAATTACCCTCTGTAATTTGGAGTTTACGAACAACTCCGAACAGGTCAATAGGATACAGACCTTTCTTGTTGGTCTATGGTGCAGAAGCAGTTCTTCCTAGCGATTTAATTCATACTTCTCCTAGAGTGGCCACGTATATCGAAGAGGATGCCGAGATTTCTCGACAAAATGATCTCGACTTAGTCGAAGAAGTTCGCGTTGTTGCTGAAATGATATCTACAGCCTATCAGCAGAAGTTATGGAAGTATCATAGCCACAGTGTCCGAACTAGATCTTTCAATAAAGGTGATTTGGTTCTCCGGCTTGTGCAACAAAGAAAGCACAAACTTTCCCCAGTATGGGAAGGGCCCTTTTTAGTTAGTCGAGTATTACACAATGGATCGTACTACTTAACTGACATGAGGCCAGTCAAAGAAAGACTTGCTACTAAGAAGAGAAAGAGAGCTAGAGGCAGTACAAATCCGGATGAGTTAAACAGACCGTGGAATATTGCTCAGCTACGTCCCTTTTATTCTTAGTTTATCCTTCTTTGTAATCATACATATGTACATGTTCTGTGAGAAATAAAAGTTTTGGTTACCTCAAAGTTTTTCTGAGAAGTTTTACCATCTTATTTCCTAAATGATCATGTCATAGTCAAAAATCCTAGAATGCTTGAAAGTACTTTATGCTCATGTTCGTTCTGGTTTATATTTCCGATTCTAAAACTGCTACCTTCGGGTATAACTCTAAAAAATTCTAGTCTTTACTTGGGTTATTTGTCTGATTTCTAGATGCAGGTATCTTCCGAGTAGTGAATTTTTGGTACTGCAAGCCGGCTTTGTTTCTGAGTTTAAACTGGTTTAGCAATTGAGTTCCTTTGCTCGGCAAAGTTTCCGGCTGAAGGTTTAGCCGGCTCACGAAAGGGACGAGGCGGAAATCCAGATAAACGATAGGTAGAGACGGAAAATTTCAAGTGCTTATGTGAACATTTCAAGCACGCAAAAATTTCAAAAGCCAAAAGTGATGAATAGACAAAAAGCTTAGCACTAGCAAAAGTTTATAGTACTTAATATTTACAAAATGCATCATGTCTTTCCAGAATAATAAATAGTTTTCTGATCTATGATGCAAGAGGAGATGAAGGAGCTGTCGGCTCGCTGGTTACTCTGCCTTGATATCGTTCCGAGATGTCCAGATCCGAGGTGGTCCATTCATCGTCGGAAACTTCTTCGGTTTCTTCTAGAGGAGGCGGCGGAATATCTACGTGGGTGAAGAAGGGGATCTCGTAGCTGGTCAGATCAGCTACGTGGCACCCATATCCGGCGCAGGAATGCATGATGGCTTGAAGGTCTTGCTCCTGGCCGTCTTCGTCTACCTTGCAGTACCCTCTGGTCACTTGCCATATCTCCATGTTTCCATGGTGGCTCATGACCATGGTGAGAGCGTTCTGCGCAGCAGTCCGCGCGTAGGACATGTTCCAGTCCCGAACAAGCTGCGACATTTCCTTGGCCTTGTCCCGCACCTGAAAATCTGACATGCTTGGCATGTCCAGAATCCTGAGAGACTCGCCAATGTCTTCAATAGACTGGCGGAAGTCATGAAGAAGATCACCGACTTACCCAGAAGTCATGCAGAAGATCACCGACTTGGGTAAGCCGGTGGGTGCGGGGCTCGGAGGAGGAAGAGTCCGTCAAGTTCAGAGGACCTATATACAAAACAAGTCAAGAAAAAACCGACATTGATGAAAGTCGAAGAAATGATAACTCAGACAGATGGAACGTACCAAGAATGACGTCGTCAATCTTGGTCTTCTCCTCCCGAAGACTCTGGAGTTCAGCCCGGAGCGCCTCGGAGATATCCTTCTCTCTGCCAAGCTCATTCTTGAGGTCCGAGATAATTTTATCTTGAGCAGCGATCTTGCGATCACGCTCTTCGGTGGCCATGGAGGAGGATTCCAGGACTTGAGCTATGCTCCTTTCATGATCCTCCTTGAGCTTATCTAGCTCTTGGCGGAGTCCCTAGTTCTCCACCACCAGGGTCTTGAGGTTCTTGGCCTCTTCAATCATAGCGATGGATTGTTTCACCAATGATGTAAGTCAAAAAGAACAACAGTTCAGAAAAATGCAACATTGAAAAATCAAAAGACAAGGTTTGAATCTCGAAATGATTTACCTTCGGCTTCATCCTTAGCTACCTTGAGCTCAGCATTTTTAAGCCGGAGAGCTTTGATCTCTCTCCGCTTATCGCAGACATTGGATAATAATTCCTGGTTATAGGAACATACTTTCTGTAAGTCAGAAAACCCAAAGTCAGAAAGCTACTTAAGCCTCGGGCTAATATTTTTTGCTAAATATCAGCACGAGCCTTGGGGGCTACACTAGTTCATTCTTTGGCATCCTAATGAAGCACAAACTCGGATTCTATATCCTACTTCATGCTTGGGGGCTAGAGGATATGATATAACATAATGTAAAAGCAAGAGTTGGAATTCCGACTTACATATTGCTCGCGGGTGAGTTTGTCTAAACCCGCGTTCACTTCAGCTGCCACCTTCTCGGCGAGGGAAAGAGGGATTACTGGGGCTGTTGGAAGCTCGCCAGTCCTGATTCTCTCGTCACGAAGGCGGACTTGAGCGAGAAGGTCAGAGAACTTGACGTCCTCTGCTTCTTGCGCTTCCTCCTCGGGGGATAGATGGCTTTTGTCCAGGACTTGCCTGGCTAGTCGCTGGATTTCCTCTGCAGATTTCCGGGATAGGCCAAACTTGGAAAGTCCCGGATTGCTGAGGAGGTTTTCGGCGAAGAATTCAGCCGAGGGATCATTACCCTAAGAGGGTTCACCCTTATCTTGAGCTGACGCACCCACGGTGACGTCAGTTTGCGACCCAAGGATCACAGGCTCCGTTGGAGGAGCCGGATCTTCTGCGACCACCGGAGAAGGAATGATCGCCGGAGTTGCAGAAGGTTGAGGGGCAGGAGTTGGAGGAGCCACGGCAGGAGAAGCTATGGTGAGCTTCGTCTGTCGCAGGGACTTCACAGGAATCCCTTTCCCCTTACCCTTGATGAGAGGCTTTGCTCTGAGAATGTAGTAAAGTCGGAAACATTACATCTTAGAAAGAAATTCGAGAAAGGTACAAAGGCGGAAATTGTGAATGAAAGTTACCTCTTCACAACAGGCACTTCCTTTGTTCCAACAGCCACTGTTGGAGCTTTGCGCTTCTTGAGCGCATGGTCCGGTAATGGGACCACTTCAGTCTCTTGAGAAAACTCAGGAGGATATCCTTCGAGTGGAGCAAGCTCCGACTTGGGGAGGTCAGCAAGCTGAAAACAAGAAAACATATCAGCATTGCAGTATATAACTTAGAGATTGAAACACATAAAAGGTGTATTGATGGAAGCTTACCGACACCACGGGGTTTTCCGCTTTGTACATATCCAGAGAAATCTCCGGAATCCTCCTCTCGATCCGCTCCTTGATCAGCCACTTGATTTGGCTGATGTAGCCTTGAGTGGTGTAGGATTTGGGACTGATGCGGAGGGAGTCTTTTTTGGAAGACGTGATGGAATGCATCAGTCTATCCCCGTGGTACTGAAGTGGCTGGATCCGACGTGAGACCCAGCACTAGACCAAGTCGGATCCCTTCAGACCCATGTGCTTAATCAGATATTTGATCCGCCTCTTAGCGAGGATCAGATCGTCGGTGAGAGCCGGAGCAGCCTCGTCCCAGGAAGGCTGTGTCGTGGAAGCTCCATCGACAAAAGCCGGCAAAGCAGTAGCTTTGCCGGGAGCCGGAATATCCCTATGATAGAAGAAAGTGGCTGGCCATTGTTTGACCGAGTCACTAGCAGAAATTTTGGGATATGACCGGTCTCGTCTAACAGAAAAGCTAATGGTGCCGGTGTTGTAAGGAACACCGGCAGTGATGGAATTTCTCTGGACATGAAAATAGTACCGGAAGAGAAGCAAACTCGGCCTAATGCCGAGAAAGCCCTCGCAAAGCGTAGCATATGCGCTCATTTCTAGAAGTGAATTGGGAGGAAGATTGTGGAGTTGAACTCCATAGTGATCTATCACCTCGGAGAAGAACTCCGAGGGAGGAAAAGATAGACCTCAGTCCAGATGGGTGCCGAAGTGGACACGCTCGCCCTCGCGCGGGTTGGGGACGGTTTCGTCGGAGCCACTCCGCCAGTCACCGGAAGCGAGAAGCCCCTCCTTCTCCACGTTCTTGAGGCCGTCTCGTCAAGGGCATAGGGGATCCAGATTCCCCAGAAGCTCTCCTTCTCTGCAGCTGCTTCCGCCGACGCCGCCGCCGCTGCCGCCGCCAAAGCAGAGGAAGAAGATGAGGAAGCCATTTTTTCTCCGGTGAGAAAGTGACCTAAAAGCGGCGGCGCTGGGAGTTTTCTGTGGGGGGAAGGAATAGAGAGCTCTGAGCGCACAGGAGGATTGGGAGGAAAGGAAACGGCAAAGACTGGTGGAAAGGAGAAGGAGAAATCTAAACCCCTTATATCCACCTAACTGCGCCAAGATTTGTGCAAATGCTACAGTGTAACCGCCACGCGTCGTGGAAAGAACTGAGAAGGACCCACACGATGATTGCGTCTCCTCGATCTCCATGCTCGCATTGAAATGGCGCCTCGGTTCTGTGAACCGCGGACCCACTAATGGTCGTGCTGACGGCACGCCTGCCAGATGACATGACTTGACCATGCTTGTGTCAGGTGGCATGGAAACCAAGTTCCGGCTTAGTTTAAAATCGAGCTGGAATATCTGAGTAACTAATTGATAGGTCCGACTTATTTTTAAGACCCGGATCGTATTTTTTGTAAAGTTTCAGGAACCCTTCAAGATTCTGCAAGCCGAAGATCAAGCTATACAATGATAAAATCTAACTTTGGATCTTGGAGGCCTCCGGGGGCTGCTGTTGGGGATATACTTTTCGGGTATCCTCACAGTTCCTCACTGACCAGGGTGGCCCACTTCGGGTTAGAGCTTTGCTTCACGGGCGTCCCAGTCGGGAGAGAAGACGGAGTCCAATCCGGCTACGGGAAGGCCCAGAAGACTTACCGACTTAGGCCCATAATGTTACTTGTATTTCAAGATGTACTCTGTAACTAACTCTTAGTCGTAGTCGGATTGATCTCTCCTGTAAACCCTAGGCCGGATATCTATATAAGCCGTCCTAGGGAGAGCCTTTAGGAGACACCCAATACTTTAGACCCTCAACTCGCATAGGCGATACCATTGTAACCCATATTCCGGCTCAGCCGTATTACTGGATTGCTAGCAGGAGTAGGATCCGTCCAAAGCCGGTGGATTCGAACCTGGGTAAACTTGTGTGCTCACCGTCCCGGAATACCGTACGTCTCACCCCCCTCTCTTCCGCACGCCTCGAGGACCCCCTCATGGCGTACTTGTCATCAACCCGACGACACGGCTAGGAACCCCTGCAGCGCAATGGCGTACTGTAGGAGTGCCTCGATCGCACAGCCCAGACTTGGGGCCATGGTCACGAGGCCTGAAGGGAGAGAGAGAAGGAGGAAGTCAACCAAAGGACTTCTCCAAATATTGGTGTGTCTAATCCCACCCTTGGGCACCCCTTTATATAGGCTAAGGGGGTGTACCTTTCTTAAAGGCTAAGCCATGTGGGACTAATTACTAAAGGAAAAACTCAGCAGAAATTCGGACTGCCAAATGGGCCAAAAGTACTCAACCCAAATAGCAAACAGAAAATGCTAAATAAAAACAAAAAGAAAAAGCAGCAGCAGCTGGCCAGCCGGGTCGGCCGGCCTGCCCACCGGTGGCCTAGCTCGCGCCACGGTGGCCTGGGAAGGGGGGAGCCCCGGGTGGGCTGGCTTGCCCCCGGCGGCCCAGTACCCGACCCCGCCCCGCCCCGGGTGGGCCGGCTGGGCAGCGGCGGCCTAGCGCCCCGCCCCGCCTCGCCTGTGTCTTGCCCCGCCCGGGTGGGCCGGCTGGCAGCGGCGGCCCGCGGTGGCCTGGCGGCGCCCTGCTATCCGCCGCCCAGTGCGGCGGCTATTATCCGCCGCCCACTTGGGCTGGCTATTTTTCTTTTTCGTTTTATTTTCCTGCAGTTTTATTTCTAGGCCTTTTCCCTCCGGGATTTGTCCTAATATAAAAGTTGACTTTATAAATCTTAATCGAAATATTACTTATAATATATTAATTCATAATTAACATATAATAAATATATATTTAAATTCCCATTTATCCGAATACACTTTTCGGGACTTTTCCTTTATTCTTTCTCCGAACAACTTCGGATCTCTCCATGGAACGATTCCGGCTTTCTCTTTTTCTCTACTGTGATCGTCTTACGAATGATCGCTCTCATCGTACCCTTAAGTGTATCCTCTCACGGCTCGGGAATGCTCTAGACATGATCTGTATCAATGATCAACAGAGGGACCAGGGATATCCATGTGACCCCTATGCATTCCTGATGACAATGTCGCTTGAACTGTCTAAATGTAGCATCCTCTTCTTTTTGTTTCTTGATACAACTTGTTCGAGATCCGATCACTGGTATCCCATACCTTTGTTCAATCTCGTTCTCAACAAGTTATGTTTTCTTGTTACCGTGATATTACATCCCCGTGACCTAGTCACATGTTGCAACATTTATAGATGTAATCTCACCAAGTCGGCCGTATGTATCTTTAACCCGTCATATGGGTGAACAAATCCCGGTCTTGCAGTCACATGTCATCTACTGTTCCTTCAGAATACCCAACGTACACCTTTATGACCACCGCATTACCAAGTGGTGTTTTATGCAGTCAAAACAGCCTAGGGAAATAGTGAGTAATATGAGCTCACGGTCTAAGGAGAAGGAGTCTAGGTATAGTTGTTGCAACAATGAACTATATGACTTGATCGTGTTGCAATCCTTCAAGGAATGTCCAACCACATCATTCTCCAGTGACATGATCTCGTTGTCAATCGGCATAAATGCCCATGATCTTGAAACCCAGATCATCTTCGTGAGCAACGAACTAGTATGAATAGAGGCTACTTGGGACGTGTTGTTTCATCCACACCTGTACCAATGTTTCTACTTAGCACAGTTCTAGAACAATATGAAACTATTATAAACTAATTGAGATATGACAATAAAAACCTATTTCTTATTTGCCTCTAGGGCATATCTCCTTCAGTCTCCCACTTGCACTAGAGTACAAATAATCTAGCTTGCATTTTACTCTTATAAACCATATACCATATGCGTTTACAGATCATGCATGCTCATGGGAAACGTCATGTCCATGTTCTGTTTTACCAGATCATTATGTCTTTTGCAAATCGTTAATGTCTTCCTAATCTGACATTCACTCCATTATCTTATAATGGGTCGAAGTATTTGTTTTGCGACAAAGTGATACTTTTGTTTCTAGTGTTTATGATGACGGTCGTTATTCACTGTTGTCATCTTTACTTCGAAACACACTTTGTTATCCTTTGTGTATATATACTATAGTCATGGCAGCAGAACGAGGCCTGATTCCAGGAGCTTACAGTGACGTTAGATCAACCTCGAGGGCTTTCTCATGGGCACTGGGCCCTGGGACACATCATTCTACGATAAAAGCGAATTAGCCCCGCCATAACATTATACATCACATCAGATGTAGCATTTTATACTTCTATATCTATGTAGATCCTAGTGCATGGAATGCAACTATGCCCCTTACATTGTTTCTTGCTACTTAAGTACAAACTCAATTTTGGTTTAGTGATCAACTCAGGAATCACTTAAAGACATGTTCTTACAGTTAAGAGCTAGTCCTTTCAACCAGAACCTTGGGTCACATTATGTCGAGTATACAACATGGTTATATGGAAGAACCTATGGCTGAGGCATAGGAGATGCTACACATCTCTTTCTTTCAACCATAGTTGCAATACTAACTGAATGCTTCATACAGTAAGAACTTCTTTCTTACCTTGTTCCATTCTGAGCTATTTCAGAATCTTGTCTTAGGACATTCTGAACATCTTTCAGAATCAAGTCCAGGAAGCATTCGACATTTAGTGTTTATTAAACTCACTGATCTATCTTGATAGATCTCTTTGTTTAATAACTTCAACTTCATCCTAACTTAAATACTATTAACACCAATTTCATCATTCACATATGTCGTCCACATATTCCAGAATGATTTCACGCTCCCACTCAAATATGACATTCATGTTTGAGATCCAGGGATTTCACTTAGCTCCCACTCAAAATATGTCAGCTACATATTATGAATTAGCCAAGCTGATTTGCTCCCACTCAAATCTAGGTCCTCTCGATAATCTTGGAGATTCCAAAATTCTTTGATCATCATCAATTTGAGAATTCCAATTGCGAGACTTCAATATCCATATATTTCTAGTGTAAATGCAAAAGACTTAAGCATCACTACTATTTGTAGTCAACTCCTTGAATTTGTCCAAACTTCTGACAAATCGAGCTTTTGTCATTCATTAAGTTTCATTTCCTTCTTATGACTTTGTAGTCATTCAGAAATATCAAGTAAATTTCTTTAATTTAATAAGATCAAGTAACATGTTACTTTGCAATCTTAAATGTAACTTAATATAGGATTTTATGACTCCTAGTCATTTCTCGCACTCAGGTCCATCACGCTTCTTTGTAATTGGTAGGTATGTCTTGTTCAAAACATGACAAGTGAATCAATAATATAATTCCACAAACTTGTAGAATATATATAATTGAATCCTACTTTCTTTAGTAAAAGTATTCCCTGAAACTTTATGATCATTATCTACGGTTTCTCCTCTATATGTAGAATTCGGATTCACAAAACAAATTTCGCTGCGCCACTCAACAATCCAGAGGTAAGGTCAAATACCTTGTTTTGATCTTTTACTTTCTTCCACCCGTATCTTCATCAAGACACGTCAACTTTGGACAACCACAAGTTTGCTCCTTTGTGGAAGATGCATTCATAGCTACCTAAGAATGCTCTACAAAGACTTGTTTATTCGCCACGACTTCGACTTGTCGAAATCTCCAGAAACTCGAACTTGCCATAACACTTATGGTGTTGTTTCCACGAATCTTTTAGATGTTCCTTTGTATTTCAAATGAGTGTTTGCTTATTTTGATCTTTAACTCTAAACGACTACAATAACCCTAATAAGAGGTGATATGTATCTAATACAAAATGATTATGATGTTTGGACACTTCAACCAAGTTTGAATTCGTCCACTTATCATAATTTATGAAACATCTTTCACAGGTTCCTTTTATGCTAAACTTAACTTGAATACTTTTGGTCTCGTCGATCGAATCAAGGAGACTTCGTATTCTTGTTAATTCAATATCCCATTTAGTTATGAACTCATTTGAACAACTCAAATCATTTCAAACTTCATGTTTCATTAAGTAAATACACTTATTCACTCAAGTCCACAATAAATGATTTCCACTACTTGTTGAAAATATGATACATCACTATGTATAAGATTCAACATTTCTTCGCATATCACCGTTTTACCAGAATGCGGAGTTTTAGTCATTCTGCCCAAGAGGCATGGTTTTGCAAAGTCTCTAGATTAAGCATCTAGGACCCCGATCTTTCATAAAGAACCTGCAATAACCAAAATGACTTAAAATGTAGTGTCATTTCATTATTAAGCTTTGGATATCTTTTAGCATTCTAATCCTTTATAAATGTTTGAGCTATTATCATTAACATAGTGATGAGAATAACTTATTTGTAATCGTAATGTGACCATAAGGTATTGTTCATAAGAATAGTACAAACTGGTTTGTAACTTGTTCATATGAATAATCGTCTCGCCAAAAGCAAGACACACAAACTGGGATTACAAATTTATATTCAAGTCCACTAATCTAAATGATAAACTTTGAGGAAAGTGGTGATGTCGGCCATCAACTGTTTTGCTTGCCGCCATCAAGTCACTTTGCCTCAAATCCAGCAATTCTCAAACAGATCCTCCTGTTTTCACAAAACGGGACAAGCATCAAATACTTTGCAAACTGCAATGAGTTTTGCAAGAACCACATTTATAATTTGTATATCTAACATATACCTTTTTCATCCATGACCCACTTTTGCAATCAAGCCCTTCTAAGAGTTCTTAACTCTGATGCAAGATCGCTAAGTGTTTTTCCAAATAGTCTCTTTTCATCCATGATGGAGGAAAACCCATCCAACGGCTCGTACACTATGTGCCATATTCTGTAGAATACACAATGCAGCCCAATTCTCCATCGAATGGAGGATGGCTTATTGGATGATTATGGAGAAAACACAAACATTCCGGAGTCATCGAATTATCTCTAATGATTATCGTATCAAGAAGAGAAGATCACCTTTTACGAGGATATCCCTCAGGCGTGGGTATTAATCTAAGAAGTTGGACCCTTTTGCTAAGTTCCAAATTAAGAAATATATTCCCATGGTCACAAAGGACCTCAATGGGATAGGCCAAGATCTACTAAGATATTTGCAAACAGACATCCAGACTAAGTTTATAATAAGAGATCAATTTATAATCGGTCTCCACTAAAACGGTCATCCCCTGGACGATTTTAGCGATCGTATGATCCCTATCCTCTGCACCTCCCCCGATCATCACGGCCATCAGTGCAGTATCAAAGGTAGGCATTCAACAATGCCAATCACATCATCCATGTGACTCATGCTCGATCTTTCGATCTCTTGTGTTCCGAGGCCACGCTTCTATGGCGTGCTAGGCTCGCCAAATCTAACTTGTGTGTATTCGTTGTGCAACATGGCTTACACCCACGGTATGCGAACGTAGATATGTTTGACCCCCGATCATCACGGCCGGCCTCATACCGAAGAACTTTCTTGGTGGTGCACACACAAGGGGAACACGGAACATTGGAATTAAATAGGGATTATCTTATTTGCTACCGTTGAGTATCTAAATACTAGCACACAATAAGATGTAAAATAGGTATCAACATCATATGTATAATGTGATATGATATGGTCTTTCTTGCGCCTTGATCTCCATCGAGCGCTCCGGCATGATCTCCATCGTGCCCTTGGTTTGACGCCAAGTCCACGACACCTCCACCAAGTCGTCCATCGGAACAATGACTATTACTATACTACTTTAGTAACAGAAAAGTAAACTACTTTACCTTCGTATCGACCAATGCCATATCATAATCACATGCCCCCCTGCAAAATAAAGTTAGACGCCTCTACTTTATCTATTGCAAGTTTTACGTGGTTGTTAGGGCTTTCGTACTAGAACCATTTCTAAACTATGAACTTTCCAACCACAACATGGATCCGACAGTTGTCTCTACTACACCCCTTTCGGGGCCCTCCATTGTAAATGCTATATCAACTATCGAATGAGAGACAGACACCCGCTAGACACTTATACGGTACAAGCCGTATGTTGAGCGTGGAACCAGTCTCACATACGAATACGCGTAAGGTCGGTCCGGGCCGCTTCATCAAACAATACCACGATATAAACAAGTACACATTATAGGGTAACAACTAAGGGATCAATGCCCGCACAATACTTGTGCGTACTGGCCGTACATCACTCCTACGCATAGATCGGCTCTGATACCACTGTTGTGGATCGGCGCAGAAAACAAAAAATTTCCTACGAATGAAACCCCGAAACTTGCCTAGGATCTATTTATGTAGTAATGCGGTAACGGCCGGAGCATAGAGAGTTCATACCCTTGTAGTCTGTACGCGGTTAACGTTCCGCGGGGAACGTGGTTGATGTAGTCGTACTCGAAGCTGACCTCAAGGTCGCGAAGCTCCTCGCGGGTCACCCCTTGCTCCTTCTTGATCTTCATCATCTTCATCGTGCAACAGCACCGGCTCACGACATTTAAGCGCCCCAAGTGTTGCGCCTCGTGTCTTCGTACACATCCGGTGCACGATGAGACCTCCGGCTCCCCGATCCCGTCGGGAGTGCGGAAGTTGATATCCGGCTAGGAATCCCTACAGTGCAACGGCGTACTGTAGGAGTGCCTCGATCGCACAGCCCAGACTTGGGGCCATGGTCACGAGGCATGAAGGGAGAGAGAGGAGGAAGTCAACCAAAGGACTTCTCCAAATATTGTTGTGTCTAATCCCACCCATGGGCACCCCTTTATATAGGCTAAGGGGGTGTACCTTTCTTAAAGGCTAAGCCATGTGGGACTAATTACTAAAGGAAAAACTCAGCAGAAATTCGGACTGCCAAATGGGCCAAAAGTACTCAGCTCAAATAGCAAACAGAAAATGCTAAATAAAAACAAAAAGAAAAAGCAGCAGAAGCAGCTGGCCAGCCGGGTGGTCTGGCCTGCCCACCGGTGGCCCAGCTCGTGCCGCGGTGGCCTGGGAAGGGGAGCCCCGGGTGGGCTGGCTTGCCCCCGGCGGCCCAGCACCCGACCCCGCCCCGCCCCGGGTGGGTCGGCTGGGCAGCGGCGGCCCAGCGCCCCGCCCCGCCTCGCCTGTGTCATGCCCTGCCCGGGTGGGCTGGCTGGCAGCGGCGGCCCGTGGTGGCCTGGCGGCGCCCTGCTATCCGCCGCCCAGTGCGGCGGCTATTATCCGCCGCCCACTTGGGTTGGCTATTTTTCTTTTTCGTTTTATTTTCCTGCAGTTTTATTTCTAGGCCTTTTCCCTCTAGGATTTGGCCTAATATAAAAGTTGACTTTATAAATCTTAATCCAAATATTATTTATAATATATTAATTCATAATTAACATATAATAAATATATATTTAAATTCTCATTTATCCGAAAACAATTTTCGGGACTTTTCCTTTATTCTTTCTCCGAACAACTTCGGATCTCTCCATGGAACGATTCCGGCTTTCTCTTTTTCTCTACTGTGATCGTCTTACGAATGATCGCTCTCATCGTACCCTTAAGTGTATCCTCTCACGGCTCGGGAATGCTCTAGACATGATCTGTATCAATGATCAACAGAGGGACCAGGGATATCCATGTGACCCCTATGCATTCCTGATGACAATGTCGCTTGAACCGTCTAAATGTAGCATCCTCTTCCTTTTGTTTCTTGATACAACTTGTCCGAGATCCGATCACTGGTATCCCATACCTTTGTTCAATCTCGTTCTCAAGAAGTTATGTTTTCTTGTTACCGTGATATTACATCCCCATGACCTAGTCACATGTTGCAACATTTATAGATGTAATCTCACCAAGTCGGCCGTATGTATCTTTAACCCGTCATATGGGTGAACAAATCCTGGTCTTGCAGTCACATGTCATCTACTGTTCCTTCGGAATACCCAACGTACACCTTTATGACCACCGCATTACCAAGTGGCGTTTTATGCAGTCAAAGCAGCCTAGGGAAACAGTGAGTAATATGAGCTCACGGTCTAAGGAGGAGTCTGGGTATAGCTGTTGCAACAATGAACTATATGACTTGATCGTATTGCAATCCTTCGAGGAATGTCCAACCACATCATTCTCCAATGACATGATCTCGTTGTCAGTCGGCATAAATGCCCATGATCTTGAAACCCAGATCATCTTTGTGACCAACGAACTAGTATGAATAGAGGCTACTAGGGACTTGTTGTTTCATACCACACCTGTACCAATGTTTCTACTTGGCACAGTTCTAGCACAATATGAAACTATTATAAACTAATTGAGATATGACAATAAAAACCTATTTCTTATTTGCCTCTAGGGCATATCTCCTTCAAATACTTTTATCAAGTTTATATGGTGCATGTCACCTCAAAAATTATTCTTTCTTTTTATCACCTACCTACTCGAGGACGAGCAGGAGTTAAGCTTGGGGATGTTAATACATTGCAAATGTATCTATAATTTTTGATGTTCCATGCTTGGTTTTATCTACTTTCTTATGTTTTGTTCCAACTTTGGAGTACTTTGCATAGACTTTCTTGGACAAACCTATTAACAAGATTCCATAGTGCCAGTTGCCTGTTTTCTGTTGTTTTTGGTTCCAGGAAGTCAGAAAATGAATATTCTCGGAATTGGACGGGACAAAAGCCAAAGTTGATATTTTACCGGAAGACTCACGGAGCCAGAAGACGAGACAGAGAGGGGCCACAGGGTGGCCACACCATGTGGTGGCGCGGGTCCACCCTGGCCACGCCACCAGGTGGTATGGGCCCCCTGGCTACCCACCAACCTTGCCCTCTGGCCTATAAGAAGCCTCTCGAGGCATAAACCCTAGATAATCAAGCCTCCAACCACGAAAAGTTCCGCAGCGCCGCCGGCACCGAAGGGGAGATTCGGGGGACAGAAAGTCTCTGTTCCGGCACCCTGCTGGGACGGGGAAGTGCCCACGGAGCCATCTCCATCGATCTCCACCACCATCTCCATCACCATTGCTGATTCCCATGATGAGGAGAGAGTAGTTCTCTCTCAAGGCTAAGGGTTCTAGCGGTAGCTATGTGTCAATCTCTCTCTCTATGCATGACCTTATTGTGATCATGAGCTTGTAATCTATAGATCTACCTTGCTACTCAAGTGCTTTAATAGATCTCTGCTCTCCCCATGTGTGTGAAAGTGACAGCGTGCTCACCATGGTGGCACTTAGGCTAGAGAATACAAATACTTGTTATGAGTTATATTTGGAGTTGGATGTTTCTATGAAATTGTGGTGTTTGTTGGACTCATCTAGTACTCAAGGTGACAGTGTGGGGTTTTCTAGATGGGAAAGGCTTACTTTGAGGTGTGCTGTTATAGCCCTACCATTGATTAGAGTGTCCAACCGGAGAGTAGTTAATAGTAGTATCATGAAGAGAAGATATTTATATGAGAGTGTTCACTAGTGAAAGTATGATCCCTAGGCCTTATTTCTTAGCACTGAAACACCGTTTGCTATTAGATCTGTTACATGTTTGCTTGCTTCCATCTTTATTTCAGTTTGCCTTTAGTCTTTTCCACACCATCAAGTTATTTGCTGGCACCGTTGTCTTATATCCATACCACTTGTATTTCACTATCTCTTCGCCGAACTAGTGCACCTATACACCTGACAAGTCTATTGGGTGTGTTGGGGACACAAGAGACTTCTTGTATCTTGATTGCGGGATTGCTTGAGAGGGGATACCTTTGACCACTTCATCCCTGAGTTCGATAAACCTTGGGTAAACCACTTAAGGGAAAACTTGCTGCTGTTCTACAAACCTCTGCACTTGGAGGCCCAACAACTTCCTACAAGAATAGAAGTGCGTAGACATCAGAAGCCGGCCTTGTTTCCGAGTTTAAACTGGTTTAGCAATTGAGCTCCGTTGCTCGGCAAAGTTTCCGTGTTAAAGGTTTGCCGGCTCATGAAAGGGACGAGGTGGAAAGGCAGATAAGCGATAAGTATATGCAAAAACATAAAGTGCTTATGTAATTTTCAAGCACAACACAAAGACAAAAAAGTGTTGAATAAGTAAAACCATTCAAAATCTTACTAGTTAGCACATCAAAATAAAAGTATTCTACTTATTACAATAAGATTTGTTTTTCACAATAACACATTGTTTTCCTGGCATTTCATATGCCATAGATGAAGATGGAGCATCAACCGGCTCACTGGTAACATCACCTCTGCCTTGGTATCTTTCCGAGACGAGGAGATCAGACTCGGTTTGTTCCTCATCGAAAACTTCAGCTGTTTCTTCTGGAGGCGGAGGAGGCCTTTCCATGCGAGTGAAGAATGGAGTGGCGTAACTGGTCAGATCAGCTACGTGGCACCCATAATCGGCACACGCATCCATGATATCCTTGATGTTATGTTCCTTGCCGTCCAACAGTCGAATAACCCCTGGTTACTTGCCAAATTTCCATGCTTCCATGGTGTCTCATCACCATTGTTAGGGCATTTTGTGCTTTAGTTCGCGCATACGACATGTTCCAGTCCTGGATGAGCTGGGGCATCTCTTTTGCCTTATCTCGCACTTCAAAGGCAGACATTCTATTCATATCGGAAATCTTTAAGGCTTCACCAATATCCTCCATTGACTGGCGTAAATCGTGAAGCATATCTCCGACTTCATTGAGCCGGCTGGTGCGAGACTCGAAAGAAGAAGAATCCAGCAAATTCAGATGGCCTGCATATATGAAGCAAAATTAAAAAATATATTCGAACTCCTAGAGTCGGAAGGAAGGAAAGTGAGAGACAGGAAAATTACCAAAGATGACGTCGTCAACTTTGGCTTTCTCTGCCCGAAGACTCTAGAATTAAACCCGGAGAGCTTGGCTAATGTCCTTATCCTTGGCCAACTTGTTTGTGAGATCCGAGATTTTCTTATCCTGGATAGCGATCTTGCGATCACATTCTTCGGTGGCCATGTTGGATGATTCAAGAATGTTGTTATTACTGCGCTCATGATCTACCTTAATCCCATTCAGCTCTCTCCTTAAGTCCGCGTTCTCCGCCTCCAGGGTCTTGGAATTCTTGGCCTCTTCAATCATTTTGCATGACTGTTTGACTAGTTCTGTAAACACAAGAAAATAGTCAAGTAAGAATTCGACTATGAAATCAAAAAGAGCAAATATGAGGACTGAAATGATTACCTTCAGCTTCATCCTTGGAAATCTTCAATTGAGCATTTTCTACATAGAGAGCTCTGATCTCTCTCTGTTTATTGCATATATTATTTAGCAATTCATGGTTATAAGCATTAATTTTCTGTAAGTCAGAATAATATCGAGAGTTAGAAGTCTACTAATGACTCGGGCTAATATTTTAACCAAGTTAAATATCAGCATGAGCCTTGGGGGTTATACTAGTTCGTTCTTTGGCATCCTATGAAAGCATAAATCCGGTTTTCCTATCCAACTTCATGCTTGGGGGCTAGAGGATATGATATGAAATAAAGTAAAAAAGAGAGTCAAATTCCGACTTACATAATCTTCATGGGTTAGCTTGCTCAGACTCATGTTCACCTCAGAAGAAACCTTCTCGGCGAGAGTCAGCCGGATCACTGGTGGTGGAGCCACATCGGCCTTCAACTCTTCGTCGCAAAGACAAACTTGGTCAAGAAGCCCGGAGAACTTTACATCCTCAACTTCTTGGGCCTCTTCTTCAGCAGTGATGTTATGGCTCTCCAAGCATTGTTGAGCCAGCTTCTGGATTTCCTCTGCGGTTTTCCGAGTAATGCCAAGCTTGGCAAGACCCGGATTGCTGAGCAGGTTATCCGCGAAAACCTCTGCTGAGGGATCATTACCCTTTGAGGGTTCACCCTTATCAGTTACCGAATCACTCATGATGATTTCGGTATGCGAGCCATGGTTCGCTAGCTCAGAATGCTGAGCCAGATCTTCTGCAACACGAGGAGTTGAAGTAACCTACGGTGTTGTAGAAGGTGTTGGGGTAGGAGTCAGAGGCGGAGCAGCAGGCGAAGTCAAATTTAGCTATGACTAGCGCAGGGGCTTTGACGAGGTTCCCTTGCCTTAGGTGAGCTGTTTAGCTCTGAAGAGGTAGCAGTTCAAAATCGTTACGCTTCTGAAAGAATGTGAAATGAAATATAAAGGCCTTGTGAGTAAAGTTACCTCTTCAGAACAGGCACTTCTTTCATGCCAATAGAAACAGTCGGAGTTTTGCATTTTCGTGTAAACGCATTCGACAGCAGTACAAGTTCTCATTCCTCCTGAGACAATGCTTTCTCAGGAGGATATCCCTCAAGAGGAGCAAGCTCCGACTTGAGGAGGTCAGCAAGCTAAAAGAAGAATCATCTCAGTATTGTGAAAAGCTATAAGAAAGTACGAATGAACACATATTCGAGTATAAGACTAACTGCTGGAAAACTTGCTGGTGTCACGGGATCGTGACCCGTATACATATCCACAGAGATGTCTGGAATCTTCGTCTTGATCCACTCTTTGATCTGGGACTCATAGTCCTTTTCCGAATATGACTTTGAGCAGATCCAGAGAGAATCTGTCTTGATCTTGGTGATCGTATGCATGAGTCGATCACCATGGTGTTGGAGGAGCTGAATCCGGCGCACTAGCCAGCTGTGAATTAAGTCGGACCCTTTCAGATCCTTGTGCTTCATCAGGTACTCAATCCGCCTCTTGGCGAGAAGCAGATCGTTGGTGAGGGCCAGAGCTTCCGCGTCCCAAGACTCTTGGGGCGTGGCGACGCCATCGACGAAAGCCGGGAAAGCAGTCTCTTTGTCGGGAGCCGGTTTATCCTTATGATAAAAGAACGTGCAACGGACATTTCTTCATGGACTCGCTAGCCTTAATTATAGGATAGACTCGCTCTCTCCTAATAGTGAGGCTAAGAGTTCCGGTAATATAAGGATTACTGGAAGTGATAGAATTTCTCCGGGTACCGAAGTAGTACCGGAATAGAACAAGACTCGGCCTAATTTCGAGATACCCCTCACACAAAGACGCATAAGCGCTCATTTCTAAGATTGATTTCGGGAGGAAGTTGTGGAGTTGAACTCCGTAGTAATCTATAACCTTAGAAAAGAAATCTGAGGGAGGAAAACTCAAACCTTCGTCGAGGTGGGTGCCAAAGTGCACTCGCTCGTCGGTGTTGGGGGTGGGGATGGTTTGACCGAAGCCGCTCCTCCAGTCACTAGCGCGGAGGAGGCCTTCCTTCTCGACGATGTGAAGCTTGTCATCATCAAGGACATAGGAGATCTAGACCCCGCGGAAGTTCTCTTTCTCCGCCGCTGCGGAGGTCATCGCCGTTGTCGCCGTCGTGCCGGAAGATGAAGCCTCAACCATTTCTATGGACGGTGGTGGCCTTGGATGGGCAGCGTTGTGCGTTTAGGGGAGGAGGTAGAAGAGCTTTTGCGCGATGGCGTCGAGAGGAAGGAGAAGGCACTAGCGTTGGTAAGGAAGAAAGGGGAAATCTTGACCCCTTATATCCCTCACCTACGCCAAGATTCGTGCAAAATAAACAATAACCATGCCACGTGTCATGGAAGGAGCTAGGTAACCTCCTCGCTAGGATTACGCTGCCTCGATCTCCACGCACGCATTAAAACGGCCTCGGTTCCGTGAAAGGTTGACCCACAAACGGTCATGCTGTCAGGAATGTCTGTCAGTGACGTAACTTGATCTTGACTGATGTCAGGTTATGTCAGAGACCAAGTTCCGCCTTAGTTTGAATTTCAAGCTAGAAATCCGAATAATGTACTCATAGGTCCGACATATTTTTAAGACCTGGATCCAATCCTTTCCTTTGAGTTTCAGGAACTCTTCAAGATTCTGCAAGCCGAGGATAAATCAAGCTAGACGAAGAAATCTAACTCTGGACCTTGGAGGCTTCCGGGGGCTGCTGTTGGGGATATACTTTCGGGGTATCCTTATTGTGCCTCGCTGACTAGGGTGGCCCACTTCGGGTTAGAGCTTTTCTTCACGGGTGGCCCAGTCAGAGAGAAGAGATGGAGTCTAGTCCGGCTACCGGGAGGCCTAGAAGACTTACCGACATAGGCCTATAGTGTTACTTGTAGTTCAAGATGTATTATTTAACCGAGTCTTAGTCGTAGCCGGATAGGTCTCTCCTGTAAACCCTAGGCCGGATATCTATATAAGCGGTCCTAGGGGCCAACCTTTAGGGCACCCCACAGTAGTCTACAATCTAAACTCGCACAGGCGAAAACCCTTGTAACCCATATTCTGGCTCTGTGGTATTACTGGATTTCTAGAAGGAGTTGGATCCGTCCATCATCGGTGGATTCGAACCTGGGTAAACTTGTGTGCTCACCGTCCTGGAACACTGTACGACTTACGCCCCTCTCTTCCACACGCCTCGAGGACCCCCTCATGGCGTACTTATCCTCAATCCAATGACACTAATCATAAACATTTATAATAATGGTGGTGGTGGTCTTTCTAATGCAAAACAAAAGAAAATAAAATGACAAAACAGACGCTCCAAGTTTCTACGATAGTTCTATGTTGCTCAAAAAACAAAGTTTAGAGGTTTGCAAACCGGGAGTTGAGTTGGTCCAGTGGGGATGCCTTGGGCATCCCCAATATAATGGTTTTCACCATACTTGGATTTCTCTTGGTGTGGTGTTCCTCTATTCCCTGTCAGAAAACTTCAACACAAAACATTTTCTCCAATCTCTTTTCTCAGAGGTGACATTAGTGGCACAAGAATATAATAGTTGATGCCTATATATCAAAGACAAAATTCTTTCTAAATGTTCCAGCAGGCACATAATGTTCCTACATATTCGTAGCATATAATATGACTCATACAAATCATTTTAAGAGACTTGGTAATGATTAAAACAAAACATGGAAGAATCTATATAGATTTTTAGCAATAGCAAAACGTATTTTTTCATCCACTTAGACATGTCGGGAATTTTAGAAAAAAATTGTGCATACATAGGATTAAACGTTGTAAATGTTGTATTAGTCTGAGCGCAATCGGAGTTACATAAAAATAGAAAATTCACGCATTAAATATTGTTCTGCAGAAATTTGCTACTCCATATGTTTAGCAACTTTTAAAACATCCAAAATGAGTTCCACTTGGTACTTTATTACAATCTTCAGAAAGAAAACGAAAACAAAACTCTCTTTCTACATCAATAGTTCAAAACAAAAATCTAAAATAAAAATAATCGGGTTGCCTCCCGCAAAGCGCTTTCTTTATAGCCATATAGCTAGGCTTTACTTACTTGGTTTAGGTGATGTGGAACTCATGGGATAGCTTGTGCTTTTTAGCTACCTCCTTCTTCCTTCGAAAGTGTTCCATACATTATACCAAGGTCCCATGGTGTACTCATGCCGATCAAATAAATAATAGAATAGGAACATGGTATAGAGCAACACAAAACATAAAAGTAATAATAACAAAGTCTAACTTTCTTCCTATGCATAGGGATTTTATATTTGAATAAGGTACAACAAACAAGAGTATCCCTATGCATATTATTAGTATGTGAATGAGTTTTATAATTATTAGCAACATAAAGAGGGAATTGGCAATCTCCTCTTTCATAATAGTTGCAAGCACTAGAAGTAAATTTAGCAATATGACCATTGGAAGCATGCAAGTTTGTAAAGTTTTTTATATGATGAGCATCATAGTAATTATCATGGTATTCATTAGAATACTTTCCCCTTTCAAAATAGTTGCTAGTAATATTTTCATTATTAAGATTATTGTTGCAATGATGATTTTCAACATAAGGTAATTGCAAACCATATATATAGTTTCTAGCAAGTGCAAGTTTCTCTTCTATAGTTAACATAGGAGAGTTCAAGAATGACATATGACTCTTAGGCATAAGTGTATCATCATAGGCATCCAGTTTCTCATTTATATCTTCATTTGTTATACATGGATGGTTATCAAGAAGCATAGGACCATCATCTAAAGCATTTTCATATAGCATATATAAACAAAATTCCTCATTATTATCAATAATTTTAGTAGTAGTGTTATTAGTAGTCAAAGGTGCACCCTTGGTTTCATCATAATAGGAAGGGTTCTCATAAATTACCATTTGACTTTCAATTCCCCCACAAGAAATGCAAGGATTTTTAGTTGGACAATTATCATAGCATGTGTTATCATATATGACAAATGAGCTTTGGGTTTGAGTGTTACTATCATTTGTTGATTGTGAAGGTTGAAGATTCCACTCTTCCCCAGGCTTAAGTTGGATTATCTCTACTTCATTTTCTTCTCCACGCACCTGTTCTTCCAAGCTTATGTTTTCATCATATTTTTCTTGCAATATATTAGTACTTTTCATGGCAGCAAGAGTTGTTTCTTTATATTTAATAACATAAGCATTATCACTAAATTCTTCGTTGCAAATTTGAAGTATAATATCTATGTGTGCTTTCATTACACGAGCATCATGACTAGTTTCAAAATTTTGATTTATAAGAGAGTCTAGCTCATGGGCGCCCACATAGGCAATATATTTCTCAACTTGTTCTATATCATGGCATAAAAATTTACACTCTTGGTAAGAAGCAATAATAGGATCACTATTATGCTTACATTGATAGTGAGAGTGTTTATAGTCTTTTTGAGTGCAACAAGTTATATCATGTGATTCAAAAAATTCAGTAGCAAATTGATTGAGATCTGTAAGCAATTCATCCGTTCTATTTCCTTCTTTGGTTGATCTATATTCATAGTAGTCTTCCAACATTTTGACATGACCTATAGGTATGTGGATTCCAAGTTTCTCCATATTTTAGCATGCATATTTAGAGGTTATAATAAATTTTATGTGTTTTTGTGTTTTAAAGAAAACTTAAAAAGACTAAAAACAATACAAAATAAAATACTTTAAAAATCTAAAAGGAGATGAAAAATCTCATAGTGGTGCAACCTACCCAAGCTTGGGTTGTTGCACAAGTTGATGAAGATGATGGCACCATAAAATAAGCAATTGTCATGGGAGTTACCTTGCTCTTCAAACTATCTCTTCAAACTTGATGAGGATGCAGTTGTGATGTACCTTGGCAAATTCCCCGGCAACAGCACCAAAAAATAGTCTTGATGGCAACAATCCTGGCCACTTTTCGTTGGGACTCCAAGTGCAGATTGTTGTAGTAAGCTTCTTTTCCCCACAAGGGTGACTTGAGGGTTTATATCGAACTCTCAGGTAATTGGTTATGGAAGGATATTTGTCTTCTCCTCTTCAAGCAACTTGTAAAGTAAAATAATCTGTCTTATGTCCCCAACTCCACCAAGTGGTTGTCAAGCACAAGGTTTCGTATTAGTAATATAAAATAAAATAAAATGTAAACTGAAAAAAAAGCAGGAAATAAAGTAAAGTGGTGCAAACTAGATGATATGGAAGATAGTAGAGATGTTTTGGGATTTTTATAAGTGATTACAAGTAGAGAAAGTATTTTTGTATTTTCGAAATAATAAATTGCAGAAATTATAAAGGATAGTAGATGCAATGGAAAGGTGTTTCTTATGATAAAAATCTGACCAGGGTTCATGGGTTCACTTTTCTACTCTCTTTTAGGTTGTAGTGATCACAAAACAATTCATCAATGATAAAGATTCATGGAAATGCTATAAGTGCTTGATAAAAGGAATTAATATGGGCATCACATTCTAATATTGAGATGGAATACATCTCTCTCTCTCTTATACTCCTCAAGAAAGGGAAATCTCCATGCAATCTTGATTTAAGAACAAATCAGAGTATAGCTTTAAGAAATATTATATGATGTTTGAAATACAAATATGCTACCTTGATCTAACAAGGTCATCACACTGTCACGTGATAACTATAGCACATGATTTTACTTTACCCATAGTGAGGCACCAAAAGAAAGGTAAAAAACAAAGTAGATCTTGAATATTATGTGTCACAATTCAATGTCCACCCCCATGCTACTCCATCTAACACACACTTCTCCCATACAAGTTCTTGCATACAAGTTGGATCAAAACAAGCAATGAAGAACGATGTGCATTATATGCATCTATTAAAACATCTTACACAAAATAGATTCCAATCTCAAATATCAAATCATAGAACAAAGATCAACCACACAGGAATTACAAATATGACCATAATGATGTTGGGCAGCTCATATGGTACTAGATCTATGCAGAACAAGAGATAAATAGATCAAGCTACTACCACAAACCCATATCCTGGAGGTAGACTACTCCCTGTTCATCATGGTGATGCAGCTGGAGATGTTGGAGAGGGTCGAGATCTCCCCGGAGGTGGCTCTGGCGGAGTTTCCCCCTCCAATCTTCACTAGATCTAGTGGTGTTTGTCTCTGATGGCACTCGTTGCTTCTTGTCAGCCTGTTTCGAGGATGCCTCGAGGGGTCCTTATATATGGAATTTTAGGTCAAGAGAGCTCCTTGGGTGAAAGAATCAAGGCGATCGGACAGTCGAAGAGGGAAAGAGCATGGGTGACATGCCCACTAGGCCTGGGTGCACCCCCTGGGCTCTTTTGGCCCTCCTGGTGAGATTCAAGTGCTCCAGATGCTTCTCGTGGATAAATATTGTCATTCCCAAAAGTGCAAATCCATTTGACTTCGTATAGGTCCTAAAACATCAAAAACATTGAAAAACAGGGTTTTTCTGCTATGCAGGGTTATAACCAAAATAAAGGGGATCAGTGGTTGCTGACTCGTGTATTAACGAGCTTGCTGGGGACCCCCAAGAAGAAGGTATGATGAGAACAGCAGTAAGTTTCCCTCAGTTATGAAACCAAGGTTATCAATCCAGTAGGAGCAAGGAAACACCCCAAAGGTGTAGCTAGCTGAACGTTGGCAGGGCGCACTACCGGTGCCAGCAGCAACGTGGAGACCTGCACAACACAACCACAGAACTCTGTCCCCAACTTTCGATGAGGTTGTCAATCTCACCGGTTTTGCTAAAAACAAAGGATTAAACGTATTGAATGGAAGGAAGTAATAGTTTGAAGAAAGTAAATACAAAGCAGTAAACAGTTTGTACATTGAATGTAAAAGAAAGGACCGGGGTCCATAGTTCACTAGAGGTGGCTCTCCTTAAGATAGATAACATGCTGGGTGAACAAATTACAGCGGGGAAATTGACAAACATCGAGAAAGCATACAAGCATATACTAATCATCTTGACTCCTTTGAGACTTGATTGGGCATTACAACACTATACATAGACCGCCATCCAACTGCATCTATGACTAATAATCCACCTTCAGGTTATCATCCAAACCCCCTCCAGTATTAAGTTGCAAGCAACAGATTATTACTTTACGAATTGTGTGTAATGTAAACAATACGATTGTTCTATGAACAAAGGATTGTTGTTTTCTCCCTAGTAGCAACAGCACATCTAGTACCTTAGAGATTTCTGTCACTTCCCCAGATTACCAGAGGCATGAACCCACTATCGAGCATAAATACTAACTCTTGGAGTTGCTAGCATCTACTTGGCCAAGATAGCTACTAACAACGGAAAGCATGCAAGATCACAAATAACAAAGACATGATAGAATCAATAATCAATCTGAAATAGCATCTCAATATCCATCGGATCCCCGCAAACACAACATGCAGAATTACAAATAGATGATCTTGATCATGAACGGAGCTCACAAGATCTAGACATGAAAGCACAAAGGAGGAGAACCAGCCATCGAGCTACTACATGGACCCGTAGTCCAGAGATGAACTACTCATGCATCACACCGGAGGCTTGCATGATGATGAAGAAGGCCTCAAGGGTGAAATCCCCTCTCCGGCTGGGTGCCGGTAGAGCTTCAGATCCCTCCCGATCTAGGGACAGAGACGATGACGGCTACAGACTCTTTCGTGGATTTGTAGAACATTCAAAGCTGGGATCATAGTACTTCAATCATAACATGAAAGACAAAGTTCTAGCAATAAGACAAAGAAACTATGTTGCAACATGAAAAGGCACAAACAAAAGATTCATGAATAACATTGCTTTGCAAGACGTTTGTTTGTTTCACATAAAGAAAACATAGCATAATAGTATTCAGCTTGTCCCTCATAGAGTAGCAAATATAAATGCATAGGACACCTTCAAAGTTCATAAGAGTGACTAGATACAAATAGTTTAAAACAAGCAATATCAAGTTACGTATCAATCAACTAGTCTTGGGACAATGCACATAGAACTAAGAATGGCCACTGTGCTCTCAAAGTAGGTGCATAAAGGTAGAAGGTGGAGACTCAATGTAATGGTGGAAGAAAGGCCTTCACAGAAGGAAGTAGGGATTCAAGTATCATAAAGAGCTTCCAAAAAATTATGGTACTTAATAGCTTTTAGCTCTCATTTCCCCTATCATAAGCATCTTGAAGTGATTAAGGTTAAAGTGAACAAACTATGGTGTACATGCTTGACGAAGTATAAGTTAGAAATCTCATGTCCCTTGAATACGAGGGCCGCTCCTCATGCTACTCAAGTTTAGTCACCGGTAAGTTCTTGTCATCGTAAGTACATGTGTATCATAGAGAACCGCCAACGGGGTACCCCTTGCCCGATGATACGGAAGAATCCCCATATCAAAATGACAAGGCAAGCAGACAACGAGCATCTCAGCAATCTTCTTATTTACCATGGGAATATGGTGCTTTTTTCTCTCTTTCCTCTTTTCATAATCTCATTTTTTTTCTCTTTTTCTCTTTTTCTCAATATAGGACTCTTTTTTATAAGAAAAATGCTTCATAGACAGCTCATTATGGTTACGCTGCAGGTTTCCACCATGTTAGCATGGATTAGACCAGCGGCCCAGGCGTTTCTCTAACACATATACATAACTCCATGGACTTACAAGCTCCCCTTTCATTTCACACCGACGACATCCATAGACAAAAGAGCATGATATCAACTAGGTACAAAGTACCAGTGCAATGTTGAAAGTGTTCCCCATGACAGCATGGTTCTGCTAATCCCCAACAAATAAGTGCAAGCATATACAACATAGACGACACAATGGTTCAAGTTTATTAAGGGCAAGAAAAGTAAAGTGTGCCATCAAGTTCGTGAGAGCTTTAATCACTAGTTTTCTCATAACAAGTTTAATTTGGAAGGTAAACAATAGCATGAATATATACTTGGAATAGCATAAGCTAGTAGGTAGGTATGGTGGACTCTTCGAAATAACTTGGTTTAGGGAGTTGGATGCATGAGTGGTACTCATACTTGGTTGTGGAGGATAGCAAAAGACTAGGAGCGACAAACTAAGAGAGCAGTAATGGCCATAATCATGCAGAGCGACAAAACATCATTGATCAAAGCATAAAGTGATACTACAAGTTGAAAACTAAAGGATCATAAAGGCTATGGTGACTTGGGATAGTCATAACATGGTGTGAGCATGCGCCAAGTCAACCCAAATAAAACATCAAAGGAGAATACCACAATACTATGCTTTAATATGCTAAAACAACGCATGATTCATCCAAGGCACATTAAGAAATCTCAATTGTTTATAACAAGTCATGCGACAGCAAATAATAATAAGCATAAAGCCAAAACAATATCAAGCATGGCATGACAAAGCATAGCCCACAGTCAAAAACAAGTTGTCTTTACCAGTTAAGCATGAGCTTTCCTACTCTTTTCCAAACCAAACCAAACTATTTGAAAACCAATGTATGAAAGAGGGGGTCCAACCAATTTATTCAGAAAACAAAGAAAACAAAAACCAAAATGAAAATGAAAAAGAAGACGCTCCAAGAACAACACAACTGTGCAGGAAACAATAAAAATGAAGCGTTTGGAAGAAACCTGGGATTTTTATTGATGAAGAGGGGATGCATTGGGCATCCCCAAGCTTTGACGCTTGTACTTATTGGATCTTTCTTGGGGTGACATGCGTGGCATCCCCAAGCTTGAGCTTTAGTCTATCTTTCATCTCATTGCTCATTCCTTCCATACACCTGAAATTTTTCCTTCATACAGAACTTCACACAATCTTTATTAGCAACATTAGTGCAATCAAGATAATAAGTCTTTAGGTTCAGTTCTAAAACCAATAAAACTTCCATTAAAAACACAATGTACTGTAGCACTTCCCTCAAAAAGCTCAATTCCCCAAAAGAATTAAAAAAGGAACCAACAAGAAGCAAATGCAGAAAATGGCAGAAATCTGTCAAAACAGACCAGCAGGTAAAGATGATTTTTTTAGAAGCCCTTCTGTTGCTCAAATCAAAAAGTGTTGAACTAACGAAAGTTAGATAACAACCTGGGGCAGAAGCACAAAAATTCACGGCTCAAAAGGACGTTCAGAGATTTTACACGAATTTTTATAGTGAAGCACATAAATCTGTTTCGGGACAGCATCTTTCCCAATCATTACTTCTCTCTCATTAGAGGTTACTCTTGGCACAAAAAGCAAATAAAAGGATAAGGAGCGGTTATTCCTGAAGTACTTCGAAGACTCATCTTAAAAATTTTGGGTTATCTCCCAATAAGTACTTTTCTTTAACGCATTTAAGTTAGGCATAAGAAGCAAGAAAAAGAATCAAGTGTTCTCAAATGAAGAAGCATTAAAACCAAATATTGTTTTCATAGGAGAGGCAAAAGAAATCTTCTCTCTCTTCTTAGGGAAGTGTTAGATACCTATCTTCAGTATATTTAATGGTGCCTTCTTTTAATATCAATAATGGCACCAATAGTTCTAAGAAAAGGTCTTCCCAAAGTAATAGGACAAGAAGCATTGCATTCAACATCCAAAACATAGAAATCAACAGGGACATAGGCATTGTTAACCATAATAAGAACATCATTAATACTCCCAATGATTTTCTTTTTATTATCATCAAGTGGGACATTCAAATAACAATCTTTAAGTGGAGGCAAGTCAAGCATATCATAAATCCTTCTGGCCAAAATAGAAACACTACTATCAAGATCACATAAAGCTTTGAAACCAAAGTCATTCACTTTCATATTAATGATGGGTTCCCAACCCTTTTCTTGTTTTATAGGAATAGAAGCTTTATGTTTCATCTTTTCTTCTTTAATCTTTATGAGAGCATCAGTAATATGTTTTGTAAAGGCCATGTTCATAGCACTAGCATTAGGACTTTTAGAAAGCTTTTGTAGGAACTTAATAACTTCAGAGATATTGCAACCATCAAGATCAAAATCAAAATTATCGTCTAAAGTAGTAGAATTATTACTAGCCTCAACACTAGTGGTGGTGATAGTAGAAACACTAATGTTTCTAGCAATTTCATCTTCCCTTTCCCACTTAGCATGTAATTCAGCTAATAGTTTAACATTTTCATCAATTCTTACTTGTATAGCATTAGTAGCTGCAAAGGGATTATCATTAGTTTCGGGTTTAGCAGCCATTTTATTCAAATAAGTTTGACTTCATCAAGTGATGCTATATTTCTTTCAGCATTAGAGAGTTTTTCCTCAATAGTTTTATTGAAAGAAGTTTGTTTACTAATAAAAATTTTAAGCATAACTTCAAGTTTAGAGGGTGCACTCCTATTATTGTTGTAGGAATTTCCATAAGCATTACCATTGTTGGGAGGATATGGCTTATAATTGTTGTTGCCAAAATTATTCCTATAAGCATTGTTGCCAAAATTGTTATTTCTTATGAAGTTCACATCAACTTGCTCTTCTTGAGCAACCAAAGAGGCTAAAGGAACATTATTTGGATCAATATGGGCTTTCCCATTCACAAGCATAGACATAATAACATCAATCTTATCACTCAAGGAGGAGGTTTCCTCAACAGAATTTTCCTTCTTACCTTGTGGAGCTCTCTCAGTATGCCATTCAGAATAGTTAACCATCATATTATCCAGAAGCTTTGTTGCAGCACCCAAAGTAATGGTCATAAAGGTACCTCCAGTAGCAGAATCCAATAGGTTCCTTGAAGAATAGTTCAATCATGCATAAAAAGTTTGGATGATCATCCAAGCAGTCAGTCCATGAGTGGGACAATTCTTAACCAAAGATTTCATTCTTTCCCAAGCTTGAGCAACATGTTCATTATCAGATTGTTTAAAATTCATTATTTAACTTCTCATAGATATAATCTTAGCAGGAGGATAGTATTTTCCAATGAAAGCATCTTTGCACTTAGTCCAAGAATCAATACTATTCCTAGTTAAGGAATTCAACCATTCTTTAGCTTTTCCTCTCAAAGAGAAAGGAAATAATTTCAGCTTAATAATATCACCATCTATATCCCTATGCTTTTGCATCTCACAAAGTTCAACAAAGTTATTTAGATGGGCAGCAGCATCTTCATTACCAATACCAAAAAATTGTTCTCTCATAACAAGATTGAGTAAAGAAGGTTTTATCTCAAAGAAAGTAGCTTCAGGAACATGGGGAGCAATAGGTGTGCTCATAAAATCATTGTTGTTGGTGCTAGTGAAGTCACACAACTTAGTGTTTTCAAGAGTAGTCATTTTTTGTGTTTTTTCATAAAGAAAGCAAACTAGTAAAAGTATTTTTTGTGTGTTTTTGATAAAGAAACAAGAAAACTAAGAAAAAGTAAACTAAGCAAAACAAAAATAACAAAGTAAAGAGATTGGTTATGAGGGACTCCCCTTGTGAAGATGTCCTTGACTCCCCGGCAATGGCGCCAGAAAAATACTTTTTATGGCGCGTTGTTGACGTGGGAGCTTCTTCTTCTTTAGTCCCCGGCAACGGTGCCAGAAAAATACTTGCTGACTCGTGTATTAACAATCTCGTTGGGGAACCCCAAGAGGAAGGTATGATGAGCACAGTAGTAAGTTTCCCTCAATTATGAAACCAAGGTTATCAATCCAGTAGGAGCAAGGAAACACCCCAAAGGTGTAGCTATATGAACGTTGGCAGGGCGCACTACCGGTGCCAGCAGCAACGTGGAGACCTACACAACACAACCACAGAACTCTGTCCCCAACTTTCGATGAGGTTGTCAATCTCACCTGTTTTGCTAAAAAAAAGGATTAAACGTATTGAATCGAAGGAAGTAATAGTTTGCAGAAAGTAAACACAAAGCAGTAAATAGTTTGTAGATTGAATGTAAAAGAAAGGACCGGGGTCCATAGTTCACTAGAGGTGGCTCTCTTTAAGATAGATAACATGTTGGGTGAACAAATTACAGCGGGGCAATTGACAAACATCGAGAAAGCATACAAGCATATACTAATCATATTGACTCCTTTGAGACTTGATTGGGCATTACAACATTATACATAGACCGCTATCCAACTGCATCTATGACTAATAATCCCCCTTCAGGTTATCATCCGAACCCCCTCCAGTATTAAGTTGCAAGCAACAGATTATTGCTTTATGAATTGCGTGTAATGTAAACAATATGATTGTCTATGAACAAAGGATTGTTGTTTTCTCCCTAGTAGCAACAGCACATCTAGTACCTTAGAGATTTCTGTCACTTCCCCAGATTACTAGAGGCATGAACCCACTATCGAGCATAAATACTAACTCTTGGAGTTGCTAGCATCTACATGGCCAAGATAGCTACTAACAACGGAAAGCATGCAAGATCACAAATAACAAAGACATGATAGAATCAATAATCAATCTGAAATAGCATCTCAATATCCATCGTATCCCCGCAAACACAACATGCAGAATTACAAATAGATGATCTTGATCATGAATGGAGCTCACAAGATCTAGACATGAAAGCACAAAGGAGGAGAACCAGCCATCTAGCTACTACATCAACCTGTAATCCAGAGATGAACTACTCACGCATCACACCGGAGTCTTACATGATGATGAAGAAGGCCTCCAGGGTGAATTCCCCTATCCGGCAGGGTGCCGTGAAGAGCTTCAGATCCCTCCCGATCTAGGGATGGAGATGACGGCGGCTACAAACTCTTTCGTGGATTAATCGGGTACTTAGGGTTTTGGTATCGAAGGTAATATATAGGCGGAAGGAGAGGCCGAGGGGGTGCCTAGGCTGGCCACACCACCACTGGCGCGGCCAGGCCTGGCCCATAGGGCCAGGTGGTGTGGTGCCCCCTGGCTCCTCTCCGTCTCGTATTCTGGCTCCAAATGTCTCCAGGTAAAATAGTGACTTTGGCTTTTGTCCCGTCCAATTCCGATAATATTCATTTTCTGACTTCCTAGAACCAAAAACAGCAGAAAATAGGCAGCTAGTGTTGTGGCTCTTGTTAATAGGTTAGTCCAAGAAATCATATGAAAAGCACTCCAAAGTGTGGACAAAACACAAGAAAGTAGATAAAACCAAGCATGGACATCAAAAATTATAGATACATTTGCAATGTATCAGTGGTAAATCCCCAAAAATCAATATAAAATAGGGATATAACATTATGTATGATACAAATATGTGGGGAAACATGTTAACAAACTACAAAGTTCATGTATGAATTTTATATGCATTAGTGACTCCCGAAGCTCCTCTCTGCAAAAAGTCGAAGGATGCTGGCAAGGGCATAGTCCCGTCGGAGAACCTGACTGAACCTGATATGAATCATGTAGGTGGTTGCCCTTTCTCTTTATGGTGTCTAGTTTTTGCTGTGAAGCCCCCGAGTGTTTTGTGATTGTTTTGATTAGCCAATAATGCGCCGGATGGTCAAAATTACCAATCGTTTTATAGGATCCAACATCAAGCTTCTTCCGCCAAAGGTTGTTTGTGCTTTTTCCTTTTACTCTTTCTTAAATATTATTCTCCTGCTATTTGAATAACTTTGTCTGCTCTTGTAGCTGTTGCTGCTAAGTCCGATATTATCTATGAAGATATTATAAAGCGCACGGATGATCTTGAAGCCAAAATGAAGGTCGCCGAAGTGGAACTCGAAAAAGCTCGATCAGCGGTAAAACCGAAATGGAGAAGCGGGAGGTCGAACCTGCTGTTGTGGCAGGACGAGATGAGAACCTTCGGAATAGGATTGAAGAGCTGAACTCTTCCTTGACAAGTAAGTTTTTTATCATGTTAATGCCACTCTACAATTTCCATCGGTTTTTGTGTATCATAATTCCTATGCTCCTCATGTTTGTAGATATTACCAATTACTCTTTGTCCATCAACGAGTTGATCCTTTGTCAGATGCTCTGAGCGCCTTGGAAGGGAACAGTGTTCGAGGTCATAATCTTCTGACCCCCCGCGCTTTCAAGAGTCTTCACATGGAGATCTTCCCCAATAAGGATGTCCCACTGGACCTCAATGCCTTAACATAGATCTTCAATGCTGACCTGAATCCTCTTACCAGCTATGGGTTGATTTAGGCGAAGAGCGGCGTAGAGAGTGTGATGGCTTTGGCTTTGGCGCACAGCGAGAAGGTCATGTAGGATAAGATTAGCTCCTCAATCCCTGTCACTAGCACAGGAAAATAGTTCGACCTCAAGCCTTACTTTATGAAAATCAAGAAGTTCTCCAGAGAGCTTCTTGACATATCTCGGGAAGAAGATGCTACTCTTACTACCCGTTTCTCGAAAACTATGGCTGCTCCTCCATCTGCCAAAGCTTTGGCTGCTTCTCCTTCGACAAGTACTCCTCCTGCTGCTAGTGGTGCCACTTAGTCTTTTAGCTCTAGTTTTTATGCCAAACTTCTTGTAATGAATCCGGTTTCCTATATAGTTTTGTAGTCCTATGGGGAACATTGATATTTTGTGTCCTTGGTTGATCTGATAAGTTTGAATATTCAGCATGCCCATTGGGTTTTTCTTGCTAATTATTGTCTCGTATTTCCTTCCTTTAGAATTTATCTAACTTGCCTAGTCCCTCAATAGTTCCTGTTCCACTAGCTACTCCTACCCCGTCGAGTGCTCCTACTCCTTTGGGTCAACAACCTTCACAAGATGAGACGGATGTGCCCACCAATGTTACTACTATCATCCGATATGTTGATCCCCCGTTATACTCCAACAAGATCCATAGCATCAAGCAGTTGGAAGGGGAACTTCCTATGATAAAAGCACAAGTGGATGTCTCCCTCTCTAAATCGAATAAAGCCTTGGAACACCAGGAATATCTTCTCGAAGAAATTTCAAGGGTGAGTGAGATTATGTTGTGTAAGTTTTTATCACAAAGCCCCCGAGTACCCCCAAAACTTCTTTAGTTTTTAGTAACATACACTAACTTTTAGTTTTCTTTCGGTATTCTCATAAGTGCGGTGGAGGAGTCGCAACGTCTTAGAGCTTAGATGACTGCTTTGATGGATGTTTCTTTGACTGCTGGTATGGATTTCTAGACTGACCACCGGCAGGGGTATACTTTGGTGTTGCTTCAGGATCAAGTGTCAGAGGTTGGGGAATTCGTCAAGTGTTGTCGCTCCGCTTTGGTGATGGTGTACCATGCTATTTTTCCTAGAGACCCACAACCACAGGGACTAGTCGCACTGATGCAGGAGTTTCAGCATGGTGATGCGATCCACCACTTTATCAAACTTTAGCTTATTGCAGGTGCCAAGGTCTCTCTTGCTTGGGTGCATCTACACCATCTGATGCTGGACTTAGGTACTATATCGGAGAGTCCCCCGTATCTTTTGGGTGGTGGTGATGTGTCTATGGCTCCTCATTATGCGTCTGCTTAGAAGCCCGCCATATGAATTATTTGTCGGTGCCTTAGTGGAAACCAAGAGTTTTTCTGAATTTTTTCATATAGTTAGGATAGTGACCCTATGAAAAAAGGACATGTAAACTATGTAAAATCTTTTGATGTATCAACCAGAATATAGCTGTTGCTGTTTGTAATTTTGTATGTTTATGCCAATGGTAATTTTGTATGTCAAGCGAGATCTTTTCATTAGCCTGATGTCCGTTGGGCCGGATCAGCTAATCGGGTTAAAGCGTGTTTTGGACGTATTTTATGACGAAGCTGAAAGATTTTCGAACGTTCGTTGAGTAGCAAAGCCCCCAGTACCGGAGTGCAATTATGTAATAGATTGCTTTGACTGAGCCCCGAGTATCAGGTGTAGCAAAAAGTGAAGTAATGAAATTCAGACTTAGTTGAGAGAATTTGGCTTTCTTAAAATCAAGTATGGAGGTACATATTTTGGTGTAGTCGCTTGGGCGTTGGCGTTATAAGAAGTAAACATAGTTCTTTCGGCTGAGTAGCCTGGTCGTTAGCCTTATTGAAAGTAAATTGTAGGATGTAAATGTCCTAGGCGTAGAATCGTCACAGCTGTGCAACATTCCATAGATTGGAGTACTTGACTTTGGTCTTCTTGTCTTTTAGGCGATATGCTCCGCCATGGATTACTTCTGTGACGATATAGGGTCCTTCCCATGGCGACTCGAGTTTTCGATGGCCATCTTGCTTGAGGCGAAGGACCAGGTCCCCTACAGCAAAGGACCTAGGATGCAGTCGATGGCTATTATAGTTGTGTAGACTTTGCTGGTATGCAGTTGCTCTTGCAAGGGCAATGTCTCGAACTTCATTGAGTGCGTTCATGTCATCTTCGAGTTCCTCTATGGAGGTTACTTCGTCGTATGTGATGAATCGCAGAGCATCATGAGTAACTTCTATCAGAAGCACGGTGTTGGTTCTGTGGACCAGGAAGAAAAGGAGTTTATTGTGTAGCTGTATTTGAGGTTGCACGTAGACTCCATATGCCAGAGGGTAGCTCATCTACCCAGGCGCCTTTTGCTCTTTCGGGTGGTGTTAGTAGCCTTTTCTTGATGATATCGGTCATGAGGCCATTGGCTTTTTCCACCTAGCCATTGGCTTGTGGGTGGGCGACCGACGCATAGCTCACTTGTATGCCCATCTCTTCGCATTACTCCTTGGGTTCTCCAAAAGTGAAGTTTGATCCATTGTCGGTGATGATGTTGTGAGGCACCCAAAAGCAGAAAACTATTTACTTGATAAAGTTCATAGCCAAAGTAGCTTCTTGGCTGGTGACGGGCATTTCTTTAATCCACTTGATGAGTTTGTCGACTGCGACGAGCAGAAAGACGTGTCCTCTAGGAGATGATTTGTGGAGTTTACCCACCATGTTGAGTCCGCATTGGGCGAATGGCCAAGCCAGAGCTATGGGGGCCAGTTCTGCCACCGGTGCGTTAGGTTTTTTAGCGAATCACAGGCATGCTCCACATGTTATCACTATATTTTTTGCGTCCTAGACGGTAGTGAGCCAGTAGAATCCTGCACATAAGGCCTTTGTTGTTGTTTCTTGGCTGCTAGAATGGTGGGCGCATGTAACATCCTCGAATTGGTCCTATGCAAGTTTTAGCGATTCCTGCCAAACCCGCATAGAAACGATTTAAAGATGCCCACCAGGCACTTGCGTGTGGGTGGAAAATGAAGTAATATCATTACACACTAGTTCACGATGGAACCCATAGAACATATATATACAATAACGACTCAAAGAGTCAAGAATATAGGTATATAGTACAAAGATCCAAATTACCTTGAAACGATACAACATCCAAGTACGGATAAGATGCAAATGGAGCTAAGAGCCCTGAAGAATAACCAATGGCGTCCATAACCCTGCCCAGGCCAAGTCGAAAGGGTAGCCCTACTAACGACGTTGAACTTATACCTGTCAAATAAAAGGGGTGCCGACAAAGGGCAAAGGAAGAAGGGAGTGGTCAGTACTGAGGCCAGTAAACGACGAGTCTAGAATTTGGCGGCTCTCGCCTACATAGGTATGGTGGACTGAAGCAGCAGCAAAGCATGCACTAAACCTATAGAGACTCGATATTGTCGGCTATCAGAGAGAGATAAGAAAGACCTATTCGGAACCCAACTATTACTAACACCAAACATACCCATCCTGGTATTTCCCCCTCGAGACCAAACGAGGAAGTCATGCCAAGGAAACTCACACAGTAGGCAGTTTTATTCATTCCATTATAGTTGCAGCACTTACTAGTTAGATATAGATAGCATGAGTCATCTTGATATCATAAGCAGTGGGCAGTTTTAGTTAACCATTCCGTTATAGTGCAATACTTACTAGTCAGACACAATTGGCATGAGACATCCCAAATCTAGCCGTTTTTGGCACTTTCATTTACTCATTCTGTTGTAGTGAAACGGATTACTAGACATGTCAAATTCAAATTTATAGCACTACTTTTGTTATGGTTGTCTATGATCGAGATACTATGCTCCAAGTCATCCATAGATGCGGACACGGCTTTCAGAAAGATTTACCCTGCAGGGGTGCACACATAGCAACACACGCACGATCAACCTCGGGAAGAACCAAATAAAAAGCCACGAGGCCTCACTACAATGCATTCACATGATTCATAAATTATTTCTGGGGACCAGCCCAAAAAGCTACCTGCAATGAAGTTGGCCGGCTCTGAGATGGACCCATGGTTTGTGTCGGCGGCTATAAATGACTGGGAACCTGAAAGTGTGACTGGGCTTGTCGATACAGCGGAAACGTGTCACAAGTCCTAAATAGTACAAGTGCTCCACGCACAATCGTAAATAAAGCTGTAAAGTATGGCATAAGTACAAGATAGTAATAAAGCCTAAAACTAGTTTGTGGCCCCAAGAAATAAAGTGCGAATCAAGCTCAGGCGAAGGGGGATCCATAGAGTCTCCCACATGTGGATAGTGCGAATAGTCAAGGAACATGTATCAAGTACTCGGGGTATATGGGACACAAGTGAGCATGGAAGAACCAAATAACATCTATTACCCACCAGTGCCTCTGCATTAGTTATATCTATTCCCAACATTTTAATTATCAAGTTGAAATTAAAGTCATGATCATCTCCAACATTAAACATATGCAAACCTACCAACAACGGTGTAACATCTACGACATGAAGCAGCACCTGAGCAAGCAACTACGACTCGCAAGGCCGACTGTCTATCAAACAACAGGCAATAGGATGTGTCCAAGGCAATATAGGGGTTGCAGGGAATATAAATCATCCATGGAAACTAAAGCATCGCAACATGGATAGCAATAGATCAACATGAGGAAGTAAAGACTATAAACACAAAATAGGTAGAAAGGGGGAGAATGCTCGCCTAGAAAACATTGTCGAAGGTTCATTATCCGAAGAACTTGTTGAGACTCGCTTCAACTCAATGGCCTCATCTATGAAGAAGCAAACCACTAAAAGAAACACTGAATACACTATTTAATACTACGACAGAAAATCAGGCATGATGCATGTATGATGCATGACATGGTAAAGGTGCGATGCAACTAGGCAATATTAGGCGGAACCGGGGTCCCAACAATTAGAAGGTTCAAGTTATTTATATTCCCCACAATTTAAATGTTGTATTAACAGGGCAAAATACGGCATCGATTCGCTACACAAATTTAAATAGAGCAATATAAGGCTAGATTTGCCCGCATATGTTCTCCATATTTAATTATGAGGTGAATCGACAAAGTACCCCCAAATGACAAAATATGTGTGCACTCATAAAAAATTTAGTATGCAACAAGTATATGTTAATATTATAAATATAGGGGTCTCGGATAGGGGTCACACATAGGGGGGTCGGGTCTAGGGTCTTGGGGTTCGACAGGGTTAGGTTTGGTCTTTGGATCCTCGAGATCAGTCTTGTGGTCGACGAGATCAGTCTTCGGACCCGGGAAGGAGATCTTGAGGCATGTGGCAAAGCTCGTCGCATTCCATGTCGAAGGTCTTGGCTTCCGAGAAGGAGATCTTGGTGTACCGCTTTGTTGACGGTGGCGATCTTGGTCCAACATCAGTGCGGTCTTCGGTTGTTTTCCTTGGTGAGGCGATACTTGTAAAATGGGGCATCAAAAGAAATGATAAGCACAGACACTGTGTCCTTCTCGTGGCCTCATACTATCTCCACATTGTTGCCACCGTTTCCTCACACCCAGAATAGCTAGGGGCTCATAGCCAACCACACAGCTATCACCCAGGAACTGGTCAACCTGAGGCACCGAAACATCAACACAGGTCGTAGGGCGGCAACAAGCAATGCGGGGCACTAGCGGTGGCAATGACGCGACAAGGCGCTGAAGATGACAACGCAATGATGGGGGGCCTATCGGCAGCAGCTGCTAACAATAGAAACCGAAGCCAGCGGGGAGGGGCTCGACGACGAGCGGCGCAGAGGAGGACATGGTGGTGGTGCCTGGGAGGAGACGACACCGGGCGGCGGGGTCACGTGGGGCCGTCAAACGAGGAGCTTGGCAGTGTAGAGGCGGACACTGAGGCGGCGCATGCGGGAAGGCGATGGAGGCAAGGCTCAGGCTCGGGAGGAAGAGGATTCGGGGATGCGGGCCTGGCGGTGGTGAAGCATCAAGGTGAACGGTGTCGCACGCTGGCTGGCGGGTGACGCTCGCTGGGGCCCGAGGGAACCGAGCTCGGCTGTGTCGAGGTCGAGTAGAGAGGAGGGCCACCGTTCGCAGAGGCATGACCGGGTGGAGCTCCGGGGCAGAGAGGCCAACGAAGGGGTTGCTCTGGCTAGTCGAGGATCATGGCGCGAGCGGGAAGCAGAGAAGCGAGGCGAGAGGGTAGGTGGGATTGCGTGAGCGAGCGAGAAAGGAGGGCTCAGGGAAGAAAGCAGAGAACGGGACCACGCATGTGTAGGTGGGGATCGGGGGCGGACGCGTCGGTGCGGGAGTGTGGCGTTGGGAAGAACGCGTCACGACGCGGGGATCAGACCAGGGGCGAGCGAGATGGGTCTGGGGCATCGTGGAAGTTGCGTGTAGTGCGAGGCAGCGTCTCACTTGTGTGCATGTCGTCTTGCCGCGCAGGTGGTGGGGTTGCATGCACCACTGCGTTACGTGTAGGTGCAGCGCGCGGGGTGTGTCGAGTGTGTGCCATGCGAGGTGTCTGTTGTGCCGCTGTAGTGGCTAGGGATGGGTTAGGGTTTAGGTTTAGTCTAGGGTTGGGTCTAGATCTTTTAGGATTTGGTTTGCCGGGTAGTAGGTGGCCTGGCCTAAGGTACAAAAATTAGTTTGTTTATTTACAAAAAATAGTTTGTTTATTTACTTTATTTTTAAAACACTTTTACAAATAGTTTTTAAGCAAACAAAATATCCAGGTAGGACCCGAGGTTTATACTTTGAAATAAAGAAGGGGTGTTTAGAAAACAGAGGTGGGCTTTTAGAAAATAGTTTTAGGAAAACATGTGCATGATGATGATGCTCAAATGCAATGTGGCATGATGACATGATCATGCTATCATGATAATGCACAAAAAGAAAAACAACAAGCGATTTTCTAGTAGTGGTTTTACCCGGGGTGCTACAGCGAATATCCCTTTGTGGATGTCCTTAAGGATGATATCCCTTCCTTGGGTCTCACACACCGCAGGAGCACACCCAAGATACTTCTTTTGTAGAGGTCTCCCTTTATTACCTAGAAGGCCCTCGACCGGCTGGTGATGCATCGTGCTTTGACTATATCTTCCGAGATTCTCCGTTTATCATGTATGCCAGGTATGGTTTCATCCACGTAGTTTCTATCATCATGACATCTTCGGGTTCTTCCTCATATTTTGGAGCAAGTGTGGGTTCGGGTGACGGTTTAGCCCCCGAGTCAATCTACAGCTTTGCCCCTTCCGTGCCTTTGGTTCCGCGACTTCAGTGGATTTTTTGATCTTGATGGAGCGCTCACTTATCTTTTCCCAGAAAACCTCGGTGGTACTGGTAGGTAGAGGGACCCAATGTTTGCAATATTGTCGGCTTCATCATTGCTTGATCTGCTGATATGGGAGACCTCACACCCATCAAAGTAATACATGTCATGGTACGCGATCATGTTGTCTCTGATGGAATCGCACTTGTTCATAACTTCCTATGCAACAAGGTTTGAATCTCCAAAGATTTTGAGGCGAGTTGCACCACAAGCTTTTGCCATCTACATGTCGTGCAATAGTGCCTTGTATTTTTCTTCATTGTTTGACGTGTTCGGGAAGCTCATATGAAGTATGTAGCACATTTTATCTCCTTGGGGTGATATCGGTATGACGCCAGCTCCTGCTCCTTCAGTTCTTTTGGACCCATTGAAATACATGGTCCATGCACTCAAAAAATCCAAGGGACCCGCACTGTGGAGTTCCATCCATTCCATGATGAAGTCATGGAGGACCTGAGATTTTATTGTTTTTCACTCCTCATACGTGATGTCTCGAGGGGATAGCTCGATGCCCCAGAGAGAGACACACCCCGTTGCTTCGGGGTTGTTGAGGATATTGGAGAGAAGATCCTCATTGACCACCACTATCGGATGCTCGGAGAAATAATGACGTAGTTTTCATGCCGTCATGAAGACACCATATGCAAGCTTCTGATAGTGCGGGTACCTTTGCTTGGACGGAGATAGTACCTTGTTGAGGTAGTACACCGGTCGTTGGACACCGTGTGTTGAGGGGTAACCTTGGCAATGCCCATGGTGATGGACTTGGGGTTTCGCGAAAAAGAGAACGCTGGGGATTTCGTCGGATGTCAGGAAAACAATGAAGACAAAGTCGTCTGAATATTGGGGAAACACTCTATTACAAGTTGTCTACTAGATTTCGGTATCCTCGCTTGGGCTTCTCCCGCCCTATATATAATAGGCCGGGTCTCAAAGTTGTATGCGGATAGGTTTCATACACGCGTGATTATAATACCAACATAATGTCGATTCATGATTTCTTTCCTAATTTGGATAAAGAGTCTCTGACGGTTGCTTCCTTGGGCTTTTATCTGGAATCTCTATGGGCCGTAGGCCTTTTACCCAATGTAGGGTAGCGAATAATGGTCATCCGAGTAATCATACCCATGTCATTAGCCTCTGAGACTCTATCTGAATCCGCAGTTTTCAGGTTGAGTCTCAAAGTTTTCCTTCTTCTTTCTCTCATTCTGTTTGATTTTGCTTTTTGTAGGGATTTTGGTACAACGAGTCTGATGCTTCCGATGGATCGAGAATCAGTTAATTGCTCCTGGGAAAAAACAAGGTTTACCTACATCAAACTCAAGTCTCTAGGATTGAATCCGGAATTTGTAACTGGTGTAATTCAGTTCGAGCCGCTGAGGTCTTACCGAATACTGAATTCTAGTTTTCTATTTTTTATCGGGTACCCAACGCGTCCGTCAGGATTTTTCTTCGTATCGTTGATACGGATTTTTACTGGCAGAGCGCATTCTTGCACGATTACTAGGCCACACAGGACGAATCATGGGGTCTTACCTTCATGTTTCTGAACACGGCATTCGAATTATTTCCCGTGTCTGAGCGTGATCCGAGAGTTTTGTTTTACTTTCCATATCCTGCTCCTGAGAGGAGTATTTATCGTCGGATGCTTCCGTTATTTTTGTTTATCAGGTGTGCACCAGCGCTCCTGATAGGAGTAGCCCCGAGGCTATGTTTGGATATGTGTATCAAGACAGGCTCGAAAAAGTGCGTCACTGTATCCATAAATTTTTGTTGGGTGCACTACTAGTGATCCCGATAGGAGTAGCCCCCGAGGCTATAGTCGTAATGTTGTATATTTTGAGTGTAGTCTCAAATCTTCTCTTGGAGGAATTTACTTTGACTCCAATTGAATTTCTTTGGGTCATACCCCGAGAAAGCCACAATTTTTGTTGTAGTGCTTTTTTGTGACATCAGTGATGATGTATCTGATGCTATCAGTTTTCAGAAAAACACGCCATGATGGGACGTGTTGAACGTGGGCCCATGCGCAGTAATGATGACGCGTGATGGCGTTATTAGCGGAGATTCTTGACTGCACGTCCCCTCACTGCGCGAGAATCGAGGCGTCATGCGCTGCTCTCCGTTTTTACCACAGTCACAACTTCTTTTATATTTTTCCTTTTCGAGATCATTATAAACACGTGTCATCATCGTGCAATCCTTTGTCGCTTCGATTTTGCATCGAACGGTTAGGTCCTTGTGTTGTTTCTCTTTATAAGGGAAGGGATACACTTTTTACTATTTCACCCAGCCTCCCTCTGCTCCTTCTTCCTTCTTGCTCTCTTGCTCTTGCTCCTTGTGAACTTTGATTTCCATGCCCTGCTTTCCTTGCTCCGCCGCCATGGGAAAAATCAAAGCCGCTAGGACTTCCACTGCCGCCGCAAAGGCCACCAGGAAAGGGGTCGTCGGGTGGGCTCCTACCAAGTGCACGACGCAGGAGCTCCGCGAGGCGCGAAACTCTGGCCTTCTGACGGAGGGCTCCTTCAAGCTCCCTGGCGATGAAGCTACTCCCATCCCCGAGCCTGGCTGGAGGGTAATGTTCCTCTCCTTCCTCTTCCATGGTCTTTCTCTCCCCGTCCATGAATTTCTCCGAGGCCTTCTGTTCGTTTATGGCATGCAGCTTTATCAGCTCACGCCCAATTCCATCATCCACGTTGCTTTTTTTGTCACTCCTTGCGAGTGTTTCCATAGGATTCATCCCCATTGGGGCCTTTGGAAATACTTCTTCTATGTTCGCCGCAACTCCACTAACACCATTGTCCATGATGTTGGTGGCGCCATTTTTCTGTCTGCTCTGACGTTGATTACTTAGACTTCAAACTCACGGATTATGTCCAAGGTTGGAAGTCTAAGTAGTTCTATGTCAACGACCAGCCACTCGAAGGCCAATCTTTTGGGTTAGCCCCCTTTGAACCTAAAAAAGTCTGTCGTAAATTCGATTCCTGGGATCAGCATCCCTCTACTGAGGAAAATGCCGAAATCCAACCCTTTGTTGATCGTATTTCTGAGCTGTGGCATGAGGTTGGCAAAGAATTGTCGGGTCTCCATGTCTTGGCATATGTTTTGCGGATCCATGTCCAGCCGCTCCAAGCCCGGTTGTCCGGTATGTGGGCGTATATTGGGAAGAAGGACCTGATGAGGATTTCCTCGGAGGACCTCACCCTTAAGTTGTATGAAAAGAGAGTTTGGAGCTTCACAACTTTAATGGCAAAGAAACTGAATCCTTCAACTTACCTTGTAGAGCCTTACAGCAAGAAGAAACATTTTCCCGAGGTGCATTTCCTTCGCTTTTGTCTTTTCCTTGTCTTCTGTTTATAGATGCATTTTTTCAATTCTTCCGCTTTTTGTAGGATTTTGATCACATGAGCTCACTTCCCCCCTTCCTGAAAGTGGTGAGCTCCCTGTACACCCCTCTACATTCGACGATCTCCCTATGACTAGGACTACTGCGGATGAGGAGAGGGGTATTTTTGCGTCTGACTATTCATAGAAAACGCAATCTCTTCCGTTGGCTGGCTCTGGGGATTTCCGCGTGGAGCGTCTCGGCGAAAAGAGGAAGCACCCTTGTGTTGTGGAAAGGGTTGAGGATTCGGATGACTCAACTGCTTCCAAACCCTTCGGCACTTCTCTGATCGCAGCTGCTCCTTCCCGGATGAACTTGTTTCGTCTTGCACAGGATGTGTCTTCGTAAGTATTTGCTTTCTCTTTTTTCTATTTTCACTGACTGTTTTTACTGATGATGCTTACTCTTGGTCGTGTTGTTTGTAGTGATGATGAAGATCTTCTTGCTTCTCCTCTTCCCACATCTGTGGGCTGCTTCACAAGGAAGACACCTCTGCCATTGGCAGAGCCGAAAGAGAAAATTTTGTCTCCTGTGGAGAAAGAGGTCCAGAAAGATGTCGCCACTTCATCCGAGCCACCGCCGCAAAAAAGGAGGAAAATGGCGGGTAAAGGGGTGGTGATATCTGAAGCACCCGTTGATGTGGACATGAAGGATGTAAGTTACTTTTGACGCCAGAAATTTTTCTTCCTGATATATTTAGTCTGCCTTTATATCCTTTTGCTATATTTTCCCTTGCTCAGCCTTTGATGCGTGAGATGGTTGGTGTGGCCACTCGCTTTATAAGGATCCATGACGACGACGAAGAGCTAAAAAGTATGTACTGATTGCTTGTGTGATTTCCTTGTAAACATGTTCATCCTCGTTTTTTGTGTTTCGCTCCCTCAGTCGTTGCCAAGCAATCCACGATTATCCGGGATGAGGCAATGAAGCGTGCCGATGAGCTGGAAAACAGGCTCCCAGCTACCGAAGAGGCCAATCAGAGGGCGAAGGCTGATGCTAATGAAATGGCCAGGCAAGTCGCTGCTCGAGATGCAAATTTGTGGCAGCGCCTGGAGGCCTTGAATAACTCGCTGACCCGTAAGTTTCGATTTGTGCGTGTATTTGTTGTTTCGTTTCTTTCTTTTGATTGTCGACCTCTTCTTCTCTTTTTGTTTGTCGACCTCTTCTTCTTTTTTTGTTTGTCAGAGCTGACTGGCCAGAACCTGACACTGGACGACGATAAGAAGGTTGATCCTTTATCGGATGTTGTTAGCACTTTGGAGGCTAACAATGTTTGTGGGCGCAATGTGCTAACAAGGAGCGGTGCCAAAGCTTCGATGGCTCTGGCGATGGCGCATGGCAAGAAGGTCGACTGGGAGAAGGTTAGCTCCTCTGTCCCGGTCACCTCTAGTGGCAAAGCAGTTGACCTGAAGCCATATATTAAAAGGGCCAAAATATATTCTCAGCTGCTCCTGGGTCTGGTCTCCGGTTCAGGGAGATTGGCTACCCCTTCCTCGACTCCTCTTACTGTGTTCGGCGCTCCTTCTTCGGCTACCCCTACCACTGCTGTAGCTAGTGCTCCTTCTGCTAGTGCCACTTTATCTTTGAAGGACGCAGCCCCATTGGCCCTTATTTTGTAATCGTTTGTCATGTCTTCCATTATTGTAATGGATTCTGAACTTGTCTGGTTTCCTTTTGCTTCGAAACAGCTTGTGAATATATGCGTGTGATCTTGCCTTTGTATGCTGAGTGTTTCGTATACTTCTTTTGTCTTGCCAGATCTTGAGTGATTCTTCGGCTCCTTCTGGTTCCGTGCAACCGTCAGATGTTGTTTCGCCCTCTATTGTAGCGGGTGCGATTGGTCCTATCGTCATGTGTATGGTGGACCCACCGCTATATGCTGAAAAGATAGAACAAGTAAAGAAACTTGAAGGAAAACTGCGGGTTGTTCAATCGATGGTTGATGTCTCCTAGTCGAAAACACGCCAAGCTCTCAATCGTGAGGCTTTTTTCTTGGAAGAGATCTCCAGGGTGAGTGAGAGGCTGTTGTGTAAGTACTTTTGCTCTCTCTTTTTTCTTTGGTTGCCTCTTCGGTCTTGTGGGACATTGAGTTTTTGTCTTCTTGATTTCTAGGCATCCAATTGTGCGAGAGGGACGAGGCCCAACGTCTATGCAATCGAATGCAGGCTCTTATGTCTGCTTCCCGAAGTTCTAAGATGGATTTTTGGACTGATCCGTGCTGCACCTACACCATAGCATTGCTTCAGGACCGCCTGTCGGAGTTGGAGCAATTCGTCGAGTGCTGCTGCAGATCTCTGGCCGTTACTTATAATGCCATGTTTCCTCGGGATCCTCAGCCTCAAACCTTGGCGGATTTGATTACAAAATTTCAACAGGGTGAGAAGATCAATCATTTTGTGAAGCTTCAGCTTGTGGAGGGTGCTAAGCTCGCGCTTTCCTAGGTGCATGTGCATCATCCGACGCTAGACTTGGATGATGTGTCTTCATGGCTACATTCTCCTTCTGATGGTGGTCTTATTGATATGGTGCCTCATTATGCCGCTGCTCGTAGACCTATAATTAGGATCGTCCGAAAATGTTTGGAGGCAGACGAAGAATTTTTTGTAAATTTCCCTGTCTGATTTTTTACTTTCTTCGCCTTTGTACTTTGTGTAGAAACACTTTATACTTGTCAAAAAGGTCATATGTTTTATACGAGATTTTGATTATATGATGTATTCCCATACGGGGAAAACTGGCAAGTTGTTGTGCTGTGGAAGTTTGTCGCGGAATACTTTCTTTAGTTATTCATATCAATGGGTGAGAGTACATTGTTGTGGCGCGATTGCTTGGCCGTTGGCCTTTATTGAAAATAAGGTGTATCTGCGTAGAAACTATCTCGATGAGACTTCGGCTTCAATCAGTGGGTCTTCTTATGCGGGATCGTTATTGGAGGCCACGTACGTTGCTTTTTGCGAGGCTGCCGCGTGCTTTATCTTCCGATGTTTTCTTCTTGCGGGTGTGTCCTTCGTGCATCGATCCTTCATCCGCCAACTTTAGCTATCCAAGCTCCGCCTCCATCCCGAAAGATTTCGAGATTTTGTTGAATTCTCGATCGCAGCTGTCTGCGTGGCTGAAGCTGCCTTTGATTGTGATGACCCCATTGGGGGCTGGCATTTTCAGCACTAGGTATGTGTAGTGGGGTACCGCCATGAACCTGGCGAAAGCTGGTCGCCCCAGGATCACATGGTATTGAGATGGCTAGTCCATAACTTCGAATTCCAGCTTTTCTCGTCTGAAGTTGTTTTTTGATCCGAAAATGACGTCAAGGTGGACTTTGCCCAATGGAATTTTGGCTTTTCCAGGAACTATCCCGTGGAAGGTTGTGTCGGTTGGGGTTAGGTTCGTCATGGACCAATTCATGGCTCGCAGAGTTTTGGTGTAAATCAGGTTGATGCTGCTTCCTGCATCCAAGAAAACTTTGATCATGTCGAACCCGCCGATTTGTGCTTCCACTATCAGTGCTGACTGGCCTGGCTGAGGGACCCGTAACGGATGGTCAGCTCTGCTGAAAGTGATTTCTTGTTTTGACCAATGTAGATACTCTGGTGTAGGAGGTGGCTTTGTTACCGCCAAATTTACTTTCCTAGTGATCAGCTTTTGTGTTCTATTGGACGGTGGCCCCTTCTGGGTCATTGGCTTTGCTCCCTTTGATCAGGGGTATTCATTGTCTTGGTATACTGTGCTTTGCAGCTGTCCCGCTGGTGGAGGCCCCTGTGGTGGTGGTGGAGCGCCGATGGCCAGAGTGCTAGGTGCAGGGGCATAGTTTTGTTTGTTGCTTCGACTGCCCATGTGTTGCATAATTCTTGCATCTTTAGGAATGTTCGACAGTCATTTAGGAGGTGGTTTGATCGCCTTTTCCCTATTGAGTCGACGTAGTAGTGCATATTGTAGGGTCCTTCCAACATTTGTCCTACTGACATTGGTGGGTCTCGGTTTGTTGGTTGGTATCGTTGTCGCGGCTGGCTTTCACTGATGTTATCCCTACTGCCACGATATTCGTTGTTGTAGTCGTCATTTCGTCGATTGTCCGTTCCATAAAAACTCGCTGCAACGTAAGTGGGTGTGTGGTATCCATCATTTGTTCGTCGCCTCCGGTCGCTGTTCGCCAGTCTCTTTCATCAGGTGAACGAGCCCTTTTGTTGTGTACTACATCCTCTCCGTCAGCCCAACAGTTGGCTATTTCCATCAGTTGTGAAATTGTTTTTGGCTTTGATCATTCTAGTTCTTCAATGAATTCCTGTCGAAGGACACCATCATTGAAGGCGTCGATCGCTCTTTTGTCGGATATTGCTTCAGCCGAATTTTTGGTAATGTTCCATCGTTGGATAAAGGCTCGTATTGATTCTCCTGGCTTTTGCTTGTAGGCACGTAATTGCTCTAAAGACGTGGGTCGCTTGATTGTGGATTGAAAATTTCTGATGAATTTGTGTTCAAGATCACTCCAACTGCTGATGGAATCTTTTGGTAAATGCTTTAGCCAGGAGCATGCCACTCCGGTTAGGTGGAGCTGCAGGCTTTGCATTGCCATGGCTTCGGATCCTCCTTGTAATATGACCACCGCTAGATAATCTGTCAGCCAAGCTTCGGGTTCTTGGAGGCCGTCGTATTTTTGTCGATCTTGGGGTAGCTTAAAATCTTTTGGTACCGGAGTTTTGCGAACCCGTCAGGTAAAGCACCTGGCCCCGCATAATTCTTGTTCCTCATCGCGTTCGCCATCACGGTATCATCGGGTGCTGCGCTCTTCTCGTGAACGATCAATCCATCGCTAGGTGATGTCGTTCCTTGCGTCGTTGCCCGGTTCTTGTTCGGAAAAGTTGACCCGATGTGGCGACCGCGATCGTCGGGTGTGACCTCCTTGCCGAGGGCTGTTGCGACAGTGTGGGGATTGGTCACATTGCCTCGTGGTTTCTTTATCTGCTTGCGCAAGAGTTTCTCCCGCCAAACTAAGGCTCATCAGGGTAGATCGATGGAGGGCTACACGGGGATCGTCGGGTGCAGGTTGTGTCGTGATTAGATATGTTTGTGCGGCCATGATAGATACCTGGGCTGTCTTTGCTTTGATGTTTCCATCTTGATCTATCGACATAAATGAGAGATCAAGGTCTCGAATTAATCCGCTTATCTCTTCTTCTAGTATACTTCTTAATCTAGACGTTCCTCTTCTTGGCGATGCTCCTCCTTTTATGCTTCTTGATCCCCGGGTGGGGCTTAGTTGTGCCCTTCGTAAGCTAGATTCGTCGGCTACCCTCTTCCTTTCATCGAGCTGCCTTTGCATCCTGAGGATTTTTCTCTTTTTTTGCAGTGCAGCAGATACTGGTATGCCAATAGATCTTCGTGAGTGGCATCTGTTGCCATTGGGGTCACACCCGAAATTGCTGCTCTCGCTTTCTCCCATGCACTGGCTGGTAGGCTGAGGGTTTGCCTCTCATCTTCGCGTGGCTTCTCTTCTTCTCTATTTTCTCGGTCGACTGTTGGATCTACTTCGTTTCCTTGACTTCCTTCGTTGTCATTGCTTCCTGCACTATGGCTTGAAAGGATATCATCGGGGTTAAGAATTGGGTTATCGTTGGAGTCTTGTCGGGTCGTGGCGTCTCCGATGATCATGCATACTTGGTGTTGAGTGGCGTACGGACTGGTAACGTTGTTGTTTTCGCTGATGGAGACACTATGATATGAGCCAGTGAAGTCCATCAGCTTTTGCTCTAGATGAATTTCCGCTATCCGAATTCCAAAGTCGACGCTTTCGCTATTTTCTTCGGGTTCTGAATTGGCTGGGCTTGCTTCACGTGGTGGCATGAATGGTGGGTCTGATCCGAAGGAGAGATTGTCATAGAGACCATCAAGATCCCCCGGATTCGTCTTGACTTCCCCGCCTTCGTTGCCATCTTCGATCTACGCCTTGACTTCCATTGAGGTTTCAGTGGGAGGTTCCTGTACTTCTGTTGATTTGCGGGTAACTTTACGGGTGGGTGGGCATGGATCTGCTTTCGTCGAGTTGATGCTCGGTGGAGAGCGTTCCACCGAATCCGTGTTTCCAGCGTTCAAGTTTCCCACAGACAGCGCCAATTGTCGAGGGGTAACCTCGGCAATGCCCATGGTGATGGACTTGGGGTTTCACGGAAAAGAGAACGCTGGGGATTTCGTTGGATATCAGGAAAACAATGAAGACAAAGTCGCCTGGATATTGGGGAAACACTCTATTACAAGTTGTCTACTAGATTTCGGTACCCTCGCTTGGGCTTCTCCCGCCCTATATATAATAGGCCGGGTCTCAAAGTTATATGCGGATAGGTTTCATACACGCGTGATTACAATACCAACATAATGTCGATTCATGATTTATTTCCTAATTTGAATAAAGAGTCTCTGTCGGTTGCTTCCTTGGGATTTTATTTGGAATCTCTATGGGCCGTAGGCCTTTTACCCAATGTAGGGTAGCGAATAATGGGCATCCGAGTAATCATACCCATGTCACCATGGGTTTTTCCTTCTTTAGTTCATTCGTGACCAGTGCTATGTTGACCACTTGGTTGGAGGTGGCGATGCATAGCAGTTGTGGTTCTTTTTCCCTGGGTGACACTAAGATAGGTGATGTCGACATCATTCTCTCGAGGTTTTGAAGGCTCCCAGGGCTTTGTCGATCCACTCGAAGGTGTACGATTTCTTCAACAATGTGTAAAATGGCAGTGCTTTTTCTCCCACCCGAGCGATGAGTTGACTTAGTGGCACCACATGCCCAGCCAACTGCTGGACGCCCCGCATGTTTGTTGGCTTCTTCATTGTAAGGATCTCCTATATATTTTTGGGATCTTCTTCAATTCCCCTTACTGACATGAGGTATTCGAGCAGTTGCCTAGTAGGGATTCCAAAGGAACATTTTGTCGGATTGAGCTTGATGCAGTACTTGTCGAGATTATCGAATGTTTCGCGCAGATCATCGATAAAAGTCGTCTCTTGCTTTGTTGTAATTACGACATCATCAATGTAGACTTGGATGTTTCTACCGATATGGTTTCTGAGGCAGTTCTGCATCATCCGTTGGTAGGTGGCACCTGCGCTCTTCAGCCCGAAGGGCATTGCTGTATAGCACAATACACCATAAACAAGGTGTGATAAATGCTATGTTGTCTTTGTCCTCTTATTTCATTCGGATCTGGTGGTACCCAGAGTATGCATCCAAGAAGGAACGGCATTCACATCCGGTGGTTGATGATTTGATCGACTCATGGGAGTGGGAAGTGATCGTTTGGATAGTGCTTGTTCAATGTGGTGAAGTAGATACACATGCCTAGTTTGACTATATTTTTATTTGGAACACATACTAGGTTAGCGACCCATGTTGCTTTTTTGATTTCCTTGATGAATTTCGCATTGAGTAGGCGATGGAGTTCTTTTCCAATGGACTTGCGTATTGGCTCGACGAAGCAATTGTTTTACTGGTCGTGTGTTGGGATAAATGTTGAGTGCGTGCTCGGTGAATTCCTTGGGGATTTATAGCATGTTAGATGGGGCCCATGCAAAAATTTACAAGCGCTCATGAAGGAACTCGATGAGAGCAATTTACTATGCGAGATTGAGGTTAGAGGCCACATAAGATGTTTTAATCGGGTCCATCGGATGGACTTGCACATCCTTTGTGTCCTTTGCTGCATCGAAAGATTGGTCAGGTATTGAGCTTGTTGCTTGTGGCATAACATCGTGTTCGTCGGTGATCTTGAGCTGGGCAAACTCTGTCTCCATGCCAAAGGATATGAAGATCTTGTTGAACTCGCGGTCATAGTTGTCCGAGCGGGAAAAGCTTCCTCTGACAGATATGAGTCCATCGGGTGTTGGCATCTTCATCATGAGGTACGCGTAATGTGGTACCGCCATGAATCACCCAAATGACGGGTACCCCAGCATTGCATGACACTGTGATAGCCAGTCCATAACTTCAAACTTGATTTTCTCTCGCCTAAAATTTTCTCAGGTTCTGACGACGACATCAAGGTAGATCTTTCCTAGAGGAAATTCAGCTTTGCCCGGGACGATGTCATAGAAGGAGGTGCCCATTGGAGCTAGGTTGGTGAGAGAGAATCTCATTGCACATAGATGAGGTTGATGCTGCTTCCTGCGTCCATGAAGACCTTGCTCATGTCGAACCCGTCAATTTGTGCTTCAACTATTTGTCCAATGACCTAGTCAGGGAACCTAGAACGGGTTATTAGCCCTTAGCCCTGCTAAAGGTGATCTCCTGCTTAGACCATTGGAGGTACTCAGGTGTTGGTGGTAGTGTCCTTACTGCCATGTTAACTTGTTGGGTGAAAAGCTTTTGTATCCTATTGGATGGGCGCCCTTTCTGAATCATGTGGGTTGTTCCTTTGGACCTCGGGTACTCGTCGTTCTGCTCTCTATTTGCTTTGGGTTGCTGCTAGGGTAACGTGGTTGCTGGAGGTGGCCCTGGTAGTGGTGGTGCGTTTAGTGCTAGTGACCTAGGGGCGGCGTTGTATCCTTGGCTTGTTGCCTTGGTTACCTTGTTGTTGAATGCTTGGTTGAGCCCCAAGAAAGTGCGACAATCCCTCAAAAGGTGGTTTGATCGTCTTCTCCCTTCAGAATCAACATAGTAGTGCATGTAGCAAAAACCATCCAGCATATGTACAACTGGCATTGGTGCATATCTTGGTGGTCTCGTCCAGTTGCTATGATGTCCCGCTTGGTCCAGCTTTGTCTCGGTTACCTTGATATCTTCCGTTGCGATTATCTCCTCTGTTGGTTTCCTCATTGACGTAACCTGCCACATCGTGGCTTGGTCCACCGTATCCATCATAGTTGCATCGTCTCCTATTGTCGTTATTTCGTCGCGATCTTCTTTGGGTGAGCAACCTGCTTGTTGTTTACTGCGTCCTCCCCGTCAGCCCATCGATTTCCCATGTCCATCAGCTAGGATATTGTTTTTGGTTTTACTCGACCCATCTCCTCTATGAATTCTTTTCTCCATAGGTCGTCATTTAAAGCATTGATTGCCCACTCATCGAAGATACTTTCAGGTGAGTTATTGATGATGTTCTACCACTGTATGAATGCGTGTATTGGTTCTCCTGACTTCTGCTTGCACACACGCAGTTCTTCAATAGATGCGGGTCACTTGAATGTTGACTTGAAATTTTTGATGAATTTTTCTTCTAGGTCACCTAGGTGCTGATTGATTCTTCGGGTAACTACTAGAGCCAGGACCATGTGGCGCTGGTTAGGTGCAACTGCAGGCTTTGCATGGAGGTGGCCTTTGACCCACCTTAGAGTTTCAAGGTTTGTAAATAATTGGTCAGCCATGCCTCTAGCTCTTGGAGGCCATCATACTTTTGACGATCGTGAGGGAGCTTGAAATCCTTGGGAACCGGTGTTTTGCAAACCTGATGCGTAAAGCAACTTGCACCACACGGCTCGAGGTCATCTTCACTTTCATCTTCTGAGTACCTTTTGTGCCTCTCCCGAGCTTTACCGATCTTACTCTACGTAATGTCGTCCCTGGCGTCATGATTGCGTGAGGAGTGCGCAAAATGCGTATGGTGCGGCGATCTAGGCCTTTTGATTCCTATCATCTGTCGTGGCTGCTGCGATAGCGTGGTGATCCGCTAGATTGTCGGACAATTTTCTGGTCCCCTTTCGTGAGTGTTGCTCCAACCATGTCGAGGCCCATGAGGGCGGAGCGATGGATGGCTACCCATGGATCGTCGACTGCTAGTTGAGTTGTGAGCATGTAGGTTTGAGCTGCGACAAGGGCGGTTTGCACCGTTTTAGCCTTGATGTGTCCTGCCAAATCTACGGACAAGAATGACAGGTCCAGATCTCGGGTGATGTCGCATCTTTCGTCTTTGGGTATATTATTTATCCGAGAGCCGCCCCTTCCTGGCTGCGATCGTCGCATGGCACTTCCGGAGTGGCGGGTGGAGCTGAGCTGCGCCCGTCGTATGCTTGATTCATGAGATCTCCTTTTCCTTTCCTCAAGGTCCCTTTGCATCTTGACTAGTTGTTTCTTCCTCTTGTGGAGGAGGTACTAGTATGCCATTAATCCTTCATGTGAAGCATCCGTCGTCATCGGTACTGCACCCGAGATGGCGTTTCTTGCTTTTTCCCAGAAAGCTGGTGACAGCCGAATAGTTATTTGTTCGCCATGGCGCACTCTGCCTCCTCCTTAGACGACGCATTTTTCTAGTGATGGTTCCGATTCGTTCCTGCGCGGAGTTGTATCATTTTCTTAAATAATATCATTAGGCTAGGTAATCGGGTTACCATTTATGTCCCGTTCTGCTGAGGTTCCTTTGTATGTCCATGTTGCTCCAATGACCACGCACACCTGGTGGCGCTCCATATATGATTTGCTGTTGCGGTTATCGGAACTATAGGAGACACTGTTCTAGGGACGAGTGAGATCCTATAGGTTCTGCTCTGGTATGGATCTGCTTCTTTGATCCTGGAGTTTCTGCTTTTCTCGGATTTTCTGCTTCTCACATCTGTTCCCATGGGTGACGGTGTTACAAAATCAGATCTGAAGGATAGGTCGTCATAGAGATCGGCCAAATCCCCTAGATTTGCGACATGGCCGTTGTTGTCTTCGACTCTTGTCAGGTGCGAGGTGGCCCTTCTAGTGGAGCCGATGGAAGATACTGGTGTTGCCTCAGGTGCTATGATTGGAGCTGACAGACCCAAGAAGATTGGATCCGAAAGGCAGAGAACTTTCTCTACTCCGATGCGAAAGTGGAGGTCCCTGATCATGACATCTATCTCCTTGTTGAAATTTTATAGTAGAGGGGTGGGCAAGCGTTCATCAAGATCAGTGGGATCGTGATGGATCTTGCTGACCTCAATCGTTGGATTGCTGCTTGGTGAAGTTGAAGCCGCCGAATTCATGTCTCTAGCACTCAAAGTTCCCACATACGGTGCCAACTGATGAGGGTAACCTCGGCAATGTCCATAGTTATGGACTTGGGTTTGATGGAAATGACAGCACTGGTGATATCGTCGTCCTATCAGACAAACAAGGGAGTCGAAGTCATGTCTAATTATGAAAACAAAGTGTTATAGAGTCACTGATTCGCCAAATGCAATCTAACTCACGACGGATTATGTTTTGCTCAAAACTATAATGCCCTCTCCGTTGGCTCCTCCCGGCCCCTATATGAGAGGCTAGGTCTCAGTGTCCAACATGCATGGATCGGTTTACAAGTTTGATTACAGTTACTCAACTATGCCGATTGGTACTTCTATCTTGATCAGCATGTTTGGTTTATGGGCGTCGGATGCTTCCAGGATTACTATCTCTTTGTGGGCCTTGGGTCGTAGCATAAGTACGTACCATGTATTACTAATTATGGGAACTCGATAAGTCATACCCATGTTGAAAGGGAATGTATGCCCACATGTGTCTTGTTGGTAATTAATGACAATCTCTATGGACTAATGTGTGAATTGAGTTTTAATTGTAGGTTTTGTCCATTGGCATCGCTTGGGCCATGTGTTGGTTTCAAGGTTGAAAAATGAAGAAATGAAGACGAAGCAATGTCCAAGGGTTTTGTGCCCATTGGAATCATGTAGAAGAAGATGATGAATAAGAAGAAAAATATCAAGAGTGTCTTGAAGAAGAAGATGGAGTTCCTCATGGATATCTTCAACACATCATCAATAAATGAAGTGCAAGCTCAAGATGCGCCATCTATAAAAGATCACATGCTTGAAGCTTGCCATCCTCGGTGATTATGGAGTGATGAAGACAAGTTCAAAGAAGAGGCTTCCCCATGGAGTATGGGGGAGCAATTCACAAGTCTACGTCAACCAAAGCATGAGCAAGAGCAATCAAGAAAGATGTTCCATCTTGAGGAAGCCAAGACCGTGTATATCAAGCTCAAGTGGAATTCTCAAGGCAAAGGTATGATATTGATAGGTTTTCTTCTTACTGATCTCTTGTAGTGTTGGGAGACCAGGTTTAGAATAGATAGCCGTACTATCAAGAGGAGATCTCGAGCGAGTAGCTCGTTCGTATCTTTCGGATAGAGCTCAAAACTTTGCATACATATCATCATATTTCTTGGTTGTTGTTTGGTTTTTGTCCATGAGAGTAGCTAGAGCTTGCGGTTATCTTCATAACAAGCTCTAGTTCATCAAAAACAGATTTCCCTTGCATATCTTTTTGTGTTAATGATCTTGTAGGTTTTTCGGTCCACACCTTGGGAGATATCTCACATATATATACATGATATTTTCTCCATAGGCTCCACACCTTCTTGTTGGATTCTACATGGTGTTATATTTCCAACAAAATTGGTTTCATCCCTTTTGGAGTTTGGATGCAAAAGTTATGGCTATTTTGGTTGTGGAGTTCTCCCTGACCGGAAGTACCACTGCCTTACTGGAAGTACCGGTAGGCCAATTTGGCGCAAGTAGTACCAGTTAAAGTACCGGGCTAGTTCCGGTGAGCATGGGAACGCCACCAGCACACGTTCTATTTTTGATGCATATTTACCAGTACTTGGGCCGGTAGTTGACCATAAGTACCGCTCGGGCATCTTTCCACTGGTAGTACCGGTGGAAATTTCGAGCACTTCCGCTCAACTCGTGACACCCCGTAGTAACCTCTTTGTTTGGTCACATTGTATTTGTCAGTACTTGGCCGGTAGTGGACTGGTAGTTCCGGGCTTCCGGCCCAGGTCGGGCGGAACTTCCGGCCTATACAACCTGGTATTTTCAATAGTTTTAGAGCCATTGGAACCAGGCTGATTGGAACTTCCGGTGGCCAGTACTACCGGCTAGGCACAATTTGACCCAAATTGTCAGATCTGGGAGCCCTTTAACAGGGGCTCCTCTTCCCCTTCATGGGTACTAGCCTTTTTGGTATGTTTCTCCCTCTTTCTTCTCCATTGTTAACCTTGAAGAGCTTGTCCTCTCCCCTTCCCCCTCCTATGATTTTTGCATCTTTTTTAGGGATTTGAGAGAGGAGATCTAGATCTAGAACCCCACCAAACCAAATATCTTCTTTGTGAAGGAATCCTTGGGATCTAGATCTTGGAGAGTTTTGTGTTCTCTTCTTGTGTTCTTCCTCTCTCATTCCCCCAATAGCTTTTATAGCTTTGGTGTAATTTGAGAGTGAAGGACTTGCATCTTGCATTTGGTGCATAGGTTTGAGTTCTCCTCGGATATTCGTCGAGTTCAAGTTCTTGGGCTTGTTTCTCTTGGGTTCTTGGAACCCTATACGGTTGTTTGGAGTTGTAGTGAGTTCTTGGGGCCTCCAATTGAGTTGTGGAGATTCCTCAACCTTATAGCATATTTAGGCATTATTCTTGGGGCCTCCAATTGAGTTGTGGATATTCCTCAAGCTTGAGGCCTTTGTGGTATTTCTTGGGAGCCCTCCAATTGAGTTTTGGAGATTGCCCCAAGCCTTGTACGGGTTCGGTGACCGCCCTCAAGTGTCTCATAGTGGATCGAGTGACCGCCTTTGTGGTACGCACTCAGGATAATAGGGTGAGCCCTCTTCAACAAGTTTAGTAATAAGCATATGACGGGGGACTGCTTGTCCTTCTTCCTTCGATTTTCATTGAGCAACTTTATTTTTCTCAACCATAATCAACTTGTATGCCGAAAGAACTAGATAATAGGCAATCTTGCTAAAGTTGCTTTTCATACACCTGAGAGTACCAGATTGGCTTTCCGATCACACACAATACAATAGCATGGCCCATTGATCACAACATTGGGACTGAGTGAGGCAGTTAATAAGACTAATGTGCTAATGATATCGAATTCGAGCAAGAAGAAAGGGAATTCTCTAGTCGTCATGTCAAAACAAGTAGGCCCGACAGTAAGTAACCAATGGAAATGCCCTCGACTCTTTAGGTATGGCTTAACACCCCCCCCCCCAATTATTTTTATCGGGTCGAGTTGGCTCAGCCAATGAAGGCAGAGGTATGACTAAGAAGAATGTAAATTTATTTTATCTAGTTGATTTGACGTGGTTAGGCCTGCCCCTATGGTGAGCTTGGGCCCTGTTGCACCTAAAGCGTGCCCGACCCAACTTCCTACTTTTCCTAACCCAAACCAACATCTGCCTTTTCTCGAACCGACTATTCCCTGAATCCGAACTCTTCCCAATTTCCTTGTCTTTTCCCTGAAACTGAGCTCAATCCAAAACACCAAACTGGCTGGTTCACTAAGCCAAAAGCCCCTCTGAACCGGTTTTCCACCCAAAGACCCTAGCCTCCGCAAAACCCTTTCCAAAAAAAAAAAGTATTGATTGAGACAGGCTTTCCCTTTTCTGATGGTTATCCCTAGTCTATTACTTACTGGATTTATTATCTACTGGCTAGAAACTTGAATGGCTTACCACTGGATCAAAGGTAGAAGAACTTTTAGGATTGGCTAGAGGGTAACTATGAACTACTCCCCCAATCCCATTGGTTGCACGGGAACCTGATGTTATAGCCATGCCAACAAGAGGAACCATCCGGACTTAAAACAGCCGACCTACCCCCTGCTACTTCTTCCTCTAAGTAAATTTAATAGATTTCTGTACGAGTTTTCAAGTCCATCTCTAGTCTAAGCGGTTGAGTTTAGTGATTGTATCGAACAAAAGCCCCCTCTTCAACCTCCTCTACCTAGTCTCACTTTTACTAAGGAGGGAGATAAGAGGGTTCTCCGGGACGGAAGACATCTCTCACTCGTACATATATGGATGGGGACGCTACGCCATGGATCAAGGAAGAAGGTTTTGTGGCGTCGGTGTGTTGCGTGCCTTCACATCTTGGGGTGATGCCTTGCGTGGCATTGGGCAAGCATCGATCCACCACACCTAAAAGTGAGCCATTTGTGGAGTTCGGAGAGCATTGCACCATCACACCTCTCCAACGAAGACGTGGATTCTTTGGAAGTGAACTTCTAGATAAAAATCATCATCTTCAAGTCCATCAGTTATCTCTCAACTGAGCCCTTTACTTATGCAACTTATATTTTGATAGCCATTGTGCGTGAAGTATTATCTTGCTATCACTTTGTTGCTTGTCTTGCTTAACATAGGTTATTGGTGCACTTAGTGAACCTAGTTGACGAGGCTTAACCTCGGCAATGTCCATGGTGAAGGACTTAGGGTTTCATTGAAAAGAGAACGCTGGGGATTTCGTCGGATGTCAGGAAAACAGTGGAGTCAAAGTTGCCTGAATATTTGGAAATCGCACTATTACAAGTTGCCTAGCAGTTTTTCAGTACCCTCTCGTGGGCTTCTCCCGTCCTATAGATAATAGGTCGGGTCTGAAAGCTGTATGCGGATAGGTTTTACATACGCGTAATTACAATACCAACACAATGTCGGTTCATAGTCTCTTTCCTAATACAATCAAAGTCTTTGTCAGCTGCTTCCTTGGGCTATCATCTGAAATCTTCATGGGTTGTAAGCCTTTTACCCAGTATAGGGTAGAAAATCATAAGCATCCAAGTAATCGTACCTATGTCAGTATCACCCGAGACTCTACCTAAATGGTAGTTTCGGGTTGAGTCTCAACTTTCTTTTTCCCTTCTTTATTTCTGTTCCTTGATTTTTAATTTTATAGGGAGTTTGGTACAACGAGTCTGATGCTTCTAACGGATTGGGAATTAGTTAATTGCTCCTGGGCAAAAACAAGGTTGTCCTACATCAAATTCAAGTCTCGAGGCTCGAATTCGGAATTTACTACTAGCGTAATTCAGTTTCGAGCTGCTGAGGTCTTATCGAATACTAAATTCTAGTTTCTTTTTATCGGGTACCCAACGCGTCCATCGGGATTTTTCATCGTATCATTGATACGAATATTTTACTGGCAGAGCGCATTCTTGTGCGATTACCAGGCCACATAGGACAAATCCTAGGGTCTTACTTCATGTTTTTGAACATGGCAATCGGATTTTTGTCGCGTTGAGTGCGATCCGAGATTTTTTTGTTTTTTGCCGCCTGAGGATCTTTTTTCTTTTTCTGTAACTGCTCCTGATAGGAGTATCTATTGAAGAATTTTTCATTTGACTTTCTTTATCAGGTGCGCGACAGCGCTCCTGATAGGAGTAGCCCCCGAGGCAATGTTCAGATGTATGTATCAGAACATAGGCTCGAAAACTTGGATTTATGGCACTAGTGTATCTGTAGATTTTGTCGGGTGCATGAACAGTGCTCCCGATGGGAGTATCCCCTGAGGCTACAGTCGCAATATTGTATATTCGATTGTAGTCTCAAGTCTTCTCATGGAGGAATTTACTTCGGCTCCAATTTTAATTTTTTTCGGGTCATATCTCTTATAGCGAGTCGCAGTTTCTGCATGATGTGACGTCAGTAATGACATATTGTATGTTGTTGATTTCCAGAAGACACGTCCTGATGGGACGTTTCGAACATGGGGCCATGCGGCAGTAATGATGACGCCAGGTAGCGTATTGAGCAACGTTTTTGACTGCATGTCCCCTCTCCACGTGAAGATCGAGGTGTTGCGCGTTGTCCTCCATTTTTACTGTGGCAATAACTTCTTTAGATTTTTTCCTTTATGAAATCTCTTTAACACGTGTCACCACCATGTGATCTTCTGTCGGTTCGATTTTGCATCGAACGGTCCGAACTTCATACATTTGCCCTTTATAAGGGGAAGGAGATTTGTTTTACTGTTTTTTACCTCACCTTCCTTGGCTCCATCTTCTTCCTTGCACTCTTGCCCCCTTGCAAACTCCTGCTCTGTGCTCGTGTTTCTCTTTCGCTGCCATGGGCAAAAGTAAGGTGGGACTTCCACTATGGCCACGAAGGCCACCAGGAAGAGGGTCGTGAGATGGGCTCCTTCCAAGTGTACGACGCGGGATCTCCGTGAGGCGCGGAACCCCGGCCATCTGGCGGAGGGTACCTTCAAGACGAAGTTGTTCCCATCCCCGAGCCCGGCTGGAGGGTAATGTTTCTCTCCTTTCTTCTCTATGGCCTTTCTCTTCCTGTCCATGACTTTCTTCGTGGTCTTCCTTTTGTCTATGGCGTGCAGCTGTATCAGCTCACGCCGAACTCTATCCTCCATGTTGCTTGTTTCGTCACTCTCTGTGAATGCTTTCTCGGGATTCATCCCCATTGGGGCATGTGGAAACATTTCTTTTATGTTTGTCGTAACGCCACTGACACCATTGTCCATGACGTTGGTGGCGCCATTTTCTCTGTTCGCCCCGACGTAGATTATTTTGATTTTTAGATCACTGATTCTATCCAAGCCTGGAAGTCCAAGTGGTTTTATATCAAGGATCAACCAGTTGAAGGCCAGTCTTTCGGTTTAGCCCCCTTTGATCCTAAGAAAACTTGCTGCAAACTTGACTCCTGGGATCAATGTCCTTCTGCCGAAGAAATGGTGGAAATCCAGCCCTATCTTGATCGCATTTCAAAATTGCGCATGAAGTTGGCAAGGAATTGTTGGGTCTCCAGATTCTGGCATATTTTTTGCAGATCCGCGTCCAACCACTTCAGGCCCGGCTTTCTGGTATGTGGGCGTATACCGGGAAAAAGGATCCATTGAGGATTTCACCGGAAGACCGTACCCTTAAGATGTATGAAAAGAGGGTTCAAAACTTCACCACTCTTACCAAGAAAAGCACGGTTCCTTCTAGTTGTCTTGTGGAGCCCTATGGCAAGAAGATACGTCTTCCCGAGGTAAATTGCCTTTGTATCCATCTTTCCTCCCTTTTATTTGCGGGTGAATTTTGATTCTATCAATAACTGTCGCTTTTTCCATGTCTTATGTTTGTGTAGGATTTTGATCATTTGTGCTCACTTCCTCCTCTCCCTGGGAGCTGTGAGCCCCCAGTCCATTCTTCCGCATCCAACGATCTCCTTGTGACTGGGACTGCCGTGGATGAGGAGATGGATTTTTCTGCTTCTAATTCTTCATCGAAAATGCAATCCCTTTCGTCGGCCCGCTCTAGGGATTTTCACGTGGAGCGTGCTGGTGACAAGAGGAAACACTCTTACATTGTAGAAAAGGGCGAAGACTCGGATGCCTCAACTGCTTCCAAACCCTTCGATGCTGCTCCAGTTTCGGCTGCTCCTAACTAGATGAACTTGTTCCGCTTTGCGCAGAATGTATCTTCATAAGTGTTTTACTGCTTCTTTACTGCTTTATCGGGTAGTTCTGTTACTGATGCTTTCCCAATTGTTTGGTTCTTTTCTTTTGTAGTGATGATGATGATGAAGATCCTCTGCGTCTCCTCTTCAAACGTCTGTTGCCTGTTCTGCAATGAAATCCCATCCGCCGTCGATGGAGCCGAAGGAAATGCTCGTGTGTTTTGTGGAGAAGATTATCTAGAAAGATGTTGCCACTTCGTCAAGGCCGCCACCACAAAAAAGGAGGAAAACAGCTGGTAAAGCTGTGGGGATATCTGAAAATCCTGTTGATGTGGATATAAAAGATGTAAGTCACTCTATATTTCAGAATTTTTCTACCCGTAGCTTCTTTTTATTTTTCCTGATATCCCTTGTTGTGATGTTCTTCTTCAGCCTTTGATGCGCGAGATGGTCGACATGGCCTCTCGTTTTATAAAATCCTTGATGATGCCAAAGAACTGAAGGGTATATCATGTTCATCTTTGGAAATTCTTTGTGTGTTTTTCTTCTCCACTTTTCATGATTTATTTGTGCAGCTGCCGCCAAGGAATTCGGAGTTATTCGGGACGAGGCGATGAAGCGTGCCGATGATCTAGAGGCCAAACTGCGGGTTGCTGAGGAGGCTTTGGAGAAGGCCAAGCAGAAGGTGAAAACCGATACCGAAGAAGTGGCCAAGCAAGCTGCTATTCGAGATGAAAATATTCGGGAGCGCCTGGAGTCCCTTAATGCTTCTTTGACCCATAAGTTTTTTGTCTTGTGTGGCTTTATTTTATTTCTTTTCTTTGGTCATCAATCTTTTCCTTTTTTATTTTCAGAATTGACTGGCTAGAACCTGACGCTGCACGAAGGCAAGAAGGTTGATCCTTTGTCGGATGTTGTTAGCACCTTGGAGGCCAACAGCATTCGTGGGTGCAACCTCCTTGTCCGCTCCCGCCGTGCCTTCAAAAGCCTTCATGCCAAAAAAAATCCAACCAAGGAGGTGCCGAATAACTTGAATGATCTTGTCACTGTCTTCGGTGCCGACCCCAGCCCCCTTGTTGGTTATAGCCTGATGCAGTCGAAGAGTGGTGCCGAAACTTCAATGGCACTAGCGATGGCGTATAGCGAGAAGGTCGACTGGGAGAAGGTTAGCTCTTCTGTCTCAGTCACCTCCAATAGCCAAGAAGTTGATTTGAAGCCTTATGTTAAGAGGTCCAGAAAGTATTCCCGGCTGCTTTTGGGCCTAGGCTCAGGCTCGGAGAAGTTGGTTGCCCCTTCTTCGATAGGCGCTCCTTCTTTGGCTGCTCCTGTCGTTCCTGCAACTAGTGCTCCTTCTGCTATTGCTAGTTTGTCCTTGGAGAAAACGGCTTCATAGACTTTGTTTTGTAGTTTTATTGTGTCTCCCTTGTCGTCACTATAATGAACCTTTAACTTATCCAGCTGCCTTTTGCTTCCTTTTTACAAGAAAGAAACGGTTGAATATATGCGTATGAGTTTTTTGTGTATGCTGAACGTTTCATATCTTTCGTGTCTTGCTAGATTTTGAATGAACCTTTGGCTCCTTTTAGGTCCGCGCAATTGTCAGATGCAATTCTGTCCTCATCTATCGTGGGGGCAACCAATACCACCATTGTGCGTACGGTGGACCCGCCGTTGTACGCTGAAAAAATTGAACATGTGAAAAAACTTGAAGGAAAACTTCGGATTGTTCAGTCAGTGGTGGATGTTACCCAATCTAATACACGCCAGGCCCTCAACCGCGAAGCTTTTTCTTGTAAAAAATTTCTAGGGCAAGTGAGAAGCTGCTGTGTAAGTCCTCTTCCTCTTTTTTCTACTGCTCCTTCCAGCTTGCAGGAAGTCAATGTTTTCTCCCTGATTTGTAGGCATTCGATTGTGCGAGAGGAAGGAAACCCAACGTCTGCGCAACCGAATGCAAGCTCTTGCGTCTACCTCCCGAAATTCTGAGGTAGATTTTTGGACTGATCATCGTCGTGCTTATGTTGTGGCGTTGCTTCAAGACCTCCTATCAGGGGTGGAGTGGTTTGTCGACTGCTGCCGCAGATTACTGGCCCTTGTTTATAATGTCATGTTTCCTCGGGATCCTTAGCCTTAGACCTTGGTGGATTTGCTTGTGAAGTTTCGACAAGGGGAGAGGATTCATCATTTTGTGAAGCTGCAACTTGTGGTGCGTGCCAAGCTCACGCTTTCTTGGGTACATGCGCATCATCCGACGCTAGACTTGGATGTTGTATCTTCGGGGTTGCCTTCCCCTTCTGATGGTGGCCTTGTTGATATGGCGCCTCATTACGTCGTTGCTCGTAGACCCGTCATTAGGATTGTTCGAAGATGCTTAGAGGCGGACAGAATTTTTTGTTAATTTTGCTATCTAACTGCTTGCTTGTGCAGCCTTGTACTTCATAGAAGAAATATTGTATAGATCTTTCTTATATTTGTCAAAAAGTTCGTATGTTTTATATGATATTTTGATTTTATGTTGTATTCTCTTGTTGAGGACCCGGCAAAATAATGTCCGTTTGCATAACTGCTTTCGTGTGCCACAAAAATTTGTATCTCGTGAAGTACTTTCTTTATTCATTGATAAGCATAAATGGAAATACATTGCGAGGGTGTGATCGCCTAGCCGTTGGCCTTTATTGAATATAAAGTGCGTCAAAGTGAAGATTTTCTTTAGGAACTTCGGCTTCTGTTCTTGGGGTTCCTCATCATGCTCTGTGTTGGTATGTGGGGTTCTCTCATCTTTTCGACGAGTGGGCCTTCCTATGCGGGACCTATAGTGGAGGCCGCATCGGTTGCTTTTTCGGGACCGTTGTGCGCTTTCTCTTCTGATGTTTACTTTTTGTGGGCGTGCCCTTCATGTAGTGATTCCTCATCCGCTATTTTTAGCAATCCAAGTTCTGTATCCATCTCGAAAGATCCTGATATTTTGTTGAATTCCTGATCGCAGCTGTCCGAGCGACTGAAGCTTCCTTTTACTATTATGACCCTGTTGGGGGCTAGCATTTTTAGCACCAGATATGCGTATTGAGGTACTGCCATGAACCTAGTGAAAGTTGGTCATCCCAGGATCGCGTGGTACTGAGATGGCCAGTCCATGACTTCGAACTCTAGTTTTCACGTCTGGAGTTATTGATCCGAAGACTACGTCGAGGTAGACTTTGCCCAATGGAATTTCGGCTTTTCCTGGAACTATCCCATGGAAAGTTGTGTCTGTAGATACTAGATTTGTCATGGACCAATTCATAGCCCGTAGAGTTTTGGCGTAGATCAGGTTGATGTTGCTCCCTACATCCAAGAAAACCTTGCTCATGTCTAACCCGCCAATTTGTGCTTCTACTATTAGCACTGACTGGCTTGGTCGAGGGACCCGTAGTGGATGATCAGCTCTACTGAAGGTAATTTCTTGTTCTGACCAATGGAGATAGTCAGGTGTAGGACGTGGCTTTGTTACTGCCATGTTTACTTGCCTAGTGATCAACTTATGTGTTCTGTTGGAGGGTCGTCCCTTCTGGATCATTGACATTGCTCCTTTTGACCTAGGATATTCGCCATCTTGATGTGTTGTGTTTTGCGGTTGTCCTGCTGGGGGGTGCCCCTGTAGTGGCGGTGGCATGCCGATAGCCAAAGCACCAGGCGCGTTAGCATAGCCTCGTTTGCTGCTTCGGTTGCCCTTGCGTTGCATAGCTCTTGCATTTTTAAGAATGTTCGGCAGTCCTTTAGGAGGTGATTTGATCGTCTTTTCCCTGCTGAGTCGACGTAGAAGTGCATATTGCACGGTCCATCCAACATTTGTCCTGCTGACATAGGTGGGTCTCGATTCGTCGGCTGGTATCGTTGATGCGGCTGTCCTCCACCGATGTTGTCCCTGATACCACAATATCCGTTGTTGTAATCGTCGCTTAGTCGGTTGTCCCCTCCAGAGAAACTGGTTGCAACATAACTTGGTGTAATGTACCCATCATTGGTTTGTCGTCTTCGATCGTTATTGCGCATTTCCCTGTCTTCTTCGGGTGAATGGGTTCTTTTGTTGTGTACTGCGTCCTCTCCATCGGCCCAACGATTGGCTATGTCCATTAGCAGCGAAATTGTCTTTGGCTTGGTTCGTCCTAGTTCTTCAATAAATTCCTGCCGACGAAGTCCATCATTGAAGGCGTCGATTGCTCTTTCATCGGATATGGCTTTAGCCAAAAATTTTATGATGTTCCACTATTGGACGAAAGCCCGTATTGATTCTCCTGGCTTTTGCTTGCAGGCCCACAATTGCTCCAAAGACGCGGTCGCTTGATTGTGGACTGGAAGTTTCTGATAAATTTGTCCTCAAGATCGTGCCAACTGCTGATACAATCTTCAGGTAGTTGTCTTAGCCAGGAACGTGTTACGTCGATTAGGTGCAGCTGCAAGCTTTACATTGCAGTAGCTTTGGAGCCGCCTTGTAATTTGACGGTTGCCAGATAATCTATCAGCCAAGCTTTGGGTTCTTGGAGACCATCGTACTTTTGACGATCTTGAGGTAATTTAAAGTCTTTTGGTATCGGAGTCTTGCGAACCCGTCGGGTAAAGCAACTGGCTCCGCATAGTTCTTGCTCTTCCTCGCTTTCGTCGTCATGGTATCTTCGGGTGCTATGCTCTTCTCTGGATCGGTCGATCCATTGCTATGTGATATCATTTCTTGCATCGTTTCGCGGCTCCGATTCTAAAAAGTGGACCCGATGTGGCGATCGTGATCATCGGGTATGACCTCCTTGCCGAGGGTTGTTGCGATGGCGCAGTGAACTATCGATTTGCCGCGTGGTTCCTTGCTCTGCTTGCGCGAGAGATGCTCCTACCATGCCGAGATTCATCAGGACGGAGCGGTAGAGGGCCGCGCGAGGATCGTCGGGTGCAAGCTGAGTTGTGATTAGATATGTTTCTGCGACCATAATGGCTGCCTGGGCTGTTTTTGCCTTGATGTTTCTAGCTTGGTCTATTGACATGAATGCTAGATCAAGGTCTCGGATTAGTTCGCTCCTCTCTGCTTCGGGGATATTTCTGCAACTGAGATGTTCCTCTCCTTGGTGATGCTCTTCCTGTTACGCTCCTTGATCCTCGAGTGGAGCTTAACTACGCCCGTCGTAGGCTAGATTCGTCGTCTAATCTTTTCCTTTTGTCGAGTTGCCTTTGCATCTTTAGTAGGTCTCTCTTCTTGTGATGGAGTAAATATTGATATGCTAATAAATCTTCGTGAGTGGCGTCCGTTGTCATTGGAACCACACCCGAAATTGCTGCCCTTGCTTTTTGCCATGTTCTGGCTGGTAAGCTGAGAGTTTGCCTCTCGCCTCTGTGTGGTTCTTCTTCTTCTCGATTTACACGGTTGACTGTTGGGTCTCCCTCGTTTCCTTGGCTTCCTTCATTGCCATGACTTCCTGCATTGTGGCTTGAAAGAATATCATCGGGGTTAAAAATTGGGTTACCGTTGGAGTCTTGCTGGGTCGAGGCGTCTCCGATGACCACACATACTTGGTTTTGAGTGATATATGAATTGGTGATGTCATCATCTGAACCGAGGGTGACATTGTCGGGTGAACCAGTGAAGTCCATCAGTTTTTGTTCTGGGTAGATTCCTGCCAACCGAATTCCAAAGTCGATGATTTCACTGCTTTCTTCGGGTCCGATATTCGTCAGGGTTGCTTCGCGCGGTGGGGTTAGCTGTGGATCTGATCCGAAGGAGAGATTGTCGTAAAGACCATCGAGGTCCCCTAGATTTGTCTCGATTTGCTCGTTTTCTTCGCCTGCTTCCATCTGTGATGTGGCGTCCATGGAGGATCCGACGGATGATGCTGGTACCTCCATAGGCGTAGGTTTTTCCACCGACGGTTCTAATGTGACCAGGACCGAAGGGTGCGATTCTTGCGGGTTTTCTACTTGGAAGTGGAAGCTTCCGATGATTAGATCGGATCCGTCGTTGAAATCGGCGGGTACCAATACAGTGGTGGGCAGGTGTGGGTCTGCTTTTGTCGGGTTGATGCTTGGTGGAGAGCTGTCCGCCGAATCCATGGTTCCAGCGTTTAGGTTTCCCACAGACGGTGTCAATTGATGAGGCGTAACCTCGGCAATATCCATGGTGAACGACTTAGGGTTTTGCGAAAAAGGGAACGCTGGGGATTTCGTCGGATGTCAAGAAAACAGTGGAGTCAAAGTCGCCTGAATATTTGGAAATCTGTATGCGGATAGGTTTTAGATACGCGTAATTACAATACCAACACAATGTCGGTTCATAGTCTCTTTCCTAATATAATCAAAGTCTTTGTCGGCTGCTTCCTTGGGCTATCATCTGAAATCTTCATGGGCCATAAGCGTTTTACCCAGTATAGGGTAGCAAATCATAAGCATCCGAATAATCGTACCTATGTCACTAGTGGTTTTAGGTTTTGTGCTTTGATAAATTAAACATTAGTTTTATTCCACATTTATTAGAGCCTAAACTGTAATTATTTTAAAATCCTATTTACCCTCCCTCTAGGCGATGTCATTTGTCCTTTCACATTGCATGTTGGATCATCTAAAATTTGTCTTTTTGACATGTGCATACAAAATGTTGTTTTTTCCAAAAATTTGTGCGCAATCATAAAATGTCCGGATGTACATGTGAATTTTTTTTGAAATTTTTGAATTTTGAAATGTGTTCTCAAGCCATGGGTTCATATATTCGTTGCCTCGGATGCAGATCAGCGAATGGCATGGTGGACTGAGTCTTGTGGTGATCTTCACCTTCTACATGTGGTCCTCACGCAGTATCTATCTTACTCCCTTCTTTTCCTCCCATCATGATTGGATTAGAGATGCAAGTGAGTCAATATTAGGGTAAGGACTTTCACAATGACTGTCTCTTAGCACGTCATCATAGGCAAAATGCTGATGTGGCATATAAATTAAGGAGAAGAGAGAGTTAATGTATTGTGGATAAGAGTAAGAATAATAGCATAGCCAACTGTTGGCTATAAGGTAGCGTCATGTTATCTGTAGTCAACTCAGTAGTTAACATGTACTCACTCCGTTTCAAAATATAAGATGTTTTACCTTTGTGAAACGAGTGTATCTAGACTTCTTTTAGTGCATAGGTTCATCTAGGTTTGGAGTGAACCTACACACTAAAAGAAGGCTAGATACACTCGTTTCATAAAGGTAAAACATCTTATATTTTGAAACGGAGAGAGTATAACCACAAGCTATAAAAATATACTATTTTATCAATACTTGGCCCACCATTCACTCTCACAAAGTGCCTAGAGCATGTTCTAGAGTTATCTCTTGCATGAGAGCCCACTCTCCTTCTCTCTCCTCCAACTCAGCACAAATATACTATTTAATACCTTATAGTCAGCTGATGTCACTCTATTGTACTTGCTCTAAGATACACCCCTTGAACATAATCATATGCAAATAAAGTTGATAGCCCAGTCAAATGCATGCATGAGAGAGAAAGCATTAAATTAAGATACAACCTCTAAGATACAAAATATCAGAAAATTGTCTCTTAGATATTTATAACTCACATGATAACATGTTAAGATACACTCCATTGTAAAATGCCTCATCTATCTCCTCTAGTTCAACAAAATGAACTAGCTTTTTCAATGACATTATCATTTTGAAAAGGTAGTTATTTTTTGAACTGAACAGGGTGAAGGATCCTAATGATGACACACTTGTATCTCTAAACTGAATCAATCCATAGCAACAAAAAAGTGCAACACCAAATACGATATGTGAGTATAGGAAGCTAGAAGCGAGTCCTCCGAGCAATGTATGGCGTGGACAGGGGCGGATCCACTTATTGCTTTAGGGGTGCACAGGACACAGGGAATTTTTTTCTTTGTAAAATGGATTTTGTCACCATGTGTGCCACCCCAAAATAAGTATTTTCACATCTGGTGCACTGTGTTCTAGAGCCATGCACCCTAGCCACCGTTTCTCTAGCTCTGCTACTAGGCGTGGATGACCATGCACCATGTTGGAAGCCAACGGAGGCACACAATGGCACGACCAAAGCAAGGGTGCAGTACAGATGACTCATCTACGATGGCTAAAAGCGATTGGTGGCTCCACTCCACCTCAAGAAACTATGCCAGACATGGCGTCTCGATTAAGGATGCAGAAGATCTACGATGAGTAAAAGCGATTGGTGGCTCCACTCCACCTCAATCAACTATGCCAGACATGGCGCCTCGATTAAGGATGCAGAAGTGGAACAAGTGGAATAAATGGGTTCTCAATTTCACAATTTTGTACTAACCCTAAATTAAGTGAGATAAGTAGTACAATGTAAAGATTAAAAAATGAGAACCCATTTATGCTACTTGTCCCACTTATACATCCCTAATCTCAGTTTCTCCATGTTTAAGTACACACAAACCATGTTTTTTAGTGAATTCTAACTAGATGTTACACTTCTATGTTTTTGACATGATTCTATGTTTTGGTTTTTGGAAGGATACAAAGAGAATAATATATTTTTAGGTAAATTCCTCCACACATCTGAATTCCCATGGGATTTTGTGTATGATTGTTTAACAAATATTCATAATATGAGGTGGTTTCTTTAAATCTTAGAACATGAACTACAACTTCATGGTTAAGGGGCAAGAACATGATTCACCATCTGGTGATTTGGACAAAAAATGACCCAAAGTTGAAACTATTTCACAAACTGAACTCTTGGCGAAATAATTTCACCAGACTAATCCTTTTGGGTAGCGCCCAACACCAAGGCGCTACACTATACAGTGTAGCAACTTTGGCATAGGCGCTATTCCCCTGCCCACGTGGCGGCCGCGTGGCCAGGCCGAGACCCACCCTGCCAGCGTGGCGGCTATGTGTAGTGCCTATTAGCCCGGCTATACTCTAGCATAGCGCCTAGCCGCAAGGCGCTACACTTTGGGACTTAGCCAACTCGTTCGTGTACTTCATGTACATGGCATCAACATCGCCTGTCATCTCTGACACGACATCCCACTTGAAATCCCGAGTGGGGAGGCATAGAGGGTGTCTCCGAAAGTTAGGCCAAGGAAAGTAGCTCACCTGTTTCGGACGCCCAACTGGTAAGTGATACGTCATAAACGTATCTATAATTTTTGATTCTACATGCTTGTTTTATATCAACTTTCTTATGTTTTGTTTATACTTGGAGGTATTTTTATACATTTTCTAGAACTAACCTATTAACAAGATGCGGTAGTGTCAATTGCTTGTTTTCTGTTGTTTTTGGTTTCAGAAAAGCTAGTGAGGAAATATTTTCGGAATTGGACGGGACAAAAGCCAAAGTCAATATTTTACCAGAAGGAACACGGAGTCCGGAGAGCAGCCGAAGTGGGGCCACGAGGCGGCCACACCATAGGGTGGCGTGATCCCCTGGGCACGCCAGCCCCTGGTGTGGGCCCCTCGGGCGACCACCGACCTCGCCTCTTCGCCTATAAAAGCACCTCGATGCAGAAACCCTAAGGACCCGATGAGAAATCCACGAAAGAGTCTGTAGCCGCCGCCATCTCCATCCCTAGATTGGGGGATCCGAAGCTCTTCCCGGCACCCTGCCGGAGGGGAGAGATCATCCTGGAGGCCTTCTTCATCACCATGTAAGCCTCCGGAGTGATGCGTGAGTAGTTCACCCTTGGACTATGGGTCCATACAGTAGCTAGATGGCTGGTTCTCCTCCTTTGTGATATCATGTTTAGATCTTGTGAGCTCCGTTCATAATCAAGATCATCTATTTGTAATCCTATATGTTGTGTTTGCAGGGATCTGATGGATATTGAGATACTATGTCATATTGATTATTGATTCTATCATGTCTATGTTATTTGTGATCTTGCATGCTCTCCATTATTAGTAGCTATCTTGGCCAAGTAGATGATTGTAACTCCTAGATGGAGTATTTATGCTCGATAGTAGGTTCATGCCTCTAGTAATCTGGGGAAGTGACAGAAATCTCTAAGGTTGTAGATGTCATATTGCTACTAGGGAGAAAACAACAATCCTTTGTCCATGGGGCAATTGTATTGTTTACTTTACACACTTTGCTTAATGCAATTATCTATTGCTTGCAACTTAATACTGGAAGGGGTTTGGATGATAACCTGAAGGTGGATTATTAGTCATAGATGCAGTTGGATTACGGTCTATCTATTATGTTGGAATGCCCAATCAAATCTCGTAGGAGTCAAGATGACTAGTATATGCATTGTTATGCTTTATCAATCTGTCAATTGCCCCGCTGTAATTTGTTCATCCAACATGCTATTTATCTTAAGGAGAAACACCTCTAGTGAACTCTGGACCCCAGTCCATTCCTTTACCATTGATATGCCATCTACTGTTTACCGTTTACTATTTACTTTCTACAAGCAATTACTATCTTCCACACTATACGTTTAATCCTTTGTTTTCAACAAAACCAGTGAGATTGACAACCTCACTGTAAGTTGGGGCAAAGTTCCGTGGTTGTGTTGTGCAGGATTCCAAGTTGTTAGCAACACCTTGGAGTTGTTTCCTTACTCCTACTGGTTCGATAACCTTGGTTTCATAACTGAGGGAAAACTTGCTGTTGTGCTCATCATACCTTCCTCTTAGGGTTCCCAATGAGCGCTACATTTTGAGCCATCAAGCACTTTTTCTGGCGTTGTTGCTAGGGAGTTAAGGACAACTTTAATCTCTTCCTCCTCGTCAATCACTTCTTAGGGAGAAAGAAGATTCTTGCAAGGGGAGTCCCTCACAACAAATCTATTTACTTTGTTTTTGTTTTGCTTAGTTTATTTTTGCTTTGTTTGCTTGTTTCTTTTTATCAAAAACACAAAAATTAGTTGTACTGGTTTGCTTTTCTTTATCAAAAACACACACAAAACAATTTTAGCTCTTTCTGTAGTTGTCACCTTGTTCTTAGCTCACCATGTTGATCCCTAAGTTCACCCTAAAATACCTTTCAATAGGTAGTGGCTCCATAATTGGGAAACATAATATTGAAGAATTCTTTAATCATGTTAGCAAGCATGAGGATATTGAGGATAGATCCTTAGCAGAACTTGCTCCAAATTATGAAATTGCTGCAACTTCTTTAGTTCACATGTTGGAGGCTAGGTTTTTTAACCTTAACCCCATGATGCAAGTAATGTTTCTTAAACTTAAAGATACCGAGGATACTGAAAAGAGAGATTTTATTCTAGAAATTTTGCTTAAAGAAATCAATGATGTTGTTAAGGAAGCTAGAAAGGTCTTTGATCGCTTTAATATGCTAGGCTCATGTGTAGATGTTATTGGTACACTAGAAAATTCGGACAAAACCAAACCCAAAAATGGAGAGGAAATTAAAGTACCAATACCTTTTAAACTTATAGGAATGCAGGAAGCCTTATAACAGAATTTTGATTGGATTGTTCCTAAAAACCCGTTTGATGAAAATAGTGAACCTAAGAGTATTGAGAAATGATCCTCTAGAACTTATTTGGATGAGATACCTTGCCTCGTTGAAGATATTTATGGTATTGATATTAATGCTTCTTCATTTGAGAATACTTGAATCTTGCTTCCTATGCCTAGCTGAAAGGCGTTAAAGAAAAGCACTATTGGGAGATAACCCAAATTATTTTTACTTTTAGTAAGTTGTTCTTTTGTTGAGTCTTGAAAGTTATTGCCTCAGTAATGACCTCTCCTTATCCTTTTTGTGTGGTTTTTGTGCCAAGAATAACCTCTAATGAGAGAGAAGTAAGACTTGGAAAAGTTGTTGTCCCGAAATAGATGCTTCACTATAAAATATCGTGAAAAAACCCTGTATGTCGTATTGAGCTATAATTTTCTGTGCTTATGCCCCAGGTTATTATCTAACTTGTTAGTTTAGCACTTTTCGATTTGAGCAACAGAAGGTCTTCAAAAAAATTGGTTTTTACCTCCTGGTCTATTTTGACAGATTTCTGCCATTATTTGCATTTGCCTCTTAATCTCTTTCTCTTTAAGTTCTCTTTGATCACTTGAGCTTTTAGAAGGAATTGCTACAGTAGCTTGTGTTTTAATGGAAGTTTTACTTGTATTTAAACTAAACCCAACGACTTATTATCTTGAATACACTAATGTTGCTAATGAAGATTGTATGAAGTTTTGTATGAAGGAAATTTTCAAGTGTAGGTTAGAATAATGTGATGAGATGGAGAATGGACAAAAGGTCAAGCTTGGGGATGCCACCCATGTCACCCCAAGAAATATTCAAGAATTACAAGCATCAAAGCTTGGGGATGACCAAGGCATCCCATTCTTCATTAATAAAAATCTCAGGTTTTCTTCCAAAACACTTCATTTCTATTGTTTCATGCATAATTGTGTTGTTCTTGGAGCGTCTTTGTTTTTAGTTTTGTTTTTTTTGGTTTGCTCAAATAAATTGGTTGGACCCCTGCATTCGTATGTTGATTCAAATAAGTTGATTGGTGTTGGAAAATAGTAGGATGCTTCATGCTGATAAGTGGTACAAAAGGAGCTTGTTTTGACTGTGGCGACTTTATCATGTCATGTTTGATGTTTCTTTGACCTTATGCTTAGTGATTATTGATGTAGCATGACTTTTTCCAAACAATTGAGATTGCTTAAGGTGCCTTGAAAGAATCATGCGTTGTTTTAGCATACAAAAGCATAATATTGTGGTATTCTCCTTTGATGCTTTATTTGGGTTGACTTGGCACATGCTTACACCATGTTAAGACTATGAACCAGTCACCTTAGCCTCTATGATCATTTAGTTTTTGACTTGTAATATCACTTTATGCTTTAATTAATAATGTTTTGTCGCTTTGCATGATTATGGTCATTATTGCTCTCTTAGTTGGTCGCTCCCAGCTTTTTGCTAGCCTCCACTTGTACCAAGTATGAGTTCCACTCATGCATCCAACCCCTAAGAAAACCAAGTTATTCCAAAGAGTCCACTATAAATTCCTATGCATGGTGTTTTACAAAATTCCAAGTATATTCATGTTTTTATCTACCTTCCAAATTAAACTTTTGTTATGTGAAAATTAGTGATTAAAGCTCTCACAAACTTGATGGCATACTTTATTTTCTTGCACTTAATAAACTTGCACCATTGTGTCCATCTATGTTTCTTATATGCTTGCACTTCATAAGTTGTGAATTAGCAGAACCATGCTACCATGGGGAACGCTTTCAACATTGCACTTATTATTCAGTTGATATCATGTTCTTTTGTTTATGGATCCTGGCGGTGTGAAATAAAATGGGAGCTTGTAAGCTCATGGAGTTTGTATGTGTGTTAGAGAAACGCCTGGGAGGCTAGCCTAATCCATGCCTAATCATGGTGGAAACTTGTAGCATAACCATAGTGAGCATTCTGTGAAGCATCCTCAATAAAAACCTATGCAAATAGCAAATAAAAAGATCACTGAGATGCTCATTGTCTATTACCTTGTCATTTTGATATGGGATAGCTCCTGTGTCATGGGTCAAGGGGTACCACGTTGGCGGTTCTCCATGATACACATGTACTTGCAATGACAAGAACTTACTTGTGACTAAAGTTGAGTAGCATGAGGTTCGGTACTCATAAGCAAGGGGCATGAGATTTTCAACTTATAACTTGTCAAGCATATCCTCATATTTGTGTCACTTTAACCTTAATCACCTTAAGATGCTTATGATAGGGGCATGAGAGCTGAAAGCTAATAAGTACCATAATTTTTGGAAGCTCTTTATGAAACTTGAAATCCCTGCTTCCCTCTGTGAAGGGCCTTTCTTTTTACTTTTATGTTGAGTCTCCATCTTCTATCTTTATGCACCAATTAAGAGAGCATAGTGGTCACTCTTAGTTTAATGTGCATTGTCCTAAAACTTGTTGATTGATTCATAACTTTGATATTGCTTGTTCTTAAAATATTTGTATCTAGTCACCCTTATGAACTTTGAAGGTGTCCTATGCATTTATGTTTTGCTATACCACGATGGACAAGCTAAATACCACTCTTATTATGTTTTCTATATGTGAAACAAACAAACGTCTTTCAATGCATTGTTATTCATGATCTCTTGTTTGTACATTTTCATGTTACAACATAGTTGCTATGTCTTATTGTTAGAACTCTATCTGTCATGTTCATGTTTAGAGTACTTTGATCCCAGCTATCAATGCTTGTCAAATACCTTGATCAAGATTGTGATGGTGCATGTCACCTCAAAAATTATTCTTTTTATCACTTACCTACTCGAGGACGAGTAGCAGTAAAGCTTGGGGATGCTTGATACATCGTAAACGTATCTATAATTTTTGATGCTTCATGCTTGTTTTATATCAACTTTCTTATGTTTTGTTTACACTTGGAGGTATTTTTATACATTTTCTAAAACTAACCTATTAACAAGATGCCGTAGTGCCAGTTGCATGTTTTCTGCTGTTTTTGGTTTCAGAAAAGCTAGTAAGGAAATATTCTCAGAATTGCACGGGACAAAAGCCAAAGTTAATATTTTACCAGAAGGAACACGGAGTCTGGAGGACAGCCGAAGTGGGGCCACGAGGCGGCCACACCATAGGGTGGAGTGGCCCCCCTAGGCACGCTAGCCCCTGGTGTGGGCCCCTTGGGCGGCCACCGACCTCGCCTCTTCGCCTATAAAAGCACCCCGATGCACAAACCCTAAGGACCCGATGAGAAATCCATGAAAGAGTCTATAGCTACCGCCATCTCCATCCCTAGATCAGGGGGATCCTAAGTGTAACACCCTCGAATCGGCCCTATGCAAGGTTTAGCGATTCTCGCCAAACCCATGTAGAAACGATTCAAAGATGCCCACCAGGCACTTACGTGCGGGTGGAAAACGAAGTAATATCATTACACAATAGTCCACGATGGGACCCATAGAACATATATATATACAACAATGACTCCATGAGTCAAGAATACAGATATACAGTACAAAGATCCAAATCACCTTGGAAACGATACAACATCCGAGTACGGATAGGATGCAAATTGAGATAAGAGCACTGAAGAATAACCAATGGCGTCCATAACCCTGCCCAGGCCAAGCCAGAAGGGTAACCCTGCTTACAACGTCGGACTTATACCTGTTAAACAAAAGGGGTGCCGACAAAGGGCAAGGAAAAAAAAGAGCGGTCAGTACTGAGGCCAGTACACGGCGAGGCTAGAATCCGGCGGCTCTCGCCTACATAGGTATGGTGGACTAAAGCGGCAGCACAGCATGCACTAAACAATCTATAGAGACTCGATTCAACTATCGGCTATTGGAGAGGGATGAGAAATACCTATTCGGAACCAACCTGATACTAACACCAATCATACCCATCCTGATATTTCCCCCTCGAGACCAAACGAGGAAGTCACCCAAGGAACTCACACAGTTGGCAGTTTTATTAATTATTCCATTGTAGTTGCAATACTTACTAGTCAGATACAATTAGCATAGGACATCCCAAATCCAGCAGTTGTTGGCACTTTTATTTACTCATTCCGTTGTAGTGAAAACTGATTACTAGACATGTCAAAGTCAAATTTATAGCACTAATTTAGTTATAGTTGTCTATGATTGAGATATTGTGCTCCAAGTCGTCCATAACCGCAGACACGGCTTTCAGAAAGATTTACCCTGCAGGGGTGCACAAATAGCAACACACACATGATCAACCTCGGGAAGAACCAAATAAAAAGCAACGAGGCCTCACGACAAAGCATTCACAGGATTCATAAATCATTTCAGGGGGTCACCCCACTAAGCTACCCGCAATGAAGTTGGCCGGCTCCGAGACGGACACACGGTTTGTGTTAATGGCTCTAAACGACTTGGAACCCGAAAGTGTGACTGGGCTTGTCGATACCGCGAAAAGATTCCATGTTCCAAAATAGTATAGGTGCTCCAAGAACAATCGTAAATAAAGCAGTAAACCATGGCATAAGTACAAGATAGTAATAAATCCCCAAACTACTTGTGGCCCCAAGAAATAAAGTGTGAATCAAGCTCAGGCAAAGGGGGATTCATAGAGTCTCCTGTATGTGGATAGTGTGAATAGTCAAGGAATAGGTATCAAGTACTCGGGGCCTACGGGACACAAGTGAGCGTAGAAGAACCAAATATTAGCTATTTCCCACCTGTGCCTCTGCATTAGTTATATCTATTCCCAGCATTTTAATTATCAGTTGAATTAAAGTCATGATCATCTCCACCATTAAACATCTCCATCATTAAGCATGTACCAACCTTCCATCAATGGTGGAACGACAACGACGACGTGAAGCAGCACCTGATCAAGCAACTACGACTCGCAAGACCGACTATCTATCAAACAACAGGCAATAGGATGTGTCCAAGGCAATATAGAGGCTGCAAGGAATATAAATGGTGCACAGAAACTAAAGCATCGTAACACAGATATCAATAGATCAATATGAGGAAATAAAGACTATACAAGCAAAATAGGTAGAAAGGGGGAGATGCTCGCCTAGGAAACATAGTCGAAGATTCATTATCCGAAGAACTTGTCGGTACTCGCATCAACTCAATGGCTGATACATTGGAAATGTATCTATAATTTTTGATGTTCCATGCTTGGTTTTATCTACTTTCTTGTGTTTTGTCCACACTTTGGAGTACTTTTCATATGATTTCTTGGACCAACCTATTAACAAGAGCCACAGTGCCAGCTGCCTGTTTTCTGCTATTTTTGGTTCCTGGAAGTCAGAAAATGAAAATTCTCTGAATTGGACGGGACAAAAGCCAAAGTCACTATTTTACTGGAAGACATTTGGAGCCAGAATACGAGACGGAGAGGGGCTGGGGCCTGGCCACACCACCTGGCCACACGACCAGGCTTGGCCCGTGCTAGGGGGTGGTCTGGCCGCCCTAGGCACCCCCTCGGCCTCTCCTTCCGCCTATATATTGCCTCTGATATGGAAACCCTAAGTACCCGATCAAAAATCCACGAAAGAGTCTGTAGCCGCCGTCGTCTCTGTCCCTAGATCGGGAGGGATCCGAAGCTCATCCCGGCACCCTGTCGGAGAGGGGATTTCACATTGGAGGCCTTCTTCATCATCATTGAAGCCTCCGGTGTGATGCGTGAGTAGTTCATATCTGGACTATGGGTCCATGTAGTAGCTAGATGGCTGGTTCTCCTCCTTTGTGCTATCATGTCTAGATCTTGTGAGCTCCGTTCATGATCAAGATCATCTATTTGTAATTCTGCATGTTGTGTTTGCGGGGATCCGATGGATATTGAGATGCTATTTCAGATTGATTATTGATTCTATCATGTCTTTGTTATTTGTGATCTTGCATGCTTTCCGTTGTTAGTAGCTATCTTGGCCAAGTAGATGCTAGCAACTCCAAGAGTTAGTATTTATGCTCGATAGTGGGTTCATGCCTCTAGTAATCTGGTGAAGTGACAGAAATCTCTAAGGTACTAGATGTGCTGTTGCTACTAGGGAGAAAACAAAAATCCTTTGTTCATAGAACAATCGTATTGTTTACTGTGCACGCAATTCGTAAAGCAATAATCTGTTGCTTGCAACTTAATACTGGAGGGGGTTCGGATGATAACCTGAAGGTGGATTATTAGTCATAGATGCAGTTGGATTACGGTCTATCTATTATGTTGTAATGCCCAATCAAATCTCGTAGGAGTCAAGATGTCTAGTATATGCATTGTTATGCTTTATCAATCTGTCAATTTCCCTGTTGTAATTTGTTCATCCAACATGCTATTTATCTTAAGGAGAAACACCTCTAGTGGACTATGGACCTTGGTCCTTTCTTTTACATACAATCTACAAACTGTTCACTGCTTTGTGGTTACTTTCTGCAAACTATTACTTCCTTCCATTCGATACATTTAATCCTTTGTTTTCAGCAAAACCGGTGAGATTGACAACCTCATCGCAAGTTGGGGACAGAGTTTTGTGGTTGTGTTGTGCAGGTCTCCACGTTGCTGCTGGCACCGGTAGTGCGCCCTGCCAACGTTCAGCTTGCAACACCTTTGAGGTGTTTCCTTGCTCCTACTGGATTGATAACCTTGGTTTCATAATTGAGGGAAACTTACGCATGTGCTCATCATACCTTCCTCTTGGGGTTCCCCAACGAGCTCGTTAATACACGAGTCAGCAAGTACTTTTCTAGCGCCATTGTCGGGGAGTCAAGGACATCTTCACAAGGGGAGTCCCTCATAACCATTCTCTTTACTTTGTTATTTTTGTTTTTCTTAGTTTACTTTTGTTTTGTTTGCTTGTTTCCTTATCAAAAACACACACAAAATAGTTTTACAAGTTTTGCTTTCTTTATTAAAAACAAAAAAATTAGTTCCTATCTTAAAAATTGCCTTTATGTCTAGCCTTGCTCAAATCACTATGTCTCCTGAGGAAATGATTTTCACTTTTAAATAAGGAATTGAAGAGGGTTTCAAAGAAGCTTGGTCTAGAATCTCTGCTCTACATGAAAAAACTGAACCTAAAATGACTCAAAGCTTGTTCCTTAGCAGTTTCTACCTTGGAATTTCTCTTTGCTATAGATATGCTTTGGATGTTGTTGTGGGAGGAGATTTTCTCCAATGTAATGAGGAGGATGCTGTTAATGCCATAAAGAAGTTGATCTTTACTTACAACTTGCCTAGCAAATCCGATTCTTCCTTTATAAACATATTTGCTAGATTGAACACTCTTGAGACCCACACTACTAGCTTAAAGGATTGTTATAACACGCTTAGAGAGCATCATAATTATGTTCCAATAAATACTGAACCATCCAAGTGGCTTCCCACAGTAAAGATTGATATAAATAATGAAACTTTTCAAGCTCGCTGTGATATCATGTTTGAATTTTGTCTTATGCCCAAAGATGTCTATGAATCTTTGAATCTTTGGGGGCTTTCTGAAGGGGGGGAAGAAATATCTCTTGCTAATAATACCACAATATTACCTATTGAAATAGCTGAAGGAGTGTTTACAAAGATCCTTGGGAAAATGATTTGTACTGATTATCTTGTTATTGAATGTGCAGGAAAAGGACAAATTACACTTGGAAGGTCCCTATTAGAACTCCTTGGAGCAATAATATATGTGGGAAAGGGGACCAAGCACCTTGCTTCTCCACCAAACAATCATATTTTCCCCAAGGTTAAGAATAAAAGTAAGAGAGGTAAGAGCAAGAAATTTGGTATTAATGCTTCTTCATTTGAGAATACTTGATTCTTTTTCTTGGTTCTTATGCCTAACTTAAAGGCGTTAAAGAAAAATACTTATTGGGAGATAACCCAAAAGTTTTAGATGAGTCTTGGAAGTTATTACTTCAGTAATAACCACTCCTTATCCTTTTTATTTGCTTTTTGTGCCAAGAGTAACCTCTAATGAGAGAGAAGTAATGATTGGGAAAGTTGTTGTCCCGAAACAGATTTCTGTGCTTCACCGTAAAAATTCGTGTAAAATATCTGTATATCCGTTTGAGGTGTGAATTTTTGTGCTTCTGCCCCAGGTTGTTATCTAACTTTCGTTAGTTCAACACTTTTTTATTTGAGCAACATAAGGTCTTTAAAAAAATTCGTCTTTACCTGCTGGTCTGTTTTGACAGATTTCTGTCATTTTCTGCATTTGCTTCTTGTTGGTTCCTTTTTGAGTTCTTTTGGGGAATTGAGCTTTTTGAGGGAAGTGCTACAGTAGCTAGTGTTCTAATGGAAGTTCATTTGGTGTTAAAACTGAACCTTAAGGCCTTTTATCTTGAGTGCACTAATGTTGCTAATAAAGATTGTGTGAAGTTTTATATGAAGGAAAAAATCCAGGTGTATGGAAGGAATGAGTAATAAGATGAAGGATGGACTAAAGCTCAAGCTTGGGGATGCCACGCGTGTCACCCCAAGAAATATCCAAGAAGTACAAGCGTCAAATCTTGGGGATGCCCACGTCATCCCCTTCTTCATCAATAAAAATCCCAGGTTTCTTCCAAACGCTTCATTTTTATTGTTTAATGCACAGTGTGTTGTTCTTGGAGCGTCTTCTTTTTCGTTTTCATTTTGGTTTTTCGTTTGTTTTTTTGCTTATTTTGCTGAATAAATTGGTTGGACCCCCTCTTTCATACATTGGTTTTCAAATAGTTTGGTTTGGTTTGGAAAAAAGTAGGAAAACTCATGCTTAAGTGGTAAAGAGAGCTTGTTTTTGACTGTGGCCTATGCTTTGTCATGCCATGCTTGATATTGTTTTGGTTTTATGCTTAGTATTCTTTGTTGTAGCATGACTTTTTATAAACAATTGAGATTTCTTAATGTGCCTTGGATGAATCATGCGTTGTTTTAGCATATTAAAGCATAGTATAGTGGTATTCTCATTTGATGCTTTGTTGGTTGACTTGGCGCATTCTCACACCATGTTATGACTATCCAAAGTCACCATAGCCTTTATGGTCCTTTAGTTTTCAGCTTGTGGTATCACTTTATGCTTTGATCAATGATGTTTTGTCGCTCTGCATGATTATGGCCATTATTGCTCTCTTAGTTTGTCACTCCCAGTCTTTTGCTAGCCTCCGTAACCAAGTATGAGTTCCACTCATGCATCCAACTCCCTAAACCAAGTTATTACAAAGAATCCACCATACCTACCTACTAGCATATGCTATTCCAAGTATATTCATGCTTTTGTTTACCTTCCGAATTAAACTTGTTATGAGAAAACTAGTGATTAAAGCTCTCACGATGGCACACTTTACTTTTCTTGCCCTTAATAAACTTGAACCATTGTGTCGTCTATGTTGTATATGCTTGCACTTATTTGTTGGGAATTAGCAGAACCATGCTGTCATGGAGAACGCTTTCAACATTGCACTGGTACTTTGTACCTAGTTGATATCATGCTCTTTTGTCTATGAATGTAGTCAGTGTGAACTGAAAGGGGAGCTTGTAAGTCCATGGAGTTATATATATGTGTTAGAGAAACTCCTGGGCCGCAGGTCTAATCCATGCTGACATGGTGGAAACCTGCAGCATAACCATAATGAGCTGTCTATGAAGCATTCTTCTTATAAAAAAAGAGTCCTATATTGAGAAAAAAGAGAAAAAGACAAAAAAGAGATTATGAAAAGAGGAAAGAGAGAAAAAAGCACCATATTCCCATGGTAAATAAGAAGATTGCTGAGATGCTCGTTGTCTGCTTGCCTTGTCATTTTGATATGGGGATTCTTCTGTATCATCGGGCAAGGGGTACCCCGTTGGCGGTTCTCTATGATACACATGTACTTACAATGACAAGAACTTACCGGTGACTAAACTTGAGTAGCATGAGGAGCGGCCCTCGTATTCAAGGGACATGAGATTTCTAACTTATACTTCGTCAAGCATGTACACTATAGTTTGTTCACTTTAACCTTAATCACTTCAAAATGCTTATGATAGGGGCAATGAGATCTGAAAGCTATAAGTACCATAATTTTTTGGAAGCTCTTTATGAAACTTGAATCTTTGCTTCCTTTTATGAAGGCCTTTCTTCCACCATTATATTGAGTCTCCACCTTCTACCTTTATGCACCTACTTTGAGAGCATAGTGGCCATTCTTAGTTCTATGTGCATTGTCCCAAGACTAGTTGATTGATGCATAACTTGATATTGCTTGTTTTAAACTATTTGTATCTAGTCACTCTTATGAACTTTGAAGGTGTCCTATGCATTTATATTTGCTACTCTATGAGGGACAAGCTGAATGCTATTATGCTATGTTTTCTTTATGTGAAACAAATAAACGTCTTGCAAAGCATTGTTATTCATGAATCTTTTGTTTGCGCCTTTTCATGTTGCAACATAGTTTCTTTGTCTTATTGCTAGAACTTTGTCTTTCATGTTATGATTGAAGTACTATGTTCCCAGCTTTGAATGTTTTACAAATACTTTGATCAAGTTTATGATGGTGCATGTCACCTCAAAAATTATTCTTTCTTTTTATCACTTACCTACTCGAGGACGAGCAAGAGTTAAGCTTGGGGACGTTGATACATTGCAAATGTATCTATAATTTTTGATGTTCCATGCTTGGTTTTATCTACTTTCTTGTGTTTTGTCCACACTTTGGAGTACTTTTCATATGATTTCTTGGACTAACCTAATAAAAGAGCCACAATGTCAACTGCCTATTTTCTACTGTTTTTGGTTTCAGGAAGTCAGAAAATGAATATTCTCGGAATTGGACGGGACAAAAGCCAAAGTCACTATTTTACCGGAAGACATCTGGAGCCAGAATACGAGACGGAGAGGGGCTGGGGCCCGGCGACACCACTTGGCCGCGCGACCAGGCTTGGCCCGCACCAGGGGGTGGTCTGGCCGCCCCAGGCACCCCCTCGGCCTCTACTTCCGCCTATATATTGCCTTTGATACGGAAACCCTAAGTACCCGATCAAAAATCCACGAAAGAGTCTATAGCCGCCGTCGTCTCTGTCCCTAGATCGGGAGGGATCTGAAGCTCTTCCTGGCACCCTGTCGGAGAGGGGATTTCACCCTAGAGGCCTTATTCATCATCATGCAAGCCTCCGGTGTGATGTGTGAGTAGTTCATCTCTGGACTACGGGTCCATATAGTAGCTAGATGGCTGGTTCTCCTCTTTTGTGCTATCATGTCTAGATCTTGTGAGCTCCGTTCATGATCAAGATCATTTATTTGTAATTCTGCATGTTGTGTTTGCGGGGATCCGATGTATATTGAGATGCTATTTCAGATTGATTATTGATTCTATCATGTCTTTGTTATTTGTGATCTTGCATGCTTTCCGTTGTTAGTAGCTATCTTGGCCAAGTAGATGCTAGCAACTCCAAGAGTTAGTATTTATGCTCGATAGTGGGTTCATGCCTCTGGTAATCTGGAGAAGTGACATAAATCTCTAAGGTACTAGATGTGTTGTTGCTACTAGGGAGAAAACAACAATCCTTTGTTCATAGAACACTCGTATTGTTTATTTTACACGCAATTCGTAACGCAATAATCTGTTGCTTGCAACTTAATACTGGAGGGAGTTCGGATGATAACCTGAAGGTGGATTACTAGTCATAGATGCAGTTGGATGACGGTCTATGTATAATGTTGTAATGCCAATCGAATCTCAAAGGAGTCAAGATGATTAGTATATGCTTGTATGCTTTCTCGATGTTTGTCAATTGCCCCGCTGTAATTTGTTCACCCAGCATGTTATCTATCTTAAGAAGAGCCACCTCTAGTGAACTATGGACCCCGGTCCTTTCTTTTACATACAATCTACAAACTGTTTATTGCTTTGTGGTTACTTTCTGCAAACTATTATTTCCTTCCATTCTATACGTTTAATGCTTTGTTTTCAGCAAAACTGGTGAGATTGACAACCTCATCGCAATGGGGACATAGTTCTGTGGTTGTGTTGTGCAGGTCTCCATGTTGTTGCTGGCACCGGTAGTGTGCCCTGCCAACGTTCAGCTAGCAACACCTTTGGGGTGTTTCCTTGCTCCTACTGGATTGATAACCTCGGTTTCATAACTGAGAGAAACTTACTGTTCTGCTCATCATACCTTCCTCTTGGGGTTCCCCAACGAGCTCGTTAATACATGAGTCAGCAACGGCCTAATTCGCGAAGAAGCAAAGCATTAAAAGGAACACCGTATGCACTATTTAATAGTACATCAAAAGTTCCGGCATGATGTATGTATGATGCATTCCATGCCAAAGATGTGGTGCAATTAGGCAATATTAAGCGGAACCAGGGTCCCGACAATTAATTAGATGGTTCATATTATTTAGATACCCCACAATTTAAATGTTGTATTAACAAGGCAAAACATGGCATCGGTTCGCTACGCCAATTTAAATGGAGGCGGTGTAATACAAGTATAGCCCGCATATGCGCTCCATATTTAATTATGAGGTGAATCGACTAAATACCCCCAACCAAATGAATATGTATGCTAGCATGAGCAATTTAATATGCAACAAGATATATGTCATATATTATAAAAATAGGGGTCTCAGAAAGGGGTCACACATTGGCGTTTGGGGATCTTGGGGTTCCGAGGGTTTGGTTCAGTCTCCAAAAGATCTTCGAGGTTCGGCGGGATCGGTCTTCGGATCCACGTCGAGGATCTCCGAATCCATCATGGGTTTCTTTGATAAACTCCATCATCGGTGGCGGGCGATCCTTGAATACCACCGTCCTCGGGAGCAGTCGTCCTTAGGTTCTAGCTTGTGGCATGGCGTGTCTCGGATAGCCACATCATCCCAACATTGTTCCTCGAGCATCAAAACCAGAGGCTTGCCACACTAGCACCATTCTCACGTATCCACACCACAAACGGTATCACCACTCCACATCTTCGCATCACGAGTCGAGGAGCCTGGACCAAAAGGAACCATAGGAGCACAGAGTCAAATGGTAGGCATAAATGCACCAGCACGCAAACAAAGACCATCCAGAACATAGAGCATTGTAGGGCATCACCACCTGTGATAGGAGTACACGCTCGTTCGGGTTCCTAGCAGCCTGACCAGATGAATGTGTCGAGGAGAGACACAGCCGCGCATGGAGAAACTTGCAGGAACGCGCCGGTGTTAGGGAGAACAAGGGATGCACGGACTCCGGCACGCGGTCGAGGGCTCCGGGGAGACGCAGTTATACAAAAGCTGCAGGGGATGGCGAGGTCGAGGATGAGGCTCAGGTCGAGGAGGCGCCGGTGGGGTCGCGCGGACGGCGCAAACGTCGGTGGTGTGCGGCCGGGCAGCAGCAGGTGGAGGTCGACGCGGGAGGAAGGGAAGCCGATCGATGGTGCGCTGGTTGTCGCGGGAAGGCAGAGAGGCAATGAGGTATAGGGGACGACGTCGAGGCGAGCGGCGGCCGGACGCTGGACGGGAGGCGCGCAGAGGATGGCAGGCACGCCAACGCGGCTCGAGGACGAGAACGACGATGACACGCCGCTAGAGACGAGCGGAGGTTGAGGTGGGACGGTCGGCGATGCCTCTGATGGCGACGGAGGTAGGGAAGGAGGGCATCAAGGAGAGACGAGGTGGGTAGGGAATCGATCGAGGGAAGGAGAGGATCCTGATGCGGGTTTTGCGTGCAGGGCAGGGTGGGTCAGCGTAGCTCGCGAGGGGTGGGGCCAGGGGACGGGCAGGTGGGGTGGGTTGCGCGAGCGGGGGCGGTGACTGGGAGCATGTCGATCGGGTCATAGCGCGTGCAGTGTATGCTAGCGGTGGGGTCCAGGGTGGAGCGTGGCAGGGTCCAGGCGGTGTGTCGCACGAGGCAAGGTTGGCGGCGGCGGGGTGTGGGTGCTGGGGTAGGTTAGGTTAGGGTTTGGACTAGATAGATTTAGGGTTTGGTTAGAGTTTGATTTTTGGGTGGTAGGCTGCTGCTAGCTGGGCCCTTTGGGCCTGGACGGTGGCGGCCTCCCCTGAAAACATTTATTTATCAGTTTTAGTTTAATAGTCTTTTGCAAATAATTTTTAGACAAGCAAAATAATTCGGAAGAGAACGAAGTTTTGGGTTTGAATAAAGGGGACGATAATTAGAAAACAAAATAAGTTTTTGCAAAGTAGTTTTAGACAAACACATGCATAATGTCGATGATGCTCAAATACAATATGGCATGATGACATGAGCATGCTATCATGATGATGCACACAGATAGAAATAACAAGCGATTTTCTAGTAGTGGTTTTACCGAGGTGCTACACTAAGCTCTTCCCGGCACCCTGCCGGAGGAGAGAGATCATCCTGGAGGCCTTCTTCATCACCATGCAAGCCTCCGGAGTGATGCGTGAGTAGTTCACCCTTGGACTATGGGTCCATACAGTAGCTAGATAGTTGGTTCTCCTCCTTTGTGCTATCATGTTTAGATCTTGTGAGCTCCGTTCATGATCAGGATCATCTATTTGTAATCATATATGTTGTGTTTGCGGGGATCCTATGGATATTGAGATACTACGTCAGATTGATTATTGATTCTATCATGTCTATGTTATTTGTGATCTTGAATGCTTTCCGTTGTTAGTAGCTATCTTGGCCAAGTAGATGCTTGCAACTCCAAGAAAGAGTATTTATGCTCGATAGTAGGTTCATGCCTCTAGTAATCTGGGGAAGTGACAGAAATCTCTAAGGTTGTAGATGTGTTGTTGCTACTAGGGAGAAAACAACAATCCTTTGTCCATGGGGCAATTGTATTGTTTACTTTACACACTTTGCTTAATGCAATTATCTATTGCTTGCAACTTAATACTAGAAGGGGTTCGGATGATAATCTGAAGGTGGATTATTAGTCATAGATGCAATTGGATTACGGTCTATGTATTATGTTGTAATGCCCAATCAAATCTAGTAGGAGTCAAGATGTCTAGTATATGCATTGTTATGCTTTCTCAATCTGTCAATTGTCCAACATGCTATTTATCTTAAGCAGTACATTCCTTTACCATTGATATACCATCTACTGTTTACCATTTACTATTTACTTTCTGCAAGCAATTACTATCTTCCACACTATATGTTTAATCCTTTGTTTTCAGCAAAACCAGTGAGATTGACAACCTCACTGTAAGTTGGGGCAAAGTTCTGTGGTTGTGTTGTGTAGGATTCCAAGTTGTTAGGAACACCTTGGAGTTGTTTCCTTACTCCTACTAGTTCGATAACCTTGGTTTCATAACTGAGGGTAAACTTGCTGATGTGCTCATCATACCTTCCTCTTGGGGTTCCCAATGAGCTCTACATTTTGAGCCATCAATAAGCGATCCCAGCTCCATACTGAGAGTAGAACCATAGCACCACCAATCCCGACTGTGTCGTTTGACCTACGACAAGCATAGTCCAACGACAAGTAAAGAAAAAAAAGTTAGGATAAGATATGCTTGGAGTGGAAATGTACAAATGAACTAAGAGTAAACAAGTGATTACCTGCCGGTACAAGTAGGCAAGAGCCGCCGAACCCTAGCTAATCTTGCTGTCAAAGTGTGTTAGTGCCTTGAGCCACATCCACTGAGCGGTCCTACCACCGCTGTCAGCAAACAGAGTCCTAGAGAGAACGTACCACACATATACATGAGCCTGTATCTCGATCACCTCAACCTTGGCTAGCTTCGGGCAATGCACAAAGTTATCTACAATCCACGGGTATGTCACACCTGCTGAGACTCTATCTTTACTCTTGTTTTCACCCTCCTCAGGAGCCATACCAATAAGTAGTTGCATCTCATGGCGCCACTCGTCTGAATCTGTGTTCATACATAAAGGGTTCCCCTCGATAGGAAGTGCAAAGATCATGAAAACATCCCGAAGAGTAGGGGTCATCTCGCCGGTCTGGAGGTGGAAAGTGTGAGTCTCCGGCCTCCACCGGTTAACAAGTGCGGTGATAACGGCCGCGTTCAGGTTTGACGTCGAGGGGCTCACAAGCGTGATGAACGGGGGGAGGCCTAACTCCTCGATGTATGGAGTGTACTGCCCGTCGTACGGCATGTCACTCGAGGATGCTCCATGCGATCAAATCGTGAGGGGTCGAAGCTTTTGCATACATATGAGTAAAAACATTATGCCATATCCTACACGACTAAATCAAAAGAGAATTCAAAACAAACCACTCCAACTATGATTTCATTACCATTTTCTTCTTTGCCATCAAGAAGCCCTAGTGTTCAACATCATAATAATCACCGAGTGGTCACACCATCCTACATATATATTCCAAACATTAAGACATATGTGAGTGGTTCTTCCTATGTGGCCATTATTTCAATTTACAATCATATGTGGGCTTTCTTTAACATGTGAGCAATATTCATCTCAACAATCATACATAGATATCAGAAGAAACTATAAAGCATATGTGAGCATATTTTTCATACATATATACAAATGCATATGCAACCATGATATACAATGAAAATCAACAACACACTAGTATTCCCCAATGAATACAATTCATATATAACTCCTAAATCACCAAAATATGCACAAATCGACCGTAGTATGAATCCATCTAGACCTAGGATTTCTAGCAAATGAGGCACAAAAATGGATGATTTATTGGATGAAAAAGAGGGGATCGGAAGAGAATACCTTGAGGGAGAGATTAGAGCCCAAATCCACCAAAGAGGGATCCAAATCTGATGGATTTGGTAGAGGGAAGAGAGAGGGGAACCGGGGGCGCCTGCCCCTATGTTCTTGCTCGCTGGGACGATGGGGAGGCAGTGGGTCAGGCTGGGAGGACAGCCGCGTGGCTACTGTTAAGTTACAAAGTGTAGCGCCTACCTGAAAGGCACTATGCTAGAGTAGCGCCCAGCCGATAGGGGCTACACATGGCCGCCACGCTGGCAGGGTGGGTCCCAGCCCGGACGCAGCCGCCACGCTGGCAGGGGCATATCGTCTACGTCAAAGGCGCTACACTGCATAGTATAGCGCCTTGGTGTTGGGCGCTACCTAAAAGGGTTAGTCAGGTGAAATAGTTTCACCACGAGTTCAGTTTGTGAAATTGTTTCAAATTTGGGTTATTTTTATCCAAATCACCTCACAATCCCATGTGGCTACTTCTTATCAGTTAGTTTCTCGTCTTGAAATATTGTTCCGACATACTTTACACATTAAGAAAAATAAAATGTGACATATCATCTTATTGCCATATCATTTTAGTTACATATCTTAAGTAAGACATATTCATTTTTCCTCTTCAAGATGGCAAGCTAAACGCATGCATTAATCAGACCAAACAATTTTAAAATAAAAAATGGAAGTTATTTTATTAAATGTCCAAATAAAGGATTTTCATTCGCTAAATCTTGAGCTAGTGTTCCATTCTGATTTTGACATTTAAATGTGCTACTTGACTAGCATGTGCATGTCTCATTTTAGATATGGTCGACCCCATATAAGTAAGACATATTCATTTTTCCTCTTCAAGATGGCAAGCTAAACGCATGCATTAATCAGATCAAACAATTTTAAAATAAAAAATAGAAGTTATTTTTATTAAATGTCCAAATAAAGGATTTCCATTGGCTCAATCTTGAGCTAGTGTTCCATTCTGATTTTGACATTTAAATGTGCTACTTGACTAGCATGTGCATGTCTCATTTCAGATATGGTCGACCCCATATGCAATCGTCAATAGACATGGCTAATACTAGAAATAAACTGAAGCACATAGACATCAACACACAAACACATGAATTTCGATAATAGTGTGATAGTGACATGATTCCATATTAGCCATGAAACGCACAATAAATAGGATCATGCATACATTTGCGATAACTAAAGGAGTTCACTTTCATACGAAATATAAGTTTTACCAATGCAAGCGGGAAGCCAGTGCTACAACCACTTTGGTGAATGGTAGCACCTAAACAAATTTTGTTTTGCTTTCTTTTTGTTTTGGGAAAAAATGAGCAAGTTGACAAGATAAGTCTATACAAACTCACAAAATTTAAATTTAACATTTATCTACACATAGAGAAACATAAAAATAAACCCATCTATGAAAAAATGTCTAGAATTTTGCCCTCTATGTGCATACACATTTTGATATGAAAGTTTGGTGGGATTACAAATATTTTCATTCTGGGAAATACAGTCATTTCTTTAAAATATTTACAAGTTTAGGGTTTAGAGTTTAAACTTTTTGGATTCAATTACAATGTACTGGGTGGCCCCTAGCTTATATGCAAAGTGGCGTTCCCTCAGATAAAAAGTCGTTATTTTAGGGGCAATTCGGTGTTGTACCAGGATTGATTGCTCCTATGTAACAAAGAAAAATATGACATTCTTACTGTCAGAATAATATGATTTAGTTTCCACGTGTTCATGTCCATTTTTAATTTAGACATGTAAATTTTTGGCGAAAAAGACAAGTTGGTGTCATCTGTTAAAAAAAACTGAAATATTTAGAATCGCTTTTGAGGGTCATGTTTTTTTTTTTTGCCCAGTGCACATCATATCTCTTTTCCCCGTTTAAACTTTGCTGACACCAAAAAGCATAAAAATAGATTATACTGATCTGTTTAAACATTTTTAGCGTCTGTATGTATTGGTCATCCGGGTCATCCCGTTTTTCGTGCTACTACTGGGATCATCAACCGACCACCGCCGTGTCGAGTCTACCCCCACTCCTCCTCCTCCTCCTCCTGCTCCCAGATCTCTTCGCCCATGAAGTGCCACTCGGTGGCTGCGCTCTGGTCGCCTTCGCCGCCTTCCCACCACATCACCGCCGTCGCGGCCACCGCCGACGCGCTCTTCACCGGCGCCGCCGACGGCACTGTCCTCAATTGGCCTCTCCCTCCTTCCCCGCCCTTCCACCCGCGCCCCTCCTCCCTCCTCTGCGCCCACGCCGCAGCCATCACTGCCCTCTGCCCCCTCCCAACCCCCGCCTCCCTCCTCGTGTCCTGCGCCGCCGGCGTCCTATCCCTCTTCTCCGCCTCCGCCTCCGCCTCCCTCCGCTGCCTCCGTCGCCGCTCGCTCCCGCCCTGGGCCGGCTCCCCTTCCCTCGTCACGCCTCTACTCCCTTCCTCCCCCTCCTCCTCCTCCGCTTCGTCAAACCCCCGGGTCGCGATCCTCTGCCATGCCCACGACGACGGCCATGGTCACCGTCACGTGTCCGCAGTTGTGGTAGTTGACGCACGCACCCTCGCCGTCCTGCAGACCGTCTTCCACGGCGCCCTCTCTGTCGGGTCCCCGAGGGCGATCGCACTCACGGTCTGCAGCGGCAATGCCGTCACTGTTGTGCTTGCTGACGCTCAGGGGCGGGCGCAGATGGTGCCTGTGGAGGGCGCGGTCATCGAGGGTGACTCCCCAAGGCGACTCAGCGCGAGCTCATTATCCAGTGTTGCGTCCGCAGAGGCGCCGGATGGTGCCGTGGAGGCCGTGGCATTATCTGATGATGGGAAGGTCGTTGCTTTGGTGCTGAAGACGAGCTGTTTGTTGAAATGCGTCGTTGAGGGTTCCGTGTTGGGTGAACTGTCTCTGGTGAATACTTTGCTCTGCAAGGGGGAGGAAGCAGGGGCCAGGGGCTGTCTTGCTGGAGGGTTTTTTCTCCACGGTGGGGAATGGGGTGCCCGGCATTTGGAGGATGGCAATCTGGTCAGGAGTTTGGTGTTATGGAGTGGCAATGGCGGTGCCATTATTTACAGGGTTGCTGTTGGTACTCCATCGTTTGCCTCTGAGGCTGTATGCCAAGTTCCTGGTATTGCATCTGAGCAGGGAGAGATGTCATCTGTTCAGTGCTGCCAGATGGGCAACTGTCTTATCAGGGTGGAGTCTCGACCATATAAGATTGGTGGCTCCGTTTTGTGGAAACCTTTTATCTCCATATGGTCTATGGATCAACTAGAGTTGAGTATTGTAATGAACACAGAGAGCCTACCTTTCAGCAAAGTTCTTGGAGAAGGCAGTCTCCAGGGAGAAGAATTTAGGTCAGATCCTTCTCATTCGCTGCACAAGTCGGACAATGAAGCGGAAACGAGTTCACAGATGTGCAGTGGATTGGGTACGTATGGAAGGACCGTGTCCTCTTCGATGGTACTTTCCGAGGATTCTTACGCTCCATATGCTATAGTTTATGGTCTCCATAATGGTGACATAGAAGTTATCAGATTTCTCAACCTGTTGCCAGCTGCAAAATTTGGTGGAGGGGTTTACCCACATATTTCTGAAAAGGTTTTTGTGGGGCACAAGGGAGCAATTCTTTGCTTGGCTGCACACCACATGCATGCTTACTCTGACTCCAGAAGCTTTCAACGAGCACTCATATCGGGGAGTTTGGATTGTACGATTCGTGTCTGGGATCTTGATGCTGGCACCCTCCTTTCTGTGATGCATCACCATGTTGCGCCGGTTAAGCAAATAATACTACCACCAGCTTGTACTCATCCTCCTTGGGATGATTGTTTTGTTTCTGTTGGACAAGACGGCCTTGTAGCGCTTGTTTCTCTTCAAACCATGCGTGTTGAGAGGATGTTTCCTGGGCATTATTCTTGCCCATCACTGGTTGCCTGGGATGGAGTAAAAGGGTACATTGCTTGTTTATGCCGTAGTCTGCACTCTAGTAATGACGTGGGTAGCATATTGTACATCTGGGATATGAAATCAGGTGCTCGAGAACGAATTATTAGGGGCACAACATCTCAATCATTTTTTGAACACTTCTGTAGGGGTATTTCCAAAAATGCAGTTAGTGGCGGCATATTGGGAGGGACAACTTCAGCATCTTCCTTACTTGCTCCAGTTTTGAAAGACACTGCCCTCCATCAGTCTCATGCAAATAGAAATGGGCTTAATACTTCACCTGTACCAAAGAACCATCACACTGCCACAGATTCTTTAGCGTTGGGCGCCTTTACTGCGCATGATGTGAAGGGGAAGACATCAGCTCCAGATGATAGAGATAATTCTGCATATAGTTCAGGAAAGGTTGGCTCTGCCAAGATCATAAACAAAAGAAGAAAGTATCCCATAAAGTGCTCTTGTCCATATCCTGGCATTGCAAGTCTGAGATTTGACCTCACAGAAATCATGTCCACACAAGACAGTTTTAGTGATAGGCAGTTTAGGGATCATCTTTATGGTGATGATACCAAAGAAACTATACAGTCTGGAGCTTTAGATAATATTTCTGTGATCCAAGAAATGGATAGCCCATCTAGAGAGTCATTGGAAGGGCAATTACTTCGATTCAGTCTCTGTTTTCTGCACTTGTGGGATGTTGATTGTGAGCTGGACAAATTAATTGTAGATGAGATGCAAGTTTGCAAGCCAGAAGGCTGTCATATAGCTACAGGGGTGGTAGGGGATAGAGGCGCGTTTACATTGATGTTCCCAGGGAAAGAAGCCACTCTTGAAGTAAGCTGTTTACTGCACATTTGTTTGTTTAAGCACATCTGAGGTCTAAACATGATAATTTTTTCTGCTTCAGCTTTGGAAGTCGTCTGCTGAATTTTGTGCTATGAGATCGCTGTCAATTGTTTCTCTTGCGCAACGCATGATCACGTTATCTCGTTCTTGTACAAATGCTAGCAGGTACTGAGTCATCTGTCCTTTCCATTTCGTGTGGGTTCATATTCTGCATAGCATGAGACTGGCATCTTTCATGTGGTTTGTTGGAGTGTTGCAGAAAATGTTTTATTTACACAAAACATTGCAAAAAAAAGGTGTCAAAATCTTGAACATGTCTGGGTATGTTTTGAGCATATCTGTACTGCACTAGTAATTTAACCCTGGATTCTCAAGTTCTACCAATGAGCGCCAACTGTTTGGGAACTGTTAAATTGTTTTGGTAACTAGCATTTGTATTGTGCCACTTCGTTGTTGGCTTTGCCTTATCAAATCTAATATTGTGGCACTATTTTATTTGTATTTTGCAATTGTGAAAAATATGAACTTTTGTGGCTTTCAAGATTAGTATCAAATTCATGTTTTTTTTTCTGATATACACCGTGTGTCTTGCTGCAGTGCCTTGGCAGCCTTTTATACAAGGCACTTTGCTGAGAAAGTTCCAGATATCAAGCCCCCTTCCCTCCAGGTACTAAATTTGTTCACACATCTTTTCTTGCAGTTTATGATTTTTTTTCTTTACCGAAACCAATGTCTTTGATGATATTTATTATGTGAAAATAATAATAGAGAAACTGGAGTTATATTTCTGTTCTTGCAGTGTCTTGTAGGAAATCAAGTGACAATAGATGAGGTTCTACTCATAGGTGAAGGCTTAGTTCATATCTGTGATACTCCCAGCCCAGTTTACTTAGTTCAGTTGGACCTTTTGGTGTTCCGACATTAAGATATTGGTCTCATTTCTTTTGTTTGTCGTGGGGTTAGGTGTGGGATGATGGAATGTAGGGAGGTAGGGTCTTATAAGTAAACCAATGGCAGAGCAAATAGGCTGGTTCTAGATGTACAAAATATGGTAATGGACACTTACAACTAGGTCCTGATCACGCCCTAAGGTTGTATGTCTATATAGAGTTGAATTGGTCTAGTATATAACCTTCTAGGAACAAGAATAAGGCTGGATTTATCTTTTGAAGGTAAACAACAAAGACAAAAAGTTTAGCTGCTGGTGCACATTTGGACCGTGGCTTATGACAATTCATTACCACATCAAAAGTATTCATGCATAAATGGTGATGAGCCGTATTCACGCAAGTGATACTTCAGGACCAAATAGTTGTACTTAGCTCTGTTCCAGATAGTCTGCTCTGTCTATTTACTCAATGGTAACTAGCAGCACCTTACAAGTAGATCCCTAGCCTTGTAAATTGATTATGTCATATACGTACATGTATTTGTTAAATGAATCTGCAACTGTCGTGTTCTGTGGACCTGGTTAGGATGGAATTATCTGTAAACGGAGCTGTTTACCGAGTGGGATCAACTGGACTTGGTTAAGGCCCTGGAACCTGTGTCCGCTAAGCGGGTGCCACTTTGAAAAAAACTGTCATCACATTGGTCTTAACAGCAGTACAGCACCCCAACAAGTCTGCAAGAATTTCGCTGTGAACCCATCCAGTCCGGGCGCCTTGTTGTGCTGAAGAAGCCTTACAACCTCTCGTTCCTCCTCGCTAAAGGGGGTGTCGAGATCTGACAGGTCTCCCGAGCGTGTATCTAGGAAGTCTAGGTCAAGCGAGAAGTCCCGCTGCTCAGCCATACCAATGAGCCAGTTGAAGTGATTGTAAGATGCATCTGCCCTGGCCACGTGTTACATGACTACCGCGCCATTGACCATAATGTTATGGATCATGTTCTTCTGTCTCCTGTACGAAGCATGCTTGTGGAAGAACACCATGTTCGCGTCCACTTCATGCTCCCATGCGATCCTTGAGTGCTGCTGAGACATATAGTGTGCTCAAGGGAACCCAACCTGAGGCAAGGGCTTGAATGACAAACTGCTTTCGTTCTACCTATACATATAGAGTAACCCTGTGACTTATCTGAGTTCATTTATTCATTTGTTATAGGAAATAAACCCGTGTCTTTGTATTCTTTTACACTGCTGCATACTTGTATTTTCTTGCTAAGTACTACCTCTGCTTCAAATTATAAGATGTTTTGGAAGGCTAACCTAGCTTTCCAAAACATCCTATAATTTGGAACAGAGAGGTGCATGATAAGCACTGCCATCTGCTTGCAAATATTATTTCTTAACTGAGTGGTGTCTGGTGTGTATATTTACAGCTTCTGGTGAGCTTTTGGCAACATCCTTGTGAACATGTACGAATGGCTGCTCGCTCCTTATTTCACTGCTCAGCTCCTCGTTCTGTTCCACAACCCCTCCGCATACAGAGAAACAAATTTCCTAATGTCCACTTGTCTTCATCTGGTCTTGTGGACAACCTTATTCCTATGATGCAGAATGCCTCTGTATCTAGTTATGGACAGTTGGAGACGGATGGTGAAATTTTTGATAGGGATGATGATGATGATACTTCTCAGATAAGCTCATGGCTGGAATCATTAGAGAATCAGGAGTGGCTATCTTGGATTGGAGGAACCAGTCAGGATGCAGTGGCATCAAATATCATTGTTGCAGCTGCTTTCGTTGTTTGGTACCCAAGCATTGTGAAAGTTAAGCTTGCAAAGTTGGTTGTTAATCAACTAATCAAGTTAGTTATGTCGATGAATGATCGTTACAGTTCAACTGCAGCTGAACTTCTAGCAGAGGGAATGGAAAGCACATGGAAAGCATGTTTGGGTACTGACATCGCTCAATTCTTGAGTGATGTCCTTTTCCAAATTGAGTGCCTAAGCAGTGCACCTTCTAACAATGGCATCTATAAAACTGCAGTTGCTGTTACGATGAGGGAAGCATTGGTTGGTACCCTTCTACCAAGCTTGGCTATGGCTGACATAATGGGATTTTTCAGTGTAATACAAAGTCAAATTTGGGCTACTTCATCTGATTCACCAGTTCATGTAGTTTCACTCAAAACTCTCATCCGAGTAGTTCGAGGCTCTCCAAAGGCCCTGGCTCCTTATGTTGACAAGGTATGCACCGTATCCTCATTGTACAATGTACATATGGTAAATTGTATCCTCATTTTACACATTATAAATTTCTTATATGGGTTTTTGTAACCACTATGCAGTGTGGCTTCCAACCTTATAGGAACAATTTTTATTTTGCTTTGTCTTTTTGTTAAAATCCACGACCCTAAAGTCTACTATGTGTTCTCTTTGAAGTTCTATGTAGTAAAACATTTGTACATCACTCAAAATGCATTTGGTACATCAAGGGAATCACTGAGTAGCTCAATGGCTCGCACACATTGTTTTGTTGCCAAACACCCTGGTTCAAATTCCATCTCCCTGAAAAAGTCAAGGGGATATTATGCCTGATACTTTTCATTTGGTACAACATGATATTTGTAAACCTCAGATTAGTGTTGGGAGAAACAAGTAGGACCTGGTTCAGTCAAGCTGAAATATCTATGATAAATGTATGGAAGCCTAACCGATTTTGTTTTGTTTTTAAGAGTTGGAACAATTGGTTAATGTAGTCATTTAAGGGTCTCAAGCTGGTCACACGTTCCTATCCTAGGATCATAGATTCATATTACTCCCAATCTGCAGTTGGTGGAGATAAGAGATTTTGGTACTTACTAATTCCTACTTATTAGTAACTCGGTGGTGGTTAAGAGTTTCTCCAAGTTAGAAGCTTTCTAGAGTTGCGGTAAAATTTGGTAGTATGTGAGTTGTACAATTCTCCGATGTATATTCCCGTAATTTTGTGGTTTACAAAGTTCTATTAGAAGACTATGGACATGTTCCAATATTTTTTCTAGATTTTCTTTAATTTTATCCAGCTATGTATAGTTTGAACTTTGTTTTATCAAGTTGTCCAGTACCACAGTGACGTGCCATACCCAAACATTACATATCTACTAGAATATGTTATGCCCAAAAGGAAAACCTTTTTCTATTGTGCAGGCAATTAGCTATATCCTGCACACCATGGATCCAAGCAATCTAATAATGCGTAAAGCTTGCATTATTAGCTCAATGATGGCTCTAAGAGAAATTGCTCGTGTTTTTCCAATGGTTGCTCTCAACGAGTCAATGACAAGATTAGCTGTCGGTGATGCTATCGGAGAGATCCACAGTGCCACAATTCGTGTTTATGACATAGAAAGGTACACTTATTTCAAGTCGCAGAAAGTTGTACCCGTTGACTATTAAAATATGCATGAAAAATGACATATATGGCTTCAGAGTTGTCATGGTAACTATGAATTGACACTTTTGTAGACAATACAATACTTGAAAGTTCTTTTGGGATGTATTTCGTCCGTGTTGGCCCAAATGATATGATAATATTCTGTGGAACTGGTTTTGAATCAAATGTATGACCTTAATTCTTTGTAGCACTATTGTTGATTTATGATGATATGAGTTCTCTCCAAAAAGCTTGAACTAGGAGGTGCTACTTTGTACTTTGTTCATCTCAATGTTTCCATTTTTTCCTTGCAGTGTCACAAAAATAAGGATTCTCGATGCATGCGGACCACCAGGTCTTCCAAGCTTTCTTGAAGGACCATTGGATACAGCAACAACCATACTGATTACAGCTTTGAGTTTCTCGCCGGATGGAGAGGTTTGATATTGTGATGTGCATACAAGAATCATAATATTTTAATGAAAGCCATACATGTTTATATATGCATATAGCTTGTGTTGGCTTAAGATTACCTCCCAAGTGTATCTAAATACCTCTGCAGTACATTGGTACATACAAATTATGTCACACATGTCATACTTAAGTATTTTTACTAGAGTTTTGCTGAATCTTACATTCCATGTTACATTGTTGGCATGTCCGATACTACCTCCTGGCCAAAATAGTCAAATAGATGTTGCTATGTATGCATGCATTTCTTCTGACATTATCCCTCTCATTTCTATTAACATAGTAGATACAAATCTGAGTTCAAATCTGTGTTTTAGAGACAAGATAAAAACAACATAAATCACAAGTAAAATGTTCATACTCCTTGTGGAGCTGCAGAATGTCTAGTCTACGGTTGAAATATGGCCCATTTAATATTTTTGAATTTTGTTCCCTGTTGTATATCGCCTTGTCCCCTTCTCTCTTTGTAATGATACATTTAATATAATATATCAACCTACTATTTTCCTTGTTATATTGTATTAATAGGAGTTAGCCAGTAGTTTGGAAACTTTATTACGGATACATCTTTATATGAACATGAGAACATCACTCTTGCACTACAAAGGGAATCCTGACAGTTTATGCCAAAGTTGGTCCTGTTGCACCACATGATCACTAATTAGAGAGAATGGAATTATTCTATCTTGAAGTAATTATCCTAGATGGCTTATCACAGAGCGTAGGAAACGTTTATGGTATGTTTGGTCAATAGATCATTGTCCAGTAGCTACTTAGGGATATCACTAATTTTATTGTCCAAAGTGGCTACGGGATATCTCAATTACTTCCTTTTTTCCTTTTTAAAGAGGGGCATTCTATGCCCAATATCTCGAGCAAAGTATGGAGATCAGAATACATAGACTAATGATGAGTGGAGAAAAGGGAAAAAATCCGAATCTGTATCCCTTGTGATTTTATGCCTAGGGAGAAGGGTTTATGGCATTACATGTTCCATGAAATATGGATCATAATGCATGTGTTGCTACTTGTAGTGAAAAAGGTGGTAGTATTACCAGAAGATTGAGTTATATGACAAACATAATCAGCATTTTTACCTATAGTTTGTATTGATGGTTATGTTTTGACAGTATCTTTTACTCCTTTTTACCTAGGGCCTTGTTGCTTTTTCCGAGAATGGATTGATGATTAGATGGTGGTCTCTAGGTTCGGCCTGGTGGGAGAGGCTAAGCAGAAGCCTTACTCCTATCCAATGCACAAAGCTTATCTATGTTCCTCCATGGGAAGGATTTTCACCCAACTCAGCTCGCCTAAGTATAATCTCTAACATCTTGGAACATGATAAACATGTAAATCCAGAGGTATATTTTCTACTTGTTTCTTCTCACTGATATGTTCTATTGTTTGATGTTGGTGAATAATGTTGTTAAGCATGTCTATTTTTGTAATTGTCAATCTTCAAGTTAAGGTACAACCATACAAGTGGCCAAACATGCCATTGCTGTAATTTACTATTGTCATTTTTTGCATTGCTTATATTAGCCGGGGGGACGATTTGTGTGATGTATTGACTAAGCTCAATGGACCTGCAAAGCAACACATGTGAATGATTTAAGGTCATCAAATTAAGTTCATATATAGTAGAAAGAAGTATACATAACCCCCCTATGTTTCATATTTGGGACAGAGACCCCCCCTAACTTTAAACTGGAACACATCACCCCCACAACTTTGATAAACCGGATAGAGAACCCCCTCGTGATGAATTCGGCTGTATTGCAAGTGGTTTTGGTGACATGGACGTGCCGCAGCTATTCCAGCGTGGCAAATATGTGACCCCCTGGTTGGACTGAACCCACTCGTTGTCCACGGCGCGGCATCGCCTCCAGCCGCCCCTATCCACCTCTCTGCTTCCTCCCCTCTCGCTCCCGCTCCGCTCCTACCGCTGCCAAGAAGTCCACGCTCCCGCTCCGCACCTGCCGCCATGAAGATGTCGCTCGCACAGGTACTTCAGTTCCCCATGCTGTAGCACAGTCACCGGAGCGGCGGCGGGCCGTAAGTCTTCATGGCGGCGCTGGGCGGGTGCTTCTCATCCACGTGTTGTACGTCTTCATGGCGGCCTGGAAGATGATGGATAAGTCTCTGTCCTATGGTCTTTGTGGGACAGCACACATGGTCCTTGTGGCATTTGTGTGAGTTTGTGTGAGAAATAGAAACCAGAAAATTGCCCCAACTCCTTGTGTCATCCTCTCCCTCGATGAGAGTTAGAATTCAGCGACTAACAGAAGATGGCATATCCCTTCATCAACGACGACAACACGAAGAAGAATCTGCATGCCACCCTTCGGGAGGACCGGGACGCCATTGACGAGTCCCAGCTGCCTGAGGAATTGGTGATGGAGCGATGGATCCTGGTTACTTGGTCCCTGCCAGAGGCCGGCACATGCATGCATTGCATCGTCGGTCGATCGTGCTAGCTTGTTCATGAAATGTTGTGTTGTGTGCGTTTGATCAGGATCAGGTATCAAGGAGGTATGGTCCATGGTGTATGTGCTGACCAGTGCACGAGGAGAATGCACTTGCTAGGCGGCCAGGGCGTCCGGCATTCACAGATGACAGACCGCGGAAATGAACTGGCCGTACCGGCCGCCGGTTGTTCTGGTTCCTGGATTGCTACCTGATTTTGGCTACCGGCCGGCGCCATACGGGCACCTTAATGGAGGAGCAAACCCGGCCAGCGCCGTTGATTTTGGCTGCCGCGCGGGGAATAAGAGGCGGGGCCGCGCGTGTGGGAAGCAGAGGAGGGCCTGGCCTGCGCGCCTGGGAAGTTGACCAGCTCGCCGCGCCGCTGTCCAATCACCGTACCATGCCAGTGATCCTTCGCTTGCGTCGCCGCCGTCCAGGAGGAACCGTCAGCGCGGTTGAGAGCAGACACGGCAAGGCCACTCATGGTCATGGAACTGTTCAGGCCTATATATACCCTTAACGTCACTATTAATACAATCAATCATTTCACTTCAATCTTCCTGTTTCACTTCAGATCTAACCAGGTGGGGCTGCATTTGGACCGAGCCGGACTGACTTTTGCCACATGTGCTAACTGCCAACTCGCCATGTCATCAAAACCACCAAGCAAAACAGCCTCGCAGGGGTGGAGGGGGCTCTCTGTCCGGTTTAGCTAAGTTGTGGGGGTGATGTGTTCCAATTTAAAGTTAAGGGGGGGTCTCTGTCCCAAACCTAAAGCATAAGGGGGTTATGTATACTTCTTTCTATATAGTACTTAGAACTTTCTGAAACCCAGTTGATCCATCATTATAATTCAAAAAGGATATTACTTCTCTGTGCTGATTGATTAGCATCTCAACTCTAAATATCTTGAAATAATTCATAAAGGATATTGCTTATTCGTACTACAACTGATTGTAAGGGCAATGATGCTGTTAAGACTCGAGTCTTTAAGGACAATTTTCTTTCCCTATCCCATATTATGTTCTCTCTTTCTGTCTGGTGTTTGATGTGAAAGTACCATCTTCAGCTCTTTTATCATCTGTAGTATGTTAAGAACACATAATGCTGGTTATATTTCATGAGAACTTGCTAATTAGTATTCTCTTCAGTTTTTTCATATTGACAGTCTAAGGTACAGTCATGTAAGTTGTCATTGGAGAATCATATTGCTACTGTTATTTATTATAAAATATATGGTTCTGGGTTTTGCAGACTAAGACGAGGGAACTAGATGAGGCTGATCATCTAAAACTGTTGCTACATAATCTTGACCTTTCTTACCGCCTTCATTGGATTGGTGGAAAGGCCATTAAACTTACAAGGCATGGCCAGGAGTTGGGTACATTTCAGTTGTGATTGCATGATGAGTTATGCCTTGTTAATGACTTTATGGATTTTGTTGAGTTGCCTTGGAAGTTTAGTAGGCACATGTACTGAAGTGTGACCGGAGTGGCCCAACGTTTTAGCCAAACCATCAAGCAGACAGTCATATATCATGTAAGACACTTCTCTCTGTCTTTCAGTTATGAAAAACATTCTTGTGCATACAATTGGATAAACAGTGCATGTTTCTAATGTACTATTGGAAAATTCGAAATGCAGCACCAACAGGATTGTTGATTACATGGATGTCTCTGGAAGGGGCACTTCGTTTCACCATCATGCTACAAATGCAGCATGCTTTCTGGTTGGCAGACTGGGGACATTTCGGAGTTAGTGCCAACATAAGGTAGAGTCTCTTGTTTCAGAAGTCTAAAGTGATACTACCTCCGTTCCATAATGTAAGAACTGCTGCTTAGAAAGGCTTACATTATGGAACAGAGGTAGTACTCCCTCCGACCCATATTAGTTGACTTGGATTTGTCTAGATTCGGATGTATCTAGACATGTTTTAGTGCTAGATACATCCGAATCTAAACAAATTTGAGTCAACTAATATGGGTCGGAGGGAGTATTTGTTTTGGTGCCCCATTTAAACTTGCGGTCTCCCAGCACTGACCGTTCAATGTATCTAACTTTATGCTCATGCTTGATGCTAAGACACAAGATGAAAAGTTTGAGGAAAGAATGCGAGAGTTTAAATATTGTTTGTCATTTGGCTGGATAAGCCAGAATCATTTATACTACCTCCATCTCAAAATAGATGTCGCAGGTTTGTCAAAACTTGGACGAATCTATATAGTACTAAATAGTGTCTAGATTCATCCAAAATTTAACAAATTTGTGACATCTATTTTGAGACGGAGGGAGTATTAATTAATATTTTTTGCATTACCACCTCTACTTAATTTTAAGCAAGATTGAAACTTGGAATGGGAAATCTCTGCAGATAATTCAGTCTTTTCTAAGTTGCTTGTGCTGATAAATATTTATTCTGATAGATAACTCATAATGCAATCATTCTGCAGTGAAGTTCGTGGGAACTGCCAAGAATCAGGAGCTTCTCTCAGTTAACTGTCAGCTGACTGGCTTGTAGAGCTGAAGGATATCAGTTTCTGGTAGTAACTTGTTTGAGTTGCAGGCACACATCTTTCTTCATTCTGCTGCATGTCATCGGTGTTGTACTGCTAGTCTGCTTTTACAGATACCACCTGAAGAGATAACATGCAATTTTGAGATTACCGACACCCAAGGGAAATTTCATGAAACCAGTACTGTTATAACCGAGTATAGTTCACTCATGATTTATGTGCAAGGCAGATTTTCTGTGTTGTATATTGGTTACAAGAATGTTGTATAGTGTAAAATATAAACGAATGTGCCTTTACAGGCCAATGTAAGTACAGTATATATATTTGTTTTGGGCTCATGTTGGAGTTTTAGATGGACAGAGTTTAGAAGATCCTTTGTTCTCTTTTCTTGCAAGGTTGGACAGAAGTATTAGAATGCTTGAAGGTGATTGCGCGTGGGTGATGGCACATTATATCCGTGTCTTTTCCCCATTCAATTCTCTTCGTCACATATTCAGAAGGCAAAATTGTGCACGGTGCTCCCCTGGCCGTTGGTTCTGTATACATCATTATATAGTTCGTGCAATATATATTCTGTAAATGTCCATTGCACGTACAAGGTTGGTAGTGTAATACATGTGCCAATTTTAGTGCTAATGTTACCATGGCCACAAAAGTGGCATAAGGTTGACAGATGATGTGGATGCCGTGAAGAGCGAGCTGGCGGAAGGTTGTGCACCACCGCCAATGCTGTCCGTAGAACAAATCGGAGGAGCAAAACCACCCGCCGCTCCATTGTTGCCGCATTGCCATTCCGCCTCATTTCCTTCCCTATGGTTCGTGTTTGGGCAAAATACACAAAATTAACCCAAATATTAAAGAAATTCACGAAATGAACTCGCGATGAGACTATTTTACTTGTCTAACCCTTTTGAGTAGCGTCTAACACAAATGAGTTATGCTCAACAGGATAGCACCTCTCCGAAAGGTGCTACACTCCTTGCCAACGTGACATGTGGGTCCCACGGAATGTTTTTTAGCGCATTTGCCAAAGACGTTAACATGGCGTAGTGTAGTACCTAGGTGTAATACGCTATATTACTCTATATATATAGAATGTCTGGATATCATTGTCACACCACAATAGTGGTTGAGTTGGTCGAAACCTTTTTTGGCTATTGCTAAGTTGTGGGTTCAACTCCTTGTAGCATCACTTTTTATTTTTATTTTTAAAATCTGCGGCTTTTTTTTCGACGGTTGGACATATGACAATATATTAACTCTAGTCATCTTATTTTTATTTAAAAATTAGTTTTACTTAGCGTTAATATAAGAATTCTAGAGTTAATATTTATAAATATGATAGAAGTATATGTGCGAAACACAGAATTGAAACACAAAACTTTTATAATCTTGGGTGTTAGATTCACAAGAACACAAAAAAAAATTCTACTATAAGATGTTATCATGGCACTTCAGTGGCGGAGGGCGCACGGAAATTTTGGCATGGCAAATTCAGTCACAATAGAACAAAACAGGTGCATTTTTTGAGTTACAAGAAGTGCTCTTTGTTGCCACTAACAAATATTCATTAGTCAATAATGATACTTAACTGAATACTGGGTGTTTTTCCAAACTAAAGTATGGCAGCTTGCCATATTAGCTCCTCCGCCACCGTGGCACTTACGACATTGATCGCTTTCTTCGTACGTAGGACTTTGGAAAAAGTAAGTCCAAATGGATTATAAAATTCCTTCGTATCACCCTTCAGACAAACATCAAAGAAAATTTTAATTTGTTCCTTTTTTCTTCGCTCCATTTTTCTAATCTAAATAGATGAAGTATGGTGACAGCAGGCCTACATGCAAGGATTGATCGTGAGGTATGAAAATTCACATAAAAACTTTATATTCATGAAAATTAACAGCAAACTTCATATTCATGTAAATATAAAAAACTAGAGTTAATATATTGCCATATGAAAGCAACACCACAGCGTTTAAAAAATAAATATAAAAGGTGACGCCTGCATGCAAGGATTAATCGTGAGGTATAGAAATTCACATAAAAAACTTCATATTCATGAAAATCTATAAAAAAAACTAGAGTTAATATATTGCCATATGAAAGTAACGCCACAGAGTTTAAAAAATAAATATAATGTAGTAGTCAACAAAGGCTTCTACCAACTCAACCACTATAGTGTTCTGTCAATTATATAAAGACATTCTACATATAGAGTAGTATAGCGTCTTACACTTAGGCGCTACACTACGTATGTTAACGGCTTAGGCAAAGGCGCTACAAGAATGTTCTGTGGGACCCGCGTGCCACGCTGGCAAGGAGTGTAGCGCCTTTCGGAGAGGCGCTACCCTGTTGAGTATAGCCCCTTTGCGTTAGGCGCTACTCAAAAGGGTTAGACGAGTAAAATAGTTTCGCCCGCGAGTTTATTTTGTGAATTTCTTTAATATTTAGGTTAATTTTGTTCATTGTGCCTCGTGTTTGTTCCCTTCTTCGGGAGGTGGCTCTTTTTTAGAGGCGTGTTTGGTTGTATGGCCCTATATTTTTTATTTTTGTCACTTGATCCGCTGGGTGCTGTATGTGGCGAGATTTGGCTTGGACCACTTTGACAATTATTTAGCCCATATTAGCCCACATGGTGGTTTTTCCAGTAAAAAGCCTAGTGTTTGGTTGTCCGGTGCAAAGAGAGTCAATAAAGTGTTTTGTGTTTAACTAACATGTTTTTTCTTAATCCTCTCTAATACATCCAGACGTGCCTCCATTCGAGATATGTCTAGATGAAAAAGATGCCCCTTAATGTTACGAATTCATTACTACAAACAATTTGTAATTTCGTTGAGTGTTTGAGATGCCACGTCATTTTCCCTTTTAGAACTTTTTTGAACGCTTTTATCAAATTCGTCACACACAGTTCATCATTTGAAATTTCCTTTGAGGGGAAGCTTCAACTCATTATTCCACACGACTTTCATGTTGTAAGTTTTATGATTTGACATTCCTATATGAGTAGATCTACGTGTACGTACATATATTAGGACAGTTTAGATCTACTCGTTTATGAATATCAAAACGAAAAACCTACAACATAAAAATTGTGTGAAACGGTGAGGCAAAGCTACACCACAAAGGAAATTTTGAATGGTCACCCATATACGATGAATTTGGCAAAATTTGTTCACAAAACGTATAAACATTTACACAAATTAGACCCCTAAAAGGTCAACGAAACTATTAACTGATTGTTGGAATGGAATCGTAACATCAATTCACAATTTTATTATGTACAACTTATTTTAAATTAGAGCATGGTTAAGTAGATTAGAGAGGATAAGTTAACCAGGAAAGTTTAATTGCCTGGGCTTGCATGCAGCCAAAAGATTTTGCACCCAGCGAGTCTGTCCCATAGAACGCCCAAAACCAGTGTTTCTAGCAGGCCAACTTTTGGCCTGCTTTAAATCTCGTGCGGTGCAGAAACTTCATGCGACTCAGGAACCCAAACGGGCTTATTTCTTCCCGTAGAATGCGAGAAACGAAGATCTAGCCTACCAAACACGCCCTAGGTCTTTCCTCTTCCACGAGGAGGCTCTCCTTCCGGTTGTTGTCCATGGCAAGTCAAGAAGACGAACCGTTAAACTAGAGCGAGAGCATCTCCGTAGTGCCCCTAATTGGGCTATTGGGGCGCTAGACAAGTCGCCTACTAGCCATGACCGCAATATGGTGCCTTTGTTCGACGTGGACCGATAAATGCTAGACTTGGGAGTACCAACGACACCGACAAGCGAGTACAACATGCCAGCGATTCAGCCCATTTCATCTCTCCTTTTTTCTACCCCCACCCACTGAATCGGCGCTTCCACATTGTGTAGATGTCGGTAGTTGCGTGGCGCCTACACAACAACCACACATCCCCCGCCTCCTCCGCTTCGGCTGCTGATCTCGCCATCCTTTGGAAGTTGCTGCTACAACATGAAATCTGGAAGTTAGAAGAGGAAGCCAATGTTGCCTCCGAGGAAGATGAGCACATGGGGGTAATCTCTTTCCTTCTACTATTACAAGAAGAGCTTAGTGCCTCTCACAAACATGGAGGTTCAAAGTTGGGGATAAGGAAGACCATGCCAGGGTAGAGGATGAAGGGTCATTGCATGCTATATGCCGACTATCTGGCCGACAAGCCAACACATACCCCAAAGGATTTTTGGTGGCGCTTTAGGATGAACAAGGAGTTGTTCATGCGACTGTTGTATGGTGTGCGGTAGTACCATAGAGGTTTAAGGACATGAAAGGGTAAGGGTAGAATTAGGATTATGCATTTGCATTTCATGCATATGAAAGTATGGGGAAATTTTGAACTTATCTTTAAAAATGCAAAGTGATCGATACTTCTCTCTACTTTTTATGAATAAGGGTTTAGTTCATTAAAGGGACTACTATAAATATAAAAAAGGAACTTTATGCATTTCTAAACTTCGAAAACATGGAAAATATTTATTATAATCTAGGAGAACAATAAGTTAAAATGAACTTAATTATATATTAACCACAAATAGTAATCACTGAGTAAAATGTCTTTCTTTGAATACAAATCAGAGCTATCCTAGATTCAAATTGAAATTAAATAAAATTAGACAAGTACTAAAGGGTATTATTATTTTTCCCAATAGTATTTTTACAAGACATTACAATGGGGAAAAGAGAACAAAAATTACAAGGAATAAAGAAATTAGAATTGAAAACCTAAACTAATCTTTAGGTCTTCTCTTTATTTTTAATACAAGCAAAAGTTAAAAAAATAAAAATAAAGGTGTGGTTAAGGTTAGAATGTTGCCTTCACCTAAAGAGTGAGGCATTTTCTACTTGGAATTAACTTTGCCATCCTAGGAAGAACTCCTAGAATGTGTAAATGGACCAGAGGGTCTAAATTTCAACAATGAAAACACTGGATCGGCAGAAAATGTTGATCATGCATCAAAGTGAAAAGTGCACAAGAAAGGACAAGTCAATGAGAGGCAACCAAGGACAATGAGGCAAAACTACATGATCTAATCCAAGGAATATCATTAGGAAAAAATAGGAAACCAAATCACCCTCCAATATCCAAATTAATTCTAGATTTCTAGTAAAAGAGAGCCCACAAATTTAAATGATATATATTGACATAACTGGTCAATAAGATACTAAATCTCACATAAAATAAACTCTATAAGTCAAAGATATATCAGGAGTAAGATGAAAGGAAGTCACTCAAGATTAACACTTGTTAGCAACCAAAAAATCCAATAAGGATAACCATGGAGCTGCCGAGCCAACTAGTCAAGGGTATGCACATGCATATGTGGTACTCCCTCCATCCCAAAATAAGGCGCCTAAGGATTAGTCAAAAGTCAAAGTTTACTAACTTTGACCAAATATTTAGAAAAAAATAAAACATCTACAATATTAAATGAATGCATTAGTAAAATATACTTTATGCTGAGTCTATTGATATTTATTAGGTATTGTAAATATTCATATTTTTATGTATAAACTTGGTCAAACTTAAAAAAACGTTGACTAATCCTTAGACGCTTTATATTTTGGGACAAATGGAGTAACTTGTACCACATGGGGTCTACACGGAAGTAGCTCACACATGTGTGCAAGTTATCCATGTGTCAACTAGACATAGCCGTGAGTAGCAGTATATGAGCATCAAATAGATAACAAGTTCCGCACAACATCTCATTCAACACCACCAATCTTCAGATCAACATACCACTATAGTTTACTTAAGAACACTAAGAACACAACCAAAACACCAAGAACAATCCACATATCATCATGGTTACATAAAGCCATTAGGGAACATGTTAAGAAGCTAGGAGGAGCATGCCAACTACATGAAGTAGGCTAATAAACATCTAGAAGATCAAGCTACTCTACAACAGTAGGATTCTAGATAGCTAGATCTAATTTTAGTACATGTTCTTACCATTTCATTGAAACAGATCACAAGAATCTGTTCCATATCAGTTTTGTACTTAGAAATAGATACAAGCATCGAGCTTGATAAAGCATTTAACATCATTCGATCATAGTAATTATGATCTAGGCCTATATTGAAATCTCTAAACATAACTACCGGTAGCACAAAATATTGATAATATTTTATTACTATGTGAACACTCTTATGATGCACCACAAAGAATATTAAGCTAGCAAATAGCACATGTGCATATATGCAAGAGTTAAATGTAGGAACTATAAGATCACAACTATAAATTATAGGTTCGATTAAAAGTAGCAAATAAAAGCCTTAAAAAGGAAGTAGTAAAGCCATTATGTACACTCCTTAGAGGCACCATAGTGAACCAACACCAATAAAATCCCAAATCATCGATTTACAAGTTACCCCATGAGAAAGATTTGCTCAACCAAATAGTATAAGATACACACCATCTACCTAAAGCTTCACTAACCACTGAACGAATTTCTACTAAAAGAAATTCAGTAGATATTGCAGCTAAAGGAAATTATTTCATATATATATATATACATTAGGACAGAGATCATCAAATCACCCGTAGATCATTAGATCAATCACATATCTATGAAAATCATCCACATCACCATATGAATGTATAATAATTTATCAAGAAGTAATCAACAATGTTCTAGCCGTAGCACCAAGACCACCAACGCTAGGCTACGACTGACAACAACATTGTGTCGACAAAGTTCTAGCAGTAGCACCACAACCACCAACACTAGAGGAAGGGCAAAATATACGATGATAGTCGGCAGGCGAGAGAGAGAAAGAGGGGCGGGTCAACTGAATCAGTTGGGTTGGGCTGCGCTGGGTGTTAGGGGATTTCCGTCTTTGAAAAATACAACTAAAGGCCAAAGTTCTAAATTCAAAAATAAATTCAAGAAAATACAAGACAATATATATAAAATATACAAGCATACAAAATTATATAGAATAATAATATGATTTTTGTGAGAATTATTGAACACTATTTGAATTATAATAATTCAAATAAATTAAGGTAAAAAGGGAATCAAATATTTTTTTTAAATATGCATAATTATGGGGAAGATCATATTTATTTTTCCTTAAAAAATATTATTCTTTTAGAATTATTAAGATTTAATTTATTTAAATATCATCCATGATTTTAAATGAATCAATAATCCATTAAAGGTTTAATATTAATAAAATATTACATTCGGGTAGAACACACAAATAAGGTTAATTCAACATAAACAATTCATGCATATCATACATAATATTATAAAATTTCTTCTTTAAACTTTCAATTATCGGACAATGATGCTAATTTCAGGAGCCAAAGGCCAGAGTCAAGTCGAAGCTTTGAACTACACTACCTAGCAGTCTCAAGGTAAGTTCGTACTTGCTCATGTTCGTTGAAGTATTTTTTATCAAATTACTAAAAAGAATTAAAATGTCTACTACATGCATTTAAAAGCAAATCACAAGTTATTAATTGACTATGTGGTGGGCAATGGAACCATGGTTTGTATTGACGATGGAGGTTCCATTGAAAATGGGTATATTCATATAGGAATAAAAACCAATCTCACCAATGATCCTTGTGTTGTATAATCAACGTTGACCACGAGATCTGGTATGGGATGGAGAAATCAACTAGATCTTCTTCCTTTGTATATCCTCATATGACTAAGCTGGATTGTGATTCCTTGTGGAGGAAGCATCAAGTAGGATTCCATAACATCCCTTTTCTATGTGGTAGAATGATCATAAGTAGTGTCTATGAGTGGATTGTAAAAGAATGTAGGGGTCGTTCAAGAGCACGGTGGGTTAGGAAAAGTTAGGCATATGGGATTATGGAGAAGGACAATGGTTAACTTTAATCTTTTGACTAGGACCCATACACAAGAATTATTGACGAGGCTTGCAAATTGGTTGTGCAACAAGGCTTAATATTTCTTATGGAAAATTTTACGCAGTTCTACATCGTGTATTGAATTGTGGCTTATCACTCATTTTTGGGGATGCAACCGTGAATGCGGGAGGAAAGGGACTCCAAAAAGTCCTAGTTAATCCGTGAAGGCTGGGGGATATAGGTTTTTAGAATAAAATTTGACTATTGAATAAATGTTTACAAAAACTGCGTTAGCCTATAACCTATGGTCCATGGTTGTAGATAATAGCTCAGACACTTTTACTAATGAACTTGTTGAGTACACTCTATACTCTCCAGCTCGTATTCATTTGTACCTTCTTAAACCATTTCTTAGACTTAGAGGACGTGGGGGAGGAGTCATCTGAAGAACTAGTAGGAGGAGGCGAAGTCTACTATATAGAACCAGACCTATCCGGAGGCATCAAAGGCATGGACTAAAGAATATCCTATGAAACCATATGGCAAGATGAGGAGCTAGAGGAGTAGACGTCTAGAGTAGTCTAATTGAGTTTAACAATACCGAACTATATAGAATAAGTTGTTGATCTCTTATGGTACTTAGTTTAGTCATACCTTTAGTGATAAGGCTTTCTAACTTAATGTATGAGTCATTTGTGAATCCTCGATGGGCCAAGGAGGGTCTCTAAGTTTTTATCCTCTTTTAGTTTGTAGTAGTAAGTGCGTGATACTTGGACCCACAATGTTTCTATTGTACCACTCTGATGGAAGTCCTATTTTTAGAATGGTGTTTCATGAATGTTATATCTACTAATCGCGCACTAAAATATGTAGTGGTGTGCTTGGTCACCGCAAGTACGATGACTACTTAATAATGAAGAAAGACTAGACCATAATGGTTGGTTTGTTATCTATTCAGAAATGCACTGCTGCTATAAAGTTACTTGCATATGGATCTCCTTCATATACACCGGATACCTACCTACTCATGGAAGAGTCCACAACCACTGAACCATGTACAAGTACTACAGGGCGGTGGTGGCAGTGTTTGGATAATACTATTTGAGAAGGCCAAATGAAGTAGGCACATATCTGATCCTGGCACAAAACTCAGCATGAGGATTTTCTCTGGGATGTTTGGAAGCATTGATTGCATGCATTGGAGATGGAAGAATTGTCCATTTTATTGGAAAGGGTTGTACAAGGGTCATACTATAGGGTGCAGTGTGGTACTTATAGCTGTGCCAAATTATGACATGTGGATTTAGCACGCTTTTTTTTAGCATGGCGGGATCTCAAAATGACAATAATGTGCTGCAGCGCTCTTCATTCTTTGCTTGACTTGTTGACGGCCATGCTTCAGGATGCAACCATAAGATCAATGGCAACGAATACACGAAAGGGTACTTCCTAGCCGATGACATCTATCCTGGTCAACATTTGTGCAGATAATCTTAGAACCTTTAGGTGAGTAAAAATCTTGGTTTGATTCATGCCAGGAGAGTTGTAGGAAGTATGTTAAGCATGAATTTGTGTGCACCAAGATCGTTTTTCTATTGTATGATACCCTGCTCTCACCTGGTCTACCGATCAAATGTCGGAGGTCATGAATGTTTTTCAAGAGCGAGCGTCATGCACCAATGGTTGATGATCACCATATGACCATCAGGGCCCTGTTGCCGATGTTCATCACCAGGTGCCAGCCAAATTTGATGATTTCCTTGTGATGCATCCTGAAATTCATGACGAAGTTGTTCATCATATTGTCTAGTACAAGATGATATTCTAGAGCATGTGTGGGTGCTCATAGGAAAAGCCACTTGAGTCTTGATCCAGTTGAACTTCTCGAATTTCATTTTATTTAAATTGTATAAATTATTTTATTCCTATTTTAAATTATTACAATCCTAATTTATGTGTTCAAAACTATGAAAAATTATTTAGAAACATGGTTAAATTTGATGAGAAACAGAAAAATATAATATCGGGATGGTCTACGCCAGCAACACGTGGCTTTATTGACGACGGCACACCAGAGATGCGTCTGGATATGCTCCGAGAGCACACAGGTTTGGACTCGGACTCGCATGCAATTTTTTCAATTCGTCACGAGCCGAAGTGTTGGAAATATACCCTAGAGGCAATAATAAAGTAGTTATTATTTATATTTCCTTGTTCTTGATTAATGTTTATTCTCCATGCTATAATTATATGTACATGTGTGGATAAATAAACAACACATAGTCCCTAGTGAGCCTATTCTACTAGTTCATTAGTCAAGTGATGGTTAAGCTATCCTAACCATGGACACGTGTTATCACTTGATAACAAAATTACATTAGGAGAATGATGTGATAGATATAACCAATAATAAGCATAGCTTCTTGTTAGAGTATTAGGTATATACGGTTGTTATGGTAGTTTAGATAGAGTTAGGATGCCGAAGCCGATGCAGTCCGAGGCATCAAGGACGAGGTGCGGCCATAGTTTTTCCAAAACTAGGCGCACGTCGGGGGCAAACGCACACTCCAGTTTTATCAGAACCGAGTATGCAAAGAAGAACTCATCGGTGATGCGGTCGAGGCAGTCGTAGAGGGATCAATGCCGTAGAAGACATTGTCGAAGCCGATGAAGATGAGGCGCCGATCCGAGCTTGCCAGACTCGGGAATGTGTCGGGGATGAAGGCACTCCCAGTGTTGCCAGTACCAAGTGTGCGGGGGCAGGGACCATCATGAACTTGCCGCCATGTCAGAAAGACTAGCAGAGGAAGCCTCCAGAGCGGTTGCGACGCACAGAGCGGCGAAGAGAGAGATGTTGGCGTTGTCCGCGGTTGTTGGAGTAGAGTAGCAGGTGGTGTAGTCGTGGATGAGGCGATGAAGCTGGTGGTGAAGTTGTAGTGGACGAAGACGTAGAAGGCGGCGAAAACAGTGGTGAACTAGGGTAGTCATGCTGGATGCCTGGAGTGGCGATGGGGTAGTCGGCGGGACCTGCGACGACGAGAGGGCGCCCTACAGGTTACCTTGTGAAGTGCGGCGGCGGTGCTCAAAGTAGGTAAGGAAGACCCGACGAAGTGACGAAGACCATGTGCAGACGGCGGCGATCCGTGCCATAGGAGATGGCGCAGTGAAAGCCAAGGCCGTTGATGCATGAGGACGACGAAGTAGACTGCGTGCAGCCACGCTACGACCTGAGGGGGCAGCATAGCTGCAGGGCGCAAGTCACTACAGCAGCTGGGAGACCATCAGCGACGTACATGCCAAGGAAGGCGCGTTGGAAGCCGATAGCGTGGACTAAAGGCGGCGGTGCTACGGCCCGACGGGGCGACACAGCGGCAACCCATAGCTCGATCGGCAGTAGGCGCGTGCTCGGGGACGTGCTTGGCGTAGACAAGCGCGGGATCGGTTGATCAGACCGACGATGCACCTTATGCGCCATGGCATGGACGATGCATAGATTAGATTCAATGGTGGCGTTGTCGGTGAAGTCCCGGACGAAGAGGATCCAAGGGGGGCGGCCACGGTAGCCTTCCGAGGAAGGCATAGCAGCCGTCCGTGGTGTGTGGCAGCTTGCCAAGGCATGCGCAATAGCGGAGGGGGCAGGCGCATAGACGCGATGTAGATCCTCGATGCTGATGGTCAGAGTAGAGGCGCGACGATGACGACAGTGGTGGGCAACTCAATCCGATCTAAGATTGGTAAACCAAAAAAGAAAACCGATCAAGAGATCGGAAAAATAGACTTACAAGGCAGCCGATCACGGATCGGCGGACGAACCCTGCATACGGGTTGCACAGCCGCTGACGGAGATCATGGAGATCAACCTTCCCGGGGGCAGCACGGTGGAAGCTAGGGTTTGATATCGATTTAGGCTGATACCATGAAAGAGTATGAGATTGGCGTAATATGTTGGATATATTATTGAGCCTCATGGGCGAGTATATATAGACATACAGAGGATTATCTTGGAGTATGAGTCAAGTTAGGACTGTACGTAAACAGATCCTAACTCCATCTAAACTACCATAACAACCGTATATAACTAATACTCTAACACTTCTGATTGTATCGCTTAGTTTGATTGCTATCACTTTCTGTATATGTCAAGTATTATTTCCTTAGACCTGACATTGTGTAACTCCCTAGTATAGGAAGAATACTTTATAGATATAAAACATCACTTCGTAATTGGGTGACTATAAAGGTGTATTTCATGTATATCCGATGGTGCTTGTTGGGTTACATGAATCAAGACTAGGATTTGTTCCTCCGTGTGATGGAGAGAGAGAGAGAGAGATATCTCTAGGCCCTTTTAGTAGTATAGCATCCTAGATCTTGCAGGCATGTGACTAATGTGTTAGTCATGGGGGTCCTATACCATGGTACGAGTAAAGATAATTTGCCGGTAACGAGATTGAACTAGGTATGCCGATACCAATGATCGAATCTCGGACAAGTAATATATCACAAGACAAAGGTAATCGAATACCGGATTAATTGAATCCTTGACATTATGGTTCAACCGATGAAATAACTTCATTGAATATGTAGGAAGAACTATGGACATCCCCTATCCAGCTAATGGTCATTGATCGTAGAGGTATCTCGATCATATCTTAATGTTCTTGAACCCGTAGGGTCACACACTTAACGCTTCGACGTCGCTAGTTTTTGTTGGGATTATAGATGGTGTGATAAAGTGTTGATTTGGAGTCTCATATGAGATCCTTGATAACACAAGGAGCTTTTGAATGATCTGAAGGTAAATAATAGTATATGGCAAGTTTAATTTAGGTTTCCGGGAAAAGTTTGAAATATTTCTGTATGAGACCAGAATGTTCTAGAAGGTTCCTAGGGGTCCACATGTGGGGTCCACCTGCAAGGTGGGACCACATGGGCCTCATAAGGGGCACCCTTTCCCTAGTGGGCTAGGGCGCCACAACCTCTCAAGGCCTAGTGGACAAGGGGGCCAACCCCTAAAGGGGGCATGGAAGGGGAGGGTTTCCCCTCCCTCTTTGGCCACTGTCGCCCCATCTACTTGGAGGAGGACAAGCTAAGGGCTGCCCCTGCATCTATATAAGAGAGGGAGGGTCTGTGTGAGGCCCTGGCGTATGGCTTACCAACAAGTTGTAACTTCTTTTCTGGAAGCTCATTGGAAAAAACTCTCAGTTTAATTGTGCTTGGCCTGGAGAAATTTGAGGATGGATGGACAGTCGGGAAGTTGTTCCCAGGTGCGCACAAGTGAGGAAAAAGTATGTAGAAAAGACTAGTGTTGGTCTGTGGGGCAGTCTAGAGATCCTATAAAGCTGCAAGGGGTGACAGCTGCCAGTCCGGAGAGGCCGAGGTGTTATAGGATAGGGGCGCATCCATCTCAAGATCTGGACGATGCCTCCCCCATCTCCTAGATACCCCCTCCTCCATATACACTTGGCGAAGCCCTATTGCTTTCTTCTCCACCATAGCAAGCATTACCATCGTGCTGCTGGAATCTCGCGAAGATCTTCTCCCTCTCTTGTGGGATCAAGGAGGAGGATACGCCACCAAGCCAGAACATGTGGATACCACGTAGGTGCAGCCGGATCACATGACTTCATTAGTTTGAACCAATGCAAGTGTACGACTACATCATCCATGATACCTCAATCGTTAAACACTCGTGATCTTCAAGGGTAAGTAGATTTGATCTATCTTCTGGTTACTTGCATCTCGTAGATCCGATCTTACTGGGTTTCTGCTTGCTATTCTGTTAATTTTTTTCCTGCAATGAATCCATCAATAGTATCAGAGCTAGATCTATGCGTAGATGCTATATACTAGTAAAACACTATGAAGTAGTGGGTGTTGATGATCATGTTGTTACTAGTTAATGTTGCGGGATAGTGGGATGAAGCGTACCAGAGAACCTTTACGCGTAAGCTTGCAGTTCCACTATCAACATGCAACTTGTATTGCACAATTGGCCAGCGGATGTCTGTTTCTCCTATTATAGTTAACATTGCTTTTGCAACGAAGGGCCCGAAAGGGTGTAGTAGAGACAATATGATATCACTGTCGTGGTTCATGTGTAAGTAAGAACAATTCTTCTTTAGTGCAATCCCCAAAGCCATGTAAATTTAATATCCCGTATTTTCTTTGTAGTTGACAAAATTTGACTTTTTGAACCATAAGCCGAATGGACTATCCGATACCATGGTTGGTCTGTCTCGTCTAGCTGGTCGAAAAAGAGTATAAGCTTTACATATTGGAGTTGGATGAAAATTTGGAGATTCGTCAACTATTGGTTGTTAGATAATTTCCGTTTACGAGTAGAAAAATAAGTAGATAAAAAACGTTCAGATCCAATCCTCATCCAGACCAAAATTTTCCCAACACCCAGTCCGTTGCCGCCATTGCCTAGGGTTCTGTCGCAGTCCGCCACCGGTAGCTGCGTGCAACCTAGTCGACGTCGCCTGCATCCCTTTGGCCTCGTCCGTTGCGGATTTGTTGTCAGGTTTGCTGATCCTTCTGCCAGAAGCATGGGTTGTTACTGATTCGATTTCTAATCTCATCCTTGCCAATTGGGTCGCCTAGTGTCCCAATTTTGCAATTAGCCACATCGGTGGAAGCTTCTTGGGTAATTTAAGATTAATTTTCCTAGATTCGTTTGGTTGCTAGTGCATGTGGCAGGTTCGGCTGACAACAAGTGCCAAATTAATAAAAGGATCCTGTTGTATACGCGCTGCTTGCTATACATTCTTTTCTCCGGTCAAATAGCCAAGGCAAGAAGCCTATCAATCCCAGGTTTGGATGTTTGGCCAGTAGGTGGTTGTTCTGTAGCAGCGTTGGCCTATCTAACGCTGTAAAAGGATTCAGATGTATGTGCGGGTGGATTCAGGTGTATGTGCGTGTGCTACTCCTATTTTATAGACACACGAAGGTTCTTTCTCGTCAGTGGAGGAATGCTAGGAAAGTTGCCAATTTTAGAGCAAGGAGTAGACTGCTATCACATATGGGTTTGAGCACGTTTAGTTTCAGCTTTAGGACTGAATTAGAATTAAGGGCCACGTTATGTCGTTTAGGCTGTTTCTTTTTAGAACAATTTCTAAAACTGCTTTACTTACAGGTTTTGGAGCTACAGGTGTTGGAAGCCGTTCTGCTACCTAAACGTTTTCTACCGTTTGAACCTTTTTTTGAGGCAAGTGCATGACGAGTCTTTTTAATTACAGTTGCCATCTTTAAAATTATTGGCTGTGTGATGTTGGTTCTTTCTTTGGTGTTGATGCCTTGATATGTTGTCGAAAAATTTATAATAAGTCAGGGCGGTGAGTAGGTTACAAGTAACTATTCTGAAGCGGACGATGATTTTAATTATTATGTAACTAATTCGGTGAGCTTGAGCTAGGTCGGTGACAATTCACGTGTTTAACTATTTCGCAAGGTCGGTGAGAAAGTTAACACTGAATATTCCGGAATGCTCTAACCGTAAAATATGTCATGCATAAAAGTGTTTCTGGTTTTGGTCTCCTAATGAATAAATGAACTTGTATTTTTTTGTTCTGGTTCTAAAGTGTACTTGCTGAGTATATTCTATTACTCACTCTTGCTTCTCTTTGGATTTTATTTGATTTTCAGGTATTCAGCATAATGACATGCATGGGAGATAGTAGATCACCATCACTTCGGAGCCCACTCCTACACTATATAACATAGACAATTTTACAACACATAATTCTTAGTCTATCCTTATTACTTCATCATAATTCATGAAGTCGTTTGCATGTTCTTGCGAGCCTTTGGTCGCTCTAGTTTTAGTGCTCGTGTCATGGTAGGATTATGTACTATATGAATTGTGTGGGAGATTATTTACTTTGCTCTTATTGGTTATATACATTAAGTTGTGTTTTGTATGTCGTGCATGTCCTTTGAAACAAAGGAGATGCTAGAGAAATTCTGAATTGTCGTTAGTTTTATAGAAATTTAAGGAAAGTGGTAGCACTGCCAGATAGATAGAAATCTGGGGTGTTACAGTTGATATCAGAGCCTAGATTTTAGATCTTTGGCATAGTAAGTTAGGATAAGGTTTAAAAAAAATCTAAAACTTGAGATAGGACCAAAAAAAATGACACACTACACTGTAGGATGGGGTTTATGGGACATGCATCTCATTTGCGTTTCTATTGATTTAATTTTGCTAGTTTATCTTATCCATTTGAGTAAGGATGGAAATTATTTGATGTGATATATTTTGTTTGCTGATTATTGATAATGTGTTGTATAGTGATGGCGCCGAATCATAGAGGTCGGGCTCGTGGCCATGCTGGATGTAATGGTCGTGTAGAGGGGTCAGATGGGGAAGGGAGCCAGTCTAGGAATAGTGATGGACGTCATGCAACGAACATGACGCTCACCAAGTGGCCGGATATGAAATTGGATAAGTTCGATGGATCAGGGACACCAAATGACGCTGCAAGTTGGCTTCACACCATGGAGAAATACATGGAAGCATCAGTGATGACGCCTGAGGACAGAGTTGTGTATGTGGCTTTTCAGCTGAAATGTCTCGCCGATGATTGGTTGGAAGGAGTTCGTGCATCTTGGACACCGGCTCATGGATCGCCTACATGGGATGTTTTTGTTACACAATTCACTACTAAGTACTACCCGGCTTCATGCAAGGAGAAGATGGATGTTGCCCTTAGGAATATCAAGCAAGGGAACACGACGGTGGATCAGTTCGATGTTGAGTTTAGTAAGATGGTTCATTTTGTGGACCATATTAATCAGAATGAGCCAGAGAAAGCAAGGAGGTTCTTCGAGGGACTTAATTGGCTATATCGACATGTGATGAGTGAATCGCCCATCCAGCTATTTCGCTGTGGTTTGGAGTTACAATATCAACTCACAGAGGTAGAGAAAACTCGTACAAATGATGCCAATAACAATGGTGGGGGACATAAGAGGAACTACCAGGATGGGAGTGGGTCTACTCAGCGATCTGACTTTAAGAAGTTCAAGCCAAGTTGAAGAAGAAAATTGATGAGATGCTAGCCAAGGATTTGATTTGGCGTAGTGTTTCACTGTGGGGAGCTCTAGTTTTGTTCACCGAGAAGAAAGATTTGACTCTGCGGATGTGTATTAATTATCGGGCTCTTAATCCTGTGACTATCAAGAACAAATATCCGATGCCACGCATCGAGGACTTATTTGATCGATTGAAGGGTGCAAAGGTATTTTCAAAGATCGATTTGCAGTTAGGCTATAATCAAATAAGAGTGCGAGAAGAGGATATTGAGAAGACAACGTTCTCTACAAAGTATGGACATTATGAGTTCAAGGTTATGTCATTTGGATTAACGAATGCACCTGCTTATTTCATGGAGGCAATGAATATCATGTTCCATAAGTATGATGACTTTGTCGTGGTATTTATCGATGACATTCTCATTTTCTCCAACATGGCGGAAGATCATGAACGTCATTTGAGCATGGTTCTCGAGATGTTGCGGAAGAATAAGTTCTATGATAAGTTGAAGAAGTGTGAGTTTTGGCTTTCAAAAGTTGCCTATCTAGGATGTGTTATTAATGGTGAAGGTATTTCCATAGACCCTAGCAAGGTTTCCACTGTCGTTGGCTGGGAACGACCATCTAATGTAAAGGAGGTGAAAAGTTTCTTAGGAATAGCGGGTTACTACAGGCGTTTTGTGAAGGATTTTTCTATCATTGCGAAGCCAATGACCATGCTTACACATAAAGGGGTAAAGTTTTAGTGGACAGAGGAGTGTGAACGTAGCTTTTGTTTATTGAAGGACCGATTGGTGTCAGCACCTATTCTTACACTTCCGGACTTTGGAGAGCGTTTATATTCTGATGCTTCTCTGTTTGGCCTTGGATTTGTTCTCATGCAGAATGGCAAGGTGATTTCTTATGCGTCGAGGGAGTTGAAAAAGCATGAGGAAAATTATCCTACCCATGATTTATTGCTTGCGGCAGTTGTTTTTGCGCTCAAGCTTTGGAGGCATTATCTTTATGGAGCAACGTGTGACATATTCACGGATCATAAGAGTCTGAATTATATCTTCACACAGAAGGATTTTACTTAAGACAGAGGAAGTGGTTAGAATTAATTAAAGATTATGATCTTAATATCCAGTATACATTGGGTAAGAGAAATGTGGTTGCAGATGCCCTCAGCCGCAAGCCAGTTCCTCCAACAATGAATTCCTTGATAGCTGATTTCAAGCAAATGGATATTTCATATTGCTATGCGGGAGTTGTAGAATCAGAGTCACAACCCGTTCTCGAGTCGGCCATGCCGAAGCATGTTCTAGAAGCGCAACAACAAGATAGACTATTGCAATAGGTTAAGAAGCATGTTTGAGAAGGGGAGATTGGAAATTTTACTTTGGATTCCATGGGAGCTGTTCGGTTTCAAGGTCATATTTGTGTGCCACAGAACTCACAGGTAAATGAACACATTTTGAGAGAGGCACACTGTACTCCATATACCGTACACGCGGGCGAAAACAAGATGTACCAAGATTTGAAGGAAAAATATTGGTGGAAATGGATAAAGGTAGATGTGGCTAAGTATGTGTCTTCTTGTAGTGTATGTTAGCAAGTGAAGGCTGAGCATAAGAGACCATCGGGACTGTTGCAACCCCTTGAGGTTCCGGAGTGGCCTTGGGATGACATTGCTTTGGATTTTGTTGTTGGCCTACCTTGTACTCAAAGAGGAAAGGATGCTATTTGGGTGGTCATGGATCGACTAAACAAGGTTGCTCATTTCATTCCAATTCGCACCACAAAATCAGCAAGTGAACTGACACCAAGATATGTGCGGGAGATAGTATAGTTGCATGGTGTTCTGAAGACCATTGTTTCTGACAGGGATGCTAAGTTTGTATCAAAGTTCTAGGAGATCTTGCAGAGTGCATTGGGGACATAATCGAGGCTTAGTACAATGTTTCACCCTCAGACCGATGGCCAGTCAGAGCGTACAATCCGAACTCTAGAAGATATGTTGAGATGTTGTGTTCTATCTTGGCAAGGGAGTTGGGAAGACCACTTTCCGCTTGTTGAGTTTTCATATAATAATAATTATCAAGCTAGCATCCGCAAGGCACCCTACGAGGCTTTATATGGACGCAAATGTAGATCCCCGCTTTGTTGGACTGCCGTGGGTGAGAAATTAGTATTGGGGCTAGACTGGGTTCATCAGACTACTAAGAGAGTTGCTAAGATTAGAGAGCACATATTGGCAGCACAGAGTAGACAAAAGAGTTATGCTAATCTGAAAAGACGGAGCATGGAATTTCAAGTAGGTGATGAGGTGCTTCTTAGAGTATCACCTACTAAGGGTGTTGTGAGATTTAATATCAAAGGAAAACTTAGCCCACGGTATATTGGACCTTTCAAGATAGTGGCACGAGTCGGGAAGTTGGCGTATCATCTGGAGTTGCCTGAGTCTATGAAAGGTGTACACAATGTATTCTATGTCTTGATGTTGAGAAAGTACTTTCGAGATCCAGAACGGAAAATGAAACTGGGGCCGATTACAATTGAGCAAGATTTAACTTTTGAGGCCTGCTCGGTAAGAATTTTGGAGGAGGCTGATAGAGTAATGAGACGTAGGACTCTCAAGTTTTTCAAGGTTCTTTGGACAAATCAGACGGAGCGTGAAGCAACATGAGAACTTGAGTCAATGATGCGAGAGAAATATCCGGAGTTATTTACACCCGGTGAGTAAATATGTTTTTTAAGATTAAGTTATTCTTCGGTTTACTAGTGAGCATGAATTCGAGGATGAATTCTGTTAAACGGGTGGAGAATGTAATATCCCATATTTTCTTTGTAGTTGGCAAAATTTGACTTTCTGAACCATAAGCCAAATGGAGTATCTATTACCATGGTTTGGTCTGTCTCGTCGAGCTGGTCGAAAAAGAGTATAAGCTTTACATATTTGGAGTTTCGTCAACTATTGGTTGTTAGATAATTTTGGTATTCACATCATATATACGTACTCCTTTCCGAGTAGAAAAATAAGTAGAGAAAATAAAAGTTACCCACGTTCAGATCTAGTCCTCACTCGGACCGAAATTTTCCCAGCACCTAGTCCGTCACCGCCATTGCCTAGCGTTCTATCGCAGTCCGCCGCCGGTAGCTACGGGCGACCTGGTCGACGTTTCTGCATCCCTTTGGCCTCGTCTGTTGTGGATTTGTTGTTAGGTTCACTGATCCTTCTGCCAGAAGCATGGGTTGTTACTGATTCGATTTCTAATCTCGTCCTTGCCAATTGGGTCATTGCAATTAGCCACATCGGTGGAAGCTTCTTGGGTAATTTAAGATTAATTTTCCTAGATCGTTTGGTTGCTAGCGCATGTGGTAGGTTCGGCTGACAACAAGCCAAATTAATAAAAGGATTATGTTGTATATCGTGCTGCTTGCTATACATTCTTTTTCCGGTCAAATAGTCAAGGCAAGAACCCCATCAATCCCATGTTTGGATGTTTGGCCAATAGGTGGTTGTTCTGTAGTAGCGTTGGTCTATCTAATGCTGTAGAAGGATTCCGAATTATGTGCGGGTGGATTTAGGTGTATGTGCGTGTGCTGCTCCTATTTTATGAGACACATGAAGGTTCTTTCTAGTTAGTGGAGGAATGCTAGGAAAATAATTGCCAATTTCAGAGCAAGGAGTAGACTGCTATCACATATGGGTTTGAGCATGTTTAGTTTCAGCTCTAGGACAGAATTAGAATTAAGGGCCACGTTGTGCATTTAAGCTGTTTCTTTTTAGAACAATTTCTAAAACTGCTTTACTTACAGGTTTTGGAGCTACATGTGTTGGAATCCATTCTGCTACCTAAACATTTTCTACTATTTGAACTTTTTTTGAGGCAAGTGCACGACGAGTCTTTTTAATTATAGTTGCCATCTTTAAAATTATTGGCTGTGTGATGTTGGTTCTTTCTTTGGTGTTCATGCCTTGATATGTTATCGAAAAATTTATAATAAGTCAGGGCGGTGAGTAAGTTACAAGTAACTATTCTGAAGCGGACGATGATTTTAGTTATTATGTAACTAATCCGGTGAGCTTGAGCTAGGTCGGTGACAATTCACGTGTTTAACTCCACAGGGTAGGTGAGAAAGTTAATACTGAATATTCCGGAATGCTCCAACCATAAAATATGTGATGTATAAAAGTGTTTTTGGTTTTGGTCTCCTAATGAATAAAGGAACTTGTATTTTGTTGTTCCGGTTCTCTTGCTTCTCTTTGGATTTTATTTGGTTTTCAGGTATTCAGCGTAACGACATGCATGGGCGGGAGTAGATCACCATCATTTCGGAGCCCACTCGTACACTATATAACATAGACAATTTTACAACACATAATTCTTAGTCTATCCTTATTACTTTATCATAATTCATGGAGTCATTTGCATGCTCTTGTGAGCCTTTGGTCGCTCTAGTTTTAGTGCTCGTGTCATGGAAGGATTATGTACTATATGAATTGCGTGGGAGATTATTTACTTTGCTATTATTGGTTATATACATTAAGTTGTGTTGTTGCATGTCGTGGATGTCCTTTGAAACAAAGGTGATGCTGGAGAAATTCTGAATTATCGTTAGTTTTGTAGAAATTTAAGATGAGTGGTAGTATTGCCAGATAGATAGAAATCTGGGGTGTTACAGTAAAATATGCCAAAAACAAAGTAGAGGTCGTCTAACTTGTTTTTGTAGGGGCATGAGATGTGGTATGGACAAGATGTGATGTAATATATGTGATGTATGAGATGACCATGTTTTTTAATATTTCACGACTTGCATATTGATGAGTTTGACAACCAGTAGGATCCATATGGTTGTCTTTATTTATTGTATGGCCCGCGTACCAATATTTAAACACCATGTAATTGATTTACTTTATCCCTGGTGTAGCAATAGTTATGGAGGCAACAATTGATGGAAGCTACCATGTTCTTGGGGCCGTGTTGGTGATGATGGTAATCATGTCATGCTTTGAAGATGGAGAACAAATGCACATGAACAAAATACCATATCATGTCAGATTATAATTGCATGAGATGTTTATCCTTTTATGTATCTTATTTTGCTTTGATTAGATCCCAACAATAGCATTATAATATGATTCCTCACGCTGAAATATCAAGATAAAAATGCTCTTCCATAGTAAGCACTGTTGTGAAAGTTTGTCGTCTTGAAGCACCACATGATGATTAGGTGTGATATATTCTATTTTCACATACAACGGGTGTAAGCCATTTGGCACACGCAAAAAACTATGGCTAGCGTGATGAGCCTAGCATGTACAGACATGGCCTCAGAACACATCGAACTGAAATGTTAAACATGATTCATATGAATGATGTGATCAACATGTTGATGTTCAACATTGAAACTACACCTACTCACGTGAAGATTGCACTTGAGTTAGTGAATTCAGATCATGTGTCACTAAGAAACTTGAGGAATGTTGAGTTTAGTGGAAGTTCACTTAGTAATTTGATTTACTTCAACTAATTATTATGAACATAGTCTAAACTAAGTACTTGCAAATATTTTTTTGTAGATGTCTAAGTCACTTGCTTCGTTCAACTTCAACCCATTCCCGGAGAAAGAAAAACTAAAATATAATGCGTCAAACTTCACCAACTAGCACCGCAATGTGAGGATTATCATTGTTGGCATGAAGAAGTCCTATGTGCTAGATAAGCCACTAGGTGACGCCCCTGCTGATACTGCGTCTCAGGATGAGCGCAATGTGTATGACACCCGCTATTATGAATACACTCTTGTAAGGTGTGCTATCCTTTAATCACTAGAGACTAATCTCCAAAAGTTTTTTGACCTCATGGATGCATATGAGATGGTTGAGGAACTCAAAACCATGTTTGAGACTCAAACCTATGCTGAGAGATATGAGATATTGGATAAGTTCTTTTTTTCTAAGATGGAGGAGCATGACTCTATGAGTGAGCACATCATTAAGATGACGGGCTAGGTTCAATGTCTTGAGGCACTAGACTACATGATTCCAGCTGAGCTCACGATGGATAGGGTCCTGCAGCCACTGCCACCAAAGTACAAAGAGTTTGTGCTGAATTACTATAGGGGTTGCATGCTTGAAAACAATAATTTTTCCTACGCCGAGAACCCTAATGCCAGGATCTATCTATTAGTAATGCAGTAACAGGAGGGGCTTTTCAGGAACTTACCAGTTGAAGACCGAATATGTTTGTCAACATTTAGGATAACGTGGTTGATGTAGTCGTACCGACGCCGACCTCAGGGTTGTTCTGAAGTCCGACGGCTCCTATGGCTCCAACAACTCCTAGCGCCGCAAGTCCAGCACCTCCGAGGGAATTACACACGTCCGGTGTAAGACGATGACTCTCGCGCCTCCGATCCAGCAGAGATCGCGGAAGTAGACCTTCTAGATCCGAACCGGGCAGCGCGATGGCGCTTCTTGGTGAAGAAATCTCCTATTCACGCAGTCCAGACTTGGGACCACGGTCTCGGGAGAGAGAGATGAGAGGGGCAACTAGAGGCTTTTCCCAAAGAGAGGAAACCTTTTATTATTTATTGATGTATTAGTTTCTCCAAATACCTCTCTATATATAGGGGAAGGGGACCCCATAGTGCTTTAGCTAAGCCATGTTGGACTAAACAAAGGAGACAAGAGACGGGGAGGGTAGGCCAGCCGGCTGATAGCTCCAAATTTCATCACTTTTTACCGGATTTCACTGAAGATTATCCTTTCTACTAACATTAACATCACAATTAGTGAGTTCCTTGGTTTCTTGTGACGGTTTTAAGGCAATGAACATTTATGGAAGATCCAATAGCATTTATGGGCTAATTACATCAAAAGAAGCAAGTCCCCAATAGACCCCCTTTCATTGGAGGCGTATAGAGCGCGTAATTACCATCGGTATGGTCGGGATGCGCTCGTACCGTCCGCCCGAACTACCTGTCGCCAGCTCCATTATATCAATACAAGCAACTTTTGTGAAGGAGGGGGACGAAAAGGAGAACACAGCCACCGCAAACTCATCTAGAGAGGAAAAGATCAGATCTGGAGAAGGGGAAGAACCCTGTCTCTTTTTTTGGCGATCTCTAGCCTCTAAACCATCCACTCCACCATCATCTCCATTGTTACTTAGAGAGAGAGAGATTAACACTTGTAAGATTAGGGTTTGATACTGTGGTCTATGTTTGATTTGTACTTGACTCGATCTTCAACTGGTATTGTCGCTTGCTACGATAACTCTGAGATGATTCCCATTTGCAATACAATTATGCCTTTAATTTATCTTCCTCTCATGTCTGATTAAATCCCCATAGGCATGTGAGATGTAGGGGATTGGTGAGACATGATGTGCCTTTCTACATTCCATCCATTTACGATTGTTGTAGTGATTACTGAATTATGAGAATGATTATCTATGTTCTCCTAATGCTTGTTATCTAATTTAAGGTCCCAAGTAACATGATCTAAAGATCTCATAGGTATGGGCTTGTATGCTAGTAAATCGGTGACCCCCCAGTGACATGGTCGATATCAATTAGGAGCTAGCACTACTTGAGGACAACAAGGAGCCATCAAGATTAGAGCCTTGATCCGATCGGAAGACGTTAATTAATGTGCTGACCATGACCGTGGTACTATGCATATGGATCACTAGGGCTAGGAGGAATTGGCCATGAGGACTTCTAGCCGGTATACGGGTTGCTTTCCTACTCACTTACAAATAAGAAATATCACAATTACTTATCTCGTTTTATTCATCTGGGACATTCACTATCTCCATGAACCATTTCTCTCCACGCCTAACTTATCATCTGGAAGAACTCCAAACGCCTTATCATCTTTACTTTTATGCAATTTAATTCTTATTATTCCTTACGCAATATTCCTCTATATTTTACTCACCACTTTCCACCGTCAGCAATTGCAGTCAATTTACTCAAGACCAGTGACACCTTGAGTGCGACAGAAACGCCACATAAAACACTTACCTAAGCTCCTTATTGGGATCGATATAAAAACTGGAATTAATACTTTCGTGAAAACATTCTCTAACAAACCTGTGCACTTGCAGGCCATCAAGATATGTTCTGACGTTGTTGCCAGGGAGCTAAGCGCTAAATGTTGTTTCTTGACAAAAGTAATTATTGACACCATCCATGATCTCCGTTGAAGATAGAGGTACCACTCGATCAGGGAAAACTTATTTATCTCCGTGCATTGATCGCATTCCAACTGAGAGACACCTAGAATTTATTGAAATATTTTCTAACTCACGTACTGTAGACGTGAACAATTTGATTCCTATGATGGCAGACTTGACCATTACCCAGGGGGCTGAACAACCTGAGCTACCATTGGGAGAATATGGGAATCCATCTAGGCACTGAGAAAAATGCCTATTCTTTATCTTGAACTTGAAGGCCATGAGTTTGAAATAGATCCTGAGCTAATCTATATGATGAAAGAAATTGCTTTCGCAGGAGAAGAAGAGGAAGATCCTAGTTATCACTTGACAAGGATCCATGACCTTTACGCTACTCTTAAACTAGTAAGTCTACGAATAGAGTCTGTACTCCTTAAAAAATTTCACTGGTCTCTGAAAGATAATGCTTTTACTTGGTTACAATCATTACCTAATCACACTATAATAAGCTAGGAAGATTGCATCTGAGAGTTTATGCATAAATTTTGTCCGTTCACCAAAAACGTGCAGATTAAACGTAGTATAACAAACTTTCTTCAAACAATTGGAGATTTTTTTATCAAGCATGGAATAGATTTTAGGGATTTCTATTTTCGTGCCCCTGGTTCGTTAGTTGTACTCGGTTTTCCCCAGCCGCTTAGTTTTTCCTCACTTTCCCCTCCCTTCATTCCGAAACCCTCACATGCGCTTGGACAGGGGGATGCCGTCAGGTCAAAGGCTTGACCATTACATGCTGACAGGTGGGACCGTGTTGGGGCGGGTCCTGCATTGAGCGTTACGTTACGTTGCCTCGACCGTTACATGCTGACGCGTGGGGCCATGTTGGGCTAGGTCCTGCATACGTGGTGAAGGGTGGGGCCACATGGAGACACATCGTACCGGCCATTCTCGCTTCGAGCCTGGAACAACTCGCACACCGCCCCTCCGCTCCGCTCCCCCGCCGTCGTGCCCTCCTACATGAGAGCCCCTCCTACCTTATGTCGTGCTCAGCCCCCGAGCCATGGAGCCCACTCCGGCTCCGCTTCCTCCCCCGCTAGATCTACCCCTTTCGCGGAACAGTATGCGACGCCAGTGGGTGTACCGGTCCTCCCCGTCGAGTGCGGATAAGATTGGGTGGAATCGGAGGGATCTAATGCATGGATTCCATCTGTTAAGTATTTTTTCCCTTTGTGGATTGATTATAGGCAGTAATTGAGCGTGAATCACTGGTGCTCAGCTAACTGCCTTGCTTTTCGAATATGATTGATCTAACACTAGCATTTCGGCTGGTAGTTAAACTGGATACTAGCGTAATTCTATCTCTCTAGATTTTAATTCCCAGCGGTGGTTGCAACCTCCATAACTCTCAGAGATTTGAAAGATAAAATATATTCTAAATTCCCCTGGAGCAATGGCGATTTAGTTGATTTGCAATATTTCAACATTAGCAAGCAAAGATTGCTCCCACTAACTAGCCAAGCTGATCTGGAAATGCTTTTCTCTTTGAATACTGCCAAACGTTTTGGTCGAATTCGTCTCCATATGCAACCTAAAGTTGAACACATGGGAAAGAGGGCTAAAGCATCTTCTGGTGGCTAGGCATCATCAGGTGGTCGGGCATCATGCGTCTCTGCTGTCTCTACTAATAGTGTGCGCCCCCGCACTCCTTGTAGGTTCACATCAGTACCATCTGTTCGCACTGCGAGTGTAAGCCAAATTGCTCATGCGAACGATGTGGAGGACGAAGTAGAGCTTGCTGAGGGAGTGCCTCCACTAGATGATGAGGAGGAGTTGATGTTTTCTGAATTGGTAGATAGATTTAGTAAACATGCACTAGAGGATCAATACATGGATGAATTGGCCCATGGTGCTAGATTTGATGACACTGATGAAGAAGAGAACAAGGAGAACAATGATAGTCTCGTTTTATCCGAGTACGATGGTGAGGACTTGCTAGTAATTGAGTGGGACAAGAACGATCCTAAGATTTCAGAAGGCACCGTATTTGAAACGATGTGAGACTGTCGTAATGCCCTTACTATATATTGCATCTGCACCAATAATGATTATGTTGTTATTAAGAGTTAGCCAACAAGGTTCAAAGTGAAGTGCCTATACAAGAGGTGTAGGTGGAGGATGCATGCATCCACTATGCTCAGGAGCGGTTTGGTTCCGGTATTACAACCAGTTGTTTATTTTAGATCATTGTGTAGAATTTGTTAACTATACCTGACATTTTCATTATGTTTCAAGGTAACCGGTTCAAACATTCCTATTCACCTCAAGGGGGACAGCCAAAGGACAAAACAAAACTAGCAACGACAAGGTGGTTGGCAGATGTAATCATGGATTGGATGGGAGTGAACCCATCACTTGGTGAACCAGTGCTCATAAAAAAAGTTTTTGAAAAGTTTAATATTATAGTACCTTACATGAGGATGTTCTATGCAAAGGAAATGGCTCTTGATAAGATCAATGGTCCATGGAATGCAAGTTTTCAGTTGCTTCATAGCTTCAAAGTTGAAGTGGAGATGGCTAGTCCAGGTAGTGTTGTACAGATAGACAGGCATACAGTTCAATACAAAATTAGAGGGAAGACAATGGAGAAGGAGTGCTTTAGAAGGGCTTTTGTTTGTTTCAAAGCTTGTCGGCAAGGGTTTCTGGATGGTTGCAGGCCTTATTTGGCCGTGGATGCAACAACTCTTCATGTCAGATTTAAAGGATAGCTAGTGTCTGCTACTGTAGTTGATGGCCACAATTGGATGTTCCCTGTTGCTTTTGGAGTTTTGGAGATTGAGTCAGAGGAAAGTTGGAATTTGTTTCTGGAAAATTTGCGTGACCTTATAGGTCATCCACCATGACTTACTATCCACACGGACGCTTGCAAAGGTTTGGAGAAAGCTGTAGAAGCAGTATTCCCCGGAGTGGAGCATAGGGAATGTATGCGACACTTAGTGTAGAATTTTACGAAGAAATTCAAGGGTAAAGTTTATACTGACAACCTATGGCTAGCTTCATACACATGCAGTTTGAAGAAGCATCTGTATCATTTGGAAGTGTTGTATAAACAAAAACCTGTGGTGAAGGAATACTTGGATGCACATCATGGAATGGTGTGGTCAAGAAGCCAATTTAATAAAATTTGCAAGGTAGACTATGTGACAAGTAACCTTGCAGAGAGTTTCAATGCAAAGATCAAGTCATTGAAAGGGCTTATGCTGGGGCAAATATTTGATAATATTAGGCAGATGATCATGATAAAGATCGATTTGCGTCAAAGAATTGCATCAACCGTATATGCTGGTCATCTCATCCTCCCATCTTTGATTAAGGATTTGCATGCCAGGGCAAAACAATTGAAGATGAAATGCATTAGAAAAGGAATGGAGGCTGAGGTAACATACATTGACAGTAAAGATAGGTAATGGAGGTATTCAGTGAGTTTGGCTGACAGGATATGCCATTGCACGCAATGGTAGCTCCATGGGAAACCCTGCATACATGTATTTTTTTCATGGGTGTTCTAGGAGGTGAAGAGGGTGAAGTTGATCAGTAGATGTCGGAGTATTTCTCCATTGCCAAGTTTAGGGCAGCATATGCTCAGAATGTTCCAGCCTTGTTGGGAAAAGACCAATGTATGGAAGTGAATCAAGGCTTCAAGCTATACCCTCTAGTTTTTACTACACCAGCAGGTAGTGAAGGGAATATGCCCGAGAGGCAATAATAAAGTGGTTATTATCTTATTCCTTGTTTATGATAAGTGTTTATTTTGCATGCTATAATTGTATTAATTTGGAAACGTTAATACCTGTGTGTTTAATAAACAAAAGGAAAGTTCCTAGTTATGCCTCTCTTGTAAACTAGCTCGTTGATTAACAAGATGATCAAGGTTTCCTGATCTTGGACATTGGATGTTGTTAATAATGAGGTCACAACATTAGTTGAATGATGTGATGAACATTCATCCGAAGTATAGCAATACGATCAAAGTCATTGTGTTTATATTGCTATAACATCATACGAAGTAATCCTAGTCCTTAGACGATGAGATCATGCCAATCACTAACACTAGAAGAGTATCTTGATAACATCAAACGTCACACCATGAAAGGGTGATTATAAAGGTGGGTTCAGTGCTACAAAAGTGTTATATAGAGGCTCATGGATCATGAGTGGGATTTTTCCATCCCGATGACCGATAGATATACTCTGGGCCCTCTCGGTGATATCACATTGGTTAGCTTGCAAGCAAGTGATGTGATCACTAGAATGTTATATCACGGGAACGAGAAAAGAGCACATGTCGGTAACGAGATCAAACTAGGTATGGAGATACCGATGATCGAATCTCGGACATGTAATATATCACGAGACAAAGGGATTTAGTTACTAACGTTAAAGGTTCTCACGATCACAGAAGTCATCGTTGAATGTGTAGGAGTCAGTATGGATCTCCAGGTCTCGCTTCTGATTACTGATCTGAGAAGGGTCTCGATCATGTCTGCATTATTCGAAAACCATAGGATGACACACTTAAGGGATACTGACACCATTTGGAGCAAATATGTTTCAGATAAAGATTTAAGAAAGTGCTGGAATTATTTCAATAGACACCAAAACTGTTTCGGGTGAAATTGCTGAAATTGGTTCTGCATGTAATATTGAAATGTTGAAGAGGGTTTTATGTGAATGTTTGTTAATTAAAGTAATTAACAAAATTCTGAATAAAATTAATAAAAGAGTTTTATTAAATGAGAGAGCATTAAATTTGGAGAAATTTAATGCATTTAAAGTGGAGACTTTGAAAGAGAATGTGAAAGGGCATTTTAATGTGGAGGGGGTTACCACCACATGAATGGGGGAGGTGAAGGGACACCCTCCATGGGCGCCGGCCATGGGAGGGGTACCCTCCCCTCCTCCTATAAAAGGCCCCCCTCTCACACCTTCACACCCACACCTCCTCGTGAAGGATCTCTCTCCCCCTCTAGTATTATTCCCCCTTGGTCTCGGATTAGCGAGATACATGTTCCCGGTGGCTTTATCTGGAAAGGAGTTGCTGCTTCCACTGCTTTGCTGGAGCGAGGGATGGAGGTTGTCAGGGTACCAGACGTGTGTGCGATCACGGATGCACCGCTGCTTTGCGGTGCTGGACTTGCTGGAGATGGATCTGATGGACGTGCTGGAGCTGGACCTGCTGGACCGGTTGGACTTCATCACGATCCTGAGATCGGCAAGTGTACGACTACATCATCCACGAGTTCCTTCTCGTTAACAAAGCTTTGTTGTCTTCAAGGGTAAGTTCTCCATGGATGTATATCCACCCATTGCTTGTATCTAATAGATAGATCTTGGCATCTAGTTCCCATCGTAGGATATTTTTTGTTTTCTATGCTGTGAACCCAACAGTGGTATCAAAGCCTGATCTATGCGTAGGTGCTTTGCAAGGGTAGAACACATAAGAGTATGTGGGCGGTGATGATCATGTTATTGCTTCTTATATGTACTGTGGATATTGGTGGGATAGTGGGATGAAGCGGCCCGGACCAACCTTACATGTCATCGCACATGAGACCGGTTCCACGACTGACATGCAACTAGTTTTGCATAAGTGGCTGGCGGGTGTCTGTCTCTCCTACTATAGTCAATATTTGATTTACAACAAGTTGCTAATAATTTGGTTATCATCGTTGTGGTTCCATGTTCGTAGGTAAGAATGGTTCTTTCTTCGAAAGCCCTAAGCCACATAAAAATTTGCAATTAATAAATTAGAGGCGTCTAGTTTAGATCATTGGTAGGCTAGTATCATGATATGGTAATTTTGTAAGTTGATATATAGTTGATACTCTTACAACACACCTAACGTGTAAGTTCCATAGACCTTAGCCTTACACACAAAGGAATGATAGAGATCATACCACGATGCATATGATGGTGATCAAATGCATGGACCATATCATCCCACTTTACACATATGATGTTCACATCTTATATTGCTTGTTTGGCATTTTAGTAGCATTATAAGATGATCCCTCATTTAAATATCAAGATAAAATGTGTTCTTCCTTAAGTATGCACCGTTCTATGGATCGTGTTTCGATACATCACGTGATGATCGGGTGTATCGACTCTGCGCTTTCATACAAATGGGTGTAAGACAGTTTTACACATGCGAGTACTAAGGTTCTTACTTGGTGAGCCTACCATGTACAGACATGGCCTCGGAACACGGACTGAAAGGTTAAGCATGAGTCACATAGTTGATATGATGCCCATATAGATGATTGCCTTTGAATCGATACCGACTCACGTGATGATCGGACTTGGTGTAGTGGATTTGGTTCATGTAATCACCAAAAAGGCACAAGGGATGTCATTTTTGAGTGGGAGTTCATTTCAAATTTGGATTAGTTGAACCAAATTTGTCATAAACTAAATCAAAGTGAATTTGCATAATTTGTTGTAGTCATTGGCATCTGTTTACTACTTTATGCTTAGTTTTAATTAAGATAATAGAACTACAGAATTCTGGATATTTACTTTACGAACTGGTATCGTATTGTTTTGAATGTCAATTTAAAGTTTAGAAGTCCTATTGCAAACTTTCAGCAAACTCTATTTACTCCATGAAGTTTAATAAGTATTATTAAATCAAGAGTAAGAATTCCAATGTTAGTATCTAAAGTATCATGTTTGCCTCCATGATTCTTGATATTCAAAAGTTGTTTTAATATCGAGGTTATCTAGGAGCTGAAATAATTGTTTCAGAAACCATCATGTGTGAAAGATATTGTGATATCTGAAACAATGTTTATGGTGGCAATATGATAGAGTATAATTTAACAAAATACACGTTCTCATATTGTATGAGAATTTGTGAAGGTTGGAGACGTTAGGCATCCTAATCTACCAAAAAAGGTTTTGGGAACTGATATTATACTCACGATTCATCCTTATAGGCTATTGTAGCTTGATCATGAAAGTTGTCATGATAAGGATGAATAGAAGATGTAAGTAAAAATTTTTAGTACACTGAAAGATTACTAAAGGATGGATTTTTGAAAGAATACCAAACATTTGATGATGGTGATCCACTTCAAAGTGCAAGTCCAAAGGTATTAGTGTTTGACTATATACGCTTTGTACTATGTGTCATGTGAATGGCACCACTATTGATGTTGATAGATTCTTTTAAAAGGAAAAGGAATTGCTAAAAGAGAATCTATAAAATATTTGGCAGAAAAGAAAAGTTGGAGATTTCGAGCTTAGGTATATAGAAGATATACATGTTATGGCTGTATTCTTTGCTTGTTAAACAATGTGGTTCTTAGGTATTTGATACCGGTATTGGATACTGAATTGGTTGGTGTGAAGTGTCATACAGAACAACACAATTCATGAACTGCAACGGCCTAAGTAACTAGCAAGAGAATAAGTGATGATGTTCATCGAAAACAAATAAAGTGTATGTTTTTCGTTGTCGTCAAACCTAGCCTTCAAGATTTGTTTTAATAATTGTTATTTTGTTCCGGTATTACGAGAACAATGGTTGTTCGAATAATTACCATATCCCATAAAGGATGGATGAACTTTTACAAGTCTAGTTGGAGAGATCACATCCATAAAAATTATTGCTAAAATGTCGCAAGCCAAATGATTGAAAGATCACTTATGAAGTGACATCGCTGTTTAAATTATATTGGAAAGAAAACATGAAGAAACTCCATGTTGATGGATTTTTGGAGTCTTTGATTTTGATAAATTGACGCTTGGGAAACTTTCCTCGAGATAATTGAAACTCCATCCATAGGCTAAAGAGGAACAAATGACTAACTTATTGGATATTATACATATTGATGTATATAGTCCATTATATGTAGCCATATGCGATGGATATTTTTGCTTCATATGCTTTCTCCAGAAATTTGAGTGAATATATCTATATATTTACTTAATAAGGAAGAAGTATGAAACTTTTGAAAATTGTTCAAAAACTTTCAAGATGAAGTGGAAAATCATTGTAACAAGAAAATAAAGAGTTTATGATTCGATCATAAAGGAAGATATTTGAGTTACATGTTTAGCAAAACACCTAAGATTTGAGAAATTGTTCCATGATTTATGTTTCCCGATAAACCATAGGAGTATGGCATATTCGAGAGATGAAATCAAACCATGTTTGACATGATAAGATCAAAGGTGTCATTTATAAAACTGCCATTATGTTTTAAGGATTAAAGATTTAGATACTACCGCTTTTACACTGAAAAGAGCACCATCGTGATCCGTTGAAATGACACCATATGAGTTATGGTTTGGGATAAAACCCGAATTGTCTTTTCTTAAATTTTGGTATGCTATGCATAAGTAAAATGTTTACAACCAAAGTCAGATAAGCACGTCTTTGTAGGTTATCCCAAATAATTTGTTGGGAATTTCTCCATAACACCGAGGACAAAAGAGTTTGTTGCTTGGAACGTCAAGTTTCTTGAGAAGGAATTTTTCGTGAAAAGTTAAGTGGGAGGACAATAGAACTTTGATAAGGTTGTTGAACCTTGGCTGTATGTGCTAAGTAGCACAGTGCTGGAAAGTGTCCTAGAGGCGGCTAAAATGCTCATGGCTCCCATGATTACAAAGGTTGTGATCTCAGAGATTAGAGTTCCTATTGAACCGTATGGGTCAGTAAGAATCAAATAGTGATATTTGATAAACAAGTCGTTATTGTTTTGACAATGATGAACCGACTGCATGCAAAGAAGCGATGATGGGACCTGGCTCCATAAAATGACTAGAAGTCATAGAATCCGTGATAGTATCCATACACGAGAAATCAAGTTTCTGAACTTGGAAGACCCTCTAAAAAGGCGTAAAGCCTATCAGTCGTGTTTGGATCTATAAAGAAATATACATGGATGTTTAACATCTATGAAATAGTCGACATGTCGGAAATAAGTTTACGGCAATGTTCAAGGAGTTGACTATGACAAGATTTGATCTTTCATAGAGATATTTAGTCTTGACGGATTAATGTAGCAACCACTACATATAATTTGGTATATGGTAGTTGAATAAACAAAACAAGGTTCTTCTAATAGAATGGTTACCTAGGACGTGTACATGACATGGTCCGAAGGGTTTTGTTAATTCAAAGGGTGCTAAAAGGGCATGCAAAATTCAATAGTTGAAGTAAGCATAACAGAGTTGGAATCTTCACCATGATGAACCTGTTAAAAGAGTTTAAATTCATCAGAGATGATGAAGATGCTTGCATTTGCAAGAAATTAAGTGGGAGAGCTGAGACATATTTCTAATACATTATGTAGAGGACATATTGTTGATTGGAAATGATTTATCTTGTATTGACACAAGTTAAGAATTTCATTAAAATAAGATTTCGATGAAAGACTTGGGCAAAACCGGAATATTTGGCATCAATATCTATATGGATAGATTGAGGCACGAATATGGTTGTGCCAGACATACATATATGAGATATTGAAAGGGTTCAATATGGAAACAACAAGAAAGGTTCTTGCTGCATGTAAAGGATTGTATCAAGATTCAAGTGTTTCAACACTTGGTGAGTAAAATCACATGGAGATTTTGATCAATTATACCGTGATATGTATATATCCAGAATGTCCTATGCTCTAAATGTTATGAGCACATACCAGAATGATTCATAAGATGATAATTGGGCAATAGTAAAGATATTCTTATGAGCTTTGGAAGAACTAAGAATATATCATGTATAAGTGACAAATAGTTAAAGGTAGTTCATTGTAAAGTGTTACATTGATACTAGTTTTGTCACAAGATACAGATTAAATTTATCTCAATTTAGACTATGGGTGGCACAATGTAATGGAAAGGATGTTCCATGATGGATTTAGATGAGTACCAAAGTTGAGACATTGTGACGGATACTACAACAAAATGCTAAGTATATAACTGCTATAGTAGCAGCAAAGGAGGGAATTTGTGTTAAGTAGTTTGTTATCAAACTAGGTGTGGTTCAAAGTGGGATAATACTATGAAGATATATTGTATGACAATAATATCAACATATTTTAACCCAAATGAACTAAAGGTCTCACCAAAGGACCAAATTTATACAATGCCATCTCATTTGAGAATGAGTGATGCGTAGAGACGCAAAGACATGCAAATACACACGAACCTGAAACTATCAGATCCGGAGATTATGTTAACCACTAGCAATCGCGTATATGCAACACCAGAAAGCCATATGTGTTCAATACGCAAAGTTTTTCAAACTAGATTATTGACTCTAGTGCAAGTGGGAGACTGAAGGGAATATGCCCGAGAGGCAATAATAAAGTGGTTATTATCTTATTCCTTGTTTATGATAAATGTTTATTTTGCATGCTATAATTGTATTAATTTGGAAACATTAATACATGTTTGTTTAATAAACAAAAGGAAAGTTCCTAGTTATGCCTCTCTTGTAAACTAGCTCGTTGATTAACAAGATGATCAAGGTTTCCTGATCATGGACATTGGATGTTGTTAATAACGAGGTCACAACATTAGATGAATGATTTGATGAACATTCATCCGAAGTATAGCATTACGATCAAAGTCATTGTGTTTATATTGCTATAACATCATACGAAGTAATCCTAGTCCTTAGACCATGAGATCATGTCAATCACTAACACTGGAAGAGTATCTTGATAACATCAAACGTCATACCATGAAAGGGTGATTATAAAGGTGGGTTCAGTGCTACAAAAGTATTATGTAGAGGATCATGGATCAAGAGTGGGATTTTTCCATCCCGATGACTGATAGATATACTCTGGGCCCTCTCGATGATATCACATTGGTTAGCTTGCAAGCAAGTGATGTGATCACTAGAATGTTATATCACGGGAACGAGAAAAGAGTACATGTCGGTAACAAGATCAAACTAGGTATGGAGATACCGATGATCAAATCTCGGACATGTAATATATCATGAGACAAAGGGATTTAGTTACTAGCATTAAAGGTTCTCACGATCACAGAAGTCATCGTCGAATGTCTAGGAGTCAGTATGGATCTCCAGGTCACGCTTCTGATTATTGATCTGAGAAGGGTCTCGATCATGTCTGCATTATTCGCAAACTGTAGGGTGACACACTTAAGGGATACCGACACCATTTGGAGCAAATATGTTTCAGATAAAGATTTAATAAAGCGCTGGAATTATTTCAATAAACACCAAAACTATTTCGGGTGAAATTGCTGAAATTGGTTCTGCATGTAATATTAAAATGTTGCAGGGGGTTTTATGTGAATGTTTGTTAATTAAAATAATTAAAAAAAATTGGAATAAAATTAATAAAAGAGTTTTATTAAATGAGAGAGCATTAAATTTGGAGAAATTTAATGCATTTAAAGTGGAGACTTTAAAAGAGATTGTGAAAGGGCATTTTAATGTGGAGGGGGTTACCACCACATGAATGGGGGAGGTGAAGGGACACACTCCATGGGCGCCGGCCATGGGAGGGGTACCCTCCCCTCCTCCTAGAAAAGGCCCCCTCTCACACCTTCACACTTAGACCTCCTCGTGAAGGATCTCTCTCCCCCTCTAGTATTATTCCCCCATGGTCTCAGATTAGCGAGATACATGTTCCCGGTGACTTTATCTGGAAAGGAGTTGCTGCTTCCGCTACTTCGCTGGAGCGAGGGACGGAGGTTGTCGGGGTACCGGACGTGTGTGCGATCACGGATGCACCGTTGCTTTGCGGTGCTGGACTTGCTGGAGCTGGATCTGATGGACGTGCTAGAGCTGGACCTGCTGGACTAGCTGGACTTCATCACGATATTGAGATCGACAAGTGTATGACTACATCATCCACGAGTTCCATCTCGTTAACAACGCTTTGTTGTCTTCGAGGGTGAGTTCTCCATGGATGTATATCCACCCGTTGCTTGTATCTAATAGATAGATCTTGGCGTATAGTTCCCATCGTAGGATTTTTTTTTGTTTTCTATGCTGCGAACCCAACAGGTAGGCCAAGGAAGAATAGGATGAGAGCTAGTGCGGAGGGTGGTGCACCACGTCGACGACTGATGGCCCAAAATATATCGAGCTTGTTGGGGAAACCCAAGAGCAAGGTATGATGAACACATCAGCAAGTTTTCCCTCAGTTATGAAACCAAGGTTATCGAACCAGTAGGAGCAAGGAAACACCTCCAAGGTGTTGATTCCAACTTGGAATCCTACACAACACAACCACAGAACTTTCCCCCAACTTACAGTGAGGTTGTCAATCTCACTGGTTTTGCTGAACTTTCCCCCAACTTATTGTTTGGAAGAAAGTAAAAGCTTGCAGAATGTAAACAGAAAACAGTAAACAGTTGTAGATTGATGGTAAAAGAAAGGACCGGGGTCCATAGTTCACTAGTGGTGGTTCTCCTTAAGATAGATGACATGTTGGGTGAACAAATTACAGTGGGGAATTGACAAACATCGAGAAAGCATACATGCATATACTAATCATCTTGACTCCTATGAGATTTGATTGGGCATTACAACATTATAAATAGACCGTAATCCAACTGCATATATGACTAATAATCCTCCTTCAGGTTATTAATCCGAACCCCCTCCAGTATTAAGTTGCAAGCAACAGATAATTGCATTACGCATTGCGTGTAAAGTAAACAATACGATTGTTCTATGAACAAAGGATTGTTGTTTTCTCCCTCGTAGCAACAGCACATCTAGGACCTTAGAGATTTCTATCACTTCCCCAGATTACTAGAGGCATGAACCCACTATCGAGCATAAATACTCCCTCTTGGAGTTGCTAACATCTACTCGGCCAAGATATCTACTAACAACAGAGAGCATGCAAGATCACAAATAACAAAGACATGATGAATCAATAATCAATCTGAAATAGCATCTCAATATCCATCGGATCCCCACAAACACAACATGTATGATTACAAATAGATGATCTTGATCATGAACGGAGCTCACAAGATCTAGACATGGTAGCACAAAGGAGAAGAACCAACCATCTAGCTACTACATTGACCCGTAGTTCAGGGATGAACTACTCACGCATCACACCGGAGGCTTGCATTATGATGAAGAAGGCCTCCAGGGTGAATTCTCCCCTCCGGTAGGGCGCCGGGAAGAGCTTCAGATCCCTCCCGATCTAGGGATGGAGATGACGACGACTACAAACTCTTTCGTGTAATTTTGATCAGGTACTTAGGGTTTCTATATCGGAGGCACCTTATAGGCGAAAGGGGAGGCCAAGGGGGTGCCCTAGGCGGCCACACCACCCCTGGCGCGGGCCAAGCCTGGCCGCCCGGCCAGGTGGTGTGGGAGGCCCCTGGCCCCTCTTCGTCTCGTATTCTGGCTCTGTGTCCCCCTTGGTGAAATATTGACTTCGGCTTTTGTCCCGTCCAATTCCGAGAATATTCATTTTCTGACTTTCCTGGAAATAAAAATAGCAGAAAACATGCAACTGGCACTGTGGAATCTGGTTAATAGGTTAGTCCAAGAAAGTGTATAAAAATACTCCAAAGTGTGGACAAAACATAAGAAAGTAGATATAAAACAAGCATGGAACATCAAAAATTATAGATATGTTTGCAACGTATCAACGACGTAAGTGTAAACATTATGGGATCCTAGGCACATTGCTAGGCTTTGTAAAAATGCAGTGGACCCAACTTATGGAATGGATGATCAGGCGGGAGCAGCAAATGCAGATGAGAATGAAGTATCTGAACGAGAGGAGAATGAAGCAATGGATACATTGCAGATTGAACCAACGGTTCGAGAGGAGATTGAACCAAATGTAGGGCAGATTGAACCAAATGCAGGGGAGATTGAACCATATGTAGGGGAGATTGAACCAATTGATCGAGAGGAGATTGAACCAAATGCAGGGGAGATTGTAACAAATGCATGGGATATTGAACCAATGGATCGAGAGGAGATTGAACCAAATGAAGGGGAGATTGCACCAAATGAATGGGAGATTGAAGCAATTTATTCATTGGAAGCATAGTTCAAAATTAAAAGAATTACACAAGAGGATATTGAAGAAATGATGCCAATGCATTTTGAACCGTATGAACCAATGAATCGAAAGATGGTTGAACCAATTGTACAACAGACTGAAGCACTTGATTCATTTGATGCAGAGAAGAAGAACAAAGGGAACAAACGGAAGAAGCTGATGGTGGACTCCAAGAATATTCCAACCAGGATCACCTGGAGCAAGGTGGTGAACTCCGAGAATATTCCAGCAAAAAACACTAGGAGCAAGAAAAAAATAATTTGAATTATTAATTTGAATTTATGTGATGAATTTGAACTACTGTCAATGTTTGTATTGAATTTGAACTACTGTCAATGTTTGTGACACTCCCAAGTTTGTATGTTGGATAACCCCATAATGTATGTATTATTGCAAGTTTCTATTGTCATCCACCTAGTTGCTTAGCACTGCTTAGTTTTGCCCTCGACATGTGGTCAACACATGGGGTTTAGCTAGTTCATGGCTTAAACCATAGCAACTATTGACCATCCAAAATTTGGCACACTTGTGTATCCTGGATTAATTTACCATATGAAATTGTAAATTTTGGATTTACTTGTAATCAGCCACATTTTTCTTTTTCTAAGTGATTAAATTCAAATAAATGGTTTTAGGGTTAGATTAATTCAAAAAAGAAGTCAAAACATTGTGCAACCTTCACATGGAGTCTTGTTATGTTACCTACAACCTAGCATGAATAATAAAGGAAAAAGAAATAAAGAGAAATGGACTTCTCCTCTAAACCACTTCTTAAATCATTCTTGGAATGAGATACTAGCTAGAAAGATGTATGGCTTTCTACTCAGTCAACCTCCAAGATAACCCATCCCAGAACATACTTTGTCTAAATGAGGCCAAATTTGGCACACTTGTGTATCTTTGAGTTGCAACCAATATAATGTCGGTCAAGATGGATTATTTTGTTCAAATAACACATTTTCCATTTGTTATGCCAAAATCTTGAATTTCCCTTAGTCATTTGTTTATCTGAGCGCCCTTGTTTTCCTTAGCTCTACTCAGTTTTTCTCGCCCACTAAAATTTTCCTCAGTTTTCTCCTGCCGCGAAAGTTTTCCTCAGTTTTCCCCTCCCGCTAAAGTTTTCCTCACTTTCCCCTCTCTCATGTCTCAGTTTGGCTAGCGCTCTGATTGGTCGACATGTATGTCACACGGATCTTGTCCAACCACCGTTGGATACATCATGATCTGACGGGCTGGAGGTCTCTCTCTCCCAATATGCGCACCTAACCTTGTACGGAGAGGAGAGCCTAACAGGCTGGGTGTCTCTCCCTGCCTTTCCCTGATGCACGTTTACCAGCCGCATAAACTAGCGCTCAGTTTGGCTGTGCTCTGATTGGTCGAGATGTTTGTCACACAGTTCTTGGCCAACCACCGTTGGAGACATCATGATCTGAAGGGCTGGAGGTATCTCTCTCCCGTTGGGCTATGGAGTGGAGAGCCCGATGGGCTAGATGTCTCTCCCTCCCTTTCCCTATCGCACATATACGAGCCGCATCTTCTGATCCTCCTATCGACGTACGACGGCGCGGCAGTCCGAACGGCGTGCGGTGGCACGGATCTAAGCATGGCGGTCCGAATAGCATGCGGAGGCGCGGACCTAAGCATGACGGTCAGAAGAGCATGCGGTTGTCCGGACCTACGCGTGGGGGTTGGAACGGCTTGCGGCGGCGCGGATCTAAGCGCAGCTGCTAGAACAACGTGCAGCGGTGTGGATCTAACTGTCTAAAATTTCTGTCTCTCTCTATCTCACTTCTGTTCACATACTAAGAACCATTATTGATGAAAGACACCGATTGAAGCCATTGATGTCTGCAAGAGCACGTATCGTTTGTAGCTAGTTTCGAAGTTCAGATATCGATCCCACAGGGAGCCCAAAGGTAAGTGTTTATTGGTGAAGTCTCTGTCACACCCGAAGTTGTCATAGGTCTTCGAGTGAATTGACTGCAAGTGTTGAAATAAGAATAGGGTTTTGATTAAATGCGATAGATTTAAATAAAACTAAAATGTAAACTTCAGAAATATAAAGCATAAAAGTAAAGAACGACTTTGCTTGGTTGTTGTTTCCTGCAAATGACGAAAGAAGGCACGGGGAAATTCAGTTCATGATGGTAGTGACTGTGCCAGGTAGACGAGTGGTAAATGTATATAATCTTATATATATATGTGTAGGCGAGCAACCCATAATTAGTCGGAACTTCTCTTGGTAGATTTCATCCCAACTTCAATAATCCTACTAGCCTGCTACCAAAACCATGGTCAGACACTAGACGATTAAGACCCTTCAGGTCGCTTAGCGATTAAGCTCCTTGGATCAGACTAATGCAATAAGCACAGTGGTTACTCGTTATCCTCGAGTCAACTAGCTTTCCACTGATATCCCCGTGTCACCCGAGGGTCGCCGGTCCACTAGCGTACAAGATCTTATCTGTGTAGAACAAGGTATCATTTTGTCTGGGCCCTTAATTGGACAACAAGCATTAAGCATCCCACAGATAGTCAAGCACACATATTATAGGAATTAGAATCAATCACAAACTAACAAAAAATATATGAAGGCACATCACATCTCACCAATCCCCTACATCTCCCACGCCCAAGGGAATTACTCACACATGAGAGAAGAACAGATCATCATTATAATTGAATAAAGGGAATTCTACTTGATATTACCGTGGAGATCCACAGTAATAATAGAAAAATATCCAACACAATTCAAGATGGGAAGAAACAATCTCAAACCCTAGTCTTGCAAGGTGGAGATCCCTCTCTCTCTTAAGTACAAGTAGTGGCTATGGGGTGTATTGGATAGGAGGTCGAAGATTGTGGAGCGAGATGAAGAATGTCTTCCCCTTCTTCTCTGGATCTCTTTTTTCTCTCTTTCTGGATTGTGTGGTGGCTGCTGCGTTGTGTTTTCATCCTGGGTCCCTTCACAGAAGTTATCCCTTTTGACAAGACAGAGGCGGCGACAACTATACGGCGGGAACTATACGGCCGGAGAAAATATTCCCACCGTATAGTTGCTCGTTAAAGCTTTTGTGGACTCCTCTTGCATGCTTCCAAAATGAGACTTACTTGTTTTCCCCAGAATATTGCGTTTCTCTAGTTAAATCCTCCTGTTGACGTTCAGAACTGGAAACACACTTTAAAAACCAAGTTTTCTTCGCTACCAAAGTATTAGCGTTAGGTAAAACTAGAAAACGATCAAATCCAGGAGAAAACCATCAATAAAATCCATAAAAAATGTGTCAAATCTCACAGCTATCAATTCCCCCAAGCTTAGATGTTGCTCGCCCTCGAGTGACAAGGAAATAAATAAGAATAGCAGAGATTCAAAACTGAAAATAGAGGAACTCACAAGTTTGAATTGGTGTCAAATTCTTTTCTTTATAATCCCTGCAATCTTAAATATAATCATACAAGTATTCAAAGATTGCACTGAGTCCACTTCCTAACCACGTATATCTTGTTAGCAAATAAATCATACGCCCAAGCAAGTGTTGACGATTTATCTAGAAAAGTGAGACAAATTCTGTTGGTCACTCTCTTTATAGAGAGATGAAAACTTTTTGTTCTTATTTGTTTACCAAATTAAGAGTACTCAAGTAGGCACCAAAGCATGTAATTTAAGAACAACTCATCTATCCCATGTATAAATATCAAGACTATCAAAGCACCTTTTTCTTTTCTTTTGCCTTTCAAAAACTTTAGCTCTTTCATAGAGAAATCATGCCACTATTTTTATCATGTTTAATTGGGGATGTGTTGTGCACTCGTGACCATGCCAATAAATAATTGTTGAGCAATAATGGGCTAGAGGAGTACTACAACTTCATTTGGAACGTGAAACCATGATGAGACTAATTTTTTACCCGTCATAGCATTGCTACTACATACGTTTACATAACTCAATAGCCGAAATCAAATGGTTTCCCACATCTAGATCGTTCGCTGGCATTCGGAGTTAATAGTTCCCCATGGAGCACGACAGAGTTGTAATGACACGCGTAAAGCAATATCTTAGGGTAATTATCAGAAAAAATAGTGGCATAATTTCTTATATTTCGAAGCATCCGTTTCATCAAACAATTTCAGTCAAGGGTACTATCAAGTCTATTTGTATTAATCTCAAATGGGATGGAGTGGTTCAAAAATTAAATTCTTCGGGCTAAACATGGACTCAAGTCATCTTTTAGATGCGTTTTCTTGTTCTAAAAATGTAGGAATTATTTTAAACCAAGTTCTTTGCTTGTTGTTTCAAGGCTAAAAAGGAGACACTAGCAAAGGAATATAATTTATGGGATAACAAGCAAAGTGGAGAGTGTCCTCAGTGTAAGCGAGTAAATATTCATAGGATCAATTTAAGGTTGCAGAGAGGATGACGAAAGGAACGTGATACCTATTCTAACTTGATTCATTCTTGTATTTGAGTCGAAACCCCTCTATGCTTCCCTATTGCCAAGTCACCTGAAATTAAGGAATCTCCGAGAGAAACAAATAAACAAACTTGCAAATAGAATTACAACTATTTTTTTTGTAATTTTGTTTAGACATGCAAAGCTGAAGGTAAACATGCAAATTTGAAACAATAAAATAAATCAAAAGAAGAAACTAAAAATATGTATGCAAAGTTTGGAGGTTTTCAAACCTCCCCCAAGCTTAGGCAATTGCCAGGCTCAGTTGTTGCCATCATTTGGCGGCTGGTGCGGATACTGCTAATAGAAGTCGGGAAAGTGGGTCATGAAGTGACCGAAGTTGTGAGTCAAAGTGTTCACATCTTCATTAACATCCTGAAGAGTGTGGTCGATATCCCTAACGCGCTGGTTGAGCTGCTGGAACTCCTGGTAGGGGATGTAGCCGTACCCCTGCTATGGCTGGTTGGGCCACGGGTCCCATGCTCCTCCGTGCTGTTGCTGCTGCTGTCCCTCCCAAGCAGGTCCTGCTCTTCATCCTGCTGTCCTCCATCTTCCTCCTCCCTAGGCTGGTGCTCGTCCAAGATCGCCGTCACTTGGTCCTTGGTGAGGATCCAAGTGTTCTTGTCCACAATCGAGAAGGCCTGAGGGCAGGGCAACTGAAGCTGCTCACCCTGTACATCATCAAGATAACCAAATTTATATGGTCGAAGCCTTGGGTTAGCATGGTAAACACCAAGGAAGCCACAAGCAGTCAAATATTTGACGTCCATAAGTTTGGGGCTGTCAACAGGTTCCATGACAGGCAGTACAATGTTTAATGCAAAGGCAAGGTGGGTTACCAATCCACCAATGCAAATATCACCTTTGGTCTTATTGCTTTGGTGGCGGAAGTGCTGGATGAGTAGAGCTGCAGGACTGGGGCTCTGAGGTGAAGTAGGGAAAAGATCCTTGGTGATCATTGCCATGTCCGCATTGGCCATGGAGACTGTATCACCTCTCCGCAGTAGTGTGTTGGCGAGGAACAGAGCATAGTAGCGATTGGTTGGGTTCTGAATGGTGGACATCTTGTTCTGATAAAAATGCCTGCCGCCATTAACAGAAATAACCTCCCAAGTCATCCCACTTGTGACGCTATAGAGGTTAGTAATATTGGGCTCCCCAGTAGGGTGAGGCTAAAAGCAGTGCACAATTGTTCGTAACTTATGTCATAATGCTGCCGATTCATGTTGTAGCTGATAGTGCACATGTTACCTTTGTCCTTGTGGTCATCGTAGAAGGAGGCAATGAACTCGTTGGTGAGCTCAGTGTAGGTGTCGTGGCTTGCAAAGCTGATCACCGCCATCCCCGACCTGCTGCACATGAGGTCGAAGTCCTCCTTTAACCCTACCACGGTGAGAAAGTTGTGGTCGACCCAACGTGTGGGTAGCACCCTCCTCACTGAGACAACGTCCACCTTGGGGTTGCGTGAAGCTCGGGACCCCGAGCCCTCACCCCGCTGGCGCTTGCTTGAACGAAAAAGGTTACCGATTTTGTTCATCGTGATGCACTGAAAAATTTCACCATGAAACCTTAGGCATATAGTTTCTATATGATATATGAACGATTCTACGTGGAAAAATTCAATCCTAACGTGAGAAATTAATAGGAAAAACCATATAAGCTTGAGTTCATCCACTAGATCAATGTGAGAGTTTCAACCATGGAAATTTGAAAATAAAGCATGGATAGGGAGAGAAACATACCGATCTGTTGAGTCCCCCACTCAAACAAATGAAATCCGTGAAGAATCGGGAGTTCTAGGTGGATTTTGAGAGGTTTGGAGAGAGAATATGAGAGAAATAATGAGGAGAGGAGGATGACCTAGCCGCCCTAGTGCGATTAAGTGGTCGCCTCGACCTATATGGACGAAACTATACGGGCGGGTGAAGTTGTTCCACCTGTATAGTTGTGGCGACGCAGCAAACTAGGGTTTCTTTATTCAGTAATCAGCTATATGGGCGCAACTATACAGCCAGATCAAAATGATCCTGCCGTATAGTTGGTCGTTAAACCGTCTGTCCCTCGAGACAAATTTCTAAAACTAGCATCGATATCGCGCTGTGTATTAACTTCCACCCTCCGCCGCCTAGGCCTCACCCCTTCCCCACAAAACAGACGCGCTTACGGCCGCTCCTCATCACCAACGTGCGCGAAGAAGCTTTCCCTACCCGTCGATCTTCTTGAGACGCACCGGTGGGCACGTCGATCCCACAGTAGTCCTACTATCTCTAGCTCGATCTGGTTGGCATTTTTATTGCCCTTTCAAATACTCCTACATAGTTTAATTTGTCCTCAATCTGCATGGTCATAGTTTATTCTGCGCTAGATCTGTGTTCCTAAATACCTTCTGCGATTTTTACTGTCAATATGTTTGCTGAAACGCATAGGCATATATAGTTTTTGTACTTCATCTATATGTTTTGTGCTTTTCATTTAATAATAACCAACCTTGTATGTCATAATTAAACATATGGGCAGATTTTGGATAGAGATTGCTCCATTAGGTAGCGCTAAACGTATCCTTGATGTTCTACGATTTATGGGATTTGTTAGAGCTCATTTTGACAACTAAAAAGTACATTGCCCCTGCCGGTTGTGTGTGAATTGTAGGGTGCTGTCTCAAAGTATAGTGGAAGACCATATTTTTTACATTTGGGATTCTTAGCACATATGTTAGATGGGTATTTCATGCTGAACCATATGATCCTCCATATGAACCGGGGGACGCACATCTTTATCATCAAGATCAAGTAGGGGAAGCAGATGTTGATCAACTAGATCAACTGATAGAGGCAGCTCCTGAGCATCTAGATCAACTTGGAGAAGGGGGAGGAGAGAAAAGAGCAAGTTGCATGAAACATGTTTCATTTCTGGTACTACCACTATGCCAGATGAGAAGGTATATCTGTAGAACGACAAATGTTCAGGTTGTGTGTCTTTGATGTTTGTCTATAAACGTATATGTTAATCTACTAATCGCAGAAGCAGAGGACCGAAGAGGACTTTGATGGTAATGACGATGACCTGTTCATTGATGAGCCTATACCTGAGGCTATGGATCGGGTACACTGCGTCTGGATGGATTTGATGCTGGGTTGCTGATCATCAAGGGTGTACTTTTGGTGTCGTTCATGACCACTAGCCCAGCTGCAAAACTCTTGGGGTGTAGAACTATCCCATGATTGGTTCGCTACTGTCGTAGTTCTGTAATATGAAGCTACCTTAGTATGATTTCTAGGCCTTTGTTAGCAGAACTGTAACTGGAAACTATTCTGTATATTAGTATATACGGAGTATATGTGTGTTTGTGTGTGTTTCTAGTCTGAAATCCGAGCTTGTCATTTTATCGGTTCCTAAACTATTTTTGAGGTCCCAGCGCTGGTGCCCTATGCTGCAACTACCGCCATCTTGTCCATGCTCCGTGAGACGAATCAGCATAAGGATAATAACTTGGGACCAATTTGATTCGAAGAGGGGCGATTTTCTCTGTCCTTAGAGAGGAACCTGGGAGAACTAGTACTGGTACCAAGGGAGAAGGTTGGCTCGGTCAATTATCTCACCCACTTGATGTGGGACCTGCTTTAACTCACCCCTAACGTGGGTCCCGCTTGAAATAGTTGTAGGCCACCACGTGATAGCTAGGATAAAAAATTTGGGATTCTCTCCTGGCAAAATGTTCCCACCACTGCCACTTAAAAATACAGTAGAAAAAGTGTATTGCCCAGGCCTACTACTGCTAGTACTACTACTCCCCTGCCCATGCCTTTCTACCAACGACAAGACAAGAAACCATCACTAGCTAGCTCATCCAGCAAGCAATTATTGGAACTGGTGCAACCTCCGATTGGGGAGTTCTTGTTGAAATAGGTGGGTGTATTTGCTCACCTCGAAATCCGGCTTTGCTTAATTTGCTTCCGATTGGGCCATTGGGGGTACTATTAGTACTAGGAGTAGTAGTATTCGGTATGCTTTGATTATGGAGTTCTTGCTTATTGCTCACCTCGGAATCACCTAATCAGGATATTTTTCCTCTTCTCTAATCGATTGGGTCATTTGGGTGGGGTGGGGGTGGTGGTGGGGATGGGGGTGGGGGTGGGGGTGGGGGAGGTGGTACTCATTTCGTATGGATTCCGGATCAGGGCATGGTCACCGCTGTTCTGATTGGGGCATTTGGTCGGGTTTGATTTCGGTGTTCTTCACTTCTGTAACCTTTAGTTGCTACTCGTAATGTGCAATGGATTTTGCGTCAGATTCTATATGGAGAACTATGGGTCAGTGGCACGCATGGCCACTACGGACAGGGATGGTCCCGTCAGTTCCCTTAAAAGTTGCCTAAAAAGGAAATGTAGCAGTATATTCGTTGCGTTCTTCCATTCTTTCCAATGCTGAAAGTGATTGGCTGCAACCTGGATGTATCCCTGTGCTAAAAGTTGTCTCTGTCTGCATCTTGTTTTTGTGGAAGCCTCTGTGACACCATCTCTTCTTTATTTACTATAGCACGGTGGCACATACCTGCGAACGTGCGGTGCTCCAGGTGCGGCAAACAGGATGGTACCCCCACATGCCGCAGGATCCGGCGAGTACCACTACTCACCAAAAAACAAGCGCAAGGCCACCGACCAGCTAGGAGGGCCCAGATTAAAGAGAAAGGTATTTGTTCTTAATACCCTTATTACCATGGTGCAGACAGATTTAAGTATTACCCGCTTGGTGTGATGCATGCTTATCAGATGTTCAGAAACATATGTGTGATTTTAATAATTCGGGCACTGTGTTTATGTGAATCTAGATCTGGATCTGTCAGACTGTCTCATATAGTCAGTATATGACTACTATGTACTGTACTCCCTCCGTCCCAAGGCTTAGGAATATACTGTATTTTTTGAAAAGTCAAGCGACAGAAAGTTTGACCATACTTTACATAGTATTGAACTGTTGAGCTCTGTTGCTATTTATGCAGATTGAATGTCCTGCTGTGGAGGCTGAGGCTGCTGTAGAGGCTAGTAGATTTCTGATTCCCGTACCAAAAGAGGACATCCTCTACACAACGAGGAAGCGCCAACACAATACCCAGGTGGGCAGTGACCTCTCTAAGAAGTGGGTATAATTTGCAAATCCGCAATTTCACATGTTATGATTTTCCATGTTATTTTTATCAGCTAGTACTATATGTTTACGCTCATTAGAGGTTCACAAAAATAAAATCTGTTTGCTTTACGGGTAATGGTTTTTTCTTATATTATTAGATTTACTTGCTCTTTACATAATTTAACCTTTCCACTTAATTTCAATCAGTACCACGCACCAGCTGCTCAGCCCTTTCTGCTACCCTCCTCTTGTCAAGCTTGTGGATTGAAAGGGGGCCCATGTATGCCATTCCAAAGGAAGAGGGATGAAAAATGGTGCATGGCCACCCTTCACAAAGGGTACCCATGGTATCAGGTATGGATTCCAAGTGGTTTAGACCGACTTGATGTAAGATCTTGTATCTCACTTTTTTTTGTTGTCGATTTACTTCTCTATCAATTTTCTCATGAAGGCTGTCCCTTGTATCGCTCGCCCCATTATAAACAAGATGTTCAGAAACGACAAGTTTCTAACTCTGTATAGCGAGGGCCCTAAAGGCATGCGGCAACTATATGATGTGGATGTCTCCCAGACGATGGCCACCACCTATTTGGGTGGCTGAGGTTGGTCCAAGTATGTCCATGAAAATGGTCTGAAGAAGGGGGACGAGGTAACATTCGATTTTAGCAAGCCTCGACAGATACTTGCACGTCATCGTACACCTGTTGACTGAAAGGACCAAGAACAGAGGTAGTACTAATTAATTTGATTTTGTACTCATCACAACCTCTAATGATTTTCTTGCGACTAACTGTTCTGCACCATTGTCTTTACTCATCATACGACCCTGACCACTTCTACAGTCCGCTTCCCCTTATGTACCACCTAGAAGGGTGCCAACATCAAGCTGTTGGCACCAGCACCAGCACCAGCCCTAGTTCCTGAAACAACACCTGTTGACCTCAGTAGGAGAAAGAATATAGGTAGTAACTTAATTCGCTTGTATACTCTCATCTCGGTCTAGGAGTTACTATTGTATAAGAAACCATTTTGCTTGTCCACATATCATATGCCTCTCTGACCACTCCTACAGTCTCCTTACCTACCCCTCAGAAGGTAACCAGCACCAAGCTGCTGGCACCCCCAACGACACTGGCCTTAATTCCTGCTCCGACACCTATTGACCTAAGTAGAAAGAATGGAGGTAGTAACTTAATTTGCTTGTATACTCATCATATCCTCTGATCACTGTCTTGTGAGTAACTATTGTATAAGAGACCATTTTTCTTGTACACTTCTCATCTGCCTCTACCATCCCTACAGTCAGTTTAGCTACCCCTCAGAAGGAATCTAGCATCAAGCTGCTAGCGCCGGCACCGCTTCTGGGCCTTCTGGCTCCTGCACCAGCCCCTCTACAATTAGTGGCACCACCTCCTGCACCAGCACCAACCCTAGCACAGGCACCGACACAAGCTCCTTCATCACCTCGGGCAGCACCTTGTCAGACCATATCCTACACATGCGTCATCACAAGGTTGCACCGGATTATGTTTGTGAGTATATGGCGGCAGATAAACTGTTCTGAATGTCTTCTCAAGTTTCACATGATTCAGTGCATCGCTCTTAGTAATTATGCGTCTATCTCTTGCTTTGACTCAGAAATTGCCTAAGAGTGCCACAAAGCAACTCTAGGCCAGACGAAAGGGCATAATAGTCTTCACGATTGAGAGTGAAGGATTGCTTATCGAGGTACGCTACGCCATTAACTCGACTAATGGGCGATTTGTAGCTACTTCTAGGTGGATCAAGTTCCGGAAAGCAGCCAAACTTACTATTGGAAGAACGGTCAAGGTCGATGTATCTCGCTGCCCTGAATGCGGCATGTTGTTCATGAACTTCCTAGCTATCTAGATCTTTGGCCGCATGCTATTTTAATTAATTATGTGGTTGTCTTATCTCCACTGATCATATATGGGTGGTAAAACTGTGATAACCTTTTGCTGGATTGGAGCTATGACTAGTACGTACTGGTATGGTATATTTGTATCTATATGATGGTTCCCTATATGAGCAAATATTATGACAATGATTGTGTTGTGATCGAGTGTGTTTGGAGAAAAGGGCAAACTGATCGCGTGGCATGGTTTGTAGAGCTGAAACAAGAACTGTCTCTCTGTAGTGATATTGAATTTCAGTGTTTGTATTTCTGAATCGGTCACTTTGAAATGATTCTGAATTGGTCAAGTGCTGCTGAATATGAACTAGGAATCTGTCGATTTTTTATGTCTTATTATTCTGTACTCCTTAATCTTTCAAATGGTATTGAATTTGTCAAAGTTATGTCGTTGTTGTTGGTTGCTTGCTCTAGAGCTTTTGCCTTTCTGTCATCGGAACTATTGGATGCAATTTGGATAGAGATGAGAGGGTAAAGATATACAGCGTGATTTCACCAAGTGAAGTCATTGGATACCAGCCCTGTTTTGGCGCATGTGTGTGTGTTCATTAGATATTGTTACATGAATATATGTCAAAGGAATTATCACTTTTTTCCTCCCTCGAAGAGGTCTGTGTTTGAATCTGGTGAGACACAACCCAGTAAAATTTGAGATAGGAGCCCATTGACCATAGCCCAAAAACTTTTTAATTTGGCCTTTTTGCCAGTGCCCCCCACCTCTAAAAAAACTCTGCCTACCCATGTTTTTAAGAAACTAATCCATTATGTGTCTTTTTATAAATCGAGGTTCCAGTAGCACTGCTCTTTTATTTTAAGAGAGATAACATGGAAACACAACAATATTTTTTAGAAGACTAATACATAAGTTGTAGTACTAATACATGTTTAATGATTCAATTTCTATTAGTATCTTTGGTATTGTGGCAAAACACTCAGTTTATGTCTATTTGATTTGGTTTGAAGGTCTTTAGTTTGAATCCACTGTGTGTACATATTTATATATATCTTGGGTTTACTTTTTTAGAAAGGGTTTACTTTTTAATATCGCATTACAGAGAGGCTGACATCACGGACCCACCAGCCTGCAGCATCCCTCGAGTTTAATGGTCAAGTTTGAAAAAAAGTTAAGTACTTGTACAAAGAGGCTGGCATCAGGGACTCACCAGCCAAAACATACCAGAGAGGGTGACATGGGGGCCTCAGCAGCAAGACCATAAACGTCTGCCACATCGAGCAACGTTGCCAAGGTCAAAACAGCGGACACGGCCAAAAAAAGTCCATCATACGCATGTTTGATATACAGAGAGACCGACATGTGGGGCCTAGTAGCGCGGCCTTATACAGGTTCTGCCTTGAGCGACGTTGCCAAGTTCGAAACAGGGAGGCGCGAGTGAGAAAAAAGTCCATCATGCACACCTTTCTTCTAATGAGAGGCTCACATGGGGGACTCAGCAGCCTAGAAAAATGGCTATTGCATCAAGCAACGCTATCAAGTTCAAAACACAGAAGCACGACCGAGAGCAAAAATTCCATCATACACACGTTTCTTCTTATGAGTGTATGACATGTGGGGATGGGGCCCTGCATCATGATTAAACAGTAGATGCAGCGAGCAACGCTATCAAATTCGGAACACGGGGGCGTGACCGAGGGAAAAAATTCTATCATACACACGTTTCTTCTAAGGAGAGGATGACATGTGGGGTCCAGGAGTTTGATTAAATGGATGATGCAGCGAGCAACGCTATCAAGTTCGGAACACGAAGGCGCGACAGAGGGTAAAAAATCCATCATACACACGTTTCTTCTAATGAGAGGATGACATGTGGGGCCCAGAAGCATGATTAAACGGTAGATGCAGCGAACAAATTCGAAACAGGGTAGCGCGAGCGAAGGAAAAAAGTTCATCATACACACGTTTCTTCTAATGAGAGGATGACATGTGGGGCTCAGGAGGTTGGTTAAATGGTAGATGCGTCGAGCAGCGCTATCAACTCGGAATGGGGTAGCGCCAGCAAAGGAAAAAAATCCATCATACACACGTGTCTTCTAATGAGAGGATAACATGTGGGGCCCATCATCCTGATTAAACGGTAGATGCATCGAACAACGCTATCAAGTTCGGAACAGGGTAGCACAGGCCAAGGAAAAAAATCCATCATACACACGTTTCTTCTAATGAGAGGATGACATGTGGGGCTCAGGAGGTTGGTCGAACGACAGATGCGTCGAGCAACGCTATCAACTCGGAACGGGGTAGCGCCAGTGAAGGAAAAAAAATTCCATCATACACACGTTTCTTCTAATGAGAGGATGACATGTGGGTCCCAGGAGGTTGATTAAATGGTGGATGCATGGAGCAGCGCTATCAACTTCGGAACAGGGTAGCGCGAGCGAAGGAAAAAGATTCCATCATGCACACGATCCTTCTAATGAGAGGCTAACATGTGGGACCTAGTAGCCTGACTAAACGGCAGGCGCCTTGAGCAATGTTATCGAGTTCAAATCAAGGAGGCGCGACCGAAAAGTATGGTCCACTAGAGACACTAACGTCTGGGACCCACACGCCTCAAAAGACTTCGACGAGTCAACATCGCGCGAGGAAACGGAAATCTTGCTTCTGCCACGCGCCAGCCGAGCTTCCTCCACATTTTTAGCAGATCCGTCGTAGTAGAGGGCCGCGAAACCGAAAAAAAAGTTTTCCATCGGCCAGGGCCGAGCCGAGAATTTCGTCGCAGAAGTCGCGCCTTCTACGACGATCGTCGGGCCAATTCGTTGCGGAAGGAAAATTTTCTTGTAGTGACGGCCCACCGGTCATTTGCTATGACGACCCCATAGAACGGCTCCACATAGAAGCCCCATCGTTCATTGGCTTCGACGACCCCACATAACGGCCCCATTTGTCATTGGATGCACCGGCCACATAATCAGGAAAAATGGGGCCCACAAGTCAGCAAGAGATGGATGGCTGGTCCGTCGTGTATCCTGGCCCTACCCATCAACATGTAACGTTCGAGGCGACGTAACGTAATGCTCAACACAGGACCCGCCCAAAGCGGTCCCACTTGTCAGCATGTAACGGTCAAGCCTTTGACCTGACGGCACCCCCTGTCCGAGTGCATGTGAGGGTTTCAGAATGGAGGGAGGGGAAAAGTGAGGAAAAACTAAGCAGCTAGGGAAAACTGAGTACAACTAACGAACCAGGGGCACTGTCATAGGTATGATTACTCGGATGCTTATGATTTGTTACCCTATACTGGGTAAAAGGCTTCCGGCCCATGAAGATTTTAGATGATAACCCAAGGAAGCAACCGACAAAGCCTTTAATTGTATTAGGAAAGAGACTATGAACTGACATTGTGTTGGTATTGTAATTATGTGTATGTAAAACCTACCCGCATAAAGCTTTGAGACCCGGCATATTATTGTAGGAGATATGCCCAAGAGGCAATAATAAAAGTGGTTATTATTATATCTTTGTGTTTATGATGAATGTTTACATCCCATGCTATAATTGTATTATAAGGAAACACTAATACATGTATGTTTTGTAAACATAAAAGAGTCCCTAGTAAGCCTCTTGTTGAACTAGCTTGTTGATTAATTGATGATCATGGTTTCCTGATCATGGACATTGGATGTGATTAATAACAAGATTATATCATTAGGAGAATGATGTGATGGACACACACCCATAGTAAGCATAGCATAATATCAAGTCATTAAGTTCGAATTGCTATAAGATTTTAAATGCATAGTAACCTAATCCTTCGACCATGAGGTTGTGTTAATCACCATCACCGGATGGGTACTTTGATGACATCAAACACCGCTTCGTAACTGGGTGGTTATAAAGGTGTCATTGGGTATTCTGAAAGTATGTGTTGAAGCGCATGGACCAAGATTGGGATTTGTCCATCCATATGACGGATAGATATGCTCTGGGCCCTCTCGGTGGAATGTCATCTAGTTAGCTTGCAAGCATGTTACTGGGTCATAAGGGATGACATAACATGGAACGAGTAAAGAGTACTTATCAGTAACGAGGTAGAACTAGGTATGGAGATACCGACGATCAAACCTCGGATAAGTAGAGTATCGCGTGACAAAGGGAATTGGTTTCGTATGTTAATGGTTCTATCGATCACAAAGTCATCGTTGAGTATGTGGGAACTGTTATGGATCTCCAGATCTCGCTGATGGTTATTGATCGGAGAGGTGTCTCCATCATGTCTGCATATTCACGAACCGTAGGGTGACACACTTAAGGTTCGAAGTTGTTTTAAGTAGATATGGAATGTGCGTTGGAGACTGAATGTTGTTCGGAGTCTCGGATTGGATCCGGGACATCACGAGGAGATCCGGAATTGTCCGGAGAATAAGATTCATATATTGGGGATCATTTTCTAAGTTAGGAAATGTTCCGGAGTATTTGTATGGGGATTCTAGAAGGTTTCGGAATGTTCTAGAAGGTTCTAGAAGATTTCTTGGAGTTTGCTTGAAAACCAAGAAAGGATCAAGGAATCCTTGTGGGGCAAGACAAGGAGTAGTGGGGGAGGAGGACTCCTCCCCCCTCCCAATCCGCCGGCCAAGGAGGGAGGGGAGTCCTACTAGGACTCCCCCTCCCATGGCGCCTCCCTCCTTTAAATAGAGGGGTGGAGGCGCCACCCCCTTGCCCCTCCACTCCAAACCCTAGCCGCCTCTCTCCTCCTCCTTTCTTCTGCTCAGGCTTAGGCGAAGCCCTGCAGAATTCTCTACTCCACCACCACCACCATGCCGTCATTCTGCTGGGATTCCGTGGAGAAGATCTACTACCTCCGCTGCTCGCTGGAACGAGGAGAGGAAGGTCTGCTTCGACTCCGCACGTGTGACCGACTACGGAAGCGCTGCCGGAACGCGGCGCCGGAAGGATCGTCCACTCGATCTTGAGATCGGCAAGTGATCGACTACATCAACCACGAGATCCAATCTCGTAACGCTTTCGGATCTACAAGGGTTAGTACAGATCTATCTCGTTGCACATGTCTAATAGATTAGATCTTGGCTTTTATCTAGATTAGATCTGGGTTTTGTTCGTTCTTGCGGTAGAAATTTTTTGTTTTCCCTGCTACGAACCCATCAGTGGTATCAGAGCCGTGTCTATCTGTAGATCTGTTGCACGAGTAGAACACAATGGTGTTGTGGGCGTTGGTGCTCGTGCCGTCTTTTGCTGTGTGTACTTTGCATCTTGCGGTATGGTGGGATGAAGCGGCTCGGGCTAACCTTACATGTCATCGCACATGAGACTTGCTCCACGCTTGGCGTGTAACTTGCTTTGCACAAGTGGCTTTGTGGGTGTCTGTCTCTCCCACCATAGTATAGATCCAATTTACACTTTGCACTTGATAGCACTTGTATCAACGTTGTGGTTCAGTTTCGTAGGTAAGATCCGTTCTTATTCGAATGCCCCAAGCCACGTAAAACATGCAAACAAAAATTAGAGGCGTCTAACTTGTTTTTGTAGGGTTTTTGTGATGTGATATGGCCATCATGTGATTGTGATTATATTTGATGTATGCAATGATCCTTGTTGTAATATGGCAACCGACAGGAGCCTAAGGGTTGTCTTTAATTCTGCTAAGACCTGCGTGTCTATTCATCTTGTAATAGCTTTATTCCAAGTAGTTGTAATAGTTGCTAGTGATGATGGACAACCATGAATCGGCGCCACTGACCTTGACGCAATGCTGGTGATGATGGAGATCATGTCCGTGCTTTGGAGATGGAGATCAAAGGCATAAGAAGAAAGGGCCATATCATATCACACTAATTATGAATTGCCTGTGATGTTAATCCTTTATGCATCTTGTATCGCTTAGATCGCGACGGTAGCATTATAAGATGATCCCTCTCACTAAATATCAAGTAATAAAGTGTTCACCCTTAGTTGGCACCGTTGCTAAGACTCGTCGTTTCGAAGCATCTCGTGCTGATCGGATGTGATAGATTCTACGTGTGCATACAACGGGTGCAAGCCAGATTTGCACATGCGGAAATTAAGGTTATCTTGAAGAGCCTAGCATGTACAGACATGGTCTCGGAACACGGAATACAGGGGGTAGAGCATGAATCATATAAGTGATATGATGAACATGAAGATTGTTCGCCGATGAAACTACATCTTCTCTCGTGAAGATCGGACTTGGTGTAGTGGACTTGGTTCGTGTAATCACTAAGACAATGTGAGGGATGTTGTTTTGAGTGGGAGTTCACCTAGTTAATTTAAGAATTAAAAATTGAACTCAATTTATCATAAACTTAGTCTAAACTACTTGCAAATTTGTTGTAGATTATGGCGAACCTCTCCATCAATTTCAATGCGTTCCTAGAGAAAGAAAAGCTTAAGAACAATGGAAGCAACTTCAGGGACTGGTTCTGTGGACTGAAGATCGTCCTCAGGGCTGGTCAGTTGACCTATGTGCTCGAAGCACCGCTGGGTGACCCACCTGCAGAAGATGCCACCGATGACGTAAAGAATGTTTACACCACTCGGAAAAATCACTACTCCACAGTTCAGTGTGCCATCCTGTACGGTTTAGAAGCGGAGCTTCAGAAGCGCTTTGAGCACCACGACCCGTTCGAGATCATTAAGGAGCTCAGGCTGATTTTTGAGACTCACGTGGCCGTGGAGAGCTATGAGGCCTCCGAAAAGTTCTTTAACTGTAAGATTGAAGAGGGTAGCTCCGTTAGCGAGCACGTGCTCACCATGTCTGGGCACGCAAACAAGCTCCAAGAGTTGGGGATAACGATTCCTAATGAGTTAGGGATTCACCGTGTCCTCCAATCACTGCCACCAAGTTACAAGAACTTTGTGATGAACTACAATATGCACTGCATGAACAAGACGTTGCCTGAACTATCGTCCATGCTGAAAACTGCTGAAGTGGAGATCAAGAAGGAGCACCAAGTGTTGATGGTCAATAAGACCACCAATTTCAAGAAACAGGGCAAGCCTAAGAAAAAGGGAAACTTCAAGAAGGACGGCAAGAAAGCTACCGCACCTGCTAAGAAGCCCAAGGCTGGTCCTAAGCCTGAAACTGAATGCTTCTACTGCAAGGGTGCTGGTCACTGGAAGCGTAACTGCCCCAAGTACCTGGCGGATCTGAAGAACGACAACATCAAGAAGAAAGGTATATTTGATATACATGTTATTGATGTGTATCTTACTAGTAATCGTAGTAGTGCCTGGGTATTTGATACTGGTTCGATTCCTCATATTTGTAACTTGAAACAGGAGCTGCGGAATAAGCGAAGACTGGCGAGAGACGAGGTGACGATGCGTGTTGGAAATGGCTCCAAGGTTGATGCGATCGCCGTCGGCACGCTCCCTCTACATCTACCATCGGGATTAGTTTTAAATTTGAATAATTATTATTTGGTGCCTGCGTTAAGCATGAACATTATATCTGGATCTTGTTTATTGCGAGACGATTACTCTTTTAAGTCTGAGAATAAAGGTTGTTCGATTTATATGAGTAATATCTTTTATGGTCATGCACCTGAGATGAATGGTTTATTTTTACTGAATCTCGATAGTAGTGATACACATGTTCACAACATAGATGCTAAACGAACAAAATTAAATGATAGTTCTACATACATGTGGCACTGTCGTCTTGGTCACCCTGGAGTGAAGCGTATGAAGAAACTCCATTCTGATGGACTTCTTGAATCACTTGATTTTTGAATCACTTGAAAGATGCGAAGCATGTCTAATGGGAAAAATGACTGAGACTCCATTCTCTAGTACAATGGAGCGAGCTACATACTTATTGGAAATAATACATACCGATGTGTGCGGTCCAATGAGTGTAGCATCGCATGAAGGATATCTTATGTTCTCACTTTCACGGATGACTTAAGTAGATATGGGTATGTCTACTTTATGAAACATAAGTCCGAAACTTTCGAGAAGTTTAAGGAATTTCAAAGTGAAGTGGAAAATCATCGTAACAAGAAGATTAAGTTTCTGCGTTCTGACCGCGGAGGTGAATATCTGAGTTATGAGTTTGGAATGCATTCAAAGAAATGTGGAATACTTTCGCAGTTGACACCGCCGGAAACACCACAGTGTAATGGTGTGTCCGAACGTCGTAATCGAACTCTCTTAGATATGGTTCGGTCTATGATGTCTCTTACATATTTACCGCTATCGTTTTGGGGCTATGCATTAGAGACAGCCGCATTCACTTTAAATAGGGCAGCATCTAAATCCGTAGAAACGACACTGTACGAATTGTGGTTTGGAAAGAAACCTAAGTTGTCGTTCCTTAAAGTTTGGGGTTGCGAAGCGTATGTAAAGAAGTTACAACCTGATAAGCTTGAACCCAAAGCGGAGAAATGCGTCTTCATAGGATACCCTAAAGAAACAATTGGGTATACCTTCTATCATAGATACGAAGGCAAAGTTTTCGTTGCCAAGAATGGATCCTTTCTTGAGAAGGAGTTTCTCTCGAAGGAAGTGACTGGAAGGAAAGTAGAACTCTACGAGGTTATTGAACCTTCTCTCGGATTTGAGAGTAGCGCAGCACCGGAAGATGTTTTTGTGCCGCCTGCACCAATTGGAGAGGAAGCTAATGATGGTGATCATGAAACTTCGAACAAAGTTGCTGCTGAACCTCGCAGGTCAACGAGGGTTCGTACCACTCCTGATTGGTATGACTCTGCATTGAACGTCATGTTGGTGGACAACACTGATGACCCTGCGACGTATGAAGAAGCTATGGTGAGCCCAGATTCTGACAAATGGCTAGAAGCCATGAAATCCGAAATGGGATCCATGTACGAAAACCAAGTGTGGACTTTGGTGGACTTACCGGATGGCCGTAAGGCTGTCGAGAACAAATGGATTTTCAAAAGAAAAACAGATGCTGATGGTAATGTTACTGTCTATAAAGCTCGACTTGTCGCGAAAGGGTTTCGACAAATTCAAGGAGTTGACTACGATGAGACATTCTCACCAGTAGCAAAGCTAAAGTCTATGAGGATTTTGTTAGCAATTGCTGCATATTTTGATTATGAGATTTGGCAGATGGATGTCAAAACGGAGTTCCTTAATGGTGACATTGAGGAAGAGTTGTATATGGTACAACCCAAGGGTTTTGTCGATCCTAAAGATGCTGACAAGGTATGCAAACTTCAGCGCTCCATTTATGGACTGAAGAAGGATCCCGGAGTTGGAATCAACGTTTTGATAAAGTAATCAAAAACTTTGGATTTATACAAACTTATGGAGAAGCTTATATTTACAAGAAAGTGAGTGGGAGCTCTGTAACATTCCTAGTACTATATGTAGATGACATATTGTTGATTGGGAATGATATAGAACTTCTTAATAGTGTCAAAGCCTATTTGGATAATAGTTTTTCAATGAAGGATCTTGGCGAAGCGGCATATATTCTAGGCATCAAGATTTATAGAGATAGATCAAGACGCCTAATAGCGCTTTCACAAAGTACATACTTAGACAAAGTTCTAAAGAAGTTTAGAATGGAAGAGAGCAAGAAAGGGTTCGTGCCCATGTTGTCAGGTAAGACCTTGAGTAAGACTCAAAGTCTAGCTACGGCAGAAGATAGAGAGAAGATGAATAATATTCCCTATGCCTCGGCCATAGGTTCTATCATGTATGCCATGCTGTGTACAAGACCGGATATAGCACATGCTGTTAGTTTGACTAGCAGATATCAAAGTGATCCTGGAATGGAGCACTGGACAGCGGTCAAGAATATCCTAAAGTACCTAAATGGGACTAAGGATATGGTTCTTTCTTATGGAGGTGATGAATAGCTTGTTATAAACGGTTACACTGATGCTAGTTGGAACACCAATCCAGATGACTCGAAGTCACAGTCTGGATACGTATTTATTTTGAATGGTGTTGCAGTAAGCTGGAGGAGTGCCAAGCAAAGCGTTGTGGCGAAATCTTCAACTGAATCGGAATACATAGCTGCTTCGGAGGCTGCACAAGAAGCCATATGGATGAAGGAGTTCATTAGTGAACTTGGCGTGGTTCCCAGTGCGTTCGACTCGATGGCCATCTACTGTGACAACACTGGTGCCATAGCTAATGCACAGGAGCCAAGGTCACATAGCAAGCTGAAGCACATCAAGCTACGTTTCCATGCTATTCGCGAGTATGTCCAAGATGGTGACATAAAGATTTGCAAAGTACACACTGATCTGAATGTGGCAAATCCGTTGACTAAACCTCTCCCTAGGGCAAAGCATGACCAACACCAGAACACCATGGGTGTTAGCTATATTACCATGTAATCTAGATTATTGACTCTAGTGCAAGTGGGAGACTGTTGGAGATATGCCCAAGAGGCAATAATAAAAGTGGTTATTATTATATCTTTGTGTTTATGATGAATGTTTACATCCCATGCTATAATTGTATTATAAGGAAACACTAATACATGTATGTTTTGTAAACATAAAAGAGTCCCTAGTAAGCCTCTTGTTGAACTAGCTTGTTGATTAATTGATGATCATGGTTTCCTGATCATGGACATTGGATGTGATTAATAACAAGATTATATCATTAGGAGAATGATGTGATGGACACACACCCATAGTAAGCATAGCATAATATCAAGTCATTAAGTTCGAATTGCTATAAGCTTTTAAATGCATAGTAACCTAATCCTTCGACCATGAGGTTGTGTTAATCACCATCACCGGATGGGTACTTTGATGACATCAAACACCGCTTCGTAACTGGGTGGTTATAAAGGTGTCATTGGGTATTCTGAAAGTATGTGTTGAAGCGCATGGACCAAGATTGGGATTTGTCCATCCATATGACGGATAGATATGCTCTGGGCCCTCTCGGTGGAATGTCATCTAGTTAGCTTGCAAGCATGTGACTGGGTCACAAGGGATGACATAACATGGAACGAGTAAAGAGTACTTATCAGTAACGAGGTAGAACTAGGTATGGAGATACCGACGATCAAACCTCGGATAAGTAGAGTATCGCGTGACAAAGGGAATTGGTTTCGTATGTTAATGGTTCTATCGATCACAAAGTCATCGTTCAGTATGTGGGAACCGTTATGGATCTCCAGATCTCGCTGATGGTTATTGATCGGAGAGGTGTCTCCATCATGTCTGCATATTCACGAACCGTAGGGTGACACACTTAAGGTTCGAAGTTGTTTTAAGTAGATATGGAATGTGCGTTGGAGACCGAATGTTGTTCGGAGTCTCGGATTGGATCCGGGACATCACGAGGAGATCCGGAATTGTCCGGAGAATAAGATTCATATATTGGGGATCATTTTCTAAGTTAGGAAATGTTCCGGAATTTTTTTGTTTTCCCTACTACGAACCCATCAATTATATATAGGACGAGAGAAGCCCAAGCGAGGGTACCCAAAAACTCCCAAGCAACTTGTAATAGTGCGATTTCCCAATATTCAGACGACTTTGACTCCATTGTTTTCCTGACATCCGATGAAATCCCTAGAGTTCTCTTTTCCGTGAAACCCTAAGTCCTTCACCATGGACATTGACGAGGTTACCCCTCGTCAATTGCCGCTATCTGTGGAAACCTGAACACTGGAACCATGGATTCGGTAGACTGCTCTCCACCAAGCATTAACCCGACAAAAGCAGATCCACACCCGCCCACCCCTGTATGTGTACCCGCAGATTTTAATGGCGGATCCGATCTAATCATCAGAAGCTTCCACTTCCAAGTAGAAGACCCGCAAGAATCGCACCCTTTGGCCCCGATCACATCAGAACCGTCGGTGGAAAACCTACACCTACAGCGATACCAACATCATCCGTCGGATCCTCCATGGACGCCACAGCACAGATCGAAGCAGGTGAAGAAAACGAGTAAATCGAGATGGATCTGGGGGACCTTGATGGTCTTTACGACAATCTCTCCTTCGGATCAGGTCCTCAGCCAACCCCACCACACGAAGCAACCCCGGAAAATTCAAAACCCAAAGAAAGAAACGAAAACGTCGACTTCGGAATAAGGATGGCGAAGATCTACCCAAAACTACAATCTCAGAATATTACCAGCGCATCCTTCGGCGCAGAAGACAATGTCATCAGCACACGCATAACATGCCACCAAGTGTGCATGGTCAACAGGAACACCTCAACACCACGCGACTCTAACGGTAACCCTATGCTCGACCCTAATGATATTTTATCGGATGACAATGCAAGAAATCATAGCAATGAAGGGGACCATGGAAACAGAGGAGAAACAGTGGATAACTGCATAGTCCAAGGTAGAGGTGGAGAGCTGCGTGGGGGAGAGAGGCAAACTCTTCGGCTACCAGCAGTGGCATGGCAAAAAGCAAGGGAAGCTATTTCGGGAGCAGTTCCGATGATAGCGGACGCTTCACACGAGGATCTATTAGCATATCAATATCTGCTTCATCACAAGAAGAGAGACCTACTCAGGATGCAGAGGCAACTCGATGAAAGAAAGAGATTAGCCGATGAATCTAGCTTACGACGGGAACAGTTAAGTTCTACCCGAGGATCAGGAAGTGTAACAGGAGGAGCACCGCCAAGGGGAACATCTTGACTGCAGAATATCCCCGAAGCAGAAAGAAGCGGACTCATCCAGGATCTTGATCTATCGTTCATGTCAATCGACCAAGTAGGAAACATCAAGGTAAAAATGGCCTAGGCAGCCATTCTGGCCGCGCAAACATATCTGATCACAACTCAGCCCGCACTCGACGATCCCCGTGCGGCCCTCCACGGCTCCGTCCTGATGAACCTTGGCTTGGTGGGAGCCTCTCTCGCGGAAGCGGAGCAAGGAACCACGTGATAGCAGGATAGATCCCCACATTGTTGCAGCAGCCCTCGGCAATTGGGGCACACTCAACAATCTCGATGCCCACACCAGGCACACCTCATAGGATCCGAGCCACGAAGCAACACAAGAAACGACAACACGCAACACAGGAACGATGGATCAAGAGATGAAAACCGCAGCCGACGAAACCATGATGGATACAACGAAGATGATTATGAGCTGTGCGGGGCCAGCTGTTTCACTCAGCGGATTCGCAAAACCTTGGTACCCAAAGACTTCAAACTTCCACATGACCGCCAAAATTACAATGGACTCCAGGAACCCAAAGGATGGTTAGCAGATTATTTAGCCACTATCAAGTTACAAGGTGGCTCCATAGCTACCGCAATACAAAGCTTACAACTACACCTCACCGGTGCTGCAAGATCATGGCTCAAACTGTTACCCGAAGATTCCATTGGCAGTTTGAACGACCTGGAAGATAAGTTCATCCGGCACTTCCAATCCACGATTAAACGACCTGCATCCTTGGAGCAGTTGTGGGCATGCAAACAAAAATCTGGGGAATCAATAAGAGCATTCATCCAACGATGGAATATCATAAAAAACGCAGTTGTGTCTATATCCAACGAAAGGGCCTTCGATGACTTCAACGACAGCCTCCATCGCCGAGAATTCATAGAAGAACTAGGACGAGTTAAACCCAAAACAATCTCACAATTAATGGAGATAGCAAATCGCTGGGCTGATGGAGAAGACGCGCTGCATAATAAGCGTACGTGATCACCCGAGGAAGACAGGGATAAACGCGGCAACGATAGAAGAAGAAGGAACAACAATGGAAGCACGGGACCAAGTTACGTTGCAGCTAGTTTCTCGGGTGAAGGTAACAATAGAAGCAACGACTACAACGATGGATACCGCCATAACAGGGACGCCGTCGGAGGAAGCCAGTCAACACAGCGGTACCAGCCAAGAGCTCGAGACCCACCCATGTCCGCAATGCAAATGTTGGAAGGACCCTGTAATATGCACTTTTACGTTGACTCGGGAGGCAGACGACAATCTAACCATCTCATGAAAGACTGCCGAACATTCTTGAAGATGCAAGAGCTATGTAATGCAAAAGCAACCGAAGTGGCAAACCGAGGATACAAATCTGCGCCTGGCACATTCGCCATCGGTGCACCACCAACACCACCAACAGTGCTACCACAAAACACAACTAATCAAAACAATGAATACCCTAGGTCAAAAGGGGCAATATGTCCATGATTCAGAAAGGGCGTCTATTCAATAGAACCCAAAAGCTCATCACAAGACAAATCAATATGGCGGAAACAGCAACATCAACCACACCCGAATATCTCCACTGGTTAGAGCAAGAAATCACATTCAGCAGAGCCAATCACCCGCTTCGGGTTCCACGACCCGATCACTCAGCCTTGATAGTCAAAGCACAAATTGGTGGGTTCGATATGAGCAAGATCTTCATGGTTGTAGAAAGCAGCATAAATATGATCTACGCAAAAACGCTAAGAGCAATGGTCTATCCCCTGGATAATCTCGCGCCAACAGAAACATCTTTTCATGGAATAGTACCAGGTAAAGGCAAAATTCCTTTATGGAAAATATTTCTTGACGTTGTTTTGGATCCAAAGTAAATTTCAGGTGAGGAAGACTCGAATTCGAAGCCATGGACTAGCCATCACAATATCATGCGATCCTGGGATGACCAGCTTTCACACGGTTCATGGAAGTTCCGCATTATGCGCACCTAGTCATGAAAATGCCAACACCAAATTAAAAGGAATCATCACGGTAAAAGGAAGCTTCACCGTGCCAAAAATTGTGATCGGGAGTTCAACAAAATTTCTGAATCTTTCGGGATGGCAACGGAGTTTGAATAACTCAAAACTTCGGCAATCGCAGAACCACTAGAAGTAGCGTGTGTCAGTTCTGATCAGGCTTTTGACATTGCAAAAGACACAAAATAAGTCCAGATCCACCCCGTCGACCCAATGAAAACAACATTTGTGGCTTCCAATCTTGGTCCCGCATAGGAAAGCGTGCTCATCGGGTTCCTCTATGAGCACTAGGGGATCTTCGCATGGCTACCTTCTGACATGCTGGTAATTCCTAGGGAACTCTCTAAGCACGCATTAAATTTGGATCCAAAGGCGAAGCCAGTAAAGCAACCGCTTCATCGCTTCACAGAACCAAAGCGTAAAGCCATTAGAAAGGAGGTCCATCGCCTTACTAACGCCAATTTTATCAAAGAACTAACAAAAGCAGAGTGGGTCGCAAATCGAGTATGTGTTCCAAAGAAAAATACTACAGATCTTCGGATGTGCTTCGACTTTACCGCACTGAACAAACATTGTCCAAAAGATCACTTCCCATTGCCGCGAATCAACCAAATAATTGATGCAACCGCAGGATGCGAATGTCTTTCTTTCTTGGATGCTTACTCAGGGTACCACCAGATTAGGATGAAGGAAGAAGATCAGGAGAAAACGGTGTTTATCACGCCTTATGGTGTATTCTGCTACACAACAATGCCCTTTGGTCTCCAGAATGCCAGAGCAACATATCAGTGGATGATGCAGAAATGTTTGGGAAGCCAAATAGGCACAAACGTACAAGTATATATCGATGACGTTATAGTTACAATAAGACAGGGATCTGCACTAATAGAGGACCTCAAAGAAATGTTTGAAAATCTCGACAAGTTTAGCATCAAACTGAACTCGAAGAAATGTTCCTTTGGAGTCCCAGCAGGGCAACTGCTCGGATATTTGGTATCAGCAAGAGGAATCGAGGCTAATCCTGAGAAAATACAAGCAATTTTAACAATGAAAAAGCCAACAAATTTACATGGCGTACATCAGCTGGTAGGGCGAGTAACGGCACTCAATCATTTCATTGCAAGATTAGGAGAAAAAGTGTTGCCATTTTAGGCCCCCATGAGGAAATCGGAGAAATTTGAATGGATGGAAGAAGCTCAACACGGATTTGAAGATCTTAAAATGACACTTTCGACATCTCCCGACGTCGTGTCTCCAAAGGAGAAAGAGCCTTTACTGCTTTATATCGCTACCACAAATCAGGTGGTCAAAATGGTCTTGGTCGTGGAACGACCCGAAGAAGGAAAAACCCATGGTGTACAGAGGCCAGTATACTTCCTGAGTGAGGTCTTATCGCCATCCAAACAAAGGTACCCACATTACCAAAAACTAGCGTATGGGGTATTTATGACAGCACAAAAACTATGCCATTACTTTTCGGAACATCCGATCATAGTGGTTAATGAAGCACCTTTGTCAAGCATCCTCAACAATCCAGAAGCAACTGGGGTGTCTCTCTATGGGGCATCGAATTATCCCCTCGAGACATCACGTATGAGAAGCGCAAGGCAATCAAGACATAAGTTTTGCCGGATTTTAGCACAGAATGGACAGAGTTGCAATGTGCGGGTCCACCTGACCTTTCTAGTGCCTGGACAATGTACTTTGATGGATCAAAAAGTACGGAAGGATCAAGGGCAGGAGTCATACTAGTATCACCACAAGGTGATAAAATGCGCTATATACTTCGAATGAACTTTGCAAACACATCCAATAATGAAGCTGAATACGAGGCCTTGTTGCACGGCATGCGAATGGCCAAAGCCTGCGGTGCAGCTCGCCTGAAAATCTTTCGAGATTCCAATCTTGTGGCACAACAAGCAATGGACAAGTGCGATGCTGTCAGCGATAACATGATTGCCTACCGTGATCTATATGGCATTATGGAAGCTCAATTTGATGGATGCGAAGTATCGCACATAGGGAGAGCAAGCAATGAAGAAGCCGACAATCTAGCAAACATCAGATCCTTGTGCTTACCAGTGCCACCCGGGGTTTTTTGGGAAGAAATAACGGAACGATTGATCAAAGAAAAAAGAGTCTCCGAGGTTGTAGCACCCAAAACAGGAAAAAAAGAGTAACCCGCGAAAAGACTCGGGGGGCTCCATCAGTGAACAAGAGTATAGAAGAAGCCATTGAAGAAGAAGAACATGAAATTGGAGAGGTCATGCTAATTGAACCTACATGGATGCAGCCGTATATAGCATACATGACTAAGGGCGAGCTACCCGAAGATGTGATAGAAGCCCGGCGAATCACCCGAAGATCAAAGGCCTTTAGAATAATCAAAGGGGAGCTATATAAGAGAAGTATTTCGGGTGTGTTGCAGCGTTGTGTAACACCCGAAGAAGGAACAATCATACTCCAAGATATACATGAAGGAGTTTGTGGTCATCATGCTAGTAGCCGAACAATTGTTGCCAAAGCATTCATGGCAGGATTTTACTAGCTCACTGCAGTTAGAGATGCAAAAGATATAGTTAGAACATGTTGAAGCATGTCAAAAGTTTGCAAGAAAGCCTGGAGCACCCACCGCTGAGTTAAATCCTATACCTCTGGCTTGGCCCTTCGCTCGGTGGGGACTTGATATGGTGGTAAAACTTCACAAATCATCACCAGGAGGACATGTCTTTCTGCTAGTATCAGTCGACAAATTTACTAAATGGATCAAAGAAATGCCTGTTACCACCCAAGATAGAACTTTGGCTGTGAATTTCATTAAATCCATAGTTTTTCAGTTTGGAGTGCCAAACAACATCATTACAGACAATGGAACTAACTTCACTTCCAATGAGTTCAAGGAGTACTGCCAGGAGATGGGTATCAAAGTAAGCTACGCCTCGGTAGCTCACCCGCAAACAAATGGACAAGTAGAAAAAGCTAATGGACTAGTTACTGCTGGACTCAAGAAAAAACTATTAGCGCCCCTTGACTGAGCAAAAGGAGCATGGGTTGATGAATTACCATCTGTCTTATGGAGTTTACGTACAACCCCAAATAATTTGACACAAGAGACACCTTTCTTTATAGTCCACGTTGCAGAAGTTGTGCTTCCTGTTGAAGTGTCACATGAATCCCCAAGAGTAGCTGCATACGATGAAGAGGAATCAAGAGAAGCACACGAAGATGATGTGGATGCACTTGATGAAGCTCGAGATGAAGCCCTACAAAGAGAAACTATGTACCAGCAAAACTTGCAAAATTACGACAACCAACGATTGTGGCCTAGGTCCTTCACAACAGGGGACCTAGTGCTTCGCCTCAAGCAAGATGGCTTCCAAAAGTTAGAATTTCCATGAAAAGGACCATACATCGTCACAGAAGTTATTCCCGGAGGAGCATATCGGTTACAAGACAAGAAGACAAGAGTCAACTACTCCAATCCATGGAACGTAGCGCAGCTACGATGCTTTTACACATACTATTACTTACAATATGATAAGATTTACGGTTCGGCTTCTTAAGCCAGAATAATCCAGGACAACGGCTAGGCGCCATCCGCAAAAGGAAAAATAATGTATCATCGGTTGTTCGCCTTGTGTATAAAAAGATAAGTTTTTCATACCTTACGCTCTTTATTCTTTATATCCGTTCGAAATATCTATGTTTTCCATCAAGCTAACAACAAAAATGAGCCTATGTCCAGATACAGGCATCCGAACATAGCCTCGGGGGCTACTCCCATCGGGAGCGTTGGCACGCACCCGATATAAATCCAATTATGTATGATTGAAACAAAAATATTCATGATTGAAAATACCTATGAGTTTTACATCAATGTATCCTCAAAAAGGTATCCTCAAAAAGGTTACTCCCATCAGGAGCCCGCATAAAGCATTAAACTATCTGATAAAAGTCAGAAGTATTGGCAGCCTAGCAAGCCAACTGACAAAAAATCAAAATCTCATATCGCGCTCAAACGCGACAAAAATCCGAATGCCATGTTCAGAAACATGAAGGTAAGACCCCAGGATTCGTCCTGTGTGGCCTGGTAATCGCACAAAAATGCGCTCTACCAGTAAAATATCCATATGAACGATACGATGAAAAATCCCGATGGACGCGTTGGGTACCCGATAAAATGAAACTGAGATACAATATTCGATAAGACCTCAGCGGCCCGAACTTAATTACGCCAGTAGTAAATTCTGAGTTAAGGCTGGGGACTTGAATTTGGTGTAGGACAACCTTGTTTTTGCCTAGGAGCAATTAGTTGATTCCCGATCCATCGGAAGCATCAGACTCGTTGTACCAAATCCCTATGAAAAATAAAAATAAAGAAGCAAAAATAAAGGAAAAGAAGGGAAAAGAAACTGCGAGACTCAACCTGAAACTGCGGTTCAAGTAGAGTCTCAGGGGCTACTGACATAGGTATGTGATACATTGCAAATGTATCCATAATTTTTGATGTTCCATGCTTGGTTTTATCTACTTTCTTGTGTTTTGTCCACACTTTGGAGTACTTTTCATATGATTTGTTAGACTAACCTATTAACAAGAGCCATAGTGCCAGCTGCATGTTTTCTGCTATTTTTGGTTCTAGGAAAGTCAGAAAATAAATATTCTTCGAATTGGACGGGACAAAAGCCAAAACTCCTATTTCACCACAAGACTGTTGGAGCCAGAATATGAGACGGAGTGCGGCTGGGGCCCAACCACACCACCTGGCCGCGCGGGCTGGGCTTAGCCGCGCCAGGGGGTGGTCTGGCCGCCCCAGACTCCCCCTCGGTCTCCCTCTTCGCCTATCAGTTGCCTTCTGACCTAAAAACTTAGGGGGGTACGCCATTTTTCCAGAAGGAGTTCTGCTCCGCCGCCACCACCAGATTCCACGAAACAGCACCAGAAACTCCGTTCTGGCACCCTGTCGGGACGGGGAATTGGAGGAGATCATCGACGTCATCCTCACCATCACTTCTCCATCGACCATCCATGTTTCCCCCATCTATGAGTGAGTAATCCCCCGCTGTAGGCTATGGGAATGGTAGGGATTGGATGAGATCGTTCATGTAATGGCATCAGATTGTTAGGGCATGGTGCCTAGTATCTTTTATTAGTGCTTTATGACTTTGTTGCGACTTGTTATGCTTAATGCTTGTCACTAGGGCCCAAGTGCCATGATTTCAGATATGAACATGTTATTGATTCATTATGATAGTATTGTTTATGGTCTTATCTACAAGTTGTATACACACGTTGTTGTCTGGAACCAATGGCCCCGAAGTGACAGAAATCAGGATAACCGGAGGGAATGTCTTTGATGTGAGGATCACATGTGTTCACGGAGTGTTAATGCTTTGCTCCGGTGCTCTATTAAAAGGAGCATCTTAATTGCCAGTAGTTCCCTTGAGGCCCCGCTGCAAACAGGCTAGCAGGACAAAAGATGTTGTGCAAGTTCTCGTTGCGAGCACGTATGACTATATATGGAACATATGCCTAGGATTATCTAGTACTTGGATGCTTTATCTTATTTTATCTGCAATTGCCCTATGTTCTGATTGCTATGTGAATTGTCTTGTCCATGTAACACCCGTCCATCCATCCCTATGCCTACCGCACTTGAATCCTACTGTTTACTACTATTGTTACTACTGCCTTTACTTTACTACTGCTGCTACTTTGCTATTCCTACTACAAAACTGTTGCTACTGATAAACTGCTATGAGCAAGATTGTTTCCAAGTGCAGCTGAATTGACAACTCACTTGTTAAGGCTTATAAATATTCTTTGGCTCCCCTTGTGTCGAATCAATAAATTGTGTTTCACTTCCCTCGAAAATACTGCGATACACCCCCTATACTTGTGGTTCATCAAGACTATTTTCTAGCGCCGTTGCTGGGGGAGCATAGCTTTATTTATCAAGTCCACTTGGAATCACTATTGTTCAAGCTAAGTTTATTTTCTCCTTGTTTTCTTGTTTCTTTATCAAAAATACAAAAAAATTTGTTCCTACTGTAGTTGTTATTTTCGTTGGTCTGTTATTGTCTTGCTTTATCATGCTTGTTGTCCATTTATTGCTTGGAAGGGTGCTTTTGAACTTGCTAGATTGCTTGAAACTATTGATGATTCACCTTACAAATATGAGGTTTATGGTATACTTTAATTTTGCTTTGATAATTACAAGGATGAAAATGGCTATATTCTTGAATATATTAATAGATGCTCTCCACAAATGGAAGAGACTAATGCCTTGCAGGATCCTATGGAAGAAGAAATTGATGAACCTGAAATCTCATTAGATGAAAAAGAGGAGGAGAGTGATGAACAAAAGGAGGAAGAATGGATTAGTTACCCATGCCTACCTTCTAATGAGAGTAACTCTTTATCCCTTACATTATTTGATTGTCCTCCATGCTTACTAAAGGAGGATGAATGTTATGTTCCTGAGGATTCTTTTGAAAATGTTTATAATAAAGCTCTAGTGCTTGTAGATCATGAAAAGCATGCTTTATGTGATAGTTATATTGTTGAGTTTATTCATGAGGCTACTGAAAATTATTATGAGAGAGGAAAATATGGTTGTAGAAGTTTTCATGGTATTGAAACACCTCTCTATGTGCTGAAAGTTTTGAAGTTACTCTTGTTTTATCTTCCTATGCCTGTCACTTTGTTCTTTGCGAATTTATTTGCATACAAGATTCCTATGCAAACGAAGTGGGTTAGAATTAAATGTGTTTTGAATTTGCTTCTTGATGCTCTCTTTTACTTCAATTCATATTTCTTATGTGAGCATCCTCTCAAACTATTATGTCTGAAGATGATAATATGTCTATTATTCTTGGGAGACCTTTTCTTAAATACTACAGGAGCTGTTATTAATTGTAATCAAGGGAAGGTGACCTTCAATGTTAATGACAAGGAACACACTGTCTATTTCCCCAAGAAGATTGAAAGGACTTATGATTTGAATTCAATTGAACATGTTGAGGGCATTCAAGTTGGAGAAATATATTGTCCCATACCAAGAGAAAAATTTTGAAACTATTATGATTGGGACCATTGCTATCAAGGTTGAGGTAACATAATCATTAGTGGGATACAAAGTTTTGTCTCATATAGAATTTTTTTGCTAACAAGACCTGATCAACCTTGTTAACAAAAGGATTTCATTGAACAAAACAATGTTTTCACCATGATTATATCCGCTTACTTCTATTCTATCCATTTTAGTTTTTGCATATGCCTAACTTAAAGGCGTTAAAAGAAAAGTACTTATTGGGAGATAACCCAAAAGTTTTATATGAGTCTTGGAAGTTATTACCTCAGTAATAACCACTCCTTATCCTTTTTATTTGCTTTTTGTGCCAAAAGTAACCTCTAATGAGAGAGAAGTAATGGTTGGGAAAGTTGCTGTCCCGAAACAGATTTCTGTGTTTCACCGTAAAAATTCGTCTAAACTCTCTGTACGTACTTTTGAGGCGTGGATTTTTGTGCTTCTGCCCCAGGTTATTATCTAACTTTTGTTTGTTCAACACTTTTTGATTTGAGCAACATAAGGTCTTCAAAAAAAATCATCTTTACCAGCTAGTCTCTTTTGACAGATTTCTGCCATTTTCTGCATTTGCTTCTTGTTGGTTCCTTTTTTAGTTCTTTTGGGAAATTGAGCTTTTTTTGAGGGAAGTGCTACAGTAGCTAGAGTTTTAATGGAAGTTTATTTGGCGTTAGAACTGAACCTTAAGACTTATTTATCTTGAGTGCACTGATGTTGCTAATAAAGATTGTGTGAAGTTTTGTATGAAGGAAAAATTTCAGGTGTATGGAAGGAATGAGTAATGAGATGAAGGATGGACTAAAGCTCAAGCTTGGGGATGCCACGCATGTCACCCCAAGAAATATCCAAGAAGTACAAGCGTCAAAGCTTGGGGATGCCTTGGGCATCCCCTTCTTCATCAACAAAAATCCCAGGTTTCTTTCAAACACTTCATTTTTATTGTTTCATGCACAGTTGTGTTGTTCTTGGAGTGTCTTCTTTTTCGTTTTCTTTTTAGTTTTTCGTTTGCTTGGGTTTCTTAGTTTGCTTAATAAATTGGTTGGATCTCCTCTTGCATACATTGGTTTTCAAATAGTTTGGTTTGGTTTGGAAAAGAGTAGGAAAGCTCATGCTTAAGTTGTAAAAAGAGCTTGTTTTTTGACTGTGGCCTATGCTTTGTCATGCCATGCTTGATTTAGTTTTGGCTTTATACTTAGTATTGTTTGCTGTAGCATGACATGTTATAAATAATTGAGACTTCTTAATGTGCCTTGGATGAATCTTGCGTTGTTTTAGCATATTAAAGCATAGTATAGTGGTATTCTCCTTTGATGCTTTATTTGGTTTGACTTGGCGCATGCTTACACCATGTTATGACTATCCCAAGTCGCCATAAGCTTTTATGATCCTTTAGTTTTCAACTTGTAGTGTCAATTTATGCTTTGATCAATGATGTTTTGTCGCTCTGCATGATTATGGCCATTATTGCTCTCCTAGTTTGTCGCTCCCAGTCTTTTGCTAGCCTCCACAACCAAGTATTAGTTCCACTCATGCATCCAACTCCCTAAACCAAGTTATTCCAAAGAGTCCACCATACCTACCTACTAGCATATGCTATTCCAAGTATATTCATGTTTTTGTTTACCTTCCAAATTAAACTTGTTATGAGAAACTAGTGATTAAAGCTCTCACGAACTTGATGGCACACTTTACTTTTCTTGCCCTTAATAAACTTGAACCATTGTGTCGTCTATGTTGTATATGCTTGCACTTATTTGTTGGGGATTAACAGAACCATGTTGTCATCGGGAACGCTTTCAACATTGCACGGGTACTTTGTACCTAGTTGATATCATGATCGTTTGTCTATGAATGTCGTCGGTGTGAAATGAAAGGGGAGCTTGTAAGTCCATGGAGTTATGTATATGTGTTAGAGGAACACCTGGTCGCTGGTCTAATCCATGCTGACATGGTGGAAAGCTGCAGCTTAACCCTAATGAGCTGTCTATGAAGCATTTTTCTTATAAAACAAATATCCGATATTGAAAAAAAGAGAAAAAGAAAAAAAGAGATTATGAAAAGAGGAAACAGAGAAAAAAGCACCATATTCCCATGGTAAATAAGAAGATTGCTGAGATGCTCGTTGTCTGCTTGCCTTGTCAGTTTGATATGGGGATTCTTCCGTATCATCGGGCAAGGGGTACCCCGTTGGCCGTTCTCTATGATACACATGTACTTACGATAACAAGAACTTACCGGTGACTAAACTTGAGTAGCATGAGGAGCGGCCCTCGTATTCAAGGGACATGAGATTTCTAACTTATACTTCGTCAAGAATGTACACCATAGTTTGTTCACTTTAACCTTAATCACTTCAAGATGCTTATGATAGGGGCAATGAGAGCTGAATGCTATTAAGTACCATAATTTTTGGAAGATCTTTATGAGACTTGAATCCCTACTTCCTTCTATGAAGGCTCTTCTTCCACTTATATATTGAGTCTCCACCTTCTATCTTTATGCACCTACTTTGAGAGCATAGTGGCCATTCTTAGTTCTATGTGCATTGTCCCAAGATTTGTTGATTGATGCATACCTTGATATTGCTTGTTTTAAACTATTTGTATCTAGTCACTCTTATAAACTTCGAAGGTGTCCTGTGCATTTATGTTTGCTACTCTATGAGGGGCAAGCTGAATACCACTATGCTATGTTTTATTTATGTGAAACAAACAAATGTCTTGCAAAGCATTGTTATTCATGAATCTTTTGTTTGTACCTTTTCATGTTGCATCATAGTTTCTTTGTCTTATTGCTAGAACTTTTATCTTTCATGTTATGATTGAAGTACTATGATCCCAGCTTTGAATGTTTTACAAATACTTTGATCAAGTATTTGATGGTGCATGCTTGGTTTTATCACTTACCTACTTTTTGATGTTGATACATTGCAGGACGAGCAGGAGTTAAGCTTGGGGATGTTGATACATTGCAAATGTATCCATAATTTTTGATGTTCCATGCTTGGTTTTATCTACTTTCTTGTGTTTTGTCCACACTTTGGAGTACTTTTCGTATGATTTCTTGGACTAACCTATTAACAAGAGCCACAATGCCAGCTGCCTGTTTTCTGCTATTTTTGGTTCCAGGAAAGTCAGAAAATGAATATTCTCGGAATTGGACGGGACAAAACCCAAAACTCCTATTTCACTAGAAGACTCCTGGAGCCAGAATATGAGACGGAGTGCGGCTAGGGCCCAGCCACACCACCTGGCCACGCGGTCTGGGCCTGGCCGCGCCAGGGGGTGGTCTGGCCGCCCCAGACTCCCCCTCGGTCTCCCTCTTCGCCTATAAGTTGCCTTCTGACCTAAAAACTCAGGGTGTTCGACATTTTTCCAGAAGGAGTTCCGCTCCGCCGCCACCACCAGATTCCACGAAACAGCACCAGAAACTCCGTTCTGGCACCCTGCCGGGACAGGGAATTGGAGGAGATCATCACCATCATCGTCACCATCGCTTCTCCATCGACCATCCATGTTTCCCCCATCTATGAGTGAGTAATCCCCCGCTGTAGGCTATGGGGATGGTAGGGATTGGATGAGATTGTTCATGTAATGGCGTCAGATTGTTAGGGCATGGTGCCTAGTATCTTTTATTAGTGCTTTATGACTTTGTTGCGACTTGTTATGCTTAATGCTTGTCACTAGGGCCCGAGTGCCATGATTTCAGATATAAACATGTTATTGATTCATTATGATAGTATTGTTTATGGTCTTATCTGCAAGTTGTATACACACGTTGTTGTCTGGAACCAATGGCCCCGAAGTGACAGAAATTGGGATAACCGGAGGGAATGGCTTTGATGTGAGGATCACATGTGTTCACGGAGTGTTAATGCTTTGCTCTGGTGCTCTATTAAAAGGAGCAATTGCCAGTAGTTCCCTTGAGGCCCCGCTGCAAACGGGCTAGCAGGACAAAAGATGTTGTGCAAGTTCTCATAGCAAGCACGTATGACAATATATGGAACATATGCCTAGGATTATCTAGTACTTGGATGCTTTATCTTATTTTATCTACAATTGCCCTATGTTCTGATTGCTATGTGAATTGTCTTGTCCATGCAACGCCCGTCCATCCATCCCTATGCCTACCGCACTCGAATCCTACTGTTTACTGCTATTGTTACTACTGCCTTTACTTTACTACTTCTGCTACTTTGCTATTACTACTACAAAACTGTTGCTACTGATAAACTGCTATGAGCAAGATTGTTTCTAGGTGCAGCTGAATTGACAACTCAGTTGTTAAGGCTTATAAATATTCTTTGGCTCCCCTTGTGTCGAATCAATAAATTGGGTTTCACTTCCCTCGAAAATACTGCGATACACCCCCTATACTTGTGGTTCATCAGTATGATTACTCGGATTCTTATGATTTGTTACCCTATACTGGGTAAAAGGCTTCCGGCCCATGAATATTTCAGATGATAGCCCAAGGAAGCAACCAATAAATACTTTTATTGTATTAGGAAAGAGGCTATGAACTGACATTGTGTTGGTATTGTAATTATGTGTATGTAAAACCTATCCACATACATCTTTGAGACTCAGCCTATTATATATAGTACGGGAGAAGCCCCAGCGAGGGTACCGAAAAACTCCCAAGCAACTTATAATAGTGTGATTTCCCAATACTCAGGCGACTTTGAATCCATTGTTTTTCCTGACATCCGACGAAATCCCAATGTTCTCTTTTCCACGAACCCTAATTCCTTCACCATGGACATTCCCGAGGTTACCCCTCGTCAGGCACGAAAATAGAAATCCCTATAATATAATCTTCTTATGTTTTCAAGACAGAACTTTCAAATACTCTTACCTCTAGGTTTATCCAAAACCTTTTTATAAATCTTTTGAATTCTGTTCTTGGTAGAGATACCAATGGCTCTCACCTTATTCAAACTCCAACATTTCAAAATACCCATCCTTACCTCAAGCTAGGCTGGATGGTAACCCTAGTAGTAGTTGATTTTCTTGGAAGATGAATTGCCTTGATCTGTTGTCTGATGATTTGCCTTGATCTACTTGCTTAGGAAGTATTATGATCTACCCTAGGAGTCATCCTCTAGGATCAAGATAAATTAAGGTAACAAACCTAATCAAATTACCCAAGCTTGATATAATCTCTAATCACTGAAGTGACTATCTAATACCTTAACTAGATCAACCTAGAGTTAACTCCTTATAGAAGTTTCCATGTCAATGTAAACCAACCCCAAGCATGGATCCCTTATAATCAATCTACACTTCAACATCATCCATTTGATGATGATTTTGAAACCCTATAGCTAATCAAAAACATAAACTCTTGTATTCTAGTCAAAATACCCAAATCTGCCAAATTTGGCTATGTCTGGAAAAATGTTATAAATATCACATCTTTGAGTCTCCCTCATTTCCAGGCCCTATGCCTCTTTGGAAATGCACTTGAACCATCTTGTACACCATCATAAGGAATCCCAAGGCCCACTCTTTCCCTTGGTTAAATCATCCTCCAACCCACTGATACCTTGCAAATGTATCTATAATTTTTGATGTTCCATGCTTGGTTTTTATCTACTTTCTTATGTTTTGTCCACACTTTGGAGTACTTTTTATACACTTTCTTAGACTAACCTCTTAACAATATGCCACAATGCCAGCTGCCAGTTATCTGCTGTTTTTTGTTTCAGGAAAGTCAGAAAATGGATATTCTCGGAATTGGACGGGACAAAAGCCAAAGTTAATATTTCACCGAGGGGGACACAGAGCCAGAATACGAGACGGAGAGGGGCCGTCCACACCACCTGGCTACGCGGCTAGGCCTGGCCCACGCCAGGGGGTGGTGCGGCCACTTAGGGCACCCCCTCGGCCTCCCTTTTCGCCTATAAGATGCCTTCGATATAGAAACCCTAAGTACCCGATCAAAATTCCACGAAAGAGTCTGTAGCCGCCGTCATCTCTATCCCTAGATCGGGAGGGATCTGAAGCTCTTCCCGGCACCCTGCCGGAGGGGAGAATTCGCCCTGGAGGCCTTCTTCATCACCATGCAAGTCTCCGGTGTGATGCGTGAGTAGTTCATCCTTGGACTACGGGTCCATGTAGTAGCTAGATGGTTGGTTCTTCTCCTTTGTGCTATCATGTCTAGATATTGTGAGCTCCATTCATGATCAAGATTATCTATTTGTAATCATACATGTTGTGTTTGCAGGGATCCGATGGATATTGAGATGCTATTTTAGATTGATTATTGATTCTATCATGTCTTTGTTATTTGTGATATTGCATGCTCTCCGTTGTTAGTAGATATCTTGGCCGAGTAGATGCTAGCAACTCGAAGAGGGAGTATTTATGCTCGATAGTGGGTTCATGCCTCTATTAATCTGGGGAAGTGACAGAAATCTCTAAGGTACTAGATGTGTTGTTGCTACTAGGGAGAAAACAGTAATCCTTTGGTCATAGAACAATCGTATTGTTTACTTTACATGCAGTGCATAATGCAATTATCTGTTGCTTGAAACTTAATACTGGAGGGGGTTCGGATTGATAACTTGAAGGTGGATTATTATTTATAGATGTAGTTCGATTACGGTCTATGTATAATGTTGTAATTCCCAATCAAATCTCATAGGAGTCAAGATGATTGGTATATGCATGCATGCTTTCTCGATGTTTGTCAATTGCCCCCTTGTAATTTGTTCACCCAAAGTGTCATCTATCTTAAGGAGAACCACCACTAGTGAACTATGGACCCCGGTTCTTTCTTTTACCATCAATCTACAACTATTTACTATTTTTTGTTTACTTTCTGCAAGCTTTTACTTTCTTCCACACAATACGTTTAATCCTTTGTTTTCAGCAAAACATGTGAGATTGACAACCTCACTGTAAGTTGGGGTTGGGGGCAAAATTTTGTGGTTGTGTTGTGCAAGATTCCAAGTTGGAAACAACACCTTGGAGGTGTTTCCTTGCTCCTACTGGTTCGATAACCTTGGTTTCATAACTGAGGGAAAACTTGCTGTTATGCTCATCATACCTTCCTCTTGGGGTTCCCCAACGAGCTCGACGTGTTGAGCCAATAATCAAGCTTTTTTTGGCGCCGTTGCCGGGGAGTCAAGGACATCTTCACAAGGGGAGTCCCTCATAACCAATCTCTTTACTTTGTTTTATTTGTTTTGCTTAGTTTATTTCTACTTTGTTTGCTTGTTTCTTTATCAAAAACACAAAAAATAGTTGTACTAGTTTGCTTTCTATATTAAAAACACAAAAAAATGACTACTCTTGAAAACACTAAGTTGTGTGACTTCACTAGCACCAACAACAATGATTTCATGTGCACACCTATTGCTCCACCTGTTCCTGAAGCTACTTTCTTTGAAATTTTTATGAGAGAACAATTTTCTAGTATTGGTACTGATGATGTTGTTGCTCATCTAAATAACTTTGTTGAACTTTGTGAGATGCAAAAGCATAGGGATATAGATGGATATATTATTAAGATTAAATTCTTTCCTTTCTCTCTGAGAGGAAAAGCTAAAGAATGGTTGCAATCCCTAACTAGAAATAGTATTGATTCTTGGACTAAATGCAAAGATGCTTTCATTGGAAAATACTATCCTCCTGCTAAGATTATATCTATGAGAAGTGAAATAATGAAATTTAAACAATCTGATAATGAACATGTTGCTCAAGCTTGGGAAAGAATGAAATCTTTGGTAAAGAATTGACCCACTCATGGATTGACTGCTTGGATGATTATCCAAACCTTTTATGCAGGATTGAACTATTCTTCAAGAAATTTGCTGGATTCTGTTGCTGGAGGTACCTTTATGACCATTACTTTGGGTGCTGCAACAAAGCTTCTGGATAATATGATGGTTAACTATTCTGAATGGCACACTGCAAGAGCTCCACAGGGTAAGAAGATAAATTATGTTGAAGAGACCTCTTCCTTGAGTGATAAAATTGATGTTATTATGTCTATGCTTGTTAATGGGAAAGCTCATATTGATCCAAATCATGTTCCCTTAGCCTCTTTGGTTGCTCAAGAAGAGCAAGTTGATGTGAACTTTATAAGAAATAATAGTTTTAGCAACAATGCCTACAGGAATAATTTTGGTAATAATAACTATAGGCCATATGCTCCCAATAATGGTAATGCTTATGGAAATTCCTACAACAATAATAGGAGTGCTCCCTCTGAACTTGAAGTTATGCTTAAAGATTTTATTAGTAAACAAACTGCTTTCAATAAAACTATTGAGGAAAAACTCTCTAATGCTGAAAGAAATATAGCATCATTGGCTGAAGCACAATCTTCTTTGAATAAAATGGCTACTAAACCTGAAACTATCGATAATCCCTTTGCTGCTACTAATGCCATACAAGTTAGAATTGATGAAAATGTTAGACTATTAGCTGAATTGCATGCTAAGTGGGAAAGAGAAGATGAAATTGCTAGAAACATTAGTGTTTCTTCTATCACTACCACTAATGTTGAAGGTAGTAATATCTCTACTACTTTAGATGATAATTATGATTTTGATCTTGATGGTTACAACATCTCTAAAGTTATTAAGTTCCTACAAAAGCTTGCTAAAAGTCCTAATGCTAGTGCGATGAATATAGCCTTTACGAAACACATTACTGATGCTCTCATAAAAATTAAAGAAGAAACGATGAAACATCAAGCTTCTATTCCTATGAAATTAGAAGATGGTTAGGAACCCATCATTAATATGAAAGTGAATGATTTTGATTTCAAAGCTTTATGTGATCTTGATAGTAGTGTTTCTATTATGCCTAGAAGGATTTATGATATGCTTAATTTGCCACCATTGGAAGACTATTATTTGAATGTCCCACTTGATCATAATGCTAAAAAGAAACTCATGGGGAGTATTAATGATGTTCTTATTATGGTTAACAATGCATATGTCCCCGTTGATTTCTATGTTTTGGATGTTGAATGCAATGCTTCTTGTCCTATTACTTTGGGAAAACCTTTTCTTAGAACTGTTGGTGCCATTATTGATATGAAAGAAGGCACCATTAAATATAAACTCCCACTCAAGAAAGGTATAGAACACTTCCCTAAGAAGAGAGATAAGATCCCTTTTGCCTCTCCTATGAAAACAAAATTTGCTTTTAATGCTTCTTCATTTGAGAACACTTGATTTTTTTCTTGCTTCTTATGCCTAACTTAAAGGCATTAAAGAAAAGAACTTATTGGGAGATAACCCAAAAGTTTTAGATGAGTCTTGGAAGTTCTTACCTCTGTAATAACCTCTCCTTATCCTTTTTATTTGCTTTTTGTGCCAAGAGTAACCTCTAATGAGAGAGAAGTAATGCTTGGGAAAGTTGCTGTCCCAAAACAGAATTTTGTGCTTCACTGCAAAAATTCGTGTAAAATCTCTGTAAGTCTTTTTAAGGCGTGCATTTTTGTTCTTCTGCCCCAGGTTGTTATCTAACTTTCGTTAGCTCAACACTTTTCGATTTGAGCAACATAAGGTCTTCGAAAAAAATTATTTTTACCTGCTGGTCTATTTTGACAGATTTCTGCCATTATTTGCATTTGCTTCTTGTTGATTCCTTTTTGAGTTCTTTTTGGGGAATTGAGCTTTTAAAGAGAAGTGATAAAGTAGCTTGTGTTTTAATGGAATTTTATTAGTGTTGAAACTGAACCCAAAGACTTATTATCTTGAGTGTACTAATGTTGCTAATAAAGATTGTGTGAAGTTTTGCATGAAGGAAAAATTTCAGTTGTATGGAGAGAATGATGTAATGAGATGAAGACTGGACTAAAGCTCAAGGTTGGGGATGGCACATGTGTCACCCCAAGAAATATCCAAGAAGTACAAGCGTAAAAGCTTGGGGATGCCCAAGGCATCCCCTTCTTCATCAATAAAAATCCCAGGTTTCTTGCAAACACTTCATTTTTATTGTTTCATGCACAATTGTGTTGTTCTTGGAGCATCTTTGTTTTTGTTTTTTGTTTTTGTTTTTTTTTCGTTTTTGGTTTTCTTAGTTTGCTTGAATAAATTGGTTGGACCCCCTCTTTCATACATTAGTTTTCAAATAGTTTGGTTTGGATTGGAAAAGAGTAGGAAAGTTCATGCTTAAGTGGTAAAGAGAGCTTGTTTTTGATTGTGGTCTATGCTTTGGCATGCCATGCTTTATATTGTTTTGGCTTTATGCTTAATGATTTTTGATATAGCATGTCATGTTATAAACAATTGATTTTGCTTAATGTGCCTTAAAGAATCATGCGTTGTTTTAGCATATTAAAGCATAGTATTGTGGTATTCTCCTTTGATGCTTTATTTGGGTTGACTTGGTGCATGCTCACACCATGTTATGACTATCTCAAGTCACCATAGCCTTTATGATCATTTAGTTTTCAACTTGTAATATCACTTTATGCTTTAATTAATGATGTTTTGTCGCTTTGTGTGATTACATCCATTATTGCTCTCTTAGTTGGTAGCTCCCAGTCTTTTGCTAGCCTCCATAACCAAGTATGAGTTCCACTCATGCATCCAACTCCAAATAAAACCAAGTTATTACAAAGAGTCCACCATACCTACCTATTAGCATTTGCTATTCCAAGTATATTCATGTTTTTATCTACCTTCCGAATTTAACTTGTTATGAGAAAACTAGTGATTAAAGCTCTCACTAACTTGATGGAACACTTTACTTTTCTTGCCCTTAATAAACCTGAAGCATTGTGTCGTCTATGTTGTATATGCTCGCACTTATATTTTGGGGATTAGCAGAACCATGCTGTCATGGGGAACGCTTTCAACATTGCACTTGTACTTTGTACCTAGTTGATATCATGCTCTTTTGTCTATGGATGTCGTCGGTGTGAAATGAAAGGGGAGCTTGTAAGTCCATGGAGTTATGTATGTGTGTTAGAGAAACGCCTAGGCCGCCGGTCTAATCCATGCCTAATCATGGTGGAAACCTGCAGCGTAACCATAATGAGCTGTCTATGAAGCATTATTCTTATAAAAAAGAGAGATAGATATTGAGAAAAATAAAAAATAAAAAAAGAGATATGAGAAAAGAGGAAAGAGAGAAAAACACCATTTTCCCATGGTAAATAAGAAGATTGATGAGATGCTCGTTGTCTGCTTGCCTTGTCATTTTGATATGGGGATTCTTCCGTATCATCGGGCAAGGGGTACCCCATTGGTGGTTCTCTATGATACACACGTACTTACTATGACAAGAACTTACCGGTAACTAAACTTGAGTAGCATGAGGAGTGACCCTCGTATTCAAGGGACATGAGATTTCCAACTTATACTTTGTCAAGCATATACTCCATAGTTTGTCCACTTTAACCTTAATCACTTCAAGATGCTTATGATAGGGGAAATGAGAGCTGAAAGCGAATAAGTACCATAATTTTTGGAAGCTCTTTATGAAACTTGAATCCCTGCTTCCTTCTATGAAGGCCTTTCTTTTACTTTTATGTTGAGTCTCCACCTTCTATCTTTATGCACCTATTGAGAGATCATAGTGGCTATTATTAGTTTAAATGTGCATTGTTCCAAGACTTGTTGATTGATGCATAACTTTTATATTGCTTGTTCTTAAACTATTTGTATCTAGTCACCCTTATGAACTTTGAAGGTGTCCTATGCATTTATGTTTGCTACTCTATGAGGGACAAGCTGAATGCCACTATGCTATGTTTTCTTTATGTGAAACTAACAAACGTCTTGCAAAGCATTGTTATTCATGAATCTTTTGTTTATGCCTTTTCATGTTACAACATAGTTGATATGTCTTGTTGTTAGAACTATATCTTTCATGCGATGTTGAAGTACTATGATCCCAACTATCAATGTTTTACAAATACTTTGATCAAGTTTATGATGGTGCATGTCACCTCAAAAATTATTCTTTCTTTTTATCACTTACCTACTCGAGGACGAGCAGGAGTTAAGCTTGGGGATGTTGATACGTTGCAAACGTATCTATAATTTTTGATGTTCCATGCTTGGTTTTTATCTACTTTCTTATGTTTTGTCCACACTTTGTAGTACTTTTTATACACTTTCTTGGACTAACCTATTAACAAGATGCCATAGTGCAAGCTGCATGTTTTCTGTTGTTTTTGGTTCCAGGAAAGTCAGAAAATGAATATTCTCAGAATTGGACGGGACAAAAGCCAAAGTCAATATTTCACCGAGAGGGACACAGAGCTAGAATACGAGACGGAGAGGGGCCAGGGGCCGCCCACACCACCCGGCCACGCGGCTAGGCCTAGCCCGCGCCAGGGGGTGGTGCGGCCGCCTAGGGCACCCCTCAGCCTCCCCTTTCGCCTATAAGATGCCTCCGATATAGAAACCCTAAGTACCCAATCAAAATTCCACGGAAGAGTCTGTAGCCACCATCATCTCCATCCCTATATCGGGAGGGATCTGAAGCTCTTCCCGGCACCTTGCCGGAGGGGAGAATTCACCCTGGAGGCCTTCTTCATCAACATGCAAGCCTCCGGTGAGATGTGTGAGTAGTTCATCCTTGGACTACGGGTCCATGTAGTAGCTAGATGGTTGGTTCTTCTCCTTTGTGCTATCATGTCTAGATCTTGTGAGCTCCGTTCATGATCAGGATCATCTATTTGTAATCATACATGTTGTGTTTGCGGGGATCCGATGGATATTGATATGCTATTTCAGATTGATCATTGATTCTATCATGTCTTTGTTATTTGTGATCTTGCATGCTCTCTGTTGTTAGTAGATATCTTGGCCGAGTAGATGCTAGCAACTCCAAGAGGGAGTATTTATGCTCTATATTGGGCTCATGCCACTAGTAATTTGGGGAAGTGACAGAAATCTCTAAGGTACTAGATGTCTTGTTGCTACTAGGGAGAAAACAGCAATCCTTTGTTCATAGAACAATCATATTGTTTACTTTACACGTAGTGCGTAATGCAGTTATCTGTTGCTTGCAACTTAATACTGGAGTCGGTTTGGATTGATAACCTGAAGGTGGATTATTAGTCATAGATGCAGTTGGATTACGGTCTATGTATAATGTCGTAATGCCCAATAAAATCTCATAGGAGTCAAGATCATTAGTATATGCATGCATGCTTTCTCGATGTTAGTCAATTTCCCCGTTGTAATTTGTTCACCCAACATGTCATCTATCTTAAGGAGAACCACCACTAGTGAACTATGGACCCCGGTCCTTTCTTTTACCATCCATCTACAATTATTTATTGTTTTCTGTTTACTTTCTACAAGATTTTACTTTCTTCCACACAATACGTTTAATCCTTTGTTTTCAGCAAAACCGGTGAGATTGAAAACCTCACTTTAAGTTGAGGGCAAAGTTTTGTGGTTGTGTTGTACAGGATTCCAAGTTGGAAACAACACCTTGGAGGTGTTTCCTTGCTCCTACTGGTTCGATAACCTTGGTTTCATAACTGACGGAAAACTTGCTGATGTGCTCATCATACCTTCCTCTTGGGGTTACCCAACAAGCTCGACGTGTTGAGCCAATAATCCCCCACTTGTTCTTCATGGTTTTGCAGGCAAGAAACTAATATTTTTTGCAAGTCTTATAAACTAGCCTACTTTGGTAGAAGCTGACATCTCCATATCATCTTATTTTTACCAACTCTTGGCATGTTTATATGATGGCTATGAAATATAGCCATCTACATCCACATTTAAACTAGATATTATTCATATTTTTGATGAAATATCTCTCTAAACCCTGCCACTAATGCCTAATGATCAAAGGGGTATGCAATCGTTTATTTCTATTTTTCCCTACACAGATAATGACGTTTGATGATGGGAATCACAACATTGAAGTCAAAGATACGATATTGCCAACAACCCAAAGAAACCAGGGGTCGTGAAGTGGAGACAGAAGCTTTAGACCAACTATACGGCAGGAATAAAATTCTGGCTGTATAGTTCTGGCCATTTAGTTGCCATCAACACCGCTAGGTCAAATAGAATAAACTTTCGTGAAGGGACCCCTACATAAAGAGGTTTCAGGCGACGAGAAACAGAGCCCCGGAGAGCCGTCGCAGAATCCTAGAAACCTACATCCACAACACCGAAGAGCCGCAAGAGGAATAGACTTAGATCTAATCTCCAAACCCTTCTCCACCACCATAGCCATATTCCACCACTTGTAATAGTAGATCTCATCTTCGATTGGTGACATTGTAAGACTATTTGTTATCAATCTCATGGTTTCCATTGCAATGTTTATGATTGTTGATTTCATCTCTATGTGTGAGTAATTCTCTTTGGGCTAAGGGCTTCGGTCTAGCAATGTAGATTTTGTGCATGTTATTTATCATAGATGGGATCATGTATTAGTTTGTATGACATGATGATTATTGTATCCTCTCTTGCCTCAATCCAAGGACTTGTCAGGTACCCAAGACCCTAAGGATTGAGCCAGGTATAGGGAGTATGAGTAATGACTAATCTACAGGTTGGGAACCCCAATGACAGAAGGGGTAGTACGACTGTATGTGAGGGATTTACTTGGGATTAACGATGACATCGCTATGCATATCATTAGTTCTCTTTCTTCTATGGATGATACTAGTAGGTTATTGCTATAAGCGGTTGCACAGGCAATAGCCATTATGGATGCACTGCCCACATATAATTATCATGCTCTAATAATTATATGCACACTTTATTATTATCTTTTATTCCCATCAGATGTTTTGCACATCTACTGGTGAAACCGAAAACCCTAGGCCCTCGCTGTCCATAGTCGACAACAACAAAAGACAACAAACTCTTGGTCTGGTAAAACACAAAAAGATTTCTAAAACACCCTAAGGTCCATTAAAGTAACTTCACTATGCTTTCTGCTTCTCGAGGATTCGATAACCTAGGTCTACTAGGGAAAAAGAGCTATACTACAGCCGTAATCTGGATCGAAGGTATCAACCCCTTTTTTGACGCCATTGCCGGGGAAGCAATAGCTACCCTGGTGAGGTTGGTAGGAACCTTGCTAGTTTTATTTCATGTTTTTAATTTTGTTAGTTTGCTTTAATTCTTTATTTGAAAAACCAAAAAAATTAGTTAGTCTTTAAATTCTTGTTTTTACTATCATAAGTCTTTGTTTAAGAAAACCCAAAAACATTGGAAATATGGCTGAAAAGAAGCTTGGGGAGTTTGCAACTCCCAGCAATGATTATTTGGGTACTCCTATTACTCAGCCAACAATTACTGTTGAGGATTATGAAATTTAGCCCCATTATTTATGTTTGGTTCAACATAATCAATTTGGAGGCTTTGTTGTTCAGGACGCAGGTATGCACTTGAACACTTTCACTGAAATATGTGATATGATGCACATAAAAGATGTTGACCCCGATGCGGTCAAATATGCACTTATTTCCTTTCTCTCTTAGAGGAAGAGCAAAATTATGGTTGCTATATTTGCCTATAAACACTATTGCATCATGGGTGGAGTGTACTTCTTTATTTATGACTAAATTTCTCCCACCTGCAATGACTATGCAACTAAGATCTAATATTACTAGTTTTAGACAGGAAGAGCATGATCCACTAGCACTTGCATGGAAGATGATGAAAGAATGCATGAGAAACTATCCCAGTCATGGGATGAAAGATTGGTTAATTCTCCATTTATTTTATAATGCTCTTAACCCTGTGCCTAAGTCTATGCTTGATACTGCAACTAGAGGAACATTTATGGGTAAACATATTACCGAAGCAAAGCAGCTGCTAGACAATATGCAAAGACAATCATGCCAGTGGAATGTGGATAGATCAAACACGAAGAAGGTGAACTTCGTCTCACCACAAGAAAATGAAGAACTCAATGCTAAGCTGGATGAGCTCATATTAGCCATAAAAGGTAAGGAAAACCAGGTAAGAGCTATCTCAGAATGAAATATTGACGAAATAGACTTCATAGCTCATAATGATTATAACCCTGCTTGGAAGAAGAATTATAATCCTAATTTTCAGAAACATTATTCTAGTCCTGCAGGTAACTCTAATAATAATATGGGAACAAGTAATGGTAGTCTCCAAGAAAGTCCTTTATAGACTCACAAAATGAGCAAAATAATATCCTTATTAAAATAACGGAGAACCAAGATGCTATGCTTGGTAAATTATCTAACCAAGATGTAAGTTTGAGGAATGATTTGCAGGCCCTCCAAAAAAGAACGAGGATTGTTGAGGCACAACTAGGTAAGATAACCGAGAGTCAAACTGTCATTCTAGCTAAATTTGCAGGTAAAGCTGAGCCCAATCCTGTTGAAGACCTAAAGATGATAAGAATCCAAAGGGAGGAGCCTAAAGAACTTGATTATAGTAATGCTCCTTCACCAAATTAGATCGTTGAAGATCTTGTAAAAAGGATAAATATGAAGATTCCGGTAAGTGAAGGAAATGAGGAAGCTATGTATCAACACTTCATTAATCAGGTAGCAATAGAGGTACGTGAGCTTGAGGAAGGATATAATAATATTGCTGAAAAATTACCTGTGAAGCTTGATGATATATTTGAGCCTACTATTAAAATTAATATTGCACTTTGTGGTCTAGGTGCAGGCGTTTCAACAATTACAAAAAGTCTTTTTAATAAGTTTAATCTGGGACCCTTTGAAATCACCAAGTTAAAATTACATCTAGCATATTCTACCTACAAACAAGCTGTAGGGATTAAAGGAAATACTTTAGTATACATTAAAGGTTGTCCCGCACTTATTGATTTTGTTATTGTTAACATGCCTGAAGATGCTACTGCTCCTATTATATTAGGTCATCCATTCTTAAGAACTATTAAGGCTTTGATTAATCCACATGAAGGGAGCGTGAAGCTTCAATTGCTTTCACATGATCCTTTTGTTATTCATTTTCCCAAGAAGAAGAAATCCAAGCATGATGAAAAAGAGGCCATCACTTTGAAGGCCAACTATTTTGGAGTGGGTGTTCCACTCATCTGGCCTAAGTGAGCAACATTGAGGTCAAGCTATTGACCATAAAAGAGCGCTTCATCGGAGGCAACCCATGTGAAATAAAGGTTTGAGTAAAGTTTTTAAGTTTTAGTTTAAGTTCTATGTTTAATAAAGAGTGCTAGAAAGCTCCGGTTGAGGAGAAGAAGTTCGGTAGTACTAAAAATCCTGCTTTATACATGCTGATGTTGGTCGACAATTTTTACTGTCATTTTTCTGTCAAAAACAAGGTGTTTCGCTAAGTTTCAGGATAAGAAAGAATTCTTGAAGAAAAAGATTTTTTTTATGACTACTGAAGGTTTAACGACCAACTATACAACGGGAATAAAAATTCCGGCTATATAGTTTGGCCGTATAGATATCTTTGCCATTGACAAATTTTCTTTCTTAGGTACTGAAGGTTTAACGACCAACTATACAGCGGGAATAAAAATTCCGGCCGTATAGTTCCAGTTGTATAGATATCAATGCCTTTGTAAAATTTCTTTTCCAGGTACAGAAGGTTTGACGACCAGCTATTCGGCGGGGATGAAAAATCCTGGCCATATAGTTCTGGACGTATAGTTGCGCCGCTAGGTGAAAATCCTAAATTTTTGACATCAGACCAATTATACGGCAGGAAAAAATTGTTCCGGCCATATAGTATAGCCGTATAGATGTGTCCGACCACAAAATCGACACGGGAAGGTACCCCCAACACCAAAACTTCAAACCTTTTTCTCTCTTCTACCTCCAAACTCTCTCAAAACCTCAAGAGATCTTCATCTCTACTTAATTTCGTTCGATTTCCTTGCACACAAGTCATCTACGGTATGTTTCTCCTCCGATCCTCCCATTACTTTTTGCAAATTCATTCTCGATCTGTTTTTATTATCAATCTAGGGTGACACCTACTATGAACTAATTTATATGATTCTCTTGCCTAGATTATTATTTTGAGGGGACTCTTTAGTTTGATAAGATGAGGAATATGTTATGCTTATTATTGTTGGATCAAAAAGTTTTATTTTTTGTTTTTCCTTATTATTTTAGATGATGAACACAAGGATCCAAACTCGTGCTCGTGTCGCCCCTAGTGCTTCTCGGGCTACGGCTCAAGAATGCATGGGGATAAGGTTTAGGGATGAGCTCCAACGTGATCGCTTCAATAGGATCAAGAACCGAGAAATGAAGACAACCAAGTGGGCTTTCCCCATTATATTGAATCAACTCGGTATTTCTAATGACTTCAATTTACTTTGCAATAAGGTTGTCCTGCAAAACTTTGTATTCAATGATGTGCCTACTTATCACCGGTTAACTCTTGAATTTCTAAGTTCTTTGCAAAGCACCGTTAAAGCATGGCATGGAGAGGACTTGATTTCTTTCCGACTTATGAACAACAATTATGCTTTATCACTAGATGAATGGTGAGCATGTTTTAATTTTCCAAAAAATAATTCTAATGACTTACGCGCATCCTTTAATGGCTTAGACCCTTCCCTAGAATGAGTTTCACTTCTAGAGGAAGCAAGGGGAAGAATAATCAACATCCTGAAATTCGCTATTTGTTCTATGTTATTGCTAACACTTTGCATGCACGAAATGAGTTCGCGAGACTCAATGAGGAGGACATCTTAGTCCTTGCAAAAGCTGCTTTCAACAACATCGAATTGTCACTCAACTTGGGTGCAATTCTTGTGTGCTACATGGAGTACCAATCCTCCCAAAGCCAAGGACCAATTATAGGTGGATGTGTCATCACCGTGCTTTCCATTGCCCTAGGCATCGACCCAGGTGAGTTGCAACCAGTGCTAGGTGAGAGACGTGTTGGTTTATCTACTTTAAAAGCTTGTGGAATGCTCACTAGCATGGATGGTGTTTATTACTTGCATATTGCTGGAGCTGGGCGTCTCTACCTTGCTCCTTTGCATAATGGTATTTTCTCTATCGAGGAAGGATGTTTGCTATATGACTTGCAGGTTGAGCAACACCAACCCGAGGAGGAGATTCCGTATGAGGATGAGGACCAAGAAGAGGAGCAATAAGTTCCTTATCAAGAGGAGCAGCCACCAACCCGGTTCGCTACATACCAAGACTTCCAAGAACTTGGAGGAACTGTGGAGAGGATGCATAACCTCTCCTTGAACCTCCAAGAAACAACTAGTAATTTATCAACTCAATTTGCGAACTGGAGTTACGACTTTTCCCGCCACCACAATGATTTGAAGGGCTTGCAAAAGCCTAAGCTTGGGGAAGTTTCCTCATTATCTTTATTTGGCGTTCATTTGTTTTTATTTATTTTGTGGTTATGCTTTAATTCGAGTTTATAAGCACTCGTGTTGGTTTCCCCAACACTTTATCTTTAGATATTTCTATTTGTTTTCGAGACTTTCTAGCCGAGCTTTGCCGCCAATTTTATATTCTTTAAATTCCCTCTCTTAAAAACAACAAAAAGATTTTTCCATTTATCTTTATTTTCCCTCTTCCTTCCTTTGTATTCTACTTGTGGCTTTCACATATTTGTAGGAGAGTGATTGACTTCGAGTTTCCAAGAAGCAAATCAAAAGGGAAGAGAGAAGTGAAACCAATCATTAGAGGTGTGCCTTAAGACTCCCCACTTTTGAAGTTTGAGAAACCCATGCTAGTTAGTAGTAAATGTTAAGATATTATATTGGTGGAGTGAGTCTTTATATTGTAGTAAAATTTTGTTTGCATGGGTATTTAGTTGGTTACGTTTTGTTCTAGCTCTTGTAGTTAACCAAGTCTTGCCTAAAAATTTGCTAAACAATTGTAATAAGAAAAAGTGTCACAATTGAAGGCTTGGGTGTTGTAGTGTTTAGTCTTGAAGGCTTACTTCTAGAGACACTCAACACCACAAAAAATAATGATTAACTTGATAGCTCTCTTTAAAAGGATTTGTTTAATTGAATTAATGTTTAGCAGTTTTTGTGAGCATGCCAAAGTTTGACTTGTGAATCATAAGAATGATATAGCTTTATGCGTGTCAAACTTCATGGGAGGCCAACAACTCCGCTAGCCTACGAATGATCTTCATGGAGGAAACTCCTAGCTTTCGGCTATGAGTTGACTAAACATATGTAGCAGTAATGCTGTAACGGGTAAGATTCTTGGCATTCCCGGGTAGCTGTGTTCAAGATGGAATCACTCCTCTGGCTATTATGAGTAATCATTGTGCAAAAGGAACAAAAACCTTGGTGATGCCACGAGTGTCCATCACACCCTGATAAACTAATTAAAATCTTTGGCATGCTCTCAATTACATAAGAACTGAAATTCTTGAAGGACAATGAATAGAAAAGTAGTGCTTGAAAAGTCTTGATTTATTGATGTGGGAGAATTGAGATACTCTAGTGTATATGTTTTTCATGAAAAACTCTCACACTATCAATTTTACATAATTATACTTTATTGATTCAAAGGCAAGCCTATGAGTTGACTATATGACATGGAATAAGGTTTACTCATTTGAATCATCCAAGTTAACAATAATTTTTCTATGATATTAGGATGCATAAAACCCATATGATATGCTTTCCATTACTCTATCTATGCGGAAGTTTTTCAGATTAATAATGGAGGAACATGAGGCTACCAATCATGAGTAAGATCATGATCTTTTTATTTCAGTTTAAATGCCGAGTTCCTTTTTTATTTTGGTTTTATTGCTTGAGGATGATGAAGTTTAAGCTTGGGGAGGTTGATGGCTGTGAAATATAGCCATCTACATCCACATTTAAACCGGATATTTTTCATATTTTTGATGAAATATCTCTCTAAACGCTGCCACTAATGTCTAATGATCAAAGGGGTATGCAATCATTTCTTTCTATTTTTCCCTGCGCAGATAATGATGTTTGATGATGGAAATCACAATATTAAAGTCAAAGATACGAGATTTCCAACAACCCAAAGAAACCAGGGGTCATGAAGTGGAGACAGAAGCTTTAACGACCAACTATACGGCGGGAATAAAATTTCGGCCGTATAGTTTCCATCGACACCGCTAGGTCAAAAAGAACAAATTTCGTGAAGGGACCCCTATATAAAGTGGCTCCGGGCGACAAGAAACAGAGCCCCGGTGAGCCGCCGTAGAATCCTAGAAACCTGCATCCACAACACCGAAGAGCCGCCGGAGGAATAGACTTAGATGTAATCTCCAAACCCTTCTCCACCACCATAGCCATATTCCACCACTTGTAGTAGTATATCTCATCTTCGATTGGCGACATTGTAAGAATATTTGTTATCAATCTCATGGTTTCCATTGCAATGTTTATGATTGTTGATTTCATCTCTATGTGTGAGTAATTCTCTTTGGGCTAAGGGCTTCGGCCTAGCCATGTAGATTTTGTGCATGTTATGGGATCATGTATTAGTTTGTATGACATGATGATTATTGTATCCTATCTTACCCCAATCCAAGGACTTGTCAGGTACCCAAGACCCTGAGGATGGAGCCAGGTATAGGGAGTATGAGTAATGACTAATCTGCAGGTTGGGAACCCCAGTGATAGAAGGGGCGGTACGGCTATATGTGAGGGATTTACTTGGGATTAACGGTGACATCAATATGCATATCATTAGTTCTCTTTGTTCTATGGATGAGACTAGTAGGTTATTGCTATAAGCGGTTTATGGTTGCGCTGCCCACATATAATTATCTTGCTCTGACAATACATGCATAATTTATTATTATCTTTATTCCCATCAGATGTTTTGCACAGCTACAGGTGAAACCGAAAGCCCTAGGCCCTCTCTCTCCATCATCGACAACAACAAAAGACATCAAACTCTTGGTCCGGTAAAACACAAAAAGAATTCTAAAACTCCCGAATGTCTGTTAAAGTAACTTCACTATGCTTTCTGCTTCCCGAGGATTCAATAACATAGGTCTACTAGGGAAAAAGAGCTATACAACATCCGTAATCCGGATCGAAGGTTACATTATACTCTAATCATGAAGGTCTATCCATCCCTACTTCACTTGTTTTAATTGGAGATTTGTGCCTCCAAAGCCACTATTGTGGTGGTGGCACGACAAATGCCATAGGTAGGCTAAAGATGGGGCCAAAGTGCGCTAGAGGTATCCAGGGAGGGATGGTGTGGTGATTCCACACACAAAATATTTTATTCTCTCTATCAATGGTGGATTACAAGTGTTCCTTGAGCTGTTCGAGGGAAGGAGGAAGAAGACCCTCTCTACTACCCCCACACCTCTCTCTAGGGTTTTCCCTTAGTAAAATTGGCCGAACCTCTCTATGGAGATCCTGGCCCTCCTTATATAGGGGAGGCCAGGTTACAAGTTAGGGCATATGTGGAAGGCATATTCTTCGAATATGCCTCTCCCAAAATAGAAAAGTGGTTCTCCTCTTTTTCCCTCCGTAAGCCGCTCAGGACTCATGGCGTAAGCCTCTCTGAGCCCCTCTGCGGCGTGGCGTCACCCGATAGAGGCAACATCACTTTTGTCGGCCCGTACTCGCTGGTCCTCCTCTCTATCCTATGCGCTCACACTAAAGTGGAGAGAGAGAAACTTTGACCACAGAAGATACCTTCCTTTTCTTGCAAGCCTAGTAGTAACCCGGCCGATGCCTGGGTAACTCGGCCGTGGGGTACCTGCATACAAGTAGCATAGATAATGCCGACATATACTCTATGCCGACCGAGGTTACGTTGGGTGAACATCGTCCGGGCCGGGTTAACCGTGACTCGGCCTGCCTTGAGGTAACTCGGCCAACACTTGCTTTGACCTCGCCGTACCTCAGCTAATATTGCCATTATACCCCAGCTTGACCCTACCCAGGGTTATCCCCCCAACATTAGTCCCCGAAGCTGGTGCAGTCTTAGAAACTTCAGCTGATAAGGCCACAACAGGTTTAACCCACTGAATTCTTTGTTCTCTCTCCTGAGGTTTCCTCATGTCGGCGCATTCCAAACTTAACTCGGCTTTTTCACTATAGACATGGCTTTCCTTGACCTCCCCTGTCTCATTCCAAGATATTCCTTGTTGGCCGGGTTACACTCCCGTATCCGAGTTACCCACTTAGATTCCTTCCTTCTCGTGTATGCTTCCCCATGTCCTACTTGGAGCGTAATCATTACTTTGCGTCATTTTAAGGGCCTGCGCCAGTTACTACACCAGTTATTGTGCACATTGTCAGGGATTACTGCACCAACATCACATCATGGTGCCTCTTCGATAACTGCAACACCACTTCGTGTCACGCGATCCGCTTTGCTATGTGGCCCGTCTCGTGACTCGCTGATGGTTGGTTGACTTGGTGAAATACACGGCCACACCATGTGGCCCTCTCCGCACGGTGATCCCACTACTCCTACTAGGGGCATGGTTAAATAGGGGAGCGGGGGCATCCTTTGCCATTCCCCCGTTCATTCGCTCTGCCTCTGCCTATTCTTCTTCTTCCTTGCAGCGCTGCCGCCACACTGCTTCCTCTTAGCGCTAGCGCTGTCGCTGCCATGATGCTTCCGCTTAGCGCTAGCGCCGTCGTTGCCATGATGCTTCCGCTTAGCGCTAGCATCATCGCCACCGCTCTCTATCCCTTGCCTGCTTCCCCGCAGCTGCGCCGCTCACCGCCACTACGTGTCCGCGCCACTCAAGACCTCTCTCCCCCACCTCAGATTACTTCTACGAGGAATAAGATCTAGAGATGTCTCACGAAGTTGCCATCGTCAAGGAACACGAAGATGGCGATGCCACCCATGAGCGTGGTGCTTAGGCTGGTTCTTGGGTGAGCCAAGACGATTTGGATTGGCTCGTCTGGTCCCGCACTGGTCCCGCCACGTCCCTGCTAGAGTACGCCGCCGCCTCGCCGACGATGAACTTGCCCCTTCTCCTGAACCGGGTGAGTTCATCGTATTTCTCTCCCACTTCCTACGTGGGTTCGGCATACCTGCTAGCAGTTTCTTCCATGAATTCCTTACCACCTTTGCTCTTCAACCCCATAATCTTCCAGCTAACACCATCACTTTTTTGTCTGCTTTTGCCTCCGGGGTTGAGGGATACCTCGTCCTATGGCCCTCCATAGCCATTTGGTTCAAATTCTTCGACTTTAGAGCTAATGTTGTGCCGGATAAGGACCTTCGCCCTGCCAACAAATCTCTAACCCAGTGTGGGGCAGCTTCCATCTCACCCCGAAAAGGGTCTGAGTTTCCCCGAGGTGTGGCTTGGAGTCCTACAAAGGATGGGCCAAGACATTTTTCTATGTGCAGAACACTACTTTGGAGGATAAGATCTAGTTGCCCCTTTTTCTATCGATGTCCCCGACAGAACTCGGTGGATCCGGATCCCCAATAGGTTAAAGGCAAACACTTTGGTAGATTTGGTGGAGAAGCGCATCATCAAGCTGATGTTGTTGGGATTGACTGGTGAGGATATCATGATCACTTTCATTTGTAGCCGAATCTCTCCACTGCAGCAGCACACACACAAGCTTTGCCACATGAGCGGGCACCTCAACCCCATCCGTACTTCTTCATTCGAGCTCTTCGACGCTTAGATCTTCCGCCGGGTTAAGGCTATTTTCAAGATACCCCTAGAAATGATTGAAGATTGGGAGTGGGGGTTCGAGCACTAAAGCCAAGATAAGCTGGCTCATGTGGTACATCTCTTACGCGAGCCTCTTTCTGAGTTATGTATATGTCGGCCAGTATTAGCTACATGATCCTTTTGTCTTGTTCTTTCCAGACGTTCCTTCAGCAAGGCATTGAGGATGATGCTGACCCATCCCTTAAGTGGGGGAAGGACCACGATACCTCGGATACAGTAGAACCGCATTCTGAGGACTTCTTGGCCGTTCCAGACCCCGCCTCCAGCCGACCTTCCGGTAAGGCTTCTGTCTTAAGGGATTGTCGGATGACGATGAAGATGATGATATTGAGATCTTGGAGGTATATGATCATGTGCCTATCTCATATGCTTTTTGGCTGATCCAACTTCAGCTAATCTAGTTGGTCAGGTCCACACCGATCTACCTCTTGTTGTGGGCGAACCAGCACCTTTTTCGATAAAGAAATGAGCTGCTACCTCGGCTCCTTCTTGCGAGCCTTTCAGGATTGGGAAAAGACAAACGAAATCCGGCAATAAGGCCGCAAGTAAACCTCCGACTAAGGCCACCATCCGGAGAGCCCCGAAGCCCAAGGAACCACCTACCGCATCCGAGTAAGCTCCTAGTTTATTTTTCTTGTTATTTGGGAATGCATTTCTTGTTTCTCTCTTTCTGTTCTAACTTGATATTCGTCTTCCTCCTGACTCGGTAGGGCCCCCAAGGACATATCTCAGAGTGGCTTGAGCATAGCCTCACCTATCCGAGGTGATCCACCTTCTCCTCTCCGCGATGATCCACCTTCTCCTTGCGACGATGATGCTCATGCCCTGAGCCCCATCTATGAGAGCTCTGCAACCGCGCCAAATCTTATCCTACCTCGGCAAGATGAGGGCAATGTCAGCACGGTGGGTAGTGGCGCCTCCAAGGATGTGGCTATGCCTAATCAGGCCAGTTCTTATTCCGCTCAGCAACAATTTGATAATGGTGCTAGCAACATTGGAACCGAGAAAGCTCCTACCGAGGTGTCGGTGACCCTGGCACCAACCCAAGTTCAACCTTGACTAGCTCCAGCTCAAGCTCTAGCTCCAAGATCCTCTCCTCAAGTTCCTCATGCCTTGTCCGAGTCTACCCAGACTTGGTGACAAGATCAGACTCGGCCTAGCCCGAAGGCCAAATCACACGTGCGGACGTCTTTGGCTGGAGCGCAACCTTCATCTCGACAACAGCAGATCAAACTCATCACCAAGACCAAAAAGCCTGCCGACGTAGCCAAGGTCAAGCCCACTGCCGAGGCAACCAAAGCTACAGCCAAGGGATCAGCGGCCAGGTCTGGGTAGCGCACCATTGCCTCCATGATGCAAAAGGGGAGCGCTACCTCTGGCCCAACTTCAGACCAACAACTCATGTTGCACTCTAATCTGACCGCTCCTTTGGCCGCACGCAAGGCCGCACACGACAAAGGCTTGGTCCTAGCCCAAACCCTCAGTGGTGGGAGCCTCGGCTCACTCACTGAGTATGCTAATAATTGGAACAGCGCTGAATACGTCAACGTCAGCTCTGGCAACCCAGTGAAATTTGGTCCGGCTGAGATTGGTGCACAAATGAATGCAGCTACCAAGGCTATTGCCTATGATACCGAGATGATGGAGGTAAATCCTTTTAACATTCCTTTTCATATGCGCAAGTACTTGTAGATATATCCTTCAGTCCCCAAGAGTCTGAGGGAGTAACACGTTACTCGGCCAGATGCTCCTAATATACTTGTGCAATTGTCTCTAATCTTATCCCAAATCTGAGGTAGCTCAGTCTAGTGAAATTATTGAGTAGTTTCAAATATCCACTCACCTATAACCGGGTTAAGTTCCACTTGCCTCGGATCTAGAGTAACTTCAAATATCCACTCACCTAAAGCCGGGTTAAGATACACTTGACTTAGATCTTGAGTAACTTCGAATATCCACTCACCTAGAGCCGGGTTGAGTTCCACTTGACTCGGATCTTGAGTAACTTTGAATATTCACTCACCTAGAGCTAGGTCAAGTTCCACTTGACTTAGATCTTTAATAACTTCGAATATTCACTCACCTAGAGTCGGGTTAAGTTCCACTTGACTCGGATCTGGAATAACTTCAAATATTCACTCACCTAGAGCCGGGTTAAGTTCCCCTTGACCCGGATCTTGAATAACTTCGAATATCCACTCACCTAGAGCCAGGTTAAGTTCCACTTGACTCGGATCTAACTAAATTCAAATATTCCTTATGATGCATGAGCTAACACTTTCCTTTTCAGATCACCACCAACCACCGGACCATTGAGTTTCAGCGGCTTTTGGACTCTCACAAGGAGCTTTGCGCGAAGCATAAGGCCGTGCTGCTTGAGGCGAAGAAAAAAGGTAAAGTTATCTCTTTCATATTGCCCCATTTGTACTTCTTCCTCTTTTGACTTGCCAAACTTGATTTGTGACTCGAATCCGGCAGCCGAAGTAGAAACTGAAAACAAGGCGCTAAGGAAAAAGCTGACCGAGATGAAAGGTAATTCTCCTTTTATCCTCATCCTTTTTCCTTTTTTATTTTGACTTGACAAGTAATTATACCTCGGCTCTTACTGGGTAAATTTTTTATTGCAGTGTCTCTTCAGGATAGCATGCCTTTGCTTGACATGATGCTCCACTTTCTCGAACAAGTAGGGCAACATCAGGCCCAACTAAAGGAGAATGACAATGAGATTGCTCAGCTCCGAAAAAAGGATGATGAGATCACTCAGCTGAAAGCCGAGATTGAAAAGTTGAAAAGCCTCCAAAAAGCTGAGCTGGAGGAAGCTGGTCAAGCCTTCGCTAAAGAAAAGGATCGGCTATAGACTACTCTTGAGAAGAGCCAAGACATGGTGAAGGACACCAACACCAAATATATTCGGTGAACACTGAGTATGAAAATCTCAAGAAGAGTAATGTTGCTTGGCTCATGGAGTTGACTCGGATCAATAACTATATCTCTCATGAGTTTCTCTTCTTGTGCTGGCATTTATTTCTCAGGGTCTTGTGCTCCTATTGACTTACCCTATTTGTCTTATTTCCAGGCAATTTTCCAGAGTCCATCTCCCTTGCTTCCACTACCATTGACAAGTTCAGGTTGAAGAGAGGTACTCCGATTGTTCCTTCTACAGAGCCAATTCCTTACGACATAGAGGATACTTTGGTGAGCCTCGCAGCTCGGGTGGAACCTATGAAGAGCTTTGGATCGAACCTCATGGATGCTGCTATCCGGGTATTCAGTGCCCTTTGGTCCACGGAACCCACTCCTAAAGGTCCTGCCCCATTGATTGCAAAGTTGATGGAATGCAAAACTCAACTCGATCTGTGGAGGGAGTCCACTGTGTGTGCTGGTGCTGACACGAATTTAAGCTTTGTGTTATCCTGGTACGAAGGTCTTGACCTGAAGGTTCTCAACCGCATGTGCACTAGATCCATATGGACCAATGATCCGGCCTGCATCTCCCAACGCCAAGCTCACACATATGACCTCATCCAATATGCCCATTGTCATCAATGGAATGATGGGCCGAGCTTCCTTGAAGTCGTCAATGATCAAGATGTTGAAGGAGATGCTGCTGAGGAAGAAGAAGACTCAAATTTCACCGAGGAAGCCGATGACGCTGAGGATGCCGAACCTATCCGAACGATGAAGCTGAAACCAAGGCTCGCAGTGCCGAGGAAAACTTGCCTCCATCTGCTGCTGATAATTCGGCTGTTGTGGCTCCTTGAGCAAAAAAACTTTTAAAATTCGTTAAATCCCTGGTATGTCGGGTGAAAATGTATGAAACAATGTGATATTTTTTTATTGCAAGTTTTTTATGTCAGATTAACTTGGGCGAAGTTCCCGAGTTTTATTTTCTTGTTCTCCCAATTTGATGATTCGGATCGCATCTACCTTGATTCAACGCTTGACTTGTGAGTCCTAGGTTCAAAAAATTGACTTAACAATACTTGAAACTTTAGGATTAGCTCAAAATAATTCAACACAACAAAGGGAAAGTAAATACAAGGGTTAGTCTAAAAACCAAATGTCAGCTCGATTACGTTCCTTTCCTTAGTCGTTTTTCATGTGCTTAGCAATTCCAAACTAGTTGTCTTGCTTGCCATGAAGCTAATTATTGTAGGACAACAAGAAGTCGAAGAGTTAGATTTTAGTTCCAACACATTACTAATCCGGCTAAGGTGTAAGTAATTTAAGTCAGCCGACATATAAAAGAGTAAATGCAGAACAAAGACAATTATCTTTAGGGCACTCTCCGAGTTTCTGCTCGGGGTGTCCAAGTTTCATTGACAAGCTCATTGCTGACATATAGGCCGACATATGAGAGTTCGATATACATACACTTTTAGCTAAGTGAAAAAAGGGAGAAGTAGAGCTACATTCCATGGTCGCTTGGATTCCTCGCCGGACCTGTCCACCTTGTTCTTCTCCTGTGGCTATGCATCAATGAGGTAATGGGCATCATTGTGCAATGCTTTTCTTACAATGAATGGCCCTTCCCATGGGGTGGATAACTTATGCATGCCGGCAGTGCACTGCACCAGCCGGAGTACCATATCTCCTTCCCAGAATACTCGGGGGTTTACTTTCTGGCTATGATAGCGTCGGAGATTTTGCTGATAAATGGCAGGTCTAGACAATGCTAATTCTCTCGCTTCTTCCAGCAGATCAACATCATTTTGCCGAGCTTCTTGCACTTCGGCTTCTGTGTATTGGGTGACCCTGGGTGAGTCATGCTCTATGTCGGCTGGTAATATAGCTTCAGCCCCATATACGAGAAAGAATGGCATATAGCCTATTGATCGATTTAGAGTTGTTCTTAAACTCCACAATACCGTTGGTAGTTCTTCTATCTAGCACTCCGCTGATCTTTGCAGTGGCTCAATGAGCCGGGGTTTTATCCCGGATAGAACTAGTCAGTTGGATCTTTCCACTTATCCGTTCGACGCGGGGTGGGCCACTGATGCGACATCCAGCCGAATCTTCTTATCTCGTCAAAATCTTGCAAATGCTCCTTCTGTGAAATTGGTGCCATTATCAGTTATGATACTGTGAGGATAGCCATATCTCAGAATAATATTTGAGGAAAGTCATGGCCGTAGCTCCATCACATTTTCTTATTGGCTTTAATTCAATCCACTTGGTAAAGTTGTCCACCATGACTAAGATGTGGGTCATGTTCCCCTTAGCCAGCTTAAACGGTCCAACCATATCTAAGCACTACACAGCAAATGGCCAAGTGATTGGTATAGTTTTGAGTTACGATATTGGCATGTACGTCTTGGTAGAGTACCTCTTACAGCCCTTGCATTTCCTTACTAGTTCCTCAGCTTTCTCCAAGGCACTTGGCCAGTAAAACCCATGCGTAAAAGCTTTTGCCACTAAGGCCCTAGATGAGGCATGATGCCCACATTCCCCCTGATGTATATCTTGGAGGATGTCTAGCCCTTCTCCCGGGTAAACACACCGCTACAGGACACTTGTGACACTTCTCTTGTATAGCTCGACACATATAATGGTGTGTGTCCTTTCTCTCCTCTGCACTTGCCTTGAAAGTTTCTCATCACTTGGCAAAGTTCCATCTTTTAAGAACTCAAAAATTGGTTGTGCCCATGCTGGTATAGTGTGAACTAGGAAAAGTACTTCATCAACCTCCATTGCATCCACCGATATAACCTCTGCTGGATCAAGCTGAATAGTCCCCGGGTTCTGCGAGGCAGTCCTCAAGTTTTCCGAGGTAGTCCCCAGGTTTACCGAGGTATTCCCCCTAGTCAATGTCCATAGGGGTAGCTTCTGATCCGAGGTTTGTCAGGATATAGATTGATTCAGATTCTGGTGAAGGAGAGATAAATGGCTTTCTCAAATGTTCCAAAGAAACTCCTAGCGTGATGGCCTACCGATATGAGCCTAGCTTAGACAGTATGTCGGTTGCTTCATTTTCAAACCGAGGTACATGATGGAATTCGTATCCCTCGAAGTACCCACATATCTTTTGGACATGAAATATATAAAGGGTCATGTTTGCATCTAGCATGTCCCAATTACCAGATACTTGCTACACCACTAAATCCGAATCACCGAAGCACTTTATCTAACGTATCCCAACCTCTTTTGCTACTTTCAGTCCATGCATGAGCGCCTCATACTCGGCCACATTGTTGGGTGCTCGAAAATGGATTTGAAGCACATATCGCAGCTTGTCTTTCTTGGGCGAGGTAAGTACTACCCCGACGCCTAATCCTTCCTTCAGCTTTGATCCATCGAAGTGCATCCTCCAGTACTTCGTACTGCATCTCGGCCCAATCCACACAAAAATCAGCCATTGCTTGAGACTTGATGACATCCCTGCTATCAAATTGTGGTGCATAAGGGGCCGGCTCAATTGCCCATTTTTCAATCCGGCCACTTGCATCTTTGTTACTCATTATCTCGGATATGAGTGCTTCACATATCACTTTTATGGGGTGTTCCTTGAAGTAATGCTTGAGCTTCTTGGCTGCCATGTACTAACCATATGACATCTTCTAATAGTGAGGATAGTTTTGCTTCGAAGTGGGCAATACCTTGCTTAGGTAATATACTGGCCTCTGCACCGACTTACCTTCTTCGTCACGCTCCACCACAACCACGACACTTACGACTCGGTTGGTCGCTGCTATATAGAGCAATATCGGCTCTTTGGATAGTGGTGAATCTAACACTGGTGCAGAGGCTAACATCTTTTTCAGTTCATGAAATGCGCTATCATCTTGCGGTGTCCATACGAATTTATCTGATTTTTTCATTAGTTGATAGACAGGCAATGCCTTTTCTCCTAGCCGATATGCAAACCAACTTAATGATGCCAGGCAATCAGTGAACTTCTGAACATCATTAAGGCACTTCGACAGTTCCATTCTTTCTATAGCTTAGGTTTTGGTGGGGTTGGCCTCGATACCTCAGCTAGGCACAAGAAAACCGAGTAACTTCCCAACCAGCACACCAAAGGTACATTTCTCTGGGTTAAGCTTCATTTGGAACCTCCTTAGGTTCGCAAATGTCTGTCAGATATCATCTAGGAGCGTTTTGCTTTCCTTTGTTTTTATCACAACATCATCTACATATACTTGGACATTTTTTCCAATCTGATCATGTAAACATTTTTACATACACCTCTGATACATTGATCCTACATTTAGTAAGCCAAACGACATGGAGCGATAACAATAAGCCCCATACGGGTGATGAATGCAATCTTTATTTGATCATCCGGGTTTAGGGGTATCTGGTGGAAACCAGAATACACATCTACAAATGACAACAACTCACACCTAGCGTTCGAATCAGTGACTTGATCTATCCTCGGTAGTGGGAATGGATCTTTTGGAAACACCTTATTCAGTTTCGTGTAATCGATACACATATGCCACACCACTGCTACATTCGGATCACCTTTCTTCTTTCCCATAAGCACCAGATTAGATAGCCAATCCGGGTAAAGTACTTCCATGATACACCCGACTACAAGGAGCCGAGCTATTTCATCACCAATGACCTTTCTCCTATCTTCGGTGAAGCGGCGAAGAGGTTGCTTCACCGGATTAGCTCTGGGGTCTCACATGAAGGGAATATGCACGATAGGCAATAATAAATTGGTTATTATCTTATTCCATGTTTATGATAAATGTTTATTTTGCATGCTACAATTGTATTAATTGGAAACGTTAATACATGTGTGTTTAATAAAGAAAATACCAAGTTTCTAGTAATGCCTCTCATATAAACTAGCTCGTTGATTAACAAGATGATCAAGGTTTCCTGATCATGGATATTGGATGTTGTTAATAACAAGGTCACATCATTAGTGGAATGATGTGATGAACATTCATCCGAAGTATATCATTATGATCAAAGTCATTATGTTTATTTTGCTATAATATCATACGAAGTAATCCTAGTCCTTAGACCATGAGATCATGTCAATCACTAACACTAGAAAAGTATCTTGATAACATCAAACGTCACACTGTAACAGGGTGACTATAAAGGTGGGTTCAGTGCTACGAAGGTGTTATGTAGAGGCTCTTAGATCAAGAGTGGGATTTGTCCATCCCGATGACAGATAGATATACTCAGCACCCTCTCGGTGATATCACATTGAAATAGCTTGCAAGCAAGCGATGTGATCACTAGAATGTTATATCATAGGAACGATAAAAGAGTGCATGTCGGCAACGAGATCAAACTAGGTATTGATATACCGATGATCGAATCTCGTACATGTAATATATCGCGAGACAAATGGATTTAGTTACAACGTTAAAGGTTCACATGATCACAAGAGTCATCGTTGAATGTGTGGGAGTCAGTACAGATCTTCAGGTCCCACTTCTAATTATTGATCGGAGATGGGTCTCGATCATTTCTACATTATTCGTGAACCGTAGGGTGACACACTTAAGGGATACCGACACCATTTGGAGCAAATATATTTCAGATAAAGATTTAAGAAAGCGATGGAATCATTTCGATGGAAACCAGACGTGATATTGCAGAAACTGGTTCTGCATGTGATATTGAAATGTTGTAGGGGGTTTTATGTGAATGTTTGTTAATTAAAATAATTAACAAAATTCTGAATAAAATAAATAAAATGGTTTTATTTAAATGAGAGCTTGCATTAAATTTTGTGGAAATTTAATGCATGTGAGTGGACATGAGTGGAGGTGTGTGTTTATGTGAGTGGGAGCTCTACCCACATGAATGAGGGAGAGGTGCGGGCACCCACCATGGCTGGCACCATGCCCCCTTGGGCTGCCTCCTTCCCTATATAAGGAGCACCTCGTCCTCCTTCACTCTCACACCTCCTCGTGAAGGATCTCTCTCCCCTTCTAGAAATTATTCCCCATGGTCTCGGATTAGCGAGATACATGTTCCCAGTGGGTTTATCTAGAAAGGAGTTGCTGCTTCGGCTTCATCACTAGAGTGAGGATATGGAGGTTGTCGGGGTACCAGACGTGTGTGCGATCACGGCTGCACCGCTGCTTTGTGGTGCTGGACTTGGTGGTGCTGGACCTACTGGACTTGCTAGAAATGTACTTGATGGACGTGCTAGTGCTGGACCTACTGAACTCGCTGGACTTCATCACGATCTTGAGATCGGCAAGCGTTCGACTACATCATCCACGAGTTCCATCTCGTTAACAAAGCTTTGTTGTCTTAGAGGGTATGTTCTCTATGGATGTATATCCACCCGTTGCTTGTATCTAGTAGATATATCTTGGCGTATAATAGTTCCCATCGTAGGAATTTTTTTGTTTTCTATGTTGCGAACCCAACATGGGTATCAGAGCCTGATCTATGCGTAGATGCTTTGCACGGGTAGTACACATATGTTTATGTGGGCGATGATGATCATGTTATTTCTTCTTTCATGTATTTTGTATATTGGTGGCATAGTGGGATGAAGCGGCCCGGACTAACTTTACGTGTCCTCGCACATGAGACCAGTTCCACGATTGACATGAAACTAGTTTTGCATAAGTGGATAGCGGTGCCTATCTCTCCTACTATAGTCAATATCTTATTTATAACGAGTTGCTAATAACTTAGTTATCATTATTGTGGTTTCATGTTTGTAGGTAAGACCGGTTCTATCTTCGAAAGCCCTAAGCCACGTAAAACTTGCAATGGATAAATTAGAAGCGTCTAGTTTAGATTGTTGTTGGGCTAGTGTCATGATATGGTAATGTTGTAAGTTGATGTATAGTTGATACTCTTACAACACATCTAACGTGTAAGTTCCATAGACCTTGGCCTTACACACAAAGGAATGATAGAGATCATACCACGATGCACGTGATGGTGATCAAATGCATGGACCATATCATTCTACTTTACACATATGATGTTTGCATCTTATATTGCTAGTTTGGCGTTTTAGTAGCATCATAAGATGATCACTCATTTAGATATCAAGATAAAAATGTATTCTTCCTTATGTATGCACCGTTCCATGGATCGTGTTTCGAGACATCACGTGATGATCAGGTGTACTCGACTCTTCGCTTTTATACAACGACTGTAAGATAGTTTTACACACACGAGTACTAAGGTTCTTACTTGGCGAGCCTAGCATGTACAGACATGGCCTCGGAACATGGGCCGAAAGGTTAAGCATGAGTCATATAGTTGATATGATGCCCATATTGATGCTCGCATTTGAAGCTACATCGACTCACATGATGATAGGACTTGGTGAAAGTGGATTTGGTTCATGTAATCACCAAAAAGACACGAGGGATGTCGTTTTTGAGTGGGAGTTCATTTCTAATTTGGATTTGTTGAACTCAGTTTGTCATAAACTAAATCGAAGTGAATTTGCATAATTTGTTGTAGTCATTGACATCTGTTTACTACCTTATGCTTAGTTTTAATTGAGATAATAGAACTATAGAATTCTAGATATTTACTTTACGAACTGGTATCGTATTTTTTTGAATGTCAATTTTAGAAGTCCTATTGCAAACTTTCAGCAAACTCTATTTACTCCATGAAGTTTAATAAGTAGTATTAAATCGAGAGTAAGAATTCCAATGTTAGTATCTAAAGTATCATGTTTGCCTCCATGATTCTTGATATTCAAAAGTTATTTTTAATATCGAGGTTATCTAGGAGCTGAAAAATTGTTTTAGAAGTCGTCATGTGTGGAAGATATGTTGATATCTAAAACAATGTTTATGGTTGTAATATGATAGAGTATAATTTGGAAAAATACATGTTCTCACATTGTATGAGAATTTGTGAATATTAGAGACGCTAGACATCCTAATCTCCCAAAACGTTTTGGGAACTAACATTATACTCATGTTCATCCTTATAAGCTATAGTAGCTTGATAATGAAAGTTGTCATGATAAGGATGAATAGAAGATGTAAGTAAAATGTTTACTACACTAAAAGATTACTAAAGAATGGATTTTTGAAAGAACACCAAACATTTGATGATGGTGATCTACTTCAAAGTGCAAGTCCAAAGGTATTAGTATTTTACTATACATGCTTTGGACTATGTGACATATGTATGGCACCACTGTTGATGTTGATAGATTCTTTTAAAAGGAAAAGGAAATGCTGAAAGAGAATCTAAAAAAAAATTGGCAGAAAATAAAAGACTGGATTTGTCCAGCTAAGGTATATAGATGATATACATGTTATGGTTGTATTCTTTGCTTTTTTTAAAATGTGGTTCTTATGTATTGGATATAGAATTGGTTGGTATGAAATATCATACAGAACGACACAATTCATGAACGACAATGGCCTAAGTAACTAGCAAAAGAATATGTGATGATGTTCATCGAAAACAAATAAAGTGTTATTGTATTCATCGTTAACATCAAAGATTCCCTTCAAGATTTGTTTAAATAATTGTTATTTTGTTCCGGTATAATGAGAACAATGGTTTTTCAAATAATTACCGTATTCCATAGAAGATGGATGAACTTTTACAAGTCTAGTTGGAGAAATCACATCCATAAAACTAATGCCAAAATGTCGCAAGACAAATGATTGAAAGATCACTTACAAAGTGACATCGCCATTTAAATTATATTGGAAAGAAAACATGAAGAAACTCCATGTTGATGGATTTTTGGAGTTTTTGATTTTGATCAATTGACGCTTGTGAACTCGAGATAATTGAAACTCTGTTCATAGGCCAAAGAGGAACGGATGACTAACTTATTGGAAATTGTGCATGTTGATGTGCATAATCTGTTATGTGTAGCCATATTCGATGGATCTTTTTTCTTCATATGCTTTCTCCAGAAAATGAGTGAATACATTTGTATATTTGCTTAATAAGGAAGAAGTATGAAACATTTGAAAATTGTTCAAAGACTTTCAAGATGAAGTGGAAAATCATTGTAACAAGAAAATAAAGAGTTTATGATTTGATCATAAAGGAAGATATTTGAGTTACAGGTTTAGCAAAACACCTAAGATTTTGGAAATTGTTCCATGGATTTGCATTTCTCGATAAACCGTAAGAGTATGGTATGTTCGAGAGATCAAATCAAACCTTGTTTGACATGGTATGGTCAAAGGTGTCATTTATAAAACAGCCATTATATTTAAGGATTAAAGCTTTAGAGACTGCTACTTTTACACTAAAAAGAGCACCATCGTGATCCGTTGAAATGACACCATATGAGTTATGGTTTGGGATAAAATCCGAGTTGTCCGTTCTTAAATTTTGGTATGCTATGCATAAGTAAAATGTTTACAACCAAAGTCAGATAAGCACGTCTTTGTATGTTATCCCAAAGAATTTGTTGGGTATTCCTCCATAACACCGAAAACAAAAGAGTTTGTCGCTTGAAACGTTAAATTTCTTGAGAAGGAACTTTTTGCGAAAAGTTAAGTGGGATGAGAATAGAACTTTGATAAGGTTGTTGAACCTTAGCTATATGTGCTAAGTAGCGCAGCGCCGGAAAGTGTCCCGGTGGCGGCCACAATTCTCATGGCTCTTGTGATTACAAAGGTTGTGATCTTGGAGATTAGAGTTCCTATTTGAACCATATGGATCGGGTAACAATCAAATAGTGAGATTTGATAAACAAGTCGTTATTGTTTTGACAATGATGAATCGACTGCATGCAAACAAGTGATGATGGGCCCTGAATCCATAGAATGACTAGAAGTCATAAAATCTGTGATAGTTTCCATACACGAGAAATCAAGTTTTTGAACTTGGAAGACCCTCCGAAAAGGCATGAAGCCTATCGGTCATGTTTGGATCTATAAATAAATAGACATGGATGTTTGACATCTATGAAATAATCGACATGTCAGAAAGGAATTTACGACAATGTTCACGGAGTTGACTATGACAAGATTTGATCTTTCATAGCGATATTTAGTCTTGATGGATTAATCTAGCAACCACTACATATAATTTGGTATATGGTAGTTGAACAAAAAAACAATGTTCTTCTAATAGAATGGTAACCTAGGACGTGTACATGACACGGTCCAAAGAGTTTTGTTAATTCAAAGGATGCTAAAAGGGAGTGCAAACTTCAATGGTTGAAGAGAGCATAGCGGAGTTGGAATCTTCACCGTTATGAAAATGTCAAAAGAGTTTAATTTCATCGGAGACGATGAAGATGCTTGCATTTGCAAGAAATTAAGTGGGAGCGCTGAGATAAATTTCCAATTCATTATGCAGAGTACATATTGTTGATTGGAACTAATGTATCTTTTATTGACACGGGTTAAGAATTTCATTAAAATTAGATTTTGATGAAAGACTTGGGAAAAACCAGAATATTCGGTATCAATGTCTATATGGATAGATTGAGGCGCTAATATGGTTGTGCTAGATGTACATATATGAGATATTGAAAGGGTTTAATATGGAAACAACAAGAAAGGTTCTTGCTGCATGGAAAGGATTGAATCAAGATTCAAGTGTATCGACACTTGGTGAGTGAAATCACATGAATATTTTGATCAATAATACCGTGATATGTACATATCCAGATAAGTCCTATACTCTAAATGTTGTGAGCATATACCAAAATGATTCATAAGATGATCATTGGACGATAGTAAAGATATTCTTATGAGCTTTGGAAGAACTAAGAATATATCATGTATAAGTGATAAATAGTTGAAAATAGTTCATTGTAAAGTATTGCATTGATACTAGTTTGTCACAAGATACAAATTAAATTTATCTCAATTTAAACTATGGGTGGCACAATGTAATGGAAAGGAAGTTCCATGATGGATTTGGATGAATTCCAAAGTTAAGACAATGTGACAGACACTACAACAAAAGGCTAAGTATATGACTGCCATCGTAGCAGCAAAGGAGGGCATTTGTGTCAAGTAGCTTGTTATCAAACTAGGCGTGGTTCACAATGGGATAATACTATGAAGATGTATTGTACGACAATACTATCGACATGTTTTAACCCAAAAAGAACTAAATGTCTCACCAAAAGACTAAATTTATACAAAGCCATCTCATTAAAGAATGAATGATGCATAGAGACACAAAGACATGCAAATACACATGGACCTGAAAGTGCCAGATCCAGAGATTATTTTAACCACTAGCAAACGCATATATTCAACACCTAGGTGTTGTATATACAAGTTTACAAACTAGATTATTGAGTCTAGTGGAAGTGGGAGACTGAAGGGAATATGCCTAAGAGGCAATAATAAAGTGGTTATTATCGTATTCCATGTTTATGATAAATGTTTATTTTGCATGCTATAATTGTATTAATTGGAAACGTTAATACATGTGTGTTTAGTAAACAAAATACAAAGTTCCTAGTAATGCCTCTCGTATAAACTAGCTCATTGATTAACAAGATGATCAAGGTTTCCTGATCATGGACATTTGTAACACCCCAGTTTTAGCTAGATCATAATTAGGACTTTGTTTGTGCATTCATGAGCATCATCCCTTAAAATGCATGTACAGGAAATAATGGAAACCCTAAACCCTAGTTTCCTTCTTCCTCTCAAACACATTCAAAATAGTTTGAATTTTGAAAACTACAAAAAAATGTGGATCCCAATTGGTTAAATGGGCCCCTTAATATTTCCCTAGTTTTACAAAAGTCTCTAGTATTTTTGAAGTACTCAAAGCAGAAAAGAATTTGAAAATAGAAATGGGAAACTGAAAACAGAAAAAGAAAATGGTTTTCAAAATAAAAACCATCCCTAACCCTAACCTGGGCTGAAGCCCAGCGACCTTCCTCGCTAACCACTGCTCAGCGTAGCAGCTAACATCCCGCTTCGCAACCTTCCCTGTGGCCCAGCCAGCTGGCCAGCGGCCCCGTACCCCTTCGACCTCCTTTCGGCGTCATCGTCTTTGCCCCCGACAACCAAAGCAGCTCGCTGGCCGCGTCTTCGCCGCTCGCCGGCGCTTAGAAGCCCGCCACACGTCAAGATTCCTACTACCGACGCCCCCGAACATCTACAAGACCCCACCATGCTGCCACGGAGGACCCCCTAACACCTCTTGTCCCTCTCCCTTACTCTGTCTCCCGCATGCCGAAACCCTAGCCAGGGCCGTCGCTCGCCGTCGTTGCCCTAGACCACCCCAAGACACACCGAGGCCATGGTTGGAAGCACCGTATACCATCATCATGATCGTCGAGCCACGCTATCCGGGAGGACTCCGTTTGACCGAAATTGAGCTCGAACCTCCGTCGGTCGTCGCCATTCACGCCGTCGATTCTCCTCTGCCCGTCCTCCTCCGACCACGCCACACCCTCCATCGGCCTCCTGGTGAGCCACTCCTATGTCTCCCTCTCTCGCTGTATCGTCCTCCTGACCAGCACCTGTGAGCACCGCCGTTGTTTGTCGTTGACGGTGAAGCTCCGATGACCGGTCGAGGGCGTTGCCACCACCGTTCAACTCCCCTCGATGCCCTCTATCCAACACCCCACACGTAGCCTCTCGTGTGCCCTCACTCGCCAGTTCCAGCGTCGATCTGAGGATCAAGCCTGGCTGACGTCAGCATGACGTCATGCCCACGTCATAAGTGCTTTTCTTTTTATTAAATATTTTTTGTAATTGTTTTATTAAATAAAATTGCTGACAGGTGGGCCCTGTTTGTCAGGGTTTTATTCTTTTTGGAAATGATTTCTGAAATTAATAAAAGTCTGACATGTGGGGCCAGCTGGAAAATAATTTAATAAATTCCAAAAATGTTTAATTGTTTTAATAATGATTTACAAATGGATTAAAATTGGAAAAAATCATCACTAATTCATTTTAAATCAGAAAAGTATGTATAATATATCAAAATGTTCAGAAAAATGAGATCTCAATAGACTCATAATCATGCATTGTTAAGCAACTTAAATGACAAGTTTAATTAGAAGAACATTTGAACCCCCGTAGGTGACTTTGAGGTTCCCCCTATTTAGGGTTTGTACCCCTCAGATCCCGCTTAAATTGCTAAGCATGCTTTAGGGTTTCATTTAAAATCTATTTAACTTGTCAGATCATTATTCTTGATTGAGCATTGCATCAATGTCATGTGTTAAATGTTTTCCCCTTTCTTTCTGGTGTTTGTCTCCTTCCTGTAGAATACGATATCGAGATCAAGATCAAAGACCGAGACCAACACCATTGAAGGTTATCGACGAATGACGCCAAGCAGATGAACATGAAGTTTTATATGTGAGTATCAATAGGCAAAGGCGAGCAAAGCCCCACACATGATAAAATCCTATGCTTTCAAAGTATTTCATTCTTGCCATGTCCATACGATTCCAAAGTCTTTTATCGATAGATACAGTAATCCAATCTGATGCATGTTACCTTTGTAGCATATATTCCCTGATCCACTGCTCCTAGCATAACTAGGGTTTGGCTTATAAGCTTCGCTAGAGCTGTTATATCTGTTGCGCTTAGCCATGCTTAGATGTTACCGCTGGTCCATCCGGATGATGAATCAGAGCTACGAATGAACCTAGTTGGACATGATGCAATGGTATGATCAGAAATGAAAGTTAAACATGCTAAGGCTTGTATGGGAGGCCACGTCGGGTTGTGGTTTTTGCGGTCCCATACTTTCCACTACTAGGGCCTGAGTTCTTGACTCTTGAACCAAGATGAGCGTACAGCCACATGGGGCCTGGAAACCCCTCAACTAACTAACTTGCCTAGTAGATTCCATGAGTCACATAGTTCGGGTGTTCCATTCGACATATGCATTATGGATGTTCTCGAAGGCGGTGGAGGAGGTGCATTCATACAGGTTGGTAAGTGTGGCAAGGAATGGGAGAGGCACGACCTCCGTAATCTCAAACCCTGTTCACATTTCTAGGGACCGACTTCGGGACTTGACCCGTTATGGCGACATCACCTTAGGGCGTGACTCATGGTCTCGGCGAAAGCAAGGTAAAGGTTGTGTCCAACCACCCTCTGTCGGCCTTCCAAGGAAGAGGGCTTATCTAGTGGCATTAAGAGTCGGTTGGTACGTGTGGGTAAAGTTGTGCACCCCTGTAGGGTATTAATATTTTTGAAAAGCCGTGTCCGCGGTTATGGATGACTTAGGAACGGACGTGATGATCATAGAGAACTATAACCTAATCGTAAAACTTGGCAAGTTAAGTAATGTGTGCTTAAGGATGCTTCCTCGAGGATCGAGGGGTTGATCCTAGTTGGTAGGTTCAGCTGCTAAAGTTTCGGTGCATATCAAAGATGATTAAAGCTAATGATATCCCTTTCTTATACCCTTTTAAAATGATCTGCTTAGTCGAGGGTATCCTCTCTCTTTTACAAATAAAGTTAGCTTTATGCAAATGAACCCCACCAGCCAGAAGTCTTGCGGAGTACACCCTATACTCAGCCTTTCTTTGTTGATACTTTTGCAGCAGGTAAGTGTTACCATAGAAGGAGAGTTTGTTATAGCATCGACATCGCTGAGTAGCTTTGGGTTCCCGGTCGGCATCCTGGAATCTATGGGTTGGGACGTCATCATTATAATTTAGGCCCTTTAGGCCATTTGTTAAGTTTGCTATAATTAATAGCATAATTTGCCTTCCGTTGTTTGATGTTTGTGGTCAGTGACCTCTGCTTGTAATAATTTGGTTCTCTTCTTAGTTAGGAGCTTGCTGTAATAACTTCCGTGTTGTAGGGTCACTGTAATGTTACCGATTCCTTCTCTGTATGCTTTCGAGATTTAGGTTAGGCTTATATCAGACGGAGGTCTAGAATTTGTCTAGCCTTAATCCCGGGGGTGTCACAGGTTTTGGTATCAGAGCAGTACCATCTGTAGGAAAACCTTTCTAATGTTCGATGTTGAGTCTAGTGCTTGTGAAAACTATTTGAAAGCTAAAAAGTATTTGCAAAAACTCTAGTATGCTTGTTTTTCTCCTTATCCAGTTTCGCTCTAACTCGGGGTCATCTTATCTTGTGTTGACTTTGAAAAGTTTTGCTATCTCGTATTGTCTTTCAAAGCTTAGGTGCCTTTTTGGCATGACGTTTCTCCACCAGTTGACCCAGTGCTCAGTTCTATAGAGTTAGTTGTGTGTGTTCCTTGTTTCCCTTTTATCTTGTTCATCTGAGAGATTACTTTCCATCATGATCTCTCTATCTTATGGGTCCACAACAATGTGTTGATGGTTCCATAGTGTTATGTTCTAGGCCTCGAGGTTTCCTTTCACCTCGTCTACCTACTTTTCGTTTGTTTGGGTACTTTAGAAGTTGTGACTTATTCTGGAAACTGCCTCGTGGTTATTATCTTGTAGTGCTCTTCATGCTACTAAGATAGTAGTTACTCTTTTCTCGGGTTTTAACCCTTGGACTTGAACCAAAGATCCCTGATTGTGCTTGATTCTGGTGTTGTGAATCTTGCACATGAAGCTGACCTTTAACCCAAGATCCATTTTGTTGATCCCTATTGTTAATGTCTAAACATTACCTCAAGATGGCTAGTACCCTCTGGTATAGCCTTCAAGCTTGTGGTTATTGTCGCGATTGAATCGTGACAATTAAGGACTTCCCCTACCACATGCTATGGAATATGTTCTTTAATGGAACCAAATAGATCACGACAAGAGTACTCCTCATGAGTCTCACTTCTATACTCATGACTCTACCACACCTTCCTTTCTTGCATCGGTCTTGGGAATATTGTTGACTTATGCATCCACATCTCGGGATTCTATCCTGAGCATGTTCCTTTTTCCTTGTTGTTTCCGACCATTGTCTACTAGTTCGTAGCCAAGTAGTACATGTGCATTGGTGTCTTCAAGTCCAAGATATTCTTGTGGTTCATCAAGACAAACCATTTCGGGATGTCAGGAGAAACAAACTCCAGTACCTCGTCATATCTAGGACCAGGTCAAAGTGTTGTAACCTGTAGATAAAGAGGCACTGATTAGCTTCTGATTTGTTCCACCTTAAGGTATCACACTCCTTTATACTAAGAGGTCATGCTGAGTTCCATGACCCTCTTAATGAAGTGATGCTCTTACACATATTTATCCACCCTTCCTCCGAGCCCTAGTGCTCGTGAATGATGCGTGTGTGTAATAATGTGGCCATCGGAGATTTTTAGGAATCATTATTGCTTTGGACCTCAACAAGGACATTTGTTTCATTCTTAGCTTGATAGTTAATCCTATCACTAAGGAAAGTATGATTATGCTACCAAGTCCATTATTCTGGTACACTCTCCTCGGTCAAAGAATTAGGCTTGTGCCAAAACTCTAAGACTATGTCTCTTGCCATACCAAGCAAGTTTCCTCTCGAACTGTGTGACATAACGGTGGTTCGTGATATTCCGGACGTCTTTCTAGAAGTATCTCCATGTTGCCACGTGACCGTGTTGTCAAGTTCTTGAGCAAGCAAGTTCTCCGAACTGCTCCCTTCTCCAAGGATTCGTACTGGATAACCCTGAACTAGTTGGTTGAGATTAAACAACAACTTGAAGAGTTGTAAGACAAAAGTTCTATCAGACTTGTTTGTCTTAAAGGGATGTCTAGTTTTGTTCACGCTGAACAAAGATAGTGTTTCCTTCATGGAAATGTTATCGTCCCCACCTTTGATTTGGTTCGGGCTATCGTTAAATCAATCTTAGTTCCAAGGACTATCCTGATGGTGTATCTATTCGTGATGTTTCACCTAGGTACATCTTCATGTTCTTTGGTCTGACCAATACTCTACCTTTTTCGTATGACATATGAGTTCATCTTCTTGGAGTATCATGATAAGTTTGTTATTGAGCCTAAGAAGTATTGCTGATTTTTTATGTAGTATATTTGCTGTTATTTTCTCCTTTGATAAGATGTGCAAAGGCACACAGAGCTTCTAATAAAAAAATTGAGTTTTGTAGCTAACAGTGCTCTTAACGACCACTGGTATGGACGGAAGTAACCGTACCATTTGCCCATACCACATCGAACCGAAGGAAGATAGAAATTCTGATTTTTTGCCACAGGGAACTGTGCTCTTAATGACCACTGGTACGGCCGGACACTCCCGTAACGCATGCTCGTACCGTATCCTCGTGCAAACATCACATTTCAAGCGAAGACACGGAACTGATAATGACCAGCAGTACGGACGCGCGCGACCATACCGCGTGACCGTACCAAGTGCATCGCTAAAGGGGAGTTGTCGCCCCCAAGGTATGTCACCGGTACGGGCGGGCTCCGGCTGTACCGCCTGCCTGTACCACGTACGTGGACGCCATATTCAGCCTGAGGAGGTAACCTAAAATTCCCCAAAACAAATATTTCTCTTTCTTGTTCCTCCAAACTCAAAACCACCTCCATTGGATCTTCAAATTTACTTAATCTTTCTTAGATTCCTCGCACTCATTCAATCTAAGGTATGATTCTCCTCCGATCCTCAACTTATTTGTGCAAAAGCTTCACTCAACCTTTCATCATAGTCAATCTAGACTTAGGTCTTGTTCTTGATCCAATCTTGATATTGAGCATGCTTAGTGTTATTTTAGAGGAGTTCCTTTTGTAGTTAGTGTAGAGAATCACTTATGCTATGTTTCTATTGGACTAAAATTTACATTAGCAATTTTATTTACTTTATCCTATTTTTATTTTTAGATGAACACAAGGAGCCGTACACGTGAGATGGCTATGGAATCCACCGCGCCACCCGTTGATACATTGACCCCCGAGTCACTTGGTATTGAGTTCACCGAGGACTTTTAGCTGAACCGTTTCAATCGTCTCAAGCTTCGAGAAATCAAGTCCACCAAGTGGGTGTGTCCTTATATCCTGAACCAACTTGGCATTCGAATTGATTTCGATTTACTTTGCAACAATGTTGGTTTGTATGATTTTGTCTTTCAGGATGTTGCCACGCATCGCTGCTTGACGCTTGAATTCTTCAACACCTTGACACACACAGTGGACCCTTATGGTTGTATCAAGGAACAAAGGCTCGGAGTTGATCACATCAAGTTTCACCTTATGAACTATGAGTACACCTTAACACTCAGCCAATGGGCTCAATTCTTAGGGTTTACCAACAACACTACTGATGTACGCACAACTACTTTTGTTTTAAACCCTGTACCTTGGGAGTACTTTAATTTAATGAGAATCTGTGGAACCACACCCAAAGGAAACCAAATTGATGACCTTGTTATTCGCTATTTATTCTATGTGATTGCTAACACTTTGCAGGCACGTGGTGAGTTTACTAGAGTTAATAAGGAGGACATATTGATACTCGCAAAAGCTGCTATTATTAATTGTAACTTAAATCCAAATTTAGGCGCTCTTCTTGTGTTTTACCTTAAGCATCAAGCTCTTCAATCTCGAGGACCCATATGCAGAGGAGGAGTTGTAACTGTTCTTGCACGCGCACTTCGCATCAACCTAGGTAACATCCAACTGTTGACAGGAAGTCACCGTCTTGGTCTCCCTACTCTAAGATCATGTGGTATGGTTTGTAAAACTCATGGTAGATACTTTCTCGATATACCTGGAGCGGATCAGTTGATCCTGGCTCCTTTGCCTAATGGTTTATTCTCTATCGAGGATGGACGTTTGCGTTTTGACGTGCAGGTTGAAGCTAATCTACCCCAACAAGAAATACCCATGGGAGGAGGAGATGATGAAGAAGTAGGACAAGGAGGACCCAAACAAGATGAGCAGCCACCAAACTACTACACCACCTATGAAGATATCTACGCACTCGAAGGAAATATCCAAAATATGAACAACCTCTCCATCAACCTTCGATATGCTATTGCAAGCCTCGCCACGCAGTTCCATGATTGGAGCAGCTAATGGAACGAGGGAAACTATCCACCGCCACCATAATGAGCAACAAAATGGCTTGCAAAAGCCTGAGCTTGGGGATGTGTTCCCCCGACAAATTTATTTGTGTAATAACGAGGCTGTACTCCAGCTCCTTGGGAGCTTTGAAACGCTCGTGTTGGCTTGTTCCAACACTTTGATTTTTTCCTTTGCTTTTTAGTTTACTTTTGTTTTTAATTTGGTTTTGTTTTTTGTTTGTTTTTCTTTTCTAAAAACCCTTTCTTAGTCGCAAGTTCTTTTCTATTCTTTCATCCCTATCCTCGAAAATACAAAAATATTTTTTCCGTTCTTCCTTTTTCATAAATGTGGATTCAAACTTTGCCTCTTTCCTTCAATATTATTATGAGAATAATCGTGTATGATTTTTGAAGGAACACATCTCTATAAGGAAGAGGATCATGAAGTCACTTATGATAGGTATGTCCTATGTCTGCCACTTATGAAGTTTGAGTTGTTTATCTTGGTTGGTTGATTTGCTAAGATGCCATGCTATTGGGAAGTAAATTTTAATATGATTAGAGTAAAGCTTTTTATTAGTAGGATGATTAGTTCCTGAAGCTCTTGCTCCAGTTCTTTTAGTTAACCGAGTCTTGCCTTGGAAATAATATCGCCAAACAAGTTCAATAAGAAAAAGTCTGAAATTTATGACTTGTTTGATGAATGATTGTCTTGAGAGTATACCCTAGAAGATACTTAACCCCATAGATATTTTGATAGTCTTGATGACACTCGTGAATGGAGGTTGTTTGATTGAAATAAAGTCTAGTGGTAATTGTGATGCATGCGGCAAAGCTAACCTTGTGGATCAAACCACGGTACTAGCCCAAAAAAAGAGAAGGAAGTGGGACAATTTTCCTTTATGTCTCTAATGCACACCTTTGGGATGCCAACAACTCTGCTAGCTTTTGAACGATCTATGGTATAACCCCGAATTTTGGCTATGAGTTGATGACATGAGTGGCATACGTGTCAATATATGGGCAAAAGTATTGGTACTATTAAAGGTTGGGAAAACACTTGCAAAAGAAACATTCAGCAATCCTTGAAAGAATAAAAAAAGGGAGATATCTATGAGGATCCACATAACAAGTCCTTGGCATGGTCTCATTACTACTTTATGAGTTTTTCTTGAAAAACAATTACTGGATTAGAAGTGTTTTTGATAAACCTGATTTATTGATGTGGGTGTAAATAAGACAATTCATTGTTATACTACTTAGGAAATGAAAATATCTTACTCAATTATGTTATTTAAACATCCTAGTGTTCCTTGGCAAGCTGAGAGTTAATTAGAAGAACTAGATTAATTGCTATACTTCTAGTTACTTATACTTATATTAAACTTTACTTTGATTGTATTTACTTACCAAAACTTTTATAGTATACTTGTCATCTCTCTAACTTTGATAAGCCTAGCAAATGAATGAAGTGTTGAGCACATATTACTACCAATCGTAAGTGAATTCTTATTCTCGTTATTTCAAGTTTAAACGCTAAATTCCTTATAGTTCTTTTGTTTCTTCTTGCTCGAGGGAGGTCACGGTTTGAGCTTTGGGGAAGTTGATGGCTCCAAAATTAGCCATCTTCCACTACGTTTAAACATTGTTTTTGGTCAAGCAATTGACAAGAAACTCTCAATTCTTGCCACTAATGACTAATAATTGCAAAGATATGCAAAACCTCTCTTTGAATTATGTTGTGCAAGAAATCACGGTTTTTTATGCGAAATCAGGGGTCATAATGAAGGTTTTTGAGAAAGTCCACACAGCCAAGTAATTGGAAAACCATTCCAGGGTGTCAGCACGCTTAGCGACCACTAGTACGGGCAGGGCCCGCCCATACCATCTGCCCATACTAGGTGGCGTTGGCCTCGTCTCGTCAAACCCTACGACTTTCGTGAAGATGCCTATATATTTTAAGGCTCCAGCCGCCGGCCAGAGAGCTGCCATTCTCAGATTACATCACAACACCACTAAAGGAGATCTACACCATTGTTCATCCATTGTTCATCACTTCCACCATCCATCCCATCCACTAGCCATAGCCATTGCTTTGTACTTTAGATCTACTTATGATTTGGCGACCATTGTATGGATATTTGATTTCAATCTAAGTATGTGTATGATGTTTTCTATCTCCGATCTATTTCTTATGAGTGAGTAGTCCTCACGGGCTATGGGTTGGGGAGAAACCTCGCAGTGATTATGTGCATCTAATTCATGGGAGTATTGTGTTTTGTTTGCAATTGAGATTTGTATATTTTGTTTCTTTGTCTCTTGTCTTGATCTGTGGACTTGTAGGTACCCAAGATTCCATAGATTGATAAAGGCTTGAGGTGAGATACTTGGCTAGCGGCTATCTCATAGGAATCCCAGTGACATAAAGGGTAGTACAGTCTTCGCTTAGCGACCCATTCGGGATCACAACAACATCACCACTTAAAGCTTTGATCTGTGTTTTACACTTAATAATCGTTTGTATCATGTTGCTTCAGTGTGCAATCGGTTGGATTAAAAGACTATTGCTATGCCCGCTGCATCACGGAGGCTCTAATATATTAAGATGTGTTCCCCACAAGAGATTATCTCCGTTCAAACATAATACATGACTATGCTTATTATTATATGTTATCCTATATCATGTGCAGTTGCAGGTGGATCTTCAACCCTGGCCTATCTCCATCCATTGATTCAATCCATTATAAAGTAAACTAGATTGGTCCGGTAAACTAAGTTAAAACGAACAAATAAAGTTTTGCATACGTGTCCTTTTTATTTCCCTTTAGCATTGCTTTCCGAGGTTCGATTAAACCTAGGTCTTCTAGGAAAAAAAGCTATTATACTATATTCGTGAATCCGGATGGATGGTATCAATGAGAGCGGAGGGCAGCTCCATAGCTCCCATGGCATGCGGGGAGAGCATCAAGGACTACGTTGAGGAGGACAATCCTTCCTCCCGTAGTTGGAAAATCGAGCACCACCCAGACAGGTACTTGTCGATCATGGATATCAGCGGCACGAAGTTGATCATTTTCAGCTTCTTGCACGAGAGAGGCAACCCCAGGTATATTTGAGGGAACCCCTCAACTGCGTCGTTATCTGATCTCACAATAGCGATCAACCCCCTATAATTCTCGAGGTAGTTGTCCATGCCTCCTATATAACACGCAGGCCATCGAAGACCAAAGGGTACAACTTACACCAAACACCTCTAAGAAATTAAACATCATAGTTACATAAACTTCTGTCAGAAATGATACAACGGGGGAGGCTAGAGGTGTGAACTGTTTAGTACTTTGACTCTTCGACATTTAGTTGGAACAAATGGTATTAGACAGACATAAGGCAGCAGGAATGCTACTGTTTGTCAACTATGTAGAAAATTGTAGAATGGATGAGCACTGCTAGCTAGTGCAATGGTTCTAAGACTTTCTACCGTGCTAGAAAATTATGCAGTTTCTACCGTGCTAGATAATTCTGCAGTAAGCATAGAACAAAATATATAGCACGCGCTAAGCGTATGGCTGGTATGTCGATCAGGCTCACTATAAGAAAAGTAGGGAAAAGGGCATATAGGGTGAAGATTTCTACCAGAAATGTATGGATAAATATTCTAAGTTAATCATGATGAACTTCACACCAAAACCCCTAGAACGCTTGGAGCACAACTATGACAACATGGAAAAGAACTAAATGAACCATGAGCTTTCAACATTCTGTCGTCGCCTAACATAATAAAGTAGAATAAAATTTACAGCTCTCATGATGCCAACATAGAAATGAGATGATAGAGTTTGACAATTCGAGTAAGCACCGTACCTGTAGCATGGGAACGATGATTCTTTTGTAGCAATCTAGATAAATTCCGAGTGACTAAAATTTTCTAACAGCCCTACTTTCTACCAAACTTATCTATTTGTACTAAGGATCTTGGAACAAAATAAATTTGGATTATCCAATTCAAGCCATCCTTATTTTCCAAAAGAATGTGAACTTGGATCTCCAACTTACCAAACAAAAACTAAAATTGAGATGAAGATCTATGCGGCTGGGACGCTGGGTGAAATCCATGTGCATACCATGATCACTTCATATTTGTTTGCAATTGCTAGAGATGCAACCAAGCCTTGCCAACCTGATCATAAGAAACAAAATTCAATCCTTATATGGCACAAAAAGAAAATTTTAGCAAAACAGTAAGCAAAATGGGCAGAATTTTGCTAGAGCACTGCTTAAAAGCTTCTGAACAAATAATAGTATTGCAAAATTATAACTCCCTCCGATCCATAATAAGTGTTGCTTATTATTGAACGGAGGGAGTATATAAGATCTAAAACATGTGTGCAAATTGTGGAAATTTGCATCATCTTGTGGAAATTTATCAATACGCACAATTAACAAAATTATAAGCAACACAATTCTAGCTGATATATCCACTAGGACTTTATTTTGTTTCGCAGGTTGAGCCCATTTATATCCTTTTACTACACCTGGGTTGCGTCAGAAATTTCATCGAGTACCTAAAGTGCATTTCCGAGTGGCTAGAAATAATGAGGATGCAGATGAAGGGAGCACAATTGAATGCGGGCAAAGAATAGCCTCACGTTGGTTGGACAGAGCGTATCATGGTTTCAATTTTGTCCTCATATAATATGTCCAAAGCGAGGCTCAGGCCTGACTTCTTGCAGTCCATGGGGTTGATACGTGTTACTCCAGTTTGTTGGTCACACTTAACCATCAGACCCTGTGAAATATTGTAGCGAGATGAAGAGAATTCCGCTCCCTTAGAGGCTTAGATTCAGTTCAAACAAATCACCAAATAACTAATGAATTCGTAAAAATAATCTTACTTTTAGAGGTAGAGATGAGCAGTTGCAAAGGTGACAACCATGTCTCTAATGGAGGGAAGCGCTGAAGCGGGCAATCTTTTCATCAAAACCACGACTTGAGCAAATGCAGCAGGGAGGCGGCTGGTGCAGGAGACTATACAACGTCTGCTGAGAGCGACTACAAGCTAGCGGTTGCCTTAGGGTAACCCGGAGTGGGCTCGCGCAAGAGGAGGGGCATAGAAGAGAGGGCGGGACTTCGACCTTTGGGAGGGATAAGAAAAGCAACCCTAGCATGCACACCATGTTCAGTGCATGCAAGAGTCATCTATTTTTACGTTTTACTTTAAGATTTAGATTATGGATTATACAGAATCTTTTGCATGCAAGTGGTACATTGGTTGGCCCACTCATAGTTCTCTTTCTCCCATTAAGTTTCTAATCCTAGATTAAAAAGATTCATATAAGTAGTATAATTATCAAAATAATAATCTGTTCGAACCTTTATATTTGTTCTGATTAAATCTTTGAAACAAGCCAAAGATTAACAAAATCTAAAATCTGAATTTCGAAACACAATGAAATGTGACGATTGACACCGAAACCAATGAAACTTGTTTATTTTAGTTTTTGTCAATATTTTTTCTGGTTTGAAATTTAACTGAACTGTCAATCCTTTTTCCAACTCTGATGAACCAAGTTTGAAACGCGGTGAAATAAATTGTTCAAAAAATATTTTCGCTAGGTTTCATGATGATTTCCAAAATTTCACTATGTTCCAAAAGTCAATTTTTAAATATTACTAAAGTATATTCAATATTGGTATTGTTTTGAAGTGCTTTTCGGTAGGAACCCAAATATTCAAACGGTTCTAAAATTGGACTTATAGTTTAAAATCTACGGAACTTTGAAATTGAAACTTAAATTCACTAGAGTTAGAAAAAGTAGAAAAAAAGCTAACAGAGTGGTAGGAGAGAAGCGGTGGAGCATGCACGCTATATCCCGTGCACACTAGAATCAAACTCTCTCAGGACAAGACGACATGGTGATGGAGGCCGTGAGAGAAGTGACCGACATGGTGCCGCATGCTAGATCGGTGGGCTGGAGGCGTGGAGGAGGAAACAGGATTAGGAGGATCGGTTTAGACTTAATCGAGAGACAAATCATAATTGTTGATAGATAAGCTTATCGTGTGTGCTAATTCTGAGGATCTCCAATTAGTAAATATTATATATAAGGTTTTCTAATATTAAAGACACCTTTCAAATTTCTCACGAGACGGAATACAAATTGGAGCTTCTTTTACCCATGCAACGACGCGCTAGCTTGCTTAATAAATACTCCTTCTGTTCCATAATATAAGATGTTATATTTTTAGTGTGTAACTACACCCTGAACCTACACACTAAAAGATGCCTAGATATATTTGATTTATAAAAGTTAAAATATTTTATATTTTGAGGAGAGTAAATAAACACTTTTGCTAAAAAACAGCTAGCTGTTTTAAAATTGGCGCACAGTCACATTTTAGAGCGTTGATTTCTTTTCTCATTTACGAATCACATCGCACCCTGTCAGCTTCCCTGTCCCATTTTTCTGGCCGAGTCAACGAAGCCTTTTGACTTTTGAGTCTCTTTCTCTAAATTTCATTTCTATCGGAAGCCACCAGTCTTCATTTTGGCTTGGGAGAGGAGGGGAAATAGACAGAGGCTGCCATGGCGGAGAGGTCTGCGGTAACACCACAGCCGCCGCCACCCGTGTCGGAGGGGAGTTGTCCTTCGCGAGCTAGGGAGACTGCAGACGGAGAGAGTGGTGACCCCGCAGCCGTTACTAGCGGCGATGGAGTCCCTCGTAGATTCACGGCGAAGATATCGGCGATTGGCGAGTGTCGTTGGAATGACCACGGCAGTCGCTACCAGGGGTAGCAATTGATAAGATTGGGGGCGAGAGCTAGCGGAAATCTGCAGAGCGAGATGGGAGCGGATGCACATGGATTTATCCAGGTTCGGCCTCCCGGAGGGTAAAGACCTACTCCTGCTAGATTGTATTGGCTGAGAGCGAGTTACAGGGGTGGCGAGCTCGGCGTCTAAGCAGCGAGTCGCTTGAAGGGGTGTATGGTAGAACGTGAGTACAAAGGGAACCCTAGGGAGGTTTATATAGGAGATACCTCGCTAGGGTTTACAGATATACAACCGAACCAGTCAAGGATTCAGAGGGTTTGACCAAATTCGACTAGGCTTCAGCTACGCTTCTGGGCCTCCAGTCTCCAGTCGCCGGGCTTGCCTTACATTCGCGTTCCAGTCGCCGTCCTGCAGGCCCACTCGCAAGGCCTTTGGCCCAATCGGAACGTCCTGCTGGGCATACCCCATTTGGCATATCCCCATCAGTAGTCCCCGAGGCAAGTGTCGATTTAGCGCAGGTGTTTATTTGGCAGTCGGAGTAGGCGGGTCCAATTTGGACGCCCAGTCGAATCGGCGATGGAATCCCTCAATGAAGGAGGAAATTTCCCCACCAAGTCTTCAGTTGCACCATTGGCGAGTGGATTCATGCTCGAGTCGCTGCCCTGGCCGAATGATCTAGGCGTACCAGCAAGCGAGTCGAGTAGAAGAAGTTGGACCGCCAACTTGGTCAAACTAGTCGTTGGGTAATCCAACGGTAACTTCAGCGTAATTATCGCGGGTAACGGCTATCCTGAGATTGGCGGGTAGCGTTATCCTTATAAGGAGAGTGGCGAAGAGGCTCACGGATCTTCCTTCGCATTTCTCACTCCCGCACACCCCAGTCTCTCTGTCTCCCTGCGATCCAGAATTTCCGGACCAAGCGACCTCATCTTCTCATCGACAGCGATCTCACCTTCTCCTCGATGGCGCCTCCGAAGGATCTGTGGAGGAAGTCCAAGTGTATCGCCGCGCAACTCAAGTCGTTCGAGGATGCGGGGGTTCTCTGCAGGGGGAATTGGCGAATTCCCGCGCCCTCCGAGATTGAGCCAAAGCCACGTGCCAGCAAATTCATATGTTTCCCGAGCCACCTGGAGAGGGGCTTGGGATTCCCCACCTCGATCATCTTCCGGCGGTTCTGCGCGTATTATGCGATCAAGCCGTCGGATCTTCGTACGCACAGCATCGAGAAGTTGGCAATCTTTGTCGCCTTCTGCGAATTCTACCTTGGATGACGGCCGTACTTTCCGTTGTGGTTGGAGCTGTTCAATGGCCGCATCGCCCGCGATGGATCCGGTGGCCCTATCCTGGCGGCAGGCGGCGTCACCTTTCCATTGAAGCCAAAGGTGAACTTCTTCAAGCTCCTGCTGCCGAAGAAAGCCACGAGCGAGTGGAAGAAGAGCTGGTTCTACATGAAGGAATCCACTCCATCCAGTGAAGTGGATCTTCCTGTGTATGTTGTGGAGAGAAGCGAGCTGATACGTCATAAACGTATCTATAATTTTTGGTACTCCATGCTTGTTTTATATCAACTATCTTATGTTTTGTCTACATTTTGAGATACTTTTATACATTTTCTGGAACTAACCTTTTAGCAAGATGCCACAGTGCCAGTTGCCTGTTTTTTGCTGTTTTTAGTTTCAGAAAAGCCAGAAAAGAAATATTCTCGGAATTGGATGAGATAAAAGCCAAAGTTCTTATTTTACCGGAAGACTCACGGAGCCCAAAGCAGAGAGAGAGGAGGGCCAGGGCCTGGCCACACCATAGGTGGCGCGGGTCACCTCTAGCCGCGCCACCAGGGGGTGTGGGGCCCTCAGGCCTCCACCGACCTTGCCCCTTCGCCTATAAAAGCCTCCCGGGACGAAAACCCTAAGTACAAGATCAGAATTCCACGAAAAGTTCTGTAGCGCCGCCGCCATCGAAGAGGAGATTTGGGGAGACAAAAGTCTCTGTTCCGGCACCCTGCTGGGACGGATAAGTGCCCCCGGAGCCATCTCCACCGACTCCACCGCCATCTCCATCACCATTGCTGATTCCCATGATGAGGAGGGAGTAGTTCTCTCTCGAGGCTAAGGGCTATACTAGTATCTATGTGTTCATCTCTCTCTCTCTATGCGTGATCTTATGAGATCATGAGCTTTGTAATCTATAGATCTATTCTGCTACTCAAGTGCTTTAATTAATCTGCTATCCCCACGTGTGTGAAGTTGAAAGTGTGCACACCGTGTGGCACTTAGGCTAAGTTTATATAAATACTTATCATGAGTATAATTTGAGTTGGGTGTCTCGATGAGATTGTGGTGTTTATTAGAACCATCTAGCGCTCAAGGTGATAGTGAGCGGTTATCTAGATGGGGAATGCAAACTTTAAGGTGTGTTGTTATAGCCCTACATCATCTAACCAGAGAGTAGTTCAGGATAGCATAATGAAGAGAAGATATTTATATGAGAGTGTACACTAAGGAAAGTATGATCCCTAGGCCTTGTTTATAAGCATTGAAACACCATTTACAATCAGTCATGTTACATGTTTTCTTGTTGCCACTCTTATTTCAGATTGCAATTACCACTTATAATCATCCATATTACTTGTATTTCACTATCTCTTTGCCGAACTAGTGCACCTATACACCTGACAAGTGTATTGGGTGTGTTGGGGACACAAGATACTTCTTGTATCTTGATTGCAGGATTGCTTGAGAGGGATACCTTTGACCACTTCCTCCCTGAGTTCGATAAACCTTGGGTGATGCACTTAAGGGAAACTTGATGCTGTTCTACAAACCTCTGCACTTGGAGTCCCAACACTGTCTACAAGAATAGATGCGTGCGTAGACATCAAGCTATTTTCTGGCGCCGTTGCCGGGGAGGTAAGGTAAAAGGTACTCACATCCTCTGGATACTAAGCTATCTTCTAGTACTGTAGCTGGTGTGTGAGTGCTCGAAGTTATTTCCTTTAGATTTTGCAATTATATCTTTTTGTTTCTTGTTTTTATTTTCACTAGTTAGGATTAATGGAAAACAACAACAAAAATGAGAGAGCTTTATAGTATTTATCTTGAGTTAGGACATGAAGTGTTTCAAGAGAAAATTAAAAAAACCTATGGAACTTTATTTGCATGCTAATAGCAATGTTATTAGTATGAATTTTTTGAACACCATTATTGCTAATGCTATGGAAAATTCTAAGCATGGGGAAGCTGGTTTTGATGAGCATGATATTTTTAGTCCCCCAAGCACAGAGGAGAAAATTTATTTTGATGATACTATGCCTCCAATATATGATGATTACAATGATGAATATGATATTTTCAGTCCACCTACTATTGAGGAGAAAATTAATTATGATTACTACATGCCTCCTATATTTGATGATTATGGTGAGGAGAATATTAATGGTAGCTATTTTGTTGAATTTGCTCCCACTATGATTAATAAGAATGACTATGCTTATAGGGAGAGTAATAATTATTATATGCATGTGGCTCATGATAAGAATGTTTTATGTGATACTTATATTGTTAATTTTATTCATTATGCTACTGAAAGTTATTATGAGAGAGGGAAACATGGTTTTATGTATCTCAACAATATTAAGTTTCCCCTTTTTATGTTGAAATTTTTGAAGTTGCACTTGTTTTCCTTCCCTCTGCTTGTTGCTTTGTGCTTTATGACTTGTTTCTTTATAATATTATTTTTCATAGGAAGTGGGCTAGACTTAAATGTGTTTTATATTTGCTTCTTAATGATCTCTTTTACTTCAACTCATATTTCTTATGTGAGCATCATCAAAAACTATCATGCCTATCTTAATGGCTATAAAGAAGGAGCTTTTGGGAGACAACTCATTATATTTTTACTTTCAGTTTATTTTTGTTTTTGTTGAGCCTTGAAAGTTATTTCCTCTTTAATAACCTCTATTTATCCTTTTTGTTTGGTTTTTGAGCCAAGAATAACCTCTAATGAGAGAGAAGTTAGACTTGGGAAAGTTGTTGGCCCGAAACAGATTTTTATGCTTCACTGTAAAAATTCGTGAAAAATCTCTGTACGTCGGATTGAGCTGTAATTTTTTGTGCTTCTGCCCCAGGTTATTATCTAACTTTCATTATTTCAGCACTTTTCTATTTGATCAACAGAAGGTCTTCGAAAAAAATTATGTTTACCTGCTGGTCTGTTTTGACTGATTTCTGCCATTATTTGCATTTGCCTCTTAATCTCTTTCTCTTTGAGTTCTCTTTGATCACTTGAGATTTTAAAAGGAGTTGCTACAGTAGCTTGTGTTTTAATGGAAATTTTACTTGTTCTGAAACTGAACCCAAAGACTTACTATCTTGAATACACTAATGGTGCTAATGAAGATTGTGTGAAGTTTTGTATGAAGGAAATTTTCAAGTGTAGGGAAGAATAATGTGATGAGATGAAGTATGGAAAAAAGCTCAAGCTTTGGGATGCCACCCGTGTCACCCCAAGAAATATTCAAGAAGTACAAGCGGCAAAGCTTGGGGATGCCCAAGGCATCCCCTTTTTCATCAATAAAAATTTCAGGTTTCTTCCAAACACTTTATTTTTATTGTTTCATGCACAATTGTGTTGTTTTTGGAGCGTCTTCATTTTTGTTTTTTGTTTTTTTGTTTGGTTTTCTTAAATAAGTTGGTTGGATCCCAACACACTTCTTTTGGAGAGAGACACACCCCGTTATTCATTGCCTAGAACACTCTAGTTTTCATTACTATTGTTTTGTGAGTGTTCTCTTTTGCTAGCACTGCGTTTAGCTTTAGTTTTCGATTGGTGCTGGAAAAGAGTAGGAAGTTTCATATTATAAGTGGTACAAAAGGAGCTTGTTTTGACTGTGGCCTAGACTTTATCATGTCATGCTTGATATTTTTTTGACTTTATGCTTAGTGATTATTGTTGTAGCATGACTTGTTACAAATAATTGAGTTTTCTTAATGTGCCTTGAAAGAATCATGCATTGTTTTAGCATACAAAAGCATAATATTGTGGTATTCTTCTTTGATACTTTATTTGGGTTGACTTGGCGCATGCTCACACCATGTTAAGACTATACCAAGTCACCATAGCCTCTATGATCATTTAGTTTTTGACTTGTAATATCACTTTATGATTTAATTAATATTGTTTTGTCGCTTTGCATGATTATGGCCATTATTGCTCTCTTAGTTGGTCGCTCCCAGTCTTTTGCTAGCCTCCACATGTACCAAGTGCGAGTTCCACTCATGCATCCAACTCCAAATAAAACCAAGTTATTCCAAAGAGTCCACCATACCTACCTATTAGCATTATTGCTATTCCAAGTATATTCATGTTTTTATCTAGCTTCCGAATTAAACTTGTTATGTGAAAATTAGTGATTAAAGCTCTCATGAACTTGATGGCACACTTTATTTTTCTTGCACTTAATAAACGTAAACCATTGTACACATCTATGTTGCGTATATGCTTGTGTTTTGTAAGTTGTGAATTAGCAGAACCATGTTATCATGGGGAACGCTTACAACATTGCACTTTATTTAGTTGATATCATGTTCTTTTGCTTATGGATGCCAGCGGTGTGAAATGAAAGGGGAGCTTGTAAGGATCATGGAGTTCGTATATGTGTTAGAGAAACACCTAGGCGGCTGGTCTAAGCCATGCCTAATCATAGTGGAAACCTGCAGTGTAACCATAGTGAGAAATCTATGAAGCATCTTCTATAAAAAACCTATGCAAATAGGAAAGAAAAAAAGAGAGAAAAAAGAAAAAAGGAGCCTATGCAAATAGGAAATAAAAGGATTGTTGAGATGCTCATTGTCTGCTTGCCTTGTCATTTTGTATGGGGATTCTTCTGTATCATCGGGCAAGGGGTACCCCGTTGCCGGTTCTCTATGATACACATGTACTTACAATGACAAGAACTTACCTATGACTAAACTTGAGTAGCATGAGGAACGGTACTCGTAAGTAAGGGGCATGAGATTTTCAGCTTATAACTTGTCAAGCATATCCTCATATTTGTTCACTTTAAACTTAATCGCCTAAAGATGCTTATGATAGGGGAAATGAGAGCTGAAAGCTAATAAGTACCATAATTTTTGGAAGCTCTTTATGAGACTTGAATCCCTGCTTCCTTCTATGAAGGGCCTTTCTTTTTTACTTTTATGTTGAGTCTCCATCTTCTATCTTTATGCACCTATCGAGAGAGCATAGTGGTCATTCTTAGTTTAATGTGCATTGTCCCAAAACTTGTTGATTGATTCATAACTTTGATATTGCTTGTTCTTAAACTATTTGTATCTAGTCACTCTTATGAACTTTGAAGGTGTCCTATGCATTTATGTTTTGCTACACTATGAGGGACAAGCTGAATACCATTTTCATTATGTTTTCTATACGTGAAACAAAGAAACGTCTTTCAAATCATTGTTATTCATGAATCTTTTGTTTGTACCTTTTCATGTTACAACATAGTTGCTATGTCTTATTGTTAGAACTATATCTTTCATGTCTATGTTAGAGTACTATGATCCCAGCTATCAATATTTTATAAATACCTTGATCAAGATTGTGATGGTGCATGTTGCCTCAAAAATTATTCTTTTTATCACTTACCTACTCGAGAACGAGCATGAGTTAAGCTTGGGGATTTTGATGCGTTGTAAACGTATCTATAATTTTTTGATGCTCCATGCTTGTTTTATATCAACTATCTTATGTTTTGTCTACATTTTGTGATACTTTTATACATTTTCTAGAACTAACCTATTAACAAGATGCCACGGTACCAGTTGCCTGTTTTTTGCTGTTTTTGGTTTCACAAAAGCCAGAAAAGAAATATTCTCAGAATTGGACGGGACAAAAGCCAAAGTTCCTATTTTACCGGAAGACTTACGGAGCCCAAAGCAGAAACGGAGGAGGGTCAGGGCCTAGCCACACCATATGGTGGCGTAGGTCACCTTTGGCCATGCCACCAAGGGTGTGGGGCCCTTAGGCCTCCACCGACCTTGCCCCTTCACCTATAATAGCCTCCCAGGACGAAAACCCTAAGTACAAGATCAGAATTCCACGAAAAGTTCCATAGCGCCGCCGCCACCAAAGAGGAGATTCGCGGGACAGAAGTCTCTGTTCTAGCACCCTGCCAGGATGGGGATGTGCCCCCAGAGCCATCTCCATCGACTCCATTGCCATCTCCATCACCGTTGCTGATTCCCATGATGAGGAGGGAGTAGTTCTCTCTCGAGGCTAAGGGCTGTACCGGTAGCTATGTGTTCATCTCTCTCTCTCTATGCGTGACCTTATGAGATCATGAGCTTTGTAATCTATAGATCTATTCTACTACTCAAGTGCTTTAATTAATCTCTGCTATCCCCACGTGTGTGAAGTTGACAGTGTGCACACCGTGTGGCACTTGGGCTAAGGTTATATAAATACTTATCATGAGTATAATTTGAGTTGGATGTCTCTATGAGATTGTGGTGTTTGTTGGAACCATCTAGCGCTCAAGGTGACAGTGAAGGGCTATCTAGATGGGGAATGCGAACTTTAAGGTGTGCTGTTATAGCCCTACATCATCCAACCAGAGGGTAGTTCAGGATAGCATAATGAAGAGAATATATTTATATGAGAGTGTCCACTAGGGAAAGTATGATCCCTAGGCCTTGTTTCTAAGCATTGAAACACCGTTTACAATCAGTCCTATTACATGTTTGCTTGCTGACACTCTTATTTAAAATTGCAATTACCACTTATAATCATCCATATTACTTTATTTCACTATCTCTTCGCCGAACTAGTGCACCTATGCACCTGACAAGTGTATTGGGTGTGTTGGGGACACAAGAGACTTCTTGTATCTTGATTGCAGGGTTGCTTGAGAGGGATACCTTTGACTACTTCCTCCCTGAGTTCGATAAACCTTGGGTGATCCACTTAAGGGAAACTTGCTGCTGTTCTACAAACCTCTGCACTTGGAGGCCCAACACTGTCTAGAAGAATAGAAGCATGCGTAGACATCACGAGCCTCATCGGCTGATAGCGGCAAGGCTCCTTGGCAACCAGAGGATGGCCGCCACCAAAATGATGGAGCAGATCCAGGTGCTGAAGAGCAAGGGTTTGGAGACGATCAATCTCTACAACTGCTGGCTCGGGTGGCGCTTGGTCCCATTGGCGACCCGGCCCCATTGGATGTATGAGTACACCGGGAAGAATGATCCTTCCAGGACTAGCAAGGAGTCCTGGGACGCCGCGGACTACAAAGCCGCTTTGAAGAAAATCACCGACACGGAGTTCACCAACGCATCGGCCAGGCTTGCTTCGTACGTGCCCAAGAAGAACGAAGCACCCACGGTAAGCCTTTCTTGTTACTTTATTCCAATCGTGACTTGCGCGGGTGCAATTTGCATCCGCGACTCATAATTGTTTCAGGTCCTCGAAGGTTGGCCTCCCCCACTCGACGAGGAGATTCCCAGAGAGCTTGAATAGGGGACCGAGGGGGAGTCCTCCGAGAGTGAAGAAGAAGAGAGGGAGGTTCCCCGCCAGTGCCCGTGGCCCGCAAAACCGGCATGCAGGAGCATCGCGAGATCGAGGCAAGTCGCAGCCTTGAAGAGCGCGATGGTGACGATGAGATCTTGTAGGAACATAGCGAGTGGCGAGTGGCCATGCCAGCAAAGCGCGCATGGAAGCTGAAGTCGCCAGCGAAGAATCTGGTACTGAAGCCAGCATCACCACCTAGGTCAGTGGTGGTGTTCGGATCGGACGAAGCGTCCGGCGATGAGGCGGCCGAAGCTTCTACCAAGGTCCCTGAGGACACTACTCCAATGACGGGAACAGAATATGCGGACATAGTGGTGGAATCGGTGGCCCCTCTCGCAACGATCGCACCGACAATCTCGGCCACCGTGGATCCAGGGGCTGCCGAGACCGTGGGGCGAGGTCGGCGCTACCGGAGGGAGCGACCACGTCGCCTGGGCCGGAGGTCTCCGCAACCTCGACATCGAAGCGGCCCATGGTGTCATGGGCCCCGAGTGTCTTTGAGAAGGGGCTCTCGCGCAAGTTGGGCCCGGAGCTTGAAAAGCCTACCCATATTAGTACGGGACTACGCTATCTTCCGGTCGCCAAGTAAGGTTGGTGATTTCACTTTTCAGGCTCCAATGTTTTCTTGTGCGAATGGTTCGCTGATCGCATCTTCTTTGCAGGTCCGGTGTCAAGAAGATTAGTCGTCCCTCAATGGCCAAGATTCCACTTATTGACACTGAGGAGAGGGTGACCCTGCTAAGAAGAGGAAGGTCGACCAGGCGGAGGCGCTAGTTATTGGTGCAAAGAAGAAGAAGGGCGGCGTTTCTGACATCACGGCGAGAGGAAACATGGAGGAGGGTGACTCCACTTCCCGCGCCGAAGAAGTGACCGCCGCTTTGTCGGAGCCGGTCAAGGAGGCTCCGCCATCGGAGCCATTGGCCCCTACAACTAGTGCCCCATCGGGGATGGCGGCATCGTTTCCGTGCTTCGTGGCGGAGGCGTTCTCGACAACATCAGAGACTCAGTCACCGCAAGTTCTAGAGATCGTTGATGAGGACGTTGGGCAGCGGCGCGGGCGCACATACTTTTTGGTCCCTTCGACGGACGCCAGCGAGCTTCATAGTATGCTTGGAGCCTCTATCTAGGTATGCCTAGTTCCCGAGTGCCTGGTCGTTGAATTGCAGTGGCTAGGCACTTTAGAGTTTTAGTCGTCCACTCCCCGAGTGTCTAGTCGCTGAATTTCAGCGGCTCGGCACTTAGAATTTTGATCGTCCAGTCCCTGAGTGTCTAGTCGCATAATTTCGGCGGTTTAGGATTTTGATCGTCCAGTCCCCGAGGGTCTAGTCGCTGAATTTCAGCGGCTAGGCACTTAGGATTTTGATCGTCCAGTCCCCGAGGGTCTAGTCGCTAAATTACAGTGGCTAGGCACTTAGGATTTTGATCGTTCAGTGTCTTATTACTGTTCTGTTGTTAGGGCCTGCAAAAGGAATCATCCGACCGGCAAGCCGCTAAGGAGCGCCTGGAGTGCGACTTGCGTGTAGCGCAGGAGGTCAACCGGCGACTCCAAGAAACTACTGGTGAGTGGATTTTCTTGGGCGAGCTCGAACCATTGTTGCTTGCATAAAGCTTATTTGTGATGTCTTTGTCTCGTAGATTGGCTCCCCGCTACGATCGCAAGAGCCCTCTATGGGTACATTTCGGCCGCTAAACTGGATGCAGTGAAGGAGCGAATCGACTTGCTGGAGAAGGAGCTGAATGAGGCAAAGGCGTCGATCTCTTCTGAGGAGAGGGCCAAGGCTGCAGTCGTCGCGATGGAGGAGGAGCGGAAGGCCGCCGACTCGGTCATTCTCGGGTTATAGGGTGACCTTGGTGCTCTTGAGAAACACGTGACGGAGAGTTGCCGCAAGATTCTTGGTGAGTGTATTCTCTTTTTCTTTTCTTTATGCAGCGAGTCCCCGAGTGTTTGAATCCTTAGTGATGTTGGGTTTCTGACATTGCAGCCATGATAGGTCAAAACGACCCAGTGGTGCAGACCTTCAACGCCTTGCAGTGCGTGACTGCAGTGGTTAACACGGCCATCGCCTCGGCGTTGTGTGTCCAAGCCGTGCTCCAAGGGATGTCCCCCACCGAGGTTATTCCTGGGGTTAAATAGAGGTCTGGCACTATCTGGAGGAGGCGCCCACCGTTGTCGAGTGGATGCCATGATTGGCCTTCAGGCACGGGGCCACCACAGTGTTGAGTCTTGGACTCGCGCACTTCCTCGACGACTTCGATCTCGATGACGTCACCAGCTGTTATCTGATACGTCCAAAACGTATCTACTTTCCCGAACACTTTTGCTATTGTTTCTCCTCTAAACTTGTCTGATTTGGATGCAACTAACGTGGACTGACGCTGTTTTTAGTAGAATTGCCTTGGTGTCTACTTTTTGTGCAGAAAATCAACTATCAGGAAAATCCCGGAAAATAGGCCAAAAATCCTATTTCACACGAAGACTCCAGGAGCCAGAATACGAGACGGAGAAGAGCCAGGGGGTGACCACACCACCTGCTGGCACGGGCCAGGCCAGGCCGTGCCAGGGGGTGGTGTGGGCCCACCAGGCACCCCCTCGACTCCCTCTTCGCCAATAAGTTTCCTTCTGACCTAAAAACTCTAGGGGGGTCGATGTTTTTCTAGAAGGAGTTCCGCTCCGCCGCCACCACCAGATTCCATGAAACAGCACCAGAAACTCCGTTCTGGCACCCTGTCAGGATGGGGAATTGGAGGAGATCATCGCCATCATCATCACCATCGCTTCTCCATCGACCATCCATGTTTCCCCCATCTATGAGTGAGTAATCCCCCGCTGTAGGCTATGGGGATGGTAGGGATTGGATGAGATCGTTCATGTAATGGCATCAGATTGTTAGGGCATGGTGCCTAGTATCTTTTATTAGTGCTTTATAACTTTTTTGCGACTTGTTGTGCTTAATGCTTGTCACTAGGGCCCGAGTGCCATGATTTCAGATCTGAACATGTTATTGATTCATTAGGATAGTATTGTTTATGGTCTTATCTGCAAGTTGTATACACACGTTGTTGTCTGGAGCCAATGGCCCCGAAGTGACAGAAATCAGGATAACCGGAGGGAATGGCTTTGATGTGAGGATCACATGTGTTCACGGAGTGTTAATGCTTTACTCCGATGCTCTATTAAAAGGAGCACCTTAATTGCCAGTAGTTCCCTTGAGGCCCCGCTGCAAATGGGCTGGCAGGACAAAAGATATTGTGCAAGTTCTCATTGCGAGCACATATGACTATATATGGAACACATGCCTAGGATTATCTACTACTTGGATGATTTATCTTATTTATCTGCAATTGCCCTATGTTCTGATTACTATGTGAATTGTCTTGTCCATGCAACACACGTCCATCCATCCCCATGCCTACCGCACTCGAATCCTACTGTTTACTGCTGTAGTTACCATTGTCTTTACTTTACTGTTGCTGCTACTTTACTATTCCTACTACAAAACTGTTGCTACTGATAAGCTGCTATGAGCAAGATTGTTTCCAGGTGCAGCTGAATTGACAACTCAGTTGTTAAGGCTTATAAATATTCTTTGGCTCCCCTTGTGTCGAATCAATAAATTGGGTTTCACTTCCCTCGAAAATACTGCGATACACCCCCTATACTTGTGGGTCATCAAGACTATTTTCTGGCGCCGTTGTCGGGGAGCATAGCTTTATTTATCAAGTTCACTTGGATTCTCTATTGTTCGCTGCTATCTATCCATCATGGGTAAGTCTCGTGATAGCAAGGTTCCTATTTTACCATCCACTACAAGAACAGGTACGGTTCTAAACACCTCAGCTGCTCCTGATTCACCGCCTGTTATGAGTAAGTTCCTTACACCACCACATACACATGCTACATACACTGCTACTACTGCTGAATCTGAAACTTCTGATGCTATTGATGTTGCTTCTAGTGTGCTTGATTAGAGTGGTTCATTAGGTCCTTTCCTAGATGCTACGATTGCTAGAACTATAGCTGGAAATACCAAAACTCCTAATGAAGACACTACCACACCTGTTAGTTCACCTGAGTCTAGTGAAAGTTATGATATTGAAGATGGTTATGTTGAGATGACCGATGAATTTATTAAAGAATGTAAAAACACCCATGATAGGAGCGCTGCTAAGAGTCTCCTTGAGAGGCGTACTATTAGACCCACATTGTCTCCTATTTCTAAGTTTGCTGCTTCTCCCATAAACATTATAGATGAAGAGTATGATTTCTCCCTCGATCTATCTTACATAGCTATTGTCGAGAAAGAACCTTTTTGTGGGACTAAGAATGAAAGTGCGGTAGCACATATGAATGAACTTTCTACCATGAGTGGCTTGTTTTTTGATGATATTAAGATGTGTACTTACTTGTTGCCAAGATCTTCCCCTTTTCACTGAAAGGAGAAGCTAAAACTTGGTTTAGTAATTTACCTCCTGGATCTATTGATAGCCCTGAGTGCTTGATTAGTACTTTCCTGCAGAAATATTTTCCTCCTAGTGCTAGACATGCTATTTTGCAGGAACTTTTTGATTTTAAATAGGGAGAAAAAGAGATATTGCCCGAATCTTGGGCAACGTTTTGTGCTTTGATTCATGCACAAGCTGGAAGTCCATTACCTAAGAATGAGCTTCTTGATATATTTTATAATGGACTAACCAAGGAATCTAGGACATACCTAGATAGTTGTGTTGATTGTGTTTTCAGGAATAGGACTCCTAAGGAAGCTGAGGAATTAATGGCTAAAATAAGCAAGAACTACGAAGATTCGACTCCTCCTGAACCAGCTATACCTGAAGTAATTGTACCTGAACCTATTATTCCGGTGACTATTCCAAAATCAAAGAAGAGGGGAGTTATTGAATTAAATGATGAAGTGATGAAGGAAGCTAAGAAATGTCTTAAGGAAAAGGGAATTAAAGCTGCATATGTCAAGAATTTACCTCCTATTGAAGAATTATGTAAGCCTATTCCCTACTCATCCACTATTGAGGTACACTCTCTCCAACACTTTGATGAAGGTGATATCCCTTATTCTAAATCTCCTGATCAATTCTTGGAATAATTCGATATCTTTATTGCTAAGCAAGATAACTTTAATAAAAGGGTGCAAAATCATCTAATGGAAAACACTAGAGCTATTGTTGAGTTGAAAATACTGTGGAAAGAACCTCTAATGATGTTAAAATGATTGTTAAACACTTTCAAATGGTTCAAACTCAAATAGATCAACTCGTTAAAGTGCAAAACGACTTGCTAGTTAATGCTGCTAAAGAAAAACATGCTTATGAAATTAGAACGAGAAGTGGAGCTGCTACCCAGGATCCTCTATATCCTGAGGGGCATCCCAAAAGAATTGAGCAGGATTCTCAACAAGCTGAAAATAGTGGTTCTACTTGTAAGAAAAGGAAAAAGAAGCATAAAACTATTGTACAACCCTCTGAACCTGCTATAGATCCTAATAGTATATCTATCGCTGACGCTGAAACTAAAAGTGGTAATGAAGAAAATGAAGCTCCTAATGAAGAAAAAGTTGAGGAAGAACCTGAAAACCACACTAAGAATACTAAATACACTGAAGAAGATTTTATTTCTAAGAAACAAGGTAGTGAAAGAGAACCTTGGGTCCAAAAACCTATGCCTTTCCCTGATAAGAAACACAAGTCAAAGGAAGACGAACACTATAACAAGTTTTGTGAGTGGATGAAACCTTTATTCCTACAAATTCCTTTGACTGTTGCTATTAAATTGCCTCCTTACTCAAAGTATATGAAGGATATTGTATCAAATAAAAGGAAGATCCCTAATGAAGAAATTTCTACTTTGCTTGCTAATTATTCTTTCAATGGTAAGGTTCGTAAGAAACTTGGAGACCCAGGGATTCCAACTATCCCTTGCTCTATTAAGAACAGTTATTTTAGAACTGCTTTGTGTGATTTAGGAGCTGGAGTTAGTGTTATGCCTTTCTCTCTCTATAAGAGATTTCAACTTGAAAAATTAATACCAACTGATATATCTTTGCAAATGGCTGATAAATCTACCACTATTCCTGTGGGTATATGTGAGGATGTACCTATTCAGGTGGCTCACAATTGCTTGATATTAACTTATTTTGTTGTGCTTGAAATGCCGGAAGGTGATAATATGTCTATTATTCTTGGGAGACCTTTTCTTAATACTGCAGGAGTTGTTATTAATTCTAATCAAGGAAAGGTGACTTTCAATGCTAATGACAAGGAACACACTGTCTATTTCCCCAGAAGATTGAAAGGACTTATGGTTTGAATTCAATTGAACATGTTGAAGGCATTCAAGTTGGAGAAATATATTGTCCCATACCAAGAGAAAAAATTGAAACTATTATGATTGGGACCATTGCTATCAAAGTTGAGGTAACATAATCATTAGTGGAATACAAAGTTTTGTCTCGTATGGAATTGTTTTGGTAACAAGACCTGATCAACCTTGTTAACAAAAGTATTTCATTGAACAAAACAATGTTTTCATAATGATTATCTTCATTTACTTCTATCCTTTGCATTTTAGTTTTTGCTTTTGTTTAGTTTTATTTTTGTTGTTAGTTGCTTGCATGTTAGAGTGTCTTAGAACTTCTGTAGTTCTAGCCTTGTTTTGTCCTTGCATCATGTTTCCAAAAAAAATCTGTCTGTCAGATATCATTCTCCTATTTCTGAAAAGTGCCCAAAAATAAATTGTCTCGAAAAATTCAAGAAAATTCAGATTAAATTTTTGCGTGAAAAAAGGGGTAGAGGAGTACCTGGGAGGTACTAGGGGGCCACCAGGCAGGCACACCACCTGGTGGTGTGGCCAGCCCTGGGTGGCGCCATGCCCTGGTGTGGGCCACCCCTGGCCCCCCACTAACTCTCTCACCTGCCACTTTCTTCTCTCTCCTGAGTAAGCTCCAGTTCATTGCTCAAAATGGTGTTCTTGCTGTGCTTGCTCTCAATTTTTCGATCTCCTTGCTCAGCCCATCTTTCTTGCTGAAATTTGGAGCATTTGTTCCCTGGTATGTGACTCCTCCCCTTGTCCAAGTAGATTTGTGTTTAGTGGATTATATCTTGAGTATTTTGCTGTTGTAGGTGACTGGTTATGAGAGCTTGTAAGCTTGTTTGATGCTTATAGATATAGTTTTGATGCATATTTAGGCCTCTTGCAAGTCCCTATGAGTAGAATCCTTCATTATATTTACTTTGCAATCACTTGTTTAATAGGTGTTTAAATTTCAGAATACCAAGCATGAACAACCATACTTTTGGAGAGATATTTGAGAGTGATGCACCTAGGAGGTCGAGGCCCTCAAGAATAGCCTCTCAAGCTAGGCCATCATTGCAACTCGTATTGGTAGTGAAAGGGGTGATGGGGATGCTCACCCATCCTCTTTTCCTTGTTTTACTTTTTTACAAGCTGCAGGTATTCTTGATGATTTCTTGCTACTGATTGAGAGGGTTGGTTTGACCTCATATATGCAAGATGAGAGCGCGCAATACGCTATGCTCACCAAAACTTTTGTTGAGAGCTTCACGTTTACTAACACATCCTATCAGTCGACTGTCTCTTTTCAAATCTATAATCTGCCCTTCACCATGCCTTTGGAGAGGTTTTGTAGTATTGTAGGTGTACGCATGACAAGGACCATGAAGAAAATTCAAGGGCGACCCGCTGATTTGTTGGAGCTTTACCAAGGGGTGACTGTAACACCCTCGAATCGGCCCTATGCAAGTTTTAGCCCTTTCCGCCAAACCCACATAGAAACAATTCAAGGACGCCCACCAGGCACTTTCGTGCGGGTGGAAAACAAAGTAATACCATTACACAACAGTCCTCGATGGGACCCACAGAACAGATATATACAATAGCGACTCAACGAGTCAAGAATACAGATATACAATACAAAGATCCAAATCACCTTGAAAACGTTACCGCATCCGAGTACGGACAAGATGCAAATGGGGCTAAGAGCCCTGAAGAATAACCAATGGCGTCCATAACCCTGCCCAGGCCAAGCCAGAAGGGTAACCCTGCTAACGACGTCGAAATTAAACCTGCTAAAACAAAAGGGGTGCCGACAAAGGGCAAAGGAAAAAGTAGCGTCAGTACTGAGGCCAGTACACGGCGAGGCTAGAATTCGGCGGCTCTCGCCTACATAGGTATGGTGGACTGAAGCGGCAGCGTGGCAGCACTAAACAACCTATAGAGACTCAGTACAACCGTCGGCTCTTAGAGAGAGATAAGAAAGACCTATTCGGAACCACCTGATATGAACACCATTCATACCCATCCTGGTATTCCCCCTCGAGACCAAACGAGGAAGTCAAACCGAGGAACTCACACAGTTGGCAGTTTTATTCATTCCATTATAGTTGCATCACTTACTAGTCAGATATAGATAGTATGAGCAATCCTGATAGCATAAGTAGTGGGCAGTTTTAGTTAACCATTAAGTTGTAGTTGCAGTACTTACTAGTCAGATACAATTAGCATGTGACATCCCAAACCCAGCAGTTGTGGGCACTTTTATCACATTCCATTGGAGTTGTAGTACTTACTAGGCAGGTATAGCATGTCACAAAACAACACAGATCCACCAGCTGTTGGCATTTTTAATATCCATTCCGTTATAGTTGAATCTAATTACTAGTCACATATTAAGTCAAATTTATAGTACTACTTTAGTTATGCTTGTCTATGATCGAGATAATGTGCTCCAAGTCGTCCATAACCGCGGACACGGCTTTCAGAAAGTTTTACCCTGCAGGGGTGCACAAATAGCAACACACATACGATCAACCTTAGAAAAACCAAATCAAACCCCAATGAGGCTTTCACGACAAAGCAATCACAGGATTCATAAAATATTTCAAGGGGCCACCCCACTAAGCTACCCGCAACGAAGTTGGCCGGCTCCGGAACGGACCCAGGGTTTGCGAGAACGGCTGTAAACGACTGGGAACCCGAAAGTGTGACTGGGCTTGTTGATACCGCGAAATCGTGCCGCGATCCAAAACAGTACAGGTGCTCCACGCACAATCGTAAATAAAGCAGTAAAGCATGGCATAAGTAGAGGATAGTAATAAAGCTCCAAACTACTTTGTGCCCCAAGAAATAAGAAATGAATCAAGCTCTGGCTAAGGGGGATTCATAGACTCTCCCGGATGTGGATAGTGTGAATAGTCAAGGAACAGGTATCAAGTACTCGGGGCCTACGGGATACAAGTGGACATAAAAACCAAATAGCATATATTGCCCACCGGTGCCTCTTTCATTAGTTATCCCAACAATTTAATAGTTGTATTTAAAGTCATGATCATCTTCACCATAAACATCTGCCAGCATTCCAACAGCTATGGTACTCGACAACACAAGATCGCACCTGAGCAAGCAACTACGACTCGCAAGGCCAGCTATCTACCAAACATCAGGTAATAGGAGGTGTCCCAGGCAATGTAGAGGCTGCACGGGATATATCTGGTACAGAACACTATAGCATCAAGACACAGATAGCAATAGATCAACGGGAGGAAATAAAGACTATAAATGCAAAATAGGTAGAATGGGGAGAGATGCTCGCCTGGGAAACACCGTCGAAGGATCATATCCGGAGAACTTGTCGATACTCGCATCAACTCAACGGCCTAATCCGCGAAGAAGCAAACACTAGAAGAAACACCGGATGCAATATTTAATACTACGGAAGAAGATCCGGCATGATTATGATATGATGCATGGCATGGCGCAGATGCGGTGCAATTAGGCAATATTAAGTGGAACCAGGGTCCCGACAAATAATTAATAGGTTCAAGTTATTTACCAACCCCGCAATTTAAATGTTGTCTTAACAAGGCGAAACATGGCATCGGTTCACTACACAAATTTAAATGGAGCCAATATAAGACTAGAAAAGCCTGCATATAGTCTCCATATTTAATTATTAGGTGAGTCGACCAAATATCCCCATATAAATGAATATGTATGCGAGCATGAGCAATTTAATATGCAACAAGATAGATGTCATATATTATAAAGTAGGGCCAGGGAAAGGGGGCACACATCGAGGTTCGGATACAAGGATCTCGGGGTTCGGTCTCAGACTCCGGGATCGGTCTTCGGATCGGGCTTCGGGATCTTAGTGGTCTCGGCCATCGGATCCGGGAGGAAGAGCTTGAGGTTCCACCATCACCGGGTCCGGGTAGGAGTTCTCGACGTGGTCGCTCTTGGCGCAATCGTGATCTTGTGGGGGTTGCGGATCGCTTCGGTGTGTCGCCATCGAATTGGTCTCGCACCATCCTCATGGGGCCCTCTCATCCATGTTAAGGGCAAAAACTTGGGAACCATCATGCCAAATCACCACCTCTTCACATCATCTGATCATCGCAGGAGGGAAAAGGCCACACGGGGCACAAACAACCGTTACATAGCACGAAGCGGCTCCATCACTTGGTTACCAACATGACTCAAAGATGACGCAGGCTAGGCAGCTAGGACGCGCGGCGGCTTGGTGCAGCAGAGGTGACCGGCGGTGGAGGGGAACCGGTGAAGGAGAGGAAGCTCGGTGGCGGATGGAGTGGTGGCGAGCGACGACTAGTGGTGAGGTGGAGGCGGGGTTGCAGGCGAGTCGGCCGGCGGCTGTGCTCCGGTCGAAGCCGAGGTGGCCCACGACGGCGGCTGTGGCGCGCGAGCAGAGGTGGCAAGGCTCATGCAGCCTGCTGGAGGGAGGGGCCGAAGCCGGCGAGGATGTGCTCCGGTCGACGACGAGCGGGTTGGGAGAAGGCGTAGGAGAGGCCGGCTGCGGTCATGGCTGCGGTCGGCGAGGAGACGTTTGGCAGCAGGGGCTCGCGAGAGGCGAGAGGGCGCGATGCAGAGGAGGTCGCTGCTAGCGAGGGGGCGAGGGCGGCGGCGGCCAGGCCTGGTGCGGTGGTGGGGCTCCGTGCAGAGAGGAGGCAGGGCACGGGCCGTCACGTGGGCCAGACTGGAGCAACGGGGAGACGAGCGGGGTCGACGGTGCCGGAGACAAGCGAGAGGGCAGCGGCGACCGTGGCTTGCAGCAGACGCACCAGCACGGTGCTACTGGAGGGACCAAGGCCGACAGAGCAGAGGGAGTTCGGGCGACGACGCGAGGCTATGAAGAGCCATGGTGGCGGGGCTTCTGCAAGGTCGCTGCGGCAGCGGGCGAGGCGGCGGTGGCGCTCTGCCCGGGGTCGCGAGATCGAGGGTGCGGGGTTAGGTGGGAGCGAGCGAGGGGATCGCGAGGAGAAGGGAACACGCGTGCGTCGCGTTGACGCGTCGCTGGTAGGTGGCCGAGCGAGGTGGGCACCTCGCGTCTGGGTGGTGGGCCCACTAGGTTGCGTGCGGGCCATGTATAGAGGAGATGGGGCCAGGTTTTGTCGAGGAGTGGGGTAGAGCGCAGGGTCACATGTCTTGCGTGCGTGCTGCATCACTAGCAGGGTGTGGGACGTGCAACGTGGTGGGGTGGCGTGTGGGGCCGGAGGCTGGGTGGGGCCCGGCTGACGACGCGGTAGGTGGGGAGTGGGCCAGGGGAGCGGGGTGGGGCACATCGCGGCTGCGTGCGAGTGACTGGGCGTGGCGGAGTGCTGCGCGCGCTGCTGCTGCGCGGTACGTGCGTGTATGTGTTGCGTTACAACGTGACAGGCAGGGGTACGGCGGCTGTGTGGGTTGGTGGCTAGGGTAGATGGGGTTGGTTGGGGTGAAGGGATTAGGGTTAGGATTTAGATTAGGTGGGGTAGTAGGTGGTTAGCTGGGTCTTTTGGCCCGTCTAGCTGCCTCCCCTAAACTATTTATTTTATTTATAAATAGTTTTTAGACAAATAAAAGATCCGAAAAAGATCGGTGTTTGTATTTTAAAATAAAGAAGGGGATATTTAGAAAACAAAGATAGGCTTTTATAAAATAGTTTTAGACAAACAAATACAGGATGACATGACGATGCTCCAATGCAATGTGGCATGATGACATGAGCATGTTGTCATGATGATGCAATGCACAAAACACAGCGATTTTCTAGTAGTGGTTTTAGCAGGGTGCTACAGTGACCAATGATGATGACCGCGTGGTGCAACACGGAAAGATAAGAAATATCCAACTCCCCGCTCTTAGATACTTTGCATATTATCTTGCTACTAGTGTACTAGGTAGGGAGAACACAAGTAATATATCCAAGTATCATTTAGCATTCCTTGCTGGTACGCTTAACAATGATACTCGGTGCAATCTTGGCTCGCTTATTGCTCGCTGCCTAGCTGCTAGGGGGCCTATCTATGGGGAAATCATTGCCTCGTGTATAGTCAATGCATTAGGTATTTTAGTGGAGCCCAATGATACTATGCTGGCACCACGGAGGCTTGACCTTGTTGCTATGAAAACTCATCACTTTGTCACTGCTACTTCTGATTTGAACAGTCTAGTATATAGGATGCCTTTCACTGACGGGGATGAAAGGGAGATCCTTTTGCCACAGCCATCTTTGTGTAGTGTTCATAGGAGACCGTGGTCGCGCTCTAAGGAGGAGGTGGACGAGCAGCTTCGCTTGCTGGGTTTCCACGAGCAGCACCAGGAGGATGTGCCCTCCTATGATTACTCCGCGCATTACGGAGGGACGTACTCGAGCTCGCACCAGGACGAAGGGACCTCTTCATTGTACTACGGTGACACATCATCCTGGCCAGCTTGGGATTGATATCCACTTTGGCCAGAAGCCTAAGCTTGGGGGAAGGTACGCCAACACCGCACTCATCTCCATATCATGTTGCGTCGGTACTTTGTATATTCATGTTTTCGTTCTCTTTTTAGTTTTCGTTCTTCTTTGTTTTTGCTTTCTAAAACACAAAAATACTAAAAATATTTCTGTTGTTTCTCTTTGGTTTGCTTCTTCTTTTTGCCTTGGTTTGTTCCTTTTTACTTTGTTTGAACTATTTGAAAAACCCAAAAAGATTTTGCTTTTCTTGTTTTTCCTTTGGTTCTTGTTTTAAAAATCAAAAACAACAAAAATATTTGTCGTTCTTCTTTGGTTTTTGTGAGTTTGCTACAGGGTTCAGCAGTACTCAGTGGATATTGGTTTCATATTATTATTCAAGCCACACAAGTGAAGAGCAATAATGAGGATTAATGACAACTTGAGGCGTGGTAAGAGGCTGGTAACGAACTCTATTTGTTTTCATTTTTGTACATATACTCATCACTGTGGGCATGCTTAGTCCGTTCATGTAGAGTGTATGTTTTCTTTGGATGCTTAGTAGTTCTTGCTTTCTTATGATTATCTCTAGCTAGTTAATAGTTTGTAGCATGTCTTATGAAAGTTTGCTTGCATTGCTCTATTCATAAATTGGTATGACACCGTGGTATCCTCCTCTGAATGCTTCATTTGATTGACTTGGCACATGCTCACGCATGCACATGACTCTAATAATCAGTTAAGCCTCAATGAATTATTTTGCCTTGAGGATCTTGAATCACTTTCATGCCATGAGTAGTCCTGTTTTGTTGCAAGCATGATAATGACAGCTATTGCTCTCTCGTTTGTCGCTCCCGTACTATTTCTAGCCCTCACTTACACTGAGTATGTTTTACTCAAGTTTCCAACTCCCTAAACCAAATATTTCCAAAGTGTCCACCATACCTACCTATTAGCATTATTTTCTACTCCCGTGCATATTCAATATGCCTCGTTTTCTTCCCAATAAAATGTTTGCTTATTATGAGAAAGTTAGTTAGTAAAGCTCTCACGAACTTGATGGCGCTATTTATTTTCTTGCACTTAATAAACCTGAACCATTGCGTCCTTCTTTGTTGCGTATATGCTTGCGCTTTATGAGTTGAAGTTAGCAGAACCATGTATCGTGGGGACCACTTCCAACACTTCATTGGTACTTTGTACCTAGTTGATATCATGTTCTTTTGCTTATGGATCCCGGCGGTGTGAAATAAAAGTGGAACCTGTAAGATCATGGAGTTTGTATGTATGTTAGAGAAACGCCTGGGCAGCTAGCCTAAGCCATGCCTAATCATGGTGGAAACTTGCAGCATAACCATAATGAGCATTCTATGAAGCATCCTCAATAAAAATCTATGCATATAGTAAATAAAAAGATCGCCGAGATGCTCATTGTCTGCTTGCCTTGTTATTTTGATTATGGGACAGCTCCCGTGTCATGTGCAAGGGGTACCCCGTTGGCGGTTCTCTATGATACGTATATAATTACAATGACAAGAGCTTACTTGTGACTGAAGTTGAGTATCATGAGGATCGGTCTTCGTAAGTAAGGGGCATGAGACTTCGATTTATAACTTGTCAAGCATATCCTCTTAGTTGTGTCACTTTTACCTTAACCATTTAAAGATGCTTATGATAGGGGAAATGAGAGCTCAAAGCTAACGAGTACCATACTTTTAGCATTTAGAAGCCTTTCAAACTATTTAAAACCTTTTTCTTGTTGAGTCTCCACACATTCTCCAAGCACTTTCTTGAGAGCATAGTTGTCATTCTTTGTGCTTGTCTCATTACTTGATTATTTCTGTTATGACTTTGATGCTTGTATCTTTGATATCTTTACTTCTAGTCATCACTTGAATTTCAGAAGTGCCTTGATACTCATAATCAAAGGCAAGCGAGATACCACTCTATCATACATTTCTATGAGCATTGTAATGTTGCTTACGTTTATACTTCATGCTACTCATTTTTCTTGAGTTGGAATCTCTTCATAGCTTGCAATGCCTATTAAGTAAACTTAGTTGCATATTCTTTATTATGAACTGTCTAATTAGTTGATCACATTTCTGGGAATATTTACATCATTTGAAGCAAATGTGTTCATGAAAGTTCTGTTATCGCACTCAGTTTTCAACTGAATTGCTTGAGGACAAGCAATAAGCTAAGATTGGGGGAGTTGATACGTCCAAAACGTATCTACTTTCCCGAACACTTTTGCTATTGTTTCTCCTCTAAACTTGTGTGATTTGGATGTAACTAACGCAGACTGACGCTGTTTTCAGCAGAACTGCCTTGGTGTCTACTTTTTGTGCAGAAAATCAACTATTAGGAAAAATCCCGGAAAATATGCCAAAAATCCTATTTCACCCGAAGACTCTAGGAGCCAGAATACAAGACGGAGAAGAGCCAGCGGGCTAGGCCAGGCCGCGCCAGGGGTGGTGTGGGCCCCCCTCCCAGGCACCCCCTCGGTCTCCCTCTACGCCTATAAGTTGCCTTCTGACCTAAAAACTCAGGGGGTTTCTACGTTTTTCCAGAAGGAGTTCCGCTCCACCGCCACCTCCAGATTCCACGAAACAGCACCAGAAACTCCGTTCTGGCACTCTGCCGGGACAGGGAATTGGAGGAGATCATCGCCATCATCATCACCATCGCTTCTCCATCGACCATCCATGTTTCCCCCATCTATGAGTGAGTAATCCCCCGATGTATGCTATGGGGATGGTAGGGATTGGATGAGATCATTCATGTAATAGCATCAGATTGTTAGGGCATGGTGCCTAGTATCTTTTATTAGTGCTTTATGACTTTGTTGCGCCTTGTTGTGCTTAATGCTTGTCACTAGGGCCCGAGTGCCATGATTTCAGATCTGAAGATGTTATTGATTCATTATGATAGTATTGTTTATGGTCTTATCTGCAAGTTGTATACACACGTTCTTGTCTGGAAACAATGGCCCCGAAGTGACAGAAATCGGGATAACTAGAGGGAATGGCTTTGATGTGAGGATCACATGTGTTCATGGAGTGTTAATGTTTTGCTCCGGTGCTCTATTAAAAGGCGCACCTTAATTGCCAGTAGTTTCCTTGAGGCCCCGCTACCAATGGGCTGGCAGGACAAAAGATGTTGTACAAGTTCTCATTGCGAGCACGTATGACTATATATGGAACACATGCCTAGGATTATCTAGTACTTGGATGCTTTATCTTATTTATCTGCAATTGCCCTATGTTCTGATTGCTATGTGAATTGTCTTGTCCATGCAACGCCCGTCCATCCATCCCTATGCCTACCGCACTCGAATCCTACGGTTTACTGTTGTTGTTACTGCTGTCTTTACTTTACTACTGCTGCTACTTTACTATTCCTACTACAAAACTGTTGCTACTGTTAAACTACTGTGAGCAAGATTGTTTCCAGGTGCAGCTGAATTGACAACTCAGTTGTTAAGGCTTATCAATATTCTTTATCTCCCCTTGTGTCGAATCAATAAATATGGTTTCACTTCCCTCGAAAATACTGCGATACACCCCCTATACTTGTGGGTCATCATTATCCTTCGGCGACTAGATTGGTGGAGATCTCGGAGGTTCTGAGGTTGACCGCAAAGGCTGCTCCGTTCACGGAGCGAGTGTTGGCGATGGGATATTTGCTCCTGTACCAGGAGACGGTAGTGGCGCCAGGCGACCCCGAGCCGAAGCACTGTGACCTGAAGTCAGAGCAACCCTTCTTGTCGGCATTGTCATAGTCGTTGACGACATACCCAACGAACCCGTGGGATCCTTACGTCCGGGTCAAGGGTGATGGCGGCGCTTCTTCTTCGGAGCCTGCAAAATAGGTTGTTCCCTAAGGGTATTTTGTATGTTATGGCGATTGACCACCGTTGTAATGTAAACAATATATATATGGAAGTAAGAGGAGTCAATCGACTCACAATGCATGTTGAAGTATGTTCCATGTCGATTTTTAGGTGAGCGAGTCCCCGAGCGTGTCCGCCCTTTATTGGGGTTTACCTCGTTTATATGAAAGTGTGTTTACTTTGAGTTTTTATGTTGGTTGGGACTGATTTGTCATGGCGCATGAGGCCAGTCGCCTTGCGGCTCCACGGGAGCTCTATACTTAGTTGTTTTCCCGAATGCAAGCAGGGCCGGTTTAGGCGAGTCCCCGAGCGTGGTACTTAAGCCGTTCGAGGCGCATGCCCATCATAGGTGAGGATCTAATGCGTTGTTTGTAACGCGTCTCTCCACCTAGCTCGGAAAGTCAGTCGCGTGGCGAGTCCAAGCCAGCTCTCTTACTTGGTGTGTTCCCGAGCCACGTGGGGGTTTTTGGTGCGAAGTCCCCGTGCGGGGTACTTAACCGTTCGAGTCGCTTTGTGCGAGGATGGGGAGGACGGGTGATACATTGCAAATGTATCTATAATTTTTGATGTTCCATGCTTGGTTTTATCTACTTTCTTGTGTTTTGTCCACACTTTGGACTACTTTTCATATGATTTCTTGGACTAACCTATTAACAATAGCCACAGTGCCAGTTGCCTGTTTTCTGCTGTTTTTGGTTCCAGGAAAGTCAGAAAATGAATATTCTCGGAATTGGACCGGACAAAAGCCAAAGTCGATATTTTACCGGAAGACTCACGGAGCCAGAAGACGAGACGGAGAGGGTCCACAGGGTGGCCACACCATGTGGTGGCGCGGGCCAGCCCTGGCCGCACCGCCAGGTGGTGTGGGCCCCCTGGCTGGCCACCGACCTTGCCTCCTTCGCCTATATATTCCTCCCGAGCCAAAAACCCTAAATCGTCAAGCCTCCAGCCACGAAAAGTTCCGCAGCGTCGCCGCCACCGAAGGGGAGATTCGGGGGACAGAAAGTCTCTGTTTCGGCACCCTGCCGGGATAGGGAAGTGCCCCCAGAGCCATCTCCATCGATCTCCACCACCATCTCCAACACCATTGTTGATTCCCATGATGAGGAGGGAGTAGTTCTCTCTCGAGGCTAAGGGTTCTACCGGTAGCTATGTGTTCATCTCTCTCTCTATGCATGATCTTATTGAGATCATGAGCTTGTAATCTATAGATCTACCTTGCTACTCAAGTGCTTTAATAGATCTCTGCTCTCCCCATGTGTGTGAAAGTGACAGCGTGCACACCATGGTGGCACTTAGGCTAGAGATTACAAATACTTGTTATGAGTTATATTTGGAGTTGGATGTCTCTATGAAATTGTGGTGTTTGTTGGAACCATCTAGTGCTCAAGGTGACAGTGTGGGGTTTTCTAGATGGGAAAGGCTTACTTTGAGGTGTGATGTTATAGCCCTACCATGGATTAGAGTGTTCAACCGGAGAGTAGTTAAGAGTAGTATCATGAAGAGAAGATATTTATATGAGAGTGTTCACTAGTGAAAGTATGATCCCTGGGCCTTGTTTCTAAGCACTGAAACACCGTTTTCTATTAGATCTATTACATGTTTGCTTGCTTCCATCTTTATTTCAGTTTTACTTTAGTATTTTCCACGCCATCAAGCTATTTTCTATCACCGTTACCACTTATAATTATCTATACCACTTGTATTTCACTATCTCTTCGCCGAACTAGTGCACCTATACACCTGACAAGTGTATTGGGTGTGTGGGGGACACAAGAGACTTCTTGTATCTTGATTGCAGGGTTACTTGAGAGGGGATACCTTTGATCACTTCCTCCCTGAGTTCAATAAACCTTGGGTGATCCACTTAAGGGAAAACTTGTTGCTGTTCTCCAAACCTCTGCACTTGGAGGCCCAACAACTGTCTACAAGAATAGAAGTGCGTAGACATCAAGCTATTTTCTGGTGCCGTTACCGGGGAGGTAAGGTAAAAGGTATTCACACCGTAGGATTAAATAAGAAGAACCTCCCATGGCAAACGCCTATTTTCTGGCGCCGTTGCCGGGGAGGTAAGGTAAAAGGTACTCACATCCTCTGGTGTGAGTGCTCAAAGTTATTTCCTTTAGATTCTGCAATTTTGTCTTTTTGTTTCTTGTTTTCACTAGTTAGGCTTAATGGAAAACAACTACAAAATTAGAGAGCTTTTTAGTATTTTTCCTAATGTAGAACATGAATTCTTTGAAAAGAAAATTAAAAAACCCATGGAACTTTCTTTGCATGCTAATAGCAATGTTATTAGTATGAATCTTTTGAACACCTTTGTTACTAATGCTATGGAACCGTCTAAGCTTGGGGAAGTTGGTTCTTATGAAAATGATCTTTTTAGTTCCCCAGTTTTAAGGAAGAAAATTTGCTCTGATGATACTTTATCTCCCATATGTGGTAATTCTAATGATACTTGTGATATTTTAAATCCACATACTGAAAGCATCCCTTTTAAAATACCTATAAAAATTGTTGAACGTGTTATGGATAACTACTATTTTGGTGATGGAACTGTCCATCCTGGTCATCATTTGCTCTTTATACACGAATTATGCGGGTTGTTCAAGTGTGCAGGTATTACAACAGATCAATTCAAGAAGAAGTTATTCTCTTTATCACTTAAGGGCAAAGAAAGGGAGTGGTATGAGCTACTCGATGATCCTCATCATTTGGAGTGGAAGGAATATGAATCTCTCTTTTACTCTGAATTTTATCCTCCTCATGAAATTCATAAAGATAGGAATTACATCTATAATTTTCATCCACGTGATGGAGAAAGTATTGCCCAAGCTTGGGGGAGATTGAAGTCACTAATGCTCAAATGTCCCATTCATGAGCTCCCCAGTAATATTGTTATTAATAATTTCTATGCAAGGCTTTCAGGACATTACATGGACTATCTAGATACTTGTCTAGAGGGATCCTTCACAAGTAAGGAGGTCAAAGCTAAGTGGGATCTTCTTGAAACAATTCAAAGCAATACCGAAGATTGGGATAACAACAAAGGTAAAGAACCAGGTATAAACTATGAGTATGATTGCATTAAGTCTTTTGCTAAAACTATTGATTTTCAAGAGCTTAGTGCTAAATATGGTCTTGATCTTCAAATTCTTGTTGATTGTTATTGAACCTTTGCTTCTCATATTAATGCTACTAAATAAAAATGGGACATGTATCATGAGCCTTATAAAGACACTTGCATGGAAAATGAAATTGTTATTAATGATAGCAATAAACATGCTCAAACCTCTGAAATTGCTACTTCTTATCACCATGTTAATTTTTTTGGAATACATAGACCTTGTGAGAATAATCAAATTGAAGAAGAATATTGTATCACCCACAGGAATGAAAAAACTAGAACGTGGTATAGGGCTCTAAATGATCTTGGTAAAAAAGTTTGTGCCCTCTATCCTTTTATTTGTGAACTTTGCTTTGAAGTGGGTCATTTCAATTTTCAATGCTCAGGCCATACCCTTCTAATCCAATGAGTACTGCAAGTTTGTATTGTGATGACATGATCACTCCTAATCAGCATGATGAACTTACATTATTTTTGGGGTGTGAAGAGTTATCAAGAAAAACCTCTTTGGTAGATATGAGTGCTTTTGATATGAATAGTGTCATGCGTGGTTCTCATCTTTATTGTGTTGATAATTGCCACACAAATACTTACATACAAAATATTATAAAAGATGAGATCTTATCAAAATATGACATGGCTAATATGTGTTTTGGTCTTATTAATGAAAAGGAGGAATCCTCCAAAGTTTCTTCTATTGTCTCTAACAATGGACCAGGGTATATGGATAAGCTTCCTTTCAAGCCTCTCCTTCCTAAAGAGAAGAAGAAAAATAAGAAAAGGAGGAGTAAAACGAGAGAGGAAACGGTATTTTCTCCTAAGCATGTTGCTCCTATTATAGTTTTTGATGAGTCTGAACTCGATGATGTTCCTATGCCTGTTACCTATAGTAGTGATCATGATTGGGAAAAGCACACTACTTTTGATATTAAAAATCTCTTCGGTACCAATTCTGAAAATGATGATATTAATAATTGCTATACTATTATTGCTATCCATGATCCTCCCAACGATGATATGTTTACAAATGAACACACTTGGGAAGATAACCATTCTATTGCTTATGATGATGCTATACCTCCAATATATGATGATTGCAATGATGAATATGATATTTTCAGTCCACCTACTACTGAGGAGGAAATTAATTATGATTACAATATGCCTCCTATATTTGATGATTATGGTGCTGAAAATAATAATGATAGCTATTTTGTTGAATTTGCTCCCACTACAATTAATAAGAATGACTATGTTTATGTGGGGAGTATTAATTCTTTTATGCATGTGGCTCATGATAAAAATGTTTCTTGTGATAGTTATATTGTTACTTTTATTCATGATGCTACTGAAAGTTATTATGAGAGAGGGAAACATGGTTTTATACATCTCAATAATATTAAGTTTCCCCTCTTTATGTTGAAAGTTTTGAAGTTGTAGTTGTTTTGCTTGACTATGCTTGTTGCTTTGTGCTTTCATGACTTGTTTATTTACAAGATTCCTATGCATAGGAAGTGGTTTAGACTTAAATGTGTTTTGAATTTGCTTCTTGATGCTCTCTTTTACTTCAATTCATATTTCTTATGTGAGCATCTTCTCAAACTATCATGCCTAACTTAAAGGCGTTAAAGAAAAATACTTATTGGGAGATAACCCAAAAGTTTTAGATGAGTCTTGCAAGTTATTACCTCTGTAATAACCTCTCCTTATCCTTTTTATTTGATTTTTGTGCCAACAGTAACCTCTAATCAGAGAGAAGTAATGATTGGGAAAGTTGCTGTCCCGAAACAGATTTCTGTGCTTCACTGTAAAAAATCGTGTAAAATCTCTGAATGTCCTTTTGAGGCGTGAATTTTTTTTCTTCTGCCCCAGGTTGTTATCTAACTTTCGTTAGTTCAACACTTTTTGATTTGAGCAACAGAAGGTCTTCGAAAAAATTCGTTTTTACCTGCTGGTCTGTTTTGACAGATTTCTGCCATTTTCTGCATTTGCTTCTTGTTGGTTTCTTTTTGAGTTCTTTTGGGAAATTGAGCTTTTTGAGGGAAGTGCTACAGTAGATAGTGTTCTAGTGGAAGTTTATTTGGTGTTAGAACTGAACCTTAAGACTTATTTATCTTGAGTGCACTAATGTTGCTAATAAAGATTGTGTGAAGTTTTGTATGAAGGAAAAATTTCAGGTGCATGGAAGGAATGAGTAATGAGATGAAGGATGGACTAAAGCTCAAGCTTGGGTATGCCACGCGTGTCACCCCAATAAATATCCAAGAAGTACAAGCGTCAAAGCTTGGGGATGCCCAAGGCATCCCCTTCTTCATCAATAAAAATCCTAGGTTTCTTCCAAACGCTTCATTTTTATTGTTTCATGCATAGTTGTGTTGTTCTTGGAGCGTTTTATTCTTCGTTTTCGTTTTGGTTTTTAGTTTGCTTGGTTTGCTTAGTTTTATGAATAAATTGGTTGGACCCCCTCTTTCATACGTTGGTTTGCAAATAGTTTGGTTTGGTTTGGAAAAGAGTAGGAAAGTTCATACTTATGTGGTAAAAAGAGCTCGTTTTTGACTGTGGCCTATGCTTTGCCATGCCATGCTTGATATTGTTTTGGCTTTATGCTTAGTATTCTTTGCTGTAGCATGACTTGTTATAAACAATTGAGACTCCTTAATGTGCCTTGGATGAATCATGCGTTATTTTAGCATAGTATAGTGGTATTCTCCTTTGATGCTTTATTTGGGTTGACTTGGCGCATGCTCACACCATGTTATGACTATCTCAAGTCACTATAGCCTTGATGATCCTTTAGTTTTCAACTTGTAGTATCACTTTATGCTTTTATCAATGATGTTTTGTCGCTCTGCATGATTATGGCCATTATTGCTCTCTTAGTTGGTCGCTCCCGGTCTTTTGCTAGCCTCCACAGCAAAGTATGAGTTCCACTCATGCATCCAACTCCCTAAACCAAGTTATGCCAAAGAGTCCACCATACCTACCTACTAGCATATGCTATTCCAAGTATATTCATGTTTTTGTTTACCTTCCAAATTAAACTTGTTATGACAAAACTAGTGATTAAAGCTCTCACGAACTTGATGGCACACTTTACTTTCTGGATTTAATAAACGTGAACCATTGGGTCCTTATTTGTTGCATATATGCTTGCGCTTTATAAGTTGAAATTAGCAGAACCATGTATCATGGGGAACGCTTTCAACATTGCACTTGTACTTTGTACCCCGTTGATATCATGTTCTTTTCTTATGGATCCCGGCGGTATGAAATAAAAGTGGAACTTGTAAGATCATGGAGTTTGTATGTGTGTTAGATAAATGCTTGGGCCGCTAGCCTAAGACATGCCTAATCATGGTGGAAACTTGCAGCATCACCATAATGAGCACTCTATGTAGCATGGAAAACAAAAAATGTCTACCGCAAGAATGAACAAAACCCAGATCTAATCTAGATAAAAGCCAAGATCTAATCTATTAGACATGTGCAACGAGATAGATGGAACTAACCCTCGTAGATCCGAAAGCGTTAACGAGATTAGATCTCGTGGTTGATGTAGTCGATCACTTGCTGATCTCAAGATCGTGTGGACGATCCTTCCGGCGTCGCGTTCCAGCAGCGCTTCCGCAGTCGGTCAAGTGGACGATCATTCCGGCGCCGCGTTTCGGCAGCACTTCCGCAGTCGGTCACACATGCGGAGTTGAAGCATACCTTCCTCTCCTCGTTCCAGCGAGCAGCAGAGGTAGTAGATCTTCTCCACGGAATCCCAGCAGCACGACGGCGTGGTGGTGGTGGTGGAGTAGAGAATTCTGCAGGGCTTCGCCTATGCCTGTGCAGAAGAAAGGACGAGGAGAGAGGCGGCAGAGATTGGGAGTTATGGAGCAGGGGGTGGAGGGGGCGCCCCTGCCCCTCTATTTAAAGGGGGTGAGGCGCCATGGGAGGGGGAGTCCTTTGTAGGACTCCCCTCCCTCTAGGGCCAGCGGATTGGGGAGGGGGGAGGAGTCCTCCTCCCCCACGACTCCTAGTCTTGACCCACCAGGACTCCTTGATCCCTTCCTTGGTTTTCAAGCAAACTCCAAGAAACCTTCCGGAACATTCCGAAACCTTCTAGAACCCTCATACAAATACTCCGGAACATTTCCCAACTCAAAAAATGATCCCCAATATATGAATCTGATTCTCCGGACCATTCCGGATCTCCTCATGATGTCCCGGATCCATTCCGAGACTCCGAACAACATTCGGTCTCCAACGCACATTCCATATCTACTTAAAACAACTTCGAACCTTAAGTGTGTCACCCTACGGTTCGTGAATATGTAGACATGACAGAGACACATCTCCTATCAATAACCATCAGCGGGACCTGGAGATCCATAATGGCTCCCACATACTCAACGATGACTTCGTGATCGATTGAACCATTTACATACGAAACCAATTTCCTTTGTCACGCGATACTATACTTATCCGAGGTTTGATCGTCAGCATCTCCATACCTAGTTCTACCTCGTTACTGATAAGTACTCTTTACTCGTTCCGTGATATGTCATCCCTTGTGACCCAGTCACATGCTTGCAAGCTAACTAGATGACATTCCACCGAGAGGGCCCAGAGCATATCTATCCGTCATATGGATGGACAAATCCCAATCTTGGTCCATGCGCTTCAACACATACTTTCAGAATACCCAATGACACCTTTATGACCACCCAGTTACGGAGCGGTGTTTGATGTCATCAAAGTACCCATCCGGTGATGGTGATTAACACAACCTCATGGTCGAAGGATTAGGTTACTATGCATTTAAAAGCTTACAACAATACGAACTTAATGACTTGATCTTATGCTACGCTTACTATGGGTGTGTGTCCATCATATCATTATCCTAATGACATAACCTTGTTATTAATCACATCCTAATGTCCATGATCAGGAAACCATGATCATCAATTAATCAACAAGCTAGTTCAACAAGAGGCTTACTAGGGACTCTCTTATGTTTACAAAACACACATGTATTAGTGTTTCCTAATAATACAATTATAGCATGGGATGTAAACATTTATCATAAACACAAAGATATAATAATAATCACTTTTATTATTGCCTCTTGGGCATATCTCCAACATCCTCAATAAAAACCTATGCAAATAGCAAATAAAAAGATCGCTGAGATGCTCATTGTCTGCTTACCTTATCATTTTGATTATGGGATAGCTCCTGTATCATGTGCAAGGGGTACCCCATTGGTTGTTCTTTATGATACATATGTACTTACAATGACAAGAGCTTACTTGTGACTAAAGTAGAGTAGCATGAGGTTTGGTCTTCGTAAGCAAGGGGCATGAGATTTCGGCTTATAACTTGTCAAGCATATCCTCTTAGTTGTGTCACTTTAACCTTAATCACCTTAAAGATGCTTATGGTAGGAGCAATGAGAGCTGAAAGCTAACAAGTACCATAATTTTTGGAAGCTCTTTATGAAACTTGAATCCCTACTTTCTTCTATGAAGGCCTTTCTTCCACTTATATATTGAGTCTCCACCTTCTACCTTTATGCACCTACTTTGAGAGCATAGTGGCCATTCTTAGTTCTATGTGCACTGTCCCAAGACTATTTGATTGATGCATAACTTGATATTGCTTGTTTTAAACTATTTGTATCTAGTCACTCTTATGAACTTTGAAGGTGTCCTATGCATTTATATTTGCTACTCTATGAGGGACAAGCTGAATACTATTATGCTATGTTTTCTTTATGTGAAACAAACAAACGTCTTGCAAAGCATTGTTATTCATGAATCTTTTGTTTGTGCCTCTTCATGTTGCATCATAGTTTCTTTGCTTATTGCTAGAACTTTGTCTTTCATGTTATGATTGAAGTACTATGATCCTAGCTTTGAATGTTTTACAAATACTTTGATCAAGTTTATGGTGGTGCATGTCACCTCAAAAATTATTCTTTCTTTTTATCACTTACCTACTCGAGGACAAACCGGAGTTAAGCTTAGGGATGTTGATACATTGCAAATGTATCTATAATTTTTGATGTTCCATGCTTGGTTTTATCTACTTTCTTGTGTTTTGTCCATACTTTGGACTACTTTTCATATGATTTCTTGGACTAACCTATTAACAAGAGCCACAGTGCCAGTTGCCTGTTTTCTGATGTTTTTGGTTCCAGGAAAGTCAGAAAATGAATATTCTCGGAATTGGACCGGACAAAAGCCAAAGTCGATATTTTACCGGAAGACTCACGGAGCCAGAAGACGAGACGGAGAGGGGCCATAGGGTGGCCACACCATGTGGTGGCGCGGGCTAGCCCTGGCCGCGCCACCAGGTGGTGTGGGCCCCCTGGCTGGCCACCAACCTTGCCTCCTTCGCCTATATATTCCTCCCGAGGAAAAAACCCTAAATCGTCAAGCCTCCAGCCACGAAAAGTTCCGCAGCGCCGCCGCCACCGAAGGGGAGATTCGGGGGACAGAAAGTCTCTGTTCCGGCACCCTGCCGGGACGGGGAGGTGCCCCTGGAGCCATCTCCATCGATCTCCACCACCATCTCCAACACCATTGTTGATTCCCATGATGAGGAGGGAGTAGTTCTCTCTCGAGGCTAAGGGTTCTACCGGTAGCTATGTGTTCATCTCTCTCTCTATGCATGTTCTTATTGAGATTATGAGCTTGTAATCTATAGATCTACCTTGCTACTCAAGTGCTTTAATAGATCTCTGCTCTCCCCATGTGTGTGAAAGTGACAACGTGCACACCATGGTGGCACTTAGGCTAGAGATTACAAATACTTGTTATGAGTTATATTTGGAGTTGGATGTCTCTATGAAATTGTGGTGTTTGTTGGAACCATCTAGTGCTCAAGGTGACAGTGTGGGATTTTCTAGATGGGAAAGGCTTACTTTGAGGTGTGCTGTTATAGCCCTACCATGGATTAGAGTGTTCAACCGGAGAGTAGTTATGAGTAGTATCATGAAGAGAAGATATTTATATGAGAGTGTTCACTAGTGAAAGTATGATCCCTAGGCCTTGTTTCTAAGCACAGAAACACCGTTTGCTATTAGATCTATTACATGTTTGCTTGCTTCCATGTTTATTTCAGTTTTACTTTAGTCTTTTCCACGCCATCAAGTTATTTTCTATCACCGTTACCACTTATAATTATCTATACCACTTGTATTTCACTATCTCTTCGCCGAACTAGTGCACCTATACACCTGACAAGTGTATTGGGTGTGTTGGGGACACAAGAGACTTCTTGTATCTTGATTGGAGGGTTGCTTGAGAGGGGATACCTTTGACCACTTCCTCCTTGAGTTCGATAAACCTTGGGTGATCCACTTAAGGGAAAACTTGCTGATGTTCTACAAACCTCTGCACTTGGAGGCCCAACAACTGTCTACAAGAATAGAAGTTCGTAGACATCAATGTTTCGCTGTGAGAAGCGTTTATCGGTTGTCTTGGCCTAGCGGGCCAGTTGAGCGGGGTGACTCCGATGGTGGCTCCGGGGTGGCGTGTTCGTGGGCGACACAAGGCCCAAATATCTTCGGTGCCCTTGGGTCGCACTACTAGCCATGCCGGTCTCTCGACCAAGGGTTGACTTTCGTAGGTAGCGTATTCCTGAATGTACGAGTGCAATTGGCACAAGAAGATGGCGAGTAGACACAATTTGTGCGATCCAGTTTGATTTTATTATATAGTAGCTAAGTACAAGTTTGAGTTCTATGTATAAAACTTTCGGAGGAGATTTACATTCGATGGCCTCCCAACTTATAGCTGGTCGTTGCCTCTGACATTGATGAGGTAATAGGCGTCTTTGCCGAGGACACTCCCTATGGTGAATGGCCCCTCCCATGGGGGACAAAGTTTGTGCATGCCCTTCTTGTCTTGGACCAATCGCAGGACCACGTCGCCTTCCTAGAAGGTGCGGGTCCGGACTCGGCGGTTGTGGTAGCGGCGGAGTCACTACTGGTAGATGGCGGTGTGGGAGCGAGCTAGGTCATGTGCTTCGTCGAGCTGGTCGACCCTGTCTTGGCGGGCGATCTCGTTTCCACATAGTTGACGATCCGAGGCGAGTCGTGTTCCATGTCGGTTGGCACTACAGCTTCAGCGCCGTACACCATGAAGAAGGGCGTGAACCCCGTGGAACGGTTGACGGAGGTGCGGATGCCCCATATCACGGACGGGAGATCTTCGACCCAGCATCCGAGGATTCGCTCGAGGGGCACCTGAAGTCATGGCTTGAGTCCGCGGAGGATGCTTTGATTGGCGCATTCTGCTTGGTCGTTCAACTCTAGGTGGGCGACTAAAGCGAGGTCGATTCGTATACCGTGCTCCGCACAGAATTCTGCCATGGCGCCTTTGGAGAAGTTAGTGCCGTTGTCGGTTATGATGATGTGCAGGTAGCTGTACTGGTAAATGAGCTCGCGGAGGAATTTGGTGGCAGTCTTGCCGTCGCACTTCTTGATCGGTTTGGCTTCGACCCACTTCATAAACTTTCGATTGTGACCAGGAGGTGGGTGAAGCCAGATGGGGCCTTCCTGAATGGGCCCACCATGTCCATGCCCCCCACTGCGAATGGCCAGGTGATGGGGATGGTCTTGAGTGCCGAACCAGGGATGTGTGTCTGGTTGGCGTACATCTGGTACCCGATGCACCGTTGGACGATGTCGATGGCGTTGGCGTGCACGGTGAGCCAGTAGAAGCCATGTCTCATGGCTTTGGCGACCAGCGACCTGGCACCGACGTGGATGTCTTGGAGGATATTGCGTCCTTCTTTTGGCTGTACGCAGTGCTAGAACACGCCAGTCACGCTGCGTTTGTGGAGCTCGTCGTTGATGTTGACGAAGGATTTTCAACGGCGCACGATCATTCGCGCTTCCGTCTCGTCGCTTGGAAGGACCTTGTGCTCGAGGAAGGCGACGTATGATGTGGTCCAGTCTCTAGGCTCGATGACCATGGCGACTAGGGCGGGCTCGGGTTGTAGAGGTATCCCAATGTCGATCTCCTTGGGCGGGGAGACCAAAGGCTTGTGGATGATGTCGAGGAAGACACCTGCGGGTGGCATTTGCCAGGCTGATCTGATGTGGGAGAGGGCGTCGGCCTCCTTGTTTTTGCACCTATCGATCCACTCGGCTGAGTAGCTGGTGAAGTGTCCTCCTAGCTGGTCCACCGCTTGGCGGTATGCTATCATGGTTAGGGAGACGGCATCACAGGTCCCCGCGACTTGGCTGGCAACTAGGTCGGAGTCACTATAGCACCTTAGGCGGTTCGCATTCATCTCCTTGGCGGCCCTCATGTCGTGGAGGAGGGCCTCGTACTTGGCCATGTTGTTGGTGCAGGGCTTGAAGTCGAGGTGGAGCTCGTAGCGGAGCTTGTCACCTTTGGGGAAGGTCAGTATGACCCCAGCCCCCGCGCCATCGGTGTTCTTGGAACCGTCGAAGTGGAGCAACCAGTAATGGAGGTAGGGTAGCTTCTCCGGCTGATGTGCTTCTTCCCAGTCGGCCAAGGCTTGCGATTTTATCGCTTTTCATGGCTCGTACTTGATGTTGTGGACGCCGATTTCTACGGCCCACTTGGCGACTCGCCCAGTCGCCTCGCGATTGCGGATGATTTCATGCAGTGCCACGGAGGAGACGACCGTGATTGGGTGCTCCTGGAAATAGTGGGGGAGTCGCCGCTGAGCTCGGAATACAGCGTACACCAGTTTCTGGTACTACGGGTAGCGCTGCCTTGAGTCCGTCAGGACCTAGCTGATGTAGTAAACGGGGCACTGTATGGGGCACTCCTTGCCCTCTTCTGGCCGTTCGACAACCATCATGGTAATGACGACTCGAGTGGAGGCTGCGATGTAGACGAGCATTGGCTCTTTGTCGATTGGGGCGGCGAGTAATGGCGCCGCGAGTAGCACTTCTTTGAGTGCCTTGAGCGCGTTGTCTGATTCTGCGTCCCATTGGAACGTGGGGTTCTTGCGCATCAGGCGGTAGAGAGTCATTGCCTTCTCACCGAGCCGGGGGGATGAAGCGACTGAGAGCCGTGACTCGCCCGGCCAACTTCTGGAGGTCATGCAGGCACTCGGGTTTCCCGAGCCACGCGATTGTGTCGATCTTGGTGGGGTTTGCCCCGATGTCTTGCTTGGAGACCACGTACCCTAGGAGATGTCCGGTGGGGACACCAAAGGTGCACTTCCCTGGATTGACCTTGATCTTGTACCTCCGCTGATTCTTGAAGGTCTCGGCCAGGTCAGTGAGAAGGTCGTCCTGGCTGGTGGATTTTACCACCACATCGTCGATGTAGACGTGGATGTTGCGGCCTATTTGGCTCGCGAGGCACTCTTGCGTGCACCTTTGGTAGGTTGCGCCCGTGTTTTTGAGGCCGAAATTCATGGCCATGTAGCAGAAGGCGCCGAATTCCGTGATGAACATCGTCTTCTCCTCATCCTTGACCGCCATTTTGATCTGGTTGTAGCCAGAGTATGCGTCGAGGAAGCACAGCGACTCTGATCCCATGGTCGAATCGATGATCTGGTCGATGCATGGTAGGACGAACTCCTTCTTCGGGCAGGCACTGTTGAGGTTGGTGTAGTCGATACACATTCTCCAGGTGTTGTTCTTTTTCAAAACCAGGACTGGATTTGCCAACAACTTGGAGTACTTGATGGGCCAAATGAAGCCTGCGATGAGTAGGCGTTGTACTTCTTCGGTGATTGCTCGGCGGCGCTCTTCATTGAAGGACCGCAGCGACTGCTTCACTGGTCGCACTTTGGGGTCGGCGTTGAGTTTGTGCTCAGCGAGTTTCCTTAGGACACCAGGCATGTCGGATGGTTTCCATGCAAAGATGTCGCAATTCTCACATAGGAACCCGATGAGCATGCTTTCCTATGCAGGGCTCATGTTTGCCCCGATGGTGACCGTCTGGCTAGAGTCGCCCGGGGCGAGCTTGACGGTGCAGGTGTGCGTAGTCGCCTCAAAAGTAGAGTTCGCGGCGGTTGGTTTCTTGAAGATGGTGGGGTCGTCCTTGTCAATGTTGCCCACGTATTTCACAAGCTCTTCCGCATGGTCAGTCTCCGTGATGATGACGGCGTCGGCGAGCTCGGCACCTTTGTCCTCACATTCCACGGCCATGTCGGGGTCGCCGTGGATGGTGATGATGTCGCTTGGCCCTAGGAGCTTCATCATGTTATAGGCGCAGTGTGGGGTCGCCATGAATTTGGTGAATGCCTGGTGCGGTAGTTCACTAGCTCGAAGACTATCCGCTTGGTGCGGTAGTTCGCTGGTATGCCGAAGGTGACTGGCAGCATCACCTTGCCGATCGGGTACGCCTTCCGATCGGGGATGATGCCATGGAAGGTTGTGAGGGTCGGCTCGATCGCTGACTCCGAGAGGCGGAGCCTCTTGAATGTGTCCAAGTACATGATGTTGATGGAGCTCCCGCCGTCCATCAGCGTCTTAGGCAGCCAGTAGTCGGCCACTTTTGGCCTGACCACCAGGGCGACTCGCCCTGGGTACTCGATCCTGGGCGCGTGGTCTTGGCGACTCCAGGTGATGCTTTGCTCGGACCAGTTGAGGAAGCGGGGCATTTCGACCTGAGTCACCGCATTGACGGTGACTGCATGGGCGAGCATCTTCTTCTCGCGCTTGGTGCCGAGCCCGGTGAAGGTGTGGAGCGATCTGACGGCATTGCCGAAGCCGTGGATGTTGCCGTTGTCCCTTGGCGGGTTTTTGTTGGGGTCGTACCGTGCCCACCTTGCCTTCTCGATCTCCTTTAGGGAGTGGCAGTCTATGGTGGTGTGGGTGGCGGGCTTCCCCTCCCTGCTGTGGTAGACACAGGGCTGGTTGAGCAGGGCGCCGGGGTCGAATTTCAGCCTCGCCGCATTGTTGGCGCGATAATTTCCGATGTCGCGGTAGTTTCCTCTATCGCGACGGAAGTTCTTCGGGTCACGTTGTCTGTAGCCGGTGTTGGCGACGAAGTCGACTTGCCCATCAACGTGGCGTTTGCTGGTGATGCAAGTATTGCTATAGTGTATGTGATGTTGTCTCCCGTTGTCGTTGCCGCTGGTGCGGCATCTTCCTCCCGACTCGTCTTTAGAGTCTTGGTTGGGGTCCTCCTCCGCGTAGCGTTTGGCAATTTCGAGGAGGTCGGGGACGTTGTCGATCGTCCGGTAGACCCTCTTGATCTTGGCGACCAGAGGCTCGTACCGGTAGGCGTTCTTGAAGTAGTGGATCGCCGTGTCCGGGTGGATGCCAGAGGCGTTGATCCATAGTTCCTGCCACCTCTAGATCTAGTGGCGGGTCGACTCGTGGTGCCTCTGGATGCAGCACTCCAGGTCTTCAATGGTGGTGGCGCATGTGTAGGAGCCCTCGAAGTGCCTGATGAAGGCATCGCGCATTTCCTCCCACGAGTCTATGCTGTCAGAGGGGAAGGTGTTGATCCATTGCCTGGTCGCTCCCTCCATCATCAGCGGGAGGTAGCGAGCGGCTAGCAGGTCGGTGTGGCTGGCGATTCCCATCTCCATAAGGCACGTGTCCAGCCACACTGCTAGGTCGTACGTGGGATCGTATTTTTCGATCTCCTTGGGCGCCTTGAAGTTGGCGGGGTACTTATCGCCTAGGATCATTGGTCCGAAGCACTAGGGGCCGACTCGGCTTAGCGAGCCCCTTGGTTCGGGGTCGCCACGGTTGTTGAGGGTGTGCCTCAAGTCGTTGGGCTGGCACGCCCGCCAGGAATGCTTGTTGATGATGTGTGTGCGTCCATTGACAGGCTGACCATTGGCAGCGACTGTGTTGTTCGCTGGCCGCGGCTCGTTGGTTGAGAGCGCGGGGTTGGTGGCCCGTGGCTGGTGCAGCAGCGGCTCGGGCGGTGGTCAGTTGAGGGCGTTGGCGACGGTTGGGTGGCCGCTCGAGGCCGCCCTGCTTGCCGATGAGCAGGAATACATCCGCCCTCGCGGGTCGACTCCCACGGCTTGCTGCTCGATGACCCTGGCAAGTAGGGACTTGGCGTACTGGATCTGCAGCGCTCCTTATCCTTGGATGTCGAGGTGAGCGACCACGGCGTCCGCCACGATGACGTTGTCCATGGGGGTGGAGTATAGCGGCAGCACATTGGCATCGCGGGCCTGTGGTGAGATGATGATTCACGGCTGGTCCGGTGGAGGCGCGCGGCCTATGGGTGGTGGTGGGGCTCCGGTCGCCGGTGCGCCGGGTGGTGGGCGATTGCTGCCGCTGGGCAGCGCGTTCTCTAGTACTCGCACTCGACTGCGCGTGTGGGGTTGCCCTCGTCGTTGAAGTTTAGGACGCGGCCCTGTATGTTGGAGTGCAGGCGGGTCCTGATGCGACGTTGATGGTAGAGCGATAGCTCCTGCGCCATTTCCCGCTCGAGGCGGAATTTCTTGCGCTCGGCAAGCTCCTTGCGTGTCGCCTCTTGCAGGCGCAGGCAGGCTTCCTCCACCTCCGTCGCACTGGCAGTTGGCAAGATCGGCGTCGAGAATGGATCTGGCGGGGCGGTCGTGCTGCCTGCCATGTAGATCGCGTTGAAGAGATTGGATCTGGCGCGGAAGTCCTCAGGGGACTCTGAGCCAGAATCGGAATCGAAGATCCCGAGGATGGAGGGGTCCTCGAAGTCCTCGGGGTTGGAGACCCGCGTGATGGAGTCCTCCCGTGATGTGGAGGTGATGGATCCGGCGATCGAGGTAGGGGTCGCGGAGTCAGCGTCGTCGTGGAGAGCCGCGTTGTCTATGGCAGCGTCAGTCCCGACCGCGTTGCTGGCGGCCAAGTCGTACTCGGTGGCGAGGCGGATGATGAAGCATATCTTCTCCTCCGAGAGTAGATCGCGACGTGGTGGCGAACCACCGACGATCATCGTTCCCGCCGGGTCGACTACATCGGTGAAGCCAACGAACAGGTTGATGGTGCCGACTAGCATCACCACGCTGTGGGTGATTGGGCGCGACACCGGGATGTAGCTACTGGGCAAGATCTGGAGGATCCCGCCACTGGCGATCATGCGGCCGGTGGTGATCGGCCGATCGATTGGCGAGTAGGATCTCGCCGCAGAACTCAGGCCAGTCCAGCTATGCCCCATTGTGGGCGCTACTGTCGTTGGAATGACCACGGTAGTCGCTACCAGGGGTAGCGATTGATAAGATTGGGGCGAGAGCTGGCGGCCATCTACGGAGGGAGATGGGGGAGGATGCACATGGATTTATCCAGGTTCGGCCTCCCAGAGGGTAAAGACCTACTCCTGCTAGATTGTATTGGCTGAGAGCGAGTTATAGGGGTGGCGAGCTCGGCGTCTAAGCAGCGAGTCGGTTGAAGGGGTGTATGGTAGAACGTGAGTACAAAGGAAACCCTAGGAAGGTTTATATAGGGGATACCTTGCTAGGGTTTACAGATATACAACCAAACTAGTCAAGGATTCAGAGGCTTTGACCTAATCTGACTGGGCTTCAGCTACGCTTCTAGGCCTCCAGTCTCCAGTCGTCGGGCTTGCCTTACAGTCGCGTTCTAGTCGTCGTCCTGCAGGCCCACTCGCAATGCCTTTGGCCCAATCGGAACGTCCTGATGGGCATACCCCATTTGGCATATCCCCATCTGCGAGCTTGGAAGGCATGCAGACACCGGAAAGACGGCTATTCCTCTGTCCTTCTTCCTCTGTTCCTTTTTCTCTGTGATTTCATTCTGTTAGCTCGTATGCGTGTTAGTTCTGGGTTGGGGTGGTATCGTTGTAGCGTTGTTTCCGTGAGATCTGAGAAGTATGCGGCCTTGCCACGAACAGGAATCTTCTTTAATGGCAGAAATTTGTTGCCAGTATGATGATCTGGCACAAGGTGCTCTCTTGGATTCGGTCGATAATCTCACCACCGGATGGAGAAAGGGACTTCATGGACTGATGGCTACAAGCTTCGTCTTCTACCCCCCGCGCTATGCGCAGAGGTTCGTCCTCGCTCATCATGCTGACGGCATGGTGGATCTAGAAGCAGCGTAACGCGGTGGTCTTCGATAGTGCTTCGCCCAACATGGGGACCCTTCTCAGTACGATTCGATATGAAGCTCGTTCCTGGGCTGCTGCTGGCACTCGTGGCCTCCGTGCCCTGATTCCGGCGGCCCCGTAGGACTAGTGGGTTGAGTTGTATGGGTGTTGGCTCGTCTGAGCCTTTGTATATGTCTATACAGAACTCTCTTTACCTATCAATGAATCGAAACGCGAGGCTTTTGCGTTTTCGCGAAAAGATGTACTAGTTCATAAGTGGTTCAGAAATAAGTTGGTTTATTGCTTGCTTATGTACGAACCTGATGCATGAAGAGAGCACAAGAGAAGCTTAGTGGGGAAAATAGCAAGTCATAGAGTTCAGTTTTGAGTTTCAACATAACTTTGATAGTGTTAGCTTGTGTGAGTCGCACACGTACTGATGTTTGCAAGCACATACATGCTGGTATTTAGTAATCTTGGTCAGAGATGGAAAAATGTTTTCTTTCGTGTATACTTATGCAACAATACCCTCTTTGCCAGAAAAATAGGTATCAGATTTAGAAATATCTCATGACATCTAGTACAAATTCCGTAGAAACTCATGTCTAGATGCACACACTTTTCACGTGAGCTTTTTTCCAGGTCCAATACTATATGTTAGTATCATAAATTTGAGTGACGTTTAAACAAGTTTTAAACTGAATACCAGTATCTGAAAATGTAGTAACAGATAAACTGAATTTTAGAACTGTTGTATCCTTGCTATGTGTAGAGTTATCTTGATTCTACCATGGTGATAGCTGGTATTTTGTAGGGAGCATGGCAAATGTAGTTGGTGAGCTTGGGTTTTGGCGTTAGAGAGTTAGTCCCCATTCAGTTCAGTCTTTCTGATTTTTTTAGCTCTCCGTTAGTGTAACTTTGTTCCTGGTTCAGTTTTTGTATGTAAGAATGTTTATTATATTATGATTTAGTTGATTTGATAGAAAATTTAGTACCCCGTTGCCCCTGGTATGATTGCCAGTGGCATGATCAGATTTTGACGCTAGAATCCTTCAGGAAGAAGAAGAACATGAGAGAGAGAGGTAGGAGGAGAATTCTTATTTTATATGTTCTTCACCTTGTCTGTTTCAGAGTTACAGCCTGGCTCATGTAGCCCAATCACCACGCCACTCACGCCGCACCTAATGTGCCACTCGTGAGTTAGCTTAACTCATGTTAGGACACACCGTGCCACCGCTATTACGACTTCCTCTCTCGGCAACCCCTCTTGTGGGGCTGCATCTTGTCGTTGTTTCTCATCTGTGTCGTGACATGTTGTTGATTATATTATAACTTACTTGATTCCAGGTTATGTTGATGTTTTGCTCACATGTTGGATTAGTTATTAGGCTTTAGTTTTGTGTCCAGTCTTATGATGTATGGTAATGCTTTTGATATTATTTGATGGCTGATTTTTGAGTTTCCAGTAATACCTTTCTTGTCTCTGATGAGGCCATGTAGCATAACACTTGAAAGGTGACCGCAGTTCATAATATCTTGTTCCATCCTATGCTTTGTCTCTTCCCAATTAGTATTGTGTTGACACAACTTTTCCTTTCCTTCCGACTCTACAATTGGGAATTTATTACAAAAGAGTAGTTAGACGGACTAGCCAGTAAGTCTAGTGCATCTAGTGCTTGTTAAACTACAATAAATATTGTTGTCATGAACTATTTAAGATCCCTTATGAACCAGAAACACGACGTACATTCCTTATCATCAGTGACCTCGTTTCTCATTTAGGCACTATTTTCAGTTCATAATCCCTCATTGTTTAGTCTCTTATTCAGTTTCTCATTTTATTTTCTTAAGTCTCATTAATTGAGTCACTCGTTTTTAGCAATTCCCTCGGTATTTTAGTTATTCAATTGTTTGTTGATCTTTGTTCCATCCTATGCTTTGTCTCTTTCCAATCAGTATTGTGTTGACACAACTTTTCCTTTCCTTCCGACTCTACAATTGGAAATTTATTACAAAAGTGTAGTTAGACGGACTAGCCAGTAAGTCTAGTGCATCTAGTACTTGTTAAACTACAATGAATATTGTTGTCATGACCTATTTAAGATCCCATATGAACCAGAAACACGATGTACAATCCTTATCATCAGTGACCTCGTTTCTCATTTAGGCACTATTTTTAGTTAACAATCCCTCTTTGTTTAGTCTCTTATTAAGTTTCTCATTTTATTTTCTTAAGTCTCATTAATTGAGTCACTCGTTTTTAGCAATTCCCTCAGTATTTTAGTTATTCAATTGTTTGTTGATCTTTGTGCCACAGTTTGTTTCTTAAGTTTCTCGGTTCTTAGTCACTCATTTCTCTACATTTTAAAATTCACTTTAGTCTTTCATCTTTTTCAGTCACTAACTTCTCGGCATTTCAAAATTCATTCCTCATTCCTTTTGTTTTGAATTTCTTTAGTTGAGTCTTCAGTTCATCATTTACCTCTTTGGGATTTAGTGATCTTGTCTCTCTGACTTATTATTATATCTTTAGAATCTTTATGTCATCATAGTGTTGGATAAGTGTTGTTCTTTGTATCCTTTCTTCATTATTTGTTTGTTTATCTCTCAGTAAGTTATTGTTATATTATTTCGTTATCTCTAGTTGCTCATTATCAGTGTGTAAGGCAACTCTAAGTATTTATTTTATCAGTTACTCTTCTCTCAATTTTATGATTCTTAGTTAGTCAGTTTTCCAGTTACACGATTCTTAATTTTATGAGTCTTATATTATTTCAATTTCTGTCATTCATCTCACTTTCTCTAGTTTCTCAGATTCTTTATCTTTCAGATTCTCTGAATCTCTATTCAAATTGTTCATTGATTTTCTCCTTGTTTTTTCTTTGAATCTTTCAGATCTTCATTATCTCTTCTCTTTAGATATCGTTAATTCTTTTCTGTCCTCTCTTTATTTTTATATATGTTAAGTTTCACAGATTGTTTATCTTTCAGATTCTCAATTCAGATTGTTCATTGATTTTCAGATTTCTCTTCTTTCAATCTTTCTTAATCTTAACAATTCTTTTCTACAGATATTATTTATTCATTTTCTCTCCTCTCTTCATTTTTTAATTATTTTATTTCATTATCTCAAATCATTAAATTTCTTTTTTCCTTTTTGTTTCTACGTCATTTATTTTTTTATTTTTGTTTGTACGTCATTTCTTTTTCTTAAGTTCATCATTTCTCGGCATTTGAAAATTCAGTCATCATTCCTTTTGTTTTGACTTTCTTGAGTTTAGTCTTCAGTTCATCATTTGCCTCTTTTTGATTGCTAGAGAAAGTCTCTCTGGCGTAGTATTACATCTTAAGCATCTTTATGTCATCATAGTGTTGGATTAGTGTTGTTCTTTGTCTCCTTTCTTCATTATTTATTTGTTGGACTAGTGTTTTACCTGTTGGCTTTCGAGGTACGGAGCTAGGTCAAAGAGCCTTTGGGCGTCAACCTGTGTTGGAGAAACTTCCACTTGCCGAAGCAGTGGTTGTTTGATTTCATTGATAAACCCTCACCGCAATAGTCAAGTCTTGGCAATCACGGTATGTCATATTTGGTAAGCAAGGAATGCGGTAAGAAATGATGAAGGTAATATTCATCCACACCGTGTTGCCTCAAAGATTCATCCTTATGTTGATTTGGTTCTTCTGCATCTTTTTTAAGACTGTTAACAGCAGAGTCGTGAGATGTCATCGTGTTCAACTATCAGATGGTCTCTGCCGCTGCCCGGTTCTGTCCTTGTTAATGTGGACGCAACTAGCTCTCATACTTGCACAAGTGGAGTTGGGTCCGCATCCTGATCCGGAACCACAATGGGGATTGTTTGGTTGGTTGCACCAAGCCACTCAAGGGGATTTATCGCCAGAACTCCGTGAAAGTTGGGTGCTCTGTTGTGCCGTGTCTCTCGTCCGCAATGAAGGACACGACTCCGTGGTGTTCGCTTCGAACTGTCTCTTGCTGGTTTATCAAATCAATTCATCAACCAATGACAGGTCTGAAGAGAGTGCACTGATGGCACATATCAAGATTTCTAGCTGCTAGCTTTTCTTTAGTTTCTTTTCGCCATGTCTGGCATTCGCGTTTCTTTTCGCCATGTCTGGCATTCGCTTGAATGTTGCTGCACACATACTAGCTAGGTCTTGTGAGTTTGTTGTTTCACATGTGGTCTCATATTCTACTCCAGAATGCATTAGCCAAACTCTTGTGTATCGATGCTTCCTATATGAATAAAGTGCAACGTTCTCTCTCAAAGATAACTCATGAGTCATGACGGAAGAAGACTCAACGTTGGGATCAGCAGGATGAGGAAATGTGTCGGTTTGTTCCAACTGAAAACAACCACTTTTCGTTGTTCTATTTTCAGTCTTGCAGTTGTTATTTTTTTATTGGCTTAAAATATGCCTCTTTCTCAATGTAAAACAGGTAGCTGCTCAATAGTCAATCCATAAAGGACGGGACTGAGCGTCCTCCGGAGAATTCCAGCCTTTCCAACCTCCGGCTTGGGTTGCTGACACATGTCCATCTTGTTCCTTAATCCCGCTTTTGCTGCATTGTAGCATAAAAACATCCCGTATTTGCAGCATGTAGCAAAAAAACTATTCACCAAAAAACAAAAGAAAAAGACACACCTCGCCGGTAAACTCGCCGGAGACCTCGCCGGAAACCTCGTAGCAAAAACAAAATACCGTTGAAGCAAAAAATCAAATTCGTCGGAGACCTCGTAGCAAAAAATTTCTTCTAATGATACAAATTCGTAGAACATATGTAGCAAAAAAATTGTGCAAAAGATTTATACTATTGTATCAAAATCGACATCGCCGGAGACATCGTAGCAAAAAAATCTTCTAATAATGCAAATTCACATAATGTATGAAGCAAAAACAATGTGCTATTGAAGCATCATAGCAAAAAAAAAAGTCATAGCACCCGTGTCTGCCGTAAGTAGCACCGGCGTCCATTGCCGGTAGCAACGCCTCCCTTCGTTGGTAGCACCGGCGACAACGATTGGTAGCAACGCCGTCCTTCGTTGGCAGCACCTGCGACCACCGTCGGCAGCAACTTCGCCCTTCCTTGGTAGCACCGGCGACCACCGTCGGAAGTAGCCCCTCCCTTCCTTGGCAGCAACGCCGCCCTTCTTGGTAGCACCGGCGACCACCGCTGGAAGCAAGCCCTCCCTTCCTTGGTAGCACCGGCGACCACCGTTGGCAGCAGCGCCGCCCTTCCTTGGTAGCACCGGCGACCACCGCTGGAAGCAGACCCTCCCTTCCTTGGCAGCAGCGCCCCCCTTCTTTGGTAGCACCGGCCACCACCGCTGGAAGCAGCGCCGCCCATCCTTGGTAGCACCGGCGACCACCATTAGAAGCACCTCCATCCACGGCAAGCAGCACCTCCCCCTACCGGGTAAGCTCTGGCTGGAGCAGAGGCACGACAGGGGAGGACGAGATTGGGTGCGGGGCAGCGTACAACGGCGATGCAAGAGGATGGGAGGGCGCCGGTGGCCGGCGGGAGCTTCAGTGGAGTTGGGGAACGACGCTCGGTGGATGCGGTTGGTCAAGCTCTTGCCATGGATTTTTGTTTGGCAGAGAAATTTGGGGATAGCACGATATGGAAGAAAGAGGTAAGGGAGATAAGACACGGATGTGGGTCCCGCGGACGCGTGTCGCACGCACGAGGCGGAGGACGCCTCCCCTCGGATCCTCCGGGTGAAACGGAGCGTTTTTCATCCATAAATAAAACCTGGTGCTAGCCACGAGATAAGTATCGGACACGGCTGATTTCTTTCCAAAATTACCGCGTCAGATCCAAACAAAGCACGGTAAGAAAAATGGAAACTCTTGCGACATTAAATGGCAGCACCGCCTCTTTCTCCTTGATATATTCCCCTGCCCCTTTTCATGCACATCCATCGCATCACAATTCCCATAGATAGCCTAGATAGAGAGAGAGACAAGAAGCAGAACAAACAGCCGCCGCCGCCGCCTCGATCAACGCCAATGGCGCGCCTGGCGCTCGAGAACGGGAAGAAGACGGAAGGGCGGAAGCGCATTGAGTACCGCCGGATCGTGAAGAAGTCGACCCGGCAGGTGACCTTCTCCAAGCGCAAGAACGGGCTCTGGAAGAAGGCGTCCGAGATCGCCCTGCGCTTCCGCGTGAGGGTTGCCGTCGTCGTCTTCTCCGAGACCGGCAGGGCGTTCGCCCTCGGCTGTCCCTCCGCCGACGCCGTCCTGGGCTGCGGCGGCGACGCCCCGGACTGTGACTGGGAGGCCCAGGAGGCGCTGTGCCGGGAGGCGAAGGAGATAGCCGAAGAGGCTAAGGCGGAGGCCAAGCGGATGATCGCTGTCGGGAAGAAGGTGGTGGAGTTGAAGAAGCAGACGGGGAAGCGCTTCTGGTGGCAGATCGATCCGGCCGGTCTCGAGGAGGCGGAGCTGCCGGTGTTCGAGAGGGCGCTCGAACGCCTCAGGAACTACATTCGCCGCCACGTCGAGTAACTGCAATGGACTCCGCCGCAGCAGTAGAGCCCAAGCTTCTGTTAGTTGCCGCTGGTCTTGGCTTAGTTAATTTACTATGGGTCACTAGTAATTTAGTCTTGCGTTTCTGGATTGCTAAGATACTACTATCTTTTTCCTTGTCCAGTCGAATTATTTGAGTTCTATAGCTTTGTCTCCGCTTATATGTTCTTTCTCTATTTCAGTCCATTATTATGGTACTCCGTCGTTGATTTGAGTAGCATTTTTATGCAATAAGTGTAGATCGTTAACTCAATTTTCGGCACAGATCATGCATTATTACATCAACTCGATGGACATAAGATTTGATGCCGAATTTATTGCGGATTGATCCAGAACCAAAACATGTTTCCTTCTGGGCATGCTACACCTTTCGTAAAGGCCAAGAAAACCAAAAATAGGTTCCTTTTCGACATACTACTACAACTTCGCAGGTGCTGCTGGAACAATACTGCATAGTTCTCTTTGTATAACCACAGCTTTTACAAAGAGACAAGTTCTCATGGCTCAAATTTGGGTTTGTAGTTCTTCTCCTTTAACAGAACATATAGTTCATGTTCCATTGGTCACTGAGTGCAGAAATTCCATCTAGGGTTCCGCACCCCTCGCCGGGGACGTCGCCGGTCCGTTCCGCCCCCGGTGGCCCTAGGGTCTTGGATGTATGGTGAACCACGGCCTCTCGCCGACGGGAGGTTTTTCATTCTTTGTCTCGACTGCTTTTAGTGTCTTCTTCAGAATGTTGAGGCGACAGCTATGTCTTAAATCAACATAAGGTTCTCTTCGCTCTAGCCTCGCTCCGGTGTGCATCTAGCACTGATGGAGGGCGCATGGAGTGGTTTGTCCGTTTTTGTGTTCATCGGTTTGTTTTCGGGTCAATCTCCTTTAATCTATGGATATCATCATTGACGATAGCCGATGCTCTAGTGTGTGCTGGTCTTTTGTGGCCTTAGCACGATGGCTTCCCGTCTGTCTACTACAACAAGTTCCACTGCAACAGGCTTTGCTCGGCTCCGGTGATGGAGGGGCGAGGACGGCGGCGCGCCTTCGTCTCGCCCTAGTGTTTGTAGCCGTCGCTAGGTGGTCCAGTGATCTATTTGTGATTTTTATTTCTTTTGAGTTTCTTTGTACTACCGTTGATGATTATTAATAGATTGGTGGAATTTCATAAAAAATGTAATGGAAAAATAATAAGATACCCCCCTTCAAAATGTATTGTATCTATTTACCTTGTACAATGACAAATACGGTACAGGCAGGTCATAACAGAAGTGGCAAAACAAAAAGTTGGAGGGGCGACCAGGATACGCACAGGTCAATCTTGCATCATCTGCGTATCTCTAGATGCTACAAAACGGGACAGCAAAGCTACTCAAAGTCTCAGAATCACTCATGACCTAGCCAAACCGGCTCACCAGGGGCAATGGTCTGGCCCAGGTAGGGGTGTGTGGTCTGGGTCAGACTCAGGACGGAGCTGTGGCGGCCCAGTAGGGCTCGACTGTAGCGGCCATGGCCCAGGTGGGGCAGGACGGTGCAGACACGGCCTAGGCGGGTCAGGACGGTGCGCCGACAGGTGCCCTGCTGGGGCCGGGTACAGCCAGGGGTATGGGCCTCAGGGACTAGGCAGCCGAGGTGGGGCGGCCGAGTGCAGGTACCCCTTGGTGGCCCACGAGTGGCATGCAATCACGGTGGCTTCCCTTCTGGCCTAGATGGGGCTGGAGTCTTAGGAGGCCTATGTGGGGCCTTTGCATGATGGGGGTGACCCGACTCAGGTAGGGTTGTCGTTGCCCCTGTCTCCGGACGGTCTGCGACTCCTGGTGTGGATGCTCCGACCACTGTGCATACGGGGGGTGCCATTTAGGAGAAGTACTCTACACGGGATCTGATAAGGGGTAACCTCAAGGGTGTCCTGATCTTCACGGATCTTGTCGTCAAATCGATGGGAAAGCGAGGGGAAAGAGAGAAGGTAGCGGAAGAAAACACACACCTCACGAAAAACACGATGAATACACGCAAAAATCACACGATACAAGGCCAATTGCTCCCACCGGCGGCCACCGGTCCGATAGAATCCTCGCAAGGAAAGATCGGTCAACCTACTCCCTCAATCCCAAGCAGAGAGGGAAGAACATCTTGGAGAGGGTCTTGACAACTACGCTCACACACTCGCAAATGTAGGCCTTGTACAACGAGGGAGGTACGATGCAAACTCCAATGAGGTTGGTGACGATAGTCGGTCCCCTTTTGGTAAAGGGGATGAGGTAAAACTAGAGATTCCACAAAGGGGGTTGTCTTTAGTCTATCATCTATGCCTAAGGGATACAATGAGGGGTGAGGATACTATAGATAGGACAGCTACTAGAATAGGGGTATTTTGGGCATAAAACTACGGTTTGGAACGGACTAGAGGGGTACATGGGCCGAAGGCCTAGCTCAAGGCGCGCAGGCCCGTTTCACTTACACCAGAGACTCCAGGGGTAGCTAGAGACTCCTGGGTGGAGCGCGGTCTCCGGGGCAGACTTCGGGGTGGTCGATAGAGAGCTTCAGCGGGCTGTCGGAGTCTGCTCGGAGTCCTAGGGCCGGAGACTCTGGGGTCATAGGTTGGAGACTCCGGGGTGGAGAGGCCGAAGACTCCGGTGTGGTCGTTGCTCTCTAGGCTTGTCTCCGGAGGGGTGTACTAAATGCTCCAGGGGAAAGTCCGGAGTCATGGTCGGAGTCCAGGCCGAAGACTCCGGTGTTGGAGGCCGGAGACTCTGGGCTTCGGGGCTGGAGACTCCGGTGCTTCAGCAGCTACTTCTTCCGTCTTCTCTTCCAAGCCTCCGTCTTGTCGGGATTGGTGCTCCGGTCTTCCTCCCTTGCCTCCATACTTGTCGGTGTGAACCTATCATGATAATAGGATGGAGTATGAAGTAGTATACCATTCAAGAGGGTAGGAAGTGGGCTCACATGTAGGAACGGATTCACCTTTGGAGTCCATGATGACTTGGTATAAGTTGGAGACCTTGATGTGGTAACGATCGTAGGTCGGGCTACATCATCTCCCCCTTCAAAAAGAGTTGTCCTCGACTCTTCATGCTCATCACTAAGAAGAGGATGTCAAGAGACCTTCTTGATCCTGGGGTTCACCATATGGTCGTCCTTGAGAAGATTTAATTGACAACACTTCAATATCCCTTCACTTTCCATGAAGCCTACAAAGCTCACAACAAAAGCAAAGCAACACTCAAAGAGTAGCAAATTCATGAAGATTATAGCATGAGTCCTCAAGTAGAAGGAAGTCACCTTATGATGTATATATAGCTCATTGAAGGGCATCCATAGGTAACTCTCTACAGTTCGTCTTGTCAACTTATGGTCCATAGAGGTTGACATGTAAGCAAGTGTACCTTTACACAACAAACACCAAGCATCATATGTTTGTGTATGATAGAGGAGCATGTCATTTGTGGCATGTCCATTCTTCTTCACAACACTATTAGCACAACTCAAGTATAGCAAACGAGATGCATATGCAAGGTCAAAGTGCATGGAAATCGTTTGAACATCATCCAAATGTGGGAACTCAAAAACTCCATATAACATCTTAGTGTGGCACTCAAAGCAATTGACTAAAATAGTGATCAACCTCTTTGATGCGAGAATAGTAGAATTTGGCAAAAACACATGAGGAAGGACATCCAAAACAATATCATTATGTGTTCAAACCAACCATTGGAAATATAAATTGTTCAATATGTTGGATGCCACACATAAATCATCAAAAGCAAAGATCATGGTCATATGAGTATCACAAGCGGAAGTAAAAACAACATGTTTGCAAACAAACCAAATGAAAGAGCAAGTGGTCCTTATGTTTGTTGCAACAACTATATGAGGTACTTGGAAGCTCTCATGACATTACATGCTCATAATGGCATTATGGTTGCATACAAAACATCAGAAAGGGAAATTGTTCAACATTTTTGTTGCAACACACAAAGCATCAATATCCAATAGCAATGAAACATGATTGTCACAAGGTGAAATAATACAATCAACATGCTTGCAAGCAAACCATAGGAAAGAGAAAAACTTCAACATGAAAGATGCAAAGCGTGCAAAATGTATCAGATTGGGTTCGATCTTTAACTCACGTGGGGGATGCTCTCTAGAGCTCTTTTTGTCAACTCGTGCTCAACCGAGGTTGACATTGTAGTGTGGGTACCTACACACATCAAACACAAAAGTAAGAACGTGTGTGCATGGTAGAGAAACACATGATCCATCATGACATATCTATTCTTGTGCACATCACCATGAGTGTCAATCAAGTGTAATTTATGTGCATGGTAAGTATGCAAGTGGGGAACATGCTTATCATGGCAATCATCAAAATATCCAAAAAATTGATAAATCTATGGGGGCCATCTCAATACAAAGCATATGAGAATTATTGTTGCAAGCAAAACAAGTGAAAGAGAAATTATTCATCTTATTGCAAGCAATGGGAGAAATTGAATAACTATCATGACGAAGCATGTCCGAAGCAATAGCATGGTTGCCAACAAACATATGGAAAAAGAAATTGTTCCTCAAGTTTGTCGCAACACGAGGATCATTTTTAACATCATTGCAAGCAAATCATTAGAAAGAGAAATTGTTCAACATATTGCAAGCAACAATGGGAAAGATGAAACATTTATAGCATGTCTTGTCTATACGGGGTGTATCGCAGTATTTTCGAGGGAAGTGAAACCCAATTTATTGATTCGACACAAGGGGAGCCAAAGAATATTTATAAGCCTTAACAACTGAGTTGTCAATTCAGCTGCACCTGGAAACAATCTTGCTCACATCAGTTTATCAGTAGTAACAGTTTTGTAGTAGGAATAGCAAAGTAACAGCAGTAGTAAAGCAAAGACAGTAGTAACAATAGCAGTAAACAGTGGGATTCGAGTGCGGTAGGCATAGGGATGGATGGACGGGCGTTGCATGGACAAGACAATTCACATAGCAATCAGAACATAGGGCAATTGCAGATAAATAAGATAAAGCATCCAAGTACTAGATAATCCTAGGCATGTGTTCCATATATAGTCATACGTGCTCGTAATGAGAACTTGCAGAACATCTTTTGTCCTGCCAGCCCGTTTCTAGCGGGGCCTCAAGGGAACTACAGGCAATTAAGGTGCTCCTTTTAATAGAGCACCGGAGCAAAGCATTAACACTCCGTGAACACATGTGATCCTCACATCGAAGCCATTCCCTCCGGTTATCCCGATTTCTGTCACTTCGGGGCCATTGGTTCCGGACAACAACGTGTGTATACAACTTGCAGATAAGACCATAAACAATACTATCATAATGAATCAATAACATGTTCAGATCTGAAATCATGGCACTCGGGCCCTAGTGACAAGCATTAAGCATAACAAGTCGCAACAAAGTCATAAAGCACTAATAAAAGATACTAGGCACCATGCCCTAACAATCTGATGCCATTACATGAACGATCTCATCCAATCCCTACCATCCCCATAGCCTACAGCGGGGGATTACTCACTCATAGATGGGGGAAACATGGATGGTCGATGGAGAAGCGATGGTGATGATGATGGCGATGATCTCCTCCAATTCCCCGTCCTGGCAGGGTGCCAAAACGGAGTTTCTGGTGCTGTTTCATGGAATCTGGTGGTGGCGGCGGAGCAGAACTCCTTCTGGAAAAATGTCGACCCCCCCCCGAAGTTTTTAGGTCAGAAGGCTCCTTATAGGCGAAGAGGGAGACCGAGGGGGTGCCTAGGGGGCCCACACCACCCCCTGGCGCGGCCTGGCCTGGCCCGCGCCAGCAGGTGGTGTGGCCACCCCATGGCTCTTCTCCGTCTCGTATTCTGGCTACTGGAGTCTTCGGGTGAAATAGGATTTTTGGCATACTTTCCCGGATTTTTCCTGATAGTTGGTTTTCTGCACAAAAAGTAGACACCAAGGCAATTCCGCTGAAAACAGCGTCAATCCACGTTAGTTGTATCCAAATCACACAAGTATAGAGGAGAAACAATAGCAAAAGTGTTCGGGAAAGTAGATACGTTTTGGACGTATCAACTCCCCCCAAGCTTAGCTTATTGCTTGTCCTCAAGCAATTCAGTTGAAAACTGAGTGCGATAAAAGAACTTTCACGAACACATTTGCTTCATATGATGTAAATATTCTTAGCAATGTGATCAACTACTTAGACAATTCATAATAAAGAGTATGCAACTAAGCTTACTTAATAGGCATTGCAAGCTATGAAGAGATTCCAACTTACAAATAATAGGTAGCATGAGGCATAAACATAAGCAACATTACAATGCTCATAGAAAGGTATGATAGAGTGGTATCTCGCTTACCTTTGATTATGAATGTCAAGGCACCTCTGAAGTTCAAGTGATGACTAGAAGTAAAGATATCAAGGATACAAGCATTAAAGTCATAACACAAATAATCAAGTAATGGCACAAGCACAACGAATGACAACTATGCTCTCACGAAGGTGCTCGGAGAATGTGTAGAGACTCAACAAGTAAAAAAAGGTTTTGAATAATTTGAAAGGCTTCCAAATGCTGAAAGTATGGTACTCATTAGCTTTGAGCTCTCATTGCCCCTATCATAAGCATCTTTAATGTGGGTAAGGTGAAAGTGAGGTCCAATCTGAGTTATATGTTTGACAGACTATAAACTGAAAATCCCATGTCCCTTGAGTACGAGGGCCGCTCCTCATGCTACTCAACTTTAGTTACCGGTATGTTCTTGTCATCGTAAATATGTGCGTATCATTGAGAACCGCCAACGGGGTACCCCTTGCCCGATGATACGGAAGAATCCCCATATCAAAATGACAAGGCAAGCAGACAATGAGTATCTCAGCAATCTTCTTATTTACCATGGGAAAATGGTGCTTTTTTCTCTCTTTCCTCTTTTCATAAATCTCTTTTTTTTCTTTTTCTGAATAGCTATCTCTCTCTATTTTTATAAGAAGAATGCTTCATAGATATCATTATGGTTACGCTATAGATTTCCACCATGTCAGCATGGATTAGACCAGCGGCCTAGGCGTTTCTCTAACACACATACATAACTCCATGGACTTACAAGCTCCCCTTTTATTTCACACCTTCGACATCCGAAAACAAAAGAGCAAGGTATCAACTGGGTATATATTTACAAGTGTTGAAAGCGTTCCCCATGATAGCACGGTTCTGCTAATCCCCAGCCTATAATTAGCAAGCATATAACTTTCATGGAGAGTTCACAATGGTTCAGGTTTATTAAGTCCAGGAAATAAAGTGTGCCATCAAGTTCGTGAGAGCTTTACTAACTAATTTTCTCATAACAAGCAAACATTTTATTCGGAAGAAAACAAGGCATATTGAATATGCACGGAAGTAGCAAATGATGCTAATAGGTAGGTATGGTGGACACTTTGGCAATAATTGGTTTAAGGGAGTTGAAAACATGAGTAAAACCCTTAGTGGAAGTGAAGGCTAGCAATAGTAAGGGAGCGACAAACGAGAGAGCAATAGTTGTCATTATCATGCTTGCAACAAAACAGGACTACTCATGGCATGAAAGTGATTCAAGATCCTCAAGGCAAAATAATCTATCGAGGCTCAACTGATTATTACAGTCATATGCATACGTGAGCATGTGCCAAGTCAATTCAAATGAAACATTCAGAGGAGGATACCACGGTGTCATACCAATTTATTAATAGAGCAATGCAAGCAAACATTCATAAGACATGCTACAAACTATTAGCGAGCTGGAGCTAATCATAAGAAAGCAAGAACTACTAAGCATCCAAAGAAAACATACACTCTACATGAATAGACTAAACATGCCCACAATGATGAGTATATGTACAAAAATGAAAACAAATAGAGTTCGTTACCAGCCTCTTACCACGCCTCAAGTTGTCATTAATCCTCATTATTGCTCTTCACTTGTGTGGCTTGAATAATAATATGAAACCAATATTCCACCGAGGACTGCCGAACCTTGTAGCAAACTCACAAAAACCAAAGAAGAACGACAAATATGTTTGTTGTTTTTGATTTTTTTTAAATAAGAACCAAAGGAAAAACAAGCAAAGCAAAATCTTTTTGGGTTTTTCAAATAGTTCAAACAAAGAAAAAAGGGAAAAACAAACCAAGGCAAAAAGAAGAAGCAAACCAAAGAGAAACAACAGAAATATTTTTGGTCTTTTTGTGTTTTACAAATCAAAAGCAAAGAAGAACGAAAACTAAAAAGAGAACGAAAACATGAATATAAAAAGTACCGACGCAACATGATATGAAGATGAGTGCGGTGTCGGCGTACCTCCCCCCAAGCTTAGGATTTTGGCCTAAGTGGGTATCAACCCATGTACGAATAGGGGTTCCAAGCAGGCGGATCTTGATAAGAATGGTCGTAGTTGGGCCCGTTGGAAGAAGAAGAAGCTCCCCAATCATAAGCAGGCTGCTGATATGAAGACTCTCCCTCATTCGAGGGCTGGACCAAATCATCCGTGACCTCCCTTCTAGTGTCCTGCTCCTGTTGGGAGAGCTCTCCCAAGTATGTGTCAAGCTCCTCCTCAGTGAGGGATCATCCTTCCATGTTATCAAGGTTAAACAAAATAGGTGCAGGCAAAAGAACAACACGCTCGGACTTTCTCTTTCTCCAACCAGCTTTGAGAAAGGTTATTTCATAAGATAACTCACTCATACTAGCCCACGAGGAAACAAATTAATGTTGTATCATGGAATTAAGATCAAGCCTTTCTATGGGAAACTCTAGGTCTAGATGATGAGGCACTAAACCATGCAATGCTAGTAAACAAGAAGCAATGAGGCCTCCACAAATTCCACCTTTCTCACGGTTAGCAGCAAGACGGAAAGCTATCAAAGCACCTAAGTTGTAAGACCTATCTTGTTTAAGAGCAGCGAAGATAAATGCTAGATCAACAAAGATAACTTATTGGCAGTTTTCCTAGCAAGAACACACTTGGCAATAAAGTAGGCAAAGTAGCTAATGGAGGGAAGATGAATGTTACGGATTTTTCCACTCTCTTTCGAGAAGCTACTCCCTTGGCAAATTTCTGCGTATAAATCCATGAGTGGTTCAGGTCTCTCCTTAATCTTTCTACATGATCCCCATTGAGGTACCTTAATAGATGCACAAAAATCATCAAGAGAAAGGTCGACAGAAATATTGTAAATTTTGTAATGGACCGTGGGGTTAGGAAAAGAGTGACTAAATTGGAAGTCCTGCACCATAGACATGGTTAGCTTCACAAATTGACAAGGTTCATCTTCCAAAAAGTGCTCTAACCCTGCATTAGAAACCAAAGTGTGGAAATCTTGTAGAATTCCTGTAGCTCTCATGAACTCAGAGCATGGATAAATGGAGGGAAAAACTTCCTCCTCCCGGTGGACCTTCATGACCTCAAGCACCCAAAGCTCATGTTGGTTTAGGTGTTGTTCACTCATCTTCTATTCTAAAATTTAAACACCTATTAAACAAGTAATTGCAAAGTAAATATAATGAAGGATTCTACTCATAGGGACTTGTAAGAGGCCTAAACATGCATCAAAACTATATCTCTAAGCATTAAACAAGATTACAAGCTCTCATAACCAGTCACCTGCAGCAGCAAAATACTCAATATATAATCCACTAAACACAAATCTACTTGGACAAGGGGAGGAGTCACATACCAGGGAACAAATGCTCCAAATTTCAGCAAGAAAGATGGGCTGAGCAAGGAGATCGAAAAAATCGAGAGCAAGCACAGCAACAACGCGATTTTGAGCAATGAACTAGAGCTTACTCGGGAGAGAGAAGAAAGTGGCAAGTGAGAGAGTTAGTGGGGGGCCAAGGGTGGCCCACACCAGGGCATGGCGCCACCCAGGGCTGGCCGCGCCACCATGTGGTGTGCCTGCCTGGTGGGCTCCCCTAGTACCTCCCAGGTACTCCTCTGCCCCTTTTTCACGTAAAAAATTAATATGAATTTTCTGGAATTTTTCGAGACACTTTATTTTTGGGCATTTTTCGGAAATAGAAGAATGATTTTTCTGACAGACAGATTTTTTGGAAACAATGCAAGGACAAAACAAGGCTAGAACTACATAACTTCTAAGACACTATAACATGCAAGCAACTAACCACAAAAAGAAAACTAAACGAAAACTAAAACTAAAATGCAAAGGATAGAAGTAAACGGAGATAATCATAGTGAAAAGATTGTTTTGTTCAATGAAATCCTTTTGTTAACAAGGTTGATCAGGTCTTGTTACCAAAACAATTCCATCTGAGACAAAACTTTGTATTCTACTAATGATTATGTTACCTCAACCTTGATAGCAATGGTCCCAATCATAATAGTTTCAAATTTTTCTCTTGGTATGGGACAATATATTTCTCCAACTTGAATGCCCTCAACATGTTCAATTGAATTCAACCCATAAGTCCTTTCAATCTTCTTGGGGAAATAGATAGTATGTTCCTTGTCATTAACATTGAAGGTCACCTTTCCTTGATTACAATTGATAACAACTCCTGCAGTATTAAGAAAAGGTCTCCCAAGAATAATAGACATATTATCATCTTCAGGCATTTCAAGCACAAAAAATCAGTTAATATCAAGCAATTGTGAGCCACCTGAACAGGTACATCCTCACATATACCCACAGGAATAGTGGTAGATTTATCAGCCATTTGCAAAGATATATCAGTTGGTATTAATTTTTCAAGTTGAAGCCTCTTATAGAGAGAGAAACGCATAACACTAACTCCGGCTCCCAAATCACACAAAGCAGTTCTAACATAACTATTCTTAATAGAGCAAGGGATAGTTGGAATCCCTGGGTCTCCAAGTTTCTTAGGAACCTTACCATTGAAAGAATAATTAGCAAGCAAAGTAGAAATTTCTTCATTAGGGATCTTCCTTTTATTCGAGACAATGTCCTTCATATACTTTGAGTAAGGAGGCAATTTTATAGCATCAGTCAAAGGAATTTGCAGGAATAAAGGTTTCATCCACTCACAAAACTTATTATAGTGTTCATTTTCCTTTGACTTGTGTTTCTTATTAGGGAAAGGCATAGGTTTTTGGACCCAAGGCTCTCTTTCACTACCATGTTTCTGAGAAATAAAATCTTCTTTGGTGTATTTAGTATTCTTAGTGTGGTTTTCAGGTTCTTCTTCAACTTTTTCTTTATTAGGAACTTCATTTTCTTCATTACCACTTTATGTTTCAGCATCAGAGATAGATATGCTATTAGGATCTATAGCAGGTTCAGAGGGTTCTACAATAGTTTTATGCTTCTTTTTCCTTTTCTTACGAGTAGAACCACTATTTTCAGCTTGTTGAGAATCCTGCTCAATTCTTTTGGGATGCCCCTCAGGATATAGAGGATCCTGGGTAGCAGCTCCACTTCTAGTTCTAATTTCATAAGCATGTTTTTCTTTAGCAGCATTAACTAGAAAATCGTTTTGCACTTTAATGAGTTGATCTATTTGAGTTTGAACCATTTGAAAGTGTTTAACAATCATTTTAGCATCATTAGAGGTTCTTTCCACAATATCTTTCAACTTGGCAATAGCTCTAGTGTTTTCCATTAGATGATTTTGCACCCTTTTATTAAAGTTATCTTGCTTAACAATAAAGATATCGAATTCTTCTAAGCATTGATCAGGAGGTTTAGAGTAAGGGATATCACCTTCATCAAAGTGTTGGAGAGAGTGTACCTCAATAGTGGATGAGTAGGGAATAGGCTTACATAATTCTTCTATAGGAGGTAAATTCTTGACATCTGTAGCTTTAATTCCCTTCTCCTTAAGACATTTCTTAGCTTCCTTCATCACTTCATCGTTTAATTCAATAACTCCCCTCTTCTTTGATGTTGGAATAGGCACCGGAATAGATGGTTCAGGTATAATTTCTTCAGGTATAGCTTGTTTAGGAGGAGTCCAGTCTTCATAATTCTTGCTTATTTTAGCCATTAATTCCTTAGCTTCCTTAGGAGTCCTATTCCTGAAAACACAATCAGCATAACTATCTAGGTATGTCCTAGATTCTTCAGTTAGTCCATTATAAAATATATCAAGAAGCTCATTCTTAGGTAATGGACTTCCTGCCTGTGCATGAATCAAAGCACAAAACCTTGCCCAAGATTCGGGCAATACCTCTTTTTCTCCCTGCTTAAAATCAAAAAGTTCCTGCAAAATAGCATGTCTAGCACTAGGAGGAAAATATTTCTACAGGAAAGTACTAATCAAGCACTCAGGGCTATCAATAGATCCAGGTGGTAAATTACTAAACCAAGTTTTAGCTTCTCCTTTCAATGAAAAGGGAAAGATCTTGGCAAAAAATTAAGTACGCATCTTAATATCATCAGAAAACAAGCCACTCATGGTAGAAAGTTCATTCATATGTGCTACCGCGCTTTCATTCTTAGTCCCACAAAATGGTTCTTTCTCGACAATAGCTATGTAAGATAGATCGAGAGAGAAATCATAATCTTCATCTATAATGTTTATGGGAGAAGCAGCAAACTTAGCAACTGGAGATAATTTGGGTCAAATAGTACGCCTCTCAAGGAGACTCTTAGTAGCGCTCCTATCATGGGTCTTTTACATTCTTTAATAAATTCATCGGTCATCTCAACATAACCATCTTCAATATCATAACTCTCACTAGACTCAGGAGAACTAACAGGTGTAGTAGTGTCTTCATTAGGAGTTTCAGTATTTCCAGCTATAGTTCTAGCAATCGTAGCATCTAGGAAAGGACCTAATGAACCACTCTTATCAAGCACAGTAGAAGTAGCATCATAAGCTTCAGAAGTTTTAGATTCAGCAGTAGTAGCAGGGTGTGTAGCATGTGTATGTGGTGGTGTAACGAGCTTACTTATAACATATGGTGAATCAAGAGCAGTAGAGGTGTTCAGAACAGTACCTCTTCTTGTAGTGGATGGTAAAATAGGAAACTTGCCATCACGAGACTTACCCATGATGGATGGATAGCAGCGAACAATAGAGAATCCAAGTGACCTTGATAAATAAAGCTATGCTCCCTGGCAACGGCGCCAGAAAATAGTCTTGATGACCCACAAGTATAGGGGGTGTATCGCAGTATTTTCGAGGGAAGTGAAACCCAATTTAACACAAGGTTAGCCAAAGAATATTTATAAGCCTTAACAACTGAGTTGTCAATTCAGCTGCACCTGGAAACAATCTTGCTCATAGCAGTTTATCAGTAGCAACAGTTTTGTAGTAGGAATAGCAAAGTAACAACAGTAGTAAAACAAAGACAGTAGTAACAATAGCAGTAAATAGTGGGATTCGAGTGCGGTAGGCATAGGGATGGATGGACGGGCATTGCATGGACAAGACAATTCACATAGCAATCAGAACATAGGGCAATTGCAGATAAATAAGATAAAGCATCCAAGTACTAGATAATCCTAGGCATGTGTTCCATATATAGTCATACGTGCTCGCAATGAGAACTTGCACAACATCTTTTGTCCTGCCAGCCCATTTCTAGCGGGGCCTCAAGGGAACTACTGGCAATTAAGGTGGTCCTTTTAATAGAGCACCGGAGCAAAGCATTAACACTCCGTGAACACATGTGATCCTCACATCGAAGCCATTCCCTCCGGTTATCCCGATTTCTATCACTTCGGGGCCATTGGTTCCGGACAACAACGTGTGTATACAACTTGCAGATAAGACCATAAACAATACTATCATAATGAATCAATAACATATTCAGATCTGAAATCATGGCACTCGGGCTCTAGTGACAAGCATTAAGCATAACAAGTCGCAAAAAAGTCATAAAGCACTAATAAAAGATACTAGGCACCATGCCCTAACAATCTAATGCCATTACATGAACGATATCATCCAATCCCTACCATCCCCATAGCCTACAGCGGGGGATTACTCACTCATAGATGGGGGAAACATGGATGGTCGATGGAGAAGCGATGGTGATGATGATGGCGATGATCTCCTCCAATTCCCCGTCCCGACAGGGTGCCAGAATGGAGTTTCTAGTGCTGTTTCGTGGAATCTGGTGGTGGCGGCGGAGCGGAACTCCTTCTGGAAAAACGTCGACCCCCCCCCCCCCCCGAAGTTTTTAGGTCAGAAGGCTCCTTATAGGCGAAGAGGGAGACCGAGGGGGTGCCTAGGGGGCCCACACCACCCCCTGGCGCTGCCTGGCCTGGCCCGCGCCAGGAGGTGGTGTGGCCACCCCCTGGCTCTTCTCCGTCTCGTATTCTGGCTCCTAGAGTCTTCGGGTGAAATAGGATTTTTGGCATATTTTCCCGGATTTTTCCTGATAGTTGGTTTTCTGCACAAAAAGTAGACACCAAGGCAATTCTGCTGAAAACAGCGTCAGTCCACGTTAGTGTATCCAAATCACACAAGTATAGAGGAGAAACAATAGCAAAAGTGTTCAGGAAAGTAGATACATTTTGGATGTATCAGGTACTTGGAAGCTCTCGTGACAATGGGAGAAATTGAATAACTATCATGACGAACCATGTCCGAAGCAATAACATGGTTGCCAACAAACATATGGAAAGAGAAATTGTTCCTCAAGTTTGTCGCAAAACTAGGATCATTTTTAATATCATTGCATGCAAAACATTAGGAGCAATTGTTCAACATATTGAAAGAAACAATGGGAAAGATGAAACGTTTATAGCATGGCATGTCTATGGCATCATCATCACTATCAAATAATTTCGCATGCTCAACATTTTGCAAAGGAAAAGTGTCACATGGAAAAATGAATGAATCATATGTGATATCACAAACATCATCCATAGCATGCCAATCATCACAAGTCGTCATGTCCACTAGTGGGATCATGGCATCATCAACACCCTTATTTTTACCTTGTTCATACCTCTTGAAGTGGGTGTTGTGGTACTATTGGCCTCCTTGTGGGCGACTTCATCTTCTTGATGTGTCCAAGGCATAGCATCATCTGTTGGGTCCGCAACATAGAAAACAAAAAATTTCCTACGATGAGAACTACACGCCAAGATCTATCTACTAGGTACAAAGCAACGGGTGGACATACATCCATCGAGAACTTACCCTGGAAGACAATGAGTTTTCTTAACGAGTAGGAACTCATGGTTGATGTAGTCGTACACTTGCCGATCTCAACATCATGATGAAGTCTGAGCGCCGCAACTCAACAGCGCATCCGTACTCGCACACACGTTCAAGCCGCCGGACAACCTCCACCTCCTCGCTCCAGCGATCCAGCGGAAGCAGCAACTCCTTCCAGACGAAATGCCACCGGGAACATTTATCTCGCTAATCCGAGACCATGGGGGAATAATTCTAGAGGGGGAGAGAGATCCTTCACGAGGAGGTGTGAGGAAGAAGGAGGAAGAGGGGGGGCCTTTTATAGGAGGAGGGGGTTCCCCCTTTCCCTTGGCCGGCGCATGGGGGTGACCCCTCACCTCCCCCATTCATGTGATGGTAACCCCTCCACATTAAAATGCCTCTTCACATTCCCTTTTAAAGTCCCCACTTTAAATGCATTAAAATTCTCTAAGTTTAATGCTCTCTCATTTAATAAAACTCTTTTATTAAATTTATTCAGAATTTTGTTAATTACTTTAATTAAAAAACATACACATATAACCCCTTGCAATATTTCAATATCACATGCAGAACCACTTTCTGCAATTTCACCCGAAACAATTTCCGGTTTCTATCGAAACAATTCCCGCGCTTTGCAATTCTTTCGTCTAAAACATATGTGCTCCAAAATGGTGTCCGGTAACTCTTAAGTGTTTCACCCTACGATTCGCGAATAATGCAAACATGATTGAGACTCCTCTCAGATCAATAATCAGAAGAGGGACCTGGAGATCCATACTGACTCTTGCATATTCAACGATGACTTCTGTGATCGTGAGAACCTTTAACGCTTGTAATTTAATCCCATTATCTCATGATATAATACATGTCCGAGATTCGATCATCGGTATCCAAATACCTAGTTTTATCTCGTTACCGACATGCACTCTTTTCTCGTTCCCGTGATATAACATTCTAGTGATCAGATCACTTGCTTGCAAGCTATCTCAATGTGATATCACCGAGAGGTCCCAGAGAATATCTATCCGTCATCGGGATTGACAAATTCCACTCTTGATCCATTAGCCTGAACATAACACCTTCGTAGCACTGAACCCATCTTTATAGTCACCCTTGTTACGGTGTGTCGTTTGATGTTATCAAGATACTCTTCAGGTGTTAGCAATTAACATGATCTCATGGTCTAAGGATAAAGATTACTTCGTATGATGTTATAGTAATATAAACATAATGACTTGATCATAATGCTATACTTCGGATGAATGTTCATCACATCATTTCACAAATGTTGTGACCTTGTTATTAACAACATCCAATGTCCATGATCAGGAAACCTTGATCATCTTGTTAATCAACAAGCTAGTCTATAAGAGAGGCATAACTAGGAACCCTTTTTGTTTATTAAACACACATGTATTGATGTTTCCGATCAATAAAATTCTAGCATGCAAAATAAACATCTATCATATATAAGGAATACATAATAACAACTTTATTATTGCCTCTCAGGGCATATTTCCTTCAGTCTCCCACTTGCACTAGAGACAATAATCTAGTTCACATAGTGATAAATCTAACACCCATGGAGTTCTGGTGTTGATCATGTTTTTCCCTAGGGAGAGCTTTAGTCAATGGATCTGCTACATTTAGGTTCGTGTGTACTTTACAAATCTTTACATCTCCATCCTTGACATGCTCGCGGATGGAGTGAAACCGGTGCTTAATATGCTTGGAATTCTTGTGAGACCTCGGTTCCTTGGCGTTGTCTATGGCTCCATTGTTGTCACAATAGATCACCATTGGGTCCAATGCACTAGGAACCACACCTAGTTCCGTAATGAACTCTTTCATCCAAACCGCTTCCTATGCCGCTTCTAAAGCAGCAACATATTCCCCCTCTGTCGTTGATCCAGCCACCACAGGTTGTTTGGAACTCGTCCAACTAACAGCTGCTTCGTTCAAGAGAAATACGTATCCGGATTGAGACTTAGAGTCATCCAGATCGGTGTCAAAGCTAGCATCGACATAACACTTAGCAACTAGCTCTTCTTCACCTCCGTATATAAGAAACATATCCCTAGTTCTTCTCAAGTACTTGAGGATGTTCTTGACCACTATCCAGTGTTCCGAACCTGGATCAGATTGGTACCTACTAGTCAAACTAATAGCATGTGCCACATCCGGTCTTGTACATAGCATGGCATACATAATAGAGCCTATGGCCGAGGCATAGGGGATCTTATCCATTATCTCTCTTTCTTCCGTCGTAGCCGGACTTTGAGTCTTGCTCAATGTCTTGCCTTGCAACATAGGTAAGAACCCCTTCTTATTTCCGTCCATATTAAACTTTTTTAATATCTTATCAAGGTATGTACTCTGCGATAGCCCAATTAGGCGCCTTGATCTATCTCTATAGATTTTAATGCCTAATATATATGACGCTTCACCAAGGTCTTTCATCGAAAATTTGCTGTTTAGATAACTTTTAACACTGTTTAAAAGATCTATATCATTTTCAATCAATAATATGTCATCCACATATAATATCAGAAATGCCACATTGCTCCCACTCACTTTCTTGTAAATACAAGCCTCTCCATAAGTTTGGACAAATCCAAACTCTTTGGTCACCTCATCAAAGCGGAGATTCCAACTCCGGGATGCTTGCTTCAGTCCATAGATGGATTGCTGAAGTTTGCATACCTTATTAGCATCCTTAGGATCGAAAAAACCCTTAGGTTGTATCATATACAACTCTTCTTCAATATTACCATTGAGGAACGCAGTTTTGACATCCATCTGCCATATTTCATAATCGAAATATGCAGCAATTGCTAACATAATCCTAACCGACTTAAGCATCGCTACGAGAGAGAATGTATCATCATAGTTAACTCCTTGAATTTGTCGAAACCCCTTTGCGACAAGTCGAGCCTTATAGATGGTCACATTACCATCAGCATCAGTTTTTCTTTTGAAAATCCATTTATTCTCAACGGCCTTTCGATTGTGAGGTAAGTCCACCAAGGTCCAAACCTGGTTCTCGTACATGGATTCCATCTCGGATTTCATGGCTTCTAGCCATATGTTGGAATCCAGGCTCATCATCGCTTCTTCATACGTCGCAGGGTCATCTATTTCATCAACCATGAAATTCACAACAGGATTGCCGTACAGTTCAGGAGCTGCACGTGTCCTACTTGACCTGCGAGGTTCGGTAGTGTCCTCTTTCGGAGTTTCATGATCAATATCATTAGCTCTCTCTTCATTAGCTGAAGTCAACTCCGAAATAATTTCCGGTGCTACGCTACTCGCCATTTCATGAAGAGAAGGTTCAATAACCTCTTCGAGTTCTACCTTCCGACTACTCACACCTTTCGCGAGAAACTCCTTCTCAACAAAGGATCCATTCTTGGCAACAAAAACCTTGCCCTCGGATCTGTGATATAAGGTATACCCAATCGTTTCTTTAGGGTATCCTATGAAGACGCATTTTTCCGCTTTGGGTTCGAGTTTATCCGGCTGAAGTTTCTTCACATAAACATCGCATCCCCAAACTTTAAGAAATGATAGCTTAGGTTTGTTTCCAAACCATAATTCATACGGTGTCGTTTCAACGGATTTAGGTGGTGCCCGATTTAAAGTGAATGCAGCTGTTTCCAGTGCATAACCCCAAAATGACAGTGGCAAGTCAGTCAGAGACATCATAGATCGAACCATATCCAATAAAGTACGATTACGACATTCCGACACACCATTACGTTGTGGTGTTCCGACAGGCGTGAGTTGTGAAACTATTCCACACTCTTTCATGTGTGTGCTAAACTCGTAACTTAGATACTCACCTCCACGGTCAGACCGAAGAAATTTGATCTTTCTATTACAATGATTTTCCACTTCATTCTAAAATTCCTTGAACTTTTCAAATGTTTCAGACTTGTGTTTCATCAAATAGATATACCCGTATCTACTCAAATCATCCGTGAAAGTAACAAAATAACGATATACACCTCGCGCCGACACACTCATTGGTCCACACACATCAGTATGTATGATTTCCAATAGATCTGTCGCTCGTTCCATTGAACCGGAAAACGGCGTTCTAGTCATCTTGCCCATAAGGCATGGCTCACATGTATCAAATGATTCAAAATCAAGTGATTCCAAAAGTCCATCAGAATGGAGTTTCTTCATGCATTTAACGCCAATATGACCTAGACGGCAGTGCAACATATATGCAGATATATCATTATCAAGTTTAATCTTTTTAGCATTAACATTATGAATATGCATAATATTACTATCGAGATCCAACAGAAATAAACCATTCAACACAGGTGCATGACCATAAAAGATATCATTCTTATAAATCGAACAAGCATTGTTTTCAGATTTAAAGGAATAACCACTTTGCATCAAACACGATCCGGATACAATGTTCATGCTTAGTGCAGGCACCAAATAAAAATTATTTAGGTTTATAACTAATCCCGATGGCATATGGAGAGGTAGCGTCCCGACGGCGATCACATCAACTTTTGATCCATTGCTGACCCGCATCCTGACCTCATCCCTTGCTAGTTGTCGCTTGTTCCGCAGCCCCTTGGATCGAGTTACATATATTAGCAACCGATCCCGTATCAAATACCCAGGTGCTACTGCGAGTACTAGTCAAGTACACATCAATAACATGTATATCATATATACCTTTGTTTGCCTTGCTGGACTTCTTGTACGCCAAATACTTGGGGCAATTGCGCTTCCAATGGCCAGACCCCTTGCAATAGTAACACTCGGTGTCAGACTTAGGGCCAGCTCGGGGTTTCTTTTCAGGTGTGGCAACAGATTCTCCACCCTTCTTTCCCTTGTGCTTGCCTTTCTTGTCCTTCTTGAAACCAGTGGTCCTATTGATCATCAACACTTGATGTTCTTTCCTAATCTCCACTTTTGCAGTCTTAAGAATTGGCAGAAGCTCGGGAAGAGACTTCTTCATGCCCTGCATATTATAGTTCATCACGAAGCTCTTGTAGCTAGGTGGCAGAGATTGTAGAACATGATGTATGCCTAAGTCAATGGGAATCGTTATTCCCAAGGACATAAGCTTATCTGCGTACCCAGACATTTTGAGTACATGCTCACTAACGGAGCTGTTCTCCTCCATCACGCAGCTAAAGAACTTTTCAGTAGCATTATAAATCTCTACGGCAGCATGGGTATCGAAAATCATTTTCAATTCTCCCATGGTATCAAAGGCATTGCCGTTTTCGAAACGCTTTCGAAGTTCTGGCTCTAGCCCATATAGTATGCCGCAATGAACTAAGTTGTGGTCCTCCTGACGAGTCACATAGACATTCTTTTCCTCGTCAGGGGCATCAGGAGCTGGTGGGGGGCCTAGTGGCGCATCTAGCACATATTGCTTTTGTGCAGCAGTGAGGAGAATCCTCAAATTCATAGCCCAGTTGGTGAAGTTTCTACCATTTGCAACAAGTTTCTCTTTCTCCATGAACACATTGAAATTAAAAGAAGGTGGTGCCATCTACAGCAGAATTTGTAAAGTTTATTTAGACTAAGTTTATGATAGAGTGAGTTCAACTAATCCAAATTACTAATGAACTCCCACTCAAAAACGACATCCCTCGTGTCCTTTTGGTGATTACATGAACCAAATCCACTACACCAAGTCTGATCATCATGTGAGTTGATGTAGCTTCAAAGGCGAGCATCTATATGGGCATCATATCAACTATATGACTCATGCTTAACCTTTTGGTCCGTGTTCCGAGGCCATGTCTGTACATGCTAGGCTCGCCAAGCAAGAACCTTAGTATTCGCGTGTGTGAAACTGTCTTACACCCGTTCCTATGAAAGCGTAGATTCGAGTACACCCAATCATCACGTGATGTCTCGAAACACGATTCACAGAACGGTGCATACTTAAGGAAGAACACATTTTTATCTTGATATCTAAATGAGGGATCATCTTACAATGCTACAGAAAGTGCCAAACTAGCAGTATAAGATGCTAACATCTAATGTGTAAAGTGATATGATATGCTCCATGCATTTGATCTCTATCATTTGCATCGTGGTATGATCTCTATCATTCCTTTGTGTGTAAGGCCAAGGTCTATGGAACTTACATGTTGAGTGAGTTGTAAGAGTATCTATCATACATCTATTTACAAAAATACCATATCAAGACACTAGCCCAGCAACGATCTAAACTAGACGCCTCTAATTTATCAATTGCAAGTTTTACGTGGCTTAGGGCTTTTGGAGATAGAACCATGCTTACCTATGAACATGAACCACAACGAGGATAACCAAGTTATTAGCAACTCGTTGTAAATCAGATATTGACTATAGTAGGAGAGACAGACACCCGCCAGCCACTTATGCAAAACTAGTTGCATGTCAGTCGTGGAACCAGTCTCACGTACGATGACATGTAAGGTTGGTCCGGGCCGCTTCATCCCACTATGATACCAATATCCAAAATACATAGAAGATGCAATAACATGATCATCATCGCCCACATATAAACATATGTGTACTACTCGTGCAAAGCACCTACGCATAGATCAGGCTCTGATACCACTGTTGGGTCCGCAACATAGAAAACAAAAAATTTCCTACGATGAGAACTACACGCTAAGATCTATCTACTAGGTACAAAGAAACGGGTGGACATACATCCATCGAGAACTTACCCTCGAAGACAATGAGTTTTGTTAACGAGTAGGAACTCGTGGTTGATGTAGTCGTACACTTTCCGATCTCAAGATCGTGAAAAAGTCTGAGCACCGCAACTCAGCAGCGCATCCATACTCGTACACACGTTCAAGCCACCAGACAACCTCCACCTCCTCGCTCCTGCGATCCAGCGGAAGCAGCAACTCCTTCTAGACGAAATGCCACCGGGAACATGTATCTCGCTAATCCGAGACCATGGGGGAATAATTCTAGAGGGGGAGAGAGATCCTTCACGAGGAGGTGCGAGGAAGAAGGAGGAAGAGGGGGCCTTTTATAGGAGGAGGGGGTACCCCCTTCCCCATGGCCGACGCATGGGGGGTGACCCCTCACCTCCCCCATTCATGTGGTGGTAACCCCTCCACATTAAAATGCCTCTTCACATTCCCTTTTAAAGTCCCCACTTTAAATGCATTAAAATTCTCTAAGTTTTGTGCTCTCTCATTTAATAAAACTCTTTTATTAAATTTATTAAGAATTTTTTTAATTACTTTAATTAACAAACATTCACATATAACCCCTTACAATATTTCAATATCACATGCAGAACCACTTTCTGCAATTTCACCCGAAACAATTTCCGGTTTCTATCGAAACAATTCCTGCGCTTTGCAATTCTTTAGTCTGAAACATATGTGCTCCAAAATGGTGTCCGGTAACTCTTAAGTGTGTCACCCTATGGTTCGCGAATAATGCAGACATGATTGAGACTCCTCTCAGATTAATAATCAGAAGCGGGACCTGGAGATCCATACTGACTCCTGCATATTCAACGATGACTTTTGTGATCGTGAGAACCTTTAATGCTTGTAATTTAATCCCTTTGTCTCATGATATAATACATTTCCGAGATTCAATCATCGGTATCCAAATACCTAGTTTGATCTTGTTACCGACATGCACTCTTTTCTCGTTCCCGTGATATAACATTCTAGTGATCACATCACTTGCTTGCAAGCTATCTCAATGTGATATCACCGAGAGGGCCCAGAGTATATCTATTCGTCATCGGGATTGACAAATTCCACTCTTGATCCATGAGCCTCAACATAACACCTTCGCAGCACTGAACCCATCTTTATAGTCACCCTGTTACGGTGTGACATTTGATGTTATCAAGATACTCTTCAGGTGTTAGCAATTAACATGATCTCATGGTCTAAGGATAAAGATTACTTCGTATGATGTTATAGCAATATAAACATAATGACTTGATCGTAATGCTATACTTCGGATGAATGTTCATCACATCATTTCACAAATGATGTGACCTTGTTATTAACAACATCCAATGTCCATGACCAGGAAACCTTGATCATCTTGTTAATCAACAAGCTAGTCTATAAGAGAGGCATAACTAGGAACCCTTTTTGTTTATTAAACACACATGTATTGATGTTTCTGATCAATACAATTCTAGCATGCAAATTAAACATCTATCATATATAAGGAATACATAATAACAACTTTATTATTGCCTCTCAGGGCATATTTCCTTCATCATCGTCATGCACCATGTATATCTTCTCCATTTGAGGCATCATAAGCTCGAGGCTTGTTGCTTCTTGACCCATGGAACCTAGCACATCATGAGAAAACACACTAGAGGTACAGGGTAAGTCGTTAGAAATCAAAACGGCCTCACATGACCTATTAACTACTGCTCTCAACTCAACCGGTGTATCACTCATGTCCTCCAAATGGAAGCACTCAATCTCACGTATGGTGGAGTCACTCGTCTCATTCTTGCTTTCACTCAAGTCGGCTAAGTGGCTCTCATACTCACATGGGATTGGTACCACATCATCACTCAAGCATATAGGGATAGGCTCGGTGTGCTCAAATCCATGCGCCTCCTTTGGTAAAGCGAAGATCCCATGCTCACCATTCTTGACCTTGTCGCCTTCAAAGTTGGATGCCATAAGATGCTCATCACTCGCCTCCATGGCCGAAGGGAAAATCCCATGCTCGACCGTCATGTCGCCATCTTGTAGTAGTGGTGGGAGTAGGCTTATGTTGTTGCCGAGAGAAATGCTCGGATCAACTTCATCACATATGTGGCCTTGGCTTCCTCCATCTTGAAGTGTAGACTCTTGACTTGGCACTTGCTCATCCTCTTCTGTGGCCACCTTGGCTTGTGTATTCCACTTGATGTACTCGTCCAACTTGTCGAAGTAGAGGTCTTCGTCCTCCTTATCAATGAAGTTGCATGTGTCATCTAGGACATCAAGTGTTGGTGTTGAAGCTTGATGGCATGGATGAAGGCTTGCTCTCAGGGCCATTTTGGTGGTGGCACGAGAAGTGGAAGGTGCCTTTTGATGGTGTCAATAGAGGTCATTGGCATGCCTTGCCAAAGGTTGATGTAGGTGGCGCACTTGGTCATCCACATGACGCTTGCGATGATGCTCCTTGTCCTTGGCACTCTTCGTATGCTTGTGGCGCCTTCTTGAGGTAGACTCGTTAATTTTGGTGAGCATGCTCATGTTCTTGGTGAAGTTAATGTCCATGTCGCGTTTGAATTTGTCGAGGGCACTTTGGAACTTGTCCATTTTGATGGGGTTTGTTACATAGAAAACAAAAAATTCCCTACGGTTCCAACCACCAAGATCATATCTAGGAGATACATGTAACGGTTTCAGATGGACTCACCCTCGAAGACCATAACGCAGGATAACATTCCTGCAAACAAGCATAGATGATGTAAAATGTACACGACCGTCCTCAAGGACGTGTAGGCGATCAGCACCACATAAGGGTAGCGCCTCCGTAATCGATCACATGTTCAGTTTGTCGACGACTCCTGATCCCTTGTTCCAGCCGGGCAGTGGAAGTAACACATCCCCGGGAACTATAACAACGCTACGACATGGTAGTGGTGGTGGAGGGGAATGTTTAGAGCAGGGATTAGTTGAGCACCTTTTCTAGTGGAAATGGGCAAGGCAAGCAAGGGGAGAATATGCCAACCAATGGGCATATGAGAGAGGCTATGGGAGAGTGTGTGGAGAGGAGGAGGAGGACACCTCCTTTTATATTGGGAGGGGAAAGCCCCCCCCCTTGGTCGGTGCCAGGGCTACCCCCTCACCTCCTTCATTCATATGAGTGCTCCCTCCACTCACATAATTCTCCACTCAAAATTCTCCCATTAAATATCCACCCAAAAATCAAAGGTATTTCCATTAAAGCACTTTAATTCCCTTGTTTTAATGCAACTCAATTTAATGAACACTTCATTTAATGAGTACTTCATTTAATGAACACATTACCATTTTAATCCCTCGCTTTGTTTCGATACCCCGAAACTATTTTGGCAGAACAATTTTCTGTAGCAGAACAATTTTCTATGGTGTCCATTGACTTCCCATGTGTTCTTTATCCTCTCAAATGCGTCGGTTAACCTTAATTGTGTCTCCCTACGGGTTCTAGAACTATGTAGACATGATCGAGACTTTCTCCGATCAATAATCATTAGCGGGACCTCGAGATCCATAATGACTCCCACTAGTTCCACGAAAATCAGATGATCATCTGAACCTCTTTTGTTGTAATCAAATTCCTTTTGTCTCTGTACAAGATTCGATCACTCGGTATCATCTATAACTTGTTTAATCTTGTTCCCGACAAGTACTTTTTTCTCGTTCCTATGATATGACATTCTAGTGATCAAATCACTTGCTTGCAAGGCTATGTCACCGAGAGGGCCCTGAGTATATCGCTCCGTAATCCGGATGGACAAATCCCACTCTTGATCCACGAGCCTCAACTAACACTTTCCAAATACCTGACAGCATCTTTATAATCACCCTGTCACGGTATGACGTTTGATATAATCAAAGTACTTTTCGATGAAAGTGATTGACGTGATCTCATGGTCTAAGGACATTGAGTTTCTACGAATGCGGTAGCAATTTAAACTTGATGACATGATCGTATTTCTACATCTACCGTGGGTGACTGTTCATCATATCATTCTCCAGTGATATGACCCTGTTATTAACAACATCCAATGTGCATGATCAGGAAACCTTTGATCATCTATTAATCAACAAGCTAGTATAAAGAGAGGCATTACTAGGAATCTTTTATTTTGTTTATAAATCACACATGCATTAACGTTTCTGGTTAACACAATTATAGCATGAGAAATAAACATTTATGATAAACATGGAATAAGAGAATAACCAGTTTATTATTGCCTCTCGGGCATATTCCTTTCACATTTTATGGTGGACCTTGGCGCTCTTGAGGTGGAGGCTCCGTCTTGGTCAACGCGACTTGATGAGCTTGGTGTTGTTGTTCTTGAAGTCGTCCATGCTTGGGGAGTTATTGTTGTTGTAGAACTCCATATCACCCAAGCATGTGGAGCCATTGTTGGTGTAGTGCTCCATCATGTCATCCATGCTTGTGGAGGCATATGCATGGTGGCTCATCGTGGATTCTTCATAGAGATCATCCTCAGTGCCGGAGTCCCTAGACATGATTCAAAAGACCAAATGGTGTGTATGGAAGTGGTAGGGGGGTTAGGGATGCAACATCAAACCTTACTTTACCTTGGAAGATAGTATCGTGAAAGTGGCCACACTTGAGAGCAATCAAAACCAAGTAAAGTGAAAGTTCACGTGGAACACCAAAACCAACTAACCACTAAAAACACAAAGCTTATGGTGGATAGTATCTTGTGGATTGACTTGTTTACCATAATCTCGCGCTTCCTTGTATCTTGTGGAGTGACTTGTTTATCCCACCATCATACAAAGAAACACACACGGTAAGATAAATGGGACTTGTGCTATGGAGAAAGTGATCTAAGAACCGAATTATTACCTAGCAAACACTATAAGATCTTGTCACACAAGTGCAAGGAGAGACGCTAGTTCGATTGCATAAAATTGGTGGGCTACAAGATATGAACAATAAGTACCACCTATATGATGTTCATCGAGCTTGCGCTTCCTATTCTATGAGGCACTTGTTTGTTTCTTTTTTTATTTTTATTTTTCTATTTTTTCTTTTATTTTTCACTCGCCTCTTCCTTGTGCCAATAACTATATGAGATAGCACGCTCACAACTTTTGCTCGGAATTCTACAAGGTATCAAATGTGCATATCTTAAGCAATCATAGGAGGAACTAGTCTCAATAGGTGTTTTTTGATTGCAAAGATAGTGTGGCTCACAAAGGAAAGCAAGTGGGGAGAAGTCGCCGAATGTTTATACCTTTCTTCGTCGATCTTCACCCTTTATTGGTGGATTAAGCCTTGCACATGGAATTTGTATGGAGTATATAGCATGACCGACCTGGCAAATGCTGTATAGCTCCTTCTCCTTTTCGAAACGAGCTAAAGAACACCACAATCCAAGTTCGAATGCAAAAGTTATGCTCAAAACCGTGAAACGGATTTGCTATCTGCAGGGTGGGCGGAGACTCCAGTCTAGGGGGTGGAGACTCCGGGGTCGGGGTCTTCTGCGCATTCAGAACTTGAACGGGACGCATTTTGGGTGGAAAAACTCGAACCAAAACCTCAAATTGATGGGAGAAAACAGGGAATTAGGCTATGGAAACGCAGGGGGAGGTTGATCAACAAGTTTAGAAAGTAATCGACGGATCAAAACCTACCAAAACACACTCAAATCACAGATCGATCCAAAACACTAATTGGGGCTATTTTTGGTGGAAATTTTGAATTTATGGGGAAATGACCAAATCGATGATAAATCTGTGGCAACCAAAAGCTGCTGATACCAGATGATAAGGGGTAACCTCAAGGGTGGCCCGATCTTCATGGATCTCGTGGTCAAATCAATGGGAAAGAGAGGGGAAAGGGACAAGATAGCAGAAGCGAACACACACCTCGCGAATAACATGATGAACACACGCAAAACTCACACGGTACAAGGCCAATTGCTCCCACTGGCGGCCACCGGTCTAATAGAATCCTCGCAAGGAAAGATCAGTCAACGTGCTCCCTCAATCCCAAGCGGAGAGGGAAGAACACCTTGGAGAGGGCCTTGACAACTACGCTCACGCACTCACAAACGTAGGCCTTTTACAACGAGGGAGGCGTGATGTAAACTCCAACGAGGTTGGTGATGATAGTCGGTCCCCTTTTGGTTAAGGGGATGAGGCAAAACTAGAGATTCCTCAAAGGGGGTTGTCTTTAGTCTATCATCTATGCCTAAGGGATACAATGAGGGGTGGCGGCATTATATATAGGCCAACTACTAGAATAGGGGTAGTTTGGGCATAAAACTGTTGGAGATATGCCCAAGAGGCAATAATAAAAGTGATTATTATTATATCTTTGTGTTTGTGATGAATGTTTACATCCCATGCTATAACTGTATTATTAGTAAACACTAATACTTGTGTGTTTTGTAAACATAAGAGAGTCCCTAGTAAGCCTCTTGTTGAACTAGCTTGTTGATTGATTGATGATCATGGTTTCCTGATCATGGATATAAGGATGTGATTAATAACAAGGTTATATCATTAGGAGAATGATGTGATGGACACACACCCATAGTAAGCGTAGCATAAGATCAAGTCATTAAGTTCGTATTGTTGTAAGCTTTTAAATGCATAGTAACCTAATCCTTCGACCATGAGGTTGTGTTAATCACCATCACCGGATGGGTACTTTGATGACATCAAACACCGCTTCGTAACTGGGTGGTCAAAAAGGTGTCATTGGGTATTCTGAAAGTATGTGTTGAAGCGCATGGACCAAGATTGGGATTTGTCCATCCATATGACGGATAGATATGCTCTGGGCCCTCTCGGTGGAATGTCATCTAGTTAGCTTGCAAGCATGTGACTGGGTCACAAGGGATGACATATCACGGAACGAGTAAAGAGTACTTATCACTAACGAGGTAGAACTAGGTATGGAGATGCTGACGATCAAACCTCGGATAAGTATAGTATCGCGTGACAAAGGGAATTGGTTTCGTATGTAAATGGTTCAATCGATCACGAAGTCATCGTTGAGTATGTGGGAGCCATTATGGATCTCCAGGTCCCGCTGATGGTTATTGATAGGAGATGTGTCGCTGTCATGTCTGCATATTCACGAACCGTAGGGTGACACACTTAAGGTTCGAAGTTGTTTTAAGTAGATATGGAATGTGCGTTGGAGACCGAATGTTGTTCGGAGTCTCGGAATGGATCCGGGACATCACGAGGAGATCCAGAATTGTCCGGAGAATAAGATTCATATATAGGGGATCATTTTCTGAGTTAGGAAATGTTCCGGAGTGTTTGTATGGAGATTCTAGAAGGTTTCGGAATGTTCTGGAAGGTTCTAGAGGATTTCTTGGAGTTTGCTTGAAAACCAAGAAAGGGTCAAAGGAAACCTAGTGGGGCAAGACACGGATTCGTGGGGGAGGAGGACTCCTCCCCCCTTCCCACCGCCGGCCATAGGAGGGGAGTCCTACTAGGACTCCCCCTCCCCAGGCGCGCCTCCCTCCCTTAAATAGAAGGGCAGGGGCATCCCCTCCTAGCCCGCTCATATAACTCCCAATCTCTGCCGCCTCTCTCCTCCACCTTTCTTCTGCACAGGCATATGCGAAGCCCTACAGAATTCTCTACTCCACCACCACCACCACGTCGTCGTGCTGCTGGGATTCCGTGGAGAAGATCTACTACCTCCGCTGCTCGCTGGAACGGGGACAGGAAGGTCTGCTTCGACTCCGCACGTGTGACCGACTGCGGAAGCGCTGGAAACGCGGCGCCAGAAGGATCGTCAACTTGACCGACTGCGGGAGCGCTGCCGGAACGCGGCGCCGGAAGGATCGTCCACACGATCTTGAGATCGGCAAGTGATCGACTACATCAACCACGAGATCTAATCTCGTTAACACTTTCGGATCTACGAGGGTTAGTTCCTATCTATCTCGTTGCTCATGTCTAATAGATTAGATCTTGGCTTTTATCTAGATTAGATCTGGGTTTTGTTCGTTCTTGCGGTAGAAATTTTTTGTTTTCCATGCTACGAACCCATCAGTGGTATCAGAGCCGTATCTATGCGTAGATCTATTGCACGAGTAGAACACAATGTTTTTGTGGGCGTTGATGCTTGTGTTGTCGGTGTCTTAGCGTGTACTTTGCATCTTGTGGCATGGTGGGATGAAGCGGCTCGGGCTAACATTACATGTCATCGCACATGAGACTTGCTCCACGCTTGACGTGCAACTTGCTTTGCACAAGTGGCTTTGCGGGTGTCTGTCTCTCCCACCATAGTTAAGATTCAATTTACAATGAGCATCTTGACAACACTTGTATCAACGTTGTGGTCCTTGTTCGTAGGTAAGATTGGTCTTATGCGAAAGCCCCAAACCACGTAAAACATGCAAAGAAAATTAGAGGCGTCTAACTTGTTTTTGCAGGGGTTTTGTGATGTGATATGGCCATCATGTGATTATGATTATATTTGATGTATGCAATGATCCTTGTTGTAATATGGCAACCGGCAGGAGCCTAATGGTTGTCCTTTAATTCTGTTAAGACCTGCGTGTCTATTCATCTTGTAATAGCTTTATTCCAAGTAGTTGTAATAGTTGCTAGTGATGATGGACAATCATGAAGCGGCGCCACGGACCTTGACGCCACGCCGGTGATGATGGAAATCTTGTCCATGCTTTGGAGATGGAGATCAAAGGCACAAGAAGAAAGGCCATATCATATCACATATTATGAATTGCCTGTGATGTTAATCCTTTATGCATCTTGTATTGCTTAGATCGCAACGGTAGCATTATAAGATGATCCCTCTCACTAAATATCAAGTAATAAAGTGTTCGTCCTTAGTTGGCACCATTGCTAAGACTCGTCGTTTCGAAGCATCTCGTGATGATCGGGTGTGATAGACTCTACGTGTGCATACAACGGGTGCAAGCCTGATTTGCACATGCAGAAACTAAGGTTAACCTTGACGAGCCTAGCATGTACAGACATGGTCTCGGAACACGGAATACCGAAAGGTAAAGCATGAGTCATATGGATGATATGATGAACATGTTGATTGTTCGCCTTTAAAGCTACATCATCTCACGTGATGATCGGACTTGGTGTAGTGGATTTGGTTCGTGTAATCACTACAACAACTCGAGGGATGTTGTTTTTGAGTGGGAGTTCACCTAGTTAGTTTAATAATTAAATTTGAACTCAATTTGTCATAAACTTAGTATAAACTACTTGCAAATTGTTGTAGATTATGGCGACCCCCTCCATCAATTTCAATGCGTTCCTAGAGAAAGAAACGCTTAAGAACAATGGAAGCAATTTCATGGACTGGTTCCGTGGACTGAAGATCGTCCTCAGGGATGGTCAGTTGACCTATGTGCTCGATGCACCGCTGGGTGGCCCACCTGCAGATAATTCCACCGATGACGAAAAGAATGTTTTCGCCACTCGGAAAAATCATTACTCCACAGTTCAGTGTGCCATCCTGTACGGTTTAGAATCGGAGCTCCAGAAGCGTTTTGAGCACCACGACCCGTTCGAGATCATTAAGGAGCTCAGGCTAATTTTTGAGACTCGCGCGGCCATGGAGAGCTATGAGGCCTCCGAGAAATTCTTTAACTGTAAGATGGAAGAGGGAAGCTCTGTTAGCGAGCACGTGCTCACCATGTCTAGGTACGCTAAGAAGCTCCAAGAGTTGGGAATATCGATTCCTAATGAATTGGGGATTCACCGTCTCCTTCAATCACTGCCACCAAGTTACAAGAACTTTGTGATGAACTACAACATGCACTGCATGAACAAGACGTTGCCTGAACTATCGTCCATGCTGAAAACTGCTGAAGTGGAGATCAAGAAGGAGCACCAAGTGTTGATGGTCAATAAGACCACCAATTTCAAGAGACGGGGCAAGCCTAAGAACAAGGGCAACTTCAAGAAGGACGGCAAGAAAGCTGCCGCACCTCCTAAGAAGCCCAGGGCTGGTCCTAAGCCTGAAACTGAGTGCTTCGACTGCAAGGGTGCTGGTCACTAGAAGCGTAACTGCCCCAAGTACCTGGCGGATCTGAAGAACGGCAACATCAAGAAGAAATGTATATTTGATATATGTGTTATAGATGTGTATCTTACTAGTAATCGTAGTAGTGCCTGGGTATTTGATACTGGTTCGGTTGCTCATATTTGTAACTCGAAACAGGAGCTGCGGAATAAACGAAGACTGGCAAGAGACGAGGTGACGATGCGCGTTGGAAATGGCTCCAAGGTTGATGTGATCACCGTCGGCACGCTCCCTCTACATCTACCTTCGGGATTAGTTTTAAATTTGAATAATTGTTATTTGGTGCCTGCGTTAAGCATGAACATTATATCTGGATCCTGTTTATTGTGAGACGGTTACTCTTTTAAATCCGAGAATAAAGGTTGTTCAATTTATATGAGTAATATCTTTTATGGTAATGCACCTGAGATGAATGGTTTATTCTTACTGAATCTCGATAGTAGTGATACACATGTTCACAACATAGATGCTAAACGAATAGAATTGAATGATAATTCTACATACATGTGGCACTGTCGTCTTGGTCACATTGGAGTGAAGCGTATGAAGAAACTCCATTCTGATGGACTTCTTGAATCACTTGATTTTGAATCACTTGAAAGATGCGAAGCATGTCTAATGGGAAAAATGACTAAGACTCCATTCTCTAGTACAATGGAGCGAGCTATAGACTTATTGGAAATAATACATACCGATGTGTGCGGCCCAATGAGTGTAGCATCGCGTGGTGGATATCGTTATGTTCTCACTTTCACGGATGACTTGAGTAGATATGGGTATGTCTACTTTATGAAACATAAGTCCGAAACTTTAGAGAAGTTTAAGGAATTTCAAAGTGAAGTGGAAAATCATCGTAACAAGAAGATTAAGTTTCTGCGTTCTGACCGTGGAGGTGAATATCTGAGTTGTGAGTTTGGCATGCATTTAAAGAAATGTGGAATACTTTCACAGTTGACACCGCCGGGAACACCACAGCGTAATGGTGTGTCCGAACGTCGTAATCGAACTCTCTTAGATATGGTTCGGTCTATGATGTCTCTTACAGATTTACCGTTATCATTTTGGGGCTATGCATTAGAGACAGCCGCATTCACTTTAAATAGGGCACCATCTAAATCCGTTGAAACGACACCGTACGAATCGTGGTTTGGTAAGAAACCTAAGTTGTCGTTCCTTAAAGTTTGGGGTTGCGAAGCATATGTAAAGAAGTTACAACCTGATAAGCTAGAACCCAAAGCGGAGAAATGCGTCTTCATAGGATACCCTAAAGAAACAATTGGGTATACCTTCTATCATAGATCTGAAGGCAAAGTTTTTGTTGCAAAGAATGGATCCTTTCTTGAGAAGGAGTTTCTCTCGAAGGAGGTGACTGGAAGGAAAGTAGAACTCGATGAGGTTATTGAACCTTCTCTCGGATTTGAGAGTAGCGCAGCACCGGAAGATGTTTTTGTGCCGCCTGCACCAATTGGAGAGGAAGCTAATGATAATGATCATGAAACTTCAAACGAAGTTACTGCTGAACCTCGCAGGTCAAAGAGGGTTCGTACCACTCCTGATTGGTATGACTCTGCCTTGAACGTCATGTTCGTGAACAACGCTGATGACCCTGCGACGTATGAAGAAGCTATGGTGAGCCTAGATTCCGACAAATGGCTAGAAGCCATGAAATCCGAAATGGGATCCATGTACGAAAACCAAGTGTGGACTTTGGTGGACTTACCGGATGGCCGTAAGGCTGTCGAGAACAAATGGATTTTTAAGAGAAAAACAGATGCTGATGGTAATGTTACCGTCTATAAAGCTCGACTTGTCGCGAAAGGGTTCCGACAAATTCAAGGAGTTGACTATGATGAGACTTTCTCACCAGTAGCGAAGCTAAAGTCTGTGAGGATTTTGTTAGCAATTGCTGCACATTTCAATTATGAGATTTGGCAGATGGATGTCAAAACGGCGTTCCTTAATGGTGACATTGAGGAAGAGTTGTATATGGTACAACCCAAGGGTTTTGTCGATCCTAAAGATGCTGACAAGGTATGCAAGCTTCAGCGCTCCATTTATGGACTGAAGCAAGCATCCCGGAGTTGGAATCAACGTTTTGATAAAGTAATCAAAAATGTTGGGTTTATACAAACTTATGGAGAAGCTTGTATTTACAAGAAAGTGAGTGGGAGCTCTGTAGCATTCCTAGTACTATATGTAGATGACATATTGTTGATTGGCAATGATATAGAACTTCTTAATAGCGTCAAAACCTATTTGAATAATAGTTTTTCAATGAAGGATCTTGGCGAAGCGGCATACATTCTAGGCATCAAGATTTATAGAGATAGATTAAGACGCCTAATAGCGCTTTCACAAAGTACATACTTGGACAAAGTTCTAAAGAAGTTTAGAATGGAAGATAGCAAGAAAGGGTTCGTGCCCATGTTGTCAGGTAAGACCTTGAGTAAAACTCAAAGTCCAGCTACGGCAGAAGATAGAGAGAAAATGAATAATATTCCCTATGCCTCGTCCATAGGTTCTATCATGTATGCCATGCTGTGTACAAGACCAGATATAGCACATGCTGTTAGTTTGACTAGCAGATATCAAAGTGATCCTGGAATTGAGCACTGGACAGCGGTCAAGAATATCCTAAAGTACCTAAATAGGCAATAATAAAAGTGATTATTATTATATCTTTGTGTTTGTGATGAATGTTTACAAACCATGCTATAACTGTATTATTAGGAAACACTAATACTTGTGTGTTTTGTAAACATAAGAGAGTCCCTAGTAAGCCTCTTGTTGAACTAGCTTGTTGATTGATTGATGATCATGGTTTCCTGATCATGGATATAAGGATGTGATTAATAACAAGCTTATATCATTAGGAGAATGATGTGATGGACACACACCCATAGTAAGCGTAGCATAAGATCAAGTCATTAAGTTCGTATTGCTGTAAGCTTTTAAATGCATAGTAACCTAATCCTTCGACCATGAGGTTGTGTTAATCACCATCACCGGATGGGTACTTTGATGACATCAAACACCGCTTCGTAACTGGGTGGTCAAAAAGGTGTCATTGGGTATTCTGAAAGTATGTGTTGAAGCGCATGGACCAAGATTGGGATTTGTCCATCCATATGACGGATAGATATGCTTTGGGCCCTCTCGGTGGAATGTCATCTAGTTAGCTTGCAAGCATGTGACTGGGTCACAAGGGATGACATATCACGGAACGAGTAAAGAGTACTTATCACTAACGAGGTAGAACTAGGTATGGAGATGCTGACGATCAAACCTCGGATAAGTATAGTATCGCGTGACAAAGGGAATTGGTTTCGTATGTAAATGGTTCAATCGATCACGAAGTCATCGTTGAGTATGTGGGAGCCATTATGGATCTCCAGGTCCCGCTGATGGTTATTGATAGGAGATGTGTCGCTGTCATGTCTGCATATTCACGAACCGTAGGGTGACACACTTAAGGTTCGAAGTTGTTTTAAGTAGATATGGAATGTGCGTTGGAGACCGAATGTTGTTCGGAGTCTCGGAATGGATCCGGGACATCACGAGGAGATCCAGAATTGTCCGGAGAATAAGATTCATATATAGGGGATCATTTTCTGAGTTAGGAAATGTTCCGGAGTGTTTGTATGGAGATTCTAGAAGGTTTCGGAATGTTCTGGAAGGTTCTAGAGGATTTCTTGGAGTTTGCTTGAAAACCAAGAAAGGGTCAAAGGAAACCTAGTGGGGCAAGACACGGATTCGTGGGGGAGGAGGACTCCTCCCCCCTTCCCACCGCCGGCCATAGGAGGGGAGTCCTACTAGGACTCCCCCTCCCCAGGCGCGCCTCCCTCCCTTAAATAGAAGGGCAGGGGCATCCCCTCCTAGCCCGCTCATATAACTCCCAATCTCTGCCGCCTCTCTCCTCCACCTTTCTTCTGCACAGGCATATGCGAAGCCCTACAGAATTCTCTACTCCACCACCACCACCACGTCGTCGTGCTGCTGGGATTCCGTGGAGAAGATCTACTACCTCCGTTGCTCGCTGGAACGGGGAGAGGAAGGTCTGCTTCGACTCCGCACGTGTGACCGACTGCGGAAGCGCTGGAAACGCGGCGCCAGAAGGATCGTCAACTTGACCGACTGCGGGAGCGCTGCCGGAACGTGACGCCGGAAGGATCGTCCACACGATCTTGAGATCGGCAAGTGATCGACTACATCAACCACGAAATCTAATCTCGTTAACGCTTTCGGATATACGAGGGTTAGTTCCTATCTATCTCGTTGCTCATGTCTAATAGATGAGATCTTGGCTTTTATCTAGATTAGATCTGGGTTTTGTTCATTCTTGCGGTAGAAATTTTTTGTTTTCCATGCTACGAACCCATCAAAAACTAGGGTTTGCAACGGACTAGAGGGGTACATGGGCCAAAGGCCTAGCTCAAGGCGTGCAGGCCCATTTCACTTACACCGGAGACTCCTGGGGTGGCCGGAGACTCCAGGGTGGAGCGTTGTCTCTGAGGCAGACTCCGGGGTGGTCGATAGAGAGCTTCAGCAGGCAGCCAGAGTCCTTCCCGGAGTCCTGGGCCGGAGACTCCAGGGTCGTCGGATAGAGACTCTGGGGTGGAGACTCCGGTGTGGTCGTTGCTCTCCGGGCTTGTCTCCGGAGGGGTGTACTAAATGCTCCTGGGGAAAGTCCGGAATCCTGGCTAGAGTCCAGCCCAGAGACTCCGATGTTGGAGGCCGGAGACTCTAGACTTTAGGGTCGGAGACTCCGATGCTTCAGCTGGTACTTCTTCCGTCTTCTCTTCCAAGCCTCCGTCCTATTGGGCTTGGTGCTCCAGTATTCCTCCCTTGCCTCCGTACTTGTCGATGTGAACCTATTCTGGGCTCCCCGGATTATTCATCCGAGGAATCCCTGTTATGCATATTTCCACGTTACCATGATCAGTGAGCCGTGGAACATAACCGACAGGTACCATTACAACATCTGAAACATAACGAGTTACAAGACTTACATACATGTCATTATGGACACATCATCATTAGCAGCGGAACATCGCCAAGCGCAGAGCCCAATCGTGCCTCGACCTATAGGCAGCTGACTGGGAAGACGGCCTAGCTCACAAGACGTCACCTGGATCTTCCGAAGTCAAAACTCTGAAAGTCTGGCCAAGTAAATAGCCAGGGACAAAATCGTGAGTACTTTTGAATGTACTCGCAAATCACCAGGATAAGTGAACAAGAAAAATGCAATTCTGGCTGTGTCGAGATAGCTCTATCTGGGGTTGCTTTTGAAAAGCCTAAACTAACTTTTGAAGTTATGGCATCTCCGTATCTTTGTTGAACAAGAGGGTTGAAAACATGCTTCTGTTTTGTAAATCAAGACATCTCCATATCTTTGTTGAAAAAGAGTTTTGAAAACAGTTTTGAAGTTAAAACCCTTTTTAAACATCTTCGACCCCTCGGGTCAAAACAAAGCTTTCGAACTCGGGTTCCCCCGGAATCTTCGTCCTCTTCGTACTTGTTTCCCAAATAAGCACAGTTTGGGTACTCCTAGCCAACACCTTTACAACTGTCCTTGACCGTGGACACGGCTATTCGAATAGATTATACTCTACAGAGTTTGCGCACTTTCCCCACAAGAATCAATACATCCGCCGGTATACAACCACGGCCCACTACCACTGTAGATGGGGGTCCGGATAATCAAACTTAACCTTTCGCTTGTCAACCCTAGCAAAGGCATGCTTTTCCTCTTAGGTTTGTTCTCCCCGGCAACGAGTATGTAGCTCCCAGCCATAGTCCTTCCTTCCGTACACGCGCATACCCAAGCCACAACTTGGCGTATACCTTAAATATGGTGACTCCACTCCCTTCCGTACAACCTAAGTCATACCGTCTACGGGAGACCCCAATTGTTGCACCGGACTCCTGGTAGTTTAGGATCACTCTTGGCGAAGCAAGCGACAGGCTTCAGATCCTTGATCTGGTGGCTCCTGGCCGGAATTCCAGGGATTTCTCCCTATAAGCATGGTAGAAGTTGCCTTGGCTAATGCGGACAAACTACGATTTAAGCCCCAGCACCTGGGGTAATGTGGTTGCGCGGATAAAAGTTGTTCCAGTAAAGGCGTAGAACATCCCATCACATTTTCACTTCTCATCTTCACCATTTCTTTTATTAAAACTTCCACTGGGAACGATGCCTCTTCCCAGGGTTTTACCAAGCCGTTTTGAAAACCTTTGTAGTGGGGAAATTCCCAAAACAGTTTTTTTCTCAAAACTGGGGTTTCCAAGGAGGTAGGACGCTACCCATCGTACTCTCAGTCTAAAGGGGATAAAATGATAGGTTCATCGGGGTGGTTCCTCGAAGGACACGAAGTAATAACTTGGAGGAGCCAAGTTACTATCGCAGTAGTTATAAAACAAGACATGCAGGTAGATAATGCAATTTATAAAGAGGATACAAAACAGGTAAAAGAGAGTAGGACATATATCAGAGTTCAGGAAATGGTGGCTTGCCTGTGATCAGCAATAAGTCCCTGGACTTCTTTAAATAGCCAGAAAACCCAATAATAATAGAAGAAGCCCCTTCCTTCTTGTCGTCAAACACTCACACTATCGTCGTCATTGGGTACACATGCAAGCAGACAATATCACAATCAATACAAGGCATACAGCATATAACCATACAGCAAACAAACATGAGAATTACTACTGGACTTGGGAGGTTTTGGAGAAGTGGGATTCAAATGGTGGAATTTACAAGATTGCCACAGGGGTGTTTTCTCTTGGAAGGTAGTTGTCAAGGCTAGAGGCAAGGCATTTGGATTAGGATTATGTGGTCAGTGGGATATCAATGTGCAAGAGTGATATCCCCGGATAGGTCTAGACAAGACAAAACCAACAGAAGTGGTTTCACCTGATTATCAATTTCCTGGAAAAAGATATGCTTTTCATAGTAGAATAAACTCTAGTTTAAGGGGATAATTCACCAGAATTTATCTGGAGCTCCATAAATTATTTACTTGGATGGTTTCGTAGTACTTGCTGTACTAAACACCTTAGAGTTATAATTAAGTCTAAAGAATTAGCAGAATGCCCTCAGGAAATTCCCCAAGGCAGTTTTGTACAGTTCTTCTCCTTTTTACCAGATTAAAACTACAGGATATATTGAGTTGTTTCCAAGGGCATGTGATAGTAATGTCCAATACCTTTCTGTAGGAATTGGATTCACTCTTTTTGGAGTTTCCAAACTCCTGGAGTGATTTAATTAGTGAAAATACCCTTCACAGAAGTATTGAAATCACTAAAATTCAACCAGAGCTCCATAAATTCTGAGCTACTGGGGTTTGGTACATATTGATAATATGAGGGATGGGGAGGTGGAATCAGGTCCATACCTCATTTGGTTAGACCTAGGGAATTTATCTAAGAGAGAAATTTGCTAGTTTTGTTATTTTTGTTAAGGGCCACATATTTTTCATCTTGGTGTCAGACTTGTGCTGGAAAATAGGTAATTCAGATACCTCTCAGTAGGTCTTTGGTTCATCTCAAGTGGAGATGTGAAACTCTCTATGGAAATTAATTAGTGCAAGGTACACTTGAAAGTAGAATAATTATTAGTAATTAAAGAAAATTATTTGAACTTGGGATTGCTTCTACATGTTTGACAAAACATCAGAGAACCACCAGAAATTTATATCTAGGCACTTGGAGTTCATTTGCATTTTCAATAGGATTTAAACTGGGGGATCAATCTTTGGATCTCGACAGAAAAGAATCAAAAGAAAAGTTCTACGGGCTGGGTTCTGGGGCTACTGGGCCGCACCGAGGCAGGCCAGCCCAAGGCAGGGCAGCTCGACGCGCGGGAGCCAGCGCATGAACCCTCAAGCTGGGCCCGGCGGTCAGTGGGGGAAGGCGCCAAAGCAGTACCGGCGGATCTCCGCCGTCCGTTCAAGTGGTGATGGACGTCCCGGGGGCGCCGTCTACGCGAGACAGAACAGTAGGCGGCGAAAACCTAGGGCGGCACTGCCGAGGGCAGGGTGCTGACCAGAGGGCTCGGGGAAGGTCGGGGATGGTGCAGGGCGACGCGGTCGACGACGGCGAGTAGATCGGTAGGCGGCACGATGGCGGAGGCCCACAGAAAGCAGCTCACGCAACGGCGGCTGAGAGCGACCTCATCGGAGCTCAACGCCGACGACGAAGGAGTGGGCTCTGGACAGAAAAGAGAGCACGGTCAGGTAGAGGAGGAGGAGGGGATCTCATGAGTTGACATGCAGAGGGAATGGAGCAGAGGGGAGAGGGCCTTGCTCGATTTTTGAGAGGAGGCCGAGAGCTCCTCTTCTTCGTCCTTCGGACAGCACAGAGCGGGGGAGAGGGTGTGGTGCTCGGGGGAGGTAAGTGAGGTGGAGAGGGGGCAAATGAGGGGCAGGGCGAGCTGGGGAAGGGCTGCTGGCCTTTATACCAAGATGGAGGAATAGATGGGGTAAATTACCATCTTGGACAAGGGGGAGGGCAATGTTGGCCAGGGATTGGTCCAGAGGGAGGTGGGGAGGGGTAGTAGGGGTATTTTGGTCGTGCGGGACCAGAGAGAGGGGTGGCATCAGTGGTAATTAAGGAGGAACAAATCTTGTAAGATATTTGTGGTCTCTCTCTTTCTACTAAGACAAGGGAAAATGGTGATATGTTGGGGTGGAGCTATAGTGCTGGTCGACCAGTGGTGTGTCTTGGTGTTGAGGATAAGCATTGATCAAGATTTGATGAAAATTGTAAGTGATGAGAGTGGTGGTTTGCTTAATTAACAAATATTGATCTAATAGATGGTTGTGAAGGAAGTCCAAAATCTTGCATTGGACCAGAGGAGAAAATGGTACTGGTAGATAGATAAGGTCAAGGTAGACTCCTAGGATTTAATTGAGATTTTTATGTGGGGTTTTAGTCCACTTAAATCCAATTACTCAAAAAGGACAGAAATGATTTCTAGAAGATCATTTGATAAATTTGCATTGGTCAAGGATGGATTTTGGTGCGGAAGGGTTCCAAATGTGAATACACACTTAGGGGAATTTCCCAAGATTTTTTGGGGATTAAAAGTATTTAAAACAATTATTATTCCAATTCAGCCATTTAAGAAAATGGACAAAAAGAAATCATAAAGCTTCTCAAAAATATTTATTTTTGAGCTGGAAAGATAGGATATGATTGGTGGGACTCACATGAGCCAAAAGTTGGGGAAGTGGTTTGGTAAAAACCAAACTTTCCTTTATGGAGGGAGTTTTGGAGATTTTTGACTATTTAAGGAATTAAATAGTTTTGGGGCCATAATAATTAGGGTTAATATTTGATAAATCTTGATGATCAATATATATGAGATAACAAGGTGTATCAAGCATTTTCAACCTTGAGGAATGAAATTCCAACTTGAATAAGATGGAAATCAAGGAGTTGATGATCTAGGGTGATGTTATTTTTATACCACCAAAACAGGCTTGCATCTTGGAGCTTAGAGCACACCTTGGTGCAAGAGATATATGGGTAGGTAGACCAGGTCATATAGATGATTATGGAAGGAGGAGTTTGAATTAATTGTTTTTGAGGTGATCTAGAAGTGATGGCCAACTTTGTTGAAAATAAGGCTGCCAAGCAGTATGAGTCATGATGCCTGATAAACCATGTGGGTTTAATCAGCACATAGATCCATTTGGAGCAAGTGAAGTAGGTTGTGATAGACATTATTGAGTAGGACACAACCATGCAGAGAGTTGGTCCATAGAGGTTGGGAGGGTGGTGTGAGCTTCTAGCAAAGTAGGCATGATGACTAGTTTTGCAGGAAATGTTATTTTCTTGTCTGCAAAACCATCATGGACAAGTGGGTTGGAGGAGGATCTAACCAAGGGAAAATGAGGGCCTTGGTAGTCCTTAGGATGGTTAACAAGATGGTTTAGGTGCATTTCCAAAATTGCACAAGTTTTGAGAAAAGGAGATATTCCAAAAGGGTGATGTTGGAACTGTTTCCAGCTTGGTCAAATTTGGCAGTTTTGAGGAATGTGACTAGAGTATGAGAGGGAAGGATCTTGGAGGTGTTGCAAGGTATCAGAGCTTTACTAAGGGGGTGATATTGAGGTGTAGATTTAGTGGAAGGGTTCCAAGCTGTATATTGGTCTTCAAAGACTTGGGAACATCTAGAATGGAGATCCTCAGAATGGATCTGGTTAATGGTTTTTAGATGATCACCTAGTGGTTAGGGATCACATCTAGACTTGTATTCTTGCTTAGGTATTGAGGAGTTGGAAACATCTTGACCCTAGTGATGAGCTCCTAGAGTGGCTCAAACTACTTCCTAGGCAAACAAGTCAATCAGCAGATCAAAACAATTCATCAGGCAGCAGATCAAGGCAACTCAGCTTATAAACAAATTAACTCCTCAAGGTTACCAACAAGCTTAGCTTGAGGTAGGGTTGGGGCATTTTGAAGGGGTTGAGTTTTGAATAAGGTGAGAGTCCTTGGTATCTCTACCAACAGTAGAAATCAAATGCTTTTGGAAAGAGGTTTTGGGAACACTAGAGATAAGATTAGTTGAGTGTTCTGTCTTGAAAACATAAGGAGATTTTATTATATATCACTCCATAGTTTTGTCAAAAGAAGCTACCAAAATAGTTTTGGTTACATAGGCATCTTGGCTCATGTTTTGAAATTCCAAAACGTTTGAGAATATGTAAAGTAAGCCAAGATAGTTTTGGTAAATAGCTTTTGTCAACTGAGGGTGAGGTAGGGAATATCCTAAGATACACTTTCATAAGCACAAGTGCAAACAAACAACAAGCAAGCACTACACCAAAGCACAATAAAAAGTTTTTTTCCCCCTGATTTTTGCATTCTAGACAACTAATCAGGGTTGCTAAAATTGGGATGTTACAGACCTTTCCCCCTTAAAAAGAATCTCATCCCGAGATTCGGGAGAGTAGGGTTAGGGGATTTGTCTCGGAGTTAGTACTAGGTATTTCTTGCGGACTAGCTTGCCGACTTTGTCTTCGAATCGAAACACCTTGACAGCGAGGTTGAACTTCAATCTTCTTGGAACTCGGGGCATGGAGTCGAGCTGGCTTCAACCCTGGTTGCGGGGAGGGATCTTCCTTCTGTAAGGGTCTATGGTACTTCTCTTAAGTGGGCTGTTGCATCCAAGTCTATGACCAGTCTGTGTCTTTGAGATATGTGTCTTCGGGTCCCACGGTTGGATTTTCTCAGAGGGGTACTCTATTTTTGTGGGAAAGACGCGGTCTTTCCCCCTTAGGATTGGACTTGGGTAGAGTGGATAGTTACAAGTAGGGGACTTACTTAAGAGGGTGGCAAAAAGTAGATCTCAAGGTATCATAGGACAACATAGAGAGGGTGGCATCCTAGCTGTCTTTCCAGGGGGACATGGGCTAGTTTATTACCAGCTACACTTGCTGGCGTTCGGGAAATCCTAGAGTGAGTTAAGGAGCTTGTCTTGGTCTTTACTTCCACAGGGTGTTGTCGCCTATCGAAGCGAGGGACATCTTCAGTCTTGAGCTGAGGGGCAGCGAGCGGTAGGGTGACCATCTTTTGAGAGAGGGGACCTTGGATGTCTTCGAGCTTCTCTGCAGCGGAAGTCTTGGCGGATTTTCTCTCGGGGCATTCTCTGCTGAAGTGACCAGGTAGTCCACACGTGAAGCAGATGCCCATCCTTCGGTGTAACTGTTTTGACGCCTTGCCTTTGCTGGTACCGAGAGGTTGACGGACTATGCTAATGAGGGGATATACTAGACACTTTATGGGAACATGGTCTTGGCCTTCACAGATGAAACAGGTGATAAGTCGAGTTGGGCAAACTTTGGGTGGATGGGGTTCTCCGCAGTTGGGGCAGTGGCCGGAACATCTGTTTGCTAGGGGCCCTTCGTCTCCGCAGCGGCTACATGCCTTCTTCGAGCTTCCGGTCTTCATGGCCATCCTAGGGGAGGTCTTGTTGGTGGCAGACGTTTCGGGTTGGGTCTAATGCAACGACTTGGGTAAAACACGCAAAAAGGAACAATTCAAGCAAGCATAGCAATCAAGGAAGTCATTACATACCAACCAAATCTGCGCCCGAGGGTGCTAATAGTACTTAGGCATTACAAAACGCGTTTAGGGACGATACATGACTCTACCCTATTGCTAGCTAGGCGAGTACCGCGACGTGGGGTGATTACTCGGAGGGTGCATCTGTGAAGTCGTGTTGACTCCTAGGTTTCACTACTGCAGATCCTCAGGGGTTTGCGGAATATTCAGCTCGCCTTCAGTGAAGGTGAGAGTGGTGCCTTCCCATGGTGCAGGGTTGGATGTTGACTTAGTCGGCACGGGTGACTGGACGATAGGGTGGTACTCATTGAGGAAGGAGAGTTCGTCGTCAGTCCCGGGGTTCTCGTCTTCAGGGGTTGGGGGTACTTCAATGATCAGCTTTCTCGCCAAGCGGGCATTGGTCGCTTGAAGACTCCTTTCGTGCTTATGGAGTAGGTTGATATCCATCTTTATAAGCAGATTCTCACGTCTAGCCTTGTCAAGATCTTCCTGGGAGCGTTGGAGTAGGTATTCCATATTCTCTAGCTGATTCCCGATGCAGCAGGTGAGGAATGACTCAGTAGGTAGTCCATCGTCATCTTGCTTTCGAAACAAGTGGTAGGGAGTATCTTTCAACTCATCTTCGTGGATCTTGCAGAGGCGCGCCATGATCTCCTGTATGGCTCGCACCATGCCATCTACCCAATTGCTGTCGAGGAAGGTGAAGATTGTGGGTGTGGTGTCCTCATCGGGAGCAGGAATAACAGCCTTGATGACCCATTGCATCACATTGGTGTTACTGCAAGGAAGTTCGGTTCCTTCAATAGTTGGCGGGGGTCTCTTGACTAACTTCAGTAGGTTGTGAAGCTGCTCTTCAAAGGGCCAAAAACTGTCTCCAACGATGATGCGCTCTGAGCGGAAGGATGCCATCTACAGCAGATTTGTGAGATGGGTTGGGTTAGTGACAGTGTGCAGGATTTTAAGCTTATGAAATTTTATTAATTCGAGTAGTTTTTCAAAATAGAGGGGCGAGAATACATAAGCATTTTTGCAAATAGTCATCTTTTCTCCCTTGTCTTTATAGAAAATAGGTTTTCTGTTCCCTGTCTAACGTCCATGCTAACTAAGGTCTCCTACAGTCAGGATGGCTCTGATACCAAGTCTGTGGGCTCCCCGGATTATTCATCCGAGGAATCCCTATTATACATATTTCCATGTTCCCATGATCAGTGAGCCGTGGAACATAACCGACAGGTACCATTACAACATCCGAAACATAACGAGTTACAAGACTTACATAAATGCCATTATGGCTACATCATCATTAGCAGCGGAACATCGCCAAGCGCAAAGCCCAATCGTGCCTCGACCTACAGGCAACTGACTGGGAAGACGGCCTAGCTCACAAGACGTCACCTGGATCTTCCGAAGTCGAAACTCTAAAAGTCTGGCCAAGTAAATAGCCAGGGACAAAACCGTGAGTACTTTTGAATGTACTCGCAAACCACCAGGATAAGTGAACAAGAAAAATGCAATTCTGGTTGTGTCGAGATAGCTCTATCTGGGGTTGCTTTTGAAAAGCCTAAACTAACTTTTAAAGTTATGGAATCTCCGAATCTTTGTTGAACAAGAGGGTTGAAAACATGCTTCTGTTTTGTAAATCAAGACATCTCCATATCTTTGTTGAAAAAGAGTTTTGAAAACAGTTTTGAAGTTAAAACCCTTTTTAAACATCTTCAACCCCTCGGGTCAAAACAAAGCTTTCGAACTCGGGTTCCCTCGGAACCTTCGTCCTCTTCTTACTTGTTTCCCAAGCAAGCACAGTTTGGGTACTCCTAGACAACACCTTTACAAATGTCCTTGACCGTGGACACGGCTATTTGAATAGATTATACTCTACAAAGTTTGTGCACTTTCCCCACAAGAATCAATACATCCGCCAGGATACAACCACGGCCCACTACCACTGTAGATGGGGGTCCGGATAATCAAACCTAACCTTTCGCTTGTCAACCCTAGCAAAGGCATGCTTTTCCTCTTGGGTTTGTTCTCCCCGGCAATGAGTATGTGGCTCCCATCCATAGTCCTTCCTTCCGTACACGCGCATACCCAAGCCGCAACTTGGCGTATACCTTAAATATGGTGACTCCACTCCCTTCCGTACAACCTAAGTCATACCGTCCGCGGGAGACCCCAATTGTTGCACCGGACTCCTGGCAGTTCAGGCTCACTCTTGGCAAAGCAAGCGACAGGCTTCAGATCCTTGATCTGGTGGCACCTTCCTGGAATTCCAGGGATTACTCCCTATAAGCATGGTAGAAGTTGCCTCGGCTAATGCGGACAAACTACGAGTTAAGCTCCAGCACCTGGGGTAATGTGGTTCTGCGGATAAAAGTTGTTCCAGTAAAGGCGTAGAACATCCCATCACATTTTCACTTCTCATCTTCACCATTTCTTTTATTAAAACTTCCACTAGGAACGATGCCTCTTCCCAGGGTTTTACCAAGCCGTTTTTAAAACCTTTGTAGTGGGGAAATTCCCAAAACAGTTTATTTTCTCAAAACCGGAGTTTCCAAGGAGGTAGGATGCTACCCATCGTACTATCAGTCTAAAGGGGATAAAATGATAGGTTCATCGGGGTGGTGCCTCGAAGGACACGAAGTAATAACTTGGAGGAGCCAAGTTACTATCGCAGTATTTATAAAACAAGACATGCAGGTAGATAATGCAATTTATAAAGAGGATACAAAACAGGTAAAAGAGAGTAGGACATATATCAGAGTTTGGGAAATGGTGGCTTGCCCGTGATCAGCAATAAGTCATTGGACTTCTTTAAATAGCCAGAAAACCCAATAATAATAGAAGAAGTCCCTTCCTTCTTGTCGTCAAACACTCACACTATCGTCGTCATTGGGTACACATGCAAGCAGACAATATCACAATCAATACAAGACATACAGCATATAACCATACAGCAAACAAACATGAGAATTACTACTGTACTTGGGAGGTTTTGGAGAAGTGGGATTCAAATGGTGGAATTTACAAGATTGCCACAGGGGTGTTTTCTCTTGGAAGGTAGTTGTCAAGGCTAGAGGCAAGGCATTTGGATTAGGGTTCTGTGGTCAGTGGGATATCAATGTGCAAGAGTGATATCCCCGATAGGTCTTGACAAGAAAAAACCAACAGAAGTGGTTTCAACTGATTATCAATTTCCTGGAAAAAGATATGCTTTTTATAGTAGAATAAACTCTAGTTTAAGGGGATAATTCACCAGAATTTATCTGGAGCTCCATAAATTATTTCCTTGGATGGTTTGGTAGTACTTGATGTACTTAACCCCTTAGAGTTATAATTAAGTCTAAAGAATTAGCAGAATGCCCTTAGGAAATTCCACAAGGAAGTTCGGTATAGTTCTTCTCCTTTTTACTAGATTAAAACTACAGGAGATATTGAGTTGGTTCCAAGGGCATGTGATAGGCATGTCCAATACCTTTCTGTAGGAATTGTATTCACTCTTTTTGGAGTTGCCAAACTCCTAGAGTGATTTAATTAGTGAAAATACCCATCACAGAAGTATTTAAATCACTAAAATTCAACCAGAGCTCCATAAATTCTGAGCTGCTGGGGTTTGGTACATATTGATAATATGAGGTACAGGGAGGTGGAATCAGGTCCATCCAAATTTGGTTAGACCTGGGGAATTTATCTAAGACTGAAATTTGCTAGTTTTGTTATTTTTGTTAAGGGCCACATATTGTTCACCTTAGTATGAGATATGTGCTAGAAAATAGGTAATTCAGATACCTCTCACTAGGTTTTTGGTTCATCTCAAGTGGAGATGTGAAACTCTCTGTGGAAATTAGTTAGTGCAAGGTACACTTGGTAGTAGAATAATGATTAGTAATTAAAGAAAATTATTTTGAACTTGGGGTTGCTTCTGCATGTTTGAGAAAACATCAGAGAACCACCAGAAATTAAGATCTAGGCATCTGGAGTTCATTTGCATTTTCAAAAGGATTTAAAGTGGGGGATCAATCTCTGGATCTCGACAGAAAAGAATCAAAAGAAAAGTTGTACGGGCTGGGTTCTAGGGATACTAGGCCGCACCAAGGCAAGCCGGCCCAAGGCGGGGCAGCTCGACGCGCGGGAGCCCGCGCTTGAACTGGCAAGCGGGGCCCGGCGGTCAGTGGGGAAGGTGCCAAAGCAGTACTGGCGGATCTCAATCGTCCGCTCAAGTGGCGATGGATGGCCCGGGGGCGTCGTCTACGCGAGACAGAACAGCGGGCGGCGAAAACCTAGGGCGGCGCCGCCGAGGGCAGGGTGATGACCAGAGGGCTCGGGGAAGGTCGGGGATGGTGCAGGGCGACGCGGTCGACGACGGCGAGTAGATCGGTAGGCGGCACGATGGCGGAGGCCCACAAAAAGCAGCTCACGCAAAGGCGGCTGAGAGCGACCTCATCGGAGCTCAACGCCGGTGACGGAGGAGTGGGCTCTTGACAGAAAAGAGAGCACGGTCAGGTAGAGGAGGAGGAGGGGATCTCATGAGTTGACATGCAGAGGGAATGGAGCAAAGGGGAGAGGGCCTTGCTCGATTTTTGAGAGGAGGCCGAGAGCTCCTCTTCTTCTTCCTTCGGACAGCATAGAGCAGGGGAGAGGGTGTGGTGCTCGGGGGAGGTAAGTGAGGTGGAGAGGGGGCAAATGAGGGGCAGGGGCGAGCTGGGGAAGGGCTGCTGGCCTTTATACCAAGATGGAGGAATAGATGGGGTAAATTACCATCTTGGACAAGGGGGGCAAAGCTGGCCAGGGATTTGTCTAGAGGAAGGTGGGGAGGGGTAGTAGGGGTATTTGGGTCGTGCTGGACCAAATAGAGAGGGGGTGGCATCAGTGGTAATTAAGGAGGAACAAATCTTGTAAGATATTTGTGGTCTCTCTCTCTCTCTTCCTACTAAGACAAGGGAAAAATGGTGATATGTTGGGGTGGAGATACAGTGTTGGTCGACCAGTGGTGTCTCTTGGTGTTGAGGATAAGCATTGATCAAGATTTGATGAAAACTGGAAGTGATGAGAGTGGTGGTTTGCTTAATTAACAAATATTGATCTAATAGATGGTTGTGAAGGAAGTCCAAAAGCTTGCATTGGACCAGATGAGAAAATGGTACTGGTAGATAGATAAGGTCAAGGTAGACTCCTAGGATTTAATTGAGATTTTTATGTGGGGTTTTAGTCCACTTAAATCCAATTACTCAAAAAGGACAGAAATGATTTCTAGAAGATAATTTGATAAATTTGCATTGGGCAAGGATGGATTTTGGTGTGGAAGGGTCCCAAATGTGAATACACACTTAGGGTAATTTTCCCAAGATTTATTGGGGATTAAAAGTATTTAAAACAATTATTATTCCAATTCAGCCATTTAAGAAAATGGAGAAAAAGAAATAATAAAGCTTCTCAAAAATATTTATTTTTGAGCTGGAAAGATAGGATATGATTGGTGGGACTCACATGAGCCAAAATTGGGGAAGTGGTTTGGTGAAAACCAAACTTTCCTTTATGGAGGGAGTTTTGGAGATTTTTGACTATTTAAGGAATTAAATAGTTTTGGGGCCATAATAATTAGGGTTAATATTTGATAAATCTTGATGATCAATATATATGAGATAAACAAGGTTTATCAAGCATTTTCAACCTTGAGGAATGAAATTCCAACTTGAATAAGATGGAAATCAAGGGTGATGTTATTTTTATACCACCAAAACAGGCTTGCATCTTGGAGCTTAGAGCTCACCTTGGTGCAAGAGAGAGATGGATAGGTAGACCAGGTCATATAGACGATCATGGCAGGAGGAGTTTGAATTAATTGTTTTTGAGGTGATCTAGAAGTGATGGCCAACTTTGTTGAAAATAAGGCTGCCAAGCAGTATGAGTCATGATGCCTGATAAACCATGTGGGTTTAATCAGCACATAGATCCATTTGGAGCAAGTGAAGTAGGTTGTGATAGACATTATTGAGTAGGACACAACCATGCAGAGAGTTGGTCCATAGAGGTTGGGAGGGTGGTGTGAGCTTCTAGCAAAGTAGGCATGATGAGTAGTTTTCCAGGAAATGTTGTTTTCCTGTCTGCAAAACCATCATGGACAAGTGGGTTGGAGGAGGATCTAACCAAGGGAAAATGAGGGCCTTGTTAGTCCTTAGGATGGTTAACAAGATGTTTTAGGTGCATTTCCAAAATTGCACAAGTTTTGAGAAAAGGATATATTCCAAAAGGGTGATGTTGGAACTATTTCCAGACTTGGTCAAATTTGGTAGTTTTGAGGAATGTGACTAGAGTATGAGAGGGAAGGATCTTGGAGGTGTTGCAAGGTATCAGAGCTTTACTAAGGGGGTGATATTGAGGTGTAGATTTAGTGGAAGGGTTCCAAGCTGTATATTGGTCTTCAAAGACTTGGGAACATCTAGAATGGAGATCCTTAGAATGGATCTGGTTAATGGTTTTTAGATGATCACCTAGTGGTTAGGGATCACATCTAGACTTGTATTCTTTCTTAGGGATTGAGGAGTTGGAAACATCTTGATCCTAGTGATGAGCTCCTAGAGTGGATCAAACTACTTCCTAGGCAAACAAGTCAATCAGCAGAACAAAACAATTCATCAGGCAGCAGATCAAAGCAACTCAGCTTATAAACAAATTAACTCCTCAAGGTTACCAACAAACTTAGCTTGAGGTAGGGTTGGAGAATTTTGAAGGGGTTGAGTTTTGAATAAGGTGAGAGTCCTTGGTATCTCTACCAATAGTAGAATTCAAATGCTTTTGGAAAGAGGTTTTGGGAACACTAGAGATAAGATTAGTTGAGTGTTCTGTCTTGAAAACATAAGGAGATTGTATTATATATCACTCCATAGTTTTGTCAAACGAAGCTACCAAAATAGTTTTGGTTACATAGGCATCTTGGCTCATGTTTTGAAATGCCAGAACGTTTGAGAATATGTAAAGTAAGCCAAGATAGTTTTGGTAAATAGCTTTTGTCAACTGAGGGTGAGGTAGGGAATATCCTAAGATACACTTTCATAATCACAAGTGCAAACAAACAACAAGCAAGCACTGCACCAAAGCACAAGAAAAAGTTTTTGTTCCCCCTGAATTTTGCATTCTGGACAACTACTCAGGGTTGCTGAAATTGGGATGTTACACCTATCATGATAATGGGATGGAGTATGAAGTAGTACACCATTCAAGAGGGTAGGAAGTGGGCTCGCATAGAGGAACAGATTCACCTTTGGAGTCTGTGATGACTTGTCATAAGTTGGAGACCTTGATGTGGTAACGACCGTAGGTCGGGCTACATCGGGATCGATGCCTCGAGTGCGTCAATGACGTATGAGGATTCCTTGGTCAAGGTGATGCGTTGCAAGGAGGAAAATAATCTAGATGCGCCTGGTATAATGAGTTCATCCAAGTCCTTCCTTTTTTACCCTAGTTATTACTTCTAAGTTAGCAAATGTTGACGTTAGTTTGGGTAGTTCTTCTAAGGAAGTTCTTTTTTCTTCTAATGTTTTGAGGCATATGGAGGTTAGCCGTCTAATGGTTACTCCTAAGGTCTCTGTTGTTCCTGACACTTCAACGATGGAGGAGGAGGAGTTGCATACCATAGTAGATGGTCAAATCCTCTCTCACTTAGTTGGTGAAGTATCAGATGTGGGCTTTGATGAGACTAGGATTGGCTCTTTGTATGAGCTTACAACATATGGCTGTAGATCAAAGAGCCAGAAGTCTCGTAAGAGATCTCGTGTATCCAAATTCCCTATTGTTTCTCAATGAATGAAATGTTTTCAAATAGCAGAGGTCTTCATGACTTGGCTAAACATTTGTTCTTTGCCGATTGTGTGTGAGATTATAAGTTGGATTTTCTGGATATTTCTGAGACTGGTAGACATGATTTCTCACAAGCCCTACTCAATCGTCTTTCTGGTGTGGATATCATGTCCGACGCGTGGTATATCCGGGGGGATACTGTTAGGCATCTGAGATGAGACTATGGAAGTCTTATCTAGTTTGGTTGGAGATTTTTTATAAAACTCCATATACGTAACAAGGCTAATGATTTCACATGGTCTCTTGTCGCTGTTTATGGGGCCTCCCAGGATGTCTATAAGTCTGACTTTTATGTGAGTTGGTGTATCTAGCAAAGGATAATCTATAGCATATACTTATAGGTGGCGATTTCAATTTGCTAAGATTCTCTCATAAGAAAAGTCGGGGCCATTTTGATGAACATTGGCCTTTCTTGTTCATTGATGTCATAGATAGCTTGGACTTAAGGGAGGTTACCATGTTAGGAAGACCATTTACTTGGGCTAATATTCTTCCGGAGCTAACATTAGATAGAGTGCTTATGGATATTTGGTGGAAAAACAATTCCCTATGGTAACTGTTCGCGCTCTACAACGTACTGAGACTTTATCGGATCATGCTCCTTTACTTTTATCTGTTGGGATACCGCCACAAAAATCTAAGCATGAGTTTAAATTTGAACTTGGCTGGTTAATTCGTGATGGTTTCCAGGAGATGTTGAAGGATATTTGGGAGAAACATGTTAGTGGTCAAACGCCTATACAACGATGAAATAATAAAATGCATGCTTTACGTAAATCCCTTCGAGGTTGGACTAGACATACTGCTGAAATCCTTAAGAAAGAGAAATTTCTCCTTTCATCTATTATTAATGAATTAGAAGCTTCTACGAAAATTAGACAGTTATCTGCATAGGAGATTGAGCTTAAAAGCCAATCGAATGCGGAGATTTCCAGACTACTACAAAAGGAGGAACTCAAATGGTATCAATGCTCTAAAGCAAAATTTATTCTGGAAGGAGATGCGAATACGAGACACTTCCATGTTGTGGCCAATGGCAAGCATAAGAAGAAATGTATTCACTATCCGAATCAGGATGAGGGTATTATTGAGGGACGGGAGCAACTAAAGTCTTATATTACATGTTATTACAAATCCTTGTTTGGGGCACCTCCGGAAAACTCTTTTTCTGTGGATGAATTCCAAACAGTGGATATCCCACAAGTTTTTGTTGCGGAAAACAACTTCCTAACCGCTCCTTACACTAAGGAGGAGGTCAAGAAAGCTGTTTTCCAAATGGTACATAACAAAGGACCAGGGCCTGATGGTTTCCCAGTGGAATTTTACCAAAAATTCTGGGAAATCATCAAGGAGGACCTGATGATTTTGTTTGGGTTTTTGCAGGTGGGTCAACTGAATCTTTTTAGACTAAATTTTGGCAACATATTTTTACTACCTAAGGTTAATAATGTAGAATGTATACAACATTATCGTTTGATCTGCTTTTTTAACATTAGTTTTAAAAATTTCACCAAAGTTGCCACGATTAGACTAAATTCAGTGGCTGACCATGTTGTCTGTCCTTCTCAAACTGGTTTCATGCAAGGAAGAAACATCCTAGACGGTGTAGTAATCATGCATGAAACAATCCACGAGCTACACTCAAAAAACTACATGGTGTACTATTCAAGATTGACTTTGAGAAGGTATATGACAAAGTTAATTGGTCTTTCCTTTAACAAACATTCCGTATGAAATGTTTTTCGGAAGAGTAACGTGCTCTCATACAATATTTTGTGTCTGGTGGCAGTGTTGCCATAAAAGTAACCGATAATACTGGCAATTACTTTGAGAGCGAGAAGGAACTGAGACAGGGGGATCCACTATCGCTTATACTATTTAATATAACGGCTGATGTGCTCGCTATCCTTATCGAGAGAGAGCCAAGGCTGGTGGCCAAATTAAAGGATTAGTTCCTCATCTTGTTGATGGCGAACTCTCTATTCTCCAATACACTAATGATATAATCTTATTTATGGAACATGATCTGGAGAAAGCTAAGAATCTGAAAATTAATACTATCAGCATTCAAGCACCTTTCTGGATTGAAAATTAACTTCCATAAGAGTGATTTGTACTGCTTTGGCAAGGCTTAAAACGAGGCCTAGCTATATACTGAACTATTTGACTGTGGCTAGAGACAATTTCCAATCAACTATCTGGGAATACCGATTCACTATCGGTGTCTCACATTTGCTAAGTGCAGACTCGTAGAGGAAAGACTCCAAAAACATCTTAATAGTTGGAAAGGTAAATTACTATCCCTTGGGGGAATACTTGTACTCATAAATTCAGTACTCACCAACATGGTACTATATATGATATCGTTTTTCCAGTTACCAAAAGGTGTCTTGAATAAAGTGGATTTTTTATCAAGATTCATTTGGCAGAGGATAGTGAAAACAAGAAATATCGAATGGCCAAATAGAATGTGGTTTGTCGACCAGAATAATACGGTGGACTTGGCATACATGATTTGCAAGTCAAGAATACTGCGCTTCTAGGTAAATGGATTTTTAAACTACTTACATAAGATGGTGTCTGGCAAAACCATTCTATGGAGGAAATATGTTGGCTCCTGTAACACCCTCGAATCGGACCTATGCAAGTTATAGCGATTCCCGCCAAACCCGCATAGAAACGATTCAAAGATGCCCACCAGGCACTTGCGTGTGGGTGGAAAACGAAGTAATAACATTACACAATAGTCCATGATGAAACCCACAGAAACATATATATACAACAACGACTCCATGAGTCAAAAATACAGATATACAATACAAAGATCCAAATCACCTTGAAAACGATACAACATCCGAGTACGGATAAGATGCAAATGGGGCTAAGAGCCCTGAAGAATAACCAATGGCGTCCATGTTGGAGATATGCCCAAGAGGCAATAATAAAGTGGTTATTATTATATCTTTATGTTTATGATAAATGTTTACATCCCATGCTATAATTGTATTATTAGGAAACACTAATACATGTGTGTTTTGTAAACATAAAAGAGTCCCTAGTAAGCCTCTTGTTGAACTAGCTTGTTGATTAATTGATGATCATGGTTTCCTGATCATGGACATTGGATGTGATTAATAACGAGGTTATATCATTAGGAGAATGATGTAATGGACACACACCCATAGTAAGCGTAGCATAAAGATCAAGTCATTAAGTTCGTATTGCTATAAGCTTTCAAATGCATAGTAACCTAATCACCTTCGACCATGAGGTTATGTTAATCACCATCACCAGATGGATACTTTGATGACATCAAACACCGCTTCGTAACTGGGTGGTCATAAAGGTGTCATTAGGTATTCTGAAAGTATGTGTTGAAGCGCATGAACCAAGATTGGGATTTGTCCATCCATATGACGGATAGATATGCTCTGGGCCCTCTCGGTGGAATGTCGTCTAGTTAGCTTGCAAGCATGTGACTAGGTCACAAGGGATGACATATCACGGAACGAGTAAAGAGTACTTATCAGTAACGAGGTAGAACTGGGTATGGAGATGCCGACGATCAAACCTCGGATAAGTATAGTATCGCGAGACAAAGGGAATTAGTTTCGTATGTAAGTGGTTCAATCGATAGCGAAGTCATCGTTGAGTATGTGGGAGCCATTATGGATCTCTAGGTCCCGCTGATGGTTATTGATAGGAGATGTGTCTCTATCATGTCTACATATTCACGAACCGTAGGGTGACACACTTAAGGTTCGAAGTTGTTTTAAGTAGATATGGAATATGCGTTGGATACCGAATGTTGTTCGGAGTCTCGGAATGGATCCGGGACATCACGAGGAGATCCGGAATGGTCGGAGCATAAGATTCATATATTGGGGATCATTTTCTAAGTTAGGAAATGTTCCGGAGTGTTTGTATGGAGATTCTAGAAGGTTTCGGAATGTTCCGGAAGGTTCTAGAATATATCTTGGAGTTTGCTTGAAAATCATGATAGGGATCAAGGAGTCCTGGTGGGTCAAGACACGGATTCGTGGGGGAGGAGGACTCCTCCCCCTCCCCAAATTCGTTGGCCATAGAGGAGGGGAGTCCTACAAGGACTCCCCCTCCCCAGGCGCGCCTCCTCCCCTTAAATAGAAGGGCAGGGGCGCCCCCTCCAACCCCTGCTCCCACAACTCCAATCTCTGCCGCCTCTCTCCTCCGCCTTTCTTCTGCACAAGCATAGGCGAAGCCCTGCAGAATTCTCTACTCCACCACCACCACCACGCCGTCGTGCTGCTGGGATTCCGTGGAGAAAATCTACTACCTCCGCTGCTTGCTGGAACGGGGAGAGGAAGGTCTGCTTCGACTCCGCACGTGTGACCGACTGCGGAAGCGCTGCCGAATCGCGGCGCCAAAAGGATCGTCCACTTGACCAACGGCGGAAGCGCTGCCGGAACGCGACGCCGGAAGGATCGTCCACTTAACCGACGGCGGAAGCGCTGCTGGAACACGACGCCGGAAGGATCGTCCACACGATCTTGAGATCGGCAAGTGATCGACTACATCATCCACGAGATCTAATCTCGTTAACGCTTTCGGATCTTCGAGGGTTAGTTCCTATCTATCTCGTTGCTCATGTCTAATAGATTAGATCTTGGCTTTTATCTAGATTAGATCTAGGTTTTGTTCGTTGTTGCGGTAGAAATTTTTTGTTTTCCATGCTACGAACCCATCAGTGGTATCAGAGCCGTATCTATGCGTAGATCTGTTGCACGAGTAGAACACAATGTTTTTGTGGGCGTTGATGCTTTTGTTGTCGGTGTCTTAGCGTGTACTTTGCATCTTGCGGCATGGTGGGATGAAGCGGCTCGGGCTAACATTACATGTCATCGTACATGAGACTTGCTCCACGCTTGACGTGCAACTTGCTTTGCACAAGTGGCTTTGCGGGTGTCTGTCTCTCCCACCATAGTTAAGATTCAATTTACAATGAGCATCTTGGCAACACTTGTATCAACGTTGTGGTCCTTGTTCGTAGGTAAGATCGGTCTTATGCGAAAGCCCCAAACCACGTAAAACATGCAAAGAAAATTAGAGGCGTCTAACTTGTTTTTGCAGGGGTTTTGTGATGTGATATGGCCATCATGTGATTATGATTATATTTGATGTATGCAATGATCCTTGTTGTAATATGGCAACCGGCAGGAGCCTAATGGTTGTCCTTTAATTCTGTTAAGACCTGCGTGTCTATTCATCTTGTAATAGCTTTATTCCAAGTAGTTGTAATAGTTGCTAGTGATGATGGACAATCATGAAGCGGCGCCACGGACCTTGACGCCACGCCGGTAATGATGGAAATCTTGTCCATGCTTTGGAGATGGAGATCAAAGGCACAAGAAGAAAGGCCATATCATATCACATATTATGAATTGCCTGTGATGTTAATCCTTTATGCATCTTGTATTGCTTAGATCGCGACGGTAGCATTATAAGATGATCCCTCTCACTAAATATCAAGTAATAAAGTGTTCGTCCTTAGTTGGCACCATTGCTAAGACTCGTCGTTTCGAAGCATCTCGTGATGATCGGGTGTGATAGACTCTACGTGTGCATACAACGGGTGCAAGCCAGATTTGCACATGTAGAAACTAAGGTTAACCTTGACGAGCCTAGCATGTACAGACATGGTCTCGGAACACGGAATACCGAAAGGTAAAGCATGAGTCATATGGATGATATGATGAACATGTTGATTGTTCGCCTTTAAAGCTACATCATCTCACGTGATGATCGGACTTGGTGTAGTGGATTTGGTTCGTGTAATCACTAAAACAACTCGAGGGATGTTGTTTTTGAGTGGGAGTTCATTTGTAATTTGGATTAGTAGAACTCAATTTATCATAAACACAATCAAAGTGAATTTGCATAGTTTGTTGTAGTCATTGGCATCCGTTCACCACCTTACGCTTAGTCATAGTTGAGATAGTAGAACTATAGAAATTCTGGATATTTACTTTACGAACTGGTATCGTATTGTTTTGAATGTCAATTTAAAGTTTATAAGTCCTATTGCAAACTTTCAGCAAACTCTATTTGCTCCATGAAGTTTAATAAGTAGTATTAAATCAAGAGTAACAATTCCAGTGTTAGTATCTAATGTATCATGTTTGCCTCCATGATTCTTGATACTCAAAAAGATTGTTTTTTAATATCAAGTTTATCTAAGAGCTAAAAGCAATGTTTCAGAAACCATCATATGTGAAAGGTATTGCGATATCTAAAACAATGTGTTGGTTACAACATGATAGAGTATACGTCCTCATATTTGATGAGAATTTGTGAAGGTTGGATACGCTAGTCGTCCTAATCCTCCAAAAGTTTTTGAAAAAGAAACATTATACTCGCAATTCACCTTTATAAGCTATAGCAGCTTGATCATGAAAGTTGTCATGATAAGGATGAATAGAAGATGTAAGTAAAATGTTTACTACACTAAAAGATTACTAAAGAATGGATTTTTGAAAGAACACCAAACATTTGATGATGGTGATCCACCTCAAAGTGCAAGTCCAAAGGTATTAGTAGTTGACTATATACGCTTTGTACCATGTGTCATGTTGATGACACCATTGTTGATGTTGATAAATTCTTTTAAAAGAAAAGGAATTGCTGAAAGAGAATCTATAAAATATTTGGCAGAAAATAAAAGGTTGGAGATGTCCAACTTAGGCATATAGAAAATATACATGTTATGGTTGTATTCCTTGCTTGTTAAACAATGTGGTTCTCCGGTATTGGACACCAAATTGGTTGGTATGAAGTGTCATACAGGACAACACAATTCATGAACTGCAATGGCCTAAGTAACTAGCAAGAGAATATGTGATGATGTTCATCGAAAACAAACAAAGGGTTGTTGTGTTGCTCGTTAACATCAAAGCTTGCCTTCAAGATTTGTTTCAATAATTGTTATTTTGATCAGGTATTATGACGACAAAAAGGTTGTTCAAATAATTACCGTATTCCATAATAGATGGATGATATACAAGTCTGGTTGGAAGAATAACGACCATAAAAACTAATGCTAAAATGTCGCAAGACAAATGATTGAAAGATCACTTGCGAAGTGACATCGCCGTTTAAATTATATTGAAAGGATATATGAAGAAACTCTATATTGATGGATTTTTGGAGTCTTTGATTTGGATCAAATGACGCTTATGATACTTTCCAGGAGATAATTAAAACTCCGTTCGTAGGCCAAAAGAGGAACGGACGACTAACTGATTGGAATTTGTACATATTGATGTATATAGTCCATTATGTGTAGTCATGGGCGATGGATTTCAACTTCATATGCTTTCTCCGAAGATTTGAGTGAGTATATGTATATACTTGCTCAATAAGGAAGAAGTATGAAACATTTGAAAAATGTTCAAAGATTTTCAAGATGAAGTGGAAAATCATTGTAACAAGAAAATAAAAGAGTTTATGATTGGATCATAAAGAAAGATATTTGAGTTACAAGTTTAGCAAAACACCTAAGATTTGAGGAATCGTTCCATGGATTTGCATTTCCCAAAACACCATAGGAGTATGGAGTGTTCAAGATATGTAATGAAACCTTGTTTGACATGGTAAGATCAAAGGTGTCATTTATAAAACTGCCATTATATTTTAAAGATTAAAGCTTTAGTGACTACCGCTTTTACACTGAAAAGAGCTCCATCGTGATCCGTTGAAATGACACCATATAAGTCATGGTTTGGGATAAAACCCGAATTGTCTTTTCTTAAATTTTGGTATGCTATGCATAAGTAAAATGTTTACAACCAAAGTCGGATAAGCACGTCTTTGTAGGTTATCCCAAAGAATTTGTTGGGAATTTCTCCATAACACTGAGGACAAAAGAGTTTGTTACTTGGAACGTCAAGTTTCTTGAGAAGGAATTTTTCATGAAAAGTTAAGTGGGAGGACAATAGAACTTTGATAAGGTTGTTGAACCTTAGCTATATGTGCTAAGTAGCGCAGCGCCGGAAAGTGTCCCGGTGACGGCCACAATGCTCATGGCTCTCGTGATTACAAAAGGTGTGATCTCGGAGATTAGAGTTCCTATAGAACCGTGTGGGTCGGTAATAATCAAATAGTAAGATTTGATAAGCAAGTCGTTATTGTTTTGACAATGATGAACCGACTACATGCAAAGAAGCGATGATGGGCCCTGACTCCATAAAATGACTAGAAGTCATGGAATCCGTGATAGCATCCATATACGAGAAATCAAGTTTCTGAACTTTGAAGACCCTCCAGAAAGGCGTGAAGCCTATCGGTCGTGTTTGGATCTATAAAAAAATAGACATGGATGTTTCAAATCTATGAAATAGTCGACATGTACGACAATGTTCAAGGGATTGACTATGATAAGATTTGATCTTTCATAGCGATATTTAGTCTAGACGGATTAATGTAGCAACCACTACATATATTTTGGTATATGGTAGTTGAACAAACAAAACAAGTTCTTCTAATAGAATAGTTACCTAGGACGTGTACATGACACGATCCAAAGGGTTTTGTTGATTCAAAGGATGCTAAAAGAGTATGCAAAACTTCAATGGTTGAAGTAAGCATAGCGGAGTTGGAATCTTCACCATGATGAAACTGTTAAAAGAGTTTAGATTCATCGGATATGATAAAGATGCTTGCATTTGCAAGAAATTAAGTGGGAGCGCTGAGACATATTTCTAATACATTATGTAGAGGACATATTGTTGATTATAAATGATGTATCTTGTATTGACACAGGTTAAGAATTTCATTTTGATGAAAGACTTAGGCATAACCCAAGAATTAGGCATCAATGTCTATATGAATAGATTGAGGCGCTAATATGGTTTTGCCAAATGTACATAGATAAGATGTTGAATGAGTTCAATATGGAAACAACAAGAAAGGTTCTTGACGCACGGAAAGGACTGAATCAAGATTCAAGTGTGTTGACACGAGATTCAAAGTGTTTTGACACTTGGTGAAATCATAAGAATATTTTGATCAATCATTCTTTGAGATGTACACATCCAGATATGTCCTATGCTCTAAATGTTATGAGCATATACCAGAATGATTCATAAGATGATTATTGGACAATAGTAAAGATATTCTTATGAGCTTTGGAAGAACTAAGAATATATCACGTATAAGTGACAAATAGTTAAAGGTAGTTCATTGTAAAGTGTTACATTGATACTAGTTTTGTCACAGGATACAAATTAAGTTTATCTCAATTTAAACTATGGTTGGCACAATGTAATGAAAGGAAGTTCCATAACGGATTTGGTTGAGTACCAAAGTTAAAACATTGTGACAGATACTACAACAAAAGGCTAAGTATATAAACTGCTATAGTAGCAGCAAAGGAGGGCATTTGTGTTAAGTAGTTTGTTATCAAACTAGGTGTGGTTCAAAGTGGGCTAATACTATGAAGATATATTGTGTGACGATAATATCAACATATTTTGAGCCGAAGGAACTAAAGGTCTCACCAAAGGACCAAATTTATACAATGCCATCTCATTGGAGAATGAGTAATGCGTAGAGACGCAAGGACATGCAAATACACACGGACCTGGAAGTGTCAGATCTGAAGATTATGTTTTCCACTAGCAATAGTGTCTATACAACACCAGAAAGCCATAGGTGTTGAATGCACAAGTTTTTTAACTAGATTATTGACTCTAGTGCAAGTGGGAGACTGTTGGAGATATGCCCAAGAGGCAATAATAAAGTGGTTATTATTATATCTTTATGTTTATGATAAATGTTTACATCCCATGCTATAATTGTATTATTAGGAAACACTAATACATGTGTGTTTTGTAAACATAAAAGAGTCCCTAGTAAGCCTCTTGTTGAACTAGCTTGTTGATTAATTGATGATCATGGTTTCCTGATCATGGACATTCGATGTGATTAATAACAAGGTTATACCATTAGGAGAATGATGTAATGGACACACACCCATAGTAAGCGTAGCATAAAGATCAAGTCATTAAGTTCGTATTGCTATAAGCTTTCAAATGCATAGTAACCTAATCCTTCGACCATGAGGTTATGTTAATCACCATCACCGGATGGATACTTTGATGACATCAAACACCGCTTCGTAACTGGGTGGTCATAAAAGTGTCATTAGGTATTCTGAAAGTATGTGTTGAAGCGCATGAACCAAGATTGGGATTTGTCCATCCATATGACGGATAGATATGCTCTGGGCCCTCTCGGTGGAATGTCGTCTAGTTAGCTTGCAAGCATGTGACTAGGTCACAAGGGATGACATATCACGGAACGAGTAAAGAGTACTTATCAGTAACGAGGTAGAACTGGGTATGGAGATGCCGACGATCAAACCTCGGATAAGTATAGTATCGCGAGACAAAGGGAATTAGTTTCGTATGTAAGTGGTTCAATCGATCGCGAAGTCATCGTTGAGTATGTGGGAGCCATTATGGATCTCCAGGTCCCGCTGATGGTTATTGATAGGAGATGTGTCTCTATCATGTCTACATATTCACGAACCGTAGGGTGACACACTTAAGGTTTGAAGTTGTTTTAAGTAGATATGGAATATGCGTTGGAGACCGAATGTTGTTCGGAGTCTCGGAATGGATCCGGGACATTACGAGGAGATCCGGAATGGTCCGGAGAATAAGATTCATATATTGGGGATCATTTTCTAAGTTAGGAAATGTTCCAGAGTGTTTGTATGGAGATTCTAGAAGGTTTCGGAATGTTCCGGAAGGTTCTAGAAGATATCTTGGAGTTTGCTTGAAAATCATGATAGGGATCAAGGAGTCCTGGTGGGTCAAGACACGGATTCGTGGGGGAGGAGGACTCCTCCCCCTCCCCAAATTCGTTGGCCATAGAGGAGGGGAGTCCTACAAGCACTCCCCCTCCCCAGGCGTGCCTCCTCCCCTTAAATAGAAGGGCAGGGGCGCCCCCTCCAACCCCTGCTCCCACAACTCCAATCTCTGCCGCCTCTCTCCTCCGCCTTTCTTCTGCACAAGCATAGGCGAAGCCCTGCAGAATTCTCTACTCCACCACCACCACCACGCCGTCGTGCTGCTGGGATTCCGTGGAGAAGATCTACTACCTCCGCTGCTCGTTGGAACGGGGAGAGGAAGGTCTGCTTCAACTCCGCACGTGTGACCGACTGCGGAAGCGCTGCCGAATCGCGGCGCCAAAAGGATCGTCCACTTGACCAACGGCGGAAGCGCTGCCGGAACGCGACGCCGGAAGGATCGTCCACTTAACCGACGGCGGAAGCGCTGCTGGAACACGACGCCGGAAGGATCGTCCACACGATCTTGAGATCGGCAAGTGATCGACTACATCATCCACGAGATCTAATCTCGTTAACGCTTTCGGATCTTCGAGGGTTAGTTCCTATCTATCTCGTTGCTCATGTCTAATAGATTAGATCTTGGCTTTTATCTAGATTGTGCAGAAAAAGAAAGAGCAGGGCAATCTTTCAAACTTGCATTCGAAATGTGAAATATTTATACAAAGGGGGAGAGATCAAGACAATGCAGCAGGGTTGGTTATCTAATTGGCTAGTCATGAGGTGGTTCATAGATCTTGGGATTCCATTGCTGTCATTTTATATGTATATGGTTACGTTCCCAATGTGCTTATGACGTAGCACCTGGTGGATCTTTAGCTAGCGTGTATCATCTTACGAGAATACAGTATGGTATAGATAACCCAGAAGAAGTATGCATAAAAGTCTTTGCCCAAAAGGATAATCCTAGAATCCCGTCTGTCTTCTGGATTTGGAGAAGTGCCGATTTTCAAGAACGCGAATCTTATGATATGGTGGGAATCTCTTATGATAATCATCCACGCCTTAAACATATCCTAATGCCTTAAAGTTGGATAGGCTGGCCCTTAGATCTAGGTTTTGTTCGTTGTTGCGGTAGAAATTTTTTGTTTTCCATGCTACGAACCCATCAGTCCATAACCCTGCCCAGGCCAAGCCGGAAGGGTAACCCTGCTAACGACGTCGATCTCAATCCTGCTAAAACAAAAGGGGTGCCGACAAAGGGCAAAATAAAAAGAGAGCGGTCATTACTGAGGCCAGTACACGACGAGTCTAGAATTCGGCGGCTCTCGCCTACATAGGTATGGTGCACTAAAGCGGCAGCGCAGCATGCACTAAACAATCTATAGAGACTCGATTCAACTGTTGGCTATTGGAGAAGGGTAAGAAAGGCCTATTCGAAACCAACCTTATACTACCACCAATCATACCCATCCTGGTATTCCCCCTCGAGACCAAATGAGGAAGTCAAACCGAGGAACTCACACAGTTGGCACAATTTTATTCATTCCATTATAGTTGCAGCACTTACTAGTCAGATATAGATAGCCCGAGACATCCCAAATCTAGCAGTTGTTGGCACTTTTATTTACTCATTCTGTTGTAGTGAAACTGATTACTAGACATGTCAAGGTTAAATTTATAGCACTACTTTAGTTATAGTTGTCTATGATCGAGATACTGTGCTCCAAGTTGTCCATAACCGTGGACACGGCTTTCAGAAAGTTTTACCCTGCAGGGGTGCACAAATAACAACACACACACGATCAACCTCGGGAAGAACCAAATAAAACACAACGAGGCCTCACGACAATGCATTCACAGGATTCAAAAATTATTTCAGGGGGTCACGCAACTAAGCTACCCGCAACGAAGTTGGCTAGCTCCGAGACAGACCCAGGGTTTGTGTAGACGACGGTAAACGACTGGGAACCCGAAAGTGTGACTGGGCTTGTCGATACAGCGAAAACGTGTCACGATCCAAAACAGTACAGGTGCCCCACGCACAATCATAAATAAAGCAGTAAAGCATGGCATAGATACAGAATAGTAATAAATCCCCAGACTAGTTTGTGGCCCCAAGAAATAAAGTGTGAATCAAGCTCAGGCAAAGGGAGATTCATAGACTCTCCCGTATGTGGATAGTGCGAATAGTTAAGGAACATGTATCAAGTACTCGGGGCCTATGGGACACAAGTGAGCATGGAAGAACCAAATATTATCTATTGCCCACCGGTGCCTCTACATTAGTTATATCTATTCCCAACATTTTAATTGATAAGTTATAATTAAAGCCATGATCATCTCAACCATTAAGCATCTCCATCATTAAGCATGTGCCAACCTTTTATCAACGGTGGAACGACAACAACGCGAAGCAGCACCTATGCAAGCAACTACGACTCGCAAGGCCAACTGTCTATTAATCAACAGGCAATAGGATGTGTCCAAGGCAATGTAGAGGCTGCAAGGAATATAAATGGTACACGGAAACTAAAGCATCACAATAAGATAACAAGGATAGCAAAATATCAACAAGAGGAAGTAAAGACTATAAACGCAAAAT